>OX608073.1:19934653-21232688 GCA_951509635.1 Eupeodes luniger
TTTATTTCTTATACAAACAAATACAAATTGGATGAATGAAATTAATTTTTTTTTTTTCAAAATTTCACCAGATGTCAAAAACGTTGTTCTTCGATGCATATAATTATTTTGGAGATGAAATCGTTTTTGTTCGTAGAATGTTCAAGGTGACAAATATTTTTTTTGATTTATAAGAATCAGCAAATATTGGATTTTTTTTCCAAAAATATACTTGTTTGGTATCACTTTACAATATATAATATAAAATTTAATTCAAGTCGCTAGCGTTATTGGTTCGTAAGATATTTTGGGTTTACCAAAATGTTCACCTTTTTTTAAATTGCTTTATTACAAAATCTCGAAAGTAATTTTTTTTCAGAGTCCTTTCTGCGTATTTCTGCATTATTATCTATATAACAAAATTTATTTGAAGTCGATATCTCTACTGGTTCTTGAGCTATGGACAACGAAAAAAATGTCGCGAACGTACGTACACACGCACGCACAGACATCTCTCTAAAAAAAAATTATTTAGACTCTTGGGACCTTGAAACGTCGAGGAATGTCAAAATTTTCAATTCGCTTACAATAACTTCCTATGGGAAGTTAAAAATAAAACACGAATGAATTATCTTTCTTTGTTTTGAAAATATTCGAATAGAAAAAAATTTTCACCAATTTTTGGAAGTATTTTTAGAAGGTTTTCATTTTGTTTTTTTTTTTTCAAAATTTTAATATAATATTTTAAAGATTTTAATAAGAACATCGTTATACGTACATAAAGGGTTTTTCAATTGGCGCGGGTAGATTTTGGCGCCCTTCGTGGCGGCCATTTTGTTATGGTGACATCTGTCAAATCTTTTGTTAATTATTCAATTGCTTATGCCAAATCATCGTGGAAAGTTACACGATTGAACAGCACGTCCAAATGATGAAACTTTATTATCAAAATGAGTGTTCGTTAACGCAAACTTTGCGCGCATTGCGCCCATTTTACGGTAGACGTGGTGGCCCTTCACAGTCGACTCCTCAACGGTTGGTGGCCAAATTTGAGACGACCGGTCCAGTAAACAATCAGCCAACACCCGTACGTTCAAATAACGCAAGATCAGCTGAGAACATTGCCGTGGTTCGTGAAAGTGTGCAGCAGAACCCGAGGCAGTCTATTCCTCGCCGTTTACAAGAACTCGGCCTTTCACAGACTTCAACTTAGTGATTTTTGCGTCGGGACTTGGGCCTACACCTGTACAAGATCCAACTGTTCATGACCATAGACAACGCCGTTTGTTCGCTGACTGGGCTTCGAATCATGTGGGCCGAAAAATCATCTTGAGTGACGAGGCGAATTATTGGATAAATGGCTGTGTTAACAAGCAAAATTGCCGTATATGGGACCTTTAGATTGGAACCCTGCTGAAAATCTTTGGGGAATTTTGACACGTAGAATGTATACCCCATAACAGACAATTTGTCAGTGTTGCTGAGCTACGATAGGCAATTGTGGAAGAATGGAACTCTGTAAACGATTCCATATTAAAAAATCTTGTCAACAGTATGCCAATAAGAATTGTTAGCTTGGTTGAAGATAGTCGCAGCAAAATCCCTTACTAATTTTTCCTCAAAAAATGACCAAAATAAAAAAAAATTTAAAGCGGTTTTACTTTTGCAACGCATAAAAATCTGTTTTTAACATTTAAACACGAGAAGTGAACATAAGGAGCTAATTTTTTTTTTCAATTTACTTGATTTTTGCAGATCCAGCTATACTTATGCCAAGCGCTGTAGCTCGTTTTCGTGATATGAACAAAAAAAGATTTGGAACACTTAGGAACGTCCACTTAAAACGCTGGATTTACCTTTCAGGGTTGAGACTTTGAAACTAGTAGAAATTTCAAAATTATCAGTTTAATCAGGCAGATTACAAGAACTTCCAATATACTTTCGCAACTTTTTCCCGGTTTTTTTTTCTAACTTCATCAGTGGCTCACATATTAATCAAGATGTTGATTAAGACATTTTTGCTGATCGAAATCTATAAATCTGCTGTATCACGTTATACTCGAATCTAAAGAAAAATAAAATGCAACACTGGGTCGCACGAACTTGCTCCTGTATGTAAAGAGTCTGTTTAAGAAAGTACCTATATAAGATTTAAAAATATACCTGTAAAATAAGTTTGTCTCAAAGATATAAATGCCATTTGATTTGTCAAAACACCTCCATTTTTCAATTTTTTTGTTTGAAAATTGTTAGACCGGTTTTATTTAAATTAATGTTTTTATCTATACAAATTTTCCATTTTTTCTCAAAAATATTTTTTGTGTTATGCAGTTGTTTAGTGAAGTAAATACGTTTCAGATTTAAATTTCGTAAAAAAATGTGGACCCTTTTTCGAGATAACGGATTTTGAAAACAAAAATTCAATAGAAATTTAGTCTGGACGAATCATCATCATTATATTATTTCGTTAGCATGTCTCCCTTTTTCGGCTCCCATACGGAACTAATTTTAACAAATAAGGTGTCAAAACAAAGAGAATTTTCCGTAGACTATAGGAATTGTATTTTATTGAATATTAATTTATAATTTGTTGAAAAAACTTAACTTATTATTATAACAAAAATATGAATTATTTGGAAAATATTATGTTAAGGGAAATGGTTTGTGTATTTGAATGAAATGAAAAATACCTGTAAGCATACTTAACGAAAACAATTGTTTGTGCATTCAACTAATTCGTTCAAAGCTTTTTCCTTTGGATAGCTTTATTTTAATTTCATATAGAAGAACCAGGATGGAAAATAAATTATCTGAAGGTAAGAAAAAGGAAGAACATGTGTGTTTAAATTGTAAAGCGATCGCCTATTGGTTGTGTAGTTAGGTAGGTGTCTAAAACGAATAAAGAATAGTTCATTGACGTGCTCAACTTAATGCAGAGAGATAGATAAAGACATGGTTATGATGATAATGAAGGAATGTTATTGGTAGGTAGAAGGTACTTACTACAATCTAATCACATTCCTTCTTTCCTACAAGTTTTCAGGGCAAACATGGAGTTATTACGTTCAGTTAATTTTTTTCGTTAAAAATTAAAAAAAAAACAAGCATACGAACAGGTACAAGAAATTGCTATTCATGTGTTGTTTACAGTCAGGCTCTCGAGTTTTTTGGACTTTAGTTATAAGGTGACACGTAAGCAGTAGTTGTAGAGGTTGTACGTAATACCTATATAGGTATGATGTGTATACGTTGAAAAAGTGATTCTAATAGGAAATACATACATATACTCTTTCTGGTCCGTTTCTTCAACTTGTACAGGGTGCGGCAGAGCCGACTGACGAGTTTAATGAGGTCATTAGCCTGTGATAAGATAAGAGTAGGCCTTAATAAGTGGTATATTTTGAATTGTACGGTAATGCCGTTTTTATTCGTAATCAAGGTCTGGACAGGTGTACATCGTGGTTTTGTCGTGCGTGCATATTACGAAAATAATCATTCTGTGATCGCTACACAAACGGCTTTTCGTATACACTTCGGCATTCCACGTGCTGAATCTGTTCCTTCTGCAAACACTTTCATATTGTGGATACGGAATTTGGAAGAAACTGGAAGTACCCTAAGTAGACTTGTACACGGAGCACCCAGAACCCCCGAAAATGTGCAGTTGGTTAGAGAGTCAATTGAGCAGTCACCAAGATGCTCATCCCGGAAACACGCGGCGGTTAGTCTCTCTGAGAGGAGACATAGGCTGGCCAGTACGGTCCCCAGATAGCATGTGTGATTTTTTCCTTTGGGGCTACCTTAAGGATAAGGTTTTCAGACATCGTCCACATACCTACCATAGAAGAAATTAAACAGAAAATCACCGCGGAAATCGAGGCCATACCAGCTAAAATGTGCCGTAAATCATGTGAAAGCTTCAGAGATCGTCTACAACAGTGTATCAATGCTGACGGGCGCCATCTTGGAGATATAATTTTCAAAACATTATTTTTAAAAATGGGATTGAATACTGATTTAAATAAAAAAAAATATTTTCTCTAAGTTTTACTGTTCGTTATTTATAGCCCATCAAAACTCGTCAGTCGGCTCTGCCGCACCCTATACTAAGTATTTCTTCTTTTATATGTGCGAAGGCAAGTAAAATATTTGTGAAACAACCTTACTCTTAAATAATATTTTAAAATATTATATACAAAGGTACCAAGGTAATACTTCTTGATAGACACTTTAAAATAGATTGTTGATTAAATACCTACATATATCATTTTCGTTAATCCCATGCAGTGGCGCTACACGACCATCGTTGGTATTTACAATAGTTATAGCTATAAAAATTCATACATTTGTACCAAATGCATTAATTTGGATACAAGATAGGAATGTAATTAAAATTTCGTCAAAATAATGCGCTCTTTCGGGCTGATGCACAGGATTTGATCTGGTAAGATAGGAGGGGATTACATTTAATACAGTTAAAATAATTTGAAAAAGAAACTATTTAATGATTCAAAATTTTACCTGAAAAATAAGTTTGTCTTCAAAATCTAATTTTTTTTTCGAAAATCGTTAAAGCGTTTTTTTTTTTAAATTAATTTTTTATATATAAAATTTTTCAATTTCGTTCTAAAAATATTTTTGGTATGCAGTTGTTTAGTGATTGTTAATATACGCTCTACATTTGAATTTCGTAAACAAATGTTGAACCGTTTTTGAGATATAGAATTTTGAAAAAAAAAATCAATATTTTTTTAAAAATCCAAACAAAAAAAATTACACTTTTGATAATCAAATATTGTTAAGGCAATATAAGAGCTCGTTCAAAAAAAATTATTGAAATCGGTTCATAAGTTGCTGAGAAAATTAAAAAACAAAATAACGGTTCTATGAGCGGTACCTTTCCGAGCAATATAAAAATATGTTTTTCTTACTAAAAGAAACCAAGTTAAAAAATAAAATTTTAGAGAAAATTTTTAAAAGATCGGTTTGTTTTTGAGAAAATTCGAATTTTCGTTTTTTGACCAAAAAAGTTAGTTTTGATCTTAAAAAAAATGAAAAAAACGCCTAATGCCAATCTGCTCAAAACATTAACTTCCAAGTTTGAACTCAATCGACTGGCTGTAGGAGCGTGGACAGACAGACAGGACAGACCGGACGGAATCGCGGGACCCACTTTTTTCGACTTCTCTACTATCGTAATATCATGTTTGTTTAAAATCTCGAGTTCGAAATTTTGCACGAATGCAAAACTTGCCATATAGTTCCTATACATACATACATACATATGTACATATGTCGCAAGTATAAGCATTAGAACATAATATAATAAAAAAGTACACATACGCCACAGTTGACCAAAATTGTTTCAGTAGACTAAGAATTACGCTTTCTTCAACATGAATGTCTTTACTTAAAATTGGAATTTATAAAAACTGAATTTTAGTTCAATCTATTGCAGATTATAAGTATAAGTAGTTTTATTTATAAAATTAAATTTATAAAATTAAATTTTGTAAATATGGTTAATTTTTTTATTAGAAATATGATATTAAAAGTTTATGTTAAGTTTGCAGCTTATAAGATGTAAGCTTAATTACCAAATAACATTTCGAAAACACAAGACAAAGTGTAGTGCAATTAGACGAAAATGGCTCACCAGACCCTGAAAACATTTTCTACGAGCTCAAATTTAATGGATTTCGATTTGGAAAGTTTTGCATTTGTTCACCGCATTTCGATACCAATGTTTATCAACGAATCTAAGGAATGTTTACATATATATATATAGGTGTTATATTTATATATGCAGACATGTTAGATGCAACTAAATGTGCATTTACATTTGGTCATTTTTAAAACAAGTGTAGTCCATGAGTTAATTTAATCGATTAAATTTTTTTATAAGCAGTCGTGGCCGAGCGGTTAAGGCGTCTGACTAGAAATCAGATTCCCTCTGGGAGCGTAGGTTCGAATCCTACCGACTGCGATAGAGTACTTTTTTATTTATTTAAAACTTAAGTGCCACTATAAAATATGCATACAGTATAATGTAAAAATAATGTTGAAAGTTTAGAGAAAATTATAAGCACATAAGTAGCTTTAATATTTGGTTAAGATAAACAAACATTTGTGTTAATAATGTATAACAAAGGGCAATAAATAAAGTTGGCAGCACTTTCATTTGACATCTGTCAAAGGGCAATAAATATTATGGTTTAAAGTTGGCAGCACTTTCATTTGACATCTGTCAAACTCAGATTACATTTAAAGTGTCAGAATATTAGTTTAACTAAATTTGATCGCTTGACAAAAAAACAACGCGACACAATTATTAAAACTTACAAACACTGTAGTGAATCAAACGTAGACACGTACATAGTTGATTGTGATAATCGACCGACTACGCAAACAATCGGTACAATTTTGGAAAAGTTTGACGTGCATACGTCATTAATAGTTCATTTTATACAATGTAATTGAATTGCCTGCAGGTTGTTTTCTAACGATTTTGTAAAAAATAAACTTCTCTAGAGTTATTAAACAAAATGCAATAAAATATTTATTTCAAGATGGCGGTGTTTCCGTACTCTAAAAATTGTTTTTTTAAATGACAAAAAATACAATTTTCAAATTTTTAATATGCCAATGGAAAGTTAATAGTGTGGGCCGTGTCCCAGACTCTTTTTATTTTACATTTCAGATTAATTAAATTTGTTAATTATAATGTGAATAATGTACAGTTACATATTGTATGTATGTATATTCGAAGAATCTTCCAGCTTGAAGATTTCAATGCCAAAACTGTTAAGGAAGTCATATTTGGTAGGTTAATCGGAAGACACATAGCCTACAAGATATCATGTCTGAAAATTAATTCAGGCTTATCGACTTTGTCGCCGAGAAGAACATGATGTTGTGTACAGCTAGTTTTTCCCGACGAGATATTTACAAGTTTACTCCGATAACCAAACTTGCAACTAAATTGATCATTTTGCTATCGAGGGAAGGCACTCCTCAAAAATATACTTGGCGTTCGTACGTACAGATCAGCCAAAATAAACTCACAACGTTTCCTGGTTGGTGCTAAACTGAGCGTACGAATATCCATGGAAGTTCTCACGCGACCAGCAATGTTCAATGTTGAATTCAATGTTGGAATACTGCAGCAGGAAGAGACTGCCAAAGCCTTTGCCGATCAAGTATCTAGAAGTCCACTTACAGCTTTGCCAACAATCCATCAGAAATGCTGCTGAAGAGGTGCTAGGGTTCTCACGGCCACCACTGAATAATCTCTGGTTTGACTTCGAATGTGTTCAGGCCAAAACGGAGAACTACAGATTATGGCCGCAAAGGAAAACAAGGACTTCCCATCAGTTTTAGTTCGACAAAAGAAGGGATCAAAACCACTTGTTCAGAAGGAAAATATACCCGATGATTAAATCTTAAACAATATTTTCCAGATGCATAAGAACGTGATCGCCTTCTCTGCTCCTACAAGTGAGGTATATAAACCTTTTTAAGCACGACAATCAAGATTATGTCAGGTGCTTTATGTGAACTACGAAAGCCATTCACTGATGAATTCATTGGCACTTACCAGTGTGGCTTGAGGTCTGGAAAATCTACCATCGACCAAATCTTCACTCTACGCCAAACTCCAGAAAAGAGCCTATGACCGTGACAACAAGGGCGAGCCATACCGTGGTCTTGTCGAATTTAGGTAGTCTTGTCAAGCATGATAACTTTTTTTTTTTTTTTTTTTTTTTTTTTATTTATCTTTTTCATTTTTACAATAATTTACAAAATAATAATTTTAAATTACATACTCTAAAGCGTATTGTAGAAAAAGGAAAAGATAAAAAAGTCATTCTGTAACCATTTAAGGCTAGTGACGAATGACCCTTTAAAAAGGAAACTTAAATATGAATTACGTGTGGGGGCACGGTTTATTTAAAGAATAATTTGTATATAAATGAAATTAACAAAAGCTAGAAAAACTAAGATGCCAAAGTAATAAATAATGTTAATATTATAAGAGAAGAATATAATTATACAAAAATTTTAAAACATAAAAAATATTGAAAAAAAATACAAAGAATATTAAACTACATTTATCAATAAGTTTTTGATTTCTGAGCTATCCATGGTAAAGAGCCATATTTTGACTTTTTTCAAAAAGAGGTTCCGTTCGTTTAAAATTCGAATATTGTGAGGCAGTTTATTAAAAAGTTTAGGTGCTATGACATTGAAAAAATTCGAGTAGTGGGTTTTGTTAGAGGCTGGAACTTTAACTAAAAATTTGCTATTTATCCTCAAGTTGTACAAGTTTGAGTTTCGAATTGCGGAAGTAAAACCACTACGCATATAGAAAATTTTAAGTACTTTATAAAAATAAAGATGTTTTAGCGGTAAGATATGAAGATTTTTAAATAAAGGCCATGTGCTGACAAATCTGTTCTTCTTGCAGATAATTCTTATTATATGCTTTTGAGACAAAACAAGAGGTTCAAGTGTATTGCAATAAGTGCCTCCCCAACAAGATATACCATATTGCAGCTTCGAGTGAACGAGTCCGTAGTATATTGTTACCAACAAGGATTTTGAACAAAATGGTCTTAATATAAAAATGTTTCGAGTAACAGATAACATGTACTGTTTTAATTGTGATGTGTGGGCTTTCCAGTTCAGATTTTTATCAATTAAAATACCTAGATATTTGAAACTCTCAACCGACTCTACTTTAAAACAAGTAGATGAACAGACAACATTTTCGTTGTAGTTTTTACTATTACAAGTGTGGATCGACATGCAAATTTTTGTACACTCTGCAGAGTGAAAATAAATGTCGCAATCAATTGCTTTTACATTTTGTAAGCTGCAAATCATAAGCTTTGTTTTTTCGCTTACTAATAGCTCATGTTTAGAAAACCATTGTCTTAAAACTTGCAAGTCTTTTTGTAGTTTAACTAATGATTCAAATAAGTTACTGCTTTCGTAAGTAAAAGCCAGATCATCAGCAAAAGCCGTTACACTACTACTAAAATGTTGCTGGAATATGGAATTCACATATATTAAAAACAAAATAGGGCCCAATACAGAACCTTGCGGCACACCAATACTAATATTCATGACCTCGCTAAAGACATTTCCAAGTTTTACTTTTTGAGTCCTGTGGCTTAAATAGGAAGCAAACCAGTTATGGATTTCACCTCTAAAACCAGCTTTATAAAGTTTGTTCAAAAGAATATCATGATTGACCATATCAAACGCTTTGGTCATGTCAATAAATAAAGCTATGGTATTACTTTTTTTGTTAAAACCATCGCATATTTCGCTGCATAATTTTAATATTGCATCTTCTGTTGAGCGACCTTCACGAAATCCAAATTGACAATCACTTAAAAAACCTGTTTTATTTAAAAATGTTCCCATTCGCAACTTCAAAAGCTTTTTAAATACCTTGGAGAAAGTAGGAAGTATGGAAATGGGTCTATATTGGCTTAAACATTTTCTGCTGCCTTTCTTAAACAATGGTATAACTTCCGCAACTTTTAAGGATTTTGGAAAAATACCACAAGTAATACTCTTGTTAAACAAGTGGGCTAAAATGTCAGCAACATAAAAAGCAATCTTTTTTAAAAGATTATTGGTTATACCATCGGAGGTACTTGAGTGTTTGTTATCAAGCGACATTATACATTTGAAAACTTCATGTGACGAAAAAGGTTCAAAAACAAAACTATTACATTGAAAACCCTCACAAACCAAATCTGAAAACATATCACAACTACAATTGTTTTGCGGAGAGCATGGTTTTGATTCAGTTGCAATAGATACAAAAAAATTATTGAATGCATTTGCAATTTCAACAGGGTTTGAAAGTGTTTGATTTTCCACTTCAATTTATCAGAATTACTTTGGAGAATGCTAGCTGCTTCGACAAAACTTTAACAACAGATACCTTCAACAACAGATACCTTCAAGACCACTAGATCATTATGAAAAGGCAACGCTCTGTCCTCTAGCTGTTTCAATGTTGTAAAAAATCTACACATTGTCTTGAGTATTTAGATGACTTCGACATTATGGTAATAACCTAAAGAGCCTTAAGCGAACCAAATATATTTTGTCATTAGTAAAGACAAAACAAAGTTATGCTGTCATCAAAGAACTTCGCCGTCGTTTCCTATTGCAGACTTGGTCAAAACCTGACTATTGATAAGTATAACATCAAAGTGGTCTTCTCAGCACTGCTGTTAACTCTGAAAATGACATAAGTTTTGAAATTATAAGCAAATAAGTCCCTATTGTGAATCATCAAGGAGACGTTGTACAAATCCCTTATCATCCCGTTCTTGCAGTATAGTACACAATAATGAACACTTTATCTCCCTATTTTTTTGAGAGGAAGGGTCTTTATGCGATCTATGGACCGATTTGAGCCAACTGTCAAAAACCACCTGATTGGAGATGATACAACAACTGAACGAGCTGTAGAGCGAAAAAACTGCATGTTCAAAGATTAAGATGGCTAGGACATATTGAGCGAATGAGTATTGAGGCTCCACCTTGTAGAGTACTAAGCCCCAATCCAGAAGGAACAAGACTCAAAGGTAGACCTCATCTACCAAGGAGCGACAAAGTTGAGGCCGATGCACTCCGACTTGGTATTCAAAATTGGAGACAGCAAGCTAGAGGTCGAGTAAGCTAGCGCAATCTATTACTTGAGGCCCAGAAGCAACCTACGCTGTAGCGCCAGCTAAAGTAAAGTAAAGTAAGTAAATATTCAAAGCGTCTGAACACACGTTTAATTTTGTTCTAAGACTTTGAAGGTAAAAGCATTGAATTATTTCAAACAAAACATTGATTACGTACCTTTACATTATTGTATTAGGATATTTTGTCAGTGTTTTTCGTCTTAAATCCAATTATGACTTGAAATTGAATTTGTTACATTTCCAAATCATCGATTCGCCCATGAATTTCGTTGTTTTTTGGAGAACTGATGCCCGCAAGGGATACACAATGCACATCACATCACATAAACTTTTACCCTTGATATAAAACGTAGAAAAGAAACATAAATAAACAAGATGAAACAAGATACTACCTACATGCAACATACCTCTCACCACCTTCTATAGATCATCAGTATATAAACATCCCCTCCTCAAACCCCTCCCCCTTCACATCAATCAGTAATTCCAGAGGCGAACATCAAAGATGGCTCGTGTGTCAGTTGTATTATGTTGTGCCATGGGGCGGCTTTTTAGCCAAAACACAAAGGCTCATCATCATCATCATCGTCATCGTCATCCTCTCTTCTTTGCATATATCTGCAAGCATAGAAGCAGATGCTTGCATCATATACGCAAACGTTGAATGCAAATCAAAAAGGAAAAAACACAAAATAATGGCCGACTGACTTAAAAAGACATTCCCCCAATCTTCTCTGCCGTGCCGCCAGCACCACCACCGCCACCGTCGCAGCACCGGTGACGGAACGGTGCGGTGTTGTATGCATCAATTCAGTCAAAAATGCACACACGGCTGCCACCACCACCGGGCCGCCCCGTAAAGACGACCGATGCAAAGTGACGCGGCGGGCGAGTATGGGTAATTGAATCCTTGGCTTCATGGTGCAGCGCACTTTACAGTTTGTACAAACCTCCGTCGCCGCCGCCACCATAAGTCGTATTCGTATGGTCATATCATTACACCCCGATGCCATTACCACGTGCTCTTTTGCTGCTACCTGATGGCAAAAGGAATCTTTATCAAAAGAAGCACCAAAAGAGGAAAAAGAAGAAGATGAGGTGGCACATAATACACCAGAACATGGTAATTCGAGAGAGAGATTCATCCTGAAGGTGAACACAAAAAACACACAAAAAGTCCCTTCTCGCCAAGGGGAAGAAATGAAAAGAAAAGAATGTAATGCAAGTGGAAGGAAAAAAGGCTACTTGAGAGAGGAGCACACGATTTTCCACTTAATAAATCGAAAAGAGATCTTTTCAACAACTCATGCTAACCGAAGACTGGCAGCAGTCACAGTCATCATTGAGTACAGCTGCAAAAGATGAGAGGGGGGAGGGGGGAAGAAGGTACAGAGAGTCTCAGTTACCATATATTCCATACACCGCCACGCCACCTTAAAGTTAACCGGAAACAGAACCGCAAGCAAACTCTCAATCTCAATGACAATAATTGACGCGACACGTGCCTTTTTAACTTGACTTGAGGCTTTTCTGTTTTTCGTAACTTATCTGTCAAAATTGAAATGTCAAAACTGGAATGCAAATGCATACATAACATAACGAGTGGTATATTGTTGCCAGCTGCGGTTAAAGTGGTGAACTGAACTACTTGAAGCGTTCAGTGCTCACTGATGCGCTACTGCATCAGTTTGCGTGAAATTCACCACCATATTCTCACTTATGGTCTCGATGCATACTTAATCCGCGAAAACCGAAAACCGGAAGAGATGGCCAAGATAAGATATAGAAAATTGCGCACTCAGTGAGAGAGATGCAATCAAATATCAATTAACCCAGAAATAAAAATTTAAATTGGTTTCTCGGCGTTGATGAATTGCAAATAAGTCGCTGTCGCCGCCGCCGCCATTACTGCAGCCACACAGGTAACGGGTGGGGAAACTTCATTTCAAACGAATTGAATTGAATTGAAAAAAATGGTTCTTCTTGAGAGAAGAGTCATGCGATGATAGTATCTTTAGCCATTCACTGCCACCAACGCCGCGGTTGAAACGCTGCCACTAGCACTGCGCTGCTGCTACTACCTGCAGCACTGCAATGGAACAAACTAGGGATGCATTAATAATGTTTAACATTGCATGCATGGAACTCCGCCTATTGTTTCTTTTTCGAACCTATACAAACTATACAATCTAGACTTCTTCTTCAGGGAGGCCTTGGGAAATATACAATTTGCATGGAATTATGAGCAGGAACGTGATCAGTGTTCCTATTGGTGAAGCGATACACCTCCAATTACCAAGGTTGGACGCATTCACAATAGGATTAGCTAAGGTAGTATGCGGGAGCTGGAGCGGGACTATGGAGTGAGACGACGACGACCGACGACTTGACGGTGTATTCCAAGTACCCACCTATATATGAACATTTGATGAGAAGAAACTTGAGATAATAACAACGCTCAGTGGAGCAATAAATTATGACTGACATAAGTGGTGTGCAATTGCATATTGCTGTGCAGAAGAATTTATGCCGACATCTTGGACAGCAACAAATATGATGATTGTAGCCATATTCTATTTTATTTTATTATTTTGAACAACTGCCTACCTATAATGTTTCTTATTGCGTTTCTATAATAAATTAATATAATTCTCTAATTTCATATGAAGAAGAATACGAAATGGTGATAATTTATTCAAAAATTAAAAACGTGTGGGATGTGATTTTCATGCATGCATTTTAAGCAATCTTAAGAATCTCTCTCTCTCTCTGTCACTTACGCACTAATAAACAATTATTTTTACCTACTTTGATTGAAACACGCAAAACTTTGAGCAATAAAGTAGATTTGTGTGATGCAAATTGATATGAATTGTTGCAATTTGCCACTTATCTACAATGTTACACCTTACACGATAGCTTAGTAGATTGAAATAGATACAAATGCATTAAGATTTCTGAGAGTAAAGTAAGAAAAAGAAGAAATGTGAAGTTTACTTTGAAGTTTTTAATAGAACCTGAATGAATATGTTATTAACATAAATAATATTATTATTCCTTCTGTTAATAAATTAAGTATACTACGTATTGTATTTGATTGTAAATTTAGCTTTAAGGAACATTATTTAGCTTTAAGAACGAAATTTGCTACCAGGCTTAACATCACAAGATATTTAGCATCAAAAAATAGTTTGACCCATACGATTTCATTGATCAATGTTACAAAAGCCATAATATTATCAAAAATTGATTATGGCCTTGTTATATATGCAAATGTGCAAAATACTACATCCAACCTGTTCAATCAGCATATCACGCCGCAATCGGAGCCAGCCTCAAAGCTTTTAAGACAAGTCCTTTAAAAAATATCTTAGCTGAGGGAGGTTTTTCGTCGATCATAGAAAGAAAAGAAGTCCTTACATCAAGACTTGTAGGAAAAATACTTGAATCCTATGACTCTCCAATTCATTTTGGACTCTACGAAAATCCTAAAACGCTTAAAGACACCAAAAAAAACTATCAGCCCTCTACATAACTTTAATGTATGCGAGAAAAATCGACATTGAACCAAAAATTAAAAAAAAAGAGTGTAACCCTCCATCAACACCGCACTAACACGATTTAAAAAAGAATTCAACTCCGAAAGAGGTATATCTTCGCCATTTTCATGAATTAATAAATCCTTTCATCAGAAATAATTGGAATATCCTCTATACAGATGGTTCAAAGTGTGAGGAAGGTACCTCTTTCGCAATAGTTGACTCAAACAACAATTTAATTTCTTCAGAAAAGCTATCACCATTTTTCTGTGTATTCTCAGCCGAAGCCTTAGCGATTTTAAAAGTCACGCCATTCGCCTGAAAATCCAAGAAAAAAAACAGTGATATGCACGGACAGTCTTTCAACCATCGAAAACGTCAACAATCGATCATCCTACATCGGCAAAATCAGAGATAACGTCATCAAACTTGGAAAAGCGATCAAGATTTTTTGGGTGCCAGGTCACATCTTGAAAAGGCAATGAACACGCAGACAATGAAGCCAAAATAACCGCTAGGAACAGAAACTTAGCAATATCAAAATACCAACCTACTAAAAACGATATTTTAAAATTGACTTGCTCCATTTTACATAATCATTAATAATAGATTGGTCTCGTTATCATTACCACTATTCTTCCATCAACCAAAATTGCAGCCCAGTTATCTACCCCACCTCTACGCCTTCAATCATGAACAAATTCTTTACTAGGTTGAGGATTGGACACACCCAGCTCACCCACAGTCACCTACTCAACAAAGATCCCCCACCCATTTGCCAACTCAATTTGCAGCTGATCATCAACCATTTAACTACAGACTGCCCGAAAATCAATGAAATTTGTAATAAACTTTTAACCTGTAATCTAAAAAATCTCCTTTTGGTTCCTTCCGAACAAAATATACAAAATATTTTCAAAATTTTAAACCTTTTAAATCTTTATCAGAGTATTTAACACTTATTTATTAAAAACCCCTGCGGGGGCCTATTACTTATACTTACTCCGACCGCCCCTGCAGCTGGCAATCATCATAACATCCAAAAATACTACTTTAATCATTTCAGCTAGTAGCCCTGGTAGCAATTAGCTTTTAAGTATTGTTTTGTACATTTATGTATTGTTCAATAAATAATAATAATAATAAAAATTGCCCCATTCCATTTGTTGCATAAGTTTTAGTAATGCATTTTATACTGAGATCAATCAATTTCAATATTTCAAAATATTTTGCTTTTTTTAACTGTCAAAATGCAGAAGAAAACTACTGCCAATACTGTGTTCCACAGGGCTCCATTGTGTGTCCTACACTTTTTAATATATTTATGAGTTTTCTTTAATCTCTAACATTTAGTTTAGCATTTTTGTTTTTTAGATTTACATAGTTGACCTTTTAATTTTAAACGACAGAAAATTGAATTCTAGTTTAAACAATGTTTTTGACAATAGGACATAATGGATTGCAGGAATCAATGCTTTGTTTTATTAAAGTTATGCCTATATGAAATATTAGCAATAACAAAACGCTAGTAAAATTATTTCAGTAAAAATAATGGTTGATTTATTTGCTCTTTTATTTTTGACAACACTGGTTTTGAAAGATCACGTACGTTTAATGTTTGGTGTCAAATCTATCAGTTTGGTTTATAATTTAAACATGGAACGTCTTTCAATTGAAGAACGATTGCAAATTATTCAATTGTATTCCCAAAATGAGTGCTCTGGGAAGAATGTTCATCGCACGCTTCTGTCGTTTTACTCTAATTATTATTTTTATCAAAATATTGAGGAATCACGTTTAAGGTTTCTTTTTAAGAAGCCTACACGCTTCACCTTACATTTTTGGGGGCTTGTAAGAGATTTGAACATCATAAAGTAAAACTGAATAAGTGATTGTTTTTCACAGTTAAAACTTTTACAAGGTCATGGAAATATAAAAAAATTAGTTATGGGCTATCTCATTGAATAGTGAAACAAATTTGTACATCGTTTCAGGGAAAGTTAGATTAGGAAGTTATTGTAATCGGTCCGATTTGTCGAATTGAAAATTTTGACATTTCAACGTTTCAATGTCCCTAGAGTCGAAATAAAAGATTTAAACAGAGATGTATGTGCGTGCGTGTGAAGTTTTTGACATCTTGTAAAACTTTGAGAAAAATCGAAATGACAGTTTTTTTAGAAAAAATAAAAACATAAAAATATAATACTAAAACTTGTAAAAATTTACTTTCGACTAAAATATCTTTTCAAAAATTAAAAATTTTGTCATCAAACTAATTTTATGTCACAGAAAATATTGTTTTCGACATTCAGTAATTTTTAAAAATCCAACAGTCAGTTTTCTTTCATACAAAAATAAACTCTACAAAAAACAGTACGCAAAATTGTTTAAAATTGATGTTCGGTTCTCGATATCTCGTAAACAATGGAAGATATTGTCTTCAAATTAAATATTCATCCAATTTGTATTTGTTTATATTAGAAATAAAATTGTTTTAGTAAATCTTATAACAATTGGTAAAAATTGGATTTCGACTTAAAATCTCGTTTACAAAAATAAATTTTGAAATCAAACTATTTCATCTTATGCAAAATATTGTTGGAAATTTTTAATCTCTTTAGAATAATTCAACTGACAACTTTTGTACCAAAACACGTAAACCTAAAAACCTTTTAAGCAAGACAAATCGACAGAAAGGATCTAAAGTTATCAGTGAGGGTCGCATTATTTAACATCAGGCTCTCTTATCGAAAATGTGGGAGTTTATCAAGTTTTGGTGAATCCCTCGTTTGTTTTGTAAATTATCTTTCGGACAGTTTAATACAAGTTGAATTTTATGTGTTCAATAACTGATAACTACAAAATAAATCCTGGTGTGCCTCAGGGCTCTATCCTATCTGCAACACTCTTTATCTTTTTATTATTGAAACTTTTGTGTAAAAACTTATTATCCACTTACCTGCTTCGGTGTCGATATTATTTTCTTTAAATCTTTTCTATCAGATAATAAGGATAAGGAAGTGTTACTGTCTGTCCAAATAATACATTTTAATTACGAAATTTTGTCTGCAATATAACGGGACTAGAAAATAAAATTTTTTAACCCGATTTCTTTAAATGTTATGATATTTGTATTTTATTAAAAACATTTAAAGAAGTGGGAAAAGACAATTCCTTATATTTTTCGAAAATTTCAAATTTAAGTCCATTCCTGCACTTAAAATAATAGACTTCCATCGATGTGCCGATCAAAAAGTATGCTGGTATTAGAGCGTTAAAATCAGCCAAGCTATCTGTAACCGGACAAAGTGATCTCGAGTTAAAACAAGCTTCTATTTGTATTAGAAGCGCACTGACTGATTTGACTAATTTCACTCCTGTTTTCCATTAACCCCCATAGGGAGGAAAATTGGGAGGAATTGATTTCCATTTGGTTTCCAATTTACTCAGTGAGTCAACTATTTCCATATAATAAGCTTGAGTTGTGAGATCTGTCACGGCTTCAAGATGAATTGGTTTTATTAAGAGGCATATGAAAATGGAAAAATTATCCTTTACATTTCTTGAAATATCTTTTTTTCTTCAAATTTTAACTTCCAAAGGGAAGTCATAATCCACACCAGTGTAAGTGAATAGTCGAGACTTACTTACTATCCTTACTCTGAATGCAGGAAGGCTTCCCATCAGTTGTTTCATTAATTTGTTGATTAGTGAAACATATGAAGAATTTACTCAACCATTTCTTCACTGGTATTTTCATATTGAAACAAAAGCTATTGTTTGCTGGATTCCACTTTGTAAGGTTTCTCATGAGCATCTTCAATGATGAAATTCGAGAAGTTGTGTTGTGGTTTCAATATAATAGGATATTTTCGATCAATAAACAAGTTTAGGGATTTTTTGAACTTTGTTCTCTTAGTAAATTTGAGTTCTTTTATGAAATCAGAAAACATGAATTATTGAGCGCTTATGTGGTTGTTTGTAATGTAATGTCAAGTTCTATGGGTGACAGCATTGACTTTATTTTAAAAACATAGTCTTTTCTTACCTTAAAGATAAATCTGTTCGCAAAGGCTATAATTTTCAACGCCTTGATAAGTTTGAATTGTTTGCAAACTACGTAAGAATGTCATTCGCATCTTCGTTGGTAAAATGAATCTTTATTTGTCTCTTTTCTTCTTCCATTTCTAATTAAGTGGGTTGTGTTGGTACTGAAAAATCAATCCATAAAGTATTGATCTTCAATTTGGATGAAAGGACGCCACGAGATGCTAGATCCACTGGGTTTAATTTAGTGGGAATATGTCGGTATATACTAACATTGGTCAACCGTTGAATTGAGGTACCTATAGTGAATGTTTTGAATTAATATTATCAATATTTTTGAAGTAATTTGTCACTTGTAACTTAATTTTCCAAAGAATGTACGATTAAGTTGAAAGACCCATTATATAATAGCGACAGACTACGATGGTATGAGGAAAAAACAAATAGATATAGAAGAAACCTAAATGAAAAATGTTAGTCTATCGAACAGTATTGAATTCCTGGCAAATTCAACACTAGAAATAACAAAGCTATCAGCGGTTATCATATCTCAACATAGAAGTTGTCCAAGTCAAAATGGTATGATGGAGAGTGCATGAAATGTAGGAAGACAACTTTCACATACCTTAAAATGGTTAATAGAGAAGCTCATAAAATACTATATCTCCAACAAAACGAACATAAAGATTTGTGCAGATCAAAAAAGAACAATTTTACTTAAGCAAAGTCGTCAACAAAATTGAAGATTCAAAATCGGTTGAAGGTTCAACGTACGGAATCAGCTTTGACTATTAGTTCAGCTGATCGTGCTATACGTATTTCAAAGCCCATTTTTTGTCAAATAATAAAAATTACCTGATTTTCGATTTTAGAGCTAGACTCCCTCTTCACTTTGAACAAACTTTTATTATCATTTAGAAAAATGGAAAATATAAAGGCTGCAGGTTCAGATGGTATTCCAATTGAATTTTAAAAGAATGCAACTTCTGAGTTTCTCAAACTTCCTTAGCTGTTATCGTACGGTCCACATACATATCTCCTTTTTTATAAGAGATGACACAAGCCTACCCAAAAACTATAGAAAACTTATATTGTTCTGAATAAGTATAACAAGCTAAGTTGAAGTGCCTGTTGCAAATTTTGATGGATTTTGGTAAAAAAAAAAAAATAAAAATAAATTTGAAATGGATTTTATGTTTCCAAGCTTTTTGTATATTAATATAATATAATTGAATCATCGATTTTAACGTAAATGAGACCCTTATAAAATGGACTTTATTTTATTTCAAACGACTTTATTTTTCACAATGCAAGAGAAGCCTGGACAGCATTGATTTTTGTACGTTACGTATAGGTACCTACCTGCATATCTTCTGCACCCATCACAGAATCAAATATTGAGGCTTCTTTTTGTATTTTTACGAACGAGTAAAATACCGTCTCCCCAAAGTATAAGCATACGTCCTTTATAAATTTTTACCTTTACCTACCAACATAATAATTAACCCCCTTATCCATTAAGATTCATATCTGGCATCTCCGCTTCTTTCTGGAACTATGTACATATGTGCATAGGTACGCTGCGTGTTCAAGCAACTGTCATGTGTAAGTGAATTGAATTCACATCTCATTACTTTAATTGCAGCCCAGAGGCTTCTTATCAATTTTGCTTACTGTCCAGTAAGTGAATTAAACTCTGATAAAATCGAATTAAAAGAGAAGCGAACACAAAAAGCGGAATAAAATTAAAACAAAAATAAAACGTTAAAATAAACTTAAAAAAAAAAAAACACACACAAATCCCGCCAACATCACTCGCTGTCACCATCCCAAAGACATTCAACATCCAACCCAGCCAGGCATCAAGTTGGCAGATACTGTGGAAAGCATACACAACACAGGGTGTTAAAGCCAAACCCCATCAGCAACAGCAGAAACAGCATCGGCAACAGCGACAGCACCCTAAGGGCCAATATGCTGTTTCCTGCAGCAGCAGCTCTCAAAATTCTGTTGCATCGTCATTGCCATCACCATCGCTATCGCCGTCGCTGCCGTAGCCATTCTCCATCCACTTGGATGCATCTTACACCCACCGCTGCCGCCACCGTACGCTGTGTTCAGATGCGAACATACGAATGAATAGCTTTTTGCTGCCGTTCGCGCCGCGCCGGGCAGCCACGGCGGTTATACCTACATTTTTGGTGTGGCGCTGCCTATTAACATTTTGTGTTGCCAACATTTAGTGAGTGTGTGGGCGGGTGTGGTCGGCTCGGCGCTTTTAGGGTCGATTCCAGTCCAGTCGAGTCAAATGATGGCCATTCTCTCTCAAGCCACTCCACATTTCCATGCGAGCCCCATTTTCTTCCTTTACGCTGATCATCGCTTAATGAATTGGAGATGAACCACACCAACACCATGACCACCACACCATACGCGAGCTTGGCCCTTTTTCGGATTTTTATCTGAGCCGTGTTTAGGGTTGCCATGTTGCGTAAATTAGCATAGTTTTTTTGTAGCCCAAAATTAAAATCGGCAAAAGTAGCCCAATATAGCCCAATTTCAATTTTAAAACAAAACCATAATTTGTTTGTATTTAAATAAACAACGGAAAAGATAAAACATTTAATGTCTTCAACTGTCAAAAAACAGTGTAAAATTTTGATTTGATCTAAGCTATTTTTAGCCCAATTATAATTTCGATGTCATCTGTCATACACCACATTTTCTGTCGGTACAGCAGTTTCAGACAAAACAAAAATAGCTCAATTTCCGATAAGTAGCCCGATCTGGCAATCCTGGAACCATGTCGTCGCTTGTCGGTCGTTGGTCCACCTCGTTGCTGGGCCATCTGAATATGACCTTTTGTCGATGGATGCGAATATATTGTGGGAGCTATATAGCTAGATTGTTGTTGAAATACTGCGTCGAGCAAAAACGCTACCTAATGGCCAATAAATGGATGGGTTTTAACTTTAACGTTCCTTATCTCTGGGTTGTATTGAGTTTGACTATAGAGGTAGAGATAGAAGTAGAAAGGTAAAACCAAGGTCTGGTGCGATGGAGCATGGAGTTAAAGTGGCGTCAGTGGCAGCGTTAGCGTCATCGTCATAGTGCGGATGGACGAATCGATGCATGAACGAGTCCAAGCTTCGAGAACCGAACCAAACCGAGAGCCCGTGAAAATCACAGTAGGTACCTATACCTTATATATATGTTTTTGTATACCTACAACTTCACCTTCCAGCCTTAAACGTATACCTAGGTACTGCAATTATGTTCAGGAAATTACACATTTTGCTGTGCGCGCATACAACACTTTTCACATTGAATGAATTCGTATATAGGCAAAAATTACAACAAAGTGGGTGTGATGTAAATGGTATGCCCAGGGTTTTTGGTGGGAGAGATGATTCGATGCTTGTTTTGTTAAGCGTCTGAAAAAAAAAACTATCTATATACCTCGAATAACTAGACTAGTGGTTTTTTTCAATATTTATTCATCTGTATCTACATGAAGGGAATTTGAACTTTTTTCTTTGTATATATTTTAGATCCAGTTTTAAAAAATAGATAGAACTAAATTAAGGTTTTAGGCAAGAAGAACTTTGAAGGAAATGAAACTTAAATTTGGAAAAAATCAATTTCCTGACAATTTTACTATAAAAAGTTTTGGACATAAATGGTTTTTGCAAAAAAGATTGTTTGTTTTTCATAAAATAAAAACTATATTAATTATTTTAGGTTAAGGGAGTTCTAATATTTACTGTTTAATTATATGCCATAAGTTATTAATTATTTGTTCATATATTGAATGTGCGTTAGTGGATGAGTCCTCCAATACATATGAACTCCTAAGAGATTTTAAGAGGATAGATTTAAAATTTTGCATGAGCTGTATGATATTTGCAGCAGCGTTTCAACGCCCATATTATTGAGCAATTTCAATCAAATTTCTGTAAAACTCGAATTTTTAAAATAAGTTTTGCCGTTAAAGTAGTTATGAGGTAACTCAATAATATGGGCATAAGTATTCTGTACATTTTCAACTCTTATACATTGGAGTTTAGGTTACTTTGAGTCTGAAAGATCATACTGGGTTTTCTCATAAATGGTATGTCTAGTGGTTACTTTTTTTTAATGATAAGTCATTTTGACACTGCCAACTGTTTACCGCTCGAAGTCTTAACAGAAATTCAATAATCTACTGTGTAAAACGAAATGAGTTGTTTTACGCACGAACAACGTTGGAACGGGTTGTGTACCCCAACCAGTGAGTTTTTTAAAACAAAGTTTTGAACTAAATGAAGTACTTACCACTTCTGCTACAATCAGGTAGGGGTATGATAATTAACACACATGGTCCACGTGATCGTATACACGCTGTGGAGTCTTAAAGCTTTAATTCCACAGCTCATGATTTCATGCACTCTCCTTAGGAGAATTCTGCAGAATTCTTGGAATTATTGCCAAGGACCAATTGACTAAGAAATTTAAGGCGTGCGGTCTGCATGAATTGACAGCAGTGGTGCGCTATCCTGCAAACGATCTTTTAAGCACCTTGCTCCAAAATTGTGTTATCAGCCGTCTTGGCGATGTAAATCAGTAGTCTTAGTTCTGAAGCAATCTGAAAACAGTTCGAGCACTTAAGGCCAATAAAATACAAACCATATCCTGGAATGCTCTTGGTGTAAAGTGTGCACCAACTATAACGCATGGTGTTAATTGTAAATAAATTGAAAACTTTTTAGAGAGCTTTTTTATTTTTTTTTTTGTAAAAATGTGGCCAATGGTATCTTTCTGTTAGGATCACTAATTTCTAGCTCCATATTGACACTTGTGTACCTTTCCATGGTTACATTTGTATAAAACTGAAAGAAAGAAATATCAATAACTTCAAAATTTTGTACTGGCGCACGACCTGAATTTGTTTCTATTTTAAATTTTGCGAAGAAGCAGCTAATACATTACACTATGGTAAAAAAGGTAATGTAGGTGGTAATTAAATTATACTTTTTTTACATTGCTTTTGTTCGAATCCGACTTCAAATCAATTTATCACTTCAGGTTTTTGAGAAACAACTTTTTATAATTCCAAAAATAATATTATTATGAAAATTTGTAAAAACCAAGTGAGGTACTAAAATAGTTTGAACTGTATCTAGAAGATGTAGATTTACATTTTGCAATATCATCATACAATTTTTTGCTAAGCTATATATTGTGTTTTAACTAATTCTTAAAAAATCCGTTTTTGGTTGTCTTCAGCATTTTAAGTCTTAAGCACATTTTAAAAACGTCATGTAGAAGAAAAACTTAAAGGTGAGATTCGAATTCAGGACATAATCTTAATTACCTATATATACTTGCATTGTTTTATTTGTGCACCCAAAAAACGTTATTTTGCTGACCAGTGTTATTTAAGGAAAAATGTCAGAAATTTTTTAAATTAAGTGCGAATGAAAAGCAAACCGAAAATCCAATCGGTAATAAGGCCAGAAAATAAAAATAAAAAAAATAAAATGACTGCAAAAAGGGAATGATCGTTAAGTACTCAAAAACAGGAGATCTTAAAAAGTGCGAAAACTGGAGAGGAATTTGCATTCTACCTGCCGTTGCCAAAATAGTAGCAGAATCATACTGGAACGCATCAGAGAACACCTTGGCACTCGATGCCGAACAAGCAGGATTCCGCGCTGGATCCTCCTGTATTGATCATATCAACACCCTGCGGATCATTATTGAGCAGTGCGTTGAATATCGAGCACCACTACAGGTGCTTCTCGACTTCGAGAATTCCGTTTACAGCGTCAACAAGGAGTACATCTGGTTAGCTTTGCGGAGGAGAGGCATTCCAGAAAAACGAATTGCTATTATGAAAGCAACATATGATGTATCCAAGTGTCACGTTCTGCACAGTGGTAGATTCTCAGAGGATTTTGAAATCCGTAGCGGAGTCAGACAGGGCTGTATTCTGTAGCCAATATTGTTTTTGTTTGTTATAAGCGATGTACTGCGAGCAGCTTTATCAGGCAGCGGAGGGATCCTATGGACGTTGACATCCTACTTAATGCACTTGGATTACGCGGACGATGTTTGCTTACTCTCTCAAAGAATCATCATCATCAAATGACAACAAGTGTGGAGAGAGAAGCAGCAGTCGTGGGGATCAGCCTTGGAACCAGACTATCCTCTGAAATAAATATTTCCTCGCAACTGGTGGAAAAAGTGGAGAGCTTTCAATACCTTGGAAGTATTGTATCCATCGAAGACGGAACCTAACAAAACGTCATCCGGCGCATCAGCAAAGCAAAATCGGTGTTCGGTATGCTGTCGAAAATTTGGAGAAATAACTCTATTAGCTTAAGAACAAAGCTACGACTGTTTCGCAAAAATGTCGAATCTGTGCTTCTTTATGGTTGCAGCACCTGGAAGGTTACTTCAGCCATTACAAGAAAGCAGCAAACCTTTGTGAATAAATGTCTTCGCAACATCCTAAGGATTTTCTGGCCAAACCGAATATCTAAAGAAGTCCTTCATAGAAGGGCAGGTCAAGAACCTATAGAATCTATTTTACGAAGGCGTAGGTCGCAATGGATTGGACATAGGCTTCGAAAAGATAACAACTGCATTGCAGGCCGAGCAATTGGTCACGTCTTCGAGAAATAACACGGTTAGGAAAGTTTTCTTGCAAATTTTTCAAGATGAAATTATGTTGAAGCGTCAAATGTCAAAAGTCGCGTCGTCTTCGTCAATATCTTCCAATTCCAACCATACAAATTATTAATTGTAGCTAGATATTAAAATTCGTTCACAATTGAATCAGTCTCATTTATGAATAGGTGGGGTCAAATCACATCGTCTAATCCCAAAAACCGCCAAAAAGTACAACACGTTAAGGATGTGGATGCTTTTCTGCAATCACTTTTGGATCTTCAGAACGTATACACTCTGAGATGAAAATGCGCATCACTGAAGATGATTTGATTTTTTTGAATTTTTTTTATTATCCAACGTTCATCGCCTGCAGTAAACTTTTTAGGTCTTCCAGATTTTTGTAGATTTTCATAGGATTTTGTTGTTTTGAACATTTTTATGATATGATACCGTAGACTTACTTCTTTTAACAATTTCTGCAACCTATTCTTTACCTTCTTTAAAATGTTTTTTTTTTTACTAATTTTCGCAATTCTATCGTTGTATAACCACGTTGTGCTTCCATTTTGACCCTTCTTATAATAACGCACACAATAAGTCGAATAATCATCTGACATATGTAACGGCATTTTATTAACCTAAAAGTGATATCTTTGTTCCGTTAAAAACAAAAAAAATGAGTATACGACAGGGTGTCCGATTTCTTTTTTGATATTTTATTTGCGATCATTTGTTTCTAAATTGAATTTCGACGGCCAATTATTAACAAAAATGTAATTTTTGGTAAATATTCAGAGTAAATAATAAAAACTGTGGTTTAATGCCCAAATACACCATTTTCAAACCTTCATCAAATTTATTTCGTGATTTAAGGAGCAAAAAGATATGTGTCCGGATTCTTTTTTGATCAACTGTAATTTTCTCTTCAACCCCCCACATTTCCTCCTTTTAATTTGTTTTTGTTTCAATTAAAATGTTTAATGCTTTTAGCAAAGTGCTTAGGAAGTATACAAATAAAAGACTTCACCAAAGTTCACCTTTTCAAACATTTTTCGAAGTAGGGTCTTTTTTTGATTTAATTTTCTTACACTAGCAGAATTCTATTTAATGTTTAATGAAGGCAAAACAAAGTATATGCTGACGTCAAGAAAGAACTTGCAACACCGACGTCTTGATCAAAACGTCACCATCGACAGATCTAACTTTGAGTTAGTTAAGGACTTCGTCTACCTAGGCTCCGCTGTAAACGCAGAAAACAACACCAGCGCTGAGATCAAACGAAGAATAACTCTTACTAATCGCTGTTTCTTTGGGCTAAGACAAAAATTAGGTAGCAAAGCCCTTTCTCGGGGACCAAAGTGTCACTATATAAGACACTTATCATCCCCGTCCTGCTATACGGTGCAGAAGCATGGACTATGACAAAAGCGGATGAAAGCACCTAAGGTCGTTTCGAGAGAAAAGTTCTTCGTGTGATCCACGGTCCCGTATGCATAGAAGGGGAGTGGAGGAGAAGATGGAACGACGAGCTATACGGGCTGTACAGCGACGTAGACTTAGCCAGAAGGGTAAAAGTAAAAACGACTAAGATGACTGGGTCACGTAGAGCGCGTGGAAACCAATGCTCGGGGCCGGAAGAGTCTTCGAATCCACACCCACAGGGCAACGCAGTAGAGGAATACCGCGGATCAGGTGGCGCGCACAAGTGGAAAGTGACCTCACCCAACTTAAAGCGCGAAACTGGAGAAATCTAGCTAGGCCCTAGTTCACCCAGGACATGTAGCGCCACCTTATGTAAGTAAGTAAGCAGAATTCTATTGAAAATATTGCGTAGCTCATTATTTTCAAACCACAGTTCTCAAAACTTTTACACCTCCTCACTTAATCCTTCACAACCTTATATGCTTCTCTAACTATTTTTTTTTAAAGTTTCTATTCATGATAAAACGTTTTCTTTCATTCATATAATTTTTAGAATTTTAAAAAACTGGTTGCAATGCAGTTTTATATATAAACCACACCTATGTTAATAAGTACATTTCGAGCTTCATTAACTTATACCTACCTTTTTTCAAACCAAGCACTTTAATTCAATCACCTAGACACCACTTAAAGTCTAACATCGTTTAAACTGTTTTTTTTTTTTTATTTATCAAAGGACAACGACATTGCAAACAAAATAAAATAAAAAACAATTGATACAAATTTTATTTCAAGTTATAACCCATTTATCAAAAAGACCGTCACACCTAAGTGTAATATATAGTTCACAAGAGAAGAGAAAATTTTACCAAACCAAACTCAAACTCAACCTCTTAACTCAACATCCCAGATTTTAGTATGCCCAATATCCAACATCAACAGCATGAACCCGTCGAGCGTCGTCGTCGTCGTGCGTCGCGTCGTATGATGATCCCTCCAAATTCAAATCTAAATCAAGTCAAATCCCTCTTTAGACAATATCCTACATAACTACAAAAAGATACATGCCATCCCATAGCATAGCATAGATATCGAACGAAAGTTGTTTTCAAATTTGTACAGAGGAGTGTAGAACAGAGCAGGGGGGAGGGGGGTAGGTAAGTGAGTTAGGTAGGTGAAGTGAAGTTGATATACACATAACATTCGTGGCCGAAAAATTCAAATCCTAAAAATCCAGTTTCGTTTTCGATTGGAAAAACACACTAAAAAGACCAAAGACCAAAAACCCAAAAAGAACAACCAAAAAACCCCCCAAACCTATAATTGCAAGCACAGAATAAGGAGCAGATTGTTTTGTAAGTTTGCAACCAAACCATCAGCTTTAGCATCAGCTTCACACATCATCATACAACAAGATTTTACAGATCACACAAAATGTTCCCCACTAAAGAATTGTTGTTGGAAGAATAACACACCAACAAAAGACCGCAGAGCATCAGTGAAATTTGTGTAGGTGAGTATCTGTGCGAATTATTTTGTGTTCACCATCATCACACATTGAACTCGAGTTGGACGACGACGTCGCGTCGGTCGGAGTGAGACAAAGAGACACACAGGGCCAAGGATCCCAGGCCCAAGTGCCCCAACCCAAACCCAAATCCGTAAAGTACCAACGTACCTACAACACGATGCACACAGAAGACAGAACACAGAACTGAAAAAAGGGGCAACAGAAATTAATGATAACAAAAAGTGGGTGGTATCTGTGTGTGGCTTTGGCGTGCGTTTTTTTTTTTTCTTCTTTGCAAGCGTGTGTTTTTGTCCCTGTGTCCGTATCCGTATCCGTATTCGTATGCATATAAAATTGGGAACTAAAAATTCACGTTTCCATAAGTATGTGAGAATGGATTCAAAAAAGCTCACACGTACTTTCTTATATACATATGCGTGATTTTTTGAGGCTGTCGTCGTTTTGGTTTTTGTTCTGCTGTTCTGCTGATGCAGATGCATGCATATTGCGAGCCTCTCCATAGATACCTACACGACCGTACCGTACTGACGCACGCGACCAACGAACGGCGGCGCGGCGCGGTGACGGACGAAAGGAACGGACGCAAACGATGCGATGCGAGTGAGTATCTACATGATGTAGATGTTATTGCCAATGACCGTAAGCCGCATGCGTCAAATGGTCTAACAAAAAATTATTGACCGGGTGGGGGGTACGGTAGATGTGTGTGACGATGCATAGCGATGCAGTACGGTATGAATATCATGGATGTGGCGATATATGAGGGCATGTTACATAGATACCGCCATCGCGCCGAGAGGCAGAGAAGAGATGAGAAAAAAGAAAATTACGATGCGCATGTGTTGGTCAGTGCAATATACGGTATATGAGATTGGGTGGGCATATGGATGGATGTACATTGTACGTATACGGCGGCGGCGGCGGTAGCGACAGCAACAGCGACGGATAGATGGTAAATTTTGGATGGTGGAAAGGGCTTACTTCTTCGGTTAGACTTGAAACCTTTTTCAAAAATCATAATATGCATGCATGTATTTTGAAAATCAAATTTAGCAGCACTAAAAATGGAAGCATCTATAAGAAAATAAAGGAGAACTATCTACGTTGTGCCTTACCTACTATATGCACTTGAATATATCTATTGGAGATTTGAATGTTGCCAATGTTTGGAATCTCAATATTGAAATAGTAGGTTGGTAAACCGTTTTTCATGGGTTAGTAGGATCTATTGAGAAATCCCCTCTTCAATTAGATTCTTGTGAATAAATTTATCCTACTAGCAGAATAGGTATTTACTGAGGTTATTTTCGTTTGGATACGCTTACGACCTAAATATGAAAACATTCTTAGAGGTCAATCCCTGCAACTGTTGGATAATATTGGGGATTTATTTCTGATCCATCTGATATTTTTGTTTGAGGTTTGAGGTGTGATATTTCATAAATAGGAGAGTAGCCACTAATTAAAGAAATGTGGTATACATAATGTTTAGTAGAAAGCTGCAGTAGTAAGCTGTACCAAAGTTTGTTGGCATTAAATTGAGCTATACCTACTCTATGTAAAGAATAGGACAAATATGGTATAAAATTATAAAAAGGTGATAGGTAGGAAAAAATAAACATAATTAAGCTTTTAAAGACGTGCAGGAAAAAACATTCACAGGAACTTAGTTTACACACTTAGATAATTAGGCTTCGGTCAAAATGCTTCATTTTTGATTTGCAATACTTATACATAGAATCATGTTTCCATTTTGCTTTATAGTTTACTTTTCATTCATTTCTGGAATAATTTTCCAGAATTTTCTGGCTTATTTTTCCAAGAAAAATCAGGTCCTTTTTCCAATTTGAAGCAGACAAACATTTCTGACGTTTTTGCCCAGTACAAAAAAAAGATTTTGGAATTAATTCCTTATTGAGAGGCGACCTTAACTTGCAAACCACACATTTGTTTTCTTAATTAAAATCCCACAGAACAGGGGGAATTGCTTAAGTGGATTTATTCCCTCAGTAGACTTAGGACTTATTTCCGTGCACCACTTAAAGAGCCACTAACATCTCAAATTTTATTAGTCTGTGGTTTCTTAGATCTAGCTCTCTGCTGTTTCATAAACCAAGTGAGATGAAGCTATCAATATGGATCAAATAAAAATCTTAGTATCGGGTGATTTTTTAAGAGCTTAAGAACTTTTTTTTTTTTTAAAACGCATAAAATTTGCAAAATCTCATCGATTCTTTTTTTGAGACGTTAGATTGGTCCATGACATTTACTTTTTGAAGATAATTTCATTTAAATGTTGACCGCGGCTGCGTCTTAGGTGGTCCATTCGGAAAGTCCAATTTTGGGTAACTTTTTCGAGCATTTCGGCCGGAATAGTCCGAATTTCTTCGGAAATGTTGTCTTCCAAAGCTGGAATAGTTGCTGGCTTATTTGTGTAGACTTTAGACTTGACGTAGCCCCACAAAAAATAGTCTAAAGGCGTCAAATCGCATGATCTTGGTGGCCAACTTACCGGTCCATTCCTTGAGATGAATTGTTCTCCGAAGTTTTCCCTCAAAATGGCCATAGAATCGCGAGCTGTGTGGCATGTAGCGCCATCTTGTTGAAACCACATGTCAACCAAGTTCAGTTCTCCCATTTTTGGCAACAAAAAGTTTGTTAGCATTGAACGATAGCGATCGCCATTCACCGTAACGTTGCGTCCAACAGCATCTTTGAAAAAATACGGTCCAATGATTCCACCAGCGTACAAACCACACCAAACAGTGCATTTTTTGGGATGCATGGGCAGTTCTTGAACGGCTTCTGGTTGCTCTTCACTCCAAATGCGGCAATTTTGCTTATTTACGTAGCCATTCAACCAGAAATGAGCCTCATCGCTGTTCAAAATTTGTCGATAAAAAAGCGCGAAACACATTTCGAACCGAACACTGATTTTGGTAATAAAATTCAATGATTTGCAAGCGTTGCTCGTTAGTAAGTCTATTCATGATGAAATGTCAAAGCATACTGAGCATCTTTCTCTTTGACACCATGTCTGAAATCCCGCGTGATCTGTCAAATACTATTGCATGAAAATCCTAACCTCAAAAAAATTACCCATTAGTTAACAAATTATTTTTCTATTACGAATCTTAAGAACAAATAAATTAATAAATACCAGTCAGGTCAGTAAACAACTTAGGCTTTAAGAAGTAGAATGCCCTAGAAAAATAAGAAGACATATGTTACCAACTAATTGCATCATCTTATGAATAATTTTTGTAAATATAGAATCCAAAATAAATGTACTTTTATAACAATGGTCATTATAGCAGACTTGGAGAATAATTTGCTTAAAAATTCTACTTTGTGTAATTCGATATCTTCAATTTCAAGATCATAATTTTTATTGATGGTTACAGAATAATAAACCATGGGGCTTAGATTGTTTTTATTATGGTTTACAATTCTATTTTGTTTATTTAGCTAAGCGAAATGTTTTTTACAATAGTTTGTTTTGACCATCTTAAAGTGTTCGAAGTGTTTTATTTATATACAATTTAATAATTTTTGGTAGCTGTTTTTTTAGACAACTCCTAAAAACTATGGCATGACTATGCCGTTTATGGCAAACTCCATAGTACTTAATTATTTTTAAAGTTCTCGTTTCTAGGATCTAGATAGATCAGGTCCCACATATACTTTTGCTAATTCTTCTTTAAAAGTAAGATTTTTCTTTTAAGATAATGTGTTGGTATTTAGTCAAGACCACCACAAACTTTCTTATTTAATCCTTGATGGATATTTTTTTTAAATTATCAGTATCTATCTTAAATTTTTGTTAAGTTAAAAAAATGTTGTTAAGTTAAAAAATGTTCGTTAAGTTAAAAAATTAAGTCTTTGTTTTCCTGTTGAATTTAGTGACTTTGCTTGCAAAACTAATGAGAGATTTTCAGTCAAACAGACTTGTTTTAATTAATTATACCTAAACATGGGCCAAATGCAATTTCATCGCCCATATTTTATTTCTACGGAACAAAACTAAGTAAGTACGTAAGGAACAAGAATTTGTATGAACTTAAACTAATTAACTTACTCAATCCAATACTGAAACAGAAGACATACTTTGACTAATTACCGAAACAAAAATATAGTATTGTGTTTTTACACAATCACCTTGAATAAACAATAAGTTAATATTTTACATAAGAAAACAATTTGTATCAATATCTTTTCCACTTGTATGCATGGAAGTGAACATATAAATAAACAAACATAATCAATGAAAATGTATTTAATCTTTAATCTTAGGCAAAAATATACTCTAACAAAATAAGTCACTATGGCGTATACTTAATTTTATTTTATCAATTTTTGTATAAAAGCTATAATCACAAATTTTAGAAACATATTCCCAACATTTAAAAAAATACTAATTGTAAGTCCATGAAGTTAACAATTTATGATTGAAGAGTACTATTTTGTATATAATAATATATACAGGGTGTCCCGTAAGTAATGGATAACCCTGAAATGCCGCATAGTAGACTTTATGACCGTCCTGAAAACTGATAAAAAAAAGTTCTATCCCAACCACAAGAAAAGTTATATGCATTTTTTTGTTCAGTGCATTATTTTTTTTCTTACTTTACATTTTTGAATACCACGACTACAAGTGAATGAGTTCCATCATTTTTTTTTTGCAGGAATATTTTACATTACTTGTGCCAACACATAAGTAGAAGAAAATTATTATAACTGTTGGACTTCTTAGAGAAAAAAATTATTTAACATTGAATTTCAATGCAAAATGTGAAAACAAATAATTTTTGAAAAAGTTAAATCATAGCTGGTATAAAAAAAATGCATGAATACCTGAGTGGCCAACTATTTTAAAAATATGCGCGTTAAATGCAGACTTCAAAATGGTATTACTTATTATTATATCTAGAGTCAATAGCAAGTTATTGGTAAAAATCTGCAATACTAGAGTAAATTTAGCAAAAACAAAAGTTTTCAAAATTAGCACAGTAAACGTGAAAATAAAACCAAGCGTTGAACATAGCAGATTTTTGATTTATTGGCTGTTTCTACGATGTTGTCCTTATGATAAATCCAAGCTTTTAACTTCTAGGGCCGAATGCATTTTTGATAAAAATGTCAAAAAAGTGCAAAAAACGGTTACATTTTCGAGCTTGTTTTGAATTTTACCTGTTCTATTGGGCTTTAACAAACCCATCAAATATTTTGTTGGTTGCTATTAGTTTATTTGTTATTTTATCTAAACAAAAAGTTTTTGAGCCAGCTTTTAATCACATGATCACTTAGTTAGAAAAAAAAAACAAAAATAGATAATTTTTTAATTTTTTTTTGTTTAAGGCAAATGCTCAAACTGTTTTCCACCCACTCTTATACAGGTTCTGCACCTCCGAATAAATGAACGTCTTAGTGAACGTGCAAGGTTTTGCTCAGAAATTTGTAATGCAGCTGCCTCCACACGATTTCTTAGCTCCTCTAAAGACCTGATCGGCTTGCTGTATACGATTTCCTTAATGCATCCCCAATAAAAAAAAATCAAGTGGATTTAGGTCTGGTGAACGGGGTGGCCATAAAATTGGTCCCAGACGTCCTATCCATCTGCCTGGATATCTGGCATTTAAATATGCCCGCACAGTCACAGCATAGTGTGATGGACAACCATCATTTTGAAGCCAATGGGATTCCTTTAGTTCTTGAGGCACTTCTTCCAGCAAGGTTGGGAGATCATTTTGGAGGAACTCCAAATAACCTTGGCCAGTTAAAATCCCCGGCAACTCAAAGGGTCCAATTATTTTCCCATTGAGAATCCCAGTCCAATAGTTTATTTTGAATTGGTACTGGGACCTGTCTTCCCTCATGATGTTTGGGTTTTGTAGTGCCCAGAAGTGGAGATTATGGAGATTAGTGTAGCCATCTCTTTTAAATGTCGACTCATCGCTCCTAAGAATTTTGTCAAAAAACTGCTGATCTTCTTCAATTTTCATTATCATTTGTCGACAAAAACTCATTCTCGTTTCAAAATCTTGCGGCTGGAGAGTTTGCACCCGTGTAAGGTGAAAGGGAAGATATTTATATTTACTTAGGACATTATGCGCAGTCGTCTTTCCGAAATAAACTAATAGCAACCAACAAAATATTTGATGGGTTTGTTAAAGCCCAGTAGAACAGGTAAAATTCAAAACAAGCTCGAAAATGTAACCGTTTTTTGCACTTTTTTGACATTTTTATCAATAATGCATTCGGCCCTAGAAGTTAAAAGCTTGGATTTATCATAAGGACAACATCGTAGAAACAGCCAATAAATCAAAAATCTGCTATGTTCAACGCTTGGTATTATTTTCACGTTTACTGTGCTAATTTTGAAAACTTTTTTTTTTGCTAAATTTACTCTAGTATTGCAGATTTTTACCAATAACTTGCTATTGACTCTAGATATAATAATAAGTAATACCATTTTGAAATCTGCATTTAACGCGCATATTTTTAAAATAGTTGGCCACTCAGGTATTCATGCATTTTTTTATACCAGCTATGATTTAACTTTTTCAAAAATTATTTGTTTTCACATTTTGCATTGAAATTCAATGTTAAATAATTTCTTTCTCTAAGAAGTCTAACAGTTATAATAATTTTCTTCTACTTATGTGTTGGCACAAGTAATGTAAAATATTCCTGCAAAAAAAAAATGATGGAACTCATTCACTTGTAGTCGTGGTATTCAAATATGTAAAGTAAGAAAAAAAATAATGCACTGAACAAAAAAATGCATATAACTTTTCTTGTGGTTGGGATAGAACTTTTTTTTATCAGTTTTCAGGACGGTCATAAAGTCTACTATGCGGCATTTCAGGGTTATCCATTACTTACGGGACACCCTGTATAATATATCAACATCAAAACAGTCGAGCTAACGTTTGTACGAATTATGTTATTTAGATTAAGTTTACATAAAATTCACATGGCTGGGAAATAAAGCCAAATATTTTTGAAAAATATGTTAAAGGATAGTTTTGGATTTCTGTACTTTCGCTTTAGTTCCTATTCTCTGATTTGTTTTTTCTTTTAACAAACAGGCACTCAAGGAGTTATTTAAACCCTTAACATGTTAAATCAGGAAAAGGGAAGGATTGATTTTTTGTTTTAGCTCAAGCTGGTATTTAGATTAAGATGCATGTGAAATGACCTTTTAAACAACAGGGACAAAAACACAATAAATTATCTTTTCTGTTTGAACCAAATTCAAACATCAGTTTAGGTGATTGTGATAAATGAAATCAATTCGATCTTTATAAAGTGTCAGTAACTTGTAATAGGCAGCATCGTAGCCAAAGAGTGGTTTTTAATTTTGTATTTGACATTGTTGTTGGAACGCATTATAATAGAAATATTACCAGCCTTAAAAAATTCATCAACATTTTCTCTTCATTTTCCTTCTTGGTTTTTTCTTGGTTTCGTGTGGCCTTAAAAGCTCGGAATTTCGCTGGGAAGAAGAAATAGTATGATTAAAATCGTAAATTAGTCGATTGGGTCCTTCGACTTCTATTTCTTGTTAGAATCTCTTGAAAAAATGTCCATACTAACCATTATTTTCACAACATTTTGCAACATAATCTCTTACATCGTTCTTAACAGTGATTGTTACTTTTAATTGGGTTGCTTTACTTATTTAGTTAAAAAAATACATACACTCCAGAGAAGAAAAAAATTTAATTGAAAGCCTCTAGCAAACAATCTTTAGTGATCCTTCTTTTTCTGATTCTAGCATCTAAGACCACTCATTATAAACCTTCAAAAATGCTATTAAAAAATAGTAAAAATTGGTTTTCAATTACAAATCTTAGGAACAGAAACATAAATTGAACTTCTTTTAACATATGCAACATATTGTTTAGTTTATTTCTTACAAAAATCCAATTGACAGCACTTTTTATAAAAAACGAAAACCACTTAAAAATGATAAGAGGACACATAAAGATACTGGCGGAAAATTTAAAATAACCTATTGTTAAGGGTTAAACAATTTACTAGTTAGCAATTTGCTAAATATGTATCAATTAACTAAACTAGTCTAAAATTTTGAACATTTCTTTTCGTTTTGCCAACTGGTAAATTGCTTATTGGCTTTTATTAAAAAACGAGCATCCAAACATGTCTAAAAAGTGACACTTCAGGAAAATAAACAAAGCTACTACGCTACAACGGACCTAATAATCGGAATTCACAACTCTTGACTAGACTATTTCATCCACTGCTCTTATAAGAATAATTTTACAGATGGCAAATGGATTTAGCAAATTGTTTATAGTTAAAGTAGCCATTCCGTGATTTTAACTTTAGCAAATTATTAAGGGATAGTAAGACATTAAAATCGATTAAAATAAGCTAAATCACCATTTTAACCAAGTTAATTGTTTAAAATGGATTAACCAATTTAAATAAATCGTTTAAAATGTTGCGCCATTGACTTTAAACTAGTTTATCTTTACCAAAATGTTGTTATTAATATTTTGTAAAACTTTTAGAAGTATTGATAGATGAGCACGAATAGGAAGTTATCAGTGTGGGTTGCTAGCCACACTTCTCTTTAATTCCCAATAGGAAGTTGTTGTAATCGATCCGATTTTTCGAATTTAAAATTCTGCCATTTTTCGACGTTTCAAAGTCCCTAGAATATAAATCAATGGTATTTTTTCATTATACAAATTTTTTAAAAAAAGTGAACATTTTTGTTAACCCAATCATCATCATCATTTAATGTGACCAGATAAAAAACTTAATAAAACCGTACTAAAAGTTGGTAAAAAATGATTTTCGACTCCATTAACTTGGCAAAAAGACTAATTTGACTTTATAAAAATACAGTTTTTAATATTAATTACAATTTTAAGAAAAATCAATCAGTCATTTTTTTATAAAAAATAAGAAGGTTTCGATTTTAAAATAATTTCATTCTATGCGAAATTTTATCTTTAAAGATAATGTTCTTAGAAAAATCCAATCTGAACTATTTTCTGGGGGAGAGTACGATAACTCAGGCGACAAAGTTTAATGACGGATTTGTATAGAACAGTTAAAAACAAGCATTTTTTACTATAGGAGGGGGGGTTATTTCCCCCCGTTTAGGCGGTGGGGACAATTTAAAAAAATATGTACGTTAAATTTTCTCAAGAACTATAAGACATAAATTCATTTAGTTTTCAGTTTTTGATCATAAACGAATAAGAGCAATGAATTCTCAATAAAATAATAGTAGATAATCTTAAAGTTTTGAAAAATTACACTTTAAACCATTTTTTAACTTTTTTTTTGCACAAATTTTGAGTTTAAAACAATGTTTTTCAAAAACTATGCATAGTTTTGCCTTGATTTAAAAACAAGCTAATAGACAAAAGTGTTGGTTTTAAAAAAATTTATACAACTTAGTTTTAATTATTACCAACATTTTTTTAAATAACCCCTACCGACTAAACGTGGAGAGATAGACCCCCCCCCCCTTCCCCCTCCTATGCTAAAATATGCTTGTTTTTAACTGCTCTATACAAATCCGTCATTAAACTTTGTCGCCTGAGTTATCCATATCATACTCTCCCCTAGATACGGGTTTCGACTCTAGTATTATAAGAAAAAAGAAAGATATTGACTTAAAATGTTTTAATCCAACCAAAAAATATTGTATTTTATTAAATAGTTTTAGTAAAACCGACAGACAAGCACTGATGTGAACATTTTTGTGTGTGCATCTCATCCTCTTTTATATTTTAAAACTTTAAGTTCTTGTACCTATGTATCTATAACTTAAAAAAAACGCACCACAGCAACACTTATTTTTTCCATCTAACATTCTTCTTACCATTTTTAACTTACTTCACTTCCAAATTTTAACCTCATAGCTCTTACTCATACCAGCAACCCAAAGACCTCAAAATGTATCAGCTACAACAACAAAAAACAAACCTTTGCATTTATGTGCTTCCATAAAAAGCTCAAATGAATTGTTCACTTTTCTAAGGATACCCAAACCAAAGACCAAACGCAAAGAAAAGAAAAAGATATCCACTCCAACTCCACACCCATTTCCATTAAATTCCAGAGTAACATCGCATCCCGTTTTGGTTTGATGGGACGCGTACTATCCAACAGAATCACCAAACAAAACAACAAAAGATGAACGCGCTTAACACACAAGAATTCGCGCTACGCTTTTAACGAAATAAAAATGAATGTAATCTTCTCTCTAATACAAAAAAGGACTTGAAAACAAGTTTTATATTTCCCCACTTTCCCACACACTCTCTAATAAAAATAAAAGAATAAAACAAAATGAAGAATGGATTCCCTTCCCTATCCCTATTCTTTTTGCATCTCTCTATCCTATATCATGCAAAATGGAAGCTAAAAAGAAATAAAAACACGCAACAACAAAACACAGAAACGAAGTAACAGAAGAAGAAGAAGATGAAAAAGGTGAATCACACAAAACAAAGCATCTAAAATACAAAAGACACAAAAAGCACCAAGGATTTATGATCTCGTTCAAGGATACTTTGTTCGTCCGTCCGCGTCAGTCAGTTGGTCGGTCGGTCGTCCGATTATACGAAACGAAGTCGAAGAACGAACAAGGAATAAAGAACAACCCAACCAAACGATTGTGCAGTAGGTAAGGTAGTGAAGTTTGAAGTAATGAAGTGAAGTGAAGTGAAGTGATACCTGCTTATAATTCACTATATACATATGTATGTAGGTGGGCGGCGGGTGTTTGGCTTTGGTGTTAGTCTAAGGCGCAGCGCAGGGGACCAGACAGAAGCACCAGAAGAGTAAGAACTTGCCTCAGCTCAATTCAGCTCCTGGCCCCTGCCGCCTGTTCTCGACGTCATCGTCGTCTTAGCTCGTAGGCGAACGATTAAATGTAGTGTTTGAAGATCTGCGTTCTTTTTTAGTTTTATGTGCCCTAAGCACTTCTTCTCGTCCTCATCCAACCTTAAATACCATCTATAGTTGGAGCAGCATTAATCTGCATATGGCACCCGACCTGGCATAGGGAGTGGAACCAAAACCAAAGGCGAAGTCGAGGATGAAGGCGTCGGCGGCGGCGGCGGCGGCAACGACGACGAAACGGACGTTTCACATCATCTGACGGTATGAAATGGCGGTAAACAAGCTTATTCCATCCAACGATGACGCTTCAACTTGAGTCCATGTCTCCTCCGCACACTTCTTGTTTTTCATTTTATTAATTTTCTTTTTATTTCTATTTTGTTGCTGTTTGTTTTTGACAACACAACAAATAAAAGCTACAACGGTCAAGGGCGTTCGCATTTTCAATGGAAAATTGTGTTGTTTTTTGCTTTGCTTAGGAAAATTCACTCAACTCACAACAAAACAAGACAAAAGAAAATTGAGAAAAATTAAAAGAAAAAGAAAATTGAGTAGGAAGGTTGTATACGTTACGTAGATATAGAGACAAGAGAGATCCACGAAAAACTGTTAAAAAGGAAAACACAAAGATGGCCCCACAACCTTATGTGATTTTTGTTTGTTCGTTTTTTAAGTTTTGTAGAACAACAACCGGCTTAAATTTTTTGGCGGAAGAGGAAAAAGGAAAGCAATTGCACTAAAAGCTTTTTTCGGAATTATCTAAGTGTTATGTTGGATTTGTTTGTTTGTTTATTTTTATTTTTATTTTATTTGTTATTTTGTTAACTTTTCATTTATGGAACGAATTGGAAGTTTTAATTTCCGCTTTTTTTCTCTTCTTATTCTTCTTCTTGAACTTTGTTTTGCTTTGATGTTTTGATTTTTTCTTTTTATGCACCTATTATTTTTGTTATTCTTTGATTGGGTAAATGGTTAAGTTATGGATGAGTTTATTTTTTGTTGTTGTATTCGTGGAAATGGAGAGTGCAAGGACATTTCAAAGGAGAAGGTGTTTGTTTATGAATCTTTTTTTTATTTCTATTTCTTGAGAAAGAGGAAAGAGACCTATTTTCAGTTCAATGACACTTGAAAATAAAAGTGCAGGAATTTTGAATTATGGGTTGGGTGTGAGAATTGGTGTTCAGTGAAAATTGATGAAATAGGAAAACAAGTACATAAAGTAGGGTGGCAAAATAAGGTAGGATTTTTTATGTTAAAGAAAAGGACAAGGGGGGAAAGCTATTAAATTACAACTTTTAACAGTTTTTCGCGCTTAAGAAGGGCTTTGGTCAAAGAATCAGCTACCTTTACGATTATACCTAAACAAAACTATCAATAAATTCGTTTACAATTTTAAATTACATATAATGCAGATTCCACAACGAATTTGTAAAAGATTATTATCACGACGAAATAATCATCTAAGCTTAAATAATAAAGCAGAAGAGTTTGTTTGTTTGCTTGTTTGTTTGAACGCTCTAATCTCAGGAACTATTGGTCTGATTCGAAAAATTATTTCAGTATTAGATGCCAATTTATTGAGGGATTCTATAGGCTTTATAACATTGTGGTACTGGTAAGACTTATACGAGCGGATCACGGATATAGAATATTTTAAAATCTGTGATTTTTTCCCCTTTTGAGAGCTTCAACTGCTTGTGCTGCGGAAACGGTTAAAGTTTTGCTAAAACAATATACCTATAACAGGGTTGTTCTTTAAAAAAAAGTCCTTGACAGCATATTATGTCATTCTATTAAAATTGGCTCACTATAACCTTTTTTATGCTATCCACTTTTTTTTTTTAAATAAAGCAGGCAAGTAACGCCAAGGGGCTAGTAATACATATTAAATAAGATTTGGTTAGCTCTTCGTGATTAGAAATGGGTTTCTACTGACCTATGTATTTAATTAAAATTGTTTTTAAATGCCATTAATTTGAATACAATTCAACAGAAAATACCTAAATAGTCAAAAATGTTTTAGGAATACGGACTGGGCTCCAGACTTTTTAGGAGTAAGATTCAAAAAATTTTTCATAGGAAAAAAGGAATACCTATCGCAGTCGGTAGGATTCGAACCTACGCTCCCAGAGGGAATCTGATTTCTAGTCAGACGCCTTAACCGCTCGGCCACGACTGCTTATAACAAGTTTCTCAGAATTTTAAATTCCAAATTTTTTGACAAACACATGGTGACTAAATTTGACATTCAATTTACATAATCATTCGCCGTCTAATGTGAATTGTTATAATCATGAACGAAATTATTCATTTTATATAGTTATAGTTAGTTAGTTGAATAGGTTATTGTGGATGAATGAATATTTGAAAGTTTGAAACAAGAATAAGTTCATGTTGTTAATGAAATTCCAATAATACGATGTGGTCACTAAGGCGTATTCGTATTTTTTTAATAAATTTTTAAACAAAAACATAACGTCTTTTATTACAATATTAGCTGTACTAGCATGGCTTCAGGATTTATGCAAATTTCTTTTGAAGAACTCATTGGTAGTTAATTTAATTATTCATTAAATTTTTGAGTTAAGAAAGTTGATACATTTGAGGTTCCAAGATCCCTGGAATCTGAATCCATCATATTTAAAGAGATTTCTGTGTTTGGGAGTGTATGCTTGTAATCTCATACGTTCGGGGTAGATAATTGACCCCAAACAAATTTTACCTAGATAGTTACCTCAGGATGTGCAAAAACGAGTATCAACAAATTCACGAGGCATTTTTTTGCCGTAGAAATTTTAAAAAATGTAAGAAAATTGGTCCAACTCAAATAACTCATGAACTTATAATGCTATAAAATTCAATTAAATTGTATTCAATACATTACGACGTTTTGATTGGTTATTAATATTTTTTCAAGAAAATAGCGATCAATTTAAAAAAAAGAAACTGAAATATTATTTTTCTGTTCTGTTTAAATATAAAAATGGCATCACCATCAAAATAATAATATGCTTGGAAGAAAAATGTTTTGAATATTTAATTAAGTTTTTAAAAAGTTTCAAGTTTCTTTTTTGAAGAAAGAATACTAAAAATATATGTATTAAATGTTATAATTTGAGAATTGTTTAAAAATATGCATTGAATGTTAAAATTTGAGAACAATGCAAAACATTGTTGTTAACATAAAGTCAAATTTGTATTAAGAATGAAAATTAAAAACAAAAAACCTTCCGAAAATATGGTTACAAACTATTAATGGACTCAAATTTTGACGACAAAAATTAGCATAATTTAAATATTACACGCATTTAGAAACCGATATTTTTTCAAAATTTAATTAATCAACAAATATAAAAAGTCCTACCAAAAATAAGTTGAAATACGTAGTTTTCGGGTTAAATACATATGTATGTATCTTGAAAACAAACTATTTGACCTTTGAAAAAAATGTAATAAGTACAATTTTCAGAGATACCAATAATGAGAAGTAAGCAATTCTGCCTCTTTTTTATTAAATTTTACAAATCTTTTGAACCACTTCTATCTTCACACACATCAAATTAATTTCAGAAATACCGTTTGCTTAATCCCACTTTGTATGTGACACACACACAATGTGACAATTAATATTGAAGAAAAGTTGGAACACAATATTTAAATTTAGTTGTCTCAAATATTCTGAAAAGTTTGAGGCATATTTAAAAATTGAATTTTATTTAAAAATGTAACTCTCCGAAACACCATTATTATGTATAAATATAGAAAATTGTGCTAGATTAAGATACCGATTTAATACTCAATCAACAGCACAGTATGGATTTTATTTTCCATAGTAATGGAGTCACCAATAAATGAGAATCAACGAGAACGAAGTTTCTTTGAATATTTAATGTGAAGAAGATCGCTTTAATTCCTTTAATTTTTAACGGGCTTTGATTGTCTTAATTATGAGTTAAAATTCACTGTTTTAAAAAGTTTAAAAGACTGTTTATTTCGAGAATGTTTTGGTTAAGGTCTGGACCACCGAAATTGATCAACTCCAGTTGAACCTTGCCAATGATTTTTATTTTAAGTATGGTTTGAGATATTTTATTAATATTTATAGTAAGGCTCCCTTTGTGCCAATAAAATGTATTTCATTATAGTCTTAAGTTATGAAATTGTTCAATAAATAAAATAAGTAAGAAGATTCAGTTCATTTAAAAACTAGCCCGGGCCTGAGGTAACATAAACATAACCTTTTTTTGTAAGATACCAGTCATCAAATAATTTCTATATGTACAATGATAGTCACGACAAATATTTCTTCTGTTGGGATTTTCATCTTTCGGTGGGGTTTTATTAAGCTCACTATATTCATAAATATTATAGTAAATTTTCAGTGATTTGAACAAATGGTATGACAAACTCAATCGTGCTTACAGAAATCTTTGTTTGTTCATTACAAGAATTAAAAATAGATAAGATCTTAACTTCCAACAAATTTATTCATTGTCGGATGGCCAAAAAACTTAAGAGAATTTTGTATTGTATTAAAATTTTTTATAATTAAAAATAAATTTGTAAGCAGTCGTGGCCGAGCGGTTAAGGCGTCTGACTAGAAATCAGATTCCCTCTGGGAGCGTAGGTTCGAATCCTACCGACTGCGATTTGAATCTATTTTGACAAAAAAAATTTCGTGTTGCTTATAATAAAAACAACTTTTACTACAACAAAGTATGGGTTACATTTAAGTCAGTTCTTTCACGCCACATGACATGTATGTCTAATTTCAAGTCTAAAAAGTTTTGTGCTTATGTTCTTTTAGAAATCAAGACCATTTTGTATCAGTTTTTAGTTTTTATGTGTAAAAAACGTTGTCAGTTAGACTTTTCAAACAAAAAAATTAACTTAAAGTTAAGAACATTATTAACTTCCCATAGGAAGTTATTGTAATGGGTCTGATTTGTCAAATTGAAAATTTTGGCATTTCTCGACGTTTCAAGGTCCCTAGAGTCGAAATAAAATATTTTTAGAAAGATGTCTGTGCGTGCGTGTGTACGTACGTTTGTACGTCCGTACGTCTGTACGTCCGTACGTTCGCGACGATTTTTTCGTCGTCCATAGCTCAAGAACCAATAGAGATATCGACTTCAAATAAATTTTGTCATACAGATAATAATGCAGAAAGATGCAGAAGGGGCTCTCAAGAAAATTGCGTGGGTGGTTTTTTTACCATAGCAGTTTAAAAAAAAGTGAACATTTTGGTTGACCCTAAATATTTCACGAACCAATAACGCTAGACACTTGAATTCAATTTTATATTATATATTGTAACGTGATACAAAACAAATATATTTTTGGAAAAAAATTCAACTAACGTTTTTTTTTTATAAATCAAAAAAACTAAAAAAAAATATTGTCACCTCGAAAATTTTTTCGACTAAAACATGATTTCATCTCCAAAAAAATTTTGTGCAACGAAGAATAAATTTTTTAACATCTAGTAAAAATTTGAGAAAAATCGATTTGACAGTTTTTTTTATAAAAAATAAAAAACCTAAAAAAAACATTACTCAAAGTTGTAAAAATTAATTTTCGACTCAAATATCTCTTCAAAAATTTGAGATTACGGCTTTCGACAAATTTTATCTTATAAGAAATATTGTTTTCAACATTCAGTAAAATTTTGAGAAAATCGAATTGACGATTTCTTACAAAAAATAAAAACCTAACAAAAAAATTAATAAAAGTTAGTAAAAATTGATTTTCGACTCAAATATCTTTTCAAAACTATGAGATATTGGCTTTAAACTAATTTTATCTTCTAAAAAATATTGTTGTCAACGTTCAGTAACATTTTGAAAAAAATCGAATTGACAATTTTTTAAAAATAAAATAAAAACCCAAAAAAGCATTACTTAAAGATGGTAAACATTGATTTTCGACTCAAATATATTTTCAAAAATTAAAAATATCGGCTTCAAACTTATTTTATCTCACAGAAAATATTGTTTTCGACATTCAGTAAATTTTTTATAAGAATCCAACTGTCGATTTTTTCATAAAAAAATAAAACTATTTCATTATTAGCTAAATTTGTTGGTAGTTTTGAAATTTTTAAGAATAATTTAACTGACATTTTTTTTAACACAACACGAAAACCTACAAACTTTTAAAAAAGATAAATCGACAGACGGTATGAGAAGTTATCAGTGTGGGTCGCATCCCAGACCCTCTTGTTTGCATATGATTTGATATGATATTTAATTCGACAACCAATTTTTACCAATTTTGTGTAAATATTTTTGTTGATTTTTATTTTTTGTAAACATGTTCGTAACATTACTAAATGTGAACCTAATAGTTAAAAAACTGCCCACTTTTTTTTGAAAGACTTTTCTTGCATCATTTGATGTTATAGTCTGAAGAAGAATGTATCCTGAACTTACAAACATACGAACGTACACTACGGAGACAAGTCCACACAGACATCTTTCTAAGAACCTTTGATTTAGATTCTAGGGACCTTGAAATGTTGACAAAGGTGGCCTCATTCAATAATTTACTATGGGAGTTTAATAAAGGTGTCTAAATCGCACAAATTCTTTGATAAAAGGAAGTCTGATATTCACAAAATCAAAAATGGTATGCCTCAGGGTTGCGTTTTGTTACCAATTTTTTGTATCATTGATTTATTTTTATTTTACACAAGCAAATACGATCCTCTAAATATAAGACCATCTACAATTTGACTTCTTGAACAGTATAGATTCAACTTAGAAATTAATAACACTGCTGTGTAAATTACAACAAATGCAGTAGTAACTTTTACGTGAGTTTTTGAAGAAATTCAAGTTAGAGTCCAATAAACAGTTTTAATCAGTGAATACTCATAAAAGTAAAGAAAAACTTAACTTAACTTTAAACTTGATTCTTTTTCTTCAACTTCTACTTAGATTCTATAGATAACAGTTTAAGTGTTTCCTATAAAAATTTAATAGTTCGAAAAATCGCTAAAACTTAAAAATCCATGAAATGCAAATTAAAATGCATTACCATAGGCAAAAAAAAATAATGTCACCTCACCATCGACGAAACAAGTTGTAATTCTTCTTCATTTGATACATTGTATGAGGATAATTCATTCTTCAAACTGCCTTATCGCAAAATATATGCATTTTGACAGTGGCAGTCGTTTTTTTATTTTTAAAGTTTGTTGCAAATCTTAAAAGGCAAAAAACTCCTTTATGACATTCTGCAAATCCCTTTTTAAGAGGCTCCCAGAAGATCACTATCTTGTCTTTTCATATAAAGACTTTCAAATTGATCCTCACATCACATTCTGCACGATCAACGAGCAACTGATGACCAACCGAGTGAGGCACGATCAACGAAGACGACCATTCAAAGAGGATAATCATCCAGAGTCGTCAATGTTATCATTGACGATGTTACGGCTACGGCTACGACTACGGCGGCGGTGATCGTTAAGTTCATCAATACCGCAACAAGATATAAAACTGAAATGTTAATACAACTTGTCGATAAGGAAAGCCGATGCAATGATGACCGAGACCGTTTGCCCGTCATCTTCAGATGCGCTTAGTATGGAGTATGGTGGTGGTGATCGGGTATGCTTTTCCATCATCAGGGGTCCCGGTTCACGGACCCGCCTTTCTATCGCATATATAAGCCAAATTCCGACCAACATTCAAAGTCTCAAAGTCTCTGGACACTGCACACTGGACTTCAATTAAAAAGCCAACAATGAAGTACATTGTTGCGCCTTTCATCATTTAGCCTCATAATAAAACAAGCTACAATGTATCAGGGCAGATCGTATAGTATACATACAAACGTCTTCCAGCTGAATGAAGCCCGATGAGGAGAATAAACGAGTTCAACACCGAATTGGCCAGTTGTTAAAATTTCATTTGACACCTCGGAATCATATAAGAATTCAGTTGGCGTACTTAAGATAAGTCTTCGTGTCTGACATGATAACTGGTCAGGCGTTTGTGCGACGACGACGACGGGTTGGTTGGTTGGACGGTCGACCAACAAGTTAAGTTAGTCTTCTTCTTCATGAACTTCAGTTTCTTCGGTGCATAAATACGAGTTAAATCAGTGATGGACTTTGGAAAAAGGGAGAATCTATTAGAACGATGGTGTTATGTGTTCCGGTTAGCCAATTAACAACAATGTATGTTTTTGAAGTGCAACTTTGATTTTCTTCGATGCGCCATGTATGAATAATTAAAATTTTGTTCCCGTCCTCAGTAGGCGCGGAGGAGGTATGAGGCGATCCAATGGATCTTTTAAGTTTATAGATAAAAAAATAATTCATCTAAGGAAGCTTCGGTGACTTCAGCGTGGAGAAGTGATGAGTGGTAAGTGTCTTAACTTGTCTTCAATGACAGACAAATCAAAACAAATAAAATAGTTCACTTAAGAGCTAGTTTATTTGTTATTGAAGAGTAAATGTTAAGTTATTTTAACCACACGTCAAAGAATTATGTCTTTTTGATAATTAAATCTATTTTCATTCGTGATGAAAGAAAGTGGAATTGTTTGCTGAAATCAAGATTGAGTTTTTGGACATTAGATTTGGTTAAAACATTTGTTTATTTATCAAAATAAGACGATAAAGATGAATGTTCTTCTATTCCGCTTCTGTTTCGATTGTTTCGTCTTTCTATTTGTCAAGCCATGTATCCAATGCTTGTAAAAAATATCCATATTTTTCCTGTTCATCAAAAAAGTGGCAACAAATGATAGTATAAAATTTAGGACCACAGACAAACTTTTTTTTAATTTCCAAGCTTGTCGAAAACATTATCTATGACTTCCTTTATTTTCATTGAAGACCTATTTTTTGGCTTCTCAAAAGAACCAATCTTACTGAATTTGTGTCTAAAACTCAAAACAAACAGAGAAAGAAAATGAACTGGACATTATCACCACAGACTTTAGTAAAGTTTTTGATAAATAAGAAACATTATTATGAAAATAAGAAAAAATAAAAAAAAGTACGTATACGCTACAGTGAACTTTATTATTGTTTTTAAGACACACTTTGAACTTACATTTTTTAAAATGGATTTTTAAGATAAAATTAATCTCTCTAAAACAATAAAAAGTGGGTGTTTTTTTAAACGTGTGGTTTTTAATTTAGTTATATTTTTTTCGGAATTGTTCTTTTTGACACCACTCACTTGATTTATGCTCAAAATAGTTAGGCATTTTAAAATAAATATATTTACTCTTGAACAATGTTTGAAAACCATGCATATTTATTACCAACATAATGGTTCGGTCGACCTGAGGCTGGGATGCGACCCACACTGATAACTTCCCATCTCTTCTGTCGATTTGTCTTGCCTAAAAGTTTGTCTATATGAATCAATTTTTACCAAATTTGCGTACTATTTTTTGTAGATTTTATTTTTTTATGAAAAAACGGACTGTTGGATTTTTATTAAAAAAAATACCGAATATCGAAAACGATATTTTCTGTGAAATAAAATAAGTTTGAAGCCAATATTTTTAATTTTTGAAAAGCTTTTTGAGTCGAAAGTAAATTTTTACCAAGTTTTAGGATTTTTTTTTTTAGGTTTTTTTTTTTTTGTAAAAAAAACTGTCAATTCAATTTTTCTCAAAATTTTATCGAATGTTGAACTCAATATTTCTTATAAGTGAAAATTAGTTAAAAGCCATTATCTCAGATTTTTGAAAAGATATTTTAGTCAAAAATCAATTTTTACCAACTTTTGTTAATTTCTTTTTTAGGTTTTTAATTTTTTGTACAAAAACTGTCAATTCGATTTTTTTAAAAATGTTACTGAATGTTGACAACAATATATTTTGAAAGATTAAAGTAGTTTAAAGCCAATATCTCAAAGTTTTAAAAAGATATTTGAATCGAAAATCAATTTTTTACCAACTTTTTATAATTTTTTTTTTAGTTTTTAATTTTTTGTACAAAAACTGTCAATTCGATTTTTTTAAAAATTTTACTGAATGTTAAAAACAATATTTTTTTAAAGGTTAAAGTAGCTTAAAGCCAATATCTCCAAGTTTATACATTTTGATACATTTTTTTTGTAGGTTTTTATTTTTTGTAAAAAAAACTGTTAATTCGATTTATTTCAAAATTTTACTAAATGTTGAAAACAATATTTCTTATAAGAATAAATTAGTTTTAAGCCTAAATCTCAAGTTTTTGAAAAGATATTTGAGTCGAAATAAAATTTTTACCAACTTTGAGTAATGTTTTTTTTAGGTTTTTATTTTTTATAAAAAAAAATGTCAGTTAGATTTTTCTCAAAATTTTATCAGATGTCAAAAACATTATTCTTCGTTGCACAAAATTGTTCTGGAGATGAAATCACATTTTGGTCGTCAAATTTTCGAGGTGACAAATTTTTTTTTCAGCTTTTTTGATTTATAAAAAAAAAAGTTAATTGGATTTTTATCCAAATATATACTTGTTTTGTATAATGTTACAATATATAATATAAAATTTAATTCAAGTCTCTAGCGTCATTGGTTCATGAGATATTTAGGGTTAACCAAAATGTTCACCTTTTTTTTAAACTGTTATGGTAAAAAAACCATGCACGCAATTTTCTTGAGAGTCCTTTCTGCATCTTTCTGCCTTATTATCTGTATAACAAAATTTATTTGAAGTCGATATCTCTTCTGGTTCTTGAACTATGGAAGACGAAAAAAACGTCGCGAAAAAATCTTTTATTTCGACTCTAGGGACCTTGAAACGTCGAGAAATGTCAAAATTTTCAATTTGACAAATCGGACCCATAACAATAACTTCCTATGGGAAGTTAAAAAACACCATTTATGTAGAACGAGAACAAACAAAAGTTAATACTATTTAAGTTTTAGTGTAAGAAACTAGTTATTGTACATTTATTGGATTATATTTTTAGATTTAATATTTTATCGGTTCTTCTAACAATTAATGGGTGTTTTTTTTTAAGATGAAGGAGTTGACATCACTGTTTTACTGACACCCATTTTGACATTTGATTCCACTGTGACCTAAATAAATCCTGCAATGGTTATTGAAATGGTTGATCCCAAGTCTTTACAAGTGCAGTTAAGCATTCCACATTCATGTAGTATGGCGAAAAAATGAATCTCTGTAATTGACAGTACGCGTGAAATTTTGCTCGAGAATATACTTATGCATAATCCTTTTAAATAACGGTGGAAAATAGTGTGACATAAAACAATAATCATTTTGAAGAAGTTAGTGGAGTACTAGCCTAGAAATGGGGTTATACTCAAGCTTTAGAAGCGTATATAAACTTTATAGGTAATAGCCAGGTAAGAGGGAAAAAAACTTCTTGCATCACCTCAGGCAACTTTAACATTTTGCCCAATTTTTGACGACATTTCGTTTGTGATAGTTCCAAAAGAGATGGTTGATGATGCAAGTTCCACTTACCTTTTGGGTGTTAATTTTGAGACGCTCTTACTTTCAAAAAATCTGAAAACTTGATTCAATTAATGGGTTGGTCATTAAGCATTTTGCTATATTAAGAAAGATGCTTACTAAAGGGTTTCAGTCAGTAAAAAAGGTGAAAGTATCATGATCAATAAGAGTAACGTTCGGAATTTGAATTGCCTTGATGTGTCACAATTGAATTGTTGTAGCTTAAAGAAAACTTTTTGTCAGGAAACAATTTCCGTTTCCAATGCGAGAAGTAATCAACCTGCCTTGTGTGCTTCTATGTTTAAATTAAAATCTCAAATATTTATCTAACCAATTTTATAGTGACAAACATAATTTATCTGTGCTCTTATTTTATTCCATATTCGAAACCCATTCAAAAACACCTTTTGTATCAACATTCAACATTCTTTTATGAAATTTGAATTTTCATATTACAATTTTATATCTCAATGTTGAACTTTAAAAGGCTTTAACTACATATTTGAATACACCAGTATTTTCCAGAGAATACAAATTTTGCACTATGCTATGAAAATATTTTGATTACCAATTTTTACAAGGTATTTGAGAGTAACTTCTATATAGAAAAATTATGATTGTATCTTAAAATTATAATTAACTAGCGGCCCGTCCCGGCTTCGCATGGGTAGACATAAATAGGTACAGATAATGTAGCTTTCTAATGAAAAAAAGATTTATTAAAATCGGTCCAGTACTTTTTGAGTTTATTCGTTACATACAAAAGTACAAATCTTTCCTCTTTATAATATTAGAGTAGATTTCGTGTGATTGGCGAATACGAGTTAATTAAAACCCAACAATTAAAAACAAGTAAAAAGTTATTTTAACTGAGAGGCTTAAAGATTGTTCGTTAAATTGTTCAATCCACTGCATTGTTCATAATAAAGTAAGAAAATACAGTTCATCTTTTTAAATAATAAGACATATTTGAAACTAGCCACAGCCCCTTATAATAATCACAATAAGGGCGTGTTATCAATTAAAATGCTATAAACTATTAAATTTCATAGCAGTCGTGGCCGAGTGGTTAAGGCGTCTGACTCGAAATCAGATTCCCTCTGGGAGCGTAGGTTCGAATCCTACCGGCTGCGAATTTATTTTAAAGAATCCAAAAAAGGTTCAACTTCTTCTGTATATTGATGTGCGTCTCTGGATGTCTTCTTTTGAATCGATTTTTGAGTGAGAAAAGTAATATTAATAAAAATGCAAGGAAATTAAATGGTTTGCAGTTGCTTAAACCTATTCTTTTCTAAAAACGCTTTTAAGACCTTATGAAATGAAATTGTGTTCGACATTATGCTTTTGTATAATATATTTTTTATTAAAAATTAAACAATAGATTTCTAGAGCTTTAACATTCATTTTTTAAATTTGAAATACTATGCCATGAAGACTAAAATAATAAAATAGATTAAAAAGCCTGGATTTAATTTATGTGCTTAATTATGTCCTTCCTATAGTTATAGATGTTCTTAATGATAATGATGGCATTATTGGAATATTAATAGAGTTTCTATTTTAATTGGGCTGCACTAGCAAGATTGTGTTCATTCGTTATATTAAAACTTATTAAATAATGAGTTGTATTTTTCTTTGTTATTTATCAAAAAGGGATGTTAAACTAAGTTTAAGGTTTTGAAATTAAATTATTTAAACTTGAGTCAATTCTAAGTCTATAATTTTAGTATTAATGGGATTTTACATTGAGAAAAGAAATTAATTCTTCACGGATGTGTCGCAATTTTTTTTCCCCTTTAATAATGAATTACATTGGGAAAATTATTGAATGTTTCACAGGACGAATTGATTTTTCTGAAATCTCTTTTTGGAGACAGATTTGCACATATTCTCTCACGGATTTTCACATATACTACGAGTTTGACATTTCGGACATTTTGGTGTGTTTGTTAATATTCAAAACGTTTGGTGTTTGTTGCAAGATTTGCTTAAAAAATTATTTTGGCGAATGTAAATTTACGAAGTGTGTTAAAATGCACATTTTAAATTGAAGAATAATTATAATCATAAATTTGTTTAGCTACTTTTGACTTTACAAATTATACATTGAACCCAAAAAGTAGCGAATTTTAGAAGCATTTGGGGCTTATTCAAAATGAAACTTGTGGCAAAACTGATTTTCGATGAATATGGAAACTGAGAACAAAGAAAATACGTTATTTTGAAACCAAACTAACGTGGTTTGTTTTTAACCACTTAAACATGGTTGTTGTTTAACCGAAAATTAATTAAAAGTTACATTGCGGTTAAAAAATAATCTTAATTAGAACCACGCTGTCAAAAGAACAGATCTGGTTATTTTGCAACTAAAAAAATAAGTTATTTTGGAACAAATTTCTAACGTGGTTTGTTTTTAACCACTTAAACTGGTTATTGTTTAACCGAAAACTCATCAAAAGTTACATTGCGGTTAAAAAATAATCTTAATTAGAACCACGCTGTCAAAAGAACAGATCTGGTTATTTTGCAACTAAAAATATAAGTTATTTTGGAACAAATTTCTAACGTGGTTTGTTTTTAACCACTTAAACTGGTTATTGTTTAACCGAAAACTCATCAAAAGTTACATTGCGGTTAAAAATAATCTAAATTTGAACGACGCTGTCCAAAAAAGTTTTTTTATAACGAAAATCTAACTGAAGCTCACAAATAACCAGGTTTTAGGGATAAATTCTTACCTGAATTAAACTTAAAGTTGAAATTAAGACTTGTTTTTACTGGTAAACAACTACAGTTCATAAATTAACTAATTACAAACCACTTTATGACCAAAGTTATTGAAAGTAATATTATTACCGCGGTAATTTTGAAACTCAGGTTACAAATTGTTAATTGGGTTCCTTATTTTTATAAATGATCTTTTGTCTGAAACTTCTAACGTTTTTAGATTCTCATCTTTGTTCTTTGGATGTGGACTACCAAGCTCATTAAATGTGGACTGTTGGATGCTGCCATAATCTGAATGTCAACTTACCATCAATATAAATGTTATTAAAAATCACCAACTTCTGAACAAATACCTTTTTGACTGTTATACAAATTCAAGAAAAGAAGGTGAGATAGAGGTTGAATAAAAGAACCATGGACACTTCTGTTTAATTTGTTATTTGAAAAAGGGTGTTTTCTCAAATAAAGAAAAATTTAATGAAATTGAAGTTTTGAGTTTATTTTATATTTTACATACCAAATTAAAACTTTGTGCAGAACATTTTGGTCCTTCGAGCCGGACTATAAGCTCATTAAATTCTTATCTTGAGAGCATTGTTCAATAGGGAATGAAAAACCGTGTAGAATTTAAATCTTCGAAAACTCAATGCTGTCTACTTTCGCAAAAGCGTAAGAAGAGACTTAAAAGCTTTAATTTCTAGGAATGTGCATCACAAACCACTTGTTGTGGAGTGATCACTTATTAAACATAGCCAAAAATGATACTATATTTACAATATTTATATAACAAGGGAGCATCTACTTTATTTAGATGATGAGTGATCAGCTCTTCCGATAAAACATCGCTTCCAAAGACATGTCTTCTTGTTTCTCGTAACACTGGACATCTACCTATGAAATGAAAAATGTTTTCTCTCTCACCCATATTGCATAATTCGCACATCAAAGGTAAATCATCTCTATGGGGAATGAAATTTAGATTGAGCATTTCTCCTCTAAGTCTAAATATAATAGATATTTGATCCGTTGTTAGGTCATCTCGGAAGTAATTCTTTTGATTAAGATTGTAGAGCAGGCTTGCAGTAAGACATTCTGTAGATGGATTCTTTTGCTTCGGATTTGTACCTCAGTCTATATCGATTGTCTATTGCAGCAATTAATTGGTACAGAAGGGGTTTCCACCTAAGATAGTCTTTCGGTGCCAGATTTATACCTTCTACTTCAACTAGCTCTAGCCACTCTCTGAACCAACCTGATTTCTCTGTATCACCTGCAGTAGTGCAGTGCTGCTATTTTCGGGAGACGCTCATCTGTCATCAGAAGGACCTTACATATGTATTCCACATTCAATTTCAGTGTTTTAATGCACAATGGAGAGAATCCTGTTTCCAGTATTAACATGTAGTTCGGTGCATTCGGTGGTAATCGAAATATCACTTGTATATAAAATTGGAGCAATTTTTCAACAGTTTCATATTTTTTGCTACCCCACACTTGAGCTGCATACATTAATTTTGACTCCGCTAACGATTCAAACTAACTTTGTATTTTCTGCTATCGGCTATATGCTTACTACTGAAGATGTTTTTCCATGCAATATTCATAGTTGTTTTCGCTTTTTGGAATTTATCGGCAAGATGTTTTTCAATGCTGTTTTTATTGTTTATACTGATGCCAAGATATTTATATTCTATAACCACCTCTATTCTTTCATTATATTGTAAGTCCATCGTTCATGATTGCTTACTCTTCCTCCAACTTTTCGAAAAACCATTATCTTCGACTTCTCAAGACTAACCACTAATCTCCAGGTTTTACAGTAGATACCTAGTTTATTAATCATGAGTTGTAGCGATTCTGGTGAGTACACAAACAACACTAAGTCATCCGCAAAAAGGAGAGCCTTGATGAGAATACCAGCATATTCTATTCCTCCTGGAAGACAATCCGTTATTATTGTTTTTTATTGTACTATTCGTACTAGAATGTCAGCTTGTTAAACTTGACCATTCCTTATTCCGTCAATTTCATTGAATGTTTGAACAACAACAACAACTTAGAGGTGCTACCACTCATTGTTTTGGCTGGAGATATACATAGCTATTTCGTGCTTTGCCACTTTTGCACTCATCAGTCTCCTTTTTTTTTGTGGTGCTGAGCTTTAATCCAATTTTATTTGAAAAACTTTTTATGCACACCATAGGTTTCGAACCCACGGATATCAGATTTGCTCAGTCTTAGAAGTCGTGTGCACTACGCACTCCACTACTTTAGACCACTGACGTCACAGATCGAGATGTGATAATTGTTATCAAATGCATTTAAAGCATCAACATTTTTATAAGCTCCGTTATATCATCAATAAAGAGTGCAAATAAGCTTGGACTCAGCATACAACCTTGCCTTACCCCTGTCTTCGTTTCAAACCATGTCGAAATATTTTCTCCATACCATACTGCAGCCTTTGTTTCCTGATAAAGATTCTGAAGTACCCGTCCAAACTTGTATGACATTCCTAATCCAAACATTTTGTACACTAATGCATTGCGGTCAATCGTATCGAAAGCTGCCTTAAAATCGACGAAGAAAACATATAGTTTTTTGTTTCTTTCCAAATAGAAGTCAGCGATACTTCGTAGTACAAAGATGTTATCAATGGTGGAATATCCTTGTCTGAAGCCAGCTTGAAATTCCTTCAATAGCTTGTGTTCGTCTATCCACATTTTAAGTCTACTATACAAAATTGATGTAAATATTTTGTATAATGTATTTAAGAAAGAAATTCCTCTATAGTTTGCAGGGTCCATTGTATTACCTTTTTTTTGTGGATTGGAAAAATAAGCGCTTCTTTGAATTATTGCGGTATAAGGCCTGTATCCATGATGTTTTTGTAGATTACCATTATTTTGTTTATCATATTCTCTGTTCCATGTTTATAGAATTCTGAAGCTAGTCTATGTGATCCAGCGGCCTTTCCATCCTTGAGTCCATTGAGAGCTGTATATATTTCCTCCTTCTGTATTATACCTTCTAAGATCTCATCACTAAAAGCTGGCTGCGCAAATTGCATCATATTAGTGGAGGTAGGTTAATGATTTAAAAGTTCGGTAAAGTGCATTCTTAACGCCTCATAATGTAGATTATTAATAACATATATACCTTGCCATTTATTTTATGTATTTTTTTTTTCCAAGAATCACTCGTACTCTTACAACTTACTAAACTTTTTGCCTCGTTTTCATAGTAGGTTATTTTTTCTCCTTACATAGTACTTTGCATTTTCTGTTAAGTTGGAGGTAGCGTAGTCTAGTAGACTCATTGTTGTCTCTTCTATAGCTATTTAGCCAAGTATAAGCTAATTTTCTTGCCGACATGTTGTTTAAATATTCTTCTTCTATCGTAATTCTTTGGTATTGGAGCCGCTTTCTTAATGCAATCTTCAATTTTTCTCAAATTACAATTTTCGTCTGTCATCAGATTTATATCTTACCGATTCTTGTATGTTATTGCATTTGAATGATCTCAATGTAGTTTGGGCATCAATTTTAGGTTCTACTGCTACTAAGTGTTTAGGTTTTCTCCGACGATGCAAGAAGTGTTTTACCCCTTCTGATTTGGTTATAATCTACAAAGCTTTTATTCGTCCAAAACTCAAGTACAATTCTCATATTTGGGTTGGTGCCCTTATAACGTACTTGATTTTTTTGGATATATGCGTAATTGAAAAGAGAGCTCTAAAAATGATAGAAGATCGTTCTCTTACTAAGAAATTTGTTGCTCTTGAACACCGCCGCAAGGTCTCATAATATTTTAACCAACAATGCTCTAGTGAAATAGCAATTTGTATCCTCCCCTCGAACAATTCAACCGTAATACCCGTACTTCTAGAAACGCTCATCTTGAGCCCAACTTTGGAAGTACAGCTAAGTATAGGGATTCTTGTTGGATGTTGAACACTTTAAAAGGATCAATATTTCACACTCATTATACAATGTGCAGACATTTAAAACTTATGTGCCCCATTTGAAGCAGTATTCATCTATTATGTTTATCATAAATTGGAGACTTTCAAGCGTTTCAGAAAGTTTCACGATATCTTCAGCGAATTTTAAGAATTTCACTAGAAGACTTTTTGTAACTTTTACTCCACCATGTAGAATGTCCGTAATATCTGGATTATTAGACAGAAGATTTTTATTATAGATTTCGTTTTCATGGTTGTATGAGTTGAAATAGCTTCAAAAACCCATATAGTGTTCTTTGTTATTTAAAGTAATATCTTAAAAGTCTGGAAAAATTTAGGAGTCGAATTTAAATTAGGACTTTCAAAGCCCATGTTAAAAGTGCAGTGAAAATAAGGAAATTTAACTTCAAAACGCCTTTACTTACCCGGTTTATGAATGTCTACGTTATTTATATATACCCTTTTCGAGTATGAATCTTTAAGTATGATGAACTAAATTCAATTACATCCCAGGTGCTCCTTAATTTTCAAACCCACAGATAAAAGTGAGTGAATAATATTGCCACTTAATTGAACTGACTGCGAAGCAGAATGTACTATATTCTAAAACCTGTACTTTTCTTTCCGTAAACAAATAACTTAGACTTCTTTCACTTCTTCTGGATGATAGGTACGTACTACGTATGTAGAAAAAAAATAAAGATCAAATTACCACCCTTCCCTCTTCTTCGTCATCCATTTTGCAAGCTAACCTGCTTTCTAAGGATTTATAGCTATAATTTTTGGAATTCTTTCCTGGTTTAATCCTTAATCCTCTTCGTCGTCTATAAGTGTATTCGAGTGTAAACACTTCTTCATTCATAGTCGTTTTATTTACATTTACGCTTTTATTTTAATCCTCTACTTCACTTCTGCCTCTCCTTATAACAAGTCCTCTCCAATGACACATTCAAAATTATTAAGATGCCATAAAGGCCACGATAAAATATTCAAATTTCAATTAAAAAAGACTTGCTCCTCTGGGAGATGAAGCGAGTTAACTTGCGACTTTCGTGATACTGAAGTTGATGATGCTAAAGGGGTACAAGCGACGATGGAGGGGGGAGGTGGGGCAAAGCAAATAATAATTTGAGCTCTCTCTGCCTGCCATCATTCCAATTGGACCCGTTCTTATATTTACTTTGGGTTCTGACTGACGACGACGACGAGACGACGACAACGATGGTTGTAAAGAAAATCAACCACAGTTTACGTACCTATTCGGTCCAGGTCCAGGTCCAATCCAGATCCAGAGTCATCTCTCTGGGAACAGAGAACAGGAGTCACTAATAATAACATATCGCATGCATGGATTTATTAATATTGATTAATTGATGTATCATCCTCACGTGAAATGGTGCAGCTGAAGCTGAAGCTGAAGCAGGAACATACCTATAACATCATCATTATAAATATATACTAGGTAAGAGATGGGAAGCCGGACCCCAGGTTCAAGCAACCATACCACTTCATGGATGATGGCAGACTGCATCATTGAACAAGAGTGGCTCTTATGTTTTTGTAATTAATGATCGATTTAATCGTCAGTTAACAGAAAAACAAACATGAACGCGATGTTGGCTTTAACTCGTATCTTCCTCATCCTTAACGACAACGACAACGTCCTCATCCTTATCCTCATACTCCTTCTCTTTGTCGTACATGTGAAGTTGAAACTGAACCTAAAGCTGAAGAAGATGCTTTTAATCTACGTCAATATGCGATTGTTGAAATAAAAATCCCAAACTAAATGGAGCATAAGAAATAAAGTGAAAGAGGCGACCATCAGGGCAGGATATTATGTACGAGTTAGCATTGAAGGATATCGCACATCAAGTTATCATCATATGTGTGTGATGTTATTTTATACTGTATAATGTTTGTATATCCATATCCATATCCCTATCCCAATTTCAATCCGCCTTAAACCTTTCCTGTATAATTTCACTCTTTTTGAAGCTCTAGAGAGTAAAATCATCATCATTCATTCTAACACAAATCCTTATGTGAATGTTGAAGGACAAAAACGAAAACCGAAAAACGAAAAAGAAAACAAAAGAAGACAAACAAAAAATGGAAATAACAAGTGCCAAGAGGATACGATGAAGATGGAATATCCTAGTGCCCCCTTGAATATGGATTCTCGAAATGTGGTTTTACAATGTATTCCTTGTTCGCACAGATACTCTTTTTTCCGTTCTTGTTGTCTTCCCTGCCTCCTGCCCCAACATGGCATGTGCGCAATTATTTGTACAATGTACACAAAAATGCATAATGCGAAAAGGAGCAGGACCAGGAGCAGGAGTAGCATCAGAAGCTGAAGGATAAACCATTGGCATCACAGCATAGCCCGCCACACCACATTTATACTACCTAAGTTTTTTCTTTTCTATTTTTTAGTAGGTATATTCTGTTATTTTCATTTGGGAAAAGGACGATGATGAGGACGAGGAGAGAGAGGGGAAGTTAGAGGAGAGCAGTGCTATAGATTATCAAAAGCCAACGAATGAATATACCCTGTGGAGAAAAGGACGATGTAATATTTTATCGACAAAAAGTCCTTTTTTACGAGTTAACAACCATTCGTGTTGCATATAAACCTATACTCGTGCTATGATGGTTTAAAAAGGCAGGGGATGGGATAGGGCTTGGGCAGGATATAATATTACGTTGGAATGGACATTAATGCTTTTTTACGTCTATATATCTAAATGTATATACCGAATCCAACTCCTCATCCCTTATATAGGCAGCATATGAAAAGGAGGTGTGTGTGTGTGTATAGTTGAATGAAGCTTTTTGTGCAGGAATAAAGGAAAAAATTAACTGGAAGGATGAGAATGGGATGGACCATCATCATCCAGCATCATGTAAGTTTCGACAATTTATCAATGTTGCACAGAGCCAGAGTGAGCAGAGCACTCCCTGAACAGTTGCATCAGTAGAATGGGAACCAACAAAAATAAATTAGGTAGGTACCTATTGTGGGATAGTTGAAGAGTCAAAAGATAGAGAAAGAAAGATGGAAAAATAATACAAAAAGGAGGGAGTAAAAGAGATAGGTATAAATAAGTAAAATTCACCCCCAAAAAGTGGATGTGCTGGGGGTCTATAACTTTTGATCGCCGAACATACAAATTCGTAATAAAATTTATTTTTTAAGTAACACTGTAAGAAATGTTTGTGTAAGTTAAATCGTCTATGATAGGTGGCGCTTTGAGAGAACAGTCAAAATTAAAGTCGATAAACCAGACTGTTAAGGTATGTTATGAAAAATTTCAAATGATATGGTTTTCCCATAAATAATAAAAACTGTATAAAAGTTACTGCAAAGGACAGAGACTTTACTAATATTAGATAAATAAATAAATTAGTTGGCGCAACAGTCCGTAGAGAACCAGGGCCTAGTGACTTACAACTCTCAACCATTCCTGTGTGCGAGTTATTGCAGGGATGAAGGGGACCTACAGTTTATATGCCGAATCCGAACGGCTAATTTGAGAAAGCACTTTTTCATGACAAGAATTACTCTTGGAGAATTTGTCAATTCCTCGCAAGAGGCAGTACCCGTGAAAAAACTTTAGATGGGACAGGCAGACCTCTCGCATGACAGTCCAACGCACTAACCATCATGCCACGGGTACTACTAATATTAGATAGGTCTTCTTAAAAGTCAAATTATTTGCTCCAATTCGGACTCCACTTCGCTCCAATTCTCCCCAAACTTGTTCAAATTTCAGTATTGAATCAAATGAGGAATTGAATCCGCTTGAATTGAAATGGAAGATCAGTTGAAATTTAATAAGGCACATCACCCTCTGATCTGGATGTCCAAAACTTGAGTATAAATATAAAGTGTGGTCGTGCTCCTGGAACTGACTTTAATCATCATAGACGATATTGAATGAAGTTCATTCAAATTCCTTGGTAATAATATCATCGTTGGATCATTGAGTCTTCGAGTTTCTGGTCTCATTTCTAGTGGCATTTATCCCCCACTTACAATTCAATCACAATACTTGAGCATACAGGAATGCAAATTCGTTCTTTAGCCGTGCTTTGAGAATGTGTAATTCTCTACCACACTTTTTTTTTTTTAAATTCATTTTTATTAATTCAATCTTAAATCTGTTGATTCGAACCCCGTTGTATAGGACCTCGTTGGAATAGTAATGCACGAAAGAAGATTCGGCTGCTCGATATAAGCCGGTACAGCGTCATAAACACTGCCGCTCAAACATCCGAAACTTCTCTATCTGGGAAGGGGCAACGTTGAACCACACAAGACAACCATAAACGATCATCGGCCGTATGAGGGCCATGTAGCAAATTACCTTCACTCTGCGGTCAAGCCGACTGCTAAAAAACAGCCGTTTCGTCAGAGCGAAGGCTCCTCTGGCCCTGGTCAGAGCAGCATTTATATGTCTGTCGAAATATAAATACTGATCTAACCAGATACCGCGGTACTTCACTACACTTTTGCTCGCTAATGGCTGCCCGTGAAGATCAACGATAACCATCTTGCGCCAATTCTTGCGCGTATCCCTCGGGGGCCTAACCAACGGAGTCCGGAAAAGAATTGTCTCCGACTTCTGGACATTTATTTTCAGTTTCCAGTCGTCGCAATATCGCTGAATCTTGTCGAAATCACGCTGCAAGAGAATTCTAATAACCTCAACCTTTCGGGCCGTTCTGTACGCAATTATATCGTCGGTCGGCGTACGCAATTGCCCTTTGTAAGACTAGCTATCAGATCGCTGGTGTAAATGCTGAAGAGAATCGGCGAATTAACCGCTCCCTGTTGAAGACCATTGTTAATTTGGAATGTTGTGGAAGAAGTTACATTGCCACTTTTGACAACAAACTTTCTACCGTTAAGCATATCATAAAGTATATACAACAATGGCTTGCTTATGCCAAGCCTGCTCAGTTTTAGGTAAAGACCCTCTTACCATACGGTGTTAGAGGGTCCAAATCAACCAGAACAGCACCTGTGCCTTGTTGTTTTGATTTATTCCAAACGAGTTTAGACGCAGCATGAATTGTGTCATGACCCGCCTTGAACCCGAACTGTTTATCCGGAATTATTTTGTTGTCCGCAGCCCACTTAGTCAGAGCCCTATTGATGATCTTTTCGGAAACTTTGCTGATGCTTGGAAGAAGACTTATCGACCGACACGGGTTGGAGTTGTCCTTTCCATTTTTCGGTAGATGATGAACCACAGCATTTCTACCACACTCTGTTGGACAACCTCGTACCTTTGCATATTTTCAGGTAATTCAAATTCTGAAACATGATTATGATCGTTCCCACATTAGACTAGTAAATTATGCAGAGCCGTGCCTCGGCCATCAAACGAGATAAAATTTCAGGCTGTCAACAGATTTGTACGAATACAGTTTTCCTTTTTTTATAATTTACACTCACTTCGACTGTTCGATTGGTATAGGAAAAAAGGAAGAATTTAAGACGAGAAATCGGTACACGTTGGTCTTAAAATTTTAAATATAAATACGGTCGGATAAAGAATTCCACATTCTTGATGTGCTGCTGAAAATAGAACCCCTTTACTTGACTTGATTGATTCATTTTCATTTCTAGAAGTTCGTGTTTTATGGCAGAATTGATTGAGTCTGTTCATTAATGCTATTTAGATTTTTCACATTGTTTTGCAATTAAGGGGAACACTTTGGTCCTTAGTGATGAGTTCCTCCTTCGACCTTGTGAACTCGAAAAATGTGTACCTCGTCCATCAAATTATGCTATAATACAATACCTATTTCTTCAAAAAAGAAAACACAATGGTTGTAGGCTTTTTCTGGAATTTTCTGAATTTTCATTTGTAAAAAACCTTCTAATCACAATAATAAACACAACAAAAAAGGAATAAGCAGAAGTGTTCCATACATTCACCCTTGATACAATGACTAGGGGATACTAATATAAATATTTATATATTTTAAGGACAATATTTCCAAACTTTCTTGAGACCCTGATAATTTCGGTTCTTTTCAATTTATTTTAGCTCCTCGCAGGTCAGTTAAGTTTATATCAGTTCCTTTAAGTCAATTATAGTTCATTTTTATTTCCGCAAATTTCAGTTAATTTAATTTTAGTGTTAATTTGTATATATGTACATATATCACTTCATTTCAATTCATTAAATTTCATTTTTAATTTTGCTCCATTGAAGTTTATTTCAGTTAAATTCATTTCAAATCAGTTCAAGTTATTTGAGCTGGGCATAACTCATCACAGTCGAACTCATCACGTTGTCCGAACTCATCATGAAAACAAACAATTACAGTAGAAAATCATACACTATGATCCCGTATGATGTTGGTTTGTGCTAAGTGTCGTTTGTACAGTTGAGACATCATGCGAGTTGGATATGGTGTGTTGCGTTGATCCTAAATCAGTTCATATGAGTTAATATCCGCTCATATTGGTTAATTTTATTTCAGTCAATTTATAGTTCATATTAGTTCAAAAATTCAGTTCATTTTAATTTATATCAGTTCAAATAAATTCAATGGAGTTAATATATGTAAGTTAAAATCTTTTTTCGATTTTTGTATTTTAAATCAGTTCATTTCAGATCAAATCAGTTCAAATTAGTTATTTCCAGTTAATTGCTCTTAAAATTAGTTAAAATGAGTCCAGTAAAGTTAATTTTATCTCATTCCATTTTATTTTACTTCAAATCAGTTCATTTCTGTGCATATATTAATTCAAATTAGTTTATTTCATGTCCATCTAATCAGTTCATTACAGTTCATTTAAGTTAATTTCTGTAAATTTAATTTTATATCAGTTCAACTCACTTGATTCATTTCATTTGAGTTCTTTTTGTTTTCATTTCACCTTATATTTGACAGTTGACATAACAACCGAGTTCTGAATCTTGGCTTTCTTTGTAGAGATCTATCGATTTAAAATTAAATAGACTTATTTGGTTCTAAAACCTATTACAGACTTTCACATCACCCTTAAAAATACCAATTTTTAAGTATTTCCTAAATTTCTTGGTCAATAAAATGAAATCAATTGAAAATACATCTTCAAACCCCTTTCACTTAGCTCCTATTTCAATGCATTCTCAAGAACAATTCTCCTCGAAATTCTCACGGTGCAACAACTTAAAATTGTGTAATGATTCGACAAGTGAACATAAAACCAAACCCACAAAATTCACCATCGCACCCAGCATTGAAACTGAAAGACAACAACAAAAAAATCTACCAAAATACCCTCATCCCATCAACCTACCCCAACCAAATGACACTAAAGTGCATTTACAAAACACTGGATGAGAATGTGAGTGCGAGTGCGGCATAGAACAGAATGAAAAGGGGCAACCCTATTTTAAAAAAAGGGCGCCACAATACGCAGTTTGTTTACTCTATTTGCTTCGTTTCGTACATCAATATATGCAAAACCCACAAAAAATAAATAAATACAAAGTACCTACAAACAGAAAAAATAAAAGATAGAAAACTCCACATCATTATTAGTGGGGTATGAGAGGCTGAGTAGCCTTAGCGCCACGTCCACATCCCATCCAATCCGCCACCAACATCATCATCATTGGGGTAATATTAACATCAGAATCAGAAAAAGAGGGTGCACCCATATTGCTACTGCAAGCAGTCGACCTCACAGTTCCACCCTTAACTTAACTCGATGCCTTTATATAGGTGGGTAGGTATGTGGGTATACCTATGATGAGCGGAAAAGGCGTAGAAACAGGAAGGAAGGAAAGTAAATTCCCTCACACTTAACTTTGGGTTGAGGTAGGTGTTCCACATTCTGCAACCACCAAAATAATAAACCCCCCCAATGAAAAGAAAAACAAGGGCGAAAAGCAGGAAGAGTGGCCATCGCATCATCAGGAATATAAAAAAAGTATCCTGCCACTCTATATCCATCTACCCACTACCTCCTGCCCCCACCCACAAAAATAATTCAACCACAATGAACCCTCGCATTATAAAACACACACACCAACACATATTCATCCATAGCAACCCTCACGCACATCACGCATACATTCTCACAGCAATCTCATCAACAACAGCGTCATGACCATAATCACTACCTAGATTGGGTCGTTGGTCGGAGTCGGAGTCGGAGCCGAGGCACACCTCTTTCCCACCCACGCCCCTCTCTGAACCTATATATACCACCCTTAGTGGGACGGGTGGTTGGGTCGTAGTCGTATAGCCGTACGGCGGCGTACATGTCCATGTCCATATCCGGACTATGTGCATTCCGCATCACTAACATTAAAAGTTTTCATATCAGCAGAGAGGGTTAAAGAAGAGGGAGGCTAAAAAAGCTTAACTTTGATGAAGCTTTTATAATCGATGGCTGCACGGACGACAACGAAACGACAACGTTTCGGCCTTCCCGTTCCCGCATTTAAAGTTCCCATCATGCAATCGAGTGCGCATGACCCGTACGCAAAAAATGGAATAACTAAAGTTTTTGTTTTGGTTACGAACTGCAAAAAGTAAAAAGCATATTGCAGAGCTACATACAACGCGTGCAAAACGTAAGTTTTCGGCTGACAAAGAAATTCATGTGACAGAAAAAAACATACCGGAAAACTATAGACTATAGAGAACGATGGTTTAATGAGCTCTCAAAAGATGCTTTGGTACAATGTTTGAGCATGAGCATTTTTTAAATATTTTGACTTGCACCTTGGAGATCATAAAAATAGGAAAAGTTTTGTTTAATATTTATGTGTTATTTATAAATTGTTGTATGTCGTCTTCAACTTTGCGAAAATGATAAATTGAAATATTGGATTTTCTCCTTAAGGGGTAAGGTCACCTGTAACGAATTCTCGAGATATTGTCGAGTGAGGGATGAGAACAAAAATTCCAAACCCCTTAAACCATCTACTCGGTATCAGAAGGCTTTAGAGCTTACAGGGACTCTAAAACGGTCCGGTAGCAAAAGTGGATGGGTGGCCAGTCTTCTCACTGCGCGGCATGCTTGCATAGCCAAAGGTTAGCTCGTCGCATTTGGGATTCTTAGCAGAAAACTAGACGGCCGTTACGTTTTATCATGCCCTTAAAATTGTACAAAAGAATATTCGCGAAGCTGATAAGTGTCTTGGTGTAGTGATGATACTGTTTGTTATCCTTAATAGAGTGAGGAGAGTTAAGATGATATTACCCTCCGAGGATATCCCACCCTAATATCACACGGCTATGAGCAGAACCATGCTACACATCCTGGTTACTAAGTCAGTTAATTGCCGGAAAAACTCTAAAATATATGGGAAATACAGAAATAAGGGATTGTTAAACTGCTTTAAATATTTTTTTTAAGCGATTTATTTCAATGACGACTGTGTAGCGTTTTTTGCGATGACGTCTTCTTTTAAGGTTCCACGGCTCCTGTAATTTTTAAAATACATACATATAATGAGTTAATGATTTTTTTAATTGAACTTATCAGCTGCTAGAAAAGTTAGTAGGATTTTTGCGAGGCCTGGGGTGGAATCGGCTAAGCTGATAATTGACTATCATATTTTTGATAGTCAAATTTGACTATCATTTTCATTCCGTCTGTGTAAGATGATTCAACTCAATTCAATTCGATTGAACAATTTCAAATTTTAAATGTCACAATTCACTGTTGCTATGGTGAAATTTTAAAATATTTCCTATAAAATATTTAAATAAAAGTATCAAATTGACTGTTTTTAAAAAAACATTCTTATTTCTCTTGTGTTTCTTCGAATTACGTAAGCTTTGTCGGTCACAAGAATGTGTTTTTGTACCTAAAAAGGGTAACTGAAAAAAATTGTCCATGCATTTTTTGTAAGCGTCTGGTAGGAAAATGACTATCAAATTTTTCTAGTGATAGCTTTTTAGGTATGTATCAATTTGACTATCGCCTTATACAGATCAAATTCGATTATTTTACTGTAAACAATCAACAATCACCTTAGCCGATTCCACCCCTGGATAAAATCCGAAATTTGCCTATAAAATCGTCACATTAATTAATAACAAATAAACAACGCAATATTAAATAAAAATCCTTCGTACTTCGATGGAAAATGTATTTTCAAATATATACATATGTATATTTCAAATTTCAAGTCAATCGGTTAAATATTGTCGTGGACCCCTAGACCCTTATTATGTTTCGTGGCCCGAAATTGTCAACGCGAAACCCCTTATTTAAAGTTATAAATATAAATTGTTTTGGGGTTGATATTTTTTAAGTAAGTAAGCTCAAGGTGTTTGGTCAAAAAAATGTCTGGACATATTTATATTCAGCTTATGCTTTAGATAAAAACCGCAATCTCAGATTTTAAAGCTCGATATAACTGATTTTGTTTTGTTTTTGGCTTAAATTAAAAAAAAAGTTTTTCTTTTACAAACATTTAGCTTTTCAATGTTAGCTACCAAGAGTTATTTTTATTTCAATAAAACCAATACAAAATATTTTCAAAAAGGTAGTTTTTAAAATTTTTTCCTTCCCTTAAGTGGAAGTGTAGTTTACATAAAAACGAAGCATTTAAAAATGTTTTAGTTTGGGCATTCATTTAAAAAAGCTACAAAATTTGGTATCAGTCAACTTTCTGAAACAATTATGGATAATAACTGGTCTAACTCCTTACTCAAGGGGGTTAAAACAATTTAGGTTATTTCAAGCCTAGACAAATTTTTCTCTAGACATAAAATATAAGAAAACTCAAGGTAGTTCTTTTGTCGACCGATGGTTTATTGCGATTGAACTTCGAACTAGAAAATTGGAAGGTAAATACATAAGAATACAAAACATGTTATACATACAATGTCGCATTGTAAGATCGATGGCGTGCGTTATTAATTTCTTGTCAATTTCTTTGATATTTTACATAAACGAGCATTCATAAGTACCGACCTAGGTTTGATGGGAGTACATTTTGAATGAATGATGAATGTCTTAAGATCATTACAAAAATATTTGTTACCATATCAAAAATGCATGTATTTAAATGTATGTATGTATGTATTGAAAATGATAAGAACATACTGCTCACACTGATAAAAAGAACCACTTTTTAAATCAATTAAGTGGAAATGCTTTATACTCCACACTCCAGGGGTGTCAATTGTCTCCGTTCATTTCCCGGAAAAATTCTTAATATGTCTCAAATTTTCTATCTTTCAGCTAAACTTTTCCAAATATGATCCCAACCAAGGAGTTAAACTTCGTGGAAAACCAAGAGCTTTAAATTGCATTTGGGGCAAATGATGTTTTGAAAAAAAAAACTTTGGAAAATCAGTGTCAACTCCATGTTTATACTCAAGAGTCATCAATGTTTGATAAACGAATTTTTTAACGTTTGTAGTAGTTGGCTTACCTTTAAGAAAGCCTTGTGGAACAGGTGAAAAACTACGCGGCCAGGAAATGTCTCTTGGAATAAAGCTATACTCGCTTGAGTTGCGTGGCATGTGGCACCGTCTTGTTAAAACCACATATTCTTCAAGTTGCATTTTTCAATAGCAGACAAAAAAAGTCGTTTATCATATAACCATAACGCTCCGAATTGACGGTGACAGTCGTAACACCGTCGTTTTCGAAAACAGTGCATTTTTGTAGACTTTGTGCCGTAAGACAGTTCTAATTCTTGAGAATCGACACATTCGGGTCTTCGGCAACACTTTCACTTACAGCAGTGATACGTAAGGAGTGGAACGAGCGAAACGATGATGCACAGGATTTACAATATCTTTCAACCAATCCAGTCTCTTCAAATTTCTTCACAATTTTGCTTCTTCACAATATTGCTTGCGTAATTGGACGATGATTATGTAAACCATATTCTCCTCTTAAAGCACGATATGTGGCTGTGGCTGAATCACCATTTTTGTAGTGGTTTTTAACAATTTGTATGCGTTGTGCGATAATTAAGCGTTCCATTTTCATAAATGTCAGACTTTCAACTGAAAAAAATTGATTTAACAACTTAGTTTGACAGATGTCAAATTCCAGCCCTATACTTTTGAAACCGCAAAATACATACCCTGTTATAATCGGCACATATGGTAAATATTTCGAATTTTATTTTTTTTAAATTATATTTCACTCGATGGATATAACTTCCTTTTGATCACAACTAAATTGTATAAACAAACATCCTAACGCATACCCTATTCATGGTTTTTCGGGACAAATCAACCAACAAAACCAGCCTTGTATAGTACAACACTTTTTCGATTGTCTTTCATTCTCTCCATATAGCTTATGCTCCATCGCTCTCCTTCTGTCTTGCTCTACAACTACAACAAAACACCACCTTTCTTCCCTTTCTACAATCTTCCATCATCCATCCAACCCACCACACCAATGTGTGCGCCCCCCAATTCCAGTATTCCTCCTCTCCCTCAACCAACCCTCCCTCCCATAAGGGTACCCCATCCATACTGTATAACAACGATAGAGCTCCATCGCATCGCATCAAACATTCGAACCAACTCCACACATTACACTATACCCAACCGAACACACTAAACCTATCTATCTCCATAACCATACCCTACAGATATACCAAGTCCATGCAAGGCCCGCGCATAGATACACATAACCAAGTGCAATCCATCCGTCTGGCTCTCAGTGACGATAGGTAGCTTTTTCGCGGCAGCCACAAAAAAAGTACTCACTGAAAAATATATATAGAATCCCTCTTTTCATTTCGAATGTGAAAAAGGAAAAAATAATTAAAAGAAAAAAACAATATAATCTGTACACCCATACACCTACCGCCTAGCTTGGCCTGGCCTGGTGAATAATAAAAATAATAAAAAACAAAATAAATACATCCCTGCACGCAACATAACCCAAACAAAAGATACGAAAAAAATGAAAAATAAAACTAGAGTGAGATACGGGTGAAAACTGAAAACAGTAAAATTAATAAAAAATAAAAAATACTGAAAAACTGAAAAACTGCAGAGTCTACGATAACTTTCCTCTCAATGGACAGCAGCGACATCTCGCGGGGGGATGCAATTGCAATTGCAATTGCAAATAAATAAAATAAAATAACAGAAACAGAAACATACGAAAATAAAAATGTATGACAAGTTGTAAGAAAAAAGTGCAAATTGTTGTTTGTGTATTTTTGCGTGAATTGTATCTCAACCCCTTGACCGACAGACAGACAGAGACATATAACAGAGGACATTACAGTACTGAACAGAAGGGGTGGAACTAAGAAAGGGAAGCGTTGGTGACGCTACGCAGAAACGGCTCGTGCTCGGGCACAGGGGCTACCGAGAGGCTAAGAGGCTGAAAACCTTGCCAAAAGAAAAAAGAATCTCATTTCCTATTAATTGTTGTTCGCAATCGGAGCTTAAGTCTTGTATGCATCTACATACGACATACATACATACATACATATATCTATTTATTGTGATTTTTTAAGTTTCATTTTAATTTTTTTATTTTTTCGGGGCATTTTTTCATATTTTTTACCTTTAAGGGTGTGTACCGTACTGAGTACACCGTACCCCCGTGCGTCGTCGTCGGTCGGTCGGTGAGGCCCCCCCAACAAAAAAAGGGGTGTTTAATTGGGAATTATTTTTATTTTTGGGCTGGGATTTTTATTTAAAACCAAAACCAAAACCAAAAAATGCTCATTTGTTGATGTAGCCCAGCCAGAGAATGGGGTAGTAACCAATGGACACCGCTCTATTGTGTACATGGTCCAGCAAAATAAGCCTATACCATATACCACACTATACGCTAGCTATGTGATGTGCTGGGGTGAGTATGATGCGATGATATATGATTTGTTTTTCTATTTTGTTTTATTTTTTTAAAAAATTCTTTTTTCCAGGACATTTTTATTTCGGTTTTTTCTTTTTTTTTGATACTTACTCGATGAAAGTTGAAATTTTCACAGAAAAATTATATTATAGGTTTATAGGGTAGGTAGAGTTCTTATTGCCAGGAAATGTCTCATCGAAGTCATCAAGGGTGTGTTGCGAGGTTGACGATGAAAAGCTTCTGGGAATAGGGTAGATTTTCAGTGTTAGAGAATATAGGTAGCGATTGGTATTTGGATTAGCTAAAACTCTCTAATACCTGAGCTTAGAAATGAGTTTGGTATAAAATTTAAAAAAATTATTGATTCTATTAAATTTTAAGAATTTATTTTAATCCTGAATTGAAAACTTCTGTTTAACTACACATTGTATTTGTATTTGTATTTGTATTTGTATTTATTCATCAAGCAGAGTACAACTCTTACAGACTATGTAATATGTTAATAGTAGAATAATATAAATAATAATTAAAAAAAAAATAAATAAATAACAATTAGTTTTAGATAATTCAATGCGAAAACGAGAAACATTTTTAACGATTAAATAATAAAATCATTTTCAGGTCTTTCATAAATACATCTCTTGAACAATTTGCAAAAATATCTATAAGGCCTATCACAGAATTTGTTTCCCTTATACAACGTGCAAACGGTTCGTTCATACTATAATTTCTTCTATAGAAGTTCTCCCGTAAATGAAAATTTACACGTATGATTCGGCAAGGAAAAAAGAAATTTATGCGCTCCAATAATTGAGGACAATTAGTACGATTATTAATTAAGTCTATGATAAGCATTATACAAAAGTACTTTCTACTAAGATCAAGTGTTTGAATATTAAAAAGCAGACATCTAGTAGCATAAGAGGGAACTTCAATAGACCAGTTCAATTTGAAAAATAAAAATCTAGTAAATCTTCTTTGAACACCTTCCAGTCTAAGAGAGTGGATTTCATAATAAGGGTTCCAAATAATGCAGCAATAATCAAGAACTGACCTAACTAGCGAAACGTATAATATTTTCAATGTGAAAGGATCAGAAAAATCCTTTGAGTTTCTTCGTATGAATCCAACCATTTTGTTTGCCTTATTAACAACATAATCAATGTGACTCGAAAAAGAAAAACGTTCATCCAAAATAACTCCAAGATCTTTCTTAACAACTACTCTTTCAAGGACTATATTGTTAATGGTCTAGTTGAAAATGATGGGCGACATTTTCCGATGACAAGTGAAACTTTGACATTTTCCAACATTCAGAAACAATTTATTATCATCACACCATTTTGCCAGCTTGTGAAGATCTTCCTGAAAAAGAAGGCAGTCATTTGAAGATTTAATAGACCGCTATATATTTTGACGTCATCCGCATACATCAGATTTTGTGAAAAATTAAAATTGGAGGGAATGTCGTTAATGAAAAGGATGAAAATCAACGGTCCAATATGGCTTCCTTGAGGAACCCCTGAAGTAACAGAAATTTGTTTGGATAAATGTGTTCCAATTTTAACATACTGAACACGATTTTTCAAATAAGAAGAAATCCATTTGATAAAGCAAGAATGAAAGCCAAGTTTCGATAGCTTAAAAATCAGGATCTCATGGTTTACCCTATCAAATGCTTTAGCAAAATCTGTGAATATAATGTCTGTTTGCAAGCTGTTTTCAAATCCATTAACTACCGAGTTACATAAAACTGCAAGATTTGTAGTTGTAGACCTACCGGCAATAAAACCATGTTGAGACTCAGAGATTATGTTTTTAATAGTATAACTCAATTTTTTGGAGACTAACTTTTCAAACAATTTTGGAATCACAGAAAGTTTACATATTGGTCTATAGTTCATTACATTCTGTTTGGGCCCAGATTTGTGTATGGGAGATATAGATTAAAGGTATAATACTACGTAAAACGTTAAAGAAATTTAAGTAACTAAAAGGATGGATTTAACTGGTTTATCGACTTTAGCATCTTATTATCTCATTGTATTGATAATATTAATGGTTAATTGAACTTAGAGTAATTTTCTAAGTATATACTCGTATATAGGACTTTTGAGTTCCTGATATTTCGAACTTGCAGGTTCAAGTTTATCTGCTATATTTTTTTTTACGAAGTTCCACTGATTAAACGAGACTCACCATTTCCAGTAAAAGGAAATTATAGGATTTTTAGGACAAGGAATTAAAGTTTAGGGATAGCTAGTAAATTAAATACATAAACACTTAGAAAATTTTTAGCCAGTAATGCTTAGCACTTCTTAAAAGGTTTTGTTTTTTAAACCTTGCACAAAAATTGATCTTTATAAAAAATATAGATAAAAAGAACTTTTAACTGTTTAAAGTTTAAATTAAAATGTTTTTGTGATAAGGTTAATTTAAAGAGTGCACTTGAATGAATATTTAAGTGAAACTTTAGCGAGAATAAGAAGAAACTGACCGCAGTTATACGAAATATTAAGACGATTTTCCAAGTTCTTATGAAAATAATAAACAAAAGTTTCAATTCATCTGTAGTTTTAGATTTTTCTTTAATGAAAACGATTTACTTAAAAGACTTTTTAATTACAGAAATATTAAACTGAAAATGTGAAAAAAATTAATTAAATTTTATTAAAATTAAAAATATTTGGAATTATGTATTTGCAAATGAGTCAAGGAAGTTTTCCATGATTTTGAGGCCAAATTTAAATTTGGAAATAATGTATGATATTTGAAAAACTTTAGTTTGCAAAAACTTAAACAAAATTTGAGGATTATATTTTTCAAGAAAAATTATCTGTAAATATAAATAAGTGTATTAAAATAAAAATATTCACCTAAATGGAAAGAATAACTTTCAGGAAGAATTCTGAAGTTTAGAGCCTCATTCAGTTCAAGAATATGCAGAAATGATCTTTGGATAGCAGTGGACTTAGTCTAAACTAAGTGGATTCATTCATTCATTTAAATGTTTATTTATTTTATGAATAAAAATCTATCTTATATTCAATGCGTTCACAAAAACAAAAGGTGATGTTTTGTACAAAAAAAAGTACGTATAGGTACGCCTAAAAGTCCAAATAATAATACCGTCTTGAATTTAAGTGATAATTGCAAAATTTTGCTGTTGTTTCTTATAAATAATACATTTCTGAACTTATTCAGTACTATCCGACCCGTTCCACTTTTCTCTATTAAGCCCAATCCAGATTCATACAAATTATAAAAAGAAACAAAATATTTCGACTAAAACTTGATTATATAAGAATGTTAATGTTAATTTTCTATAAGATTCTATCATTTAAGGATAACTAGGTGTTTTTAAATTCCACAGAATAAGTTATTTTAATAATCAATATTTGTTGCAAATTTTCATATACCGGCACCTTACGACCTTAAAAAACGCAGTTTTAGATTATCAATAATTTCCATTTTTTCCGGACAAATTTCCAAATTATAGGCGTTAAAGTTAGCTAAAATGGTTGCAATTTGAACAGAAAACAAAACGTCTTCAGGTAAATCATACTTCTTAGCTTTGATACGTGTGCATTTATCATTTACTGTAATCTATACATTTTTTCAAATCGGTTTTTGGGTTCATAAAAATATGTAAAATTAGTTTTACATTCAATAATAACTTTTCAATAGACAACCGGTAATTGTATGAAAATAGCAATTTGTTGGTTCATTTGTGTATGTTACAATCTTTTCTAATGAATTTTCCGCTGTTTCCCAAAAATATTGCAATTGGAAATGGAGAATCTCATATTTCAATAAGATGTTGTATTTGGATATTGAAAAATATTAGAAATCGCAGATATGACTATCATGAAGTTTTCCATGATCATTTCAAACATTTGCGAACGTATGTCCTCGATAACTTTACTAATATCATTTACAAGTCATGGATCAATCATGGAGTATGGCCATACACCAAATCTTTTCCATGTCCTCAAACAAAAAAAATCCAAAGGTATTAAATCCTTAAGAATTCGGTGGCCAAAATTGATAACCTCTTCGTTAAATAACAAGTTGGGGAATCTTTTCTTGCAAAATTTGGGATTGTTTCGATCGCTTTTGTGGCACCTAGTGAATTTTTTAAGTGATTTTTATTAATTTTAATGTTTTGTATCGTTTCAATCTTTGTAATGGTGTTGCTCCTACTAGTGAAATGTCAAAATATGACAGCTTTAGGGCTCTTCAATATCAAACCTCTTTTTAGAGAACCTTTTAAAAGAAGAGATCTGTGTTTGAAAAAGTACTTGAAAGACGTTTTTAAATTTCTTTCAATTTTTAGTAAATCCATAACAAATACTTTTATAAAACTGCTCTTTCGGCGAATTTAATCAATTCGAGGAAATTGGAATCTCAAAATATTGGGCGTCCAAAGAAACAATTATGATGATTTGCTTACAAAATTTTTGTACGAGATTATACCTACCTAAAATTCTTATTATTTTTCTTTTGTCTTTTGATCTTAATAAAATAAATACAAATTTCAACTTAGTGTTAAAATTTATTTAATTGAGTTTTTACACAAACCGGTCCAAAAATCTGAAGCGTATGTTATTCAATCAAACTGATTTTAGTCTTTCCTGTGGTCAAAACCATAGCGCAAGTAGGTAGGTACTTACTCAATGACCTACCTACCATTCTATTTTAAATTTTTAAGACCTAATCCTCCTTGAGTTTTTATAAATGGCGCCCAACAGCGAAGTATAAAATTGAAACGTGTGAAAAGATTGAAATTTACAGAAATTATTCCCTATTTAACATTCTACTTTCCTTTTTTAAAATACGAAAAACTAGCTTTTGAACTTCATTTATTTCTGGAAAATTTTCCAAAACTTTATACTATTTCATGGTTTATTTAAACAAATTTTCGTCACTAAAGTGTAACATTTACTTTTCTAACAAACGCCTCCTTTCAAACTATCTCTTTCTTTCCTAATGCTTGCAGCACTGCATTTTGGTTTAAAAACTATTACCTACAAAGACCTCTGAATGCGTGTTTATTACACTAAAATAATACCTAATACAATACCCAAAAAACAATATTTAAAAAAAAATCTTAAATGACGCCCAACTAAAACACGCATTATTTTGTATCCAAATAATTTTTTATGATATTGGTATGTTTTCAAATACATGTGTGAGTAAAAAGTACATAAGTACTTAAAACTAATTATATTCTAACACCTACAACTTAAAATCATGCGTAATTTGGTATACCTAGGTACCTAGGTATTTATAGATACACCTACTTTATTGTCAAATAAAATTTCCGCTTCCCCATTTGGGTGTTTATGTTTCAAAATGTTCAACTATCTATGTACAAATAATTTTAAAATTCATCCGATAAATCAGCATAATGCAAATGCATATAAGTATAATATATGAAAACACCTCCTCATCTCACCGGACTTTTACCCGCACCCATACTTCTGTTCATCATTATCATAAATGCACCCATAACCCCAGCCTTTCGCCAACTCCCAGCAAACAAACACTCCACTGCAATATAGGCAGCTCCACTGTATGTTTTCCCTAGCATCCATATCCATCATCAAAAAAAGGCCGAACCCTTTGTACCCAAGTTCCTACCCTACCCTACCCTACCGAGTCGGCTTGATGCTGCTGCACTTACAATTATCCTTTATGTGTACCAACAACATTAATGTTCGCCCATCGCCCATTGCCCATTATTGCCCATCGCTATCGAAAAACTAAAAAACAAAATGAAAGTCCCCGCATTTTCAACTCAACTCGACAGAAAAAAAAGTATCTAAAAAAAATAACACACATAATAAAATTCACTTGCTGCCGCTCTAGGATGATGATGATGATGCTACTGATGCTGACGCTGAATCACACATTGCACTGCACGCCGCATGACGCCCGACAAAAAACGCATTAAAAAATAATACAAAAAGAATATAAAAAAATAATAAAACAAAAACAGCAAATAACAAAATAAAAAAAACTATGTAGGTAGGAGCGGATAAAAAAAAACAAAATTAAAATAAAATAAGTTGGAAAATGCATTTCCCTGTTTTTTCCCATCATCAGCACACATCACTTAATGGATAATTAGTATCGATGGAGCTTTTTCCAAACGCAGGTTTAAATCATTTTCATTCCACATAATCTAAGTTTTTGTTTCGATTTCGAGGTTTGGTTGTTGTTTTCTGTTATACATAGATATTAGGTAGGAATTGTTGTAAATATGTACTGCTATACATTGCGTTAGAGAGTAACGTGACGTTTCCGTCCCATCATCTGACATCTAATACCTAAGACCTAACGCTAACGCTTTTAACTAAGCCCGATATCGCGACGACTATACGCACGTCCCGGTTCCGTAGTACATAATATGTAGTCGTCCCGGCTCATTACAGATACATTTGTTGGTTAGGTATCAAATCGAATGTGTTTTAGTGTGGCAAATATCTATAACATCACATCATTCCAATCAAAATCCAAATCCAAAATCATCGAGTTCACGTAAAAAATTTATACCAAAAAAGCTAAATCCACCCCTCCGTCTCCACCACCATTCGTTGTTTCGTAAACGTAAATCCAAAATCCAAATCATCCACAAGCTGCAAATACAAACTAACTAACTGAAGTGAGGCTACACGAAAACCGCCAGCTCCCGCTCCGCTGCAAGCTGCATCGTCATCACCATCGCATCTACCTTACCTACAAACTATAGATAGGTACTTGTACTAACTCATTAATGCAAACACAAAATCAAGCAAAAAAAATCAAAGTATCTTTTAGTTTAGAATCGCCCATCATGACTGTTGGTCTGGATACACCAGTTCTGTCGCTGTTAATGTTGCTGTTTCTGTTACTGTCGTCTAAAAACTGAACTATGAAACTCTGCACAATTTGCGGCACTAGTCTGAGTCTTTGCTGCTCCTGCTCCAGCTCCAGCTTCTTTTCCACCACATCATAGATTCGTTTATTATTTTTTAGTTTTTTCTTCAAATTTTTGTTTTTTTTTTTTATTTTTATTCATGTTTTTGTTTTGTGTGCAGCAGATACAATATCTATCTATTCGTTTTCCGGTTCTATGTGAAATTTCATTCGTATTTGAAATTTTTTGGCGGGATTTGCCATTCTACGCTTTCTAGAGTGCAAAACAAAAAAAAAAGAACTAAAATATTTCTGCAATCAGCAAAAAGCTTAACAAAAAAGAAAAACAAGAAACAAAAATAGTGATTATTTATTTATTTTGTTCGTTTTAGAAAAGAAAAACTACAAAAGATACAAAAGTTTTTGATCATTCTTCTTAGACGGCAAAACAAAGAAAAACAAAAATGGAAGCAAAAAAAGAAAAAAGATTAATTTGCTGCAACTACACTTACGTTCGAATTGTTGTATGGTATCTGTGAAATTCGCCGCGCATCCACGAATTCATTTCGTTCGCAGTTCGCATTCGGTTTGAGATACTTTTCTTTTTTTGGATGATTTTTTGGTGGTATTATAATTTTTTGGTGGGTGTATTCGTGGGTTGTATCTGTGAGTAGTGGATGCATCCGAAGAATTCCATATGACGATCACCGCGGTATCATCAACATTTTCATATCATCATAGGTGCGGGGTCCGGTCGGTACGGTGTGGTGTGGTGTGTGCGGAGAGCAAAAAGGACTTCTTTTGATTTTTTTTTTGGAAATCACTTGGAAACTGCGCCGCGTCCAAATAATACATACATAGATGTCAAAGTGTATTGGGATACAGGATGAGAGCGAGTATGCGATGGTAGTTGTAGAGCATGTTTTGGCTGCGTCGTCGGACGTTGTGTCGTCGTCGTCGCTTCGTTGGTGGAGTTAGTATGCATGACTTGACTATACACCGCGATACCCTCCGTCCACTTCCTGGCTCTATTTGATACGGATGCATAGGTATGTTGGTATTGTGTGTGATTTCTTGATGAACTTTTAGAGAGCTAAGTTGTATTTTTTGTATTTCGGGATATTTAGGTGAAAATTTCACTTCATTGTTTAACTCGATTCAATTAAACAAACAAATTGTGGGAGGGAGAGGTGATTCTTATAGGGCAAGTGAATTAGAAGATATAATTCTCAATCATTCATGACGTGTTGGTTTTGGGAGCAATTTGTCTTTAAGTATTTGCTGAAGGAATATAGTAACCCCTGTAATGGGCTTTTTCAGCAGTTAGCCATTATCATTTTGTAGAAAAACTCAGGACCAGTGCAAAATTTAATAAGTATCTTTAAATGATTTTAGATTTTATATTCTATTTTAGAAAAAAAGAAATGAGTTAAAACCACAGCTTCCAAAAAGAGAAAACATATTTGTGGTAAAATCTTTTTGGAAGCTGGTCTAACTTTGAAAAATTCCTACAGTTGAATTTTTTTGAAGAGCATTATTTACATATCCTTTAAAATGTTGGACCTCGTTTTATACTTGAGTTTGCGAGTTTGCATGTAAATATTTAGCCTATTAATAATTGCTTATTAAGTATAAATACATGTGTTCTCCACTATTTAAAATAAGTGCAGAAGAATCTCTATCAAATTATGCACAAACAGTACATTTAAAAAATAGTTAGGTGTTTAAGTTTTGTCAGAAGCGTAAAAGTTCGATTTCCAACTTGAAATGTCTAAAACTCATTATTTAAATATAACAAACAAAATGAAGAAACATAACTTTTTTTTTAAATTATCTTACACATAATGTTTAAAGTGACACGAAAATGCATTTTATAAGAAGCTTTTTAAAATAAATCAAGGCCGTCTCTTTTTCTGTTTCTATAAACTTATAATAAAGAGACAATTAAGAAACATTTTTAGTAAAAAGAATTGAATTAGAACTTTTGGGAGAAATTCTTAAGCTTAAAATTTAATTTTAAAATTTAAGTTTAATTTAAGATATATTGAGAGAATTTATAAATCAAAACAATTGAAATTTCATAGAGGATCCTCAAACATTTTTAAACTTATGTATAACAAATTTTATTTCGACACACACTTTTGTTTCAATGATTTAAAATTTTCCTTTTCTAGATCTTCAGTTGAATTGGTAAACTTTTGATGTAAGCTTTGGTAATTTTTACTTTTTAACAAATTCATTTGTTAGAATTTTTGCTAGTTTTCTTTATAAACTTCCTGCATATTTTATGTCAATATGAATATTTTAACCCCTCAAATCAGTTTCTCAGGGAAGTATTTACAGAAAAAGGTTATTTTACGGGAAATACATGTGTTTAAAACAAAAGATACAAATTATAACTTTCAAACTTGTGAGTTTGAATCTCTCACAACTTTTCACAATCCGTGATATAAATCCCTTATAAATTTTAATTTTTGTTTTACATTTTTTGAAAAAATCAATACAGCAGCGATCAACAAACATAGTGAATTGAGAATAAGTTCTTTTTTAAATACAATAACAATCAGAAACAAAGCAAAAATAAAACTGATTAAAGTTGAATGCAAACATTTTTTTTTAAAAACTTCAACAAAAAAAATGTACCCTATACGTATTGCTAGATTTAAAAAACTGGATTCCTCATCACCGATCTAGAAATACTTCTTTCACTGACGATATTCATTGAAATCTTCAAGTTTAAAGGTTTTTGAAATTTTATATTTGATCATCTTAAAATAGGCTCTTGCAGTGAAAAACAAAAACAAATAACTGAAAACCGATTAATAAATAACATATTCTTCATTTTTCAAAGCAGTATATTTTGATAAGAGTTTAATATGTAAAAGGAACCATTATTTAAAAATAAAAATGAATGTTTCCTCTCTGTAAAAATCTCAAACTCAAAGTTTTGTGATAAAGTCGCTCAGCTGAGGTACAGCCAAACGACATTAAATGATCGCCTTATTGTGTGCTCTATTATTTTTTTATGACATTTTAAGTACTTAACTAGCTTATCAATCTTGTGTACATCTAAGAATCCACCTTTTTATTTAACAGAGGAATTATATGCATAAATCCCTGGAAAACCAACGTTGGGCGCCACTTTTAATATTTTTATGAATACACATTAAATACCTATTTAGATACATATTACCATAATCCGAAATAGCTTTGCGGCCTAAAGTCCATTAAATAGTGGTATATTGGCGTTTCATCCCGGTATTCTCACTTGGACTCATCTGTTAATGAGTGAGAAAACCTTATTAATGGTTAACTTTTGTTTTGGTTCGGTTCAACTAATATACCTACTCGTAAGTTTCCTATCAAAAACTAAATGTGAACCATATCCAACCAAATAAAATTTTTAAATCAAATCCCGATATATCAAATTTTGAGGGACTCAAGGCCGCAAAGCTATTTAGAATTTAAAATTCAACAGTCCAATAATTAGTGCATGGTCTTCCACTTGTAAATATATATAAAATTTGTTTTTAAAAAAACTTTCCATTGTCATAATCTACAAACAGATCAAATCCACCCAATAATTGAATATCCCACAAAACTATGCCAACCTAAAGTTGAGCTCTCATTTGAAAATCCCATCACCACCAAAAAATATAACTTAAGCTTCGTTATATCTCTCCTCAACTAAAATAGGTACGAAACGAACTACGAAGAACCAAAAGTAAAATCAATTTTTTGTTTGCCGATTAAGTTCTTTTTCATTTGTATTTAATTTTTGTTTTTCGTTTTTGAGTTTGCAAAACTCCACTTCACCACACACCATCAAGCTAAAAAATGCCATAAAGAGCTAATGACTCAGACCAAAAAATACACTCCCCATTCCCCAATAGAGCGAGACAGTTCGAAATAAAAATGAGATGCCACAAGAAAAGCAAAAAAAAGCTCCTTGCCGCTTTGCCTGAGAGTGAACTGAATTGCTGCAGATTCAAATGCAGGCAGGCACGCTGTCAGGCCTTTGCTGAAGCTTGAAGATACATTTTATTTTGTATATGCGAACAAAAAGAAGATGTGTGTAGTGTATCCGTATATGGCGTTGTCTCTCTTTCTTTTTTTTTTTGTTTCACAAAACCAACTCGCCATATGAACACGGACAGCAGCAGCGACAGACACATGAAACACCCGCTCATTTTGGTGGAGGCAGAGGGCACTGCAAAAGCAAAAGAGCTTGGCTTCGTGTAGTGGAGAAGAGCTTCTTTTCTTCGGAAATTATTTGTGTGTGGGAGAGCGACAGTGGATTTAAGGGTGTATAGAGTATCTGTGTGTATGCAAACAGAAATTGATTTTGATAGTGTTGAGTAGTTTTTTTTTCTTGCAGAGAGAGAGAGAGCCAGAGCCAAAGCACTTGAGTTAAGGTTGATTTTGTCAAATTATAAAAATATACTTATAGGTACTTAATTTATCTGAAGAATATGCTCAACGAAAAAAAAGTATCTGTTGGATACATCACGACAAACTCACCAATATACCTCAAAAAAAATAAAAGAACGCGCGCTCTCTCTCTCTCTCTCTCGGTCTTTCTCTTGGTCTCACGTTTTTTTGTATACTGCGGCGCGAATTTTTTCGCAAATCTTTTTCGTTTGTGTGTGCAAAAAAAAGTATCTACAACCTACAACCTATAGGAATAAAAAAAAGTATCTTTGACGGTGTGTTTGGTGGACGATGATGAAGACGTGACGTGGAGGAGGGTAGAGGAGTGCACCAAGTAAAACACACAGAGAGAAAAAAATACTTTTTCGGACCAAAAAACCGAAAAAACTTCACACAGTCGACAAAAGATACAACAACAAAAGATACAACAAAAAAAATAAAAGTTAAAACATGGCTAACCGATCCGCGTCGCGCTGCCTCCTTCACCGTTAAGTTGGCGCGTTGTGGTGCTTGGCTGTATTTTTTCGCCTTTCTGTGTTTCTGTGTGTTATATTTTATATATTTTATTAATTTTCTGTTCTTTCTATTTGGGGGCACATTTTCAGTTTGTAGATTACATTTAATCCGTTCAGAAGGGCTGCCACGGTCTAACCACCGGTTTTTTTCTCACAATTTTTTGGGTTGGTCTCTTATACTTTATACTTTATACTCTACAGTCTACCTATTGTAGTTTTCTTCTGCTTCTTCGTTTCGTCTTCTTCTGGGTTTTTTCTTATTATAAAATATCTTTCTTTTTGTCTTGAGTTTTTTAGTTTTCGTATCTTCAGATACATTTCTTTATTTTTTTGTTTTTAGTTATATTTCTTTTTATTTTTTCGGCTTTAGCTCTATGGCTACGGCTAAGGCTTTAGCTTGATATTATGAAAGCAATGTGCTGTAGTAAGAGTATCTATCTTCTTGGGGTTTCGTTTGGTTTCGGTTTATTTTTTGTATTTTTGTCGGCCAAAGCGCGGGCTATGCCAATACTCAGACTCACGTGAAGTCCCCAAGGAGAAGAAGGAAGAGATATCTTTCTTGTGTGTGCCTTTGCAGAATTAAAGTTTTATATTTTGTTTTTCAATTTATTTTTGTTTTATACGCCTTCCTAAGAGCGCTAAGACTCCTTTGAGAGTATCTTAACGATTTTTGTGTCGGACTTGTGATCAAGTTTTGTATTTTTTTTTTTTAATTTTATATTTCGGGATGCTTACTTTTTTTTAAATACCAGCTTCCTACCTACATTTTTGGTTTTCTCATTTTGGAAGATTATGTGTATTATTTTTTCGGGTTTGTTTGGATGATGGTATTTGCAAGGTTTCCAATTCCAAGAAAATAAAACGAATTAAGAAAAAAGTATATTTGTGAGATGAGAATACTCGTACCTACCTCGTTTACAGTCAGTCCCGTGTGTCTTTCCAAAAAATACAAAACAAAAATTGGTATTCTGAAGAGAGTCCTTTTTGGTTTGCGTTTTTCTTTGTGATCGTGTGTTGTTTCTTTTGTCTGATGTTTGTTGGTTATTTCTTATTTCATAATTGGAAAAAGGAAAGTGTTGTGATTTTTGTTTTGTTGTTTTTGAGTTCTTGAGACCAAGTGCAGTTGGTTTTTTTCACGGTCAAAATTAGAAATAAGACAAAAAATCAAGGCGAAGGCGCTCAAGGATATTCCATCACCAAGAATGAATGCGTCGTCGTATCGGTATCGGTCGTTATTGAAATAAAACAAAACAAAACATAAAAATAAAAAAACAAAACATGAGAACGAAATCAAGATAAACAAAAGCTTGTGTTAAGGAATTTTTTAAGAAAACAAAAAAGTTTTGAAATGGGTTAAGTGCTTCGTTTTTGTTTTCTTTTATTGGTGATCAACTTGAATGTCCTTTCAAGTTCAAGGAAATTGAAATGAAACTCGGTTACGAAGTGAAAGTTTTTTTTGTTTGTTTCAAGAGAAAAACATAACGTTACATTTCTGAGTGTAATCAAATGAATTAATTAATATTGCCCATGATTTTCAAAAAATTGACAAATATCTAAAAAAAATATTATATTTTTTGCCATATCTAATGAATATTTTCTAATTAAACAATTTCTATTAAAATGTGTTCGCTTGATAACTTAAATTAAAGATTTTCTTTTTTGTAAACTTGTTTAAAAAATTTAAGAAAAAAAAACACCAACAAAAATTTAAGAAATAACCAAAAGTGATCCTTCGACTTTCTCGGACAAGATCATCTCAAGTCCCCGAAAGAGATGTTTTCAAAAAATTTATAAAATGTGATGTGTGTTTTGGAATGAAATTTGATGTTTTTCTGTCATCATGTCGTATCGACTTTGGATTATTTTGATTTTACTCGTAACAGGTATTTTTTGAACTAAGTATGTCCTAAAATTTTCTTGGGACAGAAAATGCAACCTTTTTAATAAAGCTCAATATAGGCAGATAGAAAGATTAGTTTTTAATAATTTTTAAATACAAAATATTCAAAATACCGACGGTACCTAGGTACATGAATTTTGAGAGGACTGAATTAAAAAAATATTAAAGAGATACTTATTTTGTTTAAGAAAATAAATTTGTAAATTACATGAATTTTGAGAGGACTAAATTGAAAAGTTTAAATTAGAGATATTTTGTTTAAGAAAATAAATTCGTAAATTAGAGGAAGCTTGTCTTGATTTAGGTTCACAGAACTATTTTTGCAATGTAAGTTCCCCTTTTAGCTTAAAAATTTAAATAAATAATTAAACACTTAAAGGCATAGAAAATTACCATGTTTTAATCACAATGTACACTTTTCTATAACTGACTTATGGCATAAATGGTTTCATGGACAAGCAGTAAAATATTGATTTGTTGCTCACGATAAATTTTTTTGGCGCTAAAGAAACTTAAAATCTTCTTTTATATTTTTAGTTTCTCAATTATAAATAAAAAACTAAGAGATTGCTTTTGAAAGATACTTATAAATATAATGGCTACGCATAACTTACATTATTTGCATATACCTACCTACATCTGGCAAAATCGTCTTTTTTTAAGTAAAAAAAATATATGTATTAATCTCATTTTTAACATTTTTCTTCTACAATTAGTAAAGTTTACCCTTAAACTGACAATACATTTCTTCAAATATTTCATAAAACCAATATCTTGCTTTTAAAGTCCTTAACAATTATTTATGTTTTCATGACTTTTTGAATAAGGTTTCAGTATATATTTTATAGCCCTGCATTCCGAAAAACATCTTAGTTTGATAAAAGCTAATGAATTATAAAATTTGTATTGTTTATTATTTATATTTTGAATGTTTAAAAAATAGATAATCCCGATTTCTTATTTAAATGTCTCAAAATAAAGTTCATTACTAACGATGAAATAAAATGGAAACAATTATTTAAACTAGTTCAAAAGACTACAATTTAAATGTATCTTCATACATAACGTATATGTACATATATGTATATCAATATCTTCAAATACTGACCGATCTTTTTAATTTATGTAGGTACCTATTTAAGCTAAACATTTTTTAATTGATAATTTCAACTCCTATTTAAAAACTATCAAGAGATCGTCCTAAATTTACTTTGCATAAATTCTTCTTTTAGCATAATTAAAAGAAATCTAAATGAATTACATTCTAATTTAAAATTTTGAAACTATCTAGGTAATTTGATTTGGAAATATAATCTAGCGACTTAACACTTAACAGAATTTGAGTATAAAATATTTGGGGGCACTTTTTAAGATGATTTTTGTATACCACCTATATCCAACGATGATATTGGAAATTAAAATAAGCTCAAGAAAACAAACGATCTTACCATTTTGTTTTTAGTAGTTCTTGATAAGAAAGATCTGAACTTAGTTTATTTGAACATAAAATTAAAAAACCTTTTGCTGCCTCGTTCCTGAATTCAGATTGTATCTTCCTTAAGCCATTTGAACAATTTTCAAGCAATTAGACTTCCATAGCGTAGACCCCTTATCTCAGCTGACGATTTTTATTACAAAAAAGAATTGATCGCAATTAACCAAAACTATTGCTTATATCGAATATGAAAAACATTTAGGTCAGAAATCGCAAAATTTAGGTAGAATATTTTTATGAAACTAAAGAAAAATAAAATTTTAATTAGACATTTTAAAAATAGTTAACTTCATCTTATTTCTTGTTCTTTGAGGACAATACTTTGCAATTGAAGGGCTTATTGCAATAACATGATAAGATACATTTCACTAAAACTTTGATTTTAAAATATAAACTAAGCTTTTCAAATTTTTCATTTGCTTTTAAGATATAGGTAACTAGCGGCCTGTCCCGGCTTCGCACGGGTAGATACAAATAGGTGCAGATAGTTAAGTTATAAGCATGCTAATTAAAACAACCATTAATCACTAAATTAGAAAACATTTTTTTGTCCTATCATTAATACTCTTCGAAGCGTATGAGACATTTTATGGCTAATTTTTTTACACCTTCGGTTTTTTTTTAATAGGAATTTCTAAAGATTTCTATAGTAATCTAGTACTAAATATAGCCTATGTTACTCAGTGATAATGTAGCTTTCTAATGAAAAAGGAATTATTAAAATCGGTCCAGTACTTTTTGAGTTTGTACGTTACATACAAAAATACAAATCTTTCCTCTTTATAATATTAGTGTAGATAACTGCGAATATAAATATAAAATATTTGGAATATATCAATTTTGCTTACACTAATTTTTGTTTTTACTTTAAAATGTTAAATTTATAAATAGACATTTTTAAATGTGGCTTATTATAATTGCTGCATTTCACTATTCTATTGAAAATATCTCATGGATTATTTTCTAACTCGTAATACAATAACAGTTTGGGGTCCTAGTTTCTATTTGGGTTGTGTTCAGAAACCCTAAAATAGTTTTCATTTTGACAGCTAGATGAATATTTTGTGATGCAAATAGTAAGGTAGTGTGAACTGTATTTGAAAGAAAACTGTCCGAAAAAGTTTGCAAAGCAAACAATAACTTTTTTCCGCCAAATTATCGTAAGCGCCAAAAAAATGTTTATCATTAAAGGCAAATCAAAAGTTTACTGCCGGTACATTTCAACCGTTTATGCCTAAGATCATTATTAGAAATTATTATAGGTAATTACACTTAAGCTGAAATTCGGCAATAGGTTTAATGACTTCATGTATTACGAACAAATTTTAATAAGTAAGTGTCCTTTTTTTATTGGAAAATATCAATCACGAAAAAATTGCAGCCAGGCTTTGATGTAAAAAGTGATTTTTTTTAAGCTATAGAAAAGTTTTTCAAAAAAAAAATACTTACAATTCAGAAAAGTGCATGAAATCTTTATTTGAATCGATAGTACGGTCCATATAATTTAATGTTTGAAGATTATTTCATGCAAATGTTGACCTTGACTGCGCCTCAAATGGTCTATCCGCTTAGTCCAATTTTGGCATACTCTTTCCAACATTTCGGCCAGTACCTCACGAATAAATGCTTCAATGTTGTCTTCCAATGCGTCAATTGAAGCAGCCTTGTCTGTATAGGCATGAGCTTTAACATAGACCCATAAAAAATATTCTAAAGGCGTTAAATCGCACGATCTAGGCGGCCAATTGACCAGTCCCGAACGTGAAATAAAATGTTCACCGAACTAGCCTCTCAATAAGTCCATTGTTGCGCGTGCTGTGTAACATGTGGCACCGTCTTGTTGAAACCACATGTCTTGCAAGTCAAGCTCCTGCATTTTGGGCAAAAAAAGTTGGATATCATCTCACGGTAGCGCTCACCATTCACAGTTACATTACGATTCGCATCATCTTTGAAGAAGTACGGTCCAATGATGCCACCAGCCCATAAACCGTAGCAAACTGTGACTTTTTTTGGATGCATTGGTAGCTCTTGCAATGTTTCTGGCTGATATTCACTCCAAATCGACAATTCTGCTTATTTACATACCCATTGAGAGCCAAAAATGAGCTTCGTCGCTGAACACAATTTTTTCCAAGAAGCGCGTGATAAACTTTCTTAACAGAGCACGCATTTTGATAATAAAAAAATTACGGGTTATTAGCGATAGTAAAATGCAGCTAAAATTATCGATTGGTCAGAACTTTAAACTAATAGATATTACGAGAAATTTACTATTTTAGATACTTAAAAGGAGGAAACAAAATTTCAGGAGTATCACAAAGACTAATTATAGAAATACTCGTAATTATATCTCATTTTGAAAATTAAAAATATTTTAAACTTTGAGGTCGGAACAAATATAAAATAAAAATCTCCAATTTTTAAGAATTTACTTTAACAAAAATCCTAACCAACTTTAAATAAAAGTTCGCAATCTACCACAGGTTATTAAATTTAAAATAAATTTCAAGCTAAGTTTACAATTCCAAGCAAAACAAATTTTATTACAAAGTCCTTTTTATTCAACTGTCAAAAAATTGATTCTATCGGGTGATTTTTTAAGAGCTTGAGAACTTTTTTAAAAAAAAAAACGCATAAAATTTGCAAAATCTCATCGATTCTTTATTTGAAACGTTAGATTGGTCCATGACATTTACTTTTTGAAGATAATTTCATTTAAACGTTGACCGCGGCTGCGTCTTAGGTGGTCCATTCGGAAAGTCCAATTTTGGGTAACTTTTTCGAGCATTTCGGCCGGAATAGCCCGAATTTCTTCGAAAATGTTGTCTTCCAAAGCTGGAATAGTTGCTGGCTTATTTGTGTAGACTTTAGACTTGACGTAGCCCCACAAAAAATAGTCTAAAGGCGTCAAATCGCATGATCTTGGTGGCCAACTTACCGGTCCATTCCTTAAGATGAATTGTTCTCCGAAGTTTTCCCTCAAAATGGCCATAGAATCGCGAGCTGTGTGGCATGTAGCGCCATCTTGTTGAAACCACATGTCAACCAAGTTCAGTTCTTCCATTTTTGGCAACAAAAAGTTTGTTAGCATTGAACGATAGCGATCGCCATTCACCGTAACGTTGCGTCCAACAGCATCTTTGAAAAAATACGATCCAATGATTCCACCAGCGTACAAACCACACCAAACAGTGCATTTTTCGGGATGCATGGGCAGTTCTTGAACGGCTTCTGGTTGCTCTTCACTCCAAATGCGGCAATTTTGCTTATTTACGTAGCCATTCAACCAGAAATGAGCCTCATCGCTGAACAAAATTTGTCGATAAACACATTTCGAACCGAACACTGATTTTGGTAATAAAATTCAATGATTTGCAAGCGTTGCTCGTTAGTAAGTCTATTCATGATGAAATGTCAAAGCATACTGAGCATCTTTCTCTTTGACACCATGTCTGAAATCCCGCGTGATCTGTCAAATACTAATGCATGAAAATCCTAACCTCAAAAAAATCACCCATTATTTAAGGAGACATTTTTTTTTTAAACTGAAGAATTTCAAACTTAATTGAATTTGATATAACTTTGCTATGAGGTATACATTAGACTTGTAACTGTTAATTCATGCCAATAAGACAAGTGTAAGAGTAAGAATTTTATTTTGAAGTGATCTCAGCAGAGGTTATAGCTTTGCCTTGGTAGATCATTTAAGTTTATATGGAAAAACTTCGTAGACCTCGAATGTCCTAAGTTATTTTCTAAAAATCTACTTAATCTACTTTCACGTTTCATAGTTTTTAATTTTTTAAATTTTCTGATTAATTTAAGGATTTAATTGAAAACAAAATAGAAAATTTCAAAAATATGAATTTCAATTTATTGAAGACTGATGGTAACAAGCTGTTCTTTCCTTAATTCATATATACATATGAGTCCACTCTTGATGAAAATTATTAACGTTAAGAACAAAGTTATAAGTTCTTTTCTTACAATATTCTATTTTTTTAATTTTTTTTTTGAATTTTTGATTTTAAAGAGTTCAAACCTTGGATTACCATCAAAGTTTTACTCAATGCCAGTAAGATTCTTTTCCAAGCATTTTCTTTCTGACATATTAAGTGTTTACATAGAGCATAGAACATTTAAATAAAATGAGAAGTAAAAGCAACAAATCACTACATAGTATAAAACAAAGTCGCTTTTTCTGTCATGTATGTTGTATGTCCCTATGAACGCTTAAATCTTTAAAACTACGCAACGGATTTTGATGCGGTTTTTTTTAATAGATAGAGTAACTCATGAGGAAGGTTTTTATGTATAATATCATCCATTAAATAGTGGACAAATACTGTTATTTTTGAGGTTTCTAATGTGATGTCGCAAATAATTACATTTTTTCCGCTTACATTGCAAACGCAGGCTGAATCCTACGAGATTTATCAAAATAATAATGTACTAAGTATTGTACACAATGAAAAGGTCTACAGAAAACTCCGCGATGGTATATGTCTATCTCTTATGGATATCAAACAATAACATTTTTTTGTCATTTACTTTTTACGACAAATAATGACTAATATTCGAAGCGATTTTAACCAATACAGCATTAATCCTTATCCAATTAAATACCTTAAATACATTGTTGATTTAATATAGATCTATTTGGCCTTTTACAGCATCTGATTTAAATCAATATTTTTGAAGATGTACAGATTTAAAAATTGCGGAACGTAGCGTTTACGGCGACGCGGCGCGGCGGCAGCGTGCCTATAAATAGCGCGTCGGAGGCCGCGGATTTCCTTATAGCACATTGAATTTAGCAGCGATCGGACGCGTTATCGGAGTTTTGTAGCGAGGAAAATAACAATCAACGGAACGTGAGGCTCGACTCAGTCAGCTTCGGGATAATTATAGAGCTGAGAGAGAGAGAGAATCTTCAGCAGAGCGTGAGATTAGCCGCCGTCGGGATCGAGATAGGCATACAGTGCAGAGGGACAGAGAATTGTGTATAAAAGATATTCCAAAGATAAGGAAAGGGGAATTGTTTTAAGTACTCCAAAAACGCGTGCGGGCTACGGCCAGTAAATGAATAAATCAAATCTACTGGATTGATTTTATCATTTTTTCAGTGAGTTACATATTTTAAACCCGTGCAAAGCCGGAGCGGGCCGCTATGTTTTTTTATAAACAACGTTCACAGTTTTTCTGTAGCGTATTTAGTATATCAGCATTGCACCCGTGCGAAGCCGGGGCGGGTCGCTAGTATATGTATATATTATATATAATAGTAGTACCCGTGGCATGATGGTTAGTGCGTTGGACTGTCATGCGAGAGGTCTTGGGTTCGATCCCTGCCTATGCCACCTAAAGTTTTTGACGGGTACTGCCTATTGCGAGGAATTGACAAATTCTCCAAGAGTAATTCTTGTCATGAAAAGTGCTTTCTCAAAAATTTGCCCTTCGGATTCGGCTTGAAACTGTAGGTCCCTTCCATCCCTGACAACAGTACTCGCACACAGGAATGGTTGAGAGTTGTAAGTCACTAGGCCCAAGTTGTCAAACGGACTGTTGCGCCACCCAATTTATTTTTAAAAGCAACAAATTATCCTATGCTAGTTTTTGAGCATAAAGTAATTTGGCTTTTTGTATCTTTAAGTTTCAAGAAGAACTTAAAACTAAGGTTAGGTTAGGTTGGAGTGGCTGTCCAGATGTCATTGACTCACTTAGACCTCAGGGGTCCATTGTGATAACTTAAAACTAAAATCCTGACAAAATTAAATTTCGATGTGATGAAGAGACAGATAGATATTATTTTTTCTTCTACCCTGGGAACTAAAATTTAAACAAAACAAGTTAAATCAAAAGTTCATGTGTTCCTACAAGTACGACCAATAAATTAAAATTATAGATTAATTTAAATTAAATCATATGATATAGATTAGGAGGAATTCTCGACCTAATACTTAGTTTAAACGTCGTCGTTGAACATTTTACACTACATAACCAACATTTCTTTGATTTCAATTGGAATAATATAAACAAATTTTACCATAGAAGTGATCGTGTATCATTTAAGATCGCTGAAAGTTTAATTTAATATTTGTAGGAAACCAACGTCATGAAAACATATAATTTTTTTTCACATCGATCGATAATAACTATGAGATAACGATTTGAAATTAGGTCATTTTAAAATCGTATTCGTTTGCAAAAAAAAACAAATAACTAATTTGTTATTAAAAATAACTCCACAAAAACAATATGTTTTTTCAGTACAATATATCAATTTGAATATTTTCTAAAACCATTATTTCCTTCTTTACATTATTTTATTTTCCCTCCATCAATCACAAATTGATATTTTTTTATTAAAAAATTATTAGATATACATATGTTTCTAGAATTAACCTAAAATCTAGATTTATAGCCTTGAGACCTTTGACCCACAAACAAACCAAATTTCTATTACATTTATTTTGTTTTTTTGTTCTCTCTACCGAATTAATAAATTAAACTCATATATCTTCCTAGGAAACAAAAATTAAAAAACCGAAAAAAAAAAAATAACAGAAGGCATAAGTTCAAAAACCATGTATACTTTGTAAATATCTAAAAAGATATATCTTTCGCCGCCAAAATTCTCTAGGAACCAAACTCTAAATAAAATGTTATGTATTTCCAAATTGCCGTCGGTGATTGGTGATGGCAATTTACAAAACATGAAGTAAAAATAAAATACGAGTATACTTAAAATCCATCAAATTAATAATTATGACCGCTTTGTGATCACGTGTATTCTGTTTGTCCAAATTCAAAAAATAAAAAAAAAATAAAAACGAAAATCTTACTTCAATAATAATAATTCATTATAGTCAAACAAAATTAAGAAGAAACACAAAATAAAATAAAATCACCGAAACAAGCGAAAAATTCGCAAAAATTTAATTTCGCGAACTTTTAAATGACATCATACTTCTCTACGTTGATGATGATTAGAATTTACATAGACAATACGAATAGGACCGATGCGATGCGAGACCGACAAACGTGTCAGTCTTAAATTAAAATTAACACTCTACAACGCAGTTATTAATCCATTATTTTGATATTAATAATTTACTCTTCAAGGTGTTGTATGTAACATTGAAGATATTCAAGTAAATTAAAAGAAAAGTTATTGATATTCTTTTTTGCTCATGATTATATAAAATGAGGTTAAGTCGAAAATTTAAAGTTTCGGATTTGACTAAAGTCGTTTTTTTTTCTTCAACATATGTAAGTCTAGCGCTGCCCGTTCCTATATCCTATAGAAATTAATATGGTCAAAAGATATTAGTCAAGAATTCTTCTAAAATTGTTTGAAATTAAGGGCACAAGAGGGCTTTTATTATTATAGTTATTTTATTTTAATTTCTTAAATAAATTAGGTATATGACCAAATTATTTTTTTTTAATTAGATGACACTTTATTTCGTATTTGTTTGAATTAAATTTATGTTCCCAAGTTAGTTCTTATACATTTAAATAGGTTATTAATGTTATAATTTGGAATTTTCTTTTTTTAATACATATGAGCTACGATGTATGATTATTTTAATAAGTTTTTTGAGTCATTCATTTTTCGAAATAAAAATATTTGTACATATCTACACAAAAAAATCAATCATTAAATTCATTTCAATTCATTGGGATTCTACTATTTTTCACTTAATTTTTTTTTATCTGGCTTAAGAACTGATACATAAGTAATTAAATAAACTCAATAAATTAGGGAACAATTCAAAATTCTTATAGAATTTAAAGAAAATGGCTTCTTTTTTTACATACAAAAAATATGAAAAACTGTAAAAATTGACAAAAATTCTACACAAAAATTTAGTATTAAGTCAAAATGAGTGGTATATTCCACAGTTAGGGGGGTCAAGTATCTCTTTTTATGAATCGTTTAAGGTCTAATTACGAAGTAACAACCGAATCTGTCTACTTGATATTTAGGTACAAGATCAGCACAATTAATTAATACTTTAATTCTATGAGTACTTGTACTTGAAAATTTTAGGTACCAGTATCGGGAATTGTTTCTCTATTCCTCTTAATTCTTTTTGAATTTTAATTCCTTTTAAAGTACGAAACCAATTGAGAGGAATAAAGGTACAAAAGGAACTACAATTCTCAGGTACAAGTGCAAAGAAATTTAAATGATCAAGTAGAAAAGAATTGTACTTAAGTACCAACATTTTTAATCATTAACAGGTCTGAACAATTAATATACAAATTTAACAATTTATTGGCCCTAGCAAGGTATATGCTTGAAACGGAAAATTCTCCGATTTTATACGGTTCAGAACATTTTTGGTTCAAGTTATTTTTCATAACAGATGAGACACAACAAATTACGTTTAAATGCTATTGAGTATATTTTTTTGTTAGATGTTTGGCAGCTGAATCGATTGTCTTCGAAACAAATTATTCGCTTAACAAGTTGAAAAACGTAGAAACTAAAAAAAATTGTATTTAAGTATATTTTCTTAAATTTGTTTTTCCAGCATATTGGCAAACGCATAGTACGAGCACCTTGTGAGTTTGATGGAATATAAATCTGACAGTTTCAAAACTACACACATTTTTGTAGTAATTTTTCTTTCCGATGACAGATACCTTGATTGACAATTGAATTCCACACAAAATATGTTGCTCAAAATCAAAAATTATCCCTCAAGAGATCGGAGAATTTCAAATACTATATGTACTTTCAAAAAAAATACTACTTCAAGTTTTCACCTTCTATTAGTCGAAATATATAGTTCCTTCTTCTACTGCTGTTCTAAAGATTTGACTGACCCTTTCTTATTTTTTTTTAGATCCACTATCTGAATACTGCCTTTAAGTTTCAGTAAAATCCATTCCATCCATTTTCCAACTTACGAATGATCAAATGACATTCAAAAGGAGTTCGATAAAACCATAATGCTTAAGCAAAACGCAACATTTCGGTTCAAATAAATGTATCCGAATTTAGATTTATTGAATTATTTTTCTTGCATTAAGTGAATTAAACTTTTTTCGGAGTCAGTCTCTAAAACGACTTTTTACTCTTTAAAAGTTCTAAGAAAAATTATAATTTAAAATCTATACCAAATCTATCAATTCAGAGTATATAATCTACATTCTATAGATAGTTTGTTCTCTTTTTTTTGTTGTTGTTGTCTGTCTTCAAACAACTCTTCTGTTGCCGGTGAATTTATACTTACATACAGACAATTTATACTACACAAGAACAACAAAAAAAAAACACAGATACAAAATTTATTAGGTACACTACACACTGATTTAGATTTCAGTTTGTATGCAGCGTTGCCGCCAAAGAAACAAATTTCGTGCCATATTTTTTGAAAAAACGTGTCATTTATGAAATTTTCGTGCCATTATGAAAAAAAAACTCAAGTTCTTCTTTAAAAATAAATTTGAATTCAATACTATTACTATTACAAAAAAAAATCACTTCCTCTATGCGTGTAGGCATTGTCCAGAAACAGGAGTTTTTGGCAAGTTCATAACTAGCTATTTCACATCACATTATGAGTAGGTATTATTATTAAAAATATATATAAATATATAGAAATACAAAGACGTAATAAAGCTTTGTTATAATAAGTTAAATAAATAAAATAGCTGGAGGTTTGAAATTTTGACAATTATTAGGCTTATTAATTTCATTATATGACATTATAGCATTAATTGTTTTGTATGACAGTCTTTTTTTGTTGTTTGTTTCAATATTATTTAATCTTGAAAACACTGGTTTTGCTGATGCACTGCCGTGAGGCAAACTAAGAAGAATCAACATAAATTTGGAAATATTAATGAACATTCCTTCATCAATTATATTTTTTAATTTATACAACTTAAGCCAAAACGTTTTTGAATCTTCAAGAAAAACGTTTTCGGCTAGCCCAATCTCAAAAAATTTTCTTATTTCACCAAAAAGAACATCTTTCTCTCAATCTAATAGATGAGAAAATTCTGATACCAAAATATTAAAGTGTGGCTAAATACTTTGTACGTTTGGATTATTTTTTAAAAAGGTTGGATCAATTATCTATGAGTTAGAATGGATGCATCCAGTTCTGTTGAGGTGATAAAGTAGTCCAGTTCTTTTGATGAATATTGGCACTGCGTTTACACTATGAGTTTAAATTTATGTAAAAAATTAAAATAAAAAAATGTGCCATATTTAAAATTTTCGTGCCACCGTGCCACGAGAAAATTTCCGTGTCAAAATGGCACGATCGTGCCACATCGGCAACGCTGTTGTATGCTCGTTCGTACGTACTCGTCGTAAATATATACAGTAAAACCTGGATAAGTACCTTTCATATTTGGAAACTTAAATTCTATGTTTTGTATGTAATCTTATAAAATATGAGGACCTTTCCCTTAACTACCCTCACCGCTTAACTGCCTTTTATTTTGTATAATTTCTAAAAAAAACAAACACTATTTTAAGTACACATTTAAAATCGTTAGAAAAAAGACAAAAACTTCTTTTCCTTCAGAGGTTTCTTGTGTTTCATGTCTCAGAATTAAAAAAATAATAAACATTATCTACTATAAATGTAAGGCATTTAAAAGGGTTTTACTGTAGTAAATAAGTTATGTTCTCATTATATTTTCTGCGTTTGCAATTAAACACGCAGCCAAACAACACAAAATGTGTATAAATTTACAAGCTAGATATTTATCTGTACAAGTACATATATGTATGTATGTATGTATGTACATATATTACAGTACATACCTAAGTAGGTACATACATATTATAATTTTTGTTTAGTAGGTAATAATAAAAAATGTTTGCAAATGTAATTTGTGTTTTAATTTTGTTTTTGTTTTATTTTTTATTTTGTGCTTTTGTTATGCTTTTCCCGCATTTTTCTAAAAATGTGATGATTATTTTCAACGTTAATTAGCAATTTGCTGATATAATTACAATTTAAAACACAGAATTGTAATTTTTATTCTATACGTAATCTGTAATTTGCAGAGGCGGATTTAGTTAACACTAATTGAACTCTAACTACCTTTCTTGTCAAAAGCCTGATGTTGGGTAAAAAATGGCAACAGAAATTAATTTATTTAAGACAAAAATTTAATTTAGTATTTTAACGAACTTAAAATAAGTTCGCAAAAGGCCCTTATTACCAACTTATTAAGATACCTTCCATTTAAGTGACCAAACTCCATACGGGACCGGTTGCGTGTTTTGTGAGTATTTTACTTTTGAATTTAATCACCTGGGAAGTAATTCAATTGTTTTTTTTGTTGTATTATTTTTGCTATTTTTGTTGTTGTTCTTTATTTATTTGAATTGCTTGATAAATTCTTTTTTTTTGTCTTTAATTTTTATTTTGTTTGATTGTTGATTAATACATTTTGGATTAAAATCCGGATGTGAACGCTCAACAATGTTATGTCAATGAATCATGAGGAAATATTTATTTATTTTTTGTAGGTAGTATAATTCTATTTTTGTTCTAAAGATATAAACTCACGAATTTATAGTAAAATATTAAATTTGTATTTATTTGCTAAAATTGTTTTACAATATCTTAAACAAAACACATTAAACATTTGTTTTTATTCGGTTTGCAGTCTCTTTTTATAATATTGTTATCAAATAGGTTGGTAGTCTTGACTTTGATTAATTTAAAGTTAATATTTTACTAAAATGTTATTAAAAAGATAGGTTTAAGTGTGTATCACTTTTACAATTCTAAATTGAAGATTTTTTCATTGTAAGAACATAAGGATTAAACCGATTTTTATCAAAAAAAAAAAAATACGATAAAATGGTCTCCAAAATTGCCTACTTTTAACATTATTGTCTATATTTTTTAAGAAAGATCTTGAATCAAAAACTTAACTAATATGATTTTATTTCAATTTTCTCAGTTACGTCTATCAGGATAACAGTTAAGTGTTGTAAATTTAATACATTTTTAGCATATGAAAAAAATTAATTAATTTCTTATTAAATGATCAATATTCAAAAATGATTTAAAAAGTGAGATTGATGAAGCCGTTTGGTACGAATTTTTACTTATTTTTTGTTACCAAAATTTTGAAAAATTTACTTCAAAACTAACTCTGTACATTTCTTTGTATCAGTCCAACAAATAATAATGTCTTATCATCACCTTAAATGGTAAGATAACAAATAACTTATTTTGTAAGCACATCAAAAACTGTTGTTCAAAATGTTTTTTAAAAAAGAGTTACAAGTTTAAAAATCTGTTCTTATTTTCAAATTTACGAAGTCACTAATGCAGAATTTAAAGAAAATTAAAAAAAAATAACTTTAATTAAAATTTGCAGCAAGTATTTTACAGTTGGCTAATTTAAGGTTGTTTTTGAGTATATCGAACTATAAAAGGCATATTTTAAATTTTCAAAAACTACGGAAAATCTTTTTTATATTGCTTTTTCAAGTTCATGTTTTAATTGAATATTTTTTTATTATCAAAAATTAATGGCCAGTCCTTAACAGAATTAATTAAACTTTTTAAAACCAAACCAACCATACATTTTTTGTGGAATTTTTTAAAGACAAAATTATTCAATTCCATGCAAATACCGATAACTTTTTAAGAAATACACATTTTGGGATATTATATACACAGATATTAAGTCAAAACAATTTCGTTTTGGTGGCTTTCTTGAGATGACTCGAGACAAATTTTAAAATAAGGTTTAGAGAGCAAATCTAAAAACTAGACATTTCGGACAACATTTACTTTTTTTACTTGCGACATATAGGAACTATATGGCAAGTTTTGCATTCGTGCAGAATTTTGTCTGTCTGTCCACGCTCCTACAGCCTAAACCATTGGGTCGATTGAGTTCAAACTTGGAAGTTAAGGTTTTGAGCAGATTCGCGTTAGGCGTTTTTTTCATTTTTTTTTTAAGATCAAAACTAACAGTGGCCCCCATACAATTTTTTTGGTCAAAAAACGATAATTCGAATTTTCTCAAAAACAAACCGATAGATTTTTTTTAAATTTTCTCTAAAATTGTATTTTTTAACTTGGTTTCTTTTAATAAGAAAAACATATTTTTGTATTGCTCAGGAAAGGTACCGCTCATAGAACCGTTTTTTTGTTTTTTAATTTTCTCAGCAACTTTTGAACCGATTTTAATATTTTTTTTTCTGAACGAGCTCTTATATTGCCTTAACAATATTTGATTATCAAAAGTGCAATTTTTTATTTTTTGGATTTTTAAAAAAATATTGAATTTTTTTTTTTCAAAATTCTATATCTCAAAAACGGGTGAAATTTTTTTTACGAAATTGAAATATAGAGCGTATATTTACAATCACTAAACAACTGCATACCAAAAATATTTGTAGAACAAAATTGAAAAATTTTATATATAAAAAATTAATTTAAAAAAAAACCGCTCTAACGATTTTCAAAAAAAAAATTTGAAAAATCAAGGGTTTTTTGATTTATAAAATGGCATTTAAATTTTTGAAGACAAACTTATTTTTCAGGAAAAATTTTGAATCTTAAATTAGATTTTTTTAAAATTATTTTAACTGTATTAAATGTAACCCCCTCCCAAAAAATTGAAAAATGGAGGATTTTTCGACAAATCAAATGGCATATATATCTTTGAAGACAAACTTATTTTACAGGTATATTTTTAAATATTATATAGATACTTTTTTAAATAGACTCTTTGCATACAGGAGCAAGTTCGTGCGACCCAGTCGTGCACTTTGTTTTTCTTTGTTGTACTCTCATTTTGCTTTTAATAAGAGCCTGTTGGAAACTCCTTGCTCTCTTAAGTTTTGTGAGAAGCGTATTTTTGGAAAGATTTGATTTATTGTTAAAAACGTGCCAATTTTAAGTAAGTTATTGAGTTATCCATTTATTGATTTAATGAAGTTAACTATATGAACATAATTAAAATAAATTAGTAGTAATGGCAATGCCATCAGCTCAGTTGGCATAACAACAATAACTATTCAAAGTTTTGGTTTAAAAAGTTGATAAAACAATTATGTTTTAATCAAGTTCAGTTATCAATAACAGTCGATATTTATTAGCTCTTTTCATACAAAATTAAACTATTAAATTTCGAATCATTAAGTAAATTTACTGTTTCCCTTGCTGAACTTGCTCTTAAATATTGCCGATCTTTGTGTTGCATAAATTGGATACACTCCAATAAAGAGAAAGCCATCTTCTTTTTTGTTAAGGTTGCACAAAGTACAGAATTGATCAAAACTTCGAATTTAAGGGTCTCCGTTTAGCCCAAAAACCTCTCATCTGGTTTTTGATTTGTTTGTTAATATGCAGGTCACAAAAAAAGTTTTCAGCTTGTAGAATACAGTTGAGTTTTGGATACAAAAATCTACTCTCCGCTAAATTCTTCCGCTAAAATTAGCCCCCCCTGAGTAGATTCAAACTTTTGGATTGAACCGATATCTTTTAAAGTAATTTTATCATCCGTAATTATGCTTGTATCTTTTCCATAAATGTTGCAAAGATAAGTTGAACAATTTTTTGATGAAACTTTTCTGCAGTTTTTCCATTACTTCAAATTCGATTTAACGACTAAATTAAAGATTTTGTTATTAGTTGAAAGAACTACCAATTGAATATTTCTTTTTGTAGAAAATGTAATGACTTTAAAATAAATATCTATTCTGGAGACATCCGAGTCAAAAACCAATTTTCGGTACTATTTTAAAAAGGTTTCTATTTCTTGTAAAACAAACTTTCAAATATGTATGTATATGTTTCTAAATTTTTTTACCAAATGTCAAAATCGTCTTTCTTCCTTAAACAAAACAATTTTTTGGTTGTAAAATATTAAAAATTAATAATTTTAACGAAAGTGTATCTTAATTAATAGGGACTCTTAAACAAAGCAGTGTAGTTAGTAACATTTTCTTTAACAACTTTTACATATTTAGTTAAATTGTTTTTTCTAATGTATTCTTTATCTAAAAAGGGAAAATTTAAATTGTCTACAATTATACAAGTAATATACTTTCAAATCTGAAATCATACATTTTCCAACGACTTTACAAAATCAAAGCTTCAAACATTAACTGTCTTACATTTTTACATTTATTAACCAACTCCTCTAAAAAAACACACAATAGTAATTTTTGTTTATTCATCAAATAAAAAATACATTTATGATACCTAAGTTTCTTAATCTAATTAAATTGTTTAACAAAATGACGTAGCTAGGTTAACATACATAAATATGTACACATTATATTTCTACTTGATTATTTAACTATTTATTTATTAATAAAAATTAAAGATAAAATTCATCACAGGTACATTAACTACTTAAGCTTATAGATAATATTTAAAAGTAATTTGCCTTGATAACTTAATAAATAAGAGTATAAATATTTGCTATATATGTGCAATTTTTTGTGATTAACTATTAAATTTCATATGCTATAATGTGTCATTTAAAAATCTTATAATATTCTTACATAATTATTTTGTTAAATGGTAACACTTGAACAATAAAAACAACGGTACAAATATTTTATGTAAAGGGGAATGCACAAATACCAAAAATAATGCATATTTCACATTTAACAAGATCCTTCTTATGTGCCCTCGAAAAGATTCTTGGCTCAAGTATTTCTACATTTTACTAATTTGAAGCTTTATACGCACATTGTATCCGATTGGAATAGGATAGAAGTTTCTTTTTTCTGTTATCAAATAACCTTCATATTTAATTTTCAATTTCGACATTTCAAACTCCTACAATTTATAAACAAAGTATGAGTTCACAGACATTAGCTTCACAAAAACTGCAAGAAATCAACATTACACCGATAAACTTATCTATGGGTATACATCACGTGTGCAGGTAGCCTTAGAAAAATTGTTGGTAGAACTGAAATAAAACCCTAATCCAAATTTAAATGAACATTGTTTGGTCAGCTTATAGCCATTTCTTTCATATTCATATTTACTTCCAAAGTAACATCAAATTAACCTTTATCCATATACAACATTCATAATTCTTAATCCCTTAAATATTTATTAGCATTATACCATCACAATCAGATACCTATTTCAACACTCAGTAATTATAAAACAAAACGACAACCAACAAAATAAAAAGAGGAAAAACCATTGAATCATAATTTAAACAAATCTCTAGTCAATTTACTTGTACTCTTAGCCCTGATGTTAAATTCCCTTCGCGCATATCCTTTTTTCATAGACCAACCCAAAAAAAAAAAAACAAATGAATATCAAAATAAAAAACTAAGACAGACACGAATGTAGAAGGTACATGGAAATATCATCCCAACTCATGGCTCATTAAAAACGCGACTTTCCAAATTGGTCCTTTGGGTTTAATTTTTTTCCCATTAAATTATCCTGGACTTCTTCCTTTGTGTGTCTGTAAAAAGGTGGCAAAATGTATTCTTTTCTTGTCTGTTTTCTACTTTCACAATGTTGCCTCTCTCTAATCCTCTGCCAAAGGGATTCATTAATATTGCATGAAAGGATTTACGAATAAATTCTTTTTGTTGTTATCCTTTTTTTTTTTTTAATTTTAAACGACTTTACCCTGCAAATACCATCAATCAATTAGCTCAACCTTTCTTAATTTTTATTTCTTTAAATTAAATTTCCTTTTTTTTTCTATAAAATAAAAATAAAAACTAATCTCAAAATTTATTGTTTTTCAATTTCAGGTGCTTTTTGACTGTTTGGAACATTTTTAATAATTACGTTAATAGTTGTTAAAAAAAAATCGTTTTTTGTTATATTTACTGAAAAAAAAATCTTTAATTTTGTGCAATTATTTCCTCTCATTAATACAACAAAAATAGTAAACCAAATTTTTTATTTTTATTATGAAACAAAAAAAAAGAAAAAACAAAACGACAAAAAATCATAAATAACGCGTTTAAGTTTCCTTAATACAAAAATTCAACAACAAAAATTCAAAATCTCTCTCCAAAATGTTAAGTTTCGTTTCGGTGTAATACATTTTACAATACACAAATCAATAAATAAAATGCAATAAAAATAATAGTATACCAATAAAGTAATTTTTAAATAATATACCAAGTTTAAGTTTTATTTAAAAAAAAAATCAACAAAGAATATAAAACAAAATTTTCAAAAAAAAGAATACAACAAAATCCATCATCAATTTGTTCTAAACTCCAAATTACAAGAAAAAAGTGATTCCAAAAATTTATGAATTTTTTCGACAAACAACAAAAAAAAAAAGACAAAATTATTTGAAAAAATAAGAAAATGATGTGTAAATGAAAACAAAAATATATATTTGAAACAACTAAAAATTCAAATTAGTGTGTTGGTTGAACAAAACAAATAAAAAAAGCATAACAAAAATTTTAAAAATTTTGGCTAGAGAAAAAAAACAAAAAAATAAACCATGAGGACTAAAGAAAAATGAATATTTGACAATTTCACGGATTAATATGTAAAAAAATAAACAAAAAAACAAAAACAAATTATATACAAAGACGCGTGTTTTCGTACTAACGCATCTTTTTAAAAATCTTGGAGCAGTCGTTTCGGAATAATAATAATTTATCAACTGCTAAAGCGGGGTTCGGTTCGTACAGTGGATTCGCATGAAGGTGAGTTTTTTTAACTTTACTATTTTTTTTAATATATGTACTTCATTTAGTAGAATTCATAAAAATTATTTTAAATCTACGCAATATTTGAATTTATGGACTCTTTTGTGTGTAGTAAAGTGCTGCCAACCATTAAAAAGAAAAAATAATTTGACAGGCGGCTTAAGAAAATTATGAAAGATAGAAAACGTTAAATTTTATTACTGTACTGTAGAAACACAGACGAGGGTATTGATAAACGTACTAGAATGACATGTTCGAATTGAGCCAGACAGTTTTGAAAAAAATGTTGGCAGAAGATTAAAAATGCTTATAGTTACGGGCTTAGCAGTTTATTAGTTTAATTTTTTTAGCAATTTACTAGCTTAGCCAAAAATTATATCATTTGCTTACTACTTAGTAAAATATTACTTCCATTTTATTTAAAACGTGCATCTGAACACGTCTAAATATTGACAGTTCGTAAAAAAAAATGAAGCAAACAAACAAATGGGAACGGACTTAATAATTTGAACTGTCAAAAACTCAGAAGTCATGAGAATTAAGCAAATTACTAAAAGTGGAAGTAGTCATTTTGAGATTTTAATGATTTTAAAACATATTTAAACGTAGAAAGGTGCAGAAATTGTTAAATATTAGACAAAATCATCTTCTTAACTTCGTAACCTAATTGAATGACTTTAACATTTTTTACATGCGACATATCGGAACTATATAGCAAGTTTTGCGTTTGTAAAACATTTTGAACTCGAGATTTTAATCAAACATGATGGTACTCGAAAAAAGTGGGTCCCCCGACTCCGCCCGTCTGTCTGTTTTTCCTTACCTCTATAGCCTATTGGGTCGATTGACTTCAGATTTGGAAATTAAGGTTTTGAGCCGTTTCGCGTTAGGTATTTTCTTAATTTTTTTGTAAGACTAAAAAGTAGTCCCCATATTAATTAGTTGGTCAAAAATCAAAAATTCGAATTTACTCAAAAACAAACCAGTCGAATTTTTTTTTTTATTTTCGCTAAAATATTTTTTCTTACATTGGCTTCTTTCTTCTATTTTTGGGATAATCCCCCATAGAACCGTTTTTTTTTTTAAGTTTTTTCAGGAACTAATCAACAGATTTCAATAATTTTTCTACACAAGCTCTTATACTGTCTCAATATTTTGATGATCAAACTTGTCATTGTTTCTATTTTTGATTTAAACAAAAAATAATAAACATTTTTTTTCGAAACTCCATAAAAAAAGTGCATACCAAAAATGTTTTCAAACTAAAATTGAAAAATTTCATATTTAAAAAGTTAATTTAATCAAATGGCGTCAGAATTCATGCTAACTTGTTTTGCGAATAAAGTGGGTCCTACGATTCCATTTTACTGTCAAAAAATGTATTTCTGAATTGATCCAGAAGGGTAACCGCCATAGAACCGCTTTTATTTTTTTTAAATAAGCTCACACTGAGGGTGCTTTTGATACCCTTATAATGCCAAGACACAGTGTGAGCATTAGGAAAAGGAGAAAGTGTTTGAAATAAGATTCCGGTGCGCATTGGTTTTGAATTCCTGAATTTGAATTGAATTGAATTGAATTGAATTGAATTGAATTGAATTGAATTGAATTGAATTGAATTGAATTGAATTGAATTGAATTGAATTGAATTGAATTGAATTGAATTGAATTGAATTGAATTGAATTGAATTGAATTGAATTGAATTGACTGGGAAAGACACGAGTGTGTTAAGGCATTACAGATTCGCGTAGTACGGCTAAAGAACGAATCTTTGTACTTGATATAGTACTAGTAGGTATACTGATAAGCATTCGTGGAGGTGGGAGTATTACTGTTGAATTGTTTGAAGGAAGGAAGGCTATTTATCTAGAACATAATTCGTTAACGGTGAAAAAATAAACTTTACGTCGGTCTGTGTTCAAGCGACGACGTAAATGACTCAACGGTTATATCATCATCACTAAATGTTAGTGTTCTACGTTGAATACTGTCCAAGAGACCTAAGTAAGAACACCAGTCCAGAGATGGAAGTTATACTCAAGCCTTGGAATTATATAAGTCTTATAGATGACGGCCAGATCAGACGGAGATAAAAAGTTCTTGCAACGCGTATGTTGATATCGCATTATCCTTCCACAATATGAGGTTAGATCCTTCCACAAGATGAGGTTAGATTTACACATAACAAAGATTTATAAATAAATTATAAATAAATTTTGATTCTCCTTAATGCAACTACTACTTCTAATAGGAAGTTATTGTAAAGGCTAGCGTATTCCATTTAATTTTATATTATGTAATTTGATATAATAAAAAAATAAGTATAATTAAAAAAAAAAACAATTAATTAATTAATTAGAAATATCCAATCGGCGATTTTTTATAAGAACTAACAAATATTAAAATCAAAATAAAAATCGAAAGTATAACTTTTCGTACAAAAAAAAACAACACCTGCAAAAGCAACTAAAACATGATTAAAAAAAGTTTTGGACTGAAGTGACTTGAGAACAAAGAAAAATATTTACTTCAAACTTGTCTGGTTTTCACAAAATGTTACTATTAATATTTTGTAGGACTTCAATATAAATATCGACAGACGGACGCGAATGGGAAGTTATCTGTGTGGGTCGCATCCCAGGCTCTTTTTTAAATTCTTCAAGACAGTGTCTTGTCTACTCTAAATCTCCCAATATCCCCTAACTTAATGAGTGTCATGGCTTTGGTTGATATTTTCCTACCCTTAACTTAAAATAACTTTTATAAGCAGTGTTTGCAATTATTTTATAGAAAAAATGGCATGTATCATCTTTTTCTTTTTTTTTACAATTCTAAACAAATTTAAATCTTACACAAAAAAACATTAAATGTTACCCAAAAACTACTTAAAGACTGTCGAGACATATTAATATCTCTTTAAAACTCTCAAAACACCAAGTCCTATATTTCTACGAAATTCATTGCATTTCCTATTTTTCTCAGAAAGAAACTTAAACGTTATACAAAAACAAAACACCTCAAAAATACCAACCAACTTCAATTCGATTCTAATTTTATCGAGTGTTTCTGTCTATATATGTATGTACACAACCTTATACTAGTATACTCGCCCACTTTTAACTATAGAAATTAAATAGAGATCCTCTACCGTTCACCTAGAGACACAAAACTTTTCCTCGAATATGCTTTCACTTTCGTATACAATAATTTCAAAAACACAACCATGTTGTTCCTTCTTGTTTCGTCCCATCTCCCATCCGTCGTCGTCGTCGTCTCTAACGTTCCAACGACCAAACCATGGATGTTTGTACAATGTATATAAATTTCCTCCTACCTACCCTTCCGCGCTGCTATTCCAAAACGAATGCCTTATTAGAAAGTCAAGATATTATGTCACAGATATACTTCTCACCCTTGGATATCATAAATTTCAGCTCAAAGACCTAAAAGTTATTTCGCAAAATCAAAGAAGACTCTAAAAAAAAACATTATTAAAATGTTTCATTATAACAACGCGTACTCAAAACATCCATCAGGGAGGGCGGCCGGCGCGGCGCTGCGAGGTAACCCTCCTTGCACCTCAACTCCAATTCAACCCCTTTGATTATAAGTTTCATACTGCATTCTACTCGTATAAACGTACAGTGGCTGTTATGGCTGTGGTACCGTATCTTCTCCACACTAGATACATACCGATGGAGCAGCAAAAGAAAAAAGCTTTTTTCGTGCATCATCCCTTGTGAAATAAATATTTTTCATGACAGCATCACCAGCATCAGGCATACAAAGCATCCCCCACGCAGCAGCAGCGCGGTAGCATTCAGGCTTCACATTCACATCATCAAGCCTACCTCAACCCATGATATGGCAAGCTACTATGTATATACCTATGCGAGATCGAAGGGGATGCTAAGGGTAGGTGGATGAGGCAGCGAAAGCGGGTGGTGTTAATAGGGTGCTCGCTTTATTTATTTTTCCAAGCCATCTCTCTCGCCTTGTGCATGTATGTGCGGGATCCTTTTGAATATAATATTTTCTGCATGTGTGTGTTTGTGGGAGAGGCTGCGTGGATGGGACATGAGTGATGGGAGGGGGTAACAACGAACTAAAATTATTCGTTTTGTTGTAGGTCGCGGAACGGAATAATTTTTTTGTCCTTGAGGGTGCAAAAATGTATTAATGTTCGGGTACATATATTGCAACCCCTTTTTTCGCGAGTTTCGACACTGCCGCATATCGCGTATATCGGCGCAGCTCGGCGGCGGCGGTAGGGACAGTACAGGAAAAATGAAAAATCGACAAAAAAGCTCACAGCTTCTGTGTACAATACATATTTTTTAAATGTGCATAGCACATAGCAAATATATCTCTACCTACAATAAAGTATCTGAATCTGTATCTACGAACTGCGAACTGCGAATGAGAATGAGAACAAGAAGAATTGAAATCATTTTCGATTAATTTGATATTCGCATCAGTTCAGTACAACGAGGAGTATACTGATGATGATGATGATGATGCTGGTATACGTTAAGGAAGAGGATAGAGGACTATGGAAAGGTAGGTGGATAAGTCCACCCTTTCCGTGACAGCGTAACTTTGCTGTACAGATATAGGGAAATACCTACAAAGGAAGGAGTATGAAGAGGATGCTATAGAAAGATCTATAAGTATCTATAAACTTAACTGGACAATGGAAATTAATGTTGTGCAAAAATTGTAAAAAAAAGCGAGATAGAAATTGTGTGCGCTCGATAGATGGAGGCGCTTTTCAAAAATGAGATTTAAATTGAAAATTTCATTAATTGCAGGCGCGCTTCACCACCACCGCATTTGCTCGTGTTGTTTATCAAAAAGGGGAGGTGGGGGTTTGGTTTGGATGAGGTAATACAAAGCTGATGATAATAATGATGATGATGATAATGATGATATTGGAGGAGGTGCCCTTACAATGTTTTATTTTCCAAATGGGATAAAGCAGGAGCTGTAGCTCAAGCTGAAACTGAAACAGAAACTGAGGCATTCTCTTTTTCAACTCTATTTTATAATTTGTATTTTTTTGTTAATGTCAGACCAATGAATTCATGAAAAATATGCACATATATCTACATTTATTGTAGATCTACCTGCTGATGCCTATACATATACAAATCTATAGATTTTATATCTATTTTTTCTTCTTTATAAATATATACATTAGGGTGAGTCATAAATGCAAAATGATCTTACGGAAAAAGTGCTGAAAAATGTCACTAAACTATGAGCATAGCAATTTTAAAATTAAATAATCAACGTTTCTTATACAAAAATAGTTCGTACATATGAAATATTTTTGTTCATGATATTTCTTCAATATTATAAAGTTTAAACGTTGACATTATGTGTGAAACACTACATCACTTAAATGACCACCACGCGAATTGTTGCAAGCATCGATTCTTTTGACCTAATTTTCGACCAATTTTTGAAACATATTGAGCGGTATCTCAGCCATAGCTTGACGAATGTCGGTTTTTAAGTGCTCAAGAGTTAAAGGTTTATCTGCATAAACACGGTCTTTTGCGTAGCCCCACAAAAAAAGTCCAGCGGTGTGAAATCGCTTTATCTTCGTGGCCCGTTGGTATCGCCACGACTAGAAATTACGCCCCCAGGAAATGTCTCTTGCAATAAAGCCATATTCGCTCGAGCTGTGTGGCATGTATGTGGCAACGTCTTGTTGAAACCACATATTCTCCATGTCGTATTCTTCAATAGCAGGAAAAAAAAGTCGGTTATCACATGACCAACGCTCCGAATTGACGGTGACAGTCGTTCCATCGTCGTTTTCGAAGAAGTAAGGTCCAATAACACCCCGGACCAAAGAGCGAACCAAACAGTGACTTTTTGTGAATGTAATGGCCTCTCTTCAATTACTTGAGGATTCTTAGAACTCCAATTACGACAATTTTGTTTACTAACATACCCATCGACTCACCAAGTGAGAAGTGTGCTTCATCGCTGAAGAAAATTTTGTTCGAAAAATCACCGTCCACCACCTGAGCTTGTTGTTCAAGCACCCATTCGACGTATCTACAAAGTTGTGAACGGTCAGCTGGCTTCAGTTGTTGTGTGAGCTGGACTTTATATGGATGCAGGTTTAGATCAGAATGTAAAATATGCTATAATGTGTAATCAGACAAGCCTAATTCCTGAGAAATCGAGAGATTCGGGTCTTCGGCAGCGATATTTTTTTAGTGGTTATAAGCGAAACGATGATGCACAAGCCTTACAGTATCTGTAACCAATCCAGTCTCTTGAAATTTCTTCACAACTTTGCCAATTGCTTGCGTCATTGGACGATTATGTAAACCGTAATCTCCTCTTAAAGCACGATATGTGGCTGTTGCAGAATCACCATTTTTGTAGTAGGATTTAACAATTTGTATGCGTTGTACGATAGTTAAGCAATCCATTTTCTTGAATGTCAGACTTTTAACTGACAAAAAAAATTGGGTTAACATTTTAGTTTCACAGATGTCGAATTCCAGTCCTATACTTTTGAAACCGCAAAATGGATAACCCGTTATATTTTTACTTCAGTGAAACTAATATTTGAATTAATATCTTGTATATTACAATACAGATATCTTAGAATATGCAAGGTGTTTCTAATGAAATTAAACTGCCACTTTTTCAATGGACTCCAAAATCACTGCATCACATCACGTTTTTGAGATATAACGTTTTAAAATTCGAAAAACAAATATGATTTTAAGTTTTGTTTGGAGTTTTTTAATTTCATGATTTAGTGGTTTCTTTTTCAATAAAATTCGTGATGGTTTCAAAAATGTATAATTCCTATCTTCAATTATATTTCATACAATTTTTAAAAAATATTCAAGAGTCGTTAGATTTTAGCTGCCTTACATACATCTCAAAAACAAAAAAGCAAGACGGTTTTGAACAAATATAAAAATAATATTGAAAACGGTTAAAATAAATACAATTAGATGGCGCAACAGTCCGCTGAGAACTAGGGTCTAGTGACTTAGGACTCTCAATCATTCCTGTGTGCGAGTAATGTTATCAGGAATGGAGGGGACCTACAATTTTAAGCCGAATCCGAACGGCTAATTTGAGAAAGCAGTTTTCATGACAAGAATTATTCTTGGAGAATGTGTCAAGAAGCATTACCCTTGAAAAAAACTTTAGATATCACAGGCAGGGATCGAACCCAAGACCTTTAGAATAACAGTCCAACGCTTTAACCATCATGCCACGGACACTAAAAGTCAAGATTCAAATTAAGGACAACTTAAAGGTATTGTTATGCTAGTGGAACCTTAGCACCTTCTTATCGTTGAGAGCCTTTTTAAACATATCCAAAAAATTGACATTTGACCCACCCTAATATACATACAACATACATATAGTAAGGTAAAGCACATACTACATACATTTTTATGATATGCTCCTCTTTCTGTTGCCATGTGGAAGCGATAATTGCAAATATGTACCCAGGGATGAAAAGCAAATCGCACATATAACTAAGTACATACATATATATACATACATATATATATATATATAATTCTGTACCATCCACCTGCCGTTATACGTTTATTCGAAAAAGAGTTTGGTGTTGGGGGGTAGGGGGTTGTTGGATATGGGGGAGTGCACGTATAAAAAAAAGGAGGCATTTATATCATCATGTGTTATATTCCAATGTTTGTATGTATGGAATTTTGAGTTTGTTTGTGTGTTGAAGGAAAAGTATTGAATTGCGGAAAATGCATTTTTTGGCTTTGGTAAATAGATTTTATTTTTTTTATAAATATATATAAATCAGAAATATGTACAATACATAGTATCTACGTATATAAAGTAGATAAAGTATATATTATGTACAAAACTTTTGGGTGTGTCCTGTCCAGTTTTTTTAATAATGCTATTTACTTAATTTGCTTATTATTTGCAATAAATAAATTTTAATTGAACATTATTGAAAATATTTTATATGTACATATGTACTTTTGTAAGTTTGATTTATGTGCATTGTGTATTATGTATGTATGTAGGCAGTGTTATGTGATATATGAAATTTAAAATGTGATTTATTATTAAATTAAAATGACCGTAGGGGTTTTATTTTGTTTGGACATGATTAATTAATTTTTTAAAATTACCTACCAACGAATATGTACATAATTTATTTGAAACATAAAACAAAAGGTAAGGGATGATGGAGGGAAATAAATAACATGTTATTATTCAAAGTACAGTCCTCAACATATTGCAAAAGTTTGATTTTCAAAGGTTTATTAACACTTAACACTTTATGTTACGGTTTAAAATTTTCTATCAGTTGAAAACTTGCTTTAATCTAAGATTTAAAATTTTCTTTTATTTCCCTAAATTCCATAAGACTTTATGACTACTTATATGTATATAATTTTAAGTAGGAATGTACAATGTTCTGTTCATATCTTCTTATAAATAGTTACTAAGGTTCATACGAAAAAGATGTTAAAAAGGAGGCTATAACACAAGCATAAGTAGATATACGTATTTGCATACCTTTACATACCTATGAATGTGAATACAGCAAAGTTGCTTGGAATTTCTTAATATTTCTACCTACCATGAAAAATGGCTTTGCTTAAGGCTTTAAAACATTCTTTTTATATAATGAGCTCAAAAGTTTGAGGCAGAGGTTTATATTTATGTAAGTTCCTAACGCAATTTTGTTTTTTTTTTTTACGATTTATTTAAAAAAAATTTAAGTTTTATTTTAAAGTTTTTTATTTTATCAACTTAAAAAAAAATGTAAATACCTCGATGATAAAAAAAAATTAAAAAGTGTAACATATTTAAAAAAATTCGCTACAGATAATTCTTTCAATGGTCCTTTAAAATTATTGTCTACAAAATTATGACGAAAGTAGTTACAAATAATAAAAAGGCCAATACAATTTCTTTTATTTTTAGTAATAAACAAAAGTGATATTCAATTTCGAAAACTATTTAACTCAATATTGAAGTTATAGGTTATAAGTTTTCTGAGAAGAGTTTGGAGACTGTTTAAGAATTTAGTAATAAAAAAATTTATGAAATGAAAAGAACATAATTTCGTGTAAAATGAAATAAATTTGAATACAATGATTTCCTTGTTCCCAAGATATTCAAGTTCAATAAGTGCGTTTTTTTGGTATTCCGTATATAGTACAGTGAGAAATTGCCAAAAAAAACGATCCGCAGTAGTCCGGTTTTTATATTTGAAAAATGATACAATTGAATATTTGCCAGAATTATTTATCAAAAAAATTTAAAACAAAATAGCGAAATTCAGACCAGGGGTGAAATCGCGTGAGCTAATTTTTGATAGTTGACTATATAAAAAACAACGTCTATGTAATGTGATAGTCGATTTCAAAGTTCTAACCAAACAATTTGACAAAAAATAAAAACTTCAAGAAGGGGGTTTGTTCGTAGACTACTACATTAACATGTGGTGTTGAAGCGAGCTTGAAGCTCGCCTTAATTCTTTATATACCTGAATCGAGTTGAAATGAGCTTGATTCGCCTCGATTCCGGTTGGGGATCGGAGTCAAGTCAAAATTTGTAAAGAAAAACCTGTGTGGAGGAGTTGGTTTTACAGATAATGCGTTATGGTCTGTTTATTTGCATGTTTGTTAACAAAAAATATAGTTTTGTTTTAATTAAATTAAAAAAAAAATTACATATGGAGTAGGTAGCATATTCTTATAAGGTGCTGAACTATTTAGTTTTTCATTGTTTAACACGAATCAAACTATCTCACTTGCACTTCATAAGAAATATCGAAACACCATTTGCATCTTAGAAAGTGCTGTCAAACTTAATCATTTTTAAATCTTCGTGTGCGGTGGAAACACCAAAAATTATCTAATCTAAACTGAGATAAACCTTTGGTGTAAACATATCAAAACTTAATTATCTTTTCTATTGTTTTCTCTTGCAAAATAAGCCCAGTTAGTCCATTTTTACTAACAAAACTAAATAATATCAACAGTAATAGATTGGTTTTTTCCCCAATGGAAAACACACATGATTCCAAATGCACAACTACTCAACGAACACAGCCATCGAGATAAAAATGCAATATCAATCGTACCAACATTTGAGAACGAAATCACATAAGATCCATTCGAAACTCGTATAAATGTCAAAAACCCATCCATAGTAAGATTCTACTCTAACTTTTATCGGTAGTGTTCATACTATGGATATTGTTTTTGTTATTCGTGTAAAATCCTACTATACTATGGATAGATATTCCAACAAAACACGGGTAATGTTGTTTTCGTTTATAGAAAGTAGTTTATTTTTTATAGGTTTTTATCTTTTAAGGTAAGACAATACATATAATGGTTCTTAAAATATTACCATATTTTTCGTAGTACGAAATTCTTCTGAATGTAAAATTTTTTTTTTTTTAATTAAATACTCGAGCTTAAAAATATTTGTTTTTCTTTAAGAAAAAATGCTGCGAATTAATAAAAATTAAGTTAAAAAAAAGTACTGATAGACATTTTTGTAATTAAAATTAATTTATAAAAACTCAAATATTTCGAAAACCAAAAATAATATAATTTATGAATATATAGATCGAAGTTTTTTTTTTACCATGAAAATTAGCAATATTTTAATTTAAATAACAAGTATTTTTCTTATAGTTTTCAATTTTTAAATACTTTTTTGATAATTGACCATTTTGACAGAGTTGTTTGGCCATTTCATAATAAATAAAGTTTACAAATCGTCTACATTTATTACCATAATAATAGTTTAGTTCACTTGACATGGGGTGGCCTCCAAGATCGTGCGATTTAACACCACTGGACTTTTTTGTGAAGTAATGTGATGTTGCTTGTCTACGCAGCTAAGCTCAAGACAATTGAATCTCAGGAGAAGAATATTAAGCGTGTTATTTCTGACATACCTCCTCATATGGTAAAAGGTTTTAAAAAATTGCGCCTCTTAGATTGAGTTTATTAGCTGCGACCGTCACTATCCCAAAATCATTTTTAAAACATAATGAAAAGCCCTTATTTTTATAATAAAGTTAAATTTTTGGCTATAACGTGACATTGTATGCGTTTTAATACTCTTTGAAAACTACACGTCTATAAAAAAAACACCCTCAAAACGCAAAACACAGAAAAGAATTAACCTTTTAAATAAAAAATTATGTTTTTATATTTCTAAATTAACTTCCCATAGGAAGTTATTGTTATCGGACCGATTAATCGAATTGAAAATTTTGACACATCTCGACTTTTCAAGGTCCCTACAGTCTAAATAAAAGATTTTTAGAGAGATATCTGTGCGTGCGTGTCTACAAACGTTCGTACGTCCGTACGTACGGGAAACTTTTTTCGTTACAAATAAATCTTGTTATACACATAATAATGCAAAAAGATGCAGAAAGGACTGTCAAAAAATGGAGTGGGTGGTTTGGCTAACCCAAAACATCTCACGAACCAGTAATGCGACTTAAATTAAATTGTAAGTAAAATTTTCAACTAACAGTTTTTTTATAAATCAAAAAACTTAAAAAAATAATTGTCACCTCGAATCTTGTACACACAATACACGATCTTATCTCCAAAATAATCTTATGTAACGTAAAATATCGTTTTTGACATTTGGTAAAATTTTGAGAAAAATCGAATTGACAGTTTTTTTTTTAAACAAAAAATAAAAACCTAAAAAAAACATTACTAAAAGTTGTTAAAAAATTATTTTCGACTCGAATACCTTTTCTAAAACTGAAAATATTGGCTTCAAACTAATTTAATCTTATAGAAAGTATTGTCATCCACATTCAGCAATTTTTATAAAAATCCGATAGTCAGTTGCTTTCATAAAAATTAAAATCTAAAAAAATAAAATGCACGACTGGGTCGCACGAACTTGCTCCTGTATGCAAAGAGTCTGTTTAAAAATGTACCTATAAAAGATTTAAAAATATACCTGTAAAATAAGTTCGTCTTCAAAGATATAAATGCCATTTGATTTGTCAAAAAACTTGTGATTCATTCCAAGACACAACTCATCCTAGGACAACTCATTCCGAAAATGAAAAATACGTGTAAGCATACTTAATGAAAACAATTGTTTGTGTATTCAACTAGTTAAAAATATTTAAAATTATTAACAAAATAAATAATTAAAATAATTAAAAATAAAATAAAATAATTAAAATAATTTAAAAAAAAATTTTAAGATTCAAACTTTTACCTGAAAAACAAGTTTGTCTTTCAAAATTTTATTCCCATTTATAAATCAAAAAATCCTTGATTTTTCAAAGTTTTTTTTGAAAATCGTTAGAGCGATTTTTTTTTTAAATTAATTATTTATATATAAAATTTTTCAATTTTGTTCTAAAAATATTTTTGGTATGCAGTTGTTTAGTGATTGTAAATATACGTTCTACAATTGAATTTCGTAAAAAAATATTAACCCCTTTTTGAGATATAGAATTTTGAAAAAAAAAAATTTCAATATTTTTTTAAAAATCCAAACAAAAAAAATTGCACTTTTGATAATCAAATATTGTTAAAGCAATATAAGAGCTTATTCACAAAAAAAATTATTGAAATCAGTACATAAGTTGCTGAGAAAATTAAAAAACAAAATAACGGTTCTATGAGCGGTACCTTTCCTGAGCAATACAAAAATATGTTTTTCTTATTAAAAGAAGCCAAGTTAAAAAATAAAATTTCAGAGAAAATTTTAAACAAATCTATCGGTTTGTTTTTGAGAAAATTTGAATTATCGTTTTTTGACCAAAAAAAATTTATGGGGGCCACTGTTGGTTTTGATCTTAAAAAAAAAATTTAAAAAACGCCTAACGCGAATCTGCTCAAAACCTTAACTTCCAAGTTTGAACTCAATCGACCCAATCGTTTAGGCTGTAGGAGCGTGGACAGACAGACAAAATTTTGCACGAATGCAAAACTTGCCATATAGTTCCTATATGTCGCAAGTAAAAAGTATCCAAATTGGAAAAAATCGTTTTAATTTTTAAATCAGCAACGCGAATGTTAATTAAGCGACAAAAATTGAGTTATAATTTTTAAAAAATATTGACCAACAGTGTTTTTTAAATTAAAAGAAGTTATAAAACTATTATGACCTCAATTATTTCGAAAACCAAAAATGATATTGACTTCAGTATAAATTTAAGAATGTGAAAAATGAAGTTTGACACAGTTTTGTTTAAACAAAAATTAAATCATTGTTATTTCTACCATAATAAACTTAAATATATAATTCAATTGGAATACTTTGGAAGTCATAAATGGCAAGTAACTAGTGTTATTCACATCTTCTTTTTTTATCGAGACCCATAAACAATTATATTTATATTTTTCTATATTTGAACGAAGGCATCCATAATACTGTTTTTGAGAGCCTTGTTGGTTTGCAGCTCTGCGACCTTAGAAAGAAAGCCCCACTAGAAAAAGTCTAAAATGGTCCAATCACAGGATTTTGGAGGCCAATTCACGTCGCCTTGCTCGGTGTGAGATTTGTCATGAAAACGATCGAGTAGAATATCGATGATGGCTTGAACTGTGTAGTACGTAGCGCAATTCTGTTGAAACCATATGTTTTCGGTGTCCATATCATCTAATTCAGGCCACATGAAGTTGGTGCGACCATCAATCTAGACCGATCGCCGTTAACAGTGACGGTATCATTTTCGAAAAAATACGGAACAATTTCGCCTCCAGACGAAAATCTGCAGAAAACAGTATCTTAATTTGGATGCATTGTCACCTCGTGCATCTCACGTTTATTGGTGTCTTCTCAAACCCAATAATATTGCTTATTCATGTACCCAATTATGATGATTTTCCGACCGAAATTGGGATCAACTTCCAACTGCTTCAAAACCCATTTAGCGACACACGACTTTGCGTATGTTCATTTGGCTTCAGCTCATGAGTTAGTTGGATTTTGTCACGACGCTTAATTCACCATGTTGTGGTCTAAGTAAGGCAAAGCTCTTGTGAGCAAAGAGGGATTCGAGAACAACAGCGATGTTTTCAGCAGATCTTCCATTTCATTGACATACGGGTGTTGGTTGATTGTTCACCAAGCTGTTGGACTGAAATTGCACCAAATGTTAAATAGTCGACTTGGAAGGATTATGGATGTACCCCATAAAATCATTGCTATTTGAGAACACTTATTTTGATTATATAGTTTTATCATTTGCTTGTTCCTCGACGCTACCACCTGCAAAGATGATTTATCTGGTGTGACTGATTAAAAGAAGATATGTTGACAGAAAGTAAAAAGCAAACAATATGGCCGCTACAAGCTGTCCTGTTAAAATACCCTTAATAAAACAGAAACACTTAAACAAAATTGAGATTTTTACTTATTTTTTTTTTTTTGTGGAAAATTGAATTTTAAATCAAAATCGATAGAAGATAAATCCGATATTTTGTATTTTTAGTAATTTTCAGTTTTATTTCCAATGTAAATTTTAAAACTGCTTAATATAAAAAAAAACGAGGACACAAAAGTCACTCTCGTTGCATTGTGGATTTTAAGGCTGTTCCTCTAAAAAAGACACAAATCTTAAGACTCTTGTAGATCTTTACCTATATCTTTATGCAATATGTTTAACATTTTGATGAATAATTTCAATATTAAGCTCTTCTATTTCCAAGCCTTCATCTACTCTGCATATGTCCTCAAAACTGTGCCTAATGTAATTCATAATACTTTTTTCTTTTAACAACTATTTTGTCTTATATTATTAAATTTCCATATAACTTTATCCTCTTATATTGACATAACAGAAAATAAAATCACAAAAATGAATTAAGTACCAAGCAAAACATAAACATTGACTTAAATACCATTGTTAAGAAGTAAACAAAACATTAACAAATATATGTACATATGTATAGTCAAAACTTATGTAAACAAAAATAAAAAATCTAACCAAAATCCACTTACTCTCCACGCCATTCGGGTGAAAACGACCAAGTGAAATGCCATTTTAAATAAATAATAATCACACTCTGTAAGAATTGAGGTTAGAACGGGTTCAAGTAAGCTTAAGAAATCACCTTTCACCCACAGACCATCAGGCTAGGCCATAAATAAAGCAGACTTAAGGGAGACAATAAGAGATAGAGATAGAAAGAACAGAGAGAGGGATAGAAACACAAAAGTTCACTGATCGAAAAATGACAACTCAGTGAAAATTTGCCTTCTTCGCGATGTATCGTCGCTCGACGTTATAGTACAAGTCGTCAATCTTACCTCAAACCTTAGTCCCCCTTTCAATTCTTTGTCATTTTTTTTTTTGTTTTGTATTATAAACCTCATAATGTCCTATTAGTTAAGTCTTTTCATGAAATATTTAAGCCTCCTGTATTTATAGAGAAGGTAGCTAAAAATGACACAAAAGTGTTTCTAGTCAATAGACAAAGCAGCTAACAGACTTTTTTCTACCTCAAGACTAAAAATGGGTAAAACAATTTTTCTTCTTCGTCTCTAGTCATCAGAACACCCTCTCTTACCGCCCTCTACCGTCCATTTTTCTATACCGCTTGTCATCGACTTTAAGTGAAATTGATTTGAAAATTGGATTCCAAAGTGCAAGTAAAGAAAACGAAAAAATAATAAAAACAAAAATATGAAATTCTATTTCCTGTTGGAAAAAAAAATACCCCAACCCCCTTTCAAGGCGAGAGAATGTGACGGTGCGGTCGGTGGTAGGTGCCTGCCTAAGCTTACTTGCATATCATTTAATTTTTAATACTTACTATAATATTAAGTGCAAACAACAGTTATAACAACAATAGTCTCGCCAAAGCAAAAGGTGCGAAATAGTGTGTATATAGAACCTTAAAGGTGTCCTACAATTTAAAACGTAAGGGTATTACTTGCGTCTCGGTGAGCCATAAGTCATTTTCAAAAGATCAAAGAGTGCGGCACCTTTGCACCGACAAGGAAAACGACACGACCGACTCTATAAGACCAAGAAGGTATAAAGTCTTTTCTCATATATACGTATAACAAAAGCCTAAGTTAAATAGGCATAAAAGTTTGTTTTGTTACCTTAAACACCTTTGGCTATTATCGCGAGATAGAAAGAGAGACGTTATGCCTATTAAATATATATATAGAAGCTATAGGTATTGTGCTGTGATGATGGGCTTTTGAGGTCATTTGCTTTTTACACCAGTTCCGCTCGCTCTGAAGAAGAACGATCTCTTTAAAGCGGCAACAACAAAACAAACAGAAGAAAATCCTTTTATTTAAAATTCTTCTTTTTGTTTTTCTTCTATATTCCGTCATCATTTTCTTAAACCCCTACTACACTCCCCCCCCCCTCCTCCTCTTACTAACAATCCTTCTTTCCTCCCTAATGTCTATACAATATAATATAGAAGCTAAGGCAACCCCATTTCAAAAAGCCTGTTCTCGATTTTCAGAAAACTTTCCTTCGTACCTATATTTCTACCTACGACGACGAACGTAGCTACGTAGGTATACAAGTTTTGGCTCTCTTGTGCCTTGCTTTGGTTTTGGTTTGGTATAGCCTGTCATCAGCCTCGAGACTTTGTGTTTGTGCCACAGTGCTGTTTAATTTTGCATGAAAGTGAAAACTTTCAAAGGACTTTTTTTTCCTTTATTTCTGTTATTATTTTTGTTGTTTGTTTTCTCTTTGAATCTATCGTGATGTTTGTTTTCCTTGGTGCTCTGCTTTTGTCCTTTGTGAGAAAATGCAACGAACGACAACGAACCAAAACCTAAATACTCCTCTCAATGCCTTTATAACAAAAATAAAGGAGACTCATTTTGAGTTTCAGCTGGTGCTGTGCTGTGCTGCATGACTGGAAAAGTTGCTGAGAAAAACAAAGATACAAATACATATACACCCTCACAGCGCCATCTATGTATGAATAATACAAAAAAAAAGTAAGTTTGGCAAAGCAAGAGTGATTGAAGAATAGAAAATGGTAGTGAAGAAGAAGGACGAGAAAAAAATAAAACACAAAAAAGGATTTCAATTCGAGTATCTTTTTGTAATTTATTTTCCTTATTTTTTACACAATATTTTTTATCCTTTTTGGACAGAAGTTTTTATTGTTATTATTATTTTTTTTTTATTTTTGGTATACACGAGTATAGTATATAGATACTTTAGGAGATACGGTAAGTATCTTGAGTGCACTTGTGCACTCTGTTGGCGGGTACTTTAGTGTAAACAGATCCTTGGATCCAGTGATGAAATTTAAGACATTCGGAAGATGAAGAAGAGGTCGAAGGCACGTTCCATATCGTATCGTATCTTAAAAAAAGATATGCATTGAATTGTTTAGCATGTGGTATATGTATCAGATGTATTGTTGGAGATAAAAGAGGTTAAGGAGTTGTATACAGTGAGTTCAAGGAGAAGGACTTTATTATTATGTTTGGTCAAAAAAACAAAAGAGAGAAAGGGGAAGAAAAAAAAAAAAAGAAGAAGCTTTGATGAAAACAAAAAGGAAGATACACAAAAATGAAAAGTCATAATGGTATCAATGTTAGGTTAGGATGCTTTGGTATTTAAATTCCCTCGGGAAATTTACTTTGTAGAAGGAAAATTTTGAAAATTACATTTATTGACCCTTTTTTTTGCCAATTTTGTTTATTCTTTTTTTGAACGTGGCTTTTCTTTTATAAAAAAAAAAAACAATAATCTTTGAACTTTAAAACCAATTGAGAATACATACGTACTTCGCTGGTTAGAATCAAACAGTGAATAATTTTTAAAATTTTTTTGAGTTATCGATAGAATGTCGATGACTGTAAAATAAATGATGATTTCTTAAAAGCGTAGGAAAGTTTTTCAAAAAAAAACACATACAATTCAGAAAAATGCATGAAATCTTTATTTGAATCGATAGTACGGTCCATATAATTTAATGTTTAAAGATTATTTCATGCAAATGTTGACCTTGACTGCACCTCAAATGGTCCATCCGCTTAGTACAATTTTGGCATACTCTTTCCAACATTTCGCTCGGTATCTCACGAATAAATGCTTCAATGTTGTCTCCCAATGCGTCAATTGAAGCGGGCTTGTCTGTATAGACATGAACTTTAACATAGTCCTACAAAAAATATTCTAAATGCGTTAAATCGCACGATCTAGGCGGCCAATTGACCGGTCTCGAACTTGAAATAAAATGTTCACCGAACTCGCCTCTCAATAAGTCCATTGTTGCGCGTGCTGTGTGGCATATGGCACCGTCTTGTTGAAACCACATGTCATGCAAGTCAAGCTCTTGCATTTTGGGCAAAAAAAAGTTGAATATCATCTCACGGTAGCGCTCACCATTCACAGTTACATTACGATTAGCATCATCTTTGAAGAAGTACGGTCCAATGATGCCACCCGCCCATAAACCGCACCAAACTGTGACTTTTTGTGGATGCATTGGAAACTCTTGCAATGTTTCTGGCTGATATTCACTCCAAAATCGACAATTCTGCTTATTTACGTACCCATTGAGACAAAAATGAGCTTCGTTGCTGAACACAATTTTTCGGTAAAAAAAAGTGGATCTTCGGCTAACTTTCCAAGAGCCCATTCACCAAAAATTTGATATTGCAGTAGGTCGTTCGGCTTTAATTCTTGCACCAGCTGTATTTTGAAAGGCATCACACCTATATCCTTCCGCAAAATTTTCCACGTTGTTGAGTAACAGAGGCCCAATTGCTGCGAACAGCGGGGCGACGAATCGATAATTGATGGTCATCATTAACACTGGCCGATACAGCTGCGATATTTTCTTCTGTTTTCACTCTACGTAAGCATGTTGGTGGTTTAATATCCAACAATGTAAATTTGGTGCGAAATTTAGTCACAATCGCCCGAATAGTCGCTTCAATGGGTCGATTGAACTGACCATAAAATGGAAGAAGTGCGCGTTGAACTTTCTTAACAGAGCACGCGTTTTGATAATAAAATTCAATAATTTGCAAGCGTTGTTCGTTTGTAAGACAATTCATGGTTAAATTATAGACCAAACTGAAGATGTATGAAAGGGAAACAAAACACAAAACGTGCGTCAGCTGTTTAAACCAGTGTTGCCAAAAAGATAAGAGCTAAAAAGTCACCCTTTACAATCAAATTCAAACGTAACTTCTTTCCGATGCCATAAACGTTAACAAGCAGCCATGCTGGAACTTATATATCCTCACATTCTTTACACTAAAAAAGCCAATATATATTTAGTGAACCTGTTAACAATCGTAAACTTTCAACGTTAAATTCTTGAAAATGATATAAAATATATGATCAAAAGTTTTCAAGTCGAGTTAAATGATTTTTAAGTATTTTTTTCTCCTATTTATTTATGTATGTCCAAAATCTCTCTTAATCTCTTTGATGAAACTTTACTTTTAAAAATATTAAGACACCTCTTGAAAAATAAAGTTTCTGAAAAATCTGAACTTTTGCCACAGAAATATCTCAGAGTTGGTTAGTTTTGTTGTAAGATATTGAACATTTTTGTATTACAAAGTTTAAGGCCTTCAATCCTAATTCAATAGCCTCTTCTTATATCCCTTCTTGGGTTTTAATGCTCATTTTTTTAACTGGAAATTTTGTTGTCTAATTTAGAGGCTATTCACCTCCAGGAGCAGTAAAAACATGCTGCAGAAGGTCAAGCAGTCATAGTTTATTACAATGAATTTTGTTTGTTATTTATAGTTTGTCTATTTTCATCATTTGCATCAAAACATTTTTACAATAATATTTAATAATTTTGTTTAGTTCTTAGTTACAGACTTTTAATTAATTTGATATATTTTCCCTTTATACGTTTTGTTTTTACTTAATTTTATCCTTTAAAAATCATTCATATTTAAACATATCTAATTCTGATTGTTCACTTGGGCGTATACTTACTTTTGGTTTTTAATTAAAATGACCGTTTTTATCAATTTGTCTTCCTGTCTTATTTACTAAAATTAATTAAATTTATAGTTTAACAAAAGTTTCTGAAACTAGTCCAAATATGTGTAGATACCACAGTTAAAGCAAAGAAAACACTTGCTTTATAAAACTAACGTAAAATATACGAAAAGATCCGTAAAAAAGTCTTAACTGAAGTAAGTCAATGAATACAGACCAAGAAAATCTTAATCAAAAACTTCTTTATTTCAGTCTTTATTAAACTTGTAAGCAGGGTTTAAGCAAGATTATATAAACTTTTCCCTTATTACTGATACTCACACTGTGTCCCAAACAAAATTAAAATAATTCATGTCTGCGCATATTAAAAAAAAAGAATACAAACATCTGTGTGCGATTATAAATATGAACATGCATTTATTTTAGATAAAATAATAAAATTAATAAATATAATCAAATTTATAAAACCAATGTAAATTCAGCTTTATATCAGTATTGCCAACCTTTATATACAATCTCCCAGTTTTACATTAAACTTTTCGTAATTAAAAAATATAAGTAAAAAGTTTTATTAGATATTTTCCTTTCAGCAATTATTAAAAACAAATGGGTTCCAATTAAAATAATATTGACATTTTATTATTTTAGAAATTCTAGTGCTAACTTGAAACACATTATAAATTTCAATAATAAATCTGTTAAAAAGGTAAAGTCTATTTTTTATATTTTTTTAGAAAATGTATTTTTTGCTTGTCAATTTTTATTTAAGAACTTATTTATCAATATTTACGAATTATTTTCTTGGTTGTTTAGAAAATCGCTTGCAAGTCTACGTTATTAACACCGATTTTTCAAAGGTATTTGACCGTGTGCAACACAATATTCTTTTGAAAAAACTTGAGCCGCTTTGGTTTCACTCGGCTCTGCTTGATTGGATTAAAAGTTATTTGGTTGGACGTAGTCAATATGTTAAAATTGGTGATGTTTTATCAAATGAAATAAAAAAAATTCAGGTGAACCACAAGGCAACCACCTTGGACCACTTCTCTTTATTGTTTTTATTAATAATTTGCCAAATTATATTTCTTTTTCAAAGTGTCTCTTATATGCTCAATGATATCAAGATTTTTAGCTGTGTAAGATCTCCATTAGATGCGAGTAAAATTCAAATTAATATTGACTGCATTTTTAACTGGTTTACTATAAATGAATTATATTTCAATATAAGAAAATGTAGTATTGTTACATTTTTTAAGATATTGGATCCATTTAGTTTCAATTACAAAATTCATAATCATTCATTACAAAGGTTACCTAGACAAAAAGATCTTGAAGTTATCTTTGACTGTAAAATGTGTTTTTCGCTTCAAATTTACCATGTTATTTTTAGAGCTAACGCGACGTTGGGTTTAATTGTTATAAATTCTAAGTCTTTTGAAGATCCATATACTCTAAAAATCCTTTATTTATCCCTTGGCAGACCTTTGCTGGAGTATAGTTGCATCATATTTAGTCCCTTCACTCAATCAAGTTCTAAGGATTCAAAAAGTTCGGAAAAGATTTACCAAATTTGCTTTACGTAAGGTTTTTTAAAACTTAGATATTCCATTTTACGAGATCAGGTGTATCTTAATTGATTTAAAACCTTTAGTGCTGAGAAGAAAGCTGTATTCGATATTCTTTGCTTTCGATGTTTTGAATTCTATCATATCTAGATTGTTCTACTTTGCTATCAATGTTTAATAATTACGTACCTTCTAGTAGTTTGCTAGGGATGATAATTTCGTATGTACAATTTTTAAAATAGTAAAGTTAAATTAAGATAAGTGGAGCATTAAAAGCATTTATTGATGTTTTTTTGACTTAAGTTCTTTTACCAAAATAACTTTTACAGTTTATCATTTTTAAGATGTTGTTAGGTCGTTTGAACCGTTATTATGTTATTAATTTTATTATTTTGTTTATATACCAAATATGTAACAATCTTGAATCAATATAAGAAATATAAATGCAAGATAAAATTTTTGGTAAAATATCTTAAGTTGACATAAGCGTTTTGCCTTTCTGATTAATATCGAACATAAAAAGAACTTAAGATATTTTACCAAAATCATCACTTCCTATTATCTGCTAAATAAAATAATAAGACTTATCATCCACTACTTAAGTTGTTTTACCTTTTTCAAAAACCCTACGAATTAAACTTAAGCTATTATAAAAAGAGGCCATAACTTTCGTGTTTTAAGAGATTTATCAACAAGGGTAAAAAAAAGAAGTTTGTGGACGGAATATGTAAACAAAGGATAAATAGCTAAAACCATTTAAGTCGACTAAAAGCCGCTACCCTTTGAGCACAGAAAGATTCTTTTTAATTTTTTGAAATTCAAGAAATATTTTGGTTTGCTTTGTTAGTTGGGTAATATTACAAAATAGTGCTACTTAGTGCTATTTATACCTACAAATATTCAATAAAGGGAACATTATCTATTGTTTTTTGGAAGCTTCCCAAACTTTTATTTTCAAGGTTTACGAGAAAAAGGAAGAAATGTACCAACATTTAATTTTAAGTATTTAATGCTTTTTTAATATAAATTGCTTAAATTTATCAAATTACTAAAAAATAGAATAAATTATAATTACTGGCATCCATAGTACAGATATTTGCAATGCTTCAGAAATCTCACATATAAATGCAAATGAGCTCTAGCTGTTCACTTGTAATATTCAAATGAATTTTAAAATTCAAATTATAATGCAAAAAAAAAACAAATTCGCAGTTTTAAAAATAATATTTATGTACCTTAACAAAATATTAACATATTTTCAAATAATAAATTTACATTTAATAATTAAAAATATATCACATACTTCAAAATATAATAAATATACATATAGGTATTTATATTTGAAACATAAAACCAATTGATACTTAAAAATTGTATTTATTTGCGTATGCATCTATTAATATAATTTATGCACATGCATATAATTTATTATTAACTTAATTAAAAATAATTGCATTTATCTTATCCCTATATATTATAGCACTTTGTCCAAACCATTGAATAATGGAAGAATAGGATTAAACCACAAAACCTCATCCTGATTTTAATATCAATTATAAATTGAATATTTATATTTTGTAGATAGGAATGAATGTACATATGTAGGTATCTTCATTATTTTTTAATTACCCAGACAGATTTTGGAGAATAATTTATACGCAACCAACCATAGCTAATTTCGAAATCACATAATCCGTAAATGCACTTTTATATCATCTATAACTATACCCAACCCAAACCTACCTACGACGTACATATCTATTAAATAATATGGATGCATGCATTTATACAAAATACAGGACATATGTACATAACATACGTATGTATAGAAAATCTCTCTATAATATAAAAAGCCATTAAGTTTAAATATTAAAATTACAATTTCCAATTATTTTTAATGACACTCGAAAATATATCCACACACTATTATTGGCAGTTCGCAAAAACAAAACAAAGAAAAAAGGATGCAATTTCCGGTTATGTCGCCATTATTATTGTTGTACAGCAGGATCTACTGTATACGTAACGTATATATAGAATTCCATTATCATTCTTCTCAATTGCAGTGCGGGAAATTAAAAATTCACATAATAAACCTGCAGAAGGCAGGGAAAGCAACATCACCATCATCATCATCAACGAGTATATCCTTCCCATCAGAGTCATATACCTACTCCTCCCATCAGTACACATTTTTCATCCTTTGTTGCATTAATTTTATTCCCAAAATCCTTTTTTTCTCTGTTGCTTCCTTTTGTTGTTAAATATAAATACAACAACAACAATACAAATAAAATCAAAATAACTAAATATATTTTTTTGTGCAATGCCATCACAATATTTGTCGGTAAAGTAGATAGACCCAGCGAGGTAGATAGGTATTGGTTTGGTACCTAGGTATATATAAAATGCAGCCGAAAAAAAGGATTATATCCTTATTTGCCCCCACAAGAGTGTCATTGTGCATGTGCGGGAGGCCATGCGAAATTTATAGAAAATATATTTTTCCACCGCAAAAGAACAAAACCCAAATAACGACAACAACAACAAAACGAAGAGAAAAGTAGGTTCAAAGCGAGTTTGCGCATTACTACAAATACATAGTATCCTTGCAGTTATATAGTATTATTTATTTATTCCTTCACATGGCATTATTGTTCTTTCGTATACAACAAATTTCTTTTATACGAATTTCTGCCGCCGCCACTGTTCCCAAAAAAAATAAATATCTGAACGAATAATAAATACACATCGAACTGAATGCGATGGTAAGGCAGGCCGATATAACGGTAAATACTCGCAACTCGCAAACGAACGAAATATAAATCCAACAAACGAACAAACCAACTAACGCATCTCCATCGAATTAAAAACAAAAGAATAATGAAAATGCATCCAACCAAAGGATCAACGAGGACGAAGCGAGGACGAGACGAGACGACACGAAAGGAACCACCTTACCTCACCGACCGAATAGAAGAGCAACGCGAAGCTACTCACTATATCCTGTGCAGCGTGCAGTGGCATAGGCAGGAGCATAGTAGAAGCAAAAGCAGAAGCAGAAACACAAAGAAAGACACACGGGGATGATATGATATGGAGAGTTTTACTCCTGATGTTCTTTCGATTGTTTTAAAGCTTCAAAGGAAAATTTCACCGAGGATTGAAGGACCTAGACTAGAACGAGAAGGACGAGAGGGTATATAACATTCAGATTGAGAGAAAGGAAAAATAAAAACAAAAACAGTAGGACATTGTTATGGCGGGCGATGCACAAAACAAAATACAAAATACAAATAAAAATAAAATAGAAATGCATTCAGGAAATTGAATTGAGTTCCGAAATTCATTTAATTATCCTTTTTATATTTTTTTAACATCCCTGAATTTTTCATTTAAAAAAATTTTATTTTTTTATTTTTTTTGGGGGCTTCTTGTTGTTGAGTGGAATACATAATTGAAAAATAGGTAACCAACAATAAAAAAAAAAAAACAAAACATAAAGAATTGTACACAAAGCAAGTATGTGAAAAGCTGCAACTGATGAAACAATGGATTGATGTTTTGTTGTATTTGGAAAAAGGAGCCAATCAAAAGATTTATATTTTTCCCGGTAGCAATAATGGTGGGCGGGTGGAGAGATGGTGGTATTATACCCGTATGTACAAACGTATAAAGTTGTCTGAATATGGAAATATATTTAAGTTAAAATATATTATATAGTGTATAGGGTAGGGGTTGTAGGGTGCATAGTTGTAAAGTGACCTCATACCTTTTCGTAGCCTTTAACATCACTAAAATGCCCGGAATCCTTAATTCTTAAATTATTTCAAAGTGTTATTTTTGTTGTTGTTGTTGGTTGTTTTGTTACGTTTCAATGAAACGCAAAAGAATAATAAATTAATTGTTCAAATTGGCTTTCTGTTAAATGGACTTAAATAGACTTGAGGCGATTTGTTCTAAGTCTATACTTGGGGTGAACCGTTTTCAGATCCTTTTTTTTTGTTAAGGATTTCAGAGAAATTTTAACTCAATAAACCATCCTTTTATTTCATATTGTGGTGATATTTGCAACAGATACGGGTATAGTAGGTTTAGATACCACTATTCCACTAAATTATTGTTTTTATGTTGCACAAACAAAAGGATACTTTTTTAAAGGGCTAAGATGTTCTTAATTTTAATCTCGCCTTTAAAAATACTAAAAACAACCAAAAACGGTGTTTTTAAGCCTTAGTTAAAACTTTTAATAATTTTGATATGATAATTTTTGATAATTTTGAAATGTACTTATAATTCTCTTTTAGGTACAATTTAAAGCATTTAAGTATCTTACTTAGTTTCTGCAAATTCTCATTAGTTATGAGTCTTTATTTGACATTATATGAGGTTTCAAGAAAAACTTGAATTTGATACTTATATAGTTTTTGAAAATACGTTTTGAAATTAATTTTAAGTGTTGATTTCGAATCGGAACAGTTATTTTAACTATTTTTTGTCAAGTTTTAAAAATACCCGTCATTAAAATTATTTTTATATTTTTTAATATATTTCAAAAACTTGATATAAGAGAATTGGGGTTGGGGTCGAAATACTGTACGGACCATAATACTGTATTTAAAATACTGCATCTCAAAATTCTGTATTTCAAAATTTTGTGTATCAAAATTTTGTATTTCAAAATGCTGTAAATAAGGCTAAAAAATAAAAATCGTTAATGTACATTTTAAAAACGATTTTTATTTTGTATTTTTGAAATACAGAATTTTGAGATGCAGTATTTTGATCATACAGTATTTTGTACATACAGTATTTTGAAATATATTATTTTGAGATACAGTATTTTATTAACAGCATTTTGATATACAGAATTTTGAAAACAGAATACTTTTTTTTAAGAAAACATCATAATAATTTTTAATAAGCATAATGTTCTAATATATGTACATACTTCCCTTGAACAATAACATCGTCAAAAAGTAAAATTACAGAATTTCGACCCAGCCCATCACAAATTATCTCTCGGTTGGTCTATTTCCTCAACCAAGCCTCCAAACAATTTGCGGTTTCCACTATAATACACAGAATCGATCCACCTATCAATTTCACCAGGCTAATTGATCTGTCAAAACTTCCAGTATTATACAGTATTATGAGATACATTATTTTGACAATACAGCATTTTGAGATACAGTATTTTAAATTTACAGTATTTTGAAATACAGTATATTAACCATACAGTAATATGACCATACAGTATCGTACAGTATCATACAGAATTTTTACCATACAGTATTTTAAATTACAGCATTTCGCTCCCAAGAGAATTGTTGAGACAACAGATTTTACAAGAACAAAATTTACTTTCAAACCGTTTAGCCTTTTTTTGTTAAAACACATTCAAGCAAAAATGGATTCGCGTTTCTTTTAGATTTTTGTAAGACAGGTGAGATCTAAAAACTTTTGAAGTTTTTATTATATGAAATGAAATAAATATTTGAACTGAATTCTGAAGAAAAGGATTATATGTAGTGAATTTTAATAAGTGTTTTCTCAAAAACCTGACGTGATACATTCATTTTGAATTCGGATTTGAATTAAGGCCACCAAACCTATTGAAAAGGGCAATTTTAATGCCAATAAGAAAAAACCTTGTCGACCAGTATACTTAATTGAAATAACAATTTTAAATATTAGACTTTACTTAGGCAATAACTTGAATTAAAGGTTTTTAATCAAAACTTGGCTAACCGTCAATTGGTTGAGAAAACTATGAATAACTGTTTATAGGCTTGTTTCGAAAGCTCGAATAGATGAAATATATAACTCTTTTAATTCTTTTAAAAGGTAGTCGCATCGATGAAAGATGTTTTACGAAAAATTTGAAACTATCTAATGTTAAGAGCACAATAAAATTATGCAATTTAGGCAAATAAAGTAATTTTTTAATTTTGAAAATTGAGATCTTATATCACGAATGAAATAAATGGTTCCATCTAAAATTAAAACTCTTAGCATTTCTTTAACACGATACAAATGTTGGTCAAATGGATGAAACTTTCCTTTGTTTTTATATGCTCTGCCTCACAAACAAAAGGAAACTTTTTGAGGGATTTAGTTATTCTGAATTTGGATCGGATCTAATCTGATTGTTTTTTTTTTATAACATCAGGTTTTTAAAATCTGCCTCTTTAGAAAAGTTGAATATAACCAAAATTGATGTTTTTAATGGGTTTTAAGATGAAGTTTGAATTATTTCGGTATCTTACTTAGTTTCTACAAATTTTAGAATTCTAGTTACGAGTAGTACCCGTAGCGTGATGGTTAGTGCGTTGCCCCTTCCCAGATGGAGAAGTTTCGGGTGTTCGAGCGGCAGTGTTTAAGACTTTGTACCGGCTTATACAGAATCTTCTTACGTGCATTACTATTCCAACGAGGTCCTATACAACGGGGCTCGAATCAACAGAATTGACAATTTCAAGATAAAACTCGTTCGAGGTCACATTGCAAGAGCTATGTCTTCGACCAAAAATTAAATTTTCGGGGCGTTCTATCCGAACGAGACGAGTATTTTGAGACTGCACGCTTGAGCGGCTTCATTCCATCAGAAGCATTCCTCTTCTTAGATAGATGCGGTCTGATACAGGATAGATTGTCAGTTCCGCTAATCTACCACGTCAGACGACGAACCGTGGATAGACGACTCCTATACAATCGGGACGTCATGGCACAAGATGGAGCAGAGCTCCTTCAGTTCAGTAGGGCTGTGTCCGAACGGGTCCGAACTGATAGGGTGAAGCAGGAGAGCCAGTTTTGGTGGCTTCAATCGGGACTTGATAGTTAGTGGGTAGTCGGGATGGGGTCTTAAGCCTTGGCCGGCTTACATACTTGTTTTATAGTTTTAGGGTTTAGTTTTAAGTAGAATAGGCATGGTGGCACAAAAAAAAAGATAATTACAAAAAAAAAATAAAAAAAAATAATAAAAAAAAACATGGAGTAAGGAAAAAAAAAGGAAAATGAAAAACAAAAAATGTTAGATAGTTAGATTTGCTGCTGTGGTTGTTATAGTTTTAAGTAGTTTTTATAGAATAGGTAGTTTAAGTTAGTTTTAAGTTTTATTTAAGGACCTAATTTGAAGTAGTTTTTAAGTACAAACAAAAAATGATATTGATATTAGTTTTTTTTTTAATTTTCGGATTCGGCATAAAAACTGTAGGTCCCCTCCATCTCTGACAACATTACTCGCAGACAGGAATGGTTGATAGTTGTAAGTCACTAGGCTCTGGTTCTCTACGGACTGTTGCGCCACCTAATTTATTTATTTATTTTAGTTACGAGTCTTTATTTGACTCTCAATGGTTTGTTGAAAAAGCTTGAATGTAATGCTTTAATAGTTTTGGAGTTTATTTTTATTTTGGATTGCGAATCCGAACTCTAAATTTAAAGATATAATCAAATTTTAAAAACAACCCTTTGCCAATTATTATTTATTTTAAAAGCTTGAAGTGATAGCATTGTTTAGGCGACGAATTCGGTATAAGAACAAAAAATGTATTTTGTACCATTTTGATTTTTATCAGATCAATTCTTCTTAGCATACATTATTCAGCATTCGTCAAGTGTAGTTAAGAAGCGGTATCATCTAGTGAGAATTGTTAAAAAAGTAAATAAGATAGTTTAAATATTTAACTGGAATATTGAAGTTAGAAATTATATAGATTCCGAAAATCATCACAAATTTTATTAGAAAGATTTTTCCACACATTAACACAGTCTTTAAAAGATATTATCTTAAAAACATAGCGTGATAAATAGATTTGAAGTCGAAAAAGAAAAAGTATAATTTAATTGCCTGTTACCAAACTGTTGACAAGTTTTAGCAGTGATTACATAATTTTAAATTAATTTAATTGAAGATTTATGAGGATTGAATTCTCAAAGAAACTGTATTCTCTTACAACTTTGATCCCTACGTCAGTTTTCATTTATGAAGACTCTATATGAGGTACAATAACAAGACATCCCATTGTTTGTTGAAATGAGCAACGGGACGCTATAGACATTTCGGATCCATGGGAGAGAGCTTTATGTGCCCCAAATCTAAGAAGTACTAAATCTTATTAGATTTAGTACTTCTAATAACAATACTTCTAAAATAATTCAGATTTCTATACCTACATCTACAAACACAATCTGACAAGAAAAAGCATTAAACCTTTCATAATGAGTTCCAATAAGTTAAAAGAGGAGTGATAAGTTTTCTATTCTAACAAACAAATCATCCAGGAGACCTAATGAAGGGTGCTTTTTTAGCTATTATCTTTTGGGTAACACTAGTTTAAACAGCTGACGCAGGTTTCGTGTTTTGTTTTACTGTCAAACATTTTCAGCTTTGTCTATAATTTAACCATGAATCGTCTTACAAACGAACAACGCTTGCAAATTATTGAATTTTATTATCAAAATGTGTGCTCTGTTAAGAAAGTTCATCGCGCGTTTCTTCCATTTTATGGTCAGTTTAATCGACCCACTGAAGCGGCTATTCCGGCTTTTGTGACTAAATTTCGCACCAAATTTATATTGTTAGACATAAAATATCGCAGCTGTATCGGCCAGTGTTAATGATGACCATCAAATATCGATTCGTCGCCGTTCGCAGCAATTGGGCCTCTGTTACTCAACAACGATGAAAATTTTTCGGAAGGATTTTGGAAAGTTGGCCGAAGATCCACTTATTTTACCAAAAAAATTTGTTCAGCGACGAAGCTCATTTTTATCTCGATGGGTACGTAAATAAGCAGAATTGTCGATTTTGGAGTGAATATCAGCCAAAAACATTGCAAGAGCTTCCAATGCATCCACAAAAAGTCACAGTTTGATCTGGTTTATGGGCTGGTGGCATCATTGGACCGTACTTCTTCAAAGATGATGCGAATCGTAACGTAACTGTGAATGGTGAGCTCTACCGTGAGATGATATCCAATTTTGTTTTGCCCAAAATGCAAGAACTTGACTTGCATGACATGTGGTTTCAAGAAGACGGTGCCACATGCCACACAGCACGCCCAACAATGGACTTATTGAGAGGCGAGTTCGGTAAACATTTTATTTCACATTAGGGAACGGTCAATTGGCCGCCTATATCGTACGATTTAGACTATTTTTTGTGGGGTTATGTTAAAGCTCATGTCTATACAGACAAGCCCGCTTCAATTGACGCAATGGAAGACAACATTGAAGCATTTATTCGTGAGATACCGGCCGAAATGTTGGAAGAAGTATGCCAAAATTCGACTAAGCGGATGGACCATTTGAGGCGCAGTCAAGGTCAACATTTGCATGAAATAATCTTCAAACATTAAATTATATGCATCGTATTATCGATTCAAATAATAAAGTCTATACATTTCTATCGACAAATGCTTCATTAAGAAAATAATTTCACATCCAATTGGCAGCAGGATGTCTTATATTGGGAAATAAGACAGTTTGAAAAAGGAGCTTCAAAAAAGCATGCCATACAAAATCGACGTTAAATCGATAGTAATTAAAAAGATATTAAAGAAAACTTTCACTTTGATTGAATTTTTCTCAAAATTTTACCAAAAATGTTAACAACAATATTTTCAACAACTTAATTTGAATGTAAAGTATATTTTTGTTCTAAAGTTATTTGAGTCCAAAATAAAATTTTACTAAATTCTTGTAGTATTTCGAGAAGGGTTGATAATTAAAAGTTTGATTTGATACTTCTAAAAATCTTATCAGATGTCAGGAACGTTATTTTTTGTTTGTTAAAAATTCAAGCTGTTGGAGTTTTGTTAAAAAATTTAAATATCACTAAAGCTCTCGCTGAACAATACAAACGACAAAAAAAGAATTGCTTTTATCATTAAATGAATTTTAAAAATTAATAATTTAACAAAATTCAAGTACCTAGTTACACACTTTTAATAGAATAATTTCCGGTGCATTCCGCATTCCCTTAAAAATCTCCAACCTCAACCCAATATGTACATTTACCTATGTTGTAACCAACATGGACTGGACATATCCCCCCTTCCTTAGTTAAAAACTCAAAAACCTTTCTATTTAAATTTGTTATTGAAAATAAAAATTAAAAATCACAGCTACTTAATGTACATTGTATCTACTCGTACATACAATCTACCATCCCTACATATGTAGAAAAATGGTCAAATATTTATTAAAAATCATCCAATCGAACAATCGCAGCTGCGCTTTCACATTTAAAAAAAAAGTCTCAAAAAAGGTCAACAAAAAATCATCATCATCAACAAAACAAAAACAAAAATCGAATTATTATGCCATATCCACCCCCTTTATCCCACCCCCTTTTCCCATGAACTCAAAATAAAATTAAAAAGAAAATTATTAAAATATCCAAAAATTAATTCCAACCCAATCCAAACCCTCTGCAACTTTTGACTCATTCTCCTTCTCCTTTGTTGTTTGAGGTTCAGAGCGAGGGGGGGGGGGGGTTGAGCTTAAGCTAAAGCAAACATTTGTGTTGTTCATTTGTTTATTTATATTTTCTCTGCTTTATTGTGAATTTTAAATGAACATGCCATCGAACACATAACTCATAGATTCTTTGCAGTTGATAAATTATTATAGATATACTCAATTCCAAAAAAAAGTACAAAACACAATGTTGAACATTTTTATACATAAAAATATAAAAATTCTTTTTTGCTGAGCCGCCCGCCCATTTCTGAAAATAAAAAAATTATATTCGAACAAAATTTAAAAAATATTTATGTATGAGTTCAAAAAACTTTTTCAAAAACGAAGAAAAACATAAAACGATTGAAAACCCCATCATGGACCAACGCAGTGAAAAGTTGGAGCATCAGAAAAAAAAAATATTGAAATAAGCAAAGCAAAAGCCATTACTGCACATCAGCGGAGAGGCACACAACACACACCCCCACCCATCACCCATCAGCCAAACCGAACCTCCTTCTCCTACTTCTCACTGAATATCGAAAATAAAATAAAATTCGAATTTTTATATCACATCTCATATAAATTGTGTGTATCTATAGAAGCAACCTTTCATACATACAATTCATATGTGTATCTAGATACATTTTTGTGTATATTTAAAGTGCAAAGGGGTTGTGGGAAATAATGCACCTAGGCGATATTTTCCATCATACTCGTATATGCACCTTATCCCTCTCTATATTTATCCGAATGGGGGATGAAAGTTTGGTTCAGCAATGGAGATTGTTGAGGAACGGGATGAAGGTGGTTAAATCGTTTTATATCTACCACCCCCCCAAAAACAAACTACCACGAGCACGACCGACAACCAACTTTACCGACTTTACCAACGCTAGCGACGACCCGGACCGAGTGACATATGAGAGCAAGCGAGAGCAAAGAAAAAATTTAAAATGAAAAGTTCGGCAGAAATATCGATCGGATTTTGTGTGCTTGCACTCACCCTCTTCTTCATTATCATCATCGGTTCGGTTAATGCTGGACCCGCATTTTGAATCAACCTATAACCATACCCATACTCATACCACCACCCTCCCTATCTAGGGCCTGGATATGGCAGTCTTGTTCTGTATATCTATAATGCACGCTGCATTAAAAAATAACGCTTCATCGCCACCGCCCGGTGTTATATGTCTCTCTTTTCCCGATTGGAGCGGCGCGGCGGCAGCTTCAGCGTCAGAGACAGCGGCAGCGGTGGTGATGCTCTGTATCTCTGTAGGTGATTTTTATGCGTTCATTGGATGTATCTATGTATATATGGCTTTCATGCTTACCCCGGATATAACCTTCGGATGGATGTGTCCTCTCCACCAATGGCCGACCCGACCGTCAGTGTTGTCCTGTGATTGAAGCAGATGTCTGATTTAAAATCGACAATGCCCTGATGTATGTATTATACTTTGTACATACTCCAATAAGCTGTAGCTATGGTAAATGCATGCATTTTTTCTATAGTCACTCCGCTGCCTCTACCGCGCCACACACTGCCATCGCTTCACTATTGCATATTCGATTCGATTGGATTGAATTCCTCTTGGACGCGCCATATACCGCCATCATCAACATCATCATAGGTAATAATGGGCGCGGACTGTTGGACACCTCTTTTAGCTCATCCCATTGTCCCCTGATTAACAATTTTGTCATGATGGACGCACTTATAGATATGTCCAAACGCAAACGATGCGCAAATATGCGTAGCAAGTAGCCACCAGCATAGCAGCAGGGTGAGAAATGGCTACAATTGCAACCGATGGCAATGGCGATGGCGATGGACGACGGATGACGACGCAGCAAATGCAGAGGAGGATTTTTATTTTTGCATCTATATACGTAAATATCTACTTGAATGGATGCATGCAACATTAATGATTGGGCCAGGCCAGAATGGCAGAATGTTGCTGCTTTCACTGATGATGGCCATTTTATATATTTTGTTGCATCATCGATTTTGTTGTGTTGCCCTAAAGGGACATGCATAATGCATGCATATATTTATATGGATACAAAAAGCATTTTGGTAATTATGTATTCAGGTGGAAATTATTGCAAAAATATCCTACCTATGCTATATTCTGCTACTGCTACTGCTATTGCTGCTCCTGCTGCTGATCCTGATCCTGCCAATGCTGCTATTATGCTGAGTTTTAATTTTTAATTATATTCCATATGTTTATCCTTTGTATTCGTGTTGCGCATTGACGACGACGACAAATATCCTTCACCTCAGGGCTCAGGAGGTAAAAAGCCTAACGGAGGAAGGTGGAATGAATGCATTAAAACCACTCAGGCATATAAATCAAAAAAGTATCTACAAAAAATCACACTGTGATTGGGTTTAAAAAAAAGGTAGCAAAAACAACAATTCAATATTTGAAACTTATTTTTTCAATTTTAATTGCAGACTGCAGACCTTTTGGTTGAATTGATAAATAGAAAAAGTTGTAGAGGTATGGGGAAAATTATATACCTACGAGCCAGGAAAATCCTGCTTCTCCTTCTGCTGCTCCTGCTGATGTTTTCTGATACAGACCCCAACAGAATGTTGGAATGTGTTATTAACATGGCTAATAGATGCGTGTTGTCTATGTAAATTTTATTTTTATGGTCGAATGCATAATTAAATATGTACTTTCATACAAACAGAAAAAATAAAATATAGCAAGTATAGGAGTAAGCCCTTTTTTAAGCCTTTAACCTCATTTGAATTTTTCTACTCGTATCTATAAAAATAAAATGCTCGAATGGATTATGTATTAATTCCCTCTATAATGGGTAAAAAAACAGGTTTAGAGGAAAGGTTGGTAGAATACGGACTTTCATTCAGCGATAAATCTGAATGCGGGCTTATCTTCATTTTAAGATAGAAAAATACAATTGACGATTAGTTAAAGTTTGTAGTTTGAGATTCGTAGGGCTTGATTTTATTGAGAAGTTATAGGGAGAAGAAAATGAAAACTCATTATGGAGTCTTTAATATTTGCTTAACTAATTTAAGATGATTTTTTTTCTGACTCATGATTCATTTTATTTTAGGTTTATGTAGCTTCTTTGAAATTTTAAATAAATTATGAATGACTTCTTCACCTTCCTTATTACAATAATGTGATGTATTTTTGACCAATTGTAAAAACGCATTACAGAAAATATTTTATGTTTTATCATTTTGCTAATGGGGTGTGATTACACGGTTAACAAAACAGTCAAACAAAAAGTCATCGCAAGTATCAACGCTACCGTCAATGCATTGAATGCGTTTTTTTTTTATATTGTACGAGCACTCAAGGGGATATCAATACCCTTATAATGATTATACACATTGGTTTTGAATGCCTGCACATTGTAATGAGTGGGAAATATTGAGTCTGGTAAATCATTCCACATTCGTGTAGTGCGACTAAAAAAAGAATCTCTGTACTTTACAGTACGACCGAAATTGGGCTCAGGGGTTAACTGATGGGCATTCCTAAAAGAACGAGTATTACGGTTGAATTGTTTGAGGGGAGGAATTCAACTGGCTATTTCATTATGAGAGACATGAAACCTTACGACGGTGCTCGAGAGATGCAAAAGTTTCAGTAAGACAACGGTCACCTATCATTTTTAGAGCTCTCTTTTGAATTCTTTCCAAGAGACTCAAGTGGTTTATAGGAGCACCTGCCCAAATATGGGAAATGTACTCAAGTTTTGGACGAATATAGGCTTTATAAATTATAGCCAGATTACTTGCACCGTGCGTCGGAGTAAACCTAACGACTACACGACTTGACAATTTTGGGGCACAATTAAACGTCAACGTATTGACCATTTGCATTGACAGATAGAAGCTTTAGACTTGTTCAAAATCAGTTAAAGAAATTGGATAAGTTGAAGTTAATTTATATACATTCGCCAGTTAAGTAGACGCATCAATAAATTGTATTTACATTCATATTTGTTTTCATCGTCAAGAGTATAAGGACTAAGGAGTCTCTTAAAATCTTCAACTTAAATTTGTTTACTATTTTAAGGACAATAACCAAATTATCAACTAAATCTTTTTGTAGCTTAATAAACATAATAATTGATTCAAAATGTGAGTACACATACCAACGGAAGTGGAAGAAAATAACTTTTTGAAATTGATTAGTAAAATAAAAAAGTGCGTATACGCCCCAGAGCAACATTTTGGTAGAAACTTTTTTTCTTTTTTTTACCTTTTGCTTCAAGTTTGAAGGAAAATAGTATTTGTCAAACAGCAACATGAATTGAAAATGTTTCATTTATTTTTCTTATGTACTCGTATGTTCTTGATGAAAAACAAAATTCGAAGACAAAAATAATAGTAATTTATATTTTAAACAATTAATAGAAAACTTTGAACAAAAATAGCAGGTTACTTGTGGTTTAAGTAAATTAAGTTTTTAAATAGTTTGCATAGGATATGGAAAGCAACAGTTCAATTGAACAATTTGAAAATGTAGATGAAGCTATTTTCCTATAAAACATCATACCAAGAGTTGCAAGTCTGAAAAAAATTATAAAAGGCCACAATTTTGCGTGTTTTTCAGTCTTTCTTGCAGTTGGTCTTTTTGACAGTTTTCACTTGATTTGCCATTTTTCATAATAAGTAGACTTACATCGTTTGTAAATTGTGAGAATGTATTCCAAAATAAGAATTCAGTTCGTGCCACGATGACGGATGCTACATAAGATTAATTTATTGAATTAAACTTTTTGTGAGCACATTATCACGAGTCGTGGTTGTGTCGCATATGGCCTCCAAGAACTTAGAATTTAACAGCGATGAACTATTTTTTGTAGGGTTATATGAACTTGCTTATGTATCTACGTAGATAAGTCGAAAACGATTTACGCCTTCGAAAAGAATATTCGGCTCGTTATTACTGGAAAATTTGGGCAACTCGGCAAGAATTCATTTGAGTCAGCTATGGCCTGAAATCATTTGCATAACATAATAAAAAACCCTTATCTTTACAATTAGGCTACATTTTTGGCCATAACCTTAAATTATAAGCCTTTTGTTTCTTTTTGAAAACAAACATTTCTGAAAAAAAGACCATTTTATAAACAAAAGTGATAGTTTAATAAACCACTTCGAAAAGTATTAATATTCAACGTTCGGCCTAGTTGCCAAATAAAATAACGCTAAAGTATTAAAAATATCATATCGCCCAAAAATGGCTCTATCGCTCAAAAACTTTTCCAAAAGAAAATTCCACAAAGCCCAAAAAATCAGTGTCATATTGCTTAAATCTATTTTAAAATAACGTAACGCCCAAATTACTAATTTACATATCGCCTAAAAGATGTCAGGTGTTTCAACATTTAGACATGCTGACAAAATATTTGCTTTTTTTTGGCAATGAAGATATTAAATGAAAAAAATGTCAGATGCTCCAAAAATTTGGATCGTCAAGAAAGCGTAACAAATAGGTTTGGCTTTATTTAACTTTAAGAACGTTTAATATGTATGGCATGCTTGCTGCCCCCTGCAACCCCCCTGCTTAGGCTCCTGTAGTGAGCCCAAGCATGCCCCTCAACACAAACTTCACTGTTCATACGCGTTCCTGAGCCCAACCACCAAAAATCTTTTGGGCATTGTTACATTTATAAATTTAGGCGTTGTGACATTGAAAGTTGGTTTGGGTGATATGACATTTTATTTTGGGCTATGTGCCGTTTTCTTAGTGATATTTTTACGACGTTTCTCTTTTTGATTTGGGTAATATGTCCTTGGTTGATAAGACATAAGAAACGATAGAAATCATAACCGTCGTAATGCTCAAAATAAATGTCACAAGAACAACCACTATGTCATAAAACCCACATTCAAAATTCTCTTGGGCAAAATGACACATACAAATTTGGGCGTTCTTTTTTTAACGACATTCGCTTTCGTTTTTTTGACGATTTTTTTACCTTTTTGAACTTTATGGCCAATTTTAGGATTTATGACATTTTAGGATTTGGGAGTTATGGTTTTGGGCCAAAATTTAATATTTAGCTCTTTTTAAAAAAACGGTATTTCAATAAAAAAAAAAAAAATTGGGTGGCGCAACAGTCCGTTTTGAACTAAGGCCTTACAACTCTCAACCGTTCCTGTGTGCGAGCACTGTTGTCAGGGATGGAGAGGACCTACAGTTTCAAGCCGAATCCGAACGGCTAATTTGAGAAAGCACTTGTCATGATAGGAATTACTCTTGGAGAATTTGTCAATTTCTTGCAGAAGGCAGTACCCATGAAAAAACTTTAGATGGCAGAACGCAAGACCTCTGGCATGACAGTCCAACGCACTAACCATCAATCTACTGGTGCTGAATTTCAATAGAGCCAGTTATTAAATTGTTTGTTCAATTAAGTGTTGCCAGATAAACAAAACTTATTAAAAAAAACTCTAAATCAGTAAAATCAGTACTTTTTCATACAAAAGATCTCTTAAGGTGAAAAAATGTACATCGTGTTTTTCAATAAGAGCGCTAAAAAACTTTTTTTTTTTTATAAAACAAAAACGGTATTGAATATGAATGCAATTCTTTATTCCTGTGAAAGTATGTTCGATGCCATTATGGACGGAACTCGATTTCTTTTGAATGGCCACCACGGGTACGCTTGCAAAAGTCCAGACGCTGAACCAAATTTTTTACGGTTTTCAAGTATAAATCGACCGATACTGCTGCAATTTCACGTTCTATATTCGTACAAAGTTCATAAATTGGGGGCCAAAAATATTAGGTTATCATTGAACGGTAGCGATTCCAATTCACAGTAACGTACCGCCGCCGGCCCATAAACCACACCAAACCGGGATGCAATGATGACTCATGGAGTACGTGTGGGTTGCTGCCTGACCGCATATTTTGTTTATTGACGAAGCCATTCAGCTAGAAATGAGCCTCATTGCTGAAGATGATTTTTCGATGAAAATCCGAATCATACTCAATTTGTTGCTCAGCCCAATTCACTAAAATACGACGCTTCTGGTGGTCATGCGGCTTCAGTTCTTGAATCTTGTAAGGACGTAGGCCAAGTTTTTTTTCGCAAAAATTCGCCAAAACGACGTCGCAGAGATGCCCAACGGTTGATAACGACGTGTAAAGCGTCCAATACACGATACAATCTATCGTAACGACTTGAGTTGTACCGATATCGGTAGCGATATCGAAAGTGAGCACACACACCAAACGACTAGCTCACGATTTCATCAACTGTCAAAACGATTCACATCAAAGCAGCCGTATGCAACCTCACGTTTTCGCTCGATAGCATTCGACCATGCGATTTCAGTACAGCGGATACTTTGTCTTACACACACGATAAAATCATCGCATGCGATTCAACTTTTGTACGATAATCGGTACAATAATTGTATCGTGTATTGGGCGCTTAAGAGACACATTTGGGCTTTCTGCAACTGAAGCCCTAGCTACAGCAATATTCTCGATACTACGGGCACTTCTTTGTCTCACTGGTACGGGAACATTTTGTACTGTGCCTTTGGATTCAAATTTTTCTACTAGACGCACAATTGTTGATCTGCCAGGACGATTATGACGACCATAAATTGGACGTAACGCTCTTAACGTTGAGGCCACTAACTCCGAATTTCGGTAGTAAATTTTAATAATTTCGACCCTTTATTAGCTCGTATATCTTTCCACCATGAAATGACAATCTTTACTGAAGAGAAATGTCAAAAGAGCGGTAAAAAATATGGCGTCGTTTGCTGTCCCTGTCGCTCTACTTTTGTAGCGTCCCTGTTGAAAAACCCTGTATTAGTATTAGCTACACTTACACAAGTTGTCACATATGCTAAATAGTAACAATAAATTAAATTAACATTAAAAACTTTACTGAAAAAGTATTAAAAGTTCTTCAGCTTTAGAGTTAAAATATTTTCACCATCACTTTTTTCCCTTACCAAAATAAAAACCTTAATCTACTAGGAACATTCTTAGCTGCCAATCCTTGTTTCCAACCCTTGTTCCCTTTCTCCTTATTTTACTGATAGTAATACTTAATCTGTAAAATTGAACCTTGATTTATCGCTAACTTAACCTCCATTCCATCTGAATTTCATGCCATTCCCATGGATAGTCATATTCATATAATTTTCAAAACCACATCATACGAAGAGAGTATCCTTATCAGAACATGTTAAATACGGAAATCACACAATTCCCACCAGTTACATTAACAATGGATTTTATTGTTTCTTGATATCTTCTACAAAGTTTCCAGTTTCAAAAACGAGAATTTATTTAAATCACACTTCATTTAATAAAGAAAATAAAAAAGCTACAAAGCGAAAGTGATTAAGTACAATGTAAAAATACACAATTGAACAATACAATTTTTCTATTTACATATTTATAAAAAAGATTAAAATAATAAGAATAACATTTTTTGACATTTTATTTAAGTCAAAATCATCAAATTCAATCTTAAAGAGTGTTTCATAGTCTATTTTTGTAAAAGAGATACAAAATCTGACAGATGACGTTCAATATGGTTAAAACGTTTCCACTCGTTTAAGGTCTTATTTTTGCTGATCCTCATCTGTAAGTTCTAAAAATAATTTGTTAACATAGTAGTCAAAAATGTACTAAACGAATGTCAGTAAATTCAAATATTGCAAAACTTTTAGGACACACTGTCATATGACAAACTAACATTTAGAAATTTCAATAAGCATAAGTTTAAAGCCGTGTTCAAATAACACTGGTGCCGACAAGGTTCTTCTTCTGGCAATTATATTGCTCTTTTTCGATATATCTTGATGGCCTAAATTCAAATTGTGTACTTAAATTAACTCTATCGCGTCGGTTTTTTGAAATGTAAGCTTTTGAAATTCAATCAAAAATTTGCTAAGCGGAGCTGACTTTTAGCTTTCTATCTCCGAAACGGTTGAGCGTATAAACAAATTACTGGGACAAAAATGTTAGCGAGTTACATACTTGAAAATTTTGGTAAAGATATTACGACTATTTGACTTATACAAAATCTGATGGAGCAACAGTTTGTAGAGACTTTACAACTCTAAACCATTCGTGTGCGCGATTAAAGTCAGGGATGGAGAGAACAGTTTATCTGCCGAATTTGAACGGCAAATTGGAGACAGCACTTTTCATGACAACAAGAATACTTTGGAAGATTTTTCAATTCCTCCCAAAATGCCTTAAGTGAACAAAAACATTTAAGAGATAAAGTCAGGGGTTGAACTAAAAACCTCTGGCATGACAGTAGCATTTGATCAATAAAAATGGAGATAATCATGAAAAAGCGGTTTTCAGGTCTTTTGATAGTCCATAACTTACGACGCGTACACCAAATTGTATGTGACTTTTTACACAATGTTTAGAACACCAAAAGAAAAGTATAAACAATATTCTAAATCAATATCACTCATTCCGGCGAGGTAAAACCCTCATTTTACTGGTCCATTATAAATTGTATATAGTAATTTGAAAAATCATCATAAGTTGTTATATTTTATCTGGGGCTTACATACATCTTGAAAGATTCATTACAGTTTGTGAGAAGTCCGTCCCGTCGTTTAAACAAGTTTATCACATCCAAATTTTGAAATGCCTTGAAAAGATACAAAAATAATGTTGGAAACGGGTATTTTAAAAATTTTGTAGGCAGTTAAAATTGAAGTAAAAATTTACGTATTTTCCATAACAATGAAAGCATTAAACTCAACATTTCTCAAAAAATAAGAATTAAAAAAAAAAACTATAAAATACTAAAATGATCTAAATTGTATCTTGAAGACATGAACTACACTGTGTCTCTTAACTCAGCCTTAAGAACTCTGTAATTGGTTGTCTGTAACATTTTTAAAAAAGATACATTCAAAAAAAACGATTGTGATAGAAAAAAAATAAGCCTGGATTTCAATTCGGGACAACTTAATCCTTCAAAAATGTATTGTATTCTTTGTGAGAAAGAGACGCCCATTTTCGTACAATGTTTTAAGACTACCAAAATATTAAATAGTATCCTAAGTAATCATGGTATCTAAATATTAGTCTTTTTACCATTGTAAAATTTGATAAGCTTAAGGAAAGGGAATCTCCAAAATACCTTTAATTTTTCTAGTTCATTTTACCAAACAAAAAATTACTGTTTTATACGAAATCATGTTCCATTCATAGAATTTTCACTTTTTTTCTGCCCAAAGTCAAATATTTAGTTACAAAACTTATTGATTTCTCAGAAAACGTCGTTCCAAAGTGGGCCAAATGTTCAATTTCCTTCTAAATTCAACCCAAACAAAAATCTCTCCAAAATAAAAATAAATCCAACAACTTACAAAACAAAATAAACAAAAACAATAATTATTGTTGTTTTACAGCAAATTTAATTCAATGATAAAATCAGACTTCCCAAGAATAATTCCAAAAAGGTTCATTTTCTACAGACAGATAATTATGCCAACCCCAACATCTTTACTGAAACAGCGATAACTTTTGCATGCAAAACACTTACAAAACATTAAAAAAACAACAACAAAAAGTTCAAAAATAGGTAAAGATAGATTGTAAAAGTTCGACGAAAATAGTAGTACGTAAATTCCTATAACACAAGTTGTACCTACCTTAACGTATAAAGTTGTTATTTACGTGAGCAACAACGACGCGACGACGACGACGATGCTGACAACCGAGCGACGATGGCTTTGAAAAACAACAACAAGATACTGATAACAAAAATATCAAACTTATTTTGATTTATTTTTAGATTAATCAATAAAACGTTTTATTTTCATGTTGAATTTTTGCATTATTCCGATAGTAAAAACTATATAAGAAAATAATAAAAGCTTCAGTTTTACTGGCGGCAAAAGCCATCGCCTTCGCCATCGACATCACGCAGCATCGTTCATTTACCCTAAAAAGTCGATCACCCATCGCTTACGTCAAAAAGCGTGCGATAAAGAGCATATAGCCACTTAAATTCATTATAAAATCTAGAAAACAAAATAAAATAAAATAAAATAAAAATCAAACATTTAATTGCAACAACAAACCATCATTCTAATGTTTTTATATGAACGAGTAAAGTATCTTTGTGCGGCTTCGGTGGCTGCGGTGGCGGCCGGGCGTTAAGATGGAGACTTTCTTATACCCGTGCCACTTGCATTAAGTTAGAATATATACACTTTGGGATATAAAAAATATACCTATCTAGCTAGATACATTTTTGTATATTCGTTCGTTTGTCGTAGATACACAAAGTATCTACATATCTGTGTAATTTTGGTGAAGTAGCTCGTACTCGTAATGTATCTAAAATGTAGGTGGAAAAAAGCTTCTTGTTTTTTTGTTGTTGTTGTTGTATCTTCTTGCATCTGAACTGTGAAGCTACTTGCTATAAGATGAGAGTCGAATGCCTGCTCAATTTGAATGACGTCATTAGCAGATGTTTTTACTCTTGAATATGTCTTCAAGAACTCTCAGAGTTTTTAGATGTTTTTTGTTACTTTTTCTATGTACACATATTAAAAAAATGTATCTTACAGATATAATGTGATGTGTGGTTGTTTGTTACATTTTTATTTATTTTGTTCGTAAATGAAAGGAATGGCTAGAGAAGAGAATAGAAGAGAAGAGGGTTATAGATAATGTAGCAGATGAACGAACCATTAGGGAAGGTACCTAAATACATGTCTAGATAGGACTGTACTGAACTTAGATACATTCTTTAAATGGATGCCATCACTATCTATACTATACCTATGAAAAATGCTCGTAAAAATCACAGATGAAAATGGAATATTACTTACACGAGTTTACATAATAAAAATCTTTGAATATTATGTCTTTATGCAGGCTCAGTGTAACTTACCTACATACCTATGAATTAAGATAGATACAAATACGATACGAAGTTGTGATAATAATCTAAAAGTACTTAAATGAAATTATTATGGCATAAAAATACTTGAAGCTATAAATTTATACATACGGAGCATGGAGGTATGGAAGATAGATACGTTGGTTATTTTTTTTTTTATCATCTTTGTAAGAGTGAAGTTTTAGGAATTATAGACAATAAAGATGCACGACTGTATTTGTAAGTGAGGGTATTTAGCATTTTTTTGCAGTGAGGCAGGTCGAGGATGGTTTATAAATACTTTTTTAAGCATATTTTATATAATTTATTAAGGACGTATCAGACTTCGGTAAGGGAATATAGTTTTTTTTAACAATTTTTTTGGAACTTTTCATAAGAAGTCATTACATTTCTCCACGTTTCAAGGTCCTTAAAATATAAACAAAAGGTTTTTAAAGAGATGTCTTTTGGTACATGTGTATGTCCTTACATTCAGTATACCTTTTCTTGTCGCCCATATCTCCAAAACTGCCAGGGATATCGAGTTCAAATAATTTTTTTAAACATTTAATAACATCAAAAGATGCAGAAAGGATTTTCAAAAACTAGAAACGGATAGTTTTTTACTCATAGCACAAAAAAAGTGAAAAATGTGACTGACCCAAAATATTTCTCGAACCAAAAACAGTACCCACTTCAATTGTATTGTATTTAAACTCGAATATTCGAACAAGAAATGATATTAACTCCAAAATGATTGTATGTAACAAAAAATACAAATTCAATTTAAAAAAAAGGGACAGTTTTCTTACAAAAAGATACAAATTTAGAATAAATACTATCTACTAACATTTGGTAAAAATTGATTTTTGATTATTTTTTAGATTTGGTCAAATTTCTCAAATTTTTTTTTTATAAAGAATGAAAATCTTCAAAAAATACTGCACGAAATTTCTAAAAACTGATTTTCGACTTAAATATCTTGGTTTCGAGATCTAAATTATTTCATTCTACGGAAAATTTTGTTGTTAGATAAGATCATTTTTTTTAGAAAATTAAATCGGTATTTTTTTATAAGAAATAAAATCTTTAACTTAAATTAAATAATTGGTTTCTGACAAAAATGTCTCGAGAACATAATTGGATTTTGAAATAAAACTAATTTTATCATATCTAAAATAGTTGTAGAAACATATCTTTAAGGAAAAACTTTTTTGACACAGCGAAAAAACTCATATGGATGTGGATTTTTTCATTGTTCGGTATCGGATGCTTTAAAGGCAGTAATTTTCTGAAATAGTGTCATAGAGTCAAAAGAATGGAAAGTTCTTGGTAGAATCGGTATTCAAAATCTAAAGACCAGGAACCCGTTTTATACATTTTGTTTTATACTAAAAATAAATACTGTTTTAATTCCAAATTTCAGTTTTTAAAAATTTAGAAATCATGTAATTTTTTTCCAATTGTAATAATTCTTTAAAAAATATTCCTTTTTCAATCAAAATTTTGTTTAAAAATCTGAAACTAAATAATTTGCCTGAAATGTGAGTTTTATTGAGTAATTTATGCTCTTATCAAAATTGTTTGAACTTTTTGTAAAACAACAAGATCTATGTCAGTTCTATTTGGAAGGTGCCTCGATTTTTACTATTATGCGATTTATTTTTAAGCGTTTACAATAACTTCGGTTGTTTTTTAAATTAATTTTGTATAATACACAATTTTTTAGTTCTTGTTTGAAAATATTTTTAGTACACAGTTATTTAGAATATATTATCTACTATTCATTTTACATTTGATTTTCGTTAAAAAATGTTTTTGAGATATCGAAGTTTTAATCCATAACAAAAATGAAAACATTTTTGATTGTCAAATATTATTTTGAAAATATGAGTGCATAAGAAAAATTATTGAAACTGGTTCATGAGTTCCTGAGAAAATTTAAAAACAAAATAACGGTTCTATGGGGGTTACCGCTCTAGAACAACACAAAAATATATTTTTTCTATTGAAAGAAGCCAAATTAAGAAAAAAATGTTAAGAGAAAATTTTAATAAAAATCAATCGGTTAATTTTTGAGAAAATTCGAATTTTCGATTTTTGACCAAAAAATTTTTACTCTTAACTCCTAGACAGATATCATATATTATAAAATAATATCATATTTTATTAAATTCTCGAGATCGAAATTTTAACGGATGCAAAACTTGCCATATAGTTCATTTATGTCGCAAGTAAAAAAACTATCAAAATCAGAAGAGAAGTTTTAAAAAACTAATAATGTCTATTTTTAGTATTTAAGTTATCTTTCGAAAAACCGGTGAAGTATGTTTTTCAATTAGAAACCTTAAGAAAATTGTACAACATATATCATCTTTATTTAAAACAAGATTTCAAAATCAGTCTTTGAGTAACATGTCAACAAATTAAGTAAACATTTTGGCGCAAACATTTTAACAAACGAACGGGAATTCGACATCTGTGAAACTAAGTTGTTAAACCAATTTTTTTTCAGTTGAAAGTCTGACATTTACGAAAATGGATCGCTTAACTTTCGCAAAACTCATGCAAATTCTTAAAACCTACTACAAAAATGGTGATTCTGCCAAAGTCACATATCGTGCTTTAAGAGGAGATTATGTTTTAAATAATAATCGTCCAACTATGCAAGCAATTGTCAAAATTTTGAAGAAATTTGGAGAGACTGGATTGGTTACAGATATTGTAAGGCCTGTGCATCATCGTTTTGCTTGTACCACTGAAAATAAGTAAGTGAAGAAAAATCACTTACAGCAGTGAAAGTATTGCAGATCGAATGTGTCGATTAAACGTCGTCGTTCTCAGGAATTAGGACTGTCTTACGGCACATTATGGCGTATTTTGCATTTGAAGTTCAGCTCACACAACAACTGAAGCCAGTCGATCGTAGATACGTCGAACGGGTGCTTGAACAACGGGGTGTGGACGGTGAGTTTTCGAACAAATTTTCCTCAGCGATGAAGCACACTTCTCCCTTGGTGAGTCGGTGGGTATGTTAATAAACAAAATTGTCGTATTTGGGGTTCTGAGAATCCTCAAGTAAATAAAGAGAGACCATTACGTCCACAAAAAGTCACTGTTTGGTGCGCTCTTTGGTCCGGAGGTGTCATTGGACCTTACTTCTTCGAAAACGACGATGGAACGACTGTCGTCTATTCGGAGCGTTTTGGTCATATGATAACCGACTTGGTTTTTCCTGCTATTGAGGAATAGGACTTGGAGAATATGTGGTTCCAGCAGACGGTGCCACATGTCACACAACTCGAGCGAATATGGCTTTATTGCAAGAGACATTTCCTGGCCGCGTAATTTCTCGTCGTGGCGATATCAACTGGCCACCAAGATCATGCGATTTGACATCGCTCGACTATTTTTTGTTGGGCTATGCTAAAGACCGTGTTTATGCAGATAAACTTTTGAGCTCTTCTCTTGAGCACTTAAAAACCAATATTCGTCAAGTTATGGCTGAGTTATGGCCAATATGTGTCAAAAAGTGATTGAAAATTACCTCAAAAGAATTGATGCCTGTAACAATTCGCTTAGTGGTTATAAAGTATTAACATTTAGCAAATTTACTTCCTATTCGAAAATGGTAAACATTTCTTAACTTGTAAAAAATGCATTCCCTTTTATCACAAGCGACTCATCTTGAGATGTCTAAAAAGTGACAGCTCGTGAAAAAAAACATAACAAACATATCTTAATCTGGGAAATGGATTAACTCATTCAAAATTTCAGAAATTAGAATTAATTCATTCGAAATGTTAGAAACTAAGAATAATATTTCTTTTCAAAAGCATTACTATAGATAAAGAGCCATTTTGTGATTTAAGTATCAATAAAATGTTAAGAGCTATTAACATGCTAAAATTTTGTCTACTCACTCAACTTATCAAAAAATGTTTAATATTTTGGTAAATTGCTTAAAATATTGTTGTAGATATGATTTTCATCAAACAAATTTCAAAAATAAAAAAACATTAATCATCTTCATAAAAAGCGCATTTTTGACAACATATTTCTAGAAGCATTTTTTAAGACTTTATTTCGAAAAAATATACCTAGGTAGGTATTCATACAACCTTTCTTTGGATCAATCTGATATATAGGTAGGTAGTTAAAATTACTCCCGCCTTATTTTCGCTTGATCAAACTTGAGAAACTCCAACTTTAGAGTGACAAGTAGGTACTTCAAATTATTTGAAAACATTATTAATTTAGCTTTCAAAAAAAAAAAACTAATATAAAAAAGTCCTCTAGATTGTCTTAAACTTAAGACCTACATAATAAGTTTAGCGATTTAGGCCTGTTTTACCGAATTCAAATTCGGTAATTGATTTTTTCAGTGAAATTTTGGACTCTGCTAAAAGTGTGTGGTGGTTTGAGTCAGTCAGTGTTGCCCCCAACAAAATGTTTAAAGCGCCACGACAACACTTCTCTTCTCTGTTGGTTGTTGCCTAAATGGTTTTTTACGCTTCTTCTAACACTAATGCACAAACTATCCCCCTTAAAATTTTGTATCTAACAAAAAAAAAAAAAATAAGTGCATCTGAATAGTATTTGTGTATCTGTATAAAAATTTTATAGTGGATGTCTAAGCTTTCTCGCTCTTTTTATCTCTGTCTCCCTTTAACTAACTCCCACTCTCTCTCTCTCTTTTTTGAGTATAACTCTCCGAAAGCTTTGAAGGGGTCAATTCAAATTCAATACCAATGCATCCATCGGATAGATAGATATAGAATTTTAGAGATACTTTTAGGTATTTTTGTATTTTTTTGTTTGGTGACTTGCTGCCCCTGCTGCCATAATAATAATTGCGCTGGTCGTCGCGTCGCGTAGCGTCGTTTTGGTTTCGTTTTTTGATGTTCGACGTGGGAAAAGCTTTGCAATTTAGTTTAGTTAGTGTTTGTTGCCGGGCTTTTTGCGTGTATACTTTCACTCGCCGTCAGTTTCCGACATTTTTGTTATTTTTTTATCATTTATTTGTCTTATTTTTGCAAAAATAAACCCGGCATTCTGAAAAAAAAAGAAAATAGAACTTAAAAAAACAAAAAGCAAGATGGAAAGAAAAATAGAAACCAAAAACCTGTGAGAGAAGAATTGTTTTGTTTACGGATGTGTAAACATTGAAAAAATATCTAAACAGCAGAAGCAGAAGCAGCGCCGTGCTACGGCTACAGGCTACAAGCTACGTACGAGTGGCAAATACAAAAATAAAAATTTAAGAAAACAAAATTCGTGGACAAGAAAAACAATATATCGTGTTTTGTTTCCTTTAGAAAAATAAGCAAAAAGCTGAAAAATAAAATAATATGGGGTTTGCAAAAATTTAATGAATAAAAATGCCGGCAATGTCTTCAGTTTTTCGCATACCTTAGGTACAAATATCTATATATGTACCTAGGTTCACTCTTGACGTCGTCGTCGTCGCTAGTCGCTCGTCGTCTTCGACTTTTGCGCTTTAGAAGGAAGGAAAACGAACGAACTTATGCGAGAGCCATCCATCTCTTACCTCAGTTTATTTTGGTTGTGTGAGTTTTTATTTTTCGTAGATATAACATCTTTTACTTGTATCTGAATTTGAATCTGAATCAATTCGTCATCCACCCACCATTTTGTTTTTTATTTTTTGGTTTGTAAAAATGTAGTATTGTAAGTTTTTTAATTTTGTTGTTGAAAGTTTAGTTTTGAATTAAGAAAACAAAATAAAAAGTTTCTTTATTTTGATTTTCTGAATCCAAGGAAGATATTAAAAATGAATAAAAACAAAAACGGAAAATTCTTGTTTTCAGTTGTGAAAATTGTGAAAACGTGATTCAGGACAGGAGTTTCGGCTTCGGGGGTGGTTATAGAGAAGTAGCATATGGCGGTTTGTATCTACGTTAAGAACGAACAACTGCCATGTGCTTCTAGGTTTTTGGAGCTTTTTTTTCCATTTTTATGTGTTTTATTTTAATTGACTTTGTTGTTGAATAAGAAGAAGAAGAAGAAGAAGAAAAAATAAAAATGAATTAAAACAACACAGCTAGAGCTAAGCTAGGTAGGTAGGTACCTACCTATAGATAGAAAGATAGATAGATAGATACATTTTATAAAAGTGCATTTGAATTGAAAGCAAATTTCATGTGTTATTATTTTTGGTGTGGAGAGGTCAAGATCAGCTGTGTGGAGGTGTGGTAGTGAGTAAGTGAGATTTTTCCATTTTTTGTTGTTGTTGTTGTTAATTGCAACTTGCACTCGTACCTAGTAGCTAAGGAATTTCTAGGTACATTTCTACCCAGATTTTATTTGACGGGGTGATTTGGGCTTTTGAATAGGGGTTGGTTTACTTAACCACTTATGTTATGTGGTACCTACTTGGAAACCTACTTATATTCCTATAAAGGTACATTTAAGAATGTTATATACATTACATATACCTACATATGTTTTTTAAGTGTTAAAGAAAAAGTTACATTTTAAAGTAGGTGCATGTACCAAGGTATGTAAATACAAATCTTACTACATACCTAGGTACATAGGTATACCTTCATAATTGAAGCATTTGGATGAAGAAGGATATAATTATATTGAAGTTTTCTCAGTTAAAGTAAAAGAATTCTAAGGGTGTAAAATGATGATGTAACAGTGGGATGATTTTTATAAAATTAAATCTGAGAGTAGGATTGTACCAACCTACCAAGGTACTTTTAATAGACTCTTAGATGAAAAATGTAAGATGTTTGTGAGACTTAAATTTAGAGAAGGAGGTACCTAGCAACATAAGTAAGTAGATACCTATAAACATATATAGTAGGTATACATGCATTTTACATATGTAATATATAATTTCAATTGGATTCATTTTACAGACTGGAGATTTATGTAGGTACAAAAATCTCATACCCACCTATAAGATCTGTGAATGATTCTTCAAGATTTTGTGTAACTCTGCTGATGGGCATACACTTTGGGTGTACTTGCCCAAATGAATAATAAAATATTTAAGATTTAAGGTTGATATTATAGCAGGTTTAAGTGAAGTTATGTACCTTAGAGTATTTATTATTCATTTTGGTATTTTTTAACGTGGTGATCCTGGTGTTTATTTTAATTTATGGTGAAAAGTTTTTAAACTCAATGTCTTGGCCAAGTATGATAGTAAATTGAATACCTTAACAAGTGCTTCTACACCAATTTAAAAGTGATGTCACTGATTCAGAAATGTAATTGCTACAAATCAAATGTTAGCTTAATTCATCGTAAGGTGGATTTTTATCTTTCACTGACAAGATTGTCAATGTCATTGTCATTGTCATTGTCATTGTCATTGTCATTGTCATTGTCATTGTCATTGTCATTGTCATTGTCATTGTCATTGTCATTGTCATTGTCATTGTCATTGTCATTGTCATTGTCATTGTCATTGTCATTGTCATTGTCATTGTCATTGTCATTGTCATTGTCATTGTCATTGTCATTGTCATTGTCATTGTCATTGTCATTGTCATTGTCATTGTCATTGTCATTGTCATTGTCATTGTCATTGTCATTGTCATTGTCATTGTCATTGTCATTGTCATTGTCATTGTCATTGTCATTGTCATTGTCATTGTCATTGTCATTGTCATTGTCATTGTCATTGTCATTGTCATTGTCATTGTCATTGTCATTGTCATTGTCATTGTCATTGTCATTGTCATTGTCATTGTCATTGTCATTGTCATTGTCATTGTCATTGTCATTGTCATTGTCATTGTCATTGTCACTGTCACTGTCACTGTCATTGTCATTGTCATTGTCATTGTCATTGTCATTGTCATTGTCATTGTCATTGTCATTGTCATTGTCATTGTCATTGTCATTGTCATTGTCATTGTCATTGTCATTGTCATTGTCATTGTCATTGTCATTGTCATTGTCATTGTCATTGTCATTGTCATTGTCATTGTCATTGTCATTGTCATTGTCATTGTCATTGTCATTGTCATTGTCATTGTCATTGTCATTGTCATTGTCATTGTCATTGTCATTGTCATTGTCATTGTCATTGTCATTGTCATTGTCATTGTCATTGTCATTGTCATTGTCATTGTCATTGTCATTGTCATTGTCATTGTCATTGTCATTGTCATTGTCATTGTCATTGTCATTGTCATTGTCATTGTCATTGTCATTGTCATTGTCATTGTCATTGTCATTGTCATTGTCATTGTCATTATCATTGTCATTGTCATTGTCATTGTCATTGTCATTGTCATTGTCATTGTCACTGTCATTGTCATTGTGTTTAGGATTTGTCCAAAAAACCCAATTAAGAAAGTGGGATAGGACTTGAAAGGATATACCGATGCATATTTGTTTTGAATAGCTGCACGTTGCAGTAAGTGGAAAATATTAAGCAGCATAAAATATTCTGCATTCGTGTTGTACGGCAAAAAAAACAATCTTTGTACTTAAATGTTTGTCTAAAATCGGACTTAAGTGCAATAAAATGATGGGCATTCCTGAAAGAACGAATATTAGCTTGAATTTAAGTTTAAGATGGAAGTTTATTTCGAATAACACAAACAATTATTTACTTCATTTTTGTATGGCAATGTTTTTCTTTCAAATTAAATTTGGTTAAGTAAGAAAAAACTAATAAAATGGTCGCTAAACGAAAACAACCTTATCATGTTTAATGATTTTCCCTTTTAAATTGAGTTTATTACCAAAACACCGCATATAACGATCATTAAATCCATCATACCATTAATGTTAAAGCCAGTTTCTTTATCCAAACGGAATTCGTAACCAATGTTCAATATTTCAAATCTCTGACGTCCGAGGAACATCATGAGCCCTTCCCAAAGCAAGTTAGTCCTTTTTCTCGTTGTTTTAAATTCAATCGACTTTAAAAACAAATAACTTGTCTTGTTTTTCTTATACCAAAAATTAATATAAGTCAGAATGAAAATAAATTAATAATACACAAGAAAATTCTTAATATCCGTAGATAAGGCTTTTCTTACTTCCATATAGTATTTTGTGTGATTAATAGCCTATACTTTGTCTTATAGCCTTTTCTTATGCTCCTCATCTAACAAAGAACCATTATTTGTTTCTTACAAGTTTGATGATTGTTTAAATGTCTTTGGTGGTTGGCAGACTGTAATAACAATGCCCACATCTTTCCCTCAAAAAAGTTATATTTTCTATACTTCTCATTGTCAGGAGAAGATATTAATAAATCATTATGACTTCCCTTACATTTTACTAAATGCGAACATTTTACTGTTTGTTTTTTTCTTTTTCAAATATTTTAAAATCGAATCACAATTAAATCAAAAATAAATTCTCCTTAAATAGTTTCGCCGCTCTTCAGCTGCTGTTGCGTTCTTTTTTCGGCGAATCAAAAATGACGCATTCAAATCATAGAATCGAGTCGAAATGGCCTTCATTTGAAATAAATGAATTTTTCAGCGCACAAACACTTGACCTTCCTCAAAAACAAAAAACAATCAAAAGTCTGGTTCTTGTCTGAGAAAAAAAAAAATAAAATAAATTAACATCGAAAAGAAAAAAATTAAATTAAGTATGCTAGACACATTTTCACATGTGGACGCGGTGGACACTCCTACATTGCCGACCCACCGCCGCCGCCGACGACGGTTTTATTAGCCTGCCCGAAAATTACCCAAATCAACCAACAACAATAAATATAAATAAAAATGCAAGTTAGCAGAAATTTTATATTACGTTATCGGCTGAAAATGTCTTTCTTCTTAAATTTCACGATAAAAACATAAATTTAAATTCTGTTTATTTTTGGGATTTGTATTTCCGGAAACGGAAGTAAGATTAATAAGAATTTAATTATTGAACATTACAGTGTTTCAAATTTCTCATGAAATTGCATAAGTGCATCTTTTTTAAAATATATCTCTGCTTTCCTAAACACAGCCCTTCTAATTTTAATTTATTTTTTTTTTATTTCCATTTCAGAAAGAAGATCAAACTTTTAGGCGGAAATTTTTTGTTTTCGGTAAGTTTAATGACTTTTTCTATCTTAGCAAGAGTTTTTTAAATTTTATTTTCAAATTCACCCAAACTGCAATCTACAAATACGAAGCTATGTAAATGGAATGGAGTGAAAAACAAGAAAAAAGTAAAACAAACATTTATAAATAGTCAAATGTAAATTTAGAAATTGAAAGTGCGCCAAGAATTGCATTGAAAACATTTGTCTGATGCACATAAGCCCGAACCAAATTGCAGGGTTTAAGTTTTTTGTTATTTGGCGTTGTTATTTCTTTTTCTGTCTTTTGCATTTCGAAGCTATTTTTAAATAAGTTTGTATGCAGTTTTTTATAAATTGTTTAACATGTTGTATAAATTGTATAATTTGTGTTTTTTAACATTATTAAAATGGTAAGCAAAATTTTATGGTTGAAATATGTTTGACACGAAAAGTTAATACCAGTATGTACATATGTTTATTGAATTGTTACAAAATAAACGCCATGTAAAAATAGCTATGTAGACATTTTGAAAATATTTGCGAAATGTTCCAAACATGCAAAAAAAAGTATTATTCAGTTATAGGACTTTAAAATGGAAATAATGCTAACTTACGCAAATTCATCTGAAGGTCGTCCAAAAGTTTTCGAGGATTAATGCAGCTGCAAGTAAATTTAATTTAATAAAAAAAGAAATGAAAAGACAAAATTGTGACAACTTAGCTTTTTTAAATTGTTTTGTTGTTTTTTGTTATTTTTGGTATTTCTAAAGTTTTTAGATCCAATTTTTTTAATTATCAAATAAACACTCACACTTCTAGCGTGATTGGAAAAATAAGTAATAATACATAAATAAGAACCAGTCCAAGTTTTATAATATGAACATTATGCAGTTTCTCTCAAAATATTTGCTTTTGAATGGAAATATGATCGGTACTGAAAATAAAATCTAAGTTTATTGCGTGTGTTGATGTTTACGAGTAAACTTTTTTAATAGTCAGTTTCATATCAGAAAACTTGAAACTCTTTGGCAGTGTTCACAATTTGCAACTGATATTTCTTTAAATAATTCAAATTGTCATTTCAAGAACTTTGAAGAGCATGCTAGCAATATTTGAAGATTAAGCTATTTTTTTTGTCGGGATCTTCGAGACGTTACACCAATTTCAATAATTCAAATTGTCATTTAAAGAACTTTGAAGAGCATTCTAGCAATATTTGATGGTTAAGCTATTTTTTTCAAGATGTTACACCAATTTCATGTACAGGACACCACATATTCTCAAGGTCGTATTCTTCAATAGCAGGCAAAAAAAGTCGTTTATCGTATAACCATAATGCTACGAATTGACAGTGACAGTTGTTCAATCGTCTTTTTCGAAGAAGTCACACCTCCAAATCAAAGAGCGCACCAAACAGTGACTTTTTCTGGATGTAATGGCATCTCTTCAATTACTTGAGGATTCTCAGAACCTCAAATACGACAATTTTGTTTATTTACATACCCACCGACTCACCAAGTGAGAAGTGTGCTTCAGCGCTGAAGAAAATTTTCTTCAAAAAATCACCGTCCACAGCCTGTTGTTCAAGCACCCATTCGAGGTATCGACGACGACGTTGTGAATGGTTAGCTGGATTCAGTTGTTGTTGAGCTGGACTTTATATAGATGTAGGTGTAGATCCAAATGTAAAATACGCCAATACGTTAGACAGTCCTAATTCCTGAGAACGACCGACGAGGAATCGACACATTTGGGTCTTCGGCAACACTTTCAAAGGCATATTTTCAATGGAACGAGCAAAACGATGATGCACAGGCCTTACAATATCTATAACCAATCCTGTCTCTTCAAATTTCTTCACAATTTTGCCAATTGCTTGCGTAGTTGGACGATTATGTAAACCATAATAATGATGGCTGTGCAGGATCACCATTTTTGTAGTAGGTTTTAAGAATTTGTATGAGTTGATAGTTAAGCGATCCATTTTCGTAAATGTCAGACTTTCTGTTCTATACTTCCGCTAAACGGATAACCCGTTATTTCTGTGTGTTTTTACGTTTTGGAAAAATACACGTAGCATTAACAACACAATAATTTCTTCTTAATTTGTGAACGCACCCTTTCGTTAAACAGAATTGTCACTGTCAGTTCCATCAGTTAACTTGCATTTTTCATAAGGATCTTGGTTTACACCCATAAAAGATGAAGCTGAATCAAGAATTGATGATGATGAACCATTTGAAACGACGCGAAGTACCTTCTCTATTTTGGCTCGTTTTGAAATGCCTTTTCAAAAACCCTCTATTTTTTCAAAATAATTTTTCATTTAAAACCGTCCCCTATTAACTGTCATCTTTAGACATTTGACAAGAAAAAACAACTCCATTAACAGAAATGAAACAATAAGCCCTTCAAATACGTGCCTTAATTGTTCAAATTCGCTCCGTTAACAAAAAACCATTTCAGTCGGCAATTTTAAAACTGCTTGAAAATGTGAGTTGTTGAGACAAGTTAGTGATTTAAAGAGTTGAAGCCGTTTACGTCGTTCAAGATTAGCTGCGAATATTGCTGTTTCAGCCCGTAGTGTTGACTGAAACACATGGTTATCGATTTTTCGATCTTTGGAATTAGGCATGAAGATTTCGTCTTAAAGTCTAAAAGTTCAGTAAAGATAACAATTCTAGTTTTGAAATAAAAATCCATTGATTTGTTTTGAAAAATAAAATTAGTTTTTGGATATTAGAATTAAAGTTCTTGTTGAAAAAAGCTGAACTAATTTTATGCCAATTAATTAATTCAAAACTACTTGAAAATGAAATAGCTTGGGTTACTGGAACACCCTTGAACTTATTTAAAGTCTGAAACAATTATTTTTCAACTATAAGGTTATTTTGAATATTTGTATTTATTGTCTACAACAAAACAATATTTATTTTTTTATTGTAGCGATTTTTGTTATCAGTGAATTGACCTTAAAAAACATTTTTAGTGCAAAAATGTTGCACCAACTGTCAATGAGTTTGACACTTCTGTTTTGAGTGTTTAAGGTATGTCAAAGTAATTTCAATTTTTCAAAATGAACAATCACAAGTAATAATACATTTCTTTATTATTTGCTAAGTTTCAGTTAAGTTTTAAATGAGCTTGAACTTACAGACTTTAAAAAAACGTATGAGAAATCAACAAATTTTTTAACATACATATATGACATTTAAGAGACTTATTATTTTACACCTATTATAATTTACTAAACAATTTAGACTTTGGCAAAACTTTCAAATAACTTTGAAGAATTATAAAAACTAGTAGGAAGGAATAGAGATTCAAAATTCTTTCGAAAGGATTTGAACACTTAACAATTTCTTATTTTTTGAATGATCCAGTTCATTTTTCAAAATTTTACTATCAAAACAAACAAATATTTTATTTTTTTTGTTTTTTTATTTTAGCAAAATATAGGTACTTTATTAAATATGGCAGAATTGCACAATTTACATAGATATGGTTATTAACTACCTTACTAATGACAATTAACTTTTTGTTTCAAATAGATTTTAATTGAAATTTAAATTTATTCGAAAGAAAAACTACAACAAAAGCTTCAAAATATTTTATTAATAACAAAAATTATGGTAAAATACTATGCTGAAAATCAAGACAAACTATCAAACTTTACTTAATACCAAAATCCAGCTAAAATTGTTGACACTTGGCTCTCCTGTCATTTCTCTGGGTGTGTTCGTTAAGTGCACTACCTAACTACTCTCCAACACTTGGTTCAAACTTAAAAAGATATAATTGTTTTTTAAACAATGTCAATTGTGTAAATATTGAATTTTTTAAATTTAGTAAAAATAAATATAAGTCAGCTAATTTTTTAACTAACTGCAATATAAACAAGCCAAATGTGAATATAAATAAAAATTGCAAAACTGACTAACTTAAAACTATTTTTAATTCACTCAATATTGTCCCTTAAGGCTACAGATCATTTTTGTGAGATAAGCTTATAAAACATAGTGAACAAGAGAATTTGGCTAACAATAGAAACATCTGAAGACCTTCTTCATCTATTTTTTTTGCACAATCGTGGTTGGAACATATTTGAAAATGTTTAATATGAATCATTTTAACATTGCCCTCAAAACTTCTTCTCACTTGAACATTAAACAAAAATAAGACTTGGAGAGAATACAGACTATAGAATAGTAAAACTTTCCATAAATAGCATCTGATTGCTAAGTGAAATTCTAAGAAAGACCCACGGAACCCCTTTGGCTTTAAATTTAGCTAAATGCTCTTTTTTTTTGTTCAGTTTAGATAAATAGTGGAATAGCTATGGTGTATGGTGAAACGCCTAAGGCATTCGGTTCATCGTCGTCGTCATCATCATCGCTTAACCATGGTCTAGAACTATCAAATTGAATTATCTTAAGTGTTAGCAAACAAACAACGAGGAGAAAAATAAGAAAGATGCACTACATCCATTTTATTATCTTCACTCTGTTAATGGCAAATTGTTGAAGTTACAACATAAACTAGGTATGGGCAGATAGATACCTTTAAGAAAAATAAAAGAAGAACTCCTACTTCATAAAATGCCAAATGCATTAGAGCCAGAAAAAAATCAGTTAGCATGTAGAATATAATAAATAGGTTTAGGCATCGAGCGCGCAGGCATCTGAGATACTTTCTGTTTGGTGAAAATTTCAATTCAAACCTTAAGAAGAAAAAAAGTGGAGTATGTGCGCTTAAAGTTGTATTTTTATTTTGTTGTTCTTATACAACAACAACACGAAAAAAACACAACTGCCCAAACATGTTTAACAACATTTTTGGCGGCAGAGAGAGGCTGATTTGTATCTTATATTTTTTTTTTCTTCTTTGTAAACGGACGACAACATCGAGTTTACGGTGCTAAAGTATCTGGAGGTGGTTGGCGCTGCTGGTTGATGGTGGTACAATTTCTATTCATTGAATGAGGCTCTATTGTTGGAGTAAAAGGCTCTCAAGACTCATATCATCAGACACGAGAGACAAAGTTCTTTATTTTCTTTATTTCTTGAGTTTAAGAAAAATAAAAAAGGAATAATAAACTGGAGGAAGAAGAATACCACCACCACCGGCAGAATGTTGATGGTTGAAGGAGATTACTGCCATGTTGGTTTGGTACCTACCTAACCTACAGCGTGGGTGTAGCAAGCAACGTCGTCGTCGACAATGCAGTTCAATGAGGTCAGTTTGTTTAGGTCTGCTGATAAGTTCTGTGTCTCTTTTCTTTTTTGTTGAACAAATATATAAAAGAAAAGAAGTGGAAAATGACAGAAAGCGAAGGACTTTAATTTAATTTGACACTCTAGCACCTCCTTATGTCCTTTTTCACTTGTTTGTATTACAGACTGTTTGAATAAAATATTTTTATATTACATTTTTAAATAAAACAATAAATCTTCATGTCAAAGAAACCATTTAGATAATTATTTACAGCTATGCCCAAAGTAATGGGAACAAAGCTAATTTTGTACTGTTTCTGAAATTGTGATTTTTAGTTTATTCACTACAAGCTTTATAAAAACCTGGATACAAAAATATGAATACGTAATTGAAACCTATTTTTCAATAGATATTATTTTTCATATTAAATTAAAAAAAGCCTTATTTCAATTTAATTTAATTAATTCTATATTTCTTAGAGTCAACTTAATAGAAACATCTTTCTTGAGGAATCAAATAACACACCCTTTATAGGTCCACTGGTGATCTCATGGTTTATCTCACCGAACTGTAGAACAAATTCCTACATCGTTTTGGAGAAAGTAAAATTATTGCACTTGACATTTTATAAGTATTCGATAAAATTTGACAAGAACGTCTCTTACCAAATATGTGTGCCTTCGGTTTTGACGAAAAGCTCCTTTGTTGGATTAGAAATTACTTTTCTGACCGTTTAATACAAACAGTATTAGATGGGTTACAGACTGAAAACGACATAATAAATGCTGGTGTGCCCCAAGGCTCTGTCTCGTCCCCTAAATTCTTTCCTATTTTTATTAATGATCTCCTCCTGTCTGAAACATCCACTCTATTAAGTAGCTGCTTCGCTGAAAATATTAACCTCAGCTTTTCAAATTCGGTCTTAGATTAACAACACTCCTTTTTGAGTGGGGATCTTATACGGCAATCTATGATACGCTCATTATATTCTGACCTAGAAATCATTGTTAATGGGGAATCATAAAAGGAGTACAATTTGTTGCGCAGAAAACTCAGCGGTGTCTACTCTCGTTAAAACAAAATTAACCACATTTGGGGCACTTGCAACAAGGAAACTGAAAACCCTGAAATCCTCGGTGTATGTATCTCCAACCACCTCTTTTTTTGGAACAATCCCATACCCGAAAATGTCGGTAGATATTTGGGTTTCCTAAGGCGATGCAAAAAGTTTTTCTCCACCTCTGATCTGGGTTTTATCTATAATACGTCCAGCTTTTACATACATCTGTATACGTCAAAAGCTTAACTACATAGTTCCAATCTTTAGGCTGATGCTCCTGCAAATTCAGTTTTTCGGCCAGTACTAAACAAAGAGCATTCTAAATAACCGGTGATGATATCATCGTTGAATCATTTACGCCACTTAAAATCGGTCGTAAAAGTTCCTGTTTTACACTTTTTTACCGCATTAGTGAATTTAGCCAGTTGCATTAATTCTCGAAACAATTAAACCCTAATACTTGTGCCTCTTAGAAATGTTCAACAGTGTACCTCTCCGGCCAAGCTTGGGTCAAATTATTAAGTACAGAGATTCGTTCTTAACCCGTACTACGCGAATGTAGAATGATTTACTAATCATTGTAATATTCAAGAATTCAAACCTAAAGAACATCGATGCCTTCTTTCAAACCCTCTCTCCCTTACATAAAAGATTGACTCCTCCTGCAGGATACACAAAATTGTTCCTAAATTAGGTGGCGCAACAGTCCGTTGACAACTAGGGCCTAGTGACTTACAACTCTCAACAATTTCTGTGTGTGAGTAATGTTGTTAGTAATGACTTTCATTACCTTTATATTTGCTTATTAAAGATGCTCTGTTGCTTAAACCTATTTTAAACAGGGCTTTTGTTCGATTTAATGAATTTAAATAACATTCTTGCAAAATTTGGATCTACTTTTGCGATCCCACTTAGGATAATATGTCTCATTACGAAGTGCTAAAATGCCTTCAATACACAATTTCAAGATCCAACACAGATAAAACATTACATTTTTCAAGGGTTCCTATTATTTTCACTAGGAAAATATCGCAGCTGTATCTCCACTAATAAATAAATATAAATTGAGTGGCGCAACAGTCCGTTTGAGAACTAGGGCCTAGTGACTGACAACTCTCAACCATTCCTGTGTGCGAGTACTGTTGTCAGGGATGGAAGGGACCTACAGTTTTAAGCCGAATCCGAACGGCAAATTTGAGAAAGCACTTTTCATGACAAGATTTACTCTTAGAGAATTTGTCAATTCCTCGCAAGAGGCAGTACCCGTGAAAAAACTTAAGGTGGTATAGGCAGGGATCGAACCCAAGACCTCTCGCATGACAGTCCAACGCACTAACCATCATGCCACGGGTACTACGCTGTATCTCCACTATGTGAACAATTTTGTGGAAGGATTTAGATGTGAAGCCTTTCAAAATACGAGGTGTGTTCAAAAAGTACCCGGAATTTTCGTTTTTTCAAAAAAATATTTATTTATTCGTTTACATCAATGTGGTCCCCTTCAAAGTAGTCTCTCCCAGATATAATACACTTATGTCAGCATTTTTTCCAATCTTGGAAGGACTCTTGATATTCACTTTTTGATATGTCCTTGAGCTTTCTCAGCGATTTTGCCTTTATTTCTTCAATCGAGGAAAAACGCCGTCCTTACATGGGTCTCTTTAACTTTGGAAACAGGAAAAAGTCACACGGAGCCATATCTGGTGAATATGGAGGTTGGGGCATGACTACGGTATTGTTTTTGGCCAAAAAATTACGAACAAGCAACGACGAGTGAGCAGGTGCGTTATCGTGGTGCAAAAGCCATGAACTGTTTTTCCATAAATCTGAGTGTTTTTTTTCGGATTGCTTCACGCAAACGTCGCATAACTTCAAGGTAATACTCCTTATTAACCCTACGACCTTGTGGTAAGAACTCTTGATGCACTATGACTATACCATTATAATCGAAGAAAACAGTAAGCAAAACCTTCACATTTGATCGAACTTGACGTGCTTTTTTCGTTCTTGACGTTAGATGCTTCCAGGTGGACGATAGTGCTTTGGTTTCGACATCATAACCGTACACCCATGTTTCATAACCAGTTATGACCCTTTCAAGCAAACTTAGATCGTCGTTGCAGTTTCAGCAAAAATCGCCGAGCTCATAAAAACACGTCGAACGTTAGCAACTACCACAGACAAAGTAAACAGTGAATATAGTTGAAAATTGCATCATACTTTAGGGGCATGTATACCAACACAATAAAAAAATAATTTTGACCTTCGGACTCTCCAGACCCGCGGAATTTAAAAATTCCGGATACTTTTTGAACACACCTCGTACATTTAAACATGAATTGAACGACCTACGACTACGCCAAAGTTTTTGTGAATGGGCCCTTGAAAAGTTGGCGAAATATCTACTTTTTTATCGAAAAATTGTGTTTACCGACGAAGCTCATTTCTAATGGCTCGTCGGCTCATTTTTAATGGATACTTGAAGAAGCAAAAGTAGAGTATTTGAAGTGAAGTACAGCCAGAAGCATTTCAAGAGCTACCGATGCACTGTTTAGTGCGCACTATAGGCTGGCTGTTAGGTAAGGTTAGGTTAAGGTGGCTGCTGACGGAAAAGCCAACACACTTAGATCAATAGTTGGTCCGTTGTAAGGCATACTCTTTAAACCAATTTGAGCTAGCTATGAAGTGTTTAAGACAATATACATAAATGTCAGAAATTATTAGATCACTAGGATCATTGTATTAAAAGTCTTCAAGGTGTAGTCTTCATCTTTGTGACAGATCAGGATATGAACAAAGAAAGTGAAACACTCATAACTCTTCTTCTTCATCTACGCAGCTTCTACAAAAATAGTAGAGTTCCAAGTTAAAAAGCGTGCCTTGCCTACCTATTAAGCAGAGTCCAGTAAGGACACCTATAATGGAGTTAATGTGCAATCTATCAACTGAAATTTTTGCTAAGAGCAAATTAATTTAGTTAGTTGACGGACAAGTGTCGGTATTAGCCCATTTACTTTCTTGGTGCAGTTCTTAAGCATGAGGTTACAAGTAGCTAGGGATATACTGATGTCAGATTTGTTGCTCAACAGAGGTAACGTTTCTGGCGGAATCATTGGGCGGTATTTTTGTAAGGATGATGCGCATTGCCACTTTAACGCTTCTGTAATATTGGGAATATAATAAAGTTTATGTTTATAGCGACAAGCTCGCTTATATTGATGCACTGGAATCCAACATGGCTACATTTATTAAATGTTAGAGGCGCAGCCGGAGACAATATTTGCATGAAATAATCTTCTAACATTGGATTATTAATAAGTTTTTCTGAATTATATGTGTTTTTTAAATTTCTGCTAGCTCTTAAGAAATTACTTCTAATAATATAGCTTTTCAATGACTAGTGAGCTTTAAATAAATCAAAAAACAAATAGTTCAACTCTATCTCCCTTTGTCCTTTTTCACTTATTCATACAAACTTCTAAATGAAATAACTTAATATTAATTCCATTAAGTAAAACGATAAATCTTAATTTCCAAAGAACCTGCATCTAGACGCATAATTATATACGTTCTACCTGTGACCTCTATAAAAGTCTGATAAAATTAATTTATATGTAAACCCAGACACAGTGCATGATGCACGTACATAGATATTCATATTTCCAATAAACACTTCATCAACCATTACTGATTCACTTTTCACACACAATCTATTCAGTGTGTGTTCTTTTGTATTTTGATTCCCAACGCCTCCTCCTCAACGAAACTTAATTAACAATTATTTAAAATGCACGCATTAAATAAATTGCTAATTGTAAGTGCCATTAAAAGCAAAACGCATCGCGATCTTCTCCTCTCCGCAAGCACAGCACAATATTCACATCAATTTTGTTAATTTTTTTATTTTTGTTTGCGTTGAAGTTGTGGTGTACGAGTATTTTTATTTTTCAATATAGTTTGGTGCGTTGCACTTTGTGTAGCTGCAACTGCGTTGCTGCAATTTTATAAACATATAAGTACATAAGTAGCAGTAGTAAATCGCTTAGCGATAGCGATTAAACTGCCTTGAACCCTTTTTGTTTCATATGCATTTTATTCTGCCACGGCATCGACGTATTTATATTATAGACATGGCAAGATCTTGTGGCATTATAAGCGCGTTTAATGTTCAATATAGTAGCAGCAGAAAATACAACAACAACTATGACTATTTTACTGACGTATGTACATAATACGCAGACACCATATAGTTGAAAGCCATTAAATGTTGCAAAAAATAAAAAAAGAAAAAGTTTAAATAAAGTTGTTAATTTGTGAAAAACGATTTATTCGTCGTCGTCGTTGTTGTTGTTGTCGTTGTATTTGTGTAGTAAGTAGCGTTGATAGGTTTTAGGTTTGATGAGATAGTGCGGGGGCGGGGGAAGAGAATAATTGCGTGAACTCGCATTTTAACAGATGTACATATGTACATAGTACATACGCACAGTGGAAAAGTAGTTTGAGGGAATAAAATATTGAAAGTAATTTATAAAATTCTTCAAATTCTAAAATCGTTTTTATTAAACAATTTCTTTTTTAGGAAAACGTTAAAAAGTAGATTTTTTTTAAAACTGCTATAAAAATTCAAAACAAATATTTAGAAAAACAAAATCTCTACATAAGTTTCTCATCAAACTTAAATTTTTAGAAGAAACAAAATTAATTCCCCTGGGAGTGGGTTTCTGAAAATTAAATTTCTTTAAAAAAAAGGATAGCTTCTAACGAAATTATTTAAAAAGAGAATGGGATGCGACCTACACTGATAACTTTCCGTTCGTTATCGTCCGTCGATATTCCTAAAAATTTTATAAAAACAGTTTGTGTTAGATAAAAAAGTTTGAAGTCAATATTGGCTGAATCACAAACACGCTTCAGCTTCGGCTTCGCCTGACGTTTACGAGCTCAGCCATAGGAATTCAATGCATGCTATCACAATGGAGCTCTGACAGCTCAACAGCTGTAAAAAAATGTCAACAAACAAAATATTTGCTCTTTGGAGGGATGAAATAATAGAAATGTCATTCAAAGCCACCTCGAAGCAGGCCCACCGTAACGCAGACGAAGCCGAAGCTGAAGCGTGTTTATGATTCAGCCATATCTTTCTTTGTCTAAATTACTTGAGTCGTAAACCATTTTTATTAGTTTTTATTTTTATTTGTAGATTTTCGATTTCTGTAAAAAATGTTGTCAATTAGATTTTTCTAAATAAAAAATTAACTAAAACCTTAAAAGCAACTAAGTTTGATCTGTTTTTCGAGATATTTTAGTCGAAAACCTATTTTTAGAAGCACTTTTTGTAAGCGTTTATTTCTTTTAAAAAATGTCGATTTGGTGTTTCTAAGAAAAATACGTTATGTTTACAACAATATCTTGTAGAGAGCGAAATAATTTTGAGTTCAATACCTTTATTGAACTCTGGATATTCGAGTTCAAAATTTGCTGTTTTTACCAACTTTTAGTAGTTTTTGAAGGTTTTTTTTTTAAAGTTTTCAATTCGGCGTTTCTAAAAATCTTACCACATGTTTATCAAGTTAGTTGAATTTTTTTCTAACTTATATTAATTTTTATCACGCAATTATACGCAATTTATATTATGAAATTAATTTGGGTCCTAAGCGTTATTGGTTCCAGAGTTATTTGGGATCAACATTATGTTCCATTCTTTTTTTAAATTGCTAAGTGTAAACTCCACTTATTTTTTTTTTAAAGTTCTTTTTAAATCTTTTGATGTTACATATTTTCTGTAAAACAGAATGTATTTGAAAACGAAATCTTTATTATTTCTTGAGATTCAAACTTAATTAAAAAGATTTTATTAATTTTATTCGGAGTCTTTTTGACAGCTGTCACTTGATTCAGCTTGTTTTGCAATTTCATAATGAAAAGACTTGTCCTGAACAACTTTGGAAATTTTTTGCAAATCGTTCAAATTTATTACCAAAATAATGCTTCGGACTTGTGATTTGGCATCCAAGATCGTTCGAAGTATCATCGCTAGACTGTTTTTTGCAGGGTTGTGAAAGTCGTTTATCTACGCAGAGAAACCCGAATCGGTTGACGGCTTGAAAGAGAATATTTGGCGTTCTATTGCTAAATTAACATACGGCCCCAATTGTTGCAAAAAATGGTCTAAAATTGGGCCTCTCACCTAGAATTTCTTCGAGCCAACCCTGGTAAGCGCTTGGGAGGAATAATTTTGAAAACATAATGGCAAACCCTAATATTTATAACTAGCGGCCGTCCCGGCTTCGCACGGGTAGACATAAATAGGTACAGATAATGTAGCTTTCTAATGAAAAAAGAATTATTAAAATCGGTCCAGTACTTTTTGAGTTTGTTCGTTACATTCAAAAATACAAATATTTCCTCTTTATAATATTAGTGTAGATGAAGCTAAATTCTTCGCCGTAACATTAAATTATATGGATTTTATTTCTTGTTGCAAGCCACACTTCTAAGAAAACACCCTTATTTTCAGCTTCCAGCTTTGAGAATTTAAAATCAAGCTCTAACTGCCTTAATTCAAGAAAGAATATATATAACATTTTAGAATTAAGTTAAGTTCTTATAAAATTTATCATAAAAATCGCAGTTTTTTCTGGAATTCGATAGGCCAGGATAATTAGACCTACCTCGAAAAATTCTGAAAAATGTGAATTTTGTTGGAGGCTTCATTCATACATCCTTAATATTACCTAAACAGTCCTCTTATATTAGACAAGAGAAAAAAAATGGTGGGGAGGGGGGAGTTTTGAAAGAAGATTAAGTCCACTTTTTTAAATTACTCAAAAACTACAGGTTTTAAAAAAGAACTACACGTGGTGATTCCAAACTAAACAAAAATGAAACTCGAACCGTTCCGTTGACAGATAAACAGAAAATTGTTAAAAATATAATGATGCACTGCTTTAAGTCAAAAAATTTAAATAAAGATACAAGAATTGTAAAATTTTTAAGAGCTCATTTTAGTGAGTGTTAAGAACATATGCTTTTCACCACAATTCAACTTTATAGGATGTTTTTTTTCGAATCATACATATGTATATCTAATTTTCTTGGACTAAGAAAAAGTAAACCCCAAATTTCTTATGATCAATTAACTATCAAGCAGCATATCAGTGCTTTCCTGCGATCTTTTGATTTCAAATAAATACGTAGTATTTTCAAAATGGTGGTTGAAGAAGTTCCAAAAGCGTTACGTTTTTCGTGTTTTGATATATTTTTTCTTTAAATTTTTAAATTCAATACCAAAATTTTCTTTGTCAAAAAGTTAAAATATGGAATTTTCTCAAAACTTACGGAAAATCAGCATCAACCATAATTTCCTTGTAGTGAAATGATTGTTAAGCTAAGATAAACAATTAAATTGCTGACAGTCCTTTTTTATTATGCAATATTTGAAAAACTATGAACATTTTGTGGCAACCGTATCCAAAAATACCACACTGATTGAAGATGCTGGCTTTCAAAAATGAAAATATATTTCTTCTTAAAATATATTTCTTCTTAAAATATATTTCTTTTTAAAATAAAATTATTTTGACAGCTAATATTTCAGAGTTAGTAGTTTCTAATTTCGACTAACTTCAAAATGTCGGTTGTCAAAAAACTTTTTCTTAATTGTTTCTAACACTTTACTACTGAAATGACAGCAAATGTAAACCATCCATAGATTTTAGTAAACCGTTTCGCAAACTTTTTGTTTAGTGCCATAACCTAAAAGATTCCATCCCACTGTTTTACCCATATTCTCCTATGAATGTACCTTGCCAAATGTCACTGACTTTCCTATCCTGTCACAATCTACATATAGAAGCCCTAGTTACACAAATTATTATATCTACCTATGTTGTGTAATTAAATTGTCATTTTTGACATAACTATTGCACCACTGTCTCTATTGCAGTGTGTGATAGACAACTGTATATGTATACATGTTCGTAGACAACTTGTCGTGTAGATAGCGTGTGCTATCTTTCACAAATGCGCCAAGCCAACTGTGCGCAGAATAGTTAAACGCACAATAAATAAAAAACAGTATGAAATAAGTTAGGTTAGGTATTTTTGCGATTCGTCATCGTCGTCATTTAATTCCAAGTGCAACTGGTAATAATTTATTACTTTTGCATTTTGCACTCCTCGCAACCATTTTTGTATCTGCTAAAAATGAATGCGGGTATTTTTTAAATTATGAGGGTGGTTGGAAGCTCGATATGTGGCATGGTATAGTGCGGTGTTAAATCAATGAAAACAGAGTAGGGGCAAATAGGCTGGTTGAATATGGTTGATTTCAAAGTTGAATGCGAGATCAATAAACGATCATGAAGTGACCGTCATATACATAATAAAAATGTTAACGATAAATATCTGCGAAATGACTGTGTTAACGAGATATACTGTTGTTAGCAATATTTATAGTTTATAGACTGTGAAGTAGTTAAAAGAAATATGTAGACAAAAGAGTTTGATGAGGCATCAGCCTTTTCAAAATATCTACGGATGGGCTTAGAAAAATATGGTTCTGGAGCGAACGGAAATACCTGCTGTTGGTCGTCATTAATTTATTCAATACTTTACGGCGTCACTGATGTCTGTCTAGACGATTTTAAGAGCTGATGTCATGAGGTTCATTAAGAATTACCATTGGTGATATGAAAAGAGTAACTGCAGTTGAAGATATTACCCCAAGTCTTAAATCCTTTCCAACTTCAACTTCTTGACTACTTTTCCATAGATCGGACATAGTAATTGGAAGATTTCAAACAAGAACAATAAAATCAAACAATGTACCTTTGACAAGATCCCATAAAACTTGATGAACGCACCCATGTGTGCCACGCATGACTTGTTAAGACTTTTTGCACTCAAACGTAAATTAAACATGTTGTTCAAGTCGTGCTAAAACACTCCCTGATATAGAGAATACGAGTATATATCCGAGGGAATTAAGCGAGAGTATAAAGCCAACCCTTTTTCACGACCAACCTATTCTTAAAAAAAGAAAAAGATCTTTAAATAAATACAACAAAAACAACAACAATACCCATTCAAAAAATGAATAATAATCAGAATGGAGGTCAGCCAGCACATAACTTTAACTTAAAATAAAAATTAAAGAACAAAAATGTTTTTTTTAAATAACAACAAGACATTATCTGACGTCAAGTGACCCAAAGCAAAAGTAGGTATAGAAGAACCAACACTGACTGCCTCCCTGGCTTCTTCTCGATACCATAGAGACTTCGACATCATAAGCATCCCCGAGCCGAGACCGAGTTCTCTGTTGCTTCTTGAAAACAACAAAGTAAGCAAATTGCTCTTCGGGGAGAATACTAAAATAAAAATGCTGAACGCTGATTCTTCTTGTGAATCAATGATGCTGAAACTGAAGCTGATGCTCATCATTGCTTATGTTTGCTTATATTCTCCACAATAGTATACTCGTGCGTCTTTTGAATGTTGAATGTTTGTCTTAATGCCTGTTGCTGCTCCAGCTTTTGAGATTCATATGAAGCAACTAGTACTAGCATTCGTTTGTATATACAGCAGAGCTCGAAAAGGCTGCGTCTTTTGTTTGATTTTTTGCGTCTTTGCGTTGGATCTTGGATCGTCGTCGTCGGTCGTAGTCCATCGAGCAGGCTTTGTGTTTTATTTTTGTTTGAACTTTAATCGCATTCGGGAATTTGCTCGGATAAACACAGATACTCATACATTACACGGAACATACAGTCCAAATCGATTGGATAGATCCTTCAAAAAAAAAACTTTTCTGCAACTTCTAATTCAAGTCATCAGCTTAAAAACTGTTCAATTTTGAATTCACACTCAAGTTCTTCGGATGTAGAACTTCGACTTTGGATTTATTAATAGGCAACAAACTCAACGCTATCTTCCGGCAAGCTATCTTCCAATTGCATTGAGGGAACTTATAAACTCACAGGCTAACCTCTTGGGGCATAATACAAAGCCTTCATTATACTTGTATTTTCGAAATATCTTGTTGATATTCCAAAGTAATAATCACACTTCCAGGAATGCCCATTAGTCTACCCTTAAGCTAAATTTCCGGGAGGTACTATCAAGTATTGATATTTTTTTTTTCAGCTGCACATTAAGAATGTGGAATGCTTCACCTCAATTGCAGCTGTCTATTCAGATCGTATTAAAATAGTTCTGTTTGCTTTTAAAAGTTAAATTTGATCGATTTGATAATTTAATTTAAAGACGTCGAAGTCAAAATTAAGCCAAGAAAAAACAAGTTTATATCACTTTGACCGATGCCTTAAGTCTTACATGTTTTAATTTATGAAATCTATATTAAGACTACTACACAGGGCCTTCCAATAAGAGATTTAATTTTGATATTTAAAAAAGAAATAATTCCTTAAGATAAATCATTAAACGTTTATCTCATTGTAAAGAAGAAGTTCTTTCGATAACAATGTCAAAGGATTCCAGCCAATTGGCTACCACGCTTACGGTTCCAGTATAATATCCTCTTTATGAAATTTGTCTATAATCATTTCGCAATTTTAAAGCTGTATGTCCTCAATTTCAAATTCCATCTTTGAGGCCTTTAAACAGTTGCACTAATCTCATTTTCAAAATATCCGTCCGCCAGTCCACAAAATCACATAACAGAAAGATCTTGACAATGAAATTTGATGTCAAAGCTTTTAAACAATAATTCTTCAATTTCCGAATCAATCGCCCATTTTCCGAATTTCGATCGAAAGTGAATTGAAATCACTTTTCAATTTCACGTGAAATGAAATTGCATGTTCTTTAATTCTATCGATTTCGAAATTGCTTCGAACTGTCAGAACTGAAGGATCATCCGTTTTTATTTTGTTTTGAAGTAAAATTTTGCTGTTTCGAAGATGGATTATTGACAATTTTAAGTGAAAAAAGGAAGCAGAAAAAATAAGAAGACTAATCAAATATATTGAATTTACCTGACACAATGTAAGTGTGTGAAAATTATGTAAAATTGTTCTGATAAATAAAGTAAATTCTTGATTTCCTCTTTTAAGCTTTCATTGTAATTTTAGATTAAGCAAAGACGCTTTTTTATGTGTTCTAAGGTAAATAGAACCTTTTATAATACCTTCATCGATTCTTTCAATTCAAAAACTTGTTGCAACCCTCCGATTCCAAGCAGAAGGAAGCTATCAAAGATCAATTCACAGAAATAAAAAATGTGATTTGTATGCGTTCAAAAAATGGAACAAACCGAAATACAGAACATCCATTTGCATGTTCGAAAATCCAATTCACAATAACGAATTGTGGAACACCCTAATTCACTTTCGCAAAGTGTATTCACAATAAGTGAAATGCAAAACATGGGCATATAACTCTCCAATAATTTTACTAATTTTTTATAGCCTTCGAGTTAAAAATGGTCCTCATCAGTAAAGATAGTTTTTCGATCGTTGCTTGATTTAACGGCTTGAATTCTTGTGTTAACCGAGCATTAAGTACCTCATGATCTATTTTTACCCAAAAAAAACGGAGTAATGTCGTTTGTGGAATGCTTATATGCCTGATTCCAAAGATCAACGAAGAATCGACAAAACTTGGATTTTCGTCAACAACGTGGGCTTCACCAGCAATATTCTAAGTTGTTTTTGAGCGAGCACACGGTTTCGATTGAACATCACCAACTTTTCCCAACAGCTCAAATTTGTTCACCAATTTCACTATTGCCAACCGAGAAAGGGCTTCACGACGACGAAAAAGAATGTTTCGTTGGATTTTTAATAATGGCGTTGTTTTAACTCCTCATATAGCGGGATATTCAGAATGAATCCTCTTATGGGAAACCCCTTTTACTTAACTAACTCACATTGAACAACTTTTATTTTAAACTAATCTTGACACAATTGTCAAAACTAAATTTCATATAATTTTTTACTTGCGACATATAGGAACTATATGGCAAGTTTTGCATTCGTGCAAAATTTCGAACTCGAGATTTTAATCAAATATGATATTACGATGGTAGAGAAGTCGAAAAAAGTGGGTCCCGCGATTCCGTCCGGTCAATTTTGTCTGTCTGTCCACGCTCCTACAGCCTAAACCATTGGATCGATTGAGTTCAAACTTGGAAGTTAAGGTTTTGAGCAGATTTGCGTTAGGCGTTTTTTTCATTTTTTTTTTAAGATCAAAACTAACAGTGGCCCCCATACAATTTTTTTGGTCAAAAAACGAAAATTCGAATTTTCTCAAAAACAAACCGATAGATTTTTTTTAAATTTTCTCTAAAATTTTATTTTTTAACTTGGCTTCTTTTAATAAGAAACACATATTTTTGTATTGCTCAGGAAAGGTACCGCTCATAGAACCGTTTTTTTGTTTTTTAATTTTCTCAGCAACTTTTGAACCGATTTCAATAATTTTTTTTTTTCTGAACGAGCTCTTATATTGCCTTAACAATATTTGATTATCAAAAGTGCAATTTTTTATTGTTTGGATTTTTAAAAAAATATTGAAATTTTTTTTTTCAAAATTCTATATCTCAAAAACGGGAGAACATTTTTTTACGAAATTGAAATATAGAGCGTATATTTACAATCACTAAACAACTGCATACCAAAAATATTTTTAGAACAAAATTAAAAAATTTTATATATAAAAAATTAATTTAAAAAAAAACCGCTCTAACGATTTTCAAAAAAAAAATTTGAAAAATCAAGGGTTTTTTGATTTATAAAATGGCATTTAAATTTTTGAAGACAAACTTATTTTTCAGGTAAAATTTTGAATTTTAAATTAGTTTTTTTTAAATTATTTTAACTGTATTAAATGTAACCCCCTCCCAAAAAATTGAAAAATGGAGGTTTTTTCGACAAATCAAATGGCATATATATCTTTGAAGACAAACTTATTTTACAGGTATATTTTTAAATATTATATAGATACTTTTTTAAACAGACTCTTTGCATACAGGAGCAAGTTCGTGCGACCCAGTCGTGCACTTTATTTTTATTTGTGTTGAATTCAAAAACTGCTTAAAAAAAGAATTTATGGTCTACAGAACTTTTTTTAAAAACTCACAACTGTGATGTAGCGAAATTTAAATATGGATCTATTGTAGTAAAATACTAATTAGTATTAACTTGTGTAACGATACCTATGGCAACACTGCTTGCAAACGCTCGGTGAGACTGGCACCGCACAATACGAGAGCATAAAAAGATTACACCTGATAGGGAGAAGAACTCTAAATAAAAAAGCCTAGAGAATTGAATTTATAAAGTATTTTAACAAGAAAACTTAAAACTAGATAACAATTAAAATCATAAAACAACTACATATATTTTCCTATTTTATACCAAATAAGAATATTTGTGAAATAAAGAATTTTATATAAAACATTCAATTTATGTACTCTTGTACTTCTACAATGTACACCACACTATATCTAACCAAGTGCACCGCGGTGTATATGCCTGCCTAACGCATCTGAGTTGGAGTATCTGTCTTGCATATGTGGGGAATCATTATCGGTTCCGTCTGTCTGCGATCTCTTAACTCAGAGTTATTGCTTCGTTTACCGATGGAAGGAAGGGGGGTTGTAGAGTGGTGAAGGATGAACCAGGGCAGGGAACCAAAATCACCCGCTGTGCCGCCATTCACTGCTTTTGCTATTCTGCTCTGCCTGATTGACCGAAGACCGACCCAGAGCAATAAGGTATGTACTGTACAGTACATACTCGTATATGGGAGAGGAAACAAAGGGGGCGTATAAAATTGTGCAAAATGAGTTGGAATACAATTTTGGTTAACCTAAGCCTCAAGGTTTTGACCAGTTTTCCTTTCAAGAAATCAAGCAACATTGCTTGCTATTGTTTGTTCGTTTGCTTATTTATATTCTTTGTTCCTCAGTTTTTCTTCTTCTTCTTCTTCTTTTTCTTATATGGGAGTGAGGTTATGTTTTTTTTTTTTCTTTGAACTCCATAGAGGCTAAGGGTACTTGGATGGAAGCAGGGCATGAAGTGGTATATTCAATAAGAAGAAGAAGAAGTGAAGCTCACTTTGTAGGAGCATGGAAGAGTTTGTTGTAATCTTCCAGGAATTGACATCATGTGTCATTCAAAATTTATTGTTTTTCTGTTCTATTTTTAAATATTTTTTCTTGACAATAAAATCTTTGTGTTGTTATGTTTATGATTATATAAAACAAAATGAGATAGAAAGGGACAAAAAAAAAGAGTTTCAAAGCCTGACGGGGGATAATAACTTTTTGGTTCTTGTTTTTTCGAGCGCTTCAAGAGGAGTTCAATTAGTGTGAGTTTTATTTTTGTTTATACATAAAACTAAAAATAAATATGTCAATGCTGTTTTGTGGTGTGGTGGGACGACATCTTAAGTCTGATAAATGATTTATAAAAATAAATAAATATTTTCTTAAGATCATGGATCAATGTTTTGTTAATGCGATCAACAACAATGTTTGAAAGCAAAACATACATAGCTGAATTGTAGAAATTAATTTCAATAAATTTATTTTAATAGTTGCATGATATGTATTGTATGCAAATTAAATTTTTAAACTTTTACATTTTACAAAAATGTATGTAGATACAAAAATTTTGAAATAGTTATAAAAAAGATGTATTTTGGTGGAGAGCCTCATTTATATGTAGGTATGCCCAAAACGTTTTCTAAAAAGTATTATTATAAATTTGGAATTCAGAAAATAATGTAAGGGGGTGAGAGCGGGGTAAATTGCAGTTCTATCAAATTTCTCGGAAACCATCTTCCACTATCGTGACAATCAATTATCAGTTGGTAGTTTATCGATATTGAAACTATCTTTCACTATTTTGAAAAATAGTTTCAATATCGATAGACTACTAAAATTTCTTGTTTTAAGAAATAAAGATATTTTTAATTGAAAATTAAACATTTAATTTTACCTCAAATAAATTTCGTTTTACACGCAGGTAAATGATAACCTCTAAAATGCGCAGAAAGGGCTTTCAAAATAATTGCGGGTGGTTTATTTTACTGTAAAAATTAAAAAAAAAGTGAATTTTGGTTGACCTCAAATATTTCTCGAACCAATACCGCTAATAAATTTTTATTAAAGAGTGTGACGTGTTAAAAATTGGTATTGATTCTAAGAAAATTCAACTAACGGTTTTCTTTAAAATAAAAAAACTGCAACAAGAAAATATTTGTCACCTCGAATTTATTGCGAAGGAAAAATGATATTGCCTCTAAAATAATTTTATGAAACAGAGAATAACCTTTTTGACATGTGAACATTTTTTTTTGAAAAATCAAAGAGAAAATTCAATTGAAAGTCTTAACTATCGCTCAATTTTCTTCAGCGACGAAACACATTTCTCACTTGGTGAGTCGGTGGGTATATTAATAAACAAAATTGTAGTATTTGGGTTCCTGAGAATCCTCATTACATCCACAATAAAAAAAAAAGGCTGGGATGTGACCCACACTGATAACTTCCCATCCTGTCTGTCGATTTGTCTTGCTTAAAAGTTTGTAGGTTTTCGTGTTTTGTTAAAAAAATTCTCAGTTGAATTATTCTTAACAATTTAAAAACTACCAATAATATTTTGCATATAATGACATTTATGTGTATTGGAAAAATTAGGTTTTCCTTTGGCTTTTTTGGTCACTTTGATCGTTGCAATGAAACAAGGTTGTTACATTAGCTTTTCCCGACGTTTCGGCAGGGGAAAAGCTAATGTAACAACCTTGTTTCATTGCAACGATCAAAGTGACCAAAAAAGCCAAAGGAAAACCTAATTTTTCCAATACACATAAGTATATATTCATTGGTCAATACATTATCTTTTAATTATAATGGCATAGTTTGATTTCAAATTCTATTTTTGTTAACGAGATTTTTAGTCGAAACCAATTTTTACCAATTTTAGTAGCATTTCTTACAAAAAAAAATTATTTCTTATATAAACAAATACAAATTGGATGAATGAAATTAATTTGAAGTCAATATCTTCTATATTGTTCACGAGATATCGAAAACCGAACATCAATTTTTACCAATTTTGCGTACTAATTTTTGTAGATTTTAATTTTTTATGAAAAAACTGACTGTTGGATTTTTATAAAAAATGTACTGAACGTCAAAAACAATATTTTTTGTGAGATAAAATAAGATTGAAGCCAATATTTTTAATTTTTGAAAAGATATTTGAGTCGAAGTAAATTTTTACTCAGTTTTAGTCTTGTTTTTTTTAGGTTTCTATTTTTGTAAAAAAAACTCAATCCGATTTTTCTCAAAATTTTACTGAATATTGAAAACAATATTGCTTATAACAAAAAATTATTTTAAAGCCAATATCTTAAAGTATTAAAAAGATATTTGAGTCGAAAATTAATTTTTACCAACTTTTATTAATATTTGTTTTAGGTTTTTATTTTTTGTAAAAAAAACTGTCAATTCGATTTTTCTTAAAGTTTTACATAATGTTAAAAATAATATTTCTTATAAGATAAAATTAGTTGGAAGCCATAATCTTAAATTTTCGAAAAGATATTTAAGTCGAAAATCAATTTTTACCAACTTTGAGTAATGTTTTTTATAGGTTTTTATCTATACTAATATTATAAAGAGGAAAGATTTGTATTTTTGTATGTAACGAATAAACTCAAAAAGTACTGGACCGATTTTAATAATTCTTTTTTCATTAGAAAGTTACATTATCACTGAGTAACATGGGCTATATTCAGTACTAGATTACTTTAGAAATCTTTAGAAATTCCTCTTAAAACCCACCGAAAGTGTAAAAAAATTAGCCATAAAATGTCTTTCACCGCATACGCTGCGAAGAGAATTAATGATAGGACAAAAAAATGTTTTCTAATTGAGTGATTCATGGTCGTTTTAATTAGCATGCTTATAACTTAAATATCTGTACCTATTTATGTCTACCTGTGCGAAGCCGGGACGGGCCGCTAGTTTTTTATAAAAAAAAACTCTCAATTTGATTTCTCTCAAAATTTTACCAGATGTTAAAAACATTATTCTTCGTTGCACAAAATTGTTTTTGAGATAAAATCGTTTTTTGTTCGTACATTTTTCGAGGTAAATACATTTATTTTTTCAGTTTTTTGATTTATAAAAAAAGCCGTAAGGTAATTGGAATTTTTTACAAAAATATATTTGTTTGGTATCACGTTACAATATATAATATAAAATTTAATTCAAGTCTCTAACGTTATTGGTTCGTGAGATATTTAGGGTTAACCAAAATTTTCGACTTTTTTTTAAACTGCTATGGTAAAAAAACCACCCGCGCAATTTTCTTGAGAGCCCTTTCTGCATCTTTTTGCTTTATTATCTGTATAACAAAATTTATTTGAAGTCGATATCTCTTCTGGTTCTTGAGCTATGGACGACGAAAAAACGTCGCAAACGTACGGACGTACGAACGTACGCACACCCACGCACAGACATCCTTCTAAAAATCTTTTATTTCGACTCTAGGGACCTTGAAACGTCGAGAAATGTCAAAATTTTCAATTCGACAAATCGGACCCATTACAATAACTTCCTATGGGAAGTTAAAAAGTCACTGTTTTGTGCGCTCTTTGGTCCGGAGCTGTGATTGGACATTACTTTTTCAAAAACGACGATGGAACGGCTGTCACCGTCAATTCGGAGCGTTATGGTCATATGATAACTGACTTTTGCCTCCGCCTCTTTTTACAGTAGTTATGAAAAGCTTGATGAGTTAACCTTGTTTAGACGATCGATGGTTATGGAATCGTACTAGAATTAGAGCCATAAAAAGCTCTAGCAAACTGTCAAATTTGACTGTGCCAGAAACAAAAGCTTGAAGGCCATTGATATTTTAAGGGTTTTCGAATAAAAAGTTGCATTTTGAATTTAAGGCAGCATTTGTAAGCTGTCATCATTTGACATTTGCTAACTAAAAACTTTGCCATTACTAAAAGTACAACGACACACGTTTCAACAGCGCATTGAAATTATTAAAATCACATTTCTATTTCTATTCACAGTTTAGAGAACTAAATCACTTGATCGTGAAGCACCTTTTTTTAATGTTTTTTATGTAAACAGTATCGAATGATATTGATATGAAAAACGTTTGTTTTCATCAAGATGGTGGTAGCGCAGTGCTTCGTAACGCTGTTTACCTACCTATTTTTTTCCGGAAGATCTAGTCACAATTACAAACCAAAATTTTGAGATTTAACACATTTATACTTAATTCTTTGGGGCCACGTGAAAGATAAGATCTACATATGCCTTTAGCTTCACAATCAATTCCAGAACTCAAAAATAGAATTCGTAAAATTATCAAAGACATACAGCCACAAATGTACAAATTGGTCAAAGGAAATTTTATGAATAAGGATATGTATTAACTATACGCATTACAGCCATTAGCCTTATATCGATTACCATAGCTAATGGTTTATCTTCATTCATTTATTTCTCAGTATCAAAATGAAACCTCTTATTGGAAAACTCTATAAAGAAACCAGAAAAGTCAAAGTCTTAAAATAAGTCGGAAAAAAGATATCGAATCTTGTTAACTCTCTAAAATAAATACCAAAGTGCGTATATTATATATGTATACATAAGTCCATAAAAAAATTGTATGATTGAAGTAAGGTACCATACCTATGTAATGTACCACTCCCTATAGATCATTGACATTATTCAATCAATGACAGACCCTGATCGATGTCAATCACTTCCATAGATGTCAAAAATTTGCATTCAAAAGTGGCTTGATGCATAAGCATCAAGTTATTCTCCGTCTTCGTCGTCGTCTTCATCGTCGTCTCCGAATCTCAAAGAAAACCAAGTACGTACTCGAAATTCACATCTTAAAAGTCATACACTACACGCATTTACTCGTCTGTATACGTCAAAATGTAAGACCCGAGAAGGGGCAGGGGCAGAAACTCTGATGTACCTATAAACATTCCACTGGACTTTCTCTGGCTTTTTAATTTTTTTTTTAAATATTGCAGTGCAATAAATGACAATTGACAGCAGCAAGTGCATTGAGCTTGGCCGGTTTTTTTTTCTTTCTTTATTTTGCACAACGCGCGTAAATAATGATGATCGAATGCGGGACCGGATTTGTGTGGATGCTTCTTAATAAGTGGCACGCACCAGACCTGAACACAAAAATAAAAATAAAAATGATTACCATACAAAATACGTACAATAACAACAAAATAAGAAATACAACAAAAACGAGCTCTACAACTTGACTCATTTTAGTGCGGTTTTGGAGGACTGTGCCAGAAAGAGGCTGTTGTCAGACACCGACACGGGCACGGGTTTGAATTTAAATTCAGGTGAATAAACGCCCATCATAATGGTTTTTTTTTTTTTGTGTAGATATTTTATTTAGTTTTTTTTATTTTTCTTTTATTTAATTTAAATTTCTAGCCAAGTGTGCAGTAGTGCGGCGCTAATCAATCCTCCAGAACTCAGCTCAAACTCCATCAGTGCTTGGCTGATGCACTGCACAGTAGAGTACAACAAAGCTTTTGTTATGTAGAAATAATGCGCGGATAATGTTCCTTTGTGTGTGAACGATGCGATGCGATGTTGCGTTCCTGATGAGTTTCAATTGTTCCTTCTGGGAAATGAGAATACCATCACTTTATGGATAGTATACGCGTTTGTTTCTATAGAGTCGTACAAAAAGTATATGAAAAGGACATGATGGGATTCAATTACCATTTCAATTGTATTTGCGTTACCATTTACATTGGTTATTATCAGGAGAATGAATGAATGATTCGTGTCACGTTCTTTAAACAATAACCAGCAACAGCTACAACAACAAAGAAAATCAAAAAAAAAAGGAAAAAATTTCATATTAAATGACATGACAGTGCGCCTCGTCTTGTCATTGTTATCCAAATGAGGCAGAAGTGCGTCACTTAGAGAAGGTTGAATTACTAAAGACAAAAATAAATAAATGAAATGTAAAACTTTTTTGTATGCAAAAATTCCAGAAGTTAAGTGATGCATTTTTAAGTCAGTGTATCTTTTAGGTGTTAAATATTTTTTAGCAGTACTGTGAAAAGAGTTAAATTTACTGAATTTTAATACTTGTTGTCTTTACTCGGGCGCCACTTAATAGAAGTAGGTTTGCGTTCGATGTTCAATCTTGTGTCTATATGCGTTTTGTTTACATGCTTAGATAATAGATATTATTTCAATATTATCAAAATTATTTTGAGAAGTTTTAATTCCTTACAAAATGATTATAATGGATCTTATTGAATCAAACTTTAAAAAGTAAAACTAAATTTTCCTAATGGCCACAGTAGAAAATGTTACTTAATTACAGTGTGAAAAAGAAAAACAGAAAAGTTATTTTTTTTTTGAAACATATGAGTAGGGTTAGGGTTTTGTTGACCTAAAAAATTACAAAAAGGCAAAACCAAACACTTAAAAAGGCAAAGAAAAGGCATTTATTAAAAAATATTTTTTTTTTTTTTTTTTTTTTTTTTACATTTTTCATCATTTTTATTAATTCATTCTTAAGACTATCTTAAAGCTAGACAAAAATTCATAAAACTAGCCTTAAAAAATACTAGGAAAATAAACAAAAATACATTTAATTATAGTAGCATTGGAGTAAGTAAGTAAGTAAGTAAGCATTGGACTATCAAGAGTTTTTTAAAGTTCTCATGTATCAATCTTCTTCTGTTGTCCCTTAAAAGGGCTTTGAAGGAGCTAAATGATCTCTCAACTTCAGCTGAAACGAGTGAAGCCCATCTATAACTTTCAACATTATTCACTTCAATGTTTCCTGGAAGTTTGGAATCCACGTCGCCGTTTATTACAGAATTTATCTGCTCAATCGTTTTTAGCCCTGTGTTTCCATTGAAAACGGCCGTAAACTTATTCAAGACTTCCTCTGCAATGGACCCTTTTGCTTTTTTTAAATTTTCTTCAATGTCTTTCAAAACAGGCAGCACTTCGCTAATTGATGTTCCTTGATGAGAATATTGTTAGCTTAAATAATAAGTAGGTACAGACTCTCATATATGTATACCTGTTTTTTTGTAGGTCTTTGAAAATATGTTTTTTCGGATCGACTAAAAACCCAAAATTGACTTTAATTCACGCCGGCAGGTATGCATTTAACGCAGGCGAGGAAGAAGTACCAAGCATTTTTGCGCAGATAAACATTAATCCATGCATAAATTCGAACATTTTCCATTATTTTTGTGTGCTTGAAACTGTACAAGATTTTTAACTAAAGATTCTCAACGAAATGAGAAAATGTTCGCATTTCTTTTAATGCTAAACCAACTTTTAGATATTTCTTAACAAAATTTAATAAAAAAGAAAAAAAGGCAACAATGGCGAAGAAAGGCAAAAAAAGACATTTATTATTGTATAAAAAGGCATAAAAAGGTCTTGAAACATGTTTTTCGAAAGTCGATTTCATCTTCCGTTTAACCAAAAAAAAAAGGCAAAGTTAGTGAAATCCTATCCCTGCATATGACACTCAAAAAAATCATATGCCAAACAAAATATGCTTTGCCAATAAAATGGTAGTTACAGTGTAATTTGACGAACAGACGTCAGAAAAACACAGTATTTAAAAAATAGCAGATAAAAAAAGTCACTTAATTCTAAAATTATTTTTATTTTACACTAACCAAATGTTACTGAAATGGGAAATGGTACTTATTTTGTGTTATATACAGGAGTATCACAAATTACAGTATTAAATACTGAAATAGAAAGCATATTTTATACAATATTTGGTATGGCTAAGTGTGACTCTTCATTACTGTAAGAATTTAGAGTATATATTTCTAGCACATTCTTTTTACTACTAAACTACTGTAATCAGATGAGCCAGATTAGATTTTCGAACTAATTTTGATTCTAAATTGGCAAAGCTATTACTTACAGTCAAGTTACAGTATTTTATTTAAAACATTAATAGAAGTCATACATTACAGTATAAGAAATTTAATTTAAATGTACTCTGTAAAAGCTTGCTCAATACATAATTCCACTAAATTACAGTAATACAAATTACTGTCAAACTGAATTTAAATCTACTTGATAGTTGTTGAAGTAATAACATAATGGAATTATATTTTTAATGTTTGCAAGACGAGATACCTCGTAATTACAGTCTGAAACGTCAATTTAGTTATATTTAAGTTTTTGTAGCAGTCTTACAAACTCTCAAATAAACACATACCATTGAATTGAACAGTATAAATCAACAAATTTAAATCTAAAAAATTAATCACTAAATTTTGTACTGTTAAAAACAATACGCATCACTTAATAACAGTCTGAGATATAAAAAATGCAAAAGACATTCATTAACAGTCCACATACCAAATTGCTTTCTATCAAATGTAAGGTAGAATAAGTTTCCAAAATTACAATCTGGTATCAGAGTTTGATCAAAGTATTATCTGTTAAACCAAATTACAGTGTCGATGATTAGATTTTAAATAACCGAAGTCTTAACAGACTCCAATCAATATGAAAAGTCATTACTGAATTCATTTATATAATTACAAACAGATGAATCTTAAGTGCAGTATAATTTGCCAAAGTAAATTTTATTACAGTAGATGAACAATGTGTATTCAATGTTATTATTTTACAGTCTTTTTAATAGTCTAAGAGCTGAGGCCTCTTTTTTGGCGGGAAAGGAAACCAGTTGATATTAAAGTTGCAGGTAATCTTAGTAAAAGTGATAACAGAAACCTTCAACAGACTTCAATAGGAATATTCTAATAAATTACAGTATTCAAACGCTGATATACGATATACTGTGTTAAAGTATGGAAAGAAGATGATATCACCTAATTACAGTATTAATAACTACACTGTAGTCCTTTCCTCATAACGCATAGCTGAAGCTAGACTAAGTTATATACATACATAATAACAGTTTTTAATAATGCAGAGTTACATAGCAGATATTATTGAATTATAGTGTCATTTACAGACTCAAAGATTTTAAAGTATCATCTTATGCAAATATCTTAAAAATATCAAAAGTGTCTACGTAGCTAATTACTTTCATCATCTACATAATTATGTATAGTCGAAGGTCAAATTAATCCATCAAGCACCATCAAAGCAATTTCGATGGCATCACAAAATCAATATTCAAAGTCACGTCCTTTGACGAAATATGTATGTACTCTATATACTGTACTCGTAAGATAGCAAAAAGAAATAAGTTCCTAGAATTCCTAGATGACATTCCACTTGGTGCCCATCAGCGTGTGTCCATGTCCACAATCAATTTGCACTCATCGTCGTAGTCATCGTCGCTCGTCATCATCATCATCATCATCATCAGCATCATCGTTGTCGATCTTCTGCTCTGAACTAGGCAAGCCAATAAGATAATTACTTACTCTATGGTCAGTCAATTTCTGCGCATCATCATGCCGAACGCCGCTGCTGGCTGGCCAAAGTCAAAGCCAAAACCAAAGCCCCTTTATTACTGTAGGTAGAAGATGTTCCGCGTCAGTACACTTCTCTGCTTGATCTAAGTGTCAATTTTTCCCTTCCTTCTCGCTTCCAACGAGCGACGACGGACGTTTTGCTTTTTCAATCCAAATGGCAATTCCATATTATTTATTTATTCATTATCCCCTCATTTTGATTTCCATGTTATATTCACTTTGTGTAGCGGAGCGCTACTCTTTGTAATTTCTTTTTGTATGCCTCTGCTCGTTTCGTCTCGTCTCGTTTCGTTGCGACTGTCTGTCCACTGTCCTGTCCTGTCTCTGTCTCCTGTCTTGAGACTTGAAGTCCGTCCGTCTTCGGCACATTGTCATCATCATCATTGGGGCGCACACGTATCCAACGTGTGTTCTTCCAGGCAGCAAAAAAGCTGTCATGATAACGCCATAAAAACGTTTTGAGGTTTTCTTTGCGCGGTGTAATTGTTTTATTTTTTTTCTACAGTAAGTACCTAAAAGTATCTTTCTTTTTCCTTTTGCTGTACAACAAGAAGTACAAAAATGTATCTTGAAGATACACTCTGGTGTCTCTTTGTGTATCTGAAGGTTCGTTTGTTGGTTGCAATTGGTCTACACTGCATCGCAGTTGTTGGTCATAAGTCTGGGTCTGGCTGCGCTGATGAAATCAGACGCGGACGCGAAGGGAGGATGATGATGATGATGATTTGCAGGTAAATTGCCCACTTGCAGTGTTGGAGTTGGAGTTGAAGTTGGAGAAGGCCGCGACACTCGTTGCTTGTTGGCCTCTTTGAATGATTTGGGAGCAGACGCAGAGTGAGAGGCAATTGACCACGTGTGTGTGCTTTTCATGTCTTTTCTCAGTTGTGTTTTTTTTTCAGTTTCTTTGAATTGAAACGCACGGAATGGGAAGACGAAGGTGAAAGGGGATACAATTTATTTGATTGTTTATCACCTTGAAATGAGGTGGAATCGTTTTGTTGGGAGTGGCATAATGGCAAAATGCGATGAGTAATTTGTATTGAGGGGGAAAATCCTTATACTTGATGCATACTTGAATCAATTTGTATGCATAATGAGTTGGAGACAGGAGCGTTATACTTTTTGTGGACAGAACAAAAATTGCATATCCGATCAATCAGCGAAATATAACCCAGAAACTGTTACTTGAAAATAAGTTTGACTTAACGAATTGAGGGTTTCTTCAAAACAGTTAAAGGTAAAGTGTGAATTGGATTAAATTTACCATAATATTTCATTTGTGACAACAAATAATACTTGAATTTAATTTAGCACGTTGAATACTTTCGGTTAATGGAGGGTGTTTCTTTTTTTAAAAGTGTGGTTTTTAAGAAGAAATAATCTCGTGGCATGGTGGTAAGTGCGTAGAACTGTCATGCGAGAGGTCTTGGGTTCAATCCCTGCCTGTGCCACCTAAAGTTTTTTTTTCAAGGGTACTGCCTCTTGCGAGGAATTGAAAATCCTCCAAGAGTAATTGCTAACATGAAAAGTGCTTTCTCAAATTAGCCGTTCGTATTCGGCATTAAAACTGTAGGTCCCCTCCATCTCTGACAACATTACTCGCACACAGGAATGGTTGAGAGTTGTAAGTCACTAGGCCCTGGTTCTCTAAGGACTGTTGCGCCACCTTTAAATAAGCGTTTTCCACTAGGTTTTAAACAATTATTTCAATGGCTGGCTCGAATAAATTCCAGCCGAGAAGCCCAATTTTTGACGACTTTTTGCAGCAATTGAGTCCGTGTGTCAGCAATACATAACTCACCGAGTATTCACTTCCAAGGTGTCAATCGTCTTTAGTTTGTCTGCGTAGACAAGCGACTTCACATAGCCCTACAAAAAATAATCCAGCGTTGGTAAATCGAACTATATTATAGGCTCCACAGGCCCATGACTTCAGTCAATTAATTCATAACCATTATTTTGCAAACTTTGTTCAAGAGTAAATCTGTTTATTATAAACAAAAAGACCAATTCCGAAAAAAAGTATTGCCAGATTGAAAACCAAACGTCTTAGAAAACAACCGTTATTTATTAAGAACCTATTCACACTTAATTATTCTGATACTGGATAGTTTTTCTCTAGATCTTTCGTAATTTAGTCTGTAAAATTTTCTCAACTAGTTTATTGTCAAGCGTTGCTAATAAATTGTCAGTGGCTCAGAAAAATTAACGGATTTTCATAACTTTTTACTTACAGCTGTATCCAGGATTTATTAAATTTTTTTTTAAATTATACAAGGTTTTCTAATAAGAGTTTAAAATTTGAAATTAATGAATTTGTGTTCATTGTCAAGAGGAAGGTATGTCATTAAAAATGGCAAATTCGCACTTTTGCTGGATGTCCTCGAGAACTTCACAAATTTATCTATAAGATCTTGAATTGATTGTGGATTCATAGATCTTTTCTATAACATGGCCCTCAAAGGAAAAAAGTCTAAGGGTGTTAAATTACAAGATATCGGTTACTATCATCTCTTCAAGAAATAATACTTTCAGGAAACTGTTCTTGCGGAATTAGCGTTTTCCAGTTTTAGCCATACAAAATAATGAATCATAATCATTTAAAACGTGCACATTTTCAAATCAGTGAAATCCTATCACACTACCAGCTAAACAACCGCACGAAACAGTGACAGTTTAAGAATTGAGAAACAATTCCACAATAATTGTTGGATTTTCTGAATCCCAAATTACACCATTGTGCTTAATAATTTAGTATCATTACTGAAGACGATTTTTTTATGAAATGGAAGATCGACGATTAATCGATAATTATGGGCTTTCGTCAACCCTACTAACGGGCCATATCAACAATATTCTCAGTTGTTAGTGAGCTACGCACACGGTTTTGGTTCTTCACTTCGCGTCACTAAATTCTCCCATCAAATCAAGTTAAACATTTTTTAGCGATGTTTAGTTTTTACATTTGATGTGTCAAAAGTGACAGCTGTCTAAAAAAGTAGACTATTCCACAGCCTAAACTTAAGCAGCATATCGAATGAGTTCAATTTTAAAAACTTATTGTTAAAACAATTTCGCATCAGGTCTTTTTGAATTTATTTAAGACCAAAATTAGAGTTGTTCCAATACAAAGTTTTTAAGGAAAAACTATAAAATTCGAATTTTCTCCAAATTTGTATAATGTAATTTTGTTTTTCTTAACTTGGCTACTATCAGTATAAAAAATATATTTTTGTATTGCATCAGAAGAGTACCTCTGATCTGTGACAAATAAAAGCTCTTTAAGTTGCATGAAACCATTAAAACGCTTGGTTTTAAAAATGTCGAAGATCATTTCTTTTCTCAAATAATTCGACGTTATTACTAAAAACAATGTCAATTTTCCTTTTAACCAAAACATAGATTAACATAACAATTACTTTATAGTTCAATTTTAGTTTAACATTTAGTTTGAGTTGGCAAACACTTCTGGTTTCGATTGAAATTAAAATTCTATTCTTTCCGAGGGGGAAAACCCTATCATTTAAATGAAAACGACCACAAATTAATATTCCACTAAAAAGACTTTCAATTTTAAAATGCTTAAATAATATTAATCATTAACATCGCCTTAAGTTTCAGACCTTAACTTTACATGTAAATTACCTTTGACATAATTTGAATGCTACTCCAAACGTCACTGACTCACCTAGGTACAAGTGCCTTTGCTAAAAAAAAAAGAAGGAAAATCATGCAACGATTATGCGTATTTTATACAACAAACATATTCTGGTTGATTAATGAGTTTGTCTTGATAAAGTGACTGGATGCGGTCAACTCTTCAGTTTATTACGCTGAATTTACAACAATAGCTATATATGATTTTTCTGTATAAGCCAAAAACATGGTCGAAATGCAAATCAGCTAGCTCGTTTTTCTGTCGTGGTTGTATTTTCTTTCTTTTTTATTTTGTGGTCAGAAATTCCCCTGAGTGCCTGGGCCTGAGTCATCGTAAATATTATCTGTGCGAGTATCTAAAGACATAATTTGTAACGCGAACGACGTGTCGTTCATCCGTCGACGTCGTTAAACTACACAGTGGGGTCAAGTGATTTTTGAAAACCATTGAAAATGTACTATTATGTTTTTAATTCAACATTTTAAGCTTTATAAGAAGTTAAAACACAAGGCTTTATTGTACAAAATTTCAATTTTCCCAAACATTGATCTACTCGAAAAATTCGTAGGTTTAAAAAAAACATAGATTTTGAGCTTAAATCAGGCGAAACTTCGTCTTACTAAACTGACATTAGTTGTACTCACGAGATTTGTTTCAAAAAGTAATCATTTTGACAGATAAATAGATTTTTCATTAAGTTTTCAAACTAAACTACATAAAAAGCATTCAACTCTAAAATCTGAACTTAATTCCAACTTGAGCTTTCGATCTTTCATATAAATAAGGTATCTGTCTACCAAATGTTAAAAAGTTAAAGTGTAATGACATTTGACGCCATTTGCAAAAATAGTAGTACGTTCACATTACGACAAAATGGCGAATTCTTAGAGAGTGTTACTTTTAAAGAGGGTGATATTCATCAGTGCTGTCGGTACACATACATAGTAATTGGGTATTAAATAGGAGTAATTTTTGAAATTTCAGACTCCAATTATCTGTTTTTTGACGGATATAATTCCATTTCTTACAACTATTTTTCCCACTGTACTGTACTTGCACTGTGTATTTTTTTAAAACTATGTCGGTTGGTGGGCTGATTGTTCTGCTCTGTACACTCTATTATGCCAGCAGTCGCCACTACACCGCTCCCCCCTCCTTCCACCTTTTCAATAATCAATGTATAAAATATATACTCGTATCTAACGCTGCGCTGCTCATAATGTTTATCCGTCATATATAAAACTACCAACTCTTAGATATACTCGCTTTATATCGGTTTTGAATTATTCAACAACAACAAAATAAAATGAAAATAAATTATGAACTGATGGCATGTATGTAACTTTTGTATACAAAACGGCTCCGACAAAAGCCAGGAGAAAATTATGCAAATCAACTGCCATGCCGACGACAACGACGACAGCGACAATAACGACGAGCGACGACTACATGAACAGAATATACGCGCCATTCCGTCATTGTCGCATCAGCCGAATTGAACTGATAAGATATGGCGCGATGCGGGCTCTGCTGCGCCACGCCGCCGGCCAGGCCGGCCGCGCAAAACCAACATCATCATATGTCAAAAGTATAAACACATAGCGTTAGCGAGTTTGAAGGTGTTTATGTCATTTGTGTTGGTTGTTTATGACAATTAATTGTTGGGTTTTATTCGATGGTACTTAATTTGTTGTCTTCTTTTTTATTTTTCTGCCACAATTCCTAGATTAATGACAGATTTGAACTGTATAAGAACTGTAATTCATTCCATAGGTCGGTCGTTCGGTTAGATGACATTTGTCTGGATTTTGACTAATGACAGAACTCCATTATCTACTGACTGTTCATTTTTGACAGCTCGACAGTATTGAGGACATACAAAAACAAAAGATTTCGATCGAGTTTTTAATGTGCGATTTCTGAATTTTGATCGTTGATGGGATGATAGTGGGTTTTGTATTTTATATTTAAATATAGAAATAAAAAATGCAGACAGCATCGTCGTTCCGGTTAAGGCGACCAATATTATGACGACGCGACAGTTTTGTCTATACTTATATACAAACCTATCACATTGAGGCGGATCAGAGCCAGAGAGAAAATAAAACATCAAATATACGAGATCGTAAATTGGAAATTACGAAATGATTTATGCAAAAAAATAATTATAATAATAATGCGATGATTGTGTTGGTTTGTTGTCGCCATTCTCGCCAGACCGCCTAAAGCCAATCCCTGATCGTTATATTATATCGGCGGCCGGTGGCGGCGTGTGTTTGGTGAATTTAACTTGCTATACTCGAATTCGAAGTCCTTGAAATAATGATTTTATAGGAAGAGTGTTTCATATGAATTTTTAGTCGAATGAAATGTGTTGTCAACAATTTAATTTTAAATTTCTGTAGAAGGAGCAATGTTTAAAAGAACTGTGTTTGAATTATCGAAATTTCGAAGATTGAACTTCAGATTTTATTGAAATGAAAAATCCAAAAAGTTTGACTTTTCTTGGTAGAATTTTTTTAATACAACTGTGAGTAAATTATTGAACTTTCGAAGATTACTTATACAATTTTGTCGAACTTAAAAGTAGAAAAACTTTTCCATATTTCCTGTCCATTCTTATAAAATATTGCATTATTTATTATAGAAATTTCGAAGATTATATTTTAGATTTTTTCGAACTTAAAAACCGAAAATCCGTACTCAATATCTACACCATTTTCCAGAAATCAAGCCAAGAAAAATAAATAAAGTATTCGGTATTTTTCTGAATGGTTTAAACTTTGGTTATTTCGTTTTCTTAAAAATTAAGGTTAAATGAATTATTTTGTTCGTATTTTTTAAAAAGTGATACGTGTGCAGGAGGCCTTAAAGTATTTTGAAGATCAGTCTTTGCGAACCATAAAATCACTCCAAACGAAAGTATTTATATTTACATTAAGCTATTTGAATTTTTCTCTGTAAACGTCAAAATTGACAGCGAACACTTTGGACAGTTGACAGCTGGCTTATAAATTTAATTTATTATTTGGCTAGTTTATATAACTCTAAGATTTCTGAGATATTTCTCAAATGAGAGAAATTCATTCTCACCTTGCAATCAAATTAGCTTTGCATTTCTTTTTTTTCCTTTTTGAATTGTGCGATAGAGGAGTTTTGAGTTTTGATTACAAATTTTATCCTCAGATTTCTGACAGAAAAAGTGAAAAATGTGTATGAAAAACGTTGCTTTTATTTCTGAGAACACGGAAATCTCGGAGATATTAGAAATATTTTTAATAGAGAGTGTCTGTGTTTTCTTTCCAAAATGGAAAACAAATGTTAAAATGTCATTCTCCAAAGTATTCGTTTTAACGGTTTTTTGAAAACGGCAATTTTATGTAATGCAGATAATTAAACGAATATGTCAAAGCTAGCATTTTGTTGAAAAGAAAGGCAAGTGTCATAAAGTTTTGTATCAAAATAGCCATTTAACAAATTTTGTTAAGATATTGACACGGTCACTCTTTTGAAGTTTGTTTAACAGTTCAAAAATGTACTGTGTTTTAAGTACGTATTTAACTTTTCAGACGAAATTATTTTAAATATTCAATTTTTTGATTTTTTTTTAAATTTAACGAATAATTATTAATGTTTTCTCAATTTTTGTTTTACTTTCAGTTTGAAGCAAGAACTTTGAATTTTCTGAATGGAAATTATAACCACACCAGAACCACAAACAAAAGCGAATTATGAAAAAATGCTTAAATATTTCAAAGAAAATAAAACTGAAAAATTATCCAAACATATGCAATACCAAATCAGAAACAAATTCAGCAACAACACAATGATCACGTAGAAAATAAAGAAAAACAAATTAAAATTTTAAAAAAATAAAACTTTTGAAACTTAATTATCTATAATAATATTGTTGTACACCGTTATACGTATAAAAACAAAAACAAAAAAAAACAAAAAGAAGTAACAAATTATAATTTTTATTTCTAAATGACACACAACAGAGTGATAATCCTTTCTTATAAACGAATGAAAAATAAATCTTGCTAAAATCAAAAACATAAAAACACTCAAAACTTAGCGAGATATTGAGTGAAAGAAATTAAGAGAAAGAAGAGAGATAGAAAACAGGACGAAAAAGGGACGAGAGAAAGGAGTTTCAAATTCAAAATTCTCGGGAACAAATTGCGATGGCGATAAATTTTCCCGCATCATTTGCGGCGTGCATAGCGGCTGGTCTCAAAGTGCCACGTCAAATTATGTACTGCATATCTCAAGACACGGGACAGCCGTATGTTCTGTATAAAGATTCACAGGAAGCTGCCGAGAGGAATGCGGCAGCGTTGGGTGGAACGGCAGCACAATGGGGCACGGATATGTATCCGGCAATCCAGCAAAACACACAAACGCATCTGGCAGCGCAGAATGCTCAAAATTCTTCACCCCAGATTGCGGCTGCGGCAGCGACTGCTGCAGCGGTGGCCGCTCAACAACAGCAGCAGCAACAACAGCAACAACAACCGCACAGTCCGTCGGGTGAGGTCGATCAGTCAAGGGACAATAATGCAAACGTGCGTCAGCAGCAGCAACAGGGGTCGCCATCGACGAGTCCGTATCCGCAGAGGGCAAATGGTGGAGGTGGTGAGGAGGATGTGGCCATGAGTCAGGTGAGGATTGAGGTAATTTTTTTTTTGGCACAATTGACCCCAAATTCTCCCACTGTTAAACAGTTTAAACGCCAAATGAAACAATTCTAACCTAATTTTTGTCTTCTTCTTTCATAGGTGGCTGGAATGCAACAGCAGCAGAACGCCGCACAACAACAAAACCCAAACCAAAGTACCAACGATCCACAACCGATATCGGTCGATCCGGCGTCAAATAACCAAGCACAGCAAAGCAATGACCAAACCTTCAATCCGCCGCAAGGTGCCGAACTCGGCTACTATGCGCCGCGACACCCAGGCGGCCCGCAAGGTGCGATGCTGGCGCCACCAGGCTTCCCGCCTCTGCACTATCTCAACAAACCAGTTTTGCCCGGAATGGCTGGGTCAATGGATCAAAATGGCGGCCTTGAGGCATATGCAATGCCCGATCTCCTACCTGGCGGTGGTGCTTCAAATTCCGGCAACGGAACACACGGTGGCATGCATCAAAATGTCAACGCCACCCCAACGCCGAATTCACAAAAAATCAAGCCACACAGCGATCTGCGTCTATTCAAATGTACAACCTGCGGCAAGGACTTCAAACAAAAATCAACGCTACTGCAACACGAACGCATCCATACCGATGCCCGACCGTATCCTTGTACCGAATGTGGCAAACGATTCCGTCAGCAGTCGCACCTCACTCAGCACCTGCGCATCCATGCGAACGAGAAACCATTTTCATGTGCGTATTGTCCACGCAGTTTCCGGCAACGGGCGATCCTCAATCAGCACATTCGCATCCATTCGGGTGAGAAGCCCTACGCATGCCCAGAGTGCGGCAAGCACTTTCGCCAGAAGGCCATCCTCAATCAACATGTGCGCACCCACCAAGGCGAGCGACAGTTATTGAATCAAAAAAAATCCAAAATCCGAAATTTTATCCGAAAAAAGAAAAAGTCACGAATGTTTTCGCTCAATTCTCAATTTTTAAATTTTGTTTGGAAAAATAAAGTCGAAATTCCGACTTAAATTCAAAAATTTCTATTTCTGGCTTGCATAATTGATTTTTCGAAAATCCAAAATTCTATTCAAAATTTTTTAAAAATTTTACCTTTGGTTCAAAACTAATTTTGTTCTGGTTAAAGGCGAGTGAAGTTATTTGAGAGTAAACTAAAGTAAATTAATAGCCACTTTTCGGCACCAATGTCTTAAATGTCAAACAGTTTAATGACAAGTAAGATTGTTTTCCTAACTGTTACTTTCATGATATTCAATGACTCAGGGATAACTGGCAAACTGTTTTTTATTCAACATAACATAACTTCAAAGCTAAAAAGAAAGTGACAAACGATTTGAAGAAATTCATTCATATACATGACAGTGAAGCTTTATTTCGATTCTGCGAAATAATACGTCAATTAAATGTCAAACTATCATATAATTATTTTACTTTCGAAAAACGCTTGAATGACTGTTGTTTATGTTTTTTTTTCAAACTCTTTCAAATGAATGAAAAATACAGCTTGAAGCTTTTTAAACCTAAAACAAAAGATTATTCTTCAAATCTGCTCCTCTCGCTATGCATTTATGATCCTGCATTGGGCGCCATTTCAATGAAAATTAAAATTTTCTTGTAATTTTTGATTTTATGCATTAAAAATTAATTATGCCCATAAATCACTCAAAAAACCGCACTCGCCTTGATCTTAACTACAAAAACAATCCAAACAACATCTAGAAAATAAGAATAACTGACTTATTGAATTGTTTTCCAAATTTTGAAATCTATTTAAAAAATTAAAAAAAAAAAAAAACAGAAATAAATTATCACTAACTTCTCTGAACGGCTTAACGCACTTTTTACACACACATCAACACTCTTTTTGTCACAACTTCTCAATTGTATACTAACAAAAGATTTTCTTCCTTTTCACTTTCAAAAGATGTCTCACCGCATCTCATCTTCAAAAATGGTCCCCATCCGACGTTGTGGCCCCAAGATGTACCGTTTCCCGGTGATGAGACTGATACAAAGAACGATATTACTGGCTATCAGGATGATGGTTCACAAGGTACGCCTGAGTCTCGGGCGTGTTTCTCACCGGACGGCAATGGCGGCATGCATTATCCTTCATACTTCAAAGATGGCAAAGGTAAGTGTGAGTTTTTGTATAACAAATTGCTATTGCGAAACCATGAACTAACTCAATGCCATTTAAACTTCGATGTAGGGCAAAAATTACTGCCCGATGTTATACAAAATGGTCGTGCAGTTGGTATGCCACTTTATGTGAGATGTCCTATTTGTGACAAGGAGTTCAAACAGAAGACAACATTACTGCAACATGGTTGTATACACATCGAGTCAAGGCCGTATCCATGTCCGGAATGTGGCAAACGATTCCGTCAGCAATCACACTTGACGCAGCATTTGCGAATACATACGAATGAGAAGCCATTTGGTTGTTTATATTGTCCGCGATTCTTCCGCCAAAGGACCATTTTGAATCAGGTAAGTTTCCACATAAAAGCAGCTATTTAATTTGTATCGTTTTTCTAAATGATGTTATATTTTTAGCACATTCGAATTCATACTGGTGAGAAACCGTACAAATGTTCACAATGCGGCAAAGATTTCCGACAGAAGGCGATACTAGATCAACACACAAGGACTCACCAGGTAGTTGTAATGTTTAAAATAAAATATAACTTACCAAGTCACAAGATGGCTTACAAAATTAAGTTTAGCACCTATATTAATCTATGTGTATGAAATATACTTTTTGGCATTATATCAAGTGCACATAATATTGTTCAGATATTTTATTGGTGTTCCACGTTGGGCGCCACTCCAATATAAGAATATCAAGATTTTATAGTACTCATTTTAACAAAAATTATGTGCACCATAAATAAATTCCTGCCTAGCAATTCATAAGACAAACTTTGAACCAAAGTTCTTCTTTCAAAAACTGAACTCAGCGCCATTTTTGACCTTAAAATTTAACATTTTGTCCCATTTTCTGTTTTGCCAAAGCTTGTTTGAAGTAAATTCCTTAATAAATTCATTATGATTCAAATCATAAACACTTTCAATATATGATATGAAAATAAGATTCCTCGATTGGGCGCAATTTTTATTCAATTTTATTTTGGTTGCAATCTATATGAACAAAATTCTAATGTTTCCTTTTATTTTAACAGGGTGATCGGCCATTCTGTTGTCCAATGCCAAACTGTAGGCGGCGTTTTGCCAGCGAAGCAGAAGTCAAAAAACACATCGACAACCACATGAATCCGCATTCATCGAAGGCGCGTCGTCAAGTCAATCACAATATGTCGAATGACACAAAGAATGTTGCAACAACTGCCGCTCAATTCCTCACAAACATGGACAGCAAAGCGAACATCATACCACGCATGGGCCCCGTAAAACACGAACTCTACTTCCCACAATGCTATGGCTCACCGTTCAATCAATCGTTTGGCGCCCAACAACAAGGTCAGCCCGGTCAACCACAACAACAGCAGCAGCCAGTTCAACAACAACAAAAACAACCGGGTCAACAGCAGCCCAATGCAGTTCACAATGGTAATCCTGCGCCTCCGAATGGTGCCACTGGTGGTGGTGGTACTGTGGTAACAGTGGCGAATTCTATTGCGCCTGGGGTAGTGCAACAGAATACTACAACCGTCGTTGCACAGTGACATCCCCCCGCTGTGTCGCTAGCACTTCCCCCACCCCCGGCAGCGCCACCACCACAGTCTGTGCAATCGGCATCAGTGCATTTGCCAGCCTCACAAACTCAGTCAGCATCTATAGTTCCCGTGCCCACAGCAGCGATCTCAGCGGCAGCAGCAGCTGCTGCCGCAACTGCTCACACCGTCACATTATCAATATCATTACCGCCCTCAGCATTACCTCAAGGCGCTACAACGAACGGGGTCGGCGGCGGCGGTGCTGGTGGTGGTGGTGGTGGACATGTTCTAGCACCTCCTACATCTACAACATCGCTCCTTCCACCGCACTCAGTGGCGCCATCTACCACAATATCACATGCAATTCCCATTCATCCTCACATTCACTCAATATTCGGATCTCTATGATACTAAGACATCGGATTGGATAACAACCTCCACCAAAACAACAACAACACAAACACTTTCACCCTAATTACCCACCCAAGTCTTTAGAAATAATCCAAAAAAATTTAAAAAATTAAAAAAAAAAAACTATTTACAAAAAAGTGTTTTGAAAAAATAAATTTACTTTGGGGACTAAACAAACAAAAACAAAATTCAAGCAATTTCCGAGAAACGCAAACAAAAGGACAACAACCATAAATCACATTTGCAAGGATTCCAAAATAAAATTAAACAAAAACAACAAACAACAAACAAAATAAAACATAATTCTTTTAAGGATAACAACAGAATACACATAAGGACTCTTGTATACTAACTTAAGTATAAAAATACTAAGAAAAGGTAATAATATAAAACAAACAAAAAAAAACACACATATGAATACAATATTATTATAAATATTAATATTAAACAAAACAGAAAAAAAAAACACAAAAAGATAACATATTTGTATAATTAAATACAAACAAAAATATTTGATATAGTTTTACGCTAGTCTTTTAGAAAAGGACTTTAAACTTTATATAATTATAATTATTAAATTGTTACTTTCTGGATTTTTAGTTTTTTATTTTGTTTATCTGTTTATAAAATATTTCTTCTTTTTTCTTTTTATATAAAAATACGATCTTCCTCTTAATTTAATAATTTTTAATTTTTAATTTATTTTGTCATTTTAAATGAGCAAAACAAAAATTAATGAATATTTTGCGAAGCGTGTTTATAATGATTGAGAACAGCTTAAATAAATATGAAAAACAAAAGATCAGCAATATTTTGGGTTAAATTTAAAAACAAAAAAATAGAATACACTACATGCATAGAAAAACAAAACATACTTATAAACAAAAAAGAAAACAAATATTTTATGTAGACCTACAAAGTTCTTTCAATGGTATTACTTTTTCAGAACAAATGAAAACTTAATTTCTTGATTTTTTTTTTTTAATGTTTATTTGTTAATATAAATATTGCATATGTAAAAGTAGACAGTTTTGTTTTTGTGTTTTCTTAAAAGGACAAACAAAAATTAATATTATTATTTTTAGGTGTTAAATCAAACTAATTTTTTTACTATACTGAATATTATATAAATATTTTTTCCTCTTTTTTTTTTAAATATAATTATTTAGTTTTTAATTTGTATGAATTTTTTTTTATTTTATTTTTTCCTAATTTATGTTAATTATTTTATTTTTCACGAGATAAATATTATTATTATTAAAGCAAAAAAACATAATTATGTTATTTTCTTCCTTTAATTTGTAAGTTTATTTGTAAATGAAAAGCGCAGCTTAAATTGAGTCATTTATTATTTTTTTGTGTATTTTATAATTTAAATATTTTATTCATATTAATATTATTTGTAATGTAAAAGTTACTGATTAATAATTGTAGTTGAGACAAATAAATATTTATTGTGCTAGGTTTTGATGATGGTCAAGTAAGTTTAGATTCTTAAAAGAGGCGTGGTTACTTTCCTAAGAGTTGAAAAATTTCAACACAATGACAATTTTTAGTTATTTTACTTCATGTTTTATACTTTAACAAATCTTTTAGGACGAATCTTCTATAATTCAATGAATAGTTTAAAAAAAAATGAGTAGCATTTAAATGGCTCGTTTTAAAATTAACAAAGAATTCTAAATTGTAAAACAAGGGCTATTTTTTAATAGTATCAAAAATTAACATTTTGATTAAATTTTAGGCCTCATTTTGTTTTATTATTATATAATATTACCCACATAATTAAAAATTACTGCAATAGAACAAGTTATTATTTCACAATAATATCAAAATAACTCGAATTAAAATGTTTAGAAAATATTTAAATTTTTTGATCATATCATAGTTTCACCTAGAGCGCCATTTTACTTTAACTAATTAATATTTTTCCTTTTTTATAAAGTCTTATATCATCATTTTATTAACTTTATAAAAATAACTGCAATAGACCAAGTTATTATTTAACAATAACATCATAATAATTCCAAGTCAATTTTTCAAGAATGTTTTAGTTTTTAATCATCTCAGTCTTCCGTTGGGCGTCATTTTTGCCTTGAATTAATATTAATTTTTATTTTTAAAGATTCTATTTATTGGTTGATTACCCACACATAAAATTACAGCAATAGAACTAATTATTATTTATCAATAATATCATAATAATTGAACTCAACTTTTTAAACATAATTAATTAATTAAATTTTTTCATTTTTGTCTTAGTCTTACGTAAACATAATAAAAATTACTGCAATATCACAAATTATTATTTTACAATAATACCATAATAACTTCAAGTCAACTTTTTAAAAACATTTTTAGTTTTTTTTTTAATCGTCTTAATCTTAGTCTTCCACAGGACAACATTTAGCTTTTACTCTTTCAATGTTTTTTGAAACTTTTAATTATTATTTAAATTACTGCAATAGAACTAGTTATTATTTAACAATAATATCACAATAACTCCAAGTCCATTTTTTTGTTTTTTAAATATTTAAGTTTTTTTTAAATTCATATTTTAGTCTTCCATAAAACTCTTTATAGGTTCTCACTTTGAAATCTTAACTTATTGTTTAATTACCTTCATAATTACTGCAATAGAACAACAAGTTATCATTTTACAACAATATCAATAAAAAAATCCAAGTCAACTTTTTACAAATGTTTTCGTTCCATAGTATGTCTTAGTTTCTGTAAGGACGCCATTTTACTTTCACTCATATTGTGTTTTTATTTTGAAAGTTTTAAGGATTAGTTTATTTCCCACATATAAATTACTGCAATAGAACAACAAGTTATTATTTTACAACGATATCATAATGATTCCACGCCAATTTCTTAAAAATATTTATGTTTTTCTGTCCTACATATTCTATGTTTCTTAAAGCCTTTAATTTTCAGTTTACTATCCACAAACAAATTACTGCAATAGAACAAGTTATTATTTAAGAATAATATCATAATATCTCCAATCGAACATTTTTTAATTATTTTTGTGTTTCGATTATATCTCAGTCCTACGTAGGGCGCCATTTTCCTTTAACTCATATTATCATTTGGATTACTCATGTCAAAATTACTGCAATAGAACAACAAGTTATTATTTCACAACAATATCATAATTACTCCAAGAAAACTTTTCAATTTTTCAACCATGTCTGAGTCCTACGTAGGGCCCCACTTTGCCTTAACCAATTTTCAGTTGATTTCCCACATATAAATTTATGCAATAGAACAAGTTATTATTTTACAATAATATCACAATAATTCCAAGAAAATATTTCTTTATATAATATTTAAAAACAATAGCAAAAAAGTAACACTGCGCCTCTCAAAAAATAAGTCAAACCTCTCAAACAAAAATACTCGGCAAAAAATAACAATAAAATAAAAATTATTAAAATATCGTCCTTATCCAGGTGCCATAAAGAGTGTAGATATTTATCGTAGGTATTTCGAATGTTGAAAAGGACGATGTTATCTAAATTTATCCGTAACACCATTCATCCCCTACCAAGCACAATAAAATTCACAACGTATACGCATCCTTATAAAATTTAAAACAAATTAAAAAAAAACGAGAACATAATTATGAAATTTTGGACCTTAAGCTAAATTTTTGTCGTGATTTAGAATTTAGTCATTAAAGCTGTTTTTTTTTAACTATATAAAGAAAATCAATAATATTTCATTTGAAATATCTTCCTACATGTTTCTTATTTTATTAATTTTTTTTATATGCATATAAATAATTTACTTTAACATTAAATGTTTAAGAAAGTCTCAAATGTTACTTTAATTTTATTTTCCTCTATTTTAATTTATACTTTATAAGCAATAAGTACTAACAATTATTATTTTTAATATATAATTATATGATTATTTTTTTTTTCATAATTTTACGCATTTATGTTATTACTTTTTATATTTTATTTAAAGAAAAAGAAAACAACAAATTTAATACAAACATTTGTTTTACTATTATTTCTTTGTAAAAAAAATGAAAAAAACTATATATTGATTTTTAATAAAGAAAATTGAAATATTTTAATTTTGTATTTTTATTTATTATTTTAATTTTGATTTTTCAGTTAAGTTTAGTTCTAATTTTATTTCATTTTTTTTATTAATAAATGGAGTGATTGGAAAAGAAGGATTCGAATAGGTAAATAAAACAAAAGAAAAGTTAAGAAAAGTGGAGAATTTATGGGACAAAAGAAAAAAAGTAAAATGTTTAGGAAAAATTGTTTTCGTTTTTGGAGATATAAAAATTAAAAATTAGTCAAAATTTTTTATATATGAAAAACAAATTGCATACAAAAATAAGAGATGGAAAAAATTGAAAAAGGAAAAAAAGTATTTTTGACAAATAATCTAAATTTAAAGAAAATTCTAAAAAAAAAGTAAGAAAAAAAACTATTAATCGTTAAAGGAAAAAAATATAAACATTTCGGAACGGATGCTTTTATTGGAACTGTCTTGGGGTAGTGCATGTATAGTACGTCGTATATGTATATATATTAAAATATATTTGGCAATGGTTAGAAGGTTTAGCAAAAATTTATTTAATTATAATTTGTTGTTAATTTTTTTATGATATAAAGTTTAACAAACAAAAAACGAAAATTTTAGAAGGAAGAAAAATTCAAAATTATTCCAAATTATTATTAAACAAAAAATTATTTATTTATATTTTTAGAAATTCCAACATTTCCAATAAAAGCCAAATTTTAGACTGAAAGTCTCTGTGATAACAAAATTTAAGCAAAAAATTAAAATTAAAAATTAAAATTGCATCTAAATTTAGGAAAAAAAAAAATGATAAATAAAATTAATCAAAATTTTTATAGGAAAAAAAATTGCTAAAATATGGTTAAGTCGTCGTCGTCGTTGTCGTATAAATGAATGAGAGGAATTTTTAAGGATAACATTTTAATTAACAACCAAAAACAAAACAACAAAAAAACTGAACTCCGTTTAATTTATTAATTTATATATTTTATGTTCTTACTTCTTCTTGTTACTTTTTTCTTTTAAATTTATAATTTTTGTTAGTTCAACAAAATTCAAATTGTAAATACCAGGAAATCCTTTTTGATATATAATCTAAAAAAAAAGATACAAAAATTAAACCAAAAAAAAAAACAAAATTATGCAATTAACATTTTATAAAAAAATAAACAAAAAAAAAACATAAGTAGATTTGTAAAGTATTCTCTAAAAATTAAAAATAAAATTACAAAAAAACAAAATGATGAAAAGATAATTTTCGGCTCCAAAAATATGCAATTCAAAGAAAGAACAAACAACAACAAAACAGAAAATCAAATTCGAAAAATCTCCAATAATAAAAATTAAAAAAACAAGAAAACAATGCTGAACTTAAATGATCAAACAAACAAAAAAAAGCAAATGATAATTACTTGAAACATCTCAAACTTGTACTTAAAAAACAAAACAAAGCAAAATGAGAAAAAAACTCAAAACTCAGTACCAGAAAACATGAAAAGCACATCCAAAAATTCACCAAACTTTTCGGCCTCTTATAACCATTATTTATAATTTTATCAAATCAATTTGTGTTCAATTTTCACCATGTAAATTAAAACCACAACAAAATAGTTAAATTAAATAAAATAAATTTAAACAAAAAAAATAAACATAAATCTATAAATATATTAAAAAAAAAAAAGAAAATACATACACACAACAACAAAAAAAATAGCCCGATTATGAACAAAGAGTACAAATACATTAAAAAGAAAATAAACAAAAAATAAAAAAAGTAATTAATTGCAAGAAAAACAAATAAAATATATTAAGTTATTTAAAATAACAAAACTAATACCAAACCGAGTGTGGAGAAAATTCGATATTATTATGTTTTGGTAGATTTTTTCTTTGTTTAAATATAAGACATTTGAATAATAATTAATTAAAAAATTTATGAAAAATTCATGAAAACCCGTTTTTTGAAACAAAAACAAAACATACATTACAAGAGAGAGCGAGAGAATGAATCGACCCCATCTTTTTGTATAACCAAAATACATACTAAATATACGAAGTACATTTTAAAACAAAAGTATTTTAAAATTAATTTTAAAAAACAAACAAAAATATTAAACTACTCTCATTAAACAACAAAAACTAAGAGCCTAGCATTTAAGTCAAAAAATATACATAACATTGTCAGAAAAACCAAAAAAAAACACAAAAGAATTATTCTAATAATCTACGTAACCAAATTTATTGGAAAACAAAAATCCACAATTATGGCAGAATTAATCGAAAAAATAAAAATAGTTTTTTAGTTTTGGTCTTGAATCGAATAATTCTTTGTAATAATTTTATGTCTTTAAAACAAACTAAAATGATATACTTCTTCATGCTGTTTAAATATTCTGAATAATAGAAATTTTAAAAAAACAAATTTAAAAACAAAAAAAATCAACAATCACATAGTTTTTTGAAAGTTCTCTCAAAATAATTTTAGTTAAAAATTTTTTATTACAAAAATGTGTCATTTTTTAAAGGTTGATTTGTTGGTCTTGAGAGACAAACGGATTTTAATATTTTTCTTCTGTAATTTTGGGGGGAGACATACCTCATCAGATATTCAAACATTAAACGTAATGAAATAGAACGTGAATGCCCTTGATGTGACCTACGAATCCTCTACAACAGTGGAATCTTTGATTTTCTTATATTTCCTATAAAAACCTAATATCATTAAGACTGCTAATGTTTGATTTATTTTAAACTATGACGGTCTTAAAAGTTGAGCTGATACTTGAAGAACAAAGATTGAAGGATTTTAAAAACTTTGTTGTCTCTTAAGCTATGCAACCTCAAAAATTATGATACATTTAGTATGTTACTACTTTTGTTAAATACTATTTTCTCACCACAATTTTTATTTAAACAAAATTACTATGTTTCCATTCCATATGAATCCGAATTCAAAAACAAAAATAAATTAACTCAAAAAAAAAAGAAAATAAATCCACACTTACAATATACACATAAAAATAAAACAAGAAAAATAAAATGCCTACAAACAACAACAACAACAAAAAAACAACCGCATTCTGCAATAGTGATAATAGTTTATAAGACTTACCTACAACTAAACAAAACAAAATAAAACAGAATTAAATAAAAACAAAACAAACAAATAACTTAAAACATCTTAATTTTAAATTAAACTGTATTAAATTTTACTATTTTAAATTGCAATAGTTATTGATTTGTGAAAAGAAGTAAATTAAATAAAATAAATCAACATATAATTATGCGCATTAAAGCAAAAATAAATTAAATTTAAATTAAATGTGTATATTAATATTTTTTAAAAAACATATATCTATAATTATTATGTATGATGTAAATTGTATTTAAACAAATAAACCTTTAACTGCAAACAAACAAGAAATTAAAAAATAAGTAAATTAATACGGAAGCAACAGAAATAAATCTAAAATAATAAAAATAATTAATACAATTAAAAAACAAATACGCTCCACAATACAACCAAAAAAAAAACAAAAATAACAGCAAACAAAAGAAAATAGCAACAAATTCAAAATGTATAAACAACAAATAAAATAAAGTAAAACAAAATATATTATACCGAAACGAAATATATTATTTTTGTTAACAATAGCCTCAATGAAACAAACCATAAAAAAGATGTTGAATCTGCAAGTTTTATTTTTTACTTTAAAATAGAAAGTTGTTGGAAAAATGATATTTTTAAATTCTTTACATTTTTTTAAATTTAAACTTCACTTATTTGCTAATAATTGTTATTTAAATGGTTCCTTGTTAAAACAAATGCAAATAAAAATGAAAAAACATATTTTTAATTTATAAACAATAAAATAAAAAATCTTCTACTATAAATAAAACAAATATTAAACAAAAGATGAATAGCTAATAAATAAGCAAGTATCTGTGCTACCTCGTAATAATTAATACAAAACAAAAACAAAAAAATGCAAAACAAATGAATATTATGTGTACATAATAAAGCCGTTATTTTATATATACAAATTTATTTAATAAGCAAACAAACAAAAATAAAACCATATACATTGAAATAGCCGTAAACAAAATAGTAAAAGAAAAATAAATAAAACAATAAACCAAAACAAAAAACCAAACAAATAGAAAATGAAAATATTTTAATTTTTCACCACTCACTCAATCAACAATCAAAACTACAACAACAACAACAAAAACAATAGACAAGGAAACAAAAAACAAAACAATAGACAAATGAAATAGGAAAAACAATATAAATCAATTCGTACAATTTTTCATAATATGTATGTAATTATTTTTTAATTTTCACGTTTTTGTGTAATTTTTTATTTTTCTTATAAACAATTTTATCTTAAATATTTAAAAAAAAAAATAGTTATTGCATTATATAGACAGAAAATATGAAAACAAAATATTTTTAACGAGCAATAGATAATAATTGAATATTTATAATTTGCAATAGGATAAATATAAAGCAAAACAGAAAACAAAACAAAAATAATAATAATAACTTCAAATGCGCCTTAAAACAGAAGATTTTTTAAATTATGTTTTTCTCTTTTATATTTTTAATAATATATTTTTAGTTAATCGATTAAATTATACACACGAATAATTGGTTGAATTTTACTCAGGTTTCTTGGAGGAATGTTATTTTTTCAAGTGTATTTCTCCTTAAAAAAAATAGAATGAAGTCCTTAAGGACTCAAAATCGATAAAGAATTTTGAATGACATAGATCCTTTTTTTGAAAATAAGTTAAATGTAGCTTTAGAAAATTTTTGGTCAAACCATAAGCTGTATTTTAATGCCACCCAAAATCATGCACTTGGGTTTTCCGTTTTTTAAGGCTTACCCATTTCAAAAATGAAGTTTTATGCAGAGAAAAGATTCATGTTTTAAATTCCTTGACAAAAAATTTAAAAAATCATTTTCAATTTTCGTCAAGTTGATACTTAGATGAAATTATTGCTCTAGAACCTAGAAATATCCCTAGCTTCAGCATAAACTATCTCATTTGGAAGTGTTTCCTGCATAATTTATGTTTATTTAAAAAATTCAGCTATGATAATGAAAAATTGAGCACCAAAAGCTATTCGCAACTTTTTGATAGAAGAAAACTATGTATTTAAATTTATTTTATTCAACACTCAGACGTAGTCTAGTTACATACATTTATTTGTTATTTTTGAACATTTTTAGTTTAAAATAATTTTTACTTTACAATGTGATATACCTACCTTCAATAGTTCTACAATATTTAAAACAAACAAATATTGATAACAGTAAACAAAAAATAAATATTTCTTTCCAAAAAATATTATTTATAATATGCATTTGTTATCAATCAATCAGTAACCTTAAAAACTTGCTTTAAACATACACACATCATCAGTTTTTTATATCAACAATCCAACAACGTTAAAAAAAATAGAAGAAAGAAAACGAAACCAACAAAAACAACAACTTTTTATTTTAAAATTTAAAAAACAAAAATTGTAAGAATTCAACTCTTTGCAACAATGTGCCATAGAACTATAACTTTAAATATTGTTTATTTATTCAAATCTTTTACCAGTTTCTTTTTTACAAGCAACAGATTACCGAAAGAAAAATATATTAAAAAACAAAACAAACCACAAAAAAATAGCAAAACCGTAAATTAAACAATTTACAATAAACAAAAAAATTACAAAAAACTAAACTTAAATATAAAAATAAAAGCAAATCTTTTTTATACAACTCAATATTTAAAAAATAAAATAAAATAAAATAATAATATCGAAACTGATGTAAATGAAATTAAAAACAAAAAAAAATAGAAAACTTGTTTTATAATTATTTTTTTCTCTCTCTAAGTTACAGCAAATGTTAATAATAATTATATTAAAATAGATATTTCTTTTTTATATAAACAAATATATAAAAAAGAAAACAAACACACTCCACACATAGATCAAATCAATAGTAAGGAATTTATTTATATACAAAAAAGAAACTTAAATAAAAATATGAAAAAAAACATGAATTAATAATTAAAAGAAAAACAATAGCAGAGAAATAAAACAAAGAAAATTAATTTTTAATAAACTGTTGAATTATTTTTAATGCAAACCATAAATAAAAATAATAAAAAAATATTTATATTGTGTATATAAAATATTATTAAATTATATATCTTTACATATATATATATATATGAAGGTGAAATGGACTATAGATATATATTATATATGTATATCTGTGAACGTTTATTGCAATAGATGAAACCAACTACAAGGAAAATAAGAAATTTAAATTTAAAACAAATTAAAAAACAAAACTTTTTAATTGAAAATATTTCTTATTTTAAATCCAAAAAACCAAACAGAAACAAAAAAAAACAAGTATTTAATTAATTAATTAATTATGAAAATATTAACAACAAAAAAAGCTTTTATTTACACATATCTCTCACTCACAATACAATAGATTTATTTCTTCATCAAATTTCTTCTTCTGGAACTTCTTTGGCTAATATAAATATGTAAAATAAAACAAACAAACAAACAAAAATAAAACATAAAACACACCACACTTCAAAATGTGATTGAAAAACGAACAAAACCAAAACCAAAAAAGAAAAAATAATAAACAATGAAAGTGAGAATTTTAAATATTTACAACAAATTTTTACAGAAAAACAAAAAGAATGAAAATACTTAAACTAAATGAAATAAAACAAATAGAAATTTATTTTTCTATAAAAATGCAATCAATATTGTTTAAGTTTATCATTTTTGTTTTTTGATTATTAAATTTTTGTTTATCATTGAAACCTCAAACTTGTTTTTTCTGTAACTCAATAAATAATTATTTCTGTACAGCTCACAGTTAAATACATTTTAAATAAAGAAAAACAACAAAAAATAGTACAATTATATATTTAAACAAAAAAAAATACAAAAATAAGAAAAATAAAAACCACAATAGTCAATAAAACAAAACAAAAAATCAATAGAATATAAATTATTATTATTATTTGAAAATCTCACTTTTCTAAAAAAACAAAAGCATATATAAGAACAAATGGAAAATCAACACCAAAACCTTAAAAAATGAAAAATATGAAAATATAAAGCAAAGAAAGGGACAACAACAGAAAACAATGCGATTTTAACTGAAAATAGAAGAAGAAAAAATCAAAAATCAATAGAACAATAAAATATAAATATATTATTTTTAAAACAAATATAATCAAAATAGAAAATAGTTTTTTTTGTTTTCTTTTTTTTTTTAAATAAATAAATATTAAATTAATTTTTCACCATAAGTTTCACTACAAATTCAATTCCCTCAACAAATTAATTTTCTGTTTAGTTTTACAATTCAACAAAAACAACAAAAAATACAAATCACCCATAGATTGGGGCGGATGGCAGCTTTTTGACAGAGCTGTCAACTGTCAGTGAAGATATATAACTCAAAAAATAAAAACGTTGGTTCATACATTTTATCATCTTTCATGTGGCAAACATTTTGTCATATATAAATGCACAAGGGTATGGAGATGTTAACGGTTTGAAAGTTGAGAAATATATAAATGACAGCTGTCAAATGAACTTGACATACATTTTAATTGTCAATAGCTATTGTGAATATTTTAGAAGGTAATGACCTGAGAGACAAACAAACTTAAATCTGTTCTTAAAAAAAAAATTGTTTGACAGATAAGAAAAATGAGTCAAAATTTCACCATTTTTAAAGTTCCTTAAAAACGATATAACATGAGATTGATTTTAACTAAAGTTAAATCAAACACTTTTTGTTTTAATTAATTTAAATTTAACTTCAACAATTTTTACAAAATGTCAATGAAAAGTGTCAGTCTCAAAGTTTTTGACGTTAAACATAATTTTTGGTTTAAATATTGATAATCTTTGAAATTATCTTTTTTTTTGTTACAAACTTTAAAAAGTGAAAAGGAAAGAGATTTTTGTATCCATGTCTTGTGTTGGTAGCAAAAGTACCGATACAGATAACTTTGGCATCAAGTTGGTAAAAAAAACTTGAACTTTATTGTGAACATTATTCACCGAATACCTTTTGAAGACCGAACATTACCCCCATAATCCTTTTAACATCAAACAACTACAAAAACAGCTAAAATTATCATACAACTTTTCTTCCATCCCGTTAGCATTCGACAAATTCCCTCTGTCAAATTTCTTTCTACTAAAACTAAAATTTAAGATTAAGAAAAAAACATACAACTGGAAAAACAACTTAAGACATAAATTTAATCACCCTAATAATTATTATAATTTTTATTGCGTAAATACTGTGTAAGCAAAACCAAAAACAAAAACAAAAAATAATAAATTTAATCTAAGTCTATATTACAAAATTCCACACCGGCAATGAATACATCCAAAAATAAAATTTTTTGAACTAAATATTTAAACAAAGAGGTCATGGTCGAAAATAATAAACAAAACAAAAATATCAATAGTCAAATGAATAAAATTCAATTTAAGAAATAACCCATAAAAATTGACATTTTTGGAGCAAAATATATAAACAAAAACAAAATATCACGAAAAATAAAAATTTAAAAAAACATAAATTTAACAAATTTTAGGATTACATTTCAAGAGAAATAAAAAACAAAACAAAAAAAAACAAGTAAATTTAAAGACAAGAAAAACAAAAACAAAATTCAAACATTCATTTATAACATTATGTATAAGTAAAAACTAAGTCATGGTAAGAAAAAAAAAAATAAAATACAAAAAATAAAATTACACAATTTATAGAAAGAAAACAAAAAAACAAAGAAAATTCAAAATTTCATTGTTGTAATAATAATTGTTCCCCCTCCACCCCCACCACCTAACCTACTCATACCCATACCCAAAATGAAGAAAAGAAATGCTGCAAAATGCAATAAAATGCATTAAAACATCTTAACCCTTTATCCAAAAATTATATAAATTTAAACTTCCACCCTTAACCACTCCCCCACTCAAAACCCACTTAATAACAAAACAAAAGCAAGAAATATCTTCCCCTCAGTTTAGATTTAAGAAAAAATAAAACTAACACACAAAACCCATTCAGAAAAATTAATTCTTAAATTTGCAAAAAAATAAAATTAACAAAAAAAAACACAAAAAACAATTAACATGAAAAAATCTACAAAAAAAAATTATTATATATTATATACAAGAAAAGAATGATGAATAAAAATGAATCTTGTAATATAAAAATGATGTTGGTGTTTTTATTACTTTTTTTCTTAGAGGTTTCAAAAGTGGTATTCGATTTCAAAAATTATTCGGAATCGCAGTTGGATTAAAGGAGCACTTGGAATTTATTTATTCATTAAATCACTACGATGCGTCTCTTGTTTTCAAAAATGTAGAGCAATGTATTTTTGACTAGCAAGTAAGGTTTACAGCTTGAAGGCCCGTTCGTGGAGCTCAGAATTCTATCTGAGGTCTTTTCAAAGTTTTTTTTTTTTTTGAAAACCATGTATTAAAAATGGAAAAGTTATACTACAAGCAAAAGCTAGACTTTCAGCTTTGGCGAGTTTAGGTTGATTCAAAGCACATAAAATGTTTTCCCCATTAAGAAAAATTCTATCAAAAACTTCAATTTCATCAGTATTCGAATAAGATATTATTGAAAAACGAAATTATCATAATGTCAAATTTCTCAAAATCAATTTTTGTGGTGGCTTAAAAATGGCTTCTACAATTTTCCAAATGGCTGCCTTCTAAAAAGCAGGCATGAAACACTCTATTTTTCAATTTTAAATGCGTTTTTCTCAAAATGGCATTTATTAGTTTTGAGATTTTTAAAACTTTGATGTTCAAAGAGTAATAATTATTGTACGATAGATTTGAAATGTGCACTCTAGGATCTATTTTTATATTTCCTACTCTGGGTTATATTTGATGGGATGAAAATAGACAATTTGGCTTTAAAAATACTGGCTTTTTGTAGTCAACAAAACAGCCTATATCTATTCATAATAACGAAATTGTGTTACCTACCTATATATTGATATTTTTACGAAATTTCAGTTCATCTTACTTTTTAGCGACATTTTCATTTTGTAGTTTTAGCTACCCCATCATCTGGAATCATGACCAAAGTAGAGAAGATTTGTTTGTTAATTTTCAGTTTTCTACAAAAAAAAAGTCAATCCCAAAAAGTTCCAAAAGTTTACCCAGTAATGGCCTTTTAAAGGATTTAAATATTATTCTTTCTAATTAATTAAAGGTTTAATATCTGAAAAAAACTGAGCCAAATGCCAAAACATCAGCATCAACAACATTTATAAACTCTTGGGTTCTCCCATAGACAACCACGAGAATCCACTATCAACCAATTGACGCTTGATAGAATTTATAAACTGAAAAAAATCGGTGCTGATAATATATTGTGCTATTGTGTATGCTTTCAACTTTTTTCAATTGTGAATGCAAAAAGTTTGTCTGACTGAGTAATGTAAAGGGTGGTTAAATTCTAAGGGCCAATGTTGATTTTGAATAAAACACAAATTATTTAGGAAAATAGTGTAATTTCTTTTTATTATGATAATATTGGTATAGTTCAATTATGTGTGGAACAAATCATCGCCAAATGGCCACAGCGACCTCGGCGGAGCACCTCCATCTGCTGGTCCAAATTTTCGATGACGTTGAGGCATAATTAATGTTAATGTGCTGAATTATCTCATACTTTAGCTCTTGAATTGTTTGCTGGCTTATCGACGTACACCTTTTCTTTCAAAAACCCTAAAGAAAAAAGTCCTACTCAGTCAAATCACATGAATTGACATCGCAACCACGTAAAATAACACGGCCATTGCATTTGTCGCCCAATGGAGCCATTGTTTGAAAATTAAATCACAAAATCATAGTAAAACTAAAAATAATAAGACTCCAACAGAATTTTTTTGACACAAATATTAAGTGAACGTAAAAATTTTTGAAACAAACAAATACAAATTTGTATAACTTATTAAATCTGAAATTTTTTATAGTTAAATTTGGTGCAAATTTTTCAATAAAAGAGAAATTGAAAGCTGAAAAAAAAAATTATTACGTACCATTTCATAAAATAGATTGGTAAATGTCATTTATCAATTGATATTTGATTGTTTTTTAATAAGGCTAAATATTATATTAGCCTGAGTTAGAAAAACTAATTACTAGAAATTAATTACGCGGAAATAGTTGTATGTTTTAAAAGTAGTGCAATATAAGTTAATTATTTGCTGTATCAATTTAATTTTCTATATTTTCAAGAACATCAATTAAAAATAAATCTGACAGCTGCACGACGACACTCAATCCACGAATAACAAAAAATACGTCCATGTTTTATTGGCCATGAAAAAAAAAATCAATTTCTTACGTAGAAATCTTAATTTACCAATGGGAAACCCAATTATGTTACAATTTAAAAACATATGTATATTTTCTTAATTAAAAGCTTCAAAATCTACATATACATACAAGACAATAGATATTTGAAATTTATTGACTTAAGCAAAGCAAGTAAAACTGTACTATTTCTCACGTTATCGATTGGTGATAAGTGCTCCAAATTGTTGGAAACAGTTTCCTACTAAGTTGCTTTCCATCGCCCGCTAGACAACTTTGAACCATTGTTAATAAACCTTGACTCCAGCTAATATCAAACAATTCGATTTGCTTATTTCTTTTATGGAAAACATTCCAAACATATCGCCTTAATAAATTAAACGTTATCCTTTAATACAATGTGAGAAGGACTAAGCTTTATTTACGTAGAACTTGGACGGCTCTTAGGATTCGATGAATCTCTAATCTCTAATCCATCTTCTTTTGTTACACACATTTCTTCGTCAGATGAAGGTTCATCTTCACTTTAAAAAAGGATTCAGAATTCGAAAACTTTTTCTTGGACTAATGCAAATAAAATTTTATAATTAATTGTATTTTGACATTTTCAAATATATGTAGATTTATTGCGTTAAGAAAAATTGGTTTTGATTATTGTTTGGACACATTTCCATGATTGACTGCCACGATCGTTTCAAAGGTCTCGTATTTCACAATTAGAGCCCTGTAGGAGGTTGTTAGAATTCATCAATTGAAAAAAAAATCGTTAGTCTGAAATTTAATTAATGATATACGATTTGTGCAATTGTGAGTGTTGCAAATTTAGTATTATTGTGAATGTGTGCCTGACGCAGTTTTTTCAAGTAGAGCAATCTATATTTTAAAAATACCTTTACTAAGATTAACTGCAGAAATTAGTACCGTTATTATGACAAAATTAACGGAGAAAATCACCAAATCTAAAGATCAATCTGTTAATTCAAAAATATTATGAATAATGATAATCGGCAAAATTATCTTTCATAACTTGCTTCACCTATTTCATTAACTGTCACCTCATGTGTTAAGATTATAGAGTTTTCCATAGGGAGAATAAATCAATTCATTCCTTCATCAACCCTATCAGAACGCTGATCCTACTTTGTTCGGGTTCAATTAAATTTTAAAGTTTACCTGATATGGTTTGCAAAATAAAAGTTATTCTTGAAATGAGGACAAAAAGTGTCGGGAAGATCTCGAAACAACTTTTAGAAACTTTAAGTTGTCGGCAACTTAATTTGTTATGTCTAAAGTTACATGGGTGAGATACATTATACATCCAAAAAATTGCTGGCTTTTCTCTGGACAATTAGTACGTAAATTATTAAAAATTATAAGCATGGTCACAAGATTCCTGGTATTGGCATTTAAAATATCATCAACAAATATATATTAAAAAGGTAAGTTTAATAAAATAGTCTTGGACCTTCCCTAATGCATACAAATTGGATTTTTAGTTTTTAGTGGTAGGTGTTTACTTTTGTCTTTCAAAATGTTAATATAACTTATGTCTTACAGTGAATAGTTTAAATTTTCAAAAAATATTTATATTACCAGGCATATCTCTAGATTTTAGAAAAATATGTGAACATTTTAAGAACCATAAGCTCGCAGTTTCCTGAAATAATATTTGTACGTAGAGAAGAAAAGAGAAATTTAACAAACATATCTTCAAATTGTGCTTTGAGATTTTAAGAAAAACATTTAAAATGTTTGTCTTTACTATATACATACTTTATTCATCTTAAGATACTTGAAATGTTATTCAATGAATTTTGCTTATTTATTATGATCCAACGAATCAAATCGACGCACTAAATTAAAATTGTACCTTTTACGAGTATATCGGTTTTTGAACTCTCTCCATAAATTAAAATTTCATTGTTAAGCTCAGGCAGAAATCATTGATAGAGTTTTCACCAAAGTGCATAACAATGGGCAGGTACGACATAAGGGACTTGAAAGTTAGGCAAGTTTCTAGTATCTATTTGGCCAGCTGCCAAAAATTTGCCTTCCAATTAAGGCAAAGAAAGTTGACTGGAAAGTTAGTCAAGAAAAATCTCCCTAACTATCAAGTCAAGTCTACTTCTGTCAAAGTGATAGTTGATAATTTTTTTTCATTCAACTAAAAGCTGAATTTCGTTACGCTATGATTTATTTATTTTCTGCACAGCTTCATTTAATGTTTTGTGTAAAAAGGTTCCTTGTCAATTTGGAAAACAAATAAATAATATTACTTTTCAATACAAAATACAAATCGTGATGGACATGCAGCTTGCCTTATGAATGTTTTTTAGACAATAATGCTTTTGTTAGTTTTTGTACTATGAACTTAAAGTAGAGGTTTTTGAAGTAAAGTTCTGAATTTGAAACTCATGACATTTTAAAAACTAACTAGTTGCATTGGTCAAAATTTACGTTCAAAGAATGAAGTTGACTGCATATGAAGTCCCTTATGTTGTCTAAACCTGCCCAATCTCTTAGGTTAGGTTAAAGTGGCTGTCCGTGATGCAATAGACACACAGTAGCTTCCTCCTAAGCTTAATGAAACCAGTTTGAGTCCCTTATGAAACGTGAGAAGCTAATAATGCTAATATAATTTAGATCGTTATAAAAGAATTCTCCTAGGTAATTCTTGCGTTTATGAGCTAGAGCAGGGCATGTACAGAGAAGGTAAAGAACTATTTTCTCCTCTTCCTCGTCCATACAGCTTCACCAAAAGTCATTTGAGAATACGCCTAGCCGCGTGGCGTGCTTTCCTATTAGACAAGTGGTAATGTTGTTCCACCTTGTGTTTGCCTTCTTCATAGTGTCCTGCATTAGCAATAGTTTACAAGTAGCGATTGGTATACCAGCATTTGCCAAACGTGGTAGAATGGGTTGTATTGTACTGTACTGTCCCTGGCGAGTTCATCTGCCTTATAGTTAACTGGAATGTCTCTATGGCCAGGCACCAAAAAAAACCAACAATCTCTTACCTTAAACAACAAATGTAATGACTCAAATAAAAAAGACAACTTCAATTTGTTTCTACATAAATCTTTATTAAATTCTTTGTTATTAGGTTTTCTTAATTTTGTCATATCGTAATATGTTTAAATAAGTTGTTTTTTTGTTTGCCTTATTGTTTTTTATTTATATAATTATTGTTTATATTTCATTTTTATTAAATATATATGTATTTTAAATAAATTATTATGATGAAAAAATCGCAAAATAGTAGCGTATAACTCATCTTTTATTTATTATTTTAATTAATTTACTTTCTTTATTAATTGGTCAAAATAATTTACGCAATATAATATTTTCTTGTAATGTAAATGTATTTGTTTTTTGTTTTTGTGTGTATTATGTATTTTTATATAGATTTTTAACATAGACGTACTTTATTTTATTTTTGTTTTGTTCAAAGATGTGTTTATTCAAGGTAAAGTTACATTAAGGTAATGATATTAGAGTTTATTTATGTATAGTTGTACGAATAGTTTAAGTTAAGATTTTTGTTTTTTTTTTTGTTTTGTTATTACTTAAAAACAATAAATTATTAGTTTTTGTATGAAATTAAGAAGAAATGAGATAAAATATAAATAATTATTTTATACATAGAAAATAAAAATTAATATATTTATGAATTAAATAAATAATTCATTAACATAGGATTTAAATTATTTGACTTAGAATTAGTAGCACAGATAAGATTAAGTATTTAAATTATTAAATATTTTTTTTTGTTTTGTTTATTTTGATAGAACAATTTATTTTTGTTTTGTTTTGTTTTTGAAGTGAAAGAAGAATTTGAAAATGAAGCAAGAGATTAATATTCATATTTTCTTTAATTTTATATGAGTGTGTGCCATTAATAAATTATTAATTATTATTGTTTGTCTTCCTTTATTTTCACATTTATTTTGCATGTTTTGTTTTTATATTATATCCTTTATTTTGCTTTCGTATAAAATACACCAAACATTTATTGATACATATTTTTTTATAAGTTATTTGTTTAAAAGTATTTGGATGAAAATTGTTTTCTTTTTCTGTTTTTATTTTGTATACCTATCTTGTTTGTTGGTATACAAAATAGGTGAGCGATAGTGTTTATTTTGTTGTTCTGTTTAATGTATTTTATTTTTTGTTGTGATTTAAAATTGTTAATTTAGTAAAATCTTATATAACTAATTATTGTTACCATTGTGGATGTGTATGTATTTAAGAAGTGAGAGAAGTACAGTTTGCAGCATTTTATTTTTTTAAACAATGATACAAAAAAATAAATTGCTAAAGAAAATTAAATCTAAGCTTAAAGTGTACTTAATTTTAAAAATCAACGAACATTTATTAAATTTGATAAATATGAGTTGGCTTTATCGAGATCATTTTAAAGGTCAAGATATTAGAAAGAATTTTAAACAACTATTTTCATATTTTCTAACGAAAGGACAATGTTATATAAGACTGACATTTGACACCTGTCGAACTCAGCTTTCCTTTAAACATTAGTTAAATTTTTGATATACTATAATATATTGCTTAGAAGTCGAAAAACGCTTTACAATCATTTAAACTTACTACAAAAGTGTTAACTTAAACATCGCCATTTTTCTTTTATTACGAAATGGTTATGGTCATCATAATAGACAGACTACGCAAGCAATCGATAAAATCGTGAAGAAATTTGAAGAGAGTGGAAGCGTTACTGATGTAGTAAGACATGTGGATCATCGTAATGAACGCTTAGTCGATAATATTGATGCTGAAATTGTTACTGATGGTTGGAGCTTATTTTATGACTTAAATGAGCGACGGAGTTTCCTGGGTCGTGTTTAAACGAATAATTCCGAAGAACTAGACACACTAAAAACCAGCATAGATGAAGTTATGGCCTGAATGCAATTTTAATGTGCGAAACAGTATTGAAAAATTACTTCAAAAGAATAGGAAGCCACAAATCTTCCCAAGTAAGCCATTTGAATGGCCTTTGTTTTCCACTCTTAATGGGAAAGTCCAAAATTTACAACAAAATATATATAACAAGCAAACCCGGCGAACTCCGTTTCGCCACCAGATGGCTTCGTTTTTTGTAACATTTCATTTGGGGATTAAAAAGGAAGAAAAATTATTTTTTTGTTCTATATTTGAAAAGGAAAAAATTTATTTCATTTCACAACAGTAATGAATTCATTTCGATTACAAAAATTAAGTGTAATTTAGTTGAACTTCTCTAAGTAAAAAATGAAAGTGAATCCAAAGTAAAAACTGAATCGAAGCGTTATACTTGTCCGCAAGTTTACGTTTCATTGAATTGCTCTCTGGTAAACCACATTTTTTGTTTTTTGGTCTGACGTTAACACAAACAAAGCGGATGGTTTCCCAACTCGTGAACACGCAACGTATAGCTGCCCATGTGAAAAACAATGATTTCCTAATTTTATCCCGCAAACACTAAGCGATTGGCCTTGCGACTTGTTAATTGTCATTGCGAACGCAAGGCGAACCGGAAATTGCAATCGCTTGAAGTCAAACGGAAGATCATTCGGAATCATTGGTATTCGAGGAATACATACATTTTCACCTGCGTACTTTCCGTTAATAATGGGTGCCTCAATCAGATTCGGCATAAGTCCTTTCACCGCAAGTCAAGTACCGTTGCAAAGTCGTGGTGGAATCAAATTACGCAATATTATAATAACTGAACCAACTTTGAGGTGCAAGTTATGTGGTGGAAATCCTGGTAACTCCAGAGAATTCAAAAACTCCGTTGGATAATTTACAACATCATCGGGATTTGTTATGGAATCAACGAATTTGTGTCACCAAATCGTAAGCGATTTTTGATTGTATGGTGAAATTCAGTGCGTGTACATCATTATTCTTTGCGGCTAGAATTGCTCGTTGAATGAATCAAGCATAATTCTGATAATTCTCTCTAATGTTTGGGAAAGCATTTTCAATAAGAGCTAATTGAGAGTCTACAAATCGGCAAAAGTCGTTGGTAAGAGTAATAATTAATCCAGTTGTCGCATCAACTGGCACTTTTCCATTTCCAACAGCTAACAATTGTTTGGAAAATTGTGCAGCACTTTGATCATTTTGAAGTTGAACTCTCATATTAGTGAGATGTCAACCAAAGATGTTGTTACTTCGTCGAATGTCCTTCAGTGTGAATTCCAGATGATGCTAACGCCAAAGATATGTCACATCTTGATCGAATAGTGACCAAAATCAATGAAATGACAAATGTTTTCCCTGTTCCTCCAGGAAAAATAGACCACCAGTATTATTGTCTACCGCTTGCATTAATGTTTCGTATACTTGTTTTTCCTGTTCATTCAGCAACGGCGCATTATTTCGAATGAATTCCTGCAATGTATTAACATTGTATTGCAGCTCTCGATTTAATTCTTGGTTCAATGCATCGTGTTTCGATCGATTTGGCGCAATCATTCCTACTTCTTAAGCTTTGGTTTAGAATATAGGGCCCTTAAAACGTCAAAAAATTTAAAAATTTTCAATTCCTCAAATCGGAACTTTTACAATAGCTTTCTATGGGAAGCTAAACGGAGTTCACCGCTTTTCTGTTGAAATTTTTCCTGAATTTTGTCTGCTATAAACCTCTCTGAGCCCGAGACCTTTCTAACGAATGCAAAACCGTGGAAATCGGTTCGTGCGTTCTGGAGTTATAGCGTCAGGAAGGAAAACCCGACTTATTTTTATATAGTAGATGTCTTCAAAAAAATGTCGATGCGTATGGTTTATTTTGGCTTCGAAAGCGAAAAATGAATGATCCTTTACTTCTATTTTGATAAAGTTGTGGCTTGGAAAAATGTATTTTAACTTATGAACCAACAAAAGTTTAATTCAATTCGATAGAAGTATAAGACTAATAAGATTTCCAATGTAAACTTTCCTATTCCAAAAATTGAAGTCCTAAATAGACACTTGAAAAATGTCATCGGAATTTATTTGTATCGAGAACAAAAATTTCCAGAAAATACTGCTCTACACATCCTCTCAAGGAAAATGTATTTCATTAAATTGAATTACCATAAGAAAAATGTTACACCATTCTGGGTTTCCCATCTCTTAATTAAATAAAATCATTACTATTACCATCAACATTATTCTAACTTTATGTAGTATTCGACACTCTTATTCTTTGGTTATTCTATTTTTATATTAAACATATTTAGAATAATTAGTTTAATTATTTCCTAAAAGCTTTAACAATTATGCCAACTTGAGGTTTTCTTTTCTCATTGAAACTAAATGAAATAAACAAATCACTCATACGCCTCGTAGACCCTCGAGTAGCCAACTTTGAAACTAAATATATTAAAACAGTTTTTGTTTCTATAAATTAACATAAATACCTATATACATAAAGGTTAAATATAAATTTTAAAGAAGCTTTTTTAGCCGTGATTTCTTATGATAATGATCAAAAAGTGTTACAAGTTTTTTTTTTTAATTTATTTTAGATTTTCTTTTTAAGTGATGAATCTGAAAGGATTTTGTTGTTTTGTTTTCTTTTTCTTTTTCTTCTTATTCTTATTTTATTATAAAAGAGTGTTTTATGAGCATGACTTTGATGATGAGTTTTCTAGAATTTTTGTTTTTAAGATCTATTTCATTATATTTTTTTTTTCTTTTTAAGTTCTAAAGGTGATATGTGTGATGATTTCGAAAATGTCTACTAGGAAACAATTCCTTTAACTAATAATACATGCATTTGATTTGATGTTTGACATTGACATATTATTATTAATTCATTCATATACATACATACATACATAATTCATTTATGTATTGTTTATTGAAAGTAGTAAAAATGTTATTTTTGAAAATATTTTCTAATAGATATTAATAAGATTTTACATTAATATCACTCTAAATAGAATTCTTTATTTTTGTTTGAAAAGCTAATGGGCAAGCCATATTTTTATTTTACTACTTTCAGGATCTGTAGACAAACGACTACGATGACGACGACGATGACAGGAGAAAAATTGTTATCCTTAAATTATATTTTCTTAATTTCATTTTGTTTTTCTATTTCTATGTCAACTATTTCTTTCTTAATTTTGAACTATTCTATGTATATTATTTTTAATTAAATTTGTTCTTCATTTTGTATTTTGTTGTGGATATGATGGGAATGACAATTAAGGTGAACGATTTCATTTGATGATGGGATTTTTTGTTTATAAGTTTTATTATAATTTTCTTTTCTTATTTATATATTTTATTATTTTTTTTTTTTGCTACGTTATAAATTTATATAAATTCCGTAGTTGGATATAAACACATTGAGAAGGTTTTATTTATATTATTTTTGTTTGAATACATGTTTTAGGAATAATAAAATATTTAAATTACAATTTCTATTAAAATATTTCTTTTGTTTTGTTTCTTTAATAATTATTATTATTATTAAACATTTTTGAAAACCGGTTTTATTGCTTGCTCTTGATGTTAAATTTTTTAAGTTGTAAGTTTTGGTGTTTCAAGTTATTGTTTTTATTTTTAAAAGTTTTTTTGTTTTTCTAAACTTTACTTATTTTGATGGTAGGTTATCACTCTTTCTTTTATTTTTTATATCTTTTGATTCAGATTTCTTTTTATTTTCTGTGTTGTTTTAAATAAATCCTCGTGCGCTACAAAAACAAATGTTGTATCTATATGTAATTTTTTTATTCTTACAAATTTTTGAAAACAAATTGAAAAGGAAAAAAGTTGTGCGTTAATTAATTTATAATATTAAATTTCAATTTTAAAATTAAAGAAGTAAAATAACAAATATTTTTAAAAATTAGTTTTACTTAATTTCTTATCCAATTTTTTTTTATTTAAGTCCAATTTTTTTCAAATTTATTTATTTTTTCTTTTGTTTTGTTTTTTTTTTTAATAACGTTAACATAACGTAACGCGCTAGAAGATTTGTTTCTTGTTCCAAATTCCTTAGATGTTCAGAAATTTAATGATGTTTAAATGATTTTCACTTTTTTTTTGTTGTTGTTTAAATATATTTTAGGAGCTGTTGTTGTTGCTTTAGGTATTGTTTTTAATTAGGGTTGTTTTGTTTTAATTAACTCTTGTCTCACTATCACCAGCTAAAAAAAATAAATAAATAAAAAACAAGGAAAAAAGCGAGAAATTAGGAAATTAAAAATAAAATTAAAACAAAAATTCATACTTAACAATGATTTTATGATTTTCTGGCCGATTTTTAAGAATCTTATAAAACCTTAAGGAATTCTGTAATGTTTTCAGCTTCTTCAATCATATTCCATGAAGATATTTACCCTTTCTTGACAAAAAAATGGCTAACTTGGCTAAGAAACATCCTTAAGCATGACTTTTAGATATTTCCAGGACTTTTGTTTTGAATTCTGTGTCAAAATTATATTTGAAACAAAGAAAATAAACTAAAAATGTATTTTAACTTAAATTTTATTAAATCATATAATTTTTTTATGTAGAACCAATTTACAAATTAATATTATAATATCAAAATAAAATCTTAAAAATAAGTATATTCATTTATTCTAATATATTCTCATCATAATACACATTCATTTAAAGAGGAAAAATTAAAAACCAAAAATACTAATTAAGTGCATAATAATAAATGAATTTTAACATAAAATTAAATTTTAAAGAAAAAACATAAAGAACATGATTGCTTAAAATTATATCACAAAAAGAAATTGTTCTCTCTTCATTTTCATTATGTTCTTTTTTTATTTATATTTATTTAGATTTATTAATAAATTGAATTATGGATCTATTGTCATCCTCATAGTTGACTCCATCATCAAATCCAAGAGATTTGTTTTTTTTTTTTTTTGTCTTAGGAGGCAATTATATTCTTTGGAGTTAGTTTTATAACTGATATAAAATCTTAATTTTGGTAGTTTAGCATTTTTGTTAAAATTTATTAAATACAAATTCAAAAAACAAACAAAAATAAACTAAAATTTTGCACAGATTCGATTCTCAATATTAACTCGGCCGGATGTTAAAAACAAAATTATACAATAATTATGATAAATTATAAAACAAAAATGAAATTAAATTTAAAACTATATTAATCTGCTCTCTTGCTTATTTATACTTTCGTTTATTTATTTAAACAAAACAAAAAACAAAACTTAAAACAAAAATTATATAAAATATTAAAAAATAAACTAAACATCTCTGATTTTATTTATGAAACGCAAAATGTTCCATTCAATATTTCATACTGTCTCTCGCTCTTTTTCTCTTTCCTCTCTCCCTTTCTTTCTTCTCACTCTCCCCCCTCTCTCTCTACCTATATATCTATCGTTTATTTAATTTTATTTTATTTACTTTTATTCATTAGATATAAAGTTTAATCATTTTTTAACAATCTTCCAGCGCTTGCGTTTTGTCATACGAAATCCAAATCAGTTCTGGTCTTGTAGATCTTTCGTTCCATGGTTCGTTCAAACCATTTCTTAATTTCAGCCACAATCAGCACCGATGATGTGAGACTCAACAAAAAGAGTATGTCATAGGCTGAGAGGGCTTCAGTTTGAAAGACCATTTGAAGGGGAGGGAAATAGATCACAAGCATTTGTCCGATAATTGAGAATCCCACGGCAAGGAGGAACATTCGATTGGAAGTTAGACCAATCGTAAAAACGCTTTTGGTCTGCGAACGGCAACTGAGTGCATTGAACATATCGAAGAATACAAAACAAGTGAAGGTCATGGTGGTGTCACGTTTTGTCTTGCCAAGTGTCCCGTCGGCCATTTCTCGTTGGAATACCCAGAGTGTGCCTAGGATAATAATACTGGCACTGAGAAGAACATTAACGATAACCGACTTGGTAAGCATTGGCTGTTTGACATTGCGAGGCTTCTGCTTGAGGACATCATGATCGACCGGTTCGACGCCAAGCGATTGAGCTGGTGGTCCATCCATGATGATGTTGATCCAGAGGATTTGCATGGCGTTCAGGGGATTGGCTATGCCCATTAAGGTGGCTAGGGCAATCAGGGAGAGGGCTGCGATGGATGTGCTCAGTTGGAATCGCACAAAATTGCGAATGTTATAGAAGATCGCTTTGCCCTCTTCAATTGCAGCTCTGGAAAAAAAATAAATAAAAAGGACATTGTAGATAAGTTCAACGATAGCTGTTTTATGATACTCACATGATTGTATGGAAATCGTCATTGACAAGGATCATATCAGCCGCCTCCTTGCACACATCTGTGCCATTCTTGCCCATGGCTATGCCGATATCAGCTTTTTTCAGAGCCACTCCATCATTTACACCATCTCCAGTCATTCCGACGATGTTGCCAGTTCTTTGAAGGGATTTGACTATGGAGAGTTTGTGTCGTGGGGTGACTCTGTAGAATACACTGACGTTATTAGCAACTTTGTCCAGTTGATGGTCGTTCAGTTGATCCATTTCTTGGCCAGATAGTGTCTGGTGGTGAATTGTATCGATTCCAATCAAATTGGCTGAAAAATAAAGGAGAAGACAATTGATTAGGATTTGGTAAAATTAGAGATGGTTGAATGATTAATGGAGAATGTGGTGGGTTAGGTCCAAGACTCAATTAATAAGTATCTGTAATCTCTTTCGGAAACAAGAGATAATGATCTAACGCAATAAGGAGTACGGTTTTAAGGATATTCAGGACCTCCCACACGCGTATAGTGTTCTCTTTGTTTGTTGTAAACAATTTTAATTAGGGAAATCAATGGGAAAAGTAATAACAATCTTTTTTGTATGCAACATCTAATCCCGTAGCTCCATCTCTCTGTGGAGTTTGCCAGGATTCAATTACCGTGTGCAATTAATTGTGTTTGCTTCGTTTCCATTTCAATGCCTTTTACATCTCTTCAATCTACAGTTATGGAAGAAAGACTGCATAGGGAGACGACGACGACGATGCCGATGAACGACTGAACTGACGTCGACGATGAGGAGAACAGGAGGGAGTTGCTTACTTGTGTCTGAATGATTTCGATCTAGAGATATATAGTTCGTTCAATTCAACGCCTCCTGTTATCCTTTTGATATAACCTAAGCGTAGTTTTCTTTTTTTCAAGGGAAGGTACTTCAGCTGTTATTTCAAATGGATTATACTTGATTCTGTTGGTTAGCGAAACGGCTGATGCTGACTCAACCAATTTCGAAGTGCGATGGAGTTTCTTTCCGTGATGTTGTCGTTCTCGTTCTCTTTCTCGTTGTCGTTGTCCTGGCCAAATAGATTCTATGTGTCAGTTAAGAGAAGACGTAAAATGAAATCTACAAATGGAACTTGAAGAGGGTTTGAGTGGAGAGATTGAATTTCTTATGCGCGCATAGATTCAAATGCATTTCGTTTCATATTTTCTTTCTTTAATTTTCTGTCAATTAATTGAATCCTTGAGTGATATATACATAGACAACTCATAGGGATATATGTATGTAGTAGATATTCTGGAATTCTTGAGGTTTTATAGTAATTTTGAGTAATTTCATTGTGTGTTGAATTTGAAGTGGTTGGAGGCATGGAGTTTATGAAAATATCATCATCTGTGGGAGATTAGAGCAGGTTGGTAGTTGGTCTTGGTTTTGATTTGGTATAGGAAAGCAAAGGAATTTATCAGAATATTCATCAAGAAGGCTTTCGATAGGTAGGTTTAGGTTAGGTATAGAATATAATTTTGTTTGAAGTTGGGAATTAAGCTTCTTTACGCTCTCACACTTCACTACAATGTAATAATAATAATAATTTTGAATCTATATACATTTTGATGAAATGTAGTGGAAGATATTTAAATTGTATATGTATACAAAGTTAATGGAGTGCAAATATTTGTCATTGTTGGTTAAGGTTACATTGTCGTGACGATTATATCGATTGAGATATTCAATTAAATTTAAAGACATTCTTAAGCGGACAACAATTTAGAGAAGATAGGTTTGAAGAAGATTTTTTGTAGGAAATATAAAATTGAAGGTAACATTTTATTAGAGTTAAGGTTTTACAAAAAAAAATTTAAAATTAAACAAGATTGGCGTTGATAATATTTTGTAGATTTTTGTTTAACGGTTTAGCTACCTGAAATTAAAGTAATAGCTGAATTTAATATAACTCTACTATGAGCTATAATATGTCTTTCACTGCGATTCATATTCAATTCAAATCCAATTCAAGTCTCCCTTAAATTAAATGAGGTTTCATTTTAGTGTTTGAAAAAAGAAGTACTTTTTAAGAGAATTTAATTGATGATTATTTTATTAGAATAAGGAAGGTATAAAAAACTATACCAACCAAATGGCCTCCACGGCTACGTTGTAAGAAAAAATAAATAAATTGGGTGGCGCAACATTCCGTTGAAAACTAGGGCCTAGTAACTTACAACTCTCAACTATTCCTGTGTGCGAGCACTGTTGTCAGGGATGGAGGGGACCTACAGTTTTAAGCCGAATCCGAACTATAATCTTTTAATGAAATTTTGTATAACTAATTCGCAGCTTTGTGTCTTCGATAACTTCACGAATTCCATCTTTAAAACGTCTGGAATCGATTGTGAAGCATTGGCAAGGTTTTATCTTTCACATGGCTTAAAAAACAAGACTTTGGTGGCCCATTGCATCACTTCTTCGAAAAAAGGAAACTTTTCTAGGCGAATTCGTTCGTTTTGCGGCACCTAGCGCCATGTTTGTAGTAAATTTTAACAATTTAACAAGTTTTTGAAGTGTGTACCGTTTGATTTTTAGTAATGGCGGTTACTTTTAAAATGTCAAACGAAAACATCTTCAAAAGTGACAGTTGCACAATTACCGGGCTATTCACAACAAGAAAAGTTTCTAGGTAGTATCTGATTGGCCACCTACCAAAAAATGCTATGTATATTGAAAAGTTGACAGGAAAGTTAGTCAAGACAAACTTTCTTAACTGTCAAGTCAAGTCAAGTTATGTCAAAATCACAGCTGATCATGTTTTTTTTATTCAACTGAAAGTTGTACATTTTTTACTTTGTGATTTATTTATTGTCTGCACAACTTAATTTTATGTTTTGCGTAAAAGGATTTCTTGTCAAATTGGAACTGGATTGGCACATGTGAACCATATGTTATTCCAGCCTTGTGGTAGCACAATCAAGTTTTTGTATTATTATTCAAATTTTCAAGTTCAATTTTCAAATTCAAGTAATATTTCTTTGCTATTCAAAACAATAATTCTAGTAGCTTGCTTCAGTATTGTTTTGTAGACAATAATGTTTTTGGTAGTTTTTGCACGATTAACTGAAGGTAGAGGTTAGTGAGTTAAAGTTCTGAGGTTTAAATTTATTACACTTGAAAAAGTAACTAGTTGCATTGGTCAAATTTTTTTAATTTTATCATTTTGACATCTGTCAAATCTGACAGTTCAAAAATGAAAACAGTTTGACTCTTAAATTGATAGTGATTTAAATTACATTATCCTGCTATGTGACATCATCTTTTGAATTGATTTGGTGTAACGGCCTTACTTTTGTATCTTTCGTTTAATACTAACAACTTGAATCTAAAACAAGTGCTAAATATCGTATTAATACAAAACGTTTTGATATTAACGTCTTAAAATCAATGAGTCTGTGTGACTAATTCCTGACTAATATTAACGTCTTAAAATCAATGAGTCTGTGTGACCAACTTCTGACTGAAATCCTTTTGTCTAACGACAAAGATTTATCTTATGATCACCAATTTGGTTCAATTTCCTTCGAAAACTACATATCCAGTTCAATTTTTTACGAATTTTGAAAGAACTTTGAACACAAAAAACAAGCAAACGAGCAATTCTATTTATAAGGCTGAGATCACATTTTTTTAATTTAAATGTCAAATTGTTACTTGAGAGAGTTTAAAAAACCAACACTATGGCTGAAACGCTGATATACTACATACATAATGTATGTTCTAGTTCATGGTATAAAATGAAAATATCGGCACTATATAAGGCCACTCGGAACTCTATGTGACAGCAATTCTATTTCTATTTCAGGAAGGAGATCATAGTTGAGAATATGTAAACAAAGTAAGATTTTATTACTGATACACTTTAAATGCACACTTTCTTAATAGCTACATTATTTTTGGGACTTCTTGGCACAGGAACCTAATATTTCTAGAAAATATGTACAATGTGTCAAAAATAGCAAACTTAATTAAAAGAAAAATATACAAAAGTTGTATTTTCTCCAAAGTTATGTGTTTCGTTGATCACAACTTTTAAAATGGATAACGTAAATAAAACGTGCAGAAAATGTTTTAAAAGAGTTTTCTCAGCTGTTTAAAAAAAATGTGACAGCCAAATTCAGATTGAAATTGAGTAAACTGTAATGCTTCTATTTCACCACGAAAATGTGGGGCACAAAACCAAAATAATTTTGAGTGCGTTCTTTTTTCTCATACTACCTGAGTCAAAAACCATTTCTTATTAGATTTTTGTTGTATTTGTGGTTTTTCGTGTTTTGTAAAAAAAAGTTGTCAATTGTATTTTTCTAAAACATTAACTTAAAGTTAGCAACTAAATTTTGCGTATGATAAATTAAGTTTTATTTGAATATCTCTCTTTGTTTCCAACATTATTTTAGTCAAAAACCAAATTTTGTCAATTAAAATTAATTGTTTACTTCTAATGAAAAAATGCCGATTGGATCTTTTTAAGAACATTATCTTAATTTAATAACAAAATTTTGTATAGAATTCAATAATTTTGAAGTCGAAATCTTTATCTATTCTCGAAATATTCGAATCGAATATCAGTTTTTACCAATTTTGCGTATTATTTTTCGTAGATTCTTATTAAAAAAAATAATGAAAGTAAGATTTGTATACAAATTAAATTTTTGAAAAGATATTCGATTTGAAAACCAATTTTTACCAATTTTTAGTAGTTTTGTTAAGATTTTTATTTGTTGTAAGAAAACCTTTACATTTTTTTTTCAAAATTATACCGATTTGGTATCACGTCATACTATATAATACACAATTTAATTGAAGTTTCTAGCGTTAATGGTTAATGAGATATTTGGGGTCACACAAGATCTCCCAATCAATATTTTGGAAAGTTCTTTCTGTATCTTTCGATGTTATTATGTTATTATTTTACTAAAATTTATTTCAAGTCGATAGTTTAAATAGTTCTTGAGATATGGACGACAAAAAATGATATCCCTAACGAATGGACATACGGACGTACTGATGTAGGTACACCGACATCTCTCTAAAAATCTTTGATTTAGATTCTAGGACCCTTGAAACGACGAGAAATGTCACATACTCTTTAATAAGCCATAAGAACTTTATTTTTTCACGAAATAATCTGAGAATGAGTTAACAACATTAAAAATGAGCCCTTTATCATAAATATTGGACAAAGTTTCATTTGATTCTAGAAAATAATAATTTTGACAGCTGACAGATGCAGCACTTCAAGAGAGAAAAGTGTTTTTCAGTTGTCAAACAATACTAAAAAAAAATAATTAAGTCTGTGCAGTGCAGTCACAATTCGGTTCTGACATTTGGAAGTCTTTTTTTTGGATGACCAGTTTAATTTAATTAATTGATGTATCTGAATTTTGCTATTATTCTCTCTGCAATGAACGAAACAAATTTTATAATCCGGTATATTTATCATATATTATAATTCTTGTTTTAATTTTGAGACATCTTAAATATGCAGTGTTGGCCAAAACAAAAGCAACTTTAATTGCTATGATTATTAAATAATTAAGAAACAAATTTAGGATTTAATTATTATTGTAATGGGTGATTTTTTTGAGGTTAGGATTTTCATGCATTAGTATTTGACAGATCACGCGGGATTTCAGACATGGTGTCAAAGAGAAAGATGCTCGGTATGCTTTGACATTTCATCATGAATAGACTTACTAACGAGCAACTCTTGCAAATCATTGAATTTTATTACCAAAATCAGTGTTCGGTTCGAAATGTTTTTATCGACAAATTTTGTTCAGCGATGAGGCTCATTTCTGGTTGAATGGCTACGTAAATAAGCAAAATTGCCGCATTTGGAGTGAAGAGCAACCAGAAGCCGTTCAAGAACTGCCCATGCATCCCGAAAAATGCACTGTTTGGTGTGGTTTGTACGCTGGTGGAATCATTGGACCGTATTTTTTCAAAGATGCTGTTGGACGCAACGTTACGGTGAATGGCGATCGCTATCGTTCAATGCTAACAAACTTTTTGTTGCCAAAAATGGAAGAACTGAACTTGGTTGACATGTGGTTTCAACAAGATGGCGCTACATGCCACACAGCTCGCGATTCTATGGCCATTTTGAGGGAAAACTTCGGAGAACAATTCATCTCAAGGAATGGACCGGTAAGTTGGCCACCAAGATCATGCGATTTGACGCCTTTAGACTATTTTTTGTGGGGCTACGTCAAGTCTAAGGTCTACACAAATAAGCCAGTAACTATTCCAGCTTTGGAAGACAACATTTCCGAAGAAATTCGGGCTATTCCGGCCGAAATGCTCGAAAAAGTTACCCAAAATTGGACTTTCCGAATGGATCACCTAAGACGCAGCCGCGGTCAACATTTAAATGAAATTATCTTCAAAAAGTAAATGTCATGGACCAATATAACGTTTCAAATAAAGAATCGATGAGATTTCGCAAATTTTATGCGTTTTTTTTTTTTTTTTAAAGTTCTCAAGCTCTTAAAAAATCACCCGATATATTTTTGTTTTTAAGTTTAAATAAATATGTACAGTTTCTAATGAAAAATAGTTAATTTAATATTAAGCTGGCCAAAACAAAAGCAAATTTATAAAAATACGGAAATGTCTTTAGTCTTACTAAAATATTGCTAGTATTTTTTAGCAAACCCCTTGTTTTTAATCACTTCAGCACATCTTCGAGTCATGAAGTCGATTAAATTGTTCTTATGCTGTTTGGGATATTTTTCCAAGCCATTTTAATTTGACTAAGCAGATCATTTATATTTTTGCAATTAATCCTTACAATTCGTCGAACTACAATTTCCCATACATTTTCTATGGGGTTGAGATCTGGGGACTCAACTGCTGGTCATTGTAACGCGTCAATCCGGTTTTTTTAAAACCTCGTATTAACCCAATTGGACGTGTGCTTTGGGTCGTTGTCCTACTGAAATATCCATTTCAGAGGCAACTGATCCTCAGCATGTGGCAGCATTATATTTTTCAAAATGTCACGGTACGTAAAACGATCCATTGTACCACCTATTTGTTGAATCGGTCCCAGTCCATGCCCTGAAAACATCCCTACACCATTATGTTACCTCCTCCGTTTTTAACAGTAGCTTTGGTGTAACGTGGATTTAGTGACTCTTTGGGTGGTCTGCGAACACGACGGAAACTATCGGATCCTTGAAATTGAATTTGGACTAGTCCGAAAAGAGTTCGTTCCTCCATTTTCGAACAGTCCAGTTGATGTGGTCGTGAGCAGAATTTAATCTCGCAATGCTTGTTTGTGGTTGAAATAAAAAGCTTTTTTACAGCTTTAAAAGATTTTAATCCAACATCAACAGCTCGTCTCCGAATTGTTCTCGAGCTTACGTTCAGCTCGAGTTAGATTCTTATTTCTTTAGATGTAATAAAAGGGTCCTTCTTATTTGGTTTTATCCTTTCGTCTTGTTGTTTTTCTTGGCTTACCATCTTGGTTTATAATTATTTCTTTGGCCATTTTGCAAAAGTTAGCTAAGAACACTGATTAGCTTGCCGTGAACTGAATAACACCTAATACATTTATTCAACTGAACTTGTTTGCCAACACCTTTAATATGAGCTATAGATTTTGTAGTTAGCAGACTAACTTTACTCTATCAATAAGAAAAAGAGAGAAAGCAATTAAAAGTTGCTTTTGTTTTGACCAATACAAAATTGGGGTTACTGTCCTACTTAAGTCATATTTAATAAACCGTTTTCAAAACTATTTTTTATTGTGGTATATTCAGAAGTTCATATATAATGTATTAAATTTTAGAAAAAAATTAACATGATTAGTAAAAGTTATTAATTTTTGAATGACATAAAGATGGAGGTAGTTTTAGTTGCTAATACTTTGGCCAATACTGTATATACATATGTATATACCTACCAGAGAAACAACAGTGTCAAGTGGAATTTTTGATTTCCAAAACCATTTACAAATTCAAAAAAGAACCTACTAAAATGTTTTTGTTTTAAAAATATCAAAACTAAACAGAGATTAGGGTGGGGTTGACATTTTTCTCATCGAATTAAAGGCAACAATGCGTAAAAAACATATTTCGCTTTCATCCATGGTATTATTGCAAGAATATGATAAAGTTAGGAGCGTAAAATTGGTTTAAAATTTCCCTCAAAACAGATATTTTTTCAAAATTGTTCACACATCAATAATTACAGAACCATTCATCTGTATTTTTTAATTCTTTTTCTATTTCCATCCAGAAAAAAAAAACCTTAGCTAACAAAGTCAATGGCCATTTTATTTTTCGTTCTAAAACTAAACAAGCTACCCCAATATATATGTACGTATATAACGGTACTTGAATTGAATTTCAATCCGAACAAACATGATAAATCATTCATGTTCGACCTTTTTTTTTTTTTTTTTTTTTGAAAAATGTCACATATGGATGCTCGTTAACTGGACATCGACTTGGTAGTCATCGATTAGGATTCGTACTCTCAGTCAAAATATACTGCACGTATGTTTTATGTTTTATGAACTGAAAAAGGAAGGATACGTTTACGTGGCTTCTGAAAAATCTAAAATCAAAAAGCCAAAAACCATAAGTTGAGCAAAAAAAAAAGAATCAGTACAAAGTTTTGCCACAAATTCGACTTTTATTTCTTCTGTCGGTCGAGAACGAAAACAAAAAACCTCCCTATTTCTTCTATTTTACTATTTTTAGGAACTGTTTTAAATGAAAAACCAAGAGACGGAAGTGCATTAAGGGTCTTTTTTTGTTTTATTCAAGCCAACATTGTGCTTCATCCTGCATCGGGGGAACGAGGAACAAGCTGCTAATCTCATATGCTTGTGTGTATTTATAATTTGTATAGAAATGTAGCTGTGTATGTGTTGGGAACTCAAAGATAGTTTTGTGGCATTCCTTTGTGGCCATTTCGGAGAAGCATATTCAAACTTTTCAACAAAAATTACACCTAAGGCCAAAATAATAGGAACATATCTTTCTTTTGAGATTAACAATTTTTGTTCACCATTATTATGCCAACCACTGGCGTGGTTGCACATTGGTTTTGAATTCCTGAACATTGGAATAATAGGGAAAGACAGAGTAAATCATTCCACATTCATGTAGTACTGCTAAAGAACGAATCTTTTGACACTAGGGTAAAAATATCATGTTAAGAATTCCTGGAGACGCAAGTATTACGGTTGCATTATTTAAGGGAAGGAATGCATCCTGCTATTTTTATATCGGGTGATTTTTTAAGAGCTTGAGAACTTTAAAAAAAAAAAAAACGCATAAAATTTGCAAAATCTCATCAATTCTTTATTTGAAACGTTAGATTGGTCCATGACATTTATTTTTTAAAGATAATTTCATTTAAATGTTGACCGCGGCTGCGTCTTAGGTGGTCCGTTCGGAAAGTCCAATTTTGGGTAACTTTTTCGAGCATTTCGGCCGGAATAGCCCGAATTTCTTCGGAAATGTTGTCTTCCAAAGCTGGAATAGTTGCTGGCTTATTTGTGTAGACTTTAGACTTGACGTAGCCCCACAAAAAATAGTCTAAAGGCGTCAAATCGCATGATCTTGGTGGCCAACTTACCGGCCCATTCCTTGAGATGAATTGTTCTCCGAAGTTTTCCCTCAAAATGGCCATAGAATCGCGAGCTGTGTGGCATGTAGCGCCATCTTGTTGAAACCACATGTCAACCAAGTTCAGTTCTTCCATTTTTGGCAACAAAAAGTTTGTTAGCATTGAACGATAGCGATCGCCATTCACCGTAACGTTGCGTCCAACAGCATCTTTGAAAAAATACGGTCCAATGATTCCACCAGCGTACAAACCACACCAAACAGTGCATTTTTCGGGATGCATGGGCAGTTCTTGAACGGCTTCTGGTTGCTCTTCACTCCAAATGCGGCAATTTTGCTTATTTACGTAGCCATTCAACCAGAAATGAGCCTCACCATAAATCGGACGTAAAGCGCGAAACACATTTCGAACCGAACACTGATTTTGGTAATAAAATTCAATGATTTGCAAGCGTTGCTCGTTAGTAAGTCTATTCATGATGAAATGTCAAAGCATACTGAGCATCTTTCTCTTTGACACCATGTCTGAAATCCCGCGTGATCTGTCAAATACTAATGCATGAAAATCCTAACCTCAAAAAAATCACCCATTAGAACACAACAAAAAAAACGTTAAGCAAACGGTAAAAAGGGCGACCCAAAAAACTGTATGAAGGTTTTCAAGTGACAAGTAAATAAATAAAAGGTGATATTATCAATAATCAATTTGAATGCTCTTGATTCAATATTGTCCAAAAAAACTTAAGAAAATTACTGGAGCACTAGTCCAGACATAAGAAATTGTATAATCAAGTTTTGAAAGTATATAAATCTTAAAGATATAAGCCAGATCAGAGGGGGAGAAAAACTTCTTGCATCGCCTCAAAAAACTCAAATATATACGCGATATCGGGTATGTATTCTTTCCACAAGAGATGGTTTTCAAGATCATACATTTTATTTAGAGGCTGTAGCACGGTGACTTTATAAAGAAATCGATTATTCGATATTTTATACTTTCAAAAATATCATGTAAAAGCAGCTTAGTCGTTTCTTGAATAGTTTTTTAATTGCAGCGTTTTAAAGGGTCCCAAAGCATCTTTACAGCGGGATGAAAACTATTAAATTCGCTAATTTCCTAGAGTTTTAATATTAAATGAAGGTGTTTACAATATTTTAAAAAAAAATGTGGGCGTGGTTGTCGGCGGAAGAATATGCACTTTAAAGGGATTTCAACTGAATTAAGCAGGCGGAGATACGTCACACGGCGTCCTCAAGCGAGGGACGAACATCACGAAAACAAGCATATGCTTGCATTTTTCAATAAAGAAAACGGTGTTGGCCAGGCATGCAGATTAGCAATTTTTATGATAAATATAAAATTTTCTTGCAAAAATCTATAGTTGAAACATTATACGCATTTTCTCGAAACGACTTTTTCAATACCATCATAATTCATCAGGAATTGATCATCCGACTTAAAATTTCTTCTAGTTTTTCTATTCACTATTTTTAGGAACTGTTAAAATTGAAACTTGGAATTCTTGATCTTTTTGATTGGTTAAAAATTGGAAATTTAGTTTAAAAGAACGACAATTTTGTAACCCTAAAAATGTTATTTTTTTTTAAACTTTTTCCAGCATTCCGGGAACCTCCGAAAGCCACACATAACTACGTTATTTTTCAATATTTGTATACACACCATAATCTTAAAATATATCTTAAAACTTCAAAACATTCTATTGAGAACTTTCATTTAAAAAAATTAACGAAAATCACCTAAATAAACCCTGGGTTACACTGGTATAGCCCCTCAAATTCTACTGGATTTTTGATTCCCCTTTAACAATGCTGCCTAAGTAAGAATTTAATGAGCTTATTGTCTTTGAAGATCGACATCTGAAAACAAATATGAAGAGCTGCAAAGCAGACAAAGAGGTTTAAAGTCTTAGATGGAAAATCATTTATAAATTATTAAGAGTATTGGAGACATGACAGAGCCTTGGAGCACACGCATTTATTTTGTGGTTTTCAGTCTCTAACTCAACTAAATATAACGTTAATCAACAAAATCAAACTATTCTTCTAATGCAGAAATTGAAATTATATTTTTCCAAAGGATTTTGTTTTCCTGAATTGGAATTTGAATTTATAATTTTCTCATCAGGCTAGTTTTTTTTTAATATATCTCTCGAAAAACGTTTAAAAAATCATAATACAGCGTTTTTAAAGCTAATGTATCAGAAAACACGGTTTTTAACCCAAAGCTTTTAACCTTTATAAATGCTTATGTTCTATACACCAGGCGAATATTTTTCTTAATAACTCACTTAATTTTAGGAAATTCTAATTAATTAGGAGTCTTCATTTGACTCTATATACAATTTTGAAAAACTTGAAACTAAATGTTTCTTTTAGTTTTGGAGTTAATTCTAAGTATACTGATTTCGAATGTGCTTAGATTTCAAAATACCCGTTTTCAATATTATTTTTTAACTTCCCATAGGAAGTTATTGTAATGGGTCCGATTTGTCAAATTGAAAATTTTGACATTTCTCGACGTTTCAAGGCCCCTAGAGTCGAAATAAAAGATTTTTAGAAAGATGTCTGTGCGTGCGTGTGTACGTACGACCGTACGTTCGCGACGTTTTGTTGTCGTCCATAGCTCAAGACCCAGAAGAGATATCGACTTCAAATAAATTTTGTTATACAGATAATAATGCAGAAAGATGCAGAAAGGGCTCTTAAGAAAATTGCATGGGTTGTTTTTTTACCATAGCAGTTTAAAATAAAATGCACGACTGGTCGCACGAATTTGCTCCTGTATGCAAAGAGTCTGTTTAAAAAATACATATACTCTTTCTGCCCGTTTCTTTAACTTGTACTAAGTATTTATTCTTCTATTTAGTCGAAGGCAAGTAAAAGAATAATATTTTAAAATCATATATACCAAGATATTACTTCTTGATAGACTCTTTAAAATAGATTGTTAATTAAATATATTATATTCGTTAATCCGATGCAGTGGCGCTACACGGCCATCGTTGGTATTTACAATAGTTATAGTATAAAATACATAAATATGTACCAAATGCATTAATTTGGATAAATGATAGGAATGTAATTAAAATTTTGTCAAAATAATGCGCTCTTTCGGGCTCATACATAGGATTTGATTTGGTGAGCTGGGAGGAGGTTACATTTAATACAGTTAAAATAATTAAAAAAAAAAAACGATTTTAAGATTCAAAATTTTACCTGAAAAATAAGTTTGTCTTCAAAAATTTAAATGCCATTTTATAAATGTAAAAATCTTTGATTTTTCAAATTTTTTTTTTGAAAATCGTTAGAGCGGTTTTTTTTTAATTAATTATTTATATATAAAATTTTTCAATTTTGTTCTAAAAATATTTTTGGTATGCAGTTGTTTAGTGATTGTAAATATACGCTCTACATTTGAATTTCGTAAAAAAATATTAATTATTTTTTTTTTGAAAATCGTTAGAGCGGTTTTTTTTTTAATTAATTATTTATATATAAAATTTTTCAATTTTGTTCTAAAAATATTTTTGGTTAGTAGTTGTTTAGTGATTGTAAATATACGCTCTACATTTGAATTTCGTAAAAAAATATTAACCCGTTTTTGAGATATAGAATTTTGAAAAAAAAAATTCAATATTTTTTTAAAAATCCAAACAAAAAAAAATTGCACTTTTGATAATCAAATATTGTTAAAGCAATATAAGAGCTTATTCACAAAAAATTATTGAAATCAGTACATAAGTTGCTGAGAAAATTAAAAAACAAAATAACGGTTCTATGAGCGGTACCTTTCCTGAGCAATACAAAAATATGTTTTTCTTATTAAAAGAAAGCCAAATTAAAAAATAAAATTTTAGAGAAAATTAAAAAAAAATCGATCGGTTTGTTTTTGAGAAAATTCGAATTATCGTTTTTTGACCAAATAAATTGTATGGGGCCACTGTTAGTTTTGATCTTAAAAAAAAAATGAAAAAAACGCCTAACGCGAATCTGCTCAAAACCTTAACTTCCAAGTTTGAACTCAATCGACCCAATGGTTTAGGCTCTAGGAGCGTGGACAGACAGACAAAATTTTGCACGAATGCAAAACTTGCCATATAGTTCCTATATGTCGCAAGTAAAAAAGGTAAACATGTTGGTTAACCCTAAATATCTCACGAACCAATAACGCTAGAGACTTGAATTAAATTTTATATTATATATTGTAACGTAATACTAAACAAGAATATTTTTGGAAAAAATCCAATTAACGGTTTTTTTTATAAATACAAAAAAAACTGAAGAAAAAAATATTTATATATAAAGGGTGTCCCAAAATTAACGCAAGATTTGAATTAAATAGAAAACGCCGTTTTTAGTCTTTTGATAGTTATATTTTTATTGACTCGTAAAGTACATAGGATAGAGTTATGTATGGAATAACACATCGGACAAATGGCCTCCACGGCTTTGCATGCACATGCGCACTCTTTTGTTGAAATTTTCCATGACCATTCTGCATAAATGTGGCTGAATTTCGTTGATGCAGCGTTGAATCTCCTCCTTTAATGCACGGGTGGTTGTGGGCTTGTTGACATAGACTTGTGATTTCAAAGAACCCCATAAAAAGAAGTCTAATGGTGTTAAATCACACGATCTAGGAGGCCAATTTTGATCACCGAAACGAGAGAGTACACGACCTGGAAATGTCTCATGCAGTAATTGAATTGTTTCACGGGCTGTATGACATGTGGCACCGTCTTGTTGAAACCACATATTGGACACATCAATATCATCCAATTTTGGCAGAAAAAACTGTGTAATCATGTCGCGATATCGAGCACCAGTAACAGTCACTGCTTGACCAGCATCATTTTCAAAAAAATATGGCCCAATTATGCCTCCAGCCCAAAATCCACACCATAGAGTCACGCGTTGTGGATGCACAAATGGCGGCAAATTCAAATCCTGCGTTAATTTTGGGACACCCTTTATAAGAAATAATTTTATCTCCAAAACAATTTTGTGCAACGAAGAATAAAGTTTTAAACATCTGATAACATTTTGAGAAAAATCGAATTGACAGTTTTTTTTATAAAAAATAAAAACCTAAAAAAAAACATTACTCAAAGTTCTTAAACATTGATTTTCGACTCAAATTACTTTTCAAAAAATTGAGACATTGGCCTAAAACTTATTTTATTTTTTAAAAAATATTGTTTTCAACATTCAGTAACATTGTTAGAAAAATCGAATTGACAGTTTTTTTTACAAAAAATTAAAAACCTAAAAAAAAATTAACAAAAGTTGGTAAAAATTGATTTTCGAAATAAATATCCTTTCAAAACCTTGAGATATTGGCTTTAAACTAATTTTATCTTAAGAGAAATATTGTTTTCATTATTCAGTAAAATTTTGACAAACATCGAATTGATAATTTTCTTGCAAACAATAAAAACCTAGAAAAAATTAATAAAAGTTGGTAAAAATAGATTTTCGTCTCAATTATCTGTTTTAAAATTAAAAATATTGGCTTTCAACTAATTTTACTCACAGAAAATATAATCCAGTAATTTTTTTAATAAAATCCAACAGTCAGTTTTTTCATAAAAAAATAAAATCTACAAAAATTAGTACACAAATTTGGTAAAAAACGATGTTCGGTTCTCGATATCTCGTAAAAATAGAAGGTATTGACTTCAAATTCACTTCATTCATCCAATTTGTATTTTTTTACTAGCGGACCCGACAGACTTCGTCCTGTCATAAAGATTGAAAGATTAATGTGGTAGTTTTTTGTTCTTACGTATTTTATAGTCGTGGCTGAAAATTCTCCTGAACAGAACCGTCACCCCGGTGATAGGGCTTTGTGAATATAAAATTATTAAATGAAACATATGTACACTAAGTACAAAAAGTCTCCGTACAGTAGCCTAATTTTAGTGTTTTTTTTTTAAATGTAAAAACCAAAGTGGTAACATTTTTAATATATTGTTATAGTAAATATTTTATCTCCGATCATCAAAAAGAAAGACGGAGACTATTTGGATTATATGTATGTAAGTATTTAAAAGTAAATAATCGCTTTATTGTTAATCATGCGAATAATAATTAATAACAGAAATCAGTTCTATATCATTGTAGTGCTTTGTGATATACGACGTTTGAGCTCGTGAGAAACATGGGTTTTCTAGATTAATACCTACCACAAACACTTAATGATTGCCTTTGGGACATATTTATGGTCATAGCAAAAGCAATTCGCACTGGAAACTGTAGTCGTTTAAACTCAAATGGCACATCAGTCGGAATCATTGGGATGCGCGGTATGAGAACATCTTCTCCTTTATACTTTCCTTTGAGTATAGTTGCTTCTATCACTTTGTTTAGTAATTTTTTTTTATCGCTAACCATGTACCGTTGTAAAGACGCGGTTGGTTGATATTTCGCAAAATTATAACTATTGATCCAACCCTTAATTGAAGATTGTGAGGTGGCAATCCTGGCAAATCCAGCGAAAAGTTGACTACATCATCTTGGTTAGTAGCCGAATCAACTGATTTTTACATCCTCGATTCGCCTGTAATTTGTTCTTGAATTTTGAAATTTAATTCATTTATGTCTATGTTTTTGCAGCCAATATAGCTCGTTCGCTCAACCAATCATGGTTTCTGTAATTTTGAGAAACATCTGGAAACACCTTCTGAATAAGTTCATCTTTTGATTGCGTTAACTGACAAAAACTTTAGGGAAAGTTAATGCCGCCAGTCAACATGTCTATAGGAAATTTGACATTACCAATGTCAATTAGTTGTTTAGAGAATATGTTTCCAGATTGGTCATTTTGCAACTCGACACTCATATTCTTCCTTAAATGAAGTACTTACTTTGACATGTTTCCACAAATTGGAGGACTTTAGAAATCCATTGATTTCATCAACTGGTGTTGATCGTGGAATCACAGCTAGAAAAATCACCACCAAATCTGTTATTACTGCTTCGTAGATCTTTTAAGGTTCTGTCTAAAGCCTCTAAAGATTTTGTATGTGCCATCGTAAATTCATCGTAAACAATCAATTTACATTGCTGCAAAACCTTTGCAATTGCAGAGTTCTTCGAAATGTTGCAGGTTGGAGTTTCATTGCTTTGCATATTTAATTTTATTTTGTGAGCGAATTGTTGCTAATATTCAATTTTTGTCCGATTCAAACTTGCGCGATTAGTTGAATGTTGCGCTCGCGCTTCACGCGTTTGTGATATCTGAATTTTTTCACGTTCAATTCGGTCATCACGTCATTGTGCAGTACGATTAGATCGGTAATTAGCTTGGTTTGTAGCATTTCGGGTTCTTCTACCTAAATTGCTTCGTCTTATAGGAGGCATAGCAAATATAAATTATTTTGTCACTAAACAATAACTAACTAATCACTTTGCATGAAACAAAGTTTTTTTATTTGACATGACTTGAAGTCAAATCCTTTAAGCCGACTACGTTTTAGTTAGAAAAAATCTGTGTGGGAAAAAGAAAAGGGCTGTTCTAATGGTTTTTCCGGCAATTAATAGATTTTTCTTGCCGTATAAACCACCCTTGAACTGAAACGAACATTTTAAGAAAAGAATTGGCCAAACTGGTCCAGGCGTTGTTGAGTTATGCGCTTACCAACACATTTTGCGATTCATTTTTATATATAAGATTTAATAAATAAAAACTTTTAAAAAATGCTACCAAAATTTGTAAAAATTGGTTTTCGACTAAGAATCTCGTTAACAAAAATAAAATTTGAAATCAAACTATTTCACCATATGCAAAATGTTATTGATGATTTTAAAATTTTTTAGAATAATTTAACTGATAACTTTTTTAACAAAACACGAAAACCTGCAAACCTTTTAAGTAAAAGAAATCGACAGACGGGATGGGAAGTTATCAGTGTGGGTCACATCCCAGCCTTTTTTATATTTTTGCAATATATTTCAAAAATTTAATGTTGTAGCCTTGTTTAGAATATACACGTTTCTTACAAAACTAAAATTACTTTCAAATTGTTTTGCCTTTTCTCTAATTCGTTGAAAATTTTATTAAATACTGAAATTTTCTTAAACTGAATTTTAAAGATAAGGATAATAGATTTTGAAAACCCTGATGAACTAAGACAGCCTCAAAAAGCCTATATATGTACATAAATGTTTGTTTCTTAAAAAACGAAAGTAATATCTCAAAAACCTGATGTAATTTTTTTATAATTAACGGACACTCAAGGGGTTATTAAGGGTATTAATAAACATGTTTAAAGTTTAAACACAGTGCGAGCTTTAGAAAAATAGGGAAGGATTAAAGAGGAGATACCGATGCACATGGGTCTTAAGGTTTTGAATATCAAAATGATAGGGAAAAACAGAGATGGGTAAAGCATTCCACATCCTCGATGTGCGGTTAAAAAAAAGAATCTTTATACTTGACAGTACGTCCGAAATTGAGCTCAAGGTTAAACTGATGTGCATTCCTAGAAGTACGAGTATTAAGGCTGATAGAGTAATTATGAAGTTAGATTTAAGTTGTTAAGGCCATTAAAAAATGATTTAATTGCTTAGAGATAAACCTTACTGACCAGACCAGTGAAATCGATCAACAAATAAGATTAATTTTATGGTTTTATCAATAAGGTTTAATAAAGTGTTGCTATTGTTTTCTTCTCCAAAATCATAGCAACCAATATCACAACCAAAATCACAAATTAAAAAAAAATTAAGAAAAAGCCATTTTAAGGATATAATATCAAAAAATTAAGGTAATGTCCCAAATATTCTAGTCATTGCTGTACAAAGAAAAGGTAGGTTAGGGAGGTCCTAGGTACACACCATACGAAAAGGGACTTTCTTTTGGCGAACGAGTATGTCTCCTATGAAATGCAATATCCTTCCAACCAACTGACTAACTGTTGGCTTTCTATCTCCTTCACGCTTCCTTTCGAGTTTAATGTATGTCTTTTTCTTTTTAGTGAGTGTGAGTTATGTGAGTTTTAAGTTTCAATAGTGATTTTCCAGTGGATGATTTTTGCTGTTGCCGACGCCGGCCGCCGCTGCTGCTGCTGCTGGCCATTTAGAAAGTTTCAAATATTTTATGCGGTTTTGGTTAAGAGAAAATGTATATAAAGCAAACTGTGCTGTGAGGCAATATCTATAAAGTTGTAGCTATGTACAGAATCCTCGTTGCCACTTCATTTGAAATTATATTTTGAAAGAATTCATTTCATCTCGATTTCTCATCCCCCCTTCTCTTTGGCTTCGTCAATTAGTTTCTCTTTGCTTTTTTGAATAAAATATTATATGTTTTTTTCTTTTATTTGTTTGTTTTCTATTTACAAGCAAAGTTTATGTATACAGTAACTCGCACATCAAAAAACAACCTTCCAAATGAGATGAAATATTTTGTAAGGATTCTTCCAGGACATCCTCTAGCACCGACCGACACCCGGTACTCAGCGCCAGTCAAATTCAAACAAAATAAATATAGAAGATACGCTGTTTTTTGGTTTGTTGCGTTTTCGTCATTCATTTAAGACAAGCTAAACAGCAACAACAACAACAACAACAAAATAAGGACATAAATAGTTGTTGTGGTGGCGAAGGAGGCGGCGGCGCGGCTGTTAAGAAAGCTTTTGGAACATCCTCTTTTAGTATTTCCAAATGAAATAATGAAATTAAGAGAACTCAAAAGAGAGTGGGGCTGAAAATTGGGGTCCTGCGGTGTGTTGATGAATAGAAAATACCAGCGGGATGCTGTTTATTGTCTGTTGTTTCCTTAGACTGATTTTGTGAGTGTGTGTTTGTCCCTACTTTCATTTCCGTTTCCTGAGAAATAAGGAAAAAGAATCTGTACAAATAATGGTTTCTCATTTCATAAAGCAACGTGGTCGATTATATTTTATGGGCTTAATGTGAAAAGTAATGAAATTTCCTTCTTGTTCCAATATTTTAACAATGGAGGAAAGAAGGACATGGGTTTGGTAATAATTTAAACCACAAATGAACGATGCTTTTTCTGAACGACGACGACGGAAGCAAGGATGATAGATTTTTTGATATTAATATTGTACATAAATTCGTCATCATTATCATCATCATCAGCAACCTCAACAGCAATCTCTTCACTGTGGTCGCGATGGTGGTATATTTGAAAAGTTCCGGACAGAGATATAGTTTTTTAGTTGGTTGTCAAATATAAATATTTGATTTGCAAGGATTCATATAAAAACTAATCAATTTGCGTGGGATATTCACTCGTACCAACATTTCTTCCTTTTGAATATTTTATTTATACGATTTTCAATTTTTCATTTGAAAAATTAATTTATAAATTGTTCAGTTCACAGGAAAAGGGTTGATTGATTTTTTGTTTTTGTTTTTGTTCAGCTTTTCTGTTTGTGGTTTTTTGAGTGCGTGCGTTCGTTGGTTCGTTTTTGGAAAAACAAATAAATTGATAGACTTGCGGTTTATTTAATCGTCATAAGGACTCTGGATGAATAATTGTGGTTAGTTTTTTGTAAATAATAAAAGAAATATTTTTAATTGAATATGAGAGGAAATTTATTCACTATTTGGTTTGGTCAGTATGTCTGGAGTGTACTAACATAGGTAGGTTTATGGTTTATTAAATAAAAATTCAATTTTATTTCAAATTCAAACGGAAATTGGACTCGATATGTAACAAAGAACTCAAATTTTGTGAACATACATATGTATATCTGGTGTATACTTTTAAATACCCATGACGCGTATTAAATGATTTTGAAGCGAAAAACTTATTAATCAATTTAAAAAAATATTTGCTAATTTTTTTTTTTTTCAATGACCACTGCAAAATTATGGAATTATGGAATTTTCTTTTTAGAAATTGAATAATTATTTAGTTCAGCTTAAGTGGTTAAAAATTAATTATACTCGATCAAAAAATTATTTATGAAATGAGGATTTAATTAATTGTTAAGGTACTTCTAAAGAATTCGATCTCTTTTCATCAAAAATATTAATTCTTCAATAAGTTCATTCGTTGTAATCAAAAAATGGGCTTTATGGTTTTTGTTATGTTCCCAATTTGAAAAGAGGATTTTAATACAAAATTAATTTACGAAAAAGCCGTACATTTTTTCGATTTCTTGACTAAACTTGATATTTCAAAGGCATTTGATAGAGTTTGGCACCAAGCTCTCTTATCGAAAATGCGAGCATTTGGTATTGATGAATACCTTTTCGACCATTCAATTCAAGTAGTATTGGACGGGTTCAAATCTGATATTTACAAAATAAACGCTGGTGTGCCCCAGGGCTCCGTTTTGCCTCCGAAACTTTTCTTTATTTTTATAAATGATCTTTTGTCTGAATCTTCTAACCCACTTAATTGTTTTGCTGATGACAGTACCCTCAGCTTCTCATATTAGATTCGCATCCTGGTTTTTCGGATGTGGACTACCAACGGCAGCGTATGATAAGCTCATTAAATTCTGATCTTGACAGCATTGTCCAATATGGGGGATCAAAAACCGTGTAGAATTTAATGCTTCGAAAACACATTGCTGTCTACTGTCCCAAAAGCGTAACTCTCCCCCAACGCCACTATTCATGGGTGGTACTTGCATCGAGGAGACTGAGGCCTTCTCCGTCGATGCAAGAAGTTTTTTACCCCTTCTGATCTGGCAAAGCTTTTATTCGCCCAAAACTGGATTGTTATTTTAATATTTGGGCTGGTGCAACAATGCTCGTCAGTTTACCATTGAGTCCAACTTCTGACGTACTGTTAAGTACAGGGATTCTTTCTTTAGCCGCACTACACGAATGTACAATGTGTAGACATTCAAAACCAATGTGCATCGGTTTCTCCTTTCTAATCCTATTGTCCTTTCTTAATTATAAGGGTATTCTTAACCCTTTTAGTGCACGATCAAAATAAAAAAAGGAAGATATAAAATTAAAGTTTGGACTTTGGTTTTCAAGTTCATTGCTTGCATTTAAACTGAATAAATACAAAAATAAAATACATAGCTTAATACTATACATAGAAAACTATACCTAAAATTGCTTTTTTATATTCTCTCGACGATAATATCGTTATAAAATCGAAAAAGATTACGATTTAAAACTATAGTAGCCCAGTTGTTTGGTCATATAAATAATCCAGATCTTCGACCTCGAGGTCTGAACACAATATGCCAAGAAATCGACAAACGGCGAAATGGAATATAATTTAAAATAAAAAAGCTACCAAAAATCAGAAATTCCGGATTTAATGCAAGGTTTTCTTCTATTGAAATGACATTGTTACTGGACTATATTATAATTTTTGAACCTTTTGAACACATAATTTTCATTTACTAAATGCAAAAGGTTTCTTTTTTCCAAATTTCATATTCTTCACATTTTTATTTGTTTAGATATACAGACTGTTTGGTATAAGGATGCACTTTAAAATTAATCATATTTAACTCTTTCAAAAAAACTTTCTTATGGAAAATTCTTTAATTCAGCTTAGTTTTTGAGTTGTAAAAAAAAACATTGAAACGAATTACCTTTGCTACTACCATTTGAACTTGAACTTCAAAACAATGTCTGCTTGTTTAAATATTAAAGTTTGGCCGAAAAAATTCGAAATTAAGGTTCTATTTAGTTTTCAACATGATTTTGTCTCTCCAAATCGGATGAAATAATTTTAACAAGACATTGCAAGTTGTCTAAAAATTTCAATAACTGCCTGCATTCTATATATAATTCTTTTTGGAAGATCAGATAGGACTAAGTTTAACTTTGGTTGAGTGCTTGATATATGTATAAGTACTTCTTATTTCTTTACAAGAAGTATTTAGGTCAACTTGTATCAAAGTTACACAAAAATTGCGGATTCATATTCTTTTGATATAAGTGGTGGTTAAATTTTAAGGGCCGATGCTAAATGTGAACCACACGTAAACGTCAACTTTATTTTCTGCATTTCATTTGACATTTTCCAATTAAAGACTAACTCAATTTGAGCCACGGAAAGATACATAACCGAGCAACGCGTTAAAGAAAATGGGCAATCAAATCAAAATGCATATCACACACTTCGTGATTTGTTCGGTCAATTTAATCATACAAATGTGCGTAAGATCTGAAAAATCGAGCGAACCGGGTCTGTAGGAGTAAATATTGCTGCTGTTCGCGATAATGTGGCTGAAGAACCGTCCACCTCCGCTCGTCGTCGTGCCCAACAATTGCAACTTTCACACTCATCATTGATGAACATTATGCATAAACACTTGCATTTACATGCTTACAAGGTGCAATAGACTCAATAACTAACTGAGCAAAATTTCCGCATTTGGGCGAATGATAATCCAAGAATGATTGTCAAAAACCAATGTGCTCACTCAAGAGTGTCTGTTTAGTGCGGTTTATGAGGGGGCCGTATTTTTCCAAAATGAGGCCGGTCAGATAGTTACTGTGAATGGTTTTCGCTATCCCGAGATGATAACGAACTTTTTATGGCCCGAATTGGAAGATAAGGATATGAACGATATGTAGTTTCAACAGAACAACGGTGCCATTTGCCACACAGCTAACGAAGCAATGGCTCTTTAGGGCGACAAATTCAATGGCCCTGTTATCTTATGTGATTTGACAGCGTTGGACTTCTTTCTTTAGGGTTAATTTAAATAAAAGGTGTACTTCAATAAGCCAGCAATAATTCAAGAGCTAAATAATGAGATAATTCGGCACACTAATGGCATAGAACCTCAAATTTGGACGATATTTTCTTCCGTGCATAATAACAGCCTATCAATTTTATCATACAAATTTAACCACCCTTTACATACTTGATAGATTAGGAAAAAACATTTTGTATAGTCTTACTTGAACGGAAATGTCATAACCTTGAAAAAATGATTTTGTTTAATGACTTCCAAAAAGGATATTTATTTTGTAACAGTTTTAAGTTTAAGACAGTAAAATTTTTTTATGTAATGAAATATTAGCGGTGTCGTACTTTTATTTGTTCTTTAGTTATAGAGGTTTAATATTAATAAGATGAAAACATTGAAAGCGAAGAAATTGGAGCTGTGTTAAACAAAGCAAAAAACAACAAGGCACCTAGTGAAGATGGAATTCCTTACGAATTTTTTAAAAATGTAACCCCTATGTTTCTCAACCATTTAAAAATTATTTACAATAAAATCTTTATGAATGTCGAAATACATCATTCAAAAAATCTGTGATTTTCACTATACACAAAAAAGGCTCACTAGACTCTTCTGAAAATTACAAAGGAATTTCATTCATGAATGTAATTGCAAAAATATTTTGCAGTAGGTATACTACTTGTAAGGCTCGAAAAATGGATCGAACAAAGCAATATTTTATCTGATCTACAGGCCGTTTTCAGAAAAAAACTTTTAAACGATCGATGACATTTTTACTCTATCATCTATAGTCAAAGCGTTTCAAGCACGTAACAAAAAGGTCTTTGCATTTTTCGTTGACTTTAAAGCTGCTTTTGACCTAATCAATAGGAATGCTCTTATTTATAAGCTGACACAAATTGGTATATCTACAAAATTTCTGAAAGTTATTAGAGAGATGTACACGGGTACGAAGGTTGCTGTTTGGGATGGGGTGAGCTTTTCACAATGGTTTAGCACCAGCACAGGAGTCAAACAAGGATGTTCTCTAAGCACTCTTTTGTTCTCGTTATTTATAAATGATGTTGCGGATGAACTTCCTGGGGGAATAAGAATAGCTAGCTGCACCGTGAATGTGTTATTATATGCCGATGACCTAGTTATACTTTCAGAATCACCCGAAGGTTTAAAATTGATGATCAATCGGTTATCTGCCTACTGTAACAGATGGGGACTTACTATCAACACAACAAAATCCAAAATAATGGTATTTGCCCGTACACAAAGCGCTTATAATGGAAGAGGCTGGAAATATAATAGTACGAGGTAACGAAAGAGATCAAATATCTAGGCTTGAAATTGAACCCAACATTAAATTTCAAAATTCATTTATCGGAGAAAGTCCAGAGCTCACAAAGTTTGATAAAGTTAACATGGAAAAAATATCTTCTCCAACAAACAAATTAATGTACATATCTTCAAAATACAAGACATTTAATTCAGTAGTGAAATCAACTCTCTTTTACGCTGCGCAGGTTTGGGGATCAGAAGAATATGAAGAAATTGAAAAATTTTATATAGAAACTTTTCAACCTACCTCTGAATACACCTAGTTATGTCATATATTTAGAAACAGGACTTCCAAAACTTCTAACAAGCACCTTGAAGTCTCAAACTGACTACAACATCAAAGTCTGCAGCTACCAACAGAGCACAAGACTTTCGAAAAAACTTCTTTTATATGAGTTGAGAAACAAGGACTGGTGGTTTGCAAGATGGCAATCTGTTGGCAATGAGTGTGAAGTGAGATTGGATGATGATTTTAGCAATGCAAACCATGTGAAAGAACAAATGAACAGCATCATAGAGAAAAATGAGGACATAATGAGGCATTCACTGATAGAAGAAGCTCAAGACTCATTCAGTAGACTAATCTACAGTCAGCTTAACTATAATCTTGGTTCCATAAATTATTTCAAGGATTCACTGAGTTATGAAGAGATTTCCCTAATCTTTAAAGCAAGATGTGAAGTTCTCAACTTGAATGGAAGTCCTTATAATGGTAGTTTTAACCAATTCTTAAATTCAAAATAAGATTGTCTACACTTCATTGGTATATGTCCAATATTCAAAACTCAAAAACGCTACTTTTTCGGGAAAAATACTCTTACCCTACCAGAGACTATAAACATCCTTAACGAGCATGATTGGAAAACATTAACTACATTTTTGAAAGACATTTACAAGTATAGATTGTTAATTATAACAGAATTCTATTAAATTCAAAAACATACATTTAAATACTCTTAATTTTTTTTTGTCAACTTGGCTGACGGCATAGTCATAGCATTTAAATTCAAAATACTGTATAAAATTCTTGTAAATTAATGTAAATAAATGAATTACTTACTATTCTTTAGTAACTCTGAAAAACTACGTGGTGCATCAGCTCGCAGAGAACTAGGGTCTAGTGAATTACATACAAATCTCAACCATTCCTGTGTAAGAATAATCTTAAGTATGGAGGGGACCTACAGTTCTTATGCCGAATCCGAAAGCCAAATTTGGGAAAGCACTTTTCATGACAAGAAATACTTTTGAATAATTTGTCAATTTCCCGCAAGAGGCAGTTCCCGTGAAAACAAAATGCAAAGGCAGAGTGAAAAAGAATTCCACTGCTCCTGTTTCCTCAATGCAATACTCGTATTTTAGATAATATTTTCGAAAATGCCTCAAATTTCTTGAGTCTTTACTTTAATCGTTCAGCAATTTTTGTTTTGATATTTTAACATTTATTAGACATTTTAACTAAAAGTTAGAAACCCCTTAAAAACAATATACATGGAACTTTTCTGATGTTTCTATTTTTCTTGTTCAAAGACAAATTTAAATTTGACACCACTTTAATAAAAACTCTATCTCGTCTAAGAAAAACCTTCATAACTTTTCGTTTACATTAAGAAATGCAACCATAACAAAATAATTACTTATGAACTTAATATCACCTTTTAAAAACTCTGTACTCTTAATATTATCTTTTCAATTCTTATTTTGACTTTTCTAAGTTCGTCGTCGTCATCTTAGTCAACTTTGTAGCTACAAATAATAGAAACTTTATATTGTCTTCGTTGAAACCTTGAAAGGTGTGTTTATATGAGAGACTTCTAGAAAACTCTTTAGAAGTCTTTAATTTAATTTGTAAGTTGAAGTGAAAACTTTTCAACTCTCAATATAATGTGTACCTATAGTCAAGTCATACACCTACAAAACAAGTTGAATGTATCTCAAAACTCCCTCAATTTGTAAAACACTACGCGTCTTCTCTTTCTATTTTCATCAACATCATCATCATCACGTCTACACGTCTATGGTTCTTTTGGTTCAATAGAGAAAAATAGTTTTCAAGAAAAAAATAAAAATGAAAAACTTCTCACAGGTAAATGAAGATGAAAAATGACAATAAATTGGAAAAAAAATAAAACTCATTTCAACCCACACAAACAAAAGATAGAAAAGATAGAAAAATAACTGAAGCAGATAGAACTTATAGAATATACAAAAACAAGACCATATACAATGTCCTTGCACTTGAACATCGACTTGTGTCATTGTCGTCTCCTACTGGTGCCGGTAGAAGCAGTAGATTCTACTGCTGACTCTCTGGAGCCAGAAAATATGTCCTGAACATTGAAATTGCTTATGACGCCACCGCCGCCCTCAATGCGTCGCTGCTCCTACAACTCCTACTGCCGCAGCCATTCTTTCAGGTGCATTGTCATGGAGAAAAATGTTCATCCTTTTCATCGGCTAAAAGTCTCATTATTTTATTTCTATCCCTGAACCCTTATTTTGAGTAGGTATGCGAGAACTTCATCATCCCCGCACTAAAGGACACAAAACAACAACACCCCAACAACTCAACTATCCTGATGAGGATGACTCAGGCTTTCATCTATTGTTTGTGTACCTAAAAATGTATTCGATGCAGCTTTTATTAAATTATAGCAATGGACTCAATTTCTTTTCTTTCTTGTTTTATTTTCTTACAAATTATGTATTTAAGTTATGTAAGGAAAACCTAAGACGATCATAAACTCATAATTTATGGAAAATGGAAAAGTTGTTTTTTCTCTTTTTTGTTTCTATCACTTTCATTGGAAGCTTTTAACTTTTTCATCTATTTTCTATAAAACTTCATCAACCCCTCCCACTTCTGCCAAAGAAAAAAATAAAACTCTTTCAAGGAAGAAAATATCCTTAATGAATGCACAAGGGAATAAAAATACTCGTATAAGAAAACGAAAAAGAAACTACTTTTGAAGAAATGATTTCCCATTGTGAGCTTAATCAAAAGGTCACTCGGGCGTATGTGGAACATTTTTTTGAACAAACGAAAAACAACTTTTGCCAAATTACAAACATTACCTAATCTTCTTCAGTTGGGTTTAAGTTTTCTAGTATTTTCTACTCCTAGAATTTTATAAGTTTTTTCGGTATTTCATGAGGATTTACTGAATGGAAGAAGGAAGGAGGAAGACTTTGTAAAAGAAGAGTTTCCATATTGTCAAGTGGGACACACAGTGGCATCAGTGAATATGTATTACATAAGGATACTTATGTATACTTGAATTGTATGCCATTAGGGATCAAAAGTTACTCATGTAACTCTCTAAATGAAAAAGAGTTGTTGCAGTCAGACTTCAGAACCCCACTGGGGTAAAGAAGAAATTGATTTTTTGAAACATGTAAATTTAAGTTGTTTTCGTTTTTGTGATAATTCTTAGGCTTGGATAATCTGTGCATGCATCTGTGGTGTTTTTGTCTCTCTTGTAGGACCTTTGAACTGTGACTTTTATTGTAAATTGTGGTCTGCTTTAATGCTTGAGATTATTTTCGAAAGTCTAAATCTAGCCTCGAACTACATCTGGCTATAATTTCATACCTTCTAAATTCTCCTATCAAGTAAGAAAAAGAGATCCAAGGAGAACTTATTTGCAAAACAAGATGAGATTTTAAAGACCAAGATTAAACGTATCAGACCCAGGGCTTAGTTATGGTTTGATTTAATCAACAAAGGTGTTATCAAAGAAAAAGAGGTGCCTTAGCGCCAACCTTATTGAAAAAATAACGACAGGAAGGTCTGAAACACTCATATTTAAACGACCAAATACATGCATGTTTAAAAACTACGTCAAAAAATACTGTAATATCCTGAAGGCAGTAAGAACTTTTGGTCAATTGTACAAAATATGAGGAATTTTTCCTCTTCCTCGTCCTCGGTCTTTACGCTTGTTGCCAATGACACTCTTTCTGTTAACGGATTTGTTTGTGAGACAGATCTCCGCAAAATTTCAACGTGCTTGATAGTGCCATGACTTTACCACTTCCTAAGAGCATTAATGATTGTACTCTTGTTTATATTGTGGTAAATAAATTTGGTACTATTCTGTTCTTCAACGCTAAAAAAATCGTCGCGTTAGCTTTCTCATCTATTTAATTCTTCTAGACTCGTTCAGGGCTTTTGGAAAACAACATTTGTTGAGTCAAACCCCAAAAACGTAGGCGCTTTTTTTCGGACTCAATTAAAACCATTTTTTAGAAGGTCATGAAAACGCTGATAAAACTAACTACTTTAGAAATTTTTGATGTGCCCTAGGGCTCTGTTCTCCCTCCGTTACTTTTTCTCAATTTTATTAATGATTTTCTGTCTGTATCCAATTACTTGCTTAGTTGATGATGTCGGCAAACATTGCATTAGATGTTTCGGTTTTCTGAGACGACGGATGAAGTTTTTCTCACCCTGGATGTTATCTACATTTAAGATTGTATACGTCCAAAGCTTGAGCATAATTCAAATTTGGTGATCTTGATGCTTAATTAAGTCTTTTAGACAGCAATAAAACGAAGAGCATTTAAATTGATTTATTAACGTGGCTTGAGTTGTAAAGTTTTTGATATAAACCTTTTTTACATTTATTTTAACGGAATAGCCAGTTTCATTCTTCATTTAAATACTCGAGATTATAGGATTGCCCATCAGTTCACCCTTGAGTCCAACTTCGTCCGTACTGATACAGAGATTCGTTCTTTAAACGTACTAGGCGAATGTGGCATGCCTTCCCACGCTCGGTTTTTCCTCCTCATTGCAATGTTCAATAATTTAAAACCAGTCCACACCAATACCTCCTTTCCAATCCCTCTCTTTTTTCCTAATGCTCACACTTTCTCTCGGGCATATTAAATCTATAAAAAACTCTGAACTTATAACTTATCGTTTTGTTCTCAATACATCTTTCTATTATGATAATACGAATCGAAATTGTAGATGACACATTTTTTCCACAGAAAAGAGAACTCTTAGGATACACAATAACCTCGTTTATGCCTAATAGATCCTTAAATACACCCCTTAGCCTAAATCCTTAAACTTAAATATGACTCACCTATAGCCATAGCTGTTTCCTGTGCATCGCCCGTTACCATCTTCACCCTCACACCACTCTGCATCAGCAATTCAATTGATTCCCGCACCAATGGCCTTGGTGGATCAGTGATTCCAACTAGGCCACAATAAATCAAATCCTGCAGTGATTTACCCTTAGCTAGTGCCAAAACTCTCAGCCCCTTCCTACCGATTTCATAGGCTTCAGCCAAAAATTCAGCTTCATTTTGTTTCGTTAGAGTTAATGCCTGCGCTCCGTACATATACTTTGTGCATTGTGGCAAGAGCATTTCCAAAGCACCTTTGGCAAAGAATAGCTCCTCCTTGTTGTTGTTGTACTTGTGAATACACTTTACTGCCATCATTTTTTGCTCTGACGAAAATGGATACTCCTGAATGCGAACATAATTCTCAGCTGTGGCATACATTCCGTTCTTCATGGCGACAGCAATTAGAGCTCCTTCGGTGGGCTGACCGAGGAGGGTTTCATTTTGGATGTAGGCATTGTTGCAAACGGCACCGATTTCCAACAAACTTGTAATATTTTGTTTGGCTACTTCGACATTGTTGCAATTTCGGATGTGAATTTCACCTTGATCGTTGTAGCCGGCTCCTGTCACGTCGGCCATATAGCCATCCGAGGTTATTATCACAGTGACTGTCATTTCGTTTTTGGTCAGGGTGCCGGTCTTGTCGGAGCAGATCACATTTACACAACCCAGAGTCTCGACGGTTGGGAGTTTCTTGACGATGGCGTTTCGTTTGGCCATTCTCATCACACCCAGGGCCAGAGTCACTGTTACCACGATGGGCAGGCCCTCGGGAATGGCTGCTACGGCGAGGCTCACACTGATATTGAACATTTCTGTTAGGGGTTTGCCCTGCAACCAGCCGAGTAGCATGATAACGCCGATGATGAGGAATGAATAGAAACTCAATTGGGCTCCCAGAATGTCCATGGACTTCTGCAGGGGAGTTTTGGGAGCCTCTTCGGCCTGCATCATCTTGAAAACTTCACCGAACTCGCTTCGCTCTCCTGTACTCACAACAATTCCCTGAAAGATAAAGATCAAGGTAAGAATTTTGGATAAAAGATTGAATATTCTAAAGAACTTACCTTTCCATTTCCACAACGAACGAGGGTGCCCATAAATGCAATATTCTTCATATTGGTGTGATCCTTGTTGCCACTATTGTTCAGAACCAGTTCAGTGCATTTTCGTCCCGGCTCCGTTTCGCCGGTAAAACTCGACTCATCGATTGACAAATCAATAGCATCGAATAGCCTCACATCAGCTGGTACCCTATCGCCCACATTCAAGTACACCACATCGCCGGGCACAAGTTCCCTCGCCAGAAACGTGTCCAGCCGGCCCTCGCGCAGACAATGACATTCCGGTGGTACTAGTTTCTTAAGCTCCTCCAGTGACTTCTCCGAGCGGTATTCTTGGATGAAAGCCACTGTCACAACAATTATTATCGCAATCGTTATACTGACTGCATCGTCAAACTGTTTCATAAAAATCGAAACTGCCGCCGAGCCCAGGAGCAGCAGAATCAGTGGATTCTTAAATTGTTCAATATATTTCTTCCAGGTGGGATCCTCTTCAATCACATTCAGCTCATTGTGGCCAATAATCTTGGCTCGATATTTAGCTTCGGTCCATTTGAGGCCGGTACGGACGTCAACTTGCAACCGACCGGCAACCTCTTGGGCGGTATAAGTTGACGATTCCGCTGTGGAGAGTAGCATCTCGGGGGTTAGTGTTGATCCCGCCTATGAAAAGAACGCAAAAAAATTCTCAAATTAATTATTTTTGTTAATTTCAAAAACATCGTCGAGTACAGACGAAAGATTAAATACCAAGGGAGGGTTGGAGAAAATAAAAACATAAAATTCCTCATGCAATCCAAAAGTTAAATGAACTTGCACAAATTTTTACCACCCCTTCTAGACGAAACTTAAACAATAAAAATATAAACACACAACAAAGTTGCTATTATTATCTGGAAATATTCAAAAGGATATTTTTATACAGACTCCACAGGAAAATAAACTTTTAAGGGGTTAAAGAGGGGTAGGGGGGTTGGGGTATTGTGTGAGAACAATCAATACTAGAGATGTAAGGTGAGGTATTGTTGTTCTGGAATTATACAGTGAGTCAGTGGATATTTTGGGGAGGAAAAACAAAGAAAAGAAAAGTGAAAAATTGGATCCCGCACCGACTGCAGCAGTCTCGAAGGTACAACTATTAGTTCTGAATACGAAATGTTGTCAAAAACTTTGAATTGTGGTTTAAGTTTTTCTTATTTTCTTTTTGTGTTTGTTTTTGAGTAATTTTTGACATCGCTGTTTGATAACAAAAAAAATGAAATATAATAAAGGGTGTGCTCAGTTCTGGAATAAGGGAATCCAAAAAATAATGATTTGTGAAACTCATTTGTTGTATTTTGTTCTTTCTTTCTTTTTCTTTAGTCAATAAAAAGGGTTACATGGATATTTACATACATTTATCATTGTTTATATTTTGGAATGAAAAATTAGAATTTAGATTGCGTACATAAGACATAGAAACTAGAAATAAAAGTTAGATAGTCAACCTTTAGAAGGATCAAATCAGAGGTTATAAAGAGTTTGTCAAACTTCTTTTTTTGGGGAATAGGTTCTGATTGCTAGTATCATGTTCTTTTGTTTGTTTTTTTATAATTTCAGTTATCAAGTTGACTTATCTACTTTGAATGATAATTAATTATAAAAGGATAAAATTGAAATGAAATATAGTCTGTCTGAATTATAAGGGTATGTCTGTGAAACAGTTGCGTGACGTTTTGTACACAAATAACTTAACCTATATTTTAATAGGTCAAATAGAAGGAAGTGTAAACAATCTTAAAGTTATTAATTATAGTCGATTGACAGTTAATTTAACATGCCCTACTATATGAACTTTTAAGTCACAGAAGATGGAAGAAGGGGGAACTACAGGTTTATGAATAAAGAATCTTCCTTTTCAGAAAATAAATAAATTAGGGGACTATAGGCTAGTGTTTTGAAGAAGTCGATTTTATGAATTAATTATTTTTTGGAATTATGTTTGTAATGGGTGATTTTTTTGAGGTTAGGATTTTCATGCATTAGTATTTGACAGATCACGCGGGATTTCAGACATGGTGTCAAAGAGAAAGATGCTCAGTATGCTTTGACATTTCATCATGAATAGACTTACTAACGAGCAACGCTTGCAAATAATTGAATTTTATTACCAAAATCAGTGTTCGGTTCGAAATGTGTTTCGCGCTTTACGTCCGATTTATGGTCCGAAATTTTGTTCAGCGATGAGGCTCATTTCTGGTTGAATGGCTACGTAAATAAGCAAAATTGCCGCATTTGGAGTGAAGAGCAACCAGAAGCCGTTCAAGAACTGCCCATGCATCCCGAAAAATGCACTGTTTGGTGTGGTTTGTACGCTGGTGGAATCATTGGACCGTATTTTTTCAAAGATGCTGTTGGACGCAACGTTACGGTGAATGGCGATCGCTATCGTTCAATGCTAACAAACTTTTTGTTGCCAAAAATGGAAGAACTGAACTTGGTTGACATGTGGTTTCAACAAGATGGCGCTACATGCCACACAGCTCGCGATTCTATGGCCATTTTGAGGGAAAACTTCGGAGAACAATTCATCTCAAGGAATGGACCGGTAAGTTGGCCACCAAGATCATGCGATTTGACGCCTTTAGACTATTTTTTGTGGGGCTACGTCAAGTCTAAAGTCTACACAAATAAGCCAGCAACTATTCCAGCTTTGGAAGACAACATTTCCGAAGAAATTCGGGCTATTCCGGCCGAAATGCTCGAAAAAGTTACCCAAAATTGGACTTTCCGAATGGACCACCTAAGACGCAGCCGCGGTCAACATTTAAATGAAATTATCTTCAAAAAGTAAATGTCATGGACCAATCTAACGTTTCAAATAAAGAATCGATGAGATTTTGCAAATTTTATGCGTTTTTTTTTAAAAAAAAGTTCTCAAGCTCTTAAAAAATCACCCGATAGATAAAAAACTTATTGTTGTAAAGGATTTGTGAAAATAAATTAAATTCAGATTTTCAATGAAACTTTAATTGGTTTAAGTTTAAAGATGATTTTTTAAATAGACGATTCTGTTGAAATGTAAATTTACAAACAATAGTTTACAAAAGGTATCCATTTTCCCAGTGATGGATTAACGCCTAGGCCCGTGAGGCCCAGGCCTAGGGCGGCATAATTTGAAGGGCGGCAAAAGTTATGAAAAGCTTAAGACTTGAATGCGTTTCTGCATTTAAACATACCTTAATGAAAGGCACAAATATGTCTTAGGTCTAAAGTTTCGGAACGCATCCAAAATCATAACTTGTGTTTGACAATTTAAAAATTGATTTTAGCAATCTACGTTAAATTTGAAATTGCGAAAACAAACAAAAGGGAACTGTAAGAATAGAAAAATCTCACCACATCTCTTTGTTTTTGTATCTCACATTTATTCATGCATTCAACATTGAAAGAATAACTGATATTAACTTTAAATCAGACATCGATTTTTTTATAATTTGTGGTAGTGTTGATTTTATTTTTGTAATTAAATATGAGTGTCAACAAAAAAAATTAGCGGTAAGAATCTACGAAGTTAGATAATTTAGGAAAAAATTCCAAAAATATCACAAGGTACGAACAAGGCATCGTCAAATTTTCCTTCATCACAATATACTAAAACAATCCAGTCAACAGCTGATATTTTTAAATTTAATACTGATCTCTTTTTATGGAATTTGAATGAAGAAACACGGGATTTCATATCTATAAACGGTGTACCACGAAATGATAATGCAGACTTTAAAAATTCCAGAAATGTTTATACAGTGATAAAACAAGGTATTGTTCCAAAAGTTTATTTCAACGTACTTTAAAAAACGGTGAGGTTCAACGCCGCCGGCCGTGAGTGGTTGATTGATTCAGAAACTAAAAGCTCTGTATTTTGTATTCCATGCTTATTATTTGGTAGAAGTGGTGAAATGAATGCTTTTACTGACGAAGGATTTTGTGACTGGAAAAACTCAAAAGCACGCATCGAAGCTCATGAAAATTCTGACTTTCACAAAACTAACGTTAGTCATTTTAAAGCTCGAGCAGTAGTTCACGGGCGTGTTGATCAAAATCTAATAAAACAACTCGATGAGGAAATAGTGTATTGGAAACAAATTTTATACCGAGTAATTGCAATTATTAAATCACTAGCAATAAGAGGCCTCCCATTTCGAGGAAATTCAGAACCAATAGGAGATCCTCATAATGGGAATTTTTTAGGAACAGTAGAGCTCCTTGCTGAGTTTGATCCATTTTTATCTGAACATTTAAAATTGTATGCACACCCTGGTAGTGGGAATACATCGTATTTTTCTAAAACAATCTATGAAGAAATTATACTGTTGATTCAAAATAAAGTACTACAAACAAATTTCTAGTGAAGTGAAATCTGCTAAGTATTTTGGTATAACTGTAGATTCTACGCCTGATATAGTATGTAGCACATGTCGATCAGCTTACTATAATTATAAGATATGTATATACGTGATAATGGTAAAATTGTTGAAAAGTTTCTTTAATTTCTACCAAATATCGTCCATAAAGCTGAAGATATTGAGGATGCATTGTTAAAATCTCTAGAAAATAAAGGTTTTAATATAATGAATTGTCGTGGTCAATCGTATGATAATGCGAGCAATATGTCAGGTATATATGTATTCAGGCCTTCAGACACGAATCAAAACAATTAGTCCCTTAGCAGATTATGTTCCTTGTGCCGCCCATTCTTTAAATTTGGTATTACACTGGAATTTATTGCCAAAAGTAGAGATGAGAAACCGACTACGCAATCTGAAGCTACGGGATTGCAGCGAAAGTTACAACATTTAGAAACAGCAATCCTAGTCATTGTCTGGAATCTAATTTTAGGTCGTTTTAATGCTGCTAGTGAGAAGCTTCAAGAATCTCAAGCTGATTTATCATTTGTTGTACAGATCTATAGTTCTCTGGCTTTATTTCTTCAAGACATACAATTTTCTAAATATGAAGAAAAAGCTGAAGCACTGTCTGTAGTTCAGGATTATTATCGTTATGATACGCGCCGCAACAAAAACCGAAAAATTCAGCCAGATGACTCACTGGTAAATGAAAGACCACCTTTTTCTGGACAAGAACATTTTGGCATAAATGTTTATTACCCTATTCTAGACACTCTTTTTGTACAATTAGCCGGGCGTAAAAGTACATATGAAAAACTTTACAAACATTTCAATTTTTTCGCCGATTTATGTGAAATAGCTTCAAATGAGTTAAAAAATCTTGCCAATAAACTAGTCAATAAGTTTCTTGACGATTTGGAAAAGACGTAAGGCATTTCGATTATCAACTCAAAGATTCCTTAGCAAAAATAGAAGATGTACGCTAGGAAATAAAATTTATCAATAAGGGCGGCACATCGAACGGGACCTAGGGCGGCAGCAAGCCTTAATCCGTTACTGCATTTTCCTATTGATTTGGTTTCATTTTTGAGGTTTTAATAACAGAAACATTTAAATATAAAGTTTAAAGGAAACAATGGTAACAATAGACAATAAAAATTAAAAATAATTTTCCAACACTTGCCTATAGATTATATAGACCTCCTTATAAAGGGTGATTCTTTAGCTATTATCTTTTTGGCAACACTGGTTTAAACAGCTGACGCACGTTTCGCGTTTTGTTTCACTGTCAAACATAAATGAACACTCTTGCTGGTTTACATTTATTTTTCATGATTTTCATGATTTAAACCATTTTTATTAAAAAAAAAAACCAGTGTTCAAAGAAAAAACCTATTGACTGTTTACAGTCAAATATTTCTTTTTCAAAGAAGCCTATAGCACGGCAATAAACATAATGCTACAATTTATCTTCTCTGAAGACTTGTAGCAACCATATAATTCGCAGTTGCTTTATGTAGCTCGGATTTTATGGTATCTCGATTAATTCGAGAAATTTACGACAAGAGAAGGTGTGATGGTCATCTTCTGATGAGCCCACCCATCACACCAGGGCGAAACGCATAAATGAACACTCTTGCTGGTTTACATTTACTTTTCATGATTTTCATGATTTAAACCATTTTTATTAAAAAAAACCATTTTCAGTTTGGTCTATAATTTAACCATGAATGGTCTTACAAACGAACAACGCTTGCAAATTATTGAATTTCGTTTTCAAAATACGTGCTCTGTTAAGAAGACGAAGCTCATTTTTGGCTCAATGGGTACATAAATAAGCAGAATTGTCGATTTTGGAGTGAATACCAGCCAGAAGCATTGCAAGAGCTACCAATGCATCCACAAAAAGTCACACTTTGGTGCATTTTTATTTCACGTTCGGACCGGTCAAGGTCAACTTTTGCATAAAATAATCTTCAAAAATTAAATTATATGGACCGTACTATCGATTCAAATAAAGATTTCATGCATTTTTCTGAATTTTATGTGTTTTTTTTTGAAAAACTATCCTATAGCTTTTAAAAAATCACCCTTAATTTGTAATTATTTATTTTGTATACAATGTATCTTATCTTTGTTTTGACTAAACTAAAAGTCCTATTAATTCTATATACCTTAATTTGTTTTTCGCTTAATTCAAAGGTTAAATTATCTTTAAACATTAATTAAATTTCAATATTAAAATTTAAAACTATAGTTTAATATCAAAATGTTTATATTTTTTTTATATATTTAATTAAACCCCGAAAAATACCTCTGATTTATATTATTAAAAAAAAGTATAATAAATATTAATTATTATTACATACACACTTCAGTTTAAATAGCCAGTCAGGCAGACGGTAACAGCCTATTATTTTATTTTATTTGTATTTTTATATATTAAAAAACAAAAAATTGTATAGGGATTATTGATTTTAATAAAAAATTAATGAATTAATTAATAATAATAAAACAAAATTAACAATAATAATATTTTCCATTATCGATAGTGGATTATTAAAAATTATTTTATTACAAAAGTCGTGATTCAAACGTAGCATCACTATGGCGAATTTTGCATTTGGTTTTAAACTTCGAATCCTTACAAAGTATAAATACTCAACAAATGCAACTTTTTAGCCATTCACAAGGTCGAAGCTACAGTTTTTGCGTTTTGGAACAACACAAACAAAAAATCCGATTTTTCGAACAACATTTTTTCAGCGATGAGGAATATTGCTCACTCGGTTGGGTATGTGTAAAGTGCTGTTGCATCCACATTAAGTGATTGTTTGGTGTGCTCGTTAGTCGAACGGCGTTTTTGGTGAATATTTCGAACAGTCAAATGATAACCGATTTATTTTGGGTTTTCGATAGAAGATCAGTACTTGGATGATATGTGATTTCAAAATGGGCCAACAAGCAACACAACACGAATTTAAATTTGGCAAAGTAAATTAACCACTAAGACCATTTCATTTCGGTAAGGCTATATGGAAAAGACCGTGTTGACATAAATGATTCCTGGCTTCTATATACATTAAGAACTATAACATAACTCAAGTTATGGCTGAGATTAATGTCTCAAAATGTTCGAACAAGTGGCTTAAAATTGCTTTAGAAGAATTCACGCTGGGAATCTTCCCAAAGCGATCATTAAAATTACATTGTTTTTACACTGTATGGCAAAGTCTATTAATCACTTTATAAGGGCGTTTCATCTAGCTTAACTTTCGATACCGAGAAATGAATGAACCTGTAGTTTAAAATAATAAACAGCCTAGAGTTTAAAAAAGAAATTGATTGCTAAATATAAGCTAGAATGACAAGAGTATTGATACATTTTGGAAACAGACAAAAATACGTTAGATTCTCTATTTTCGTTTTGTATGATTTTAAAAGTTTTTGAAGCTTATGCCTAAAGTGAAAATATGTTGATAAAAAATTACTAAATCCTCAAAAAGATCGGTCTTTTTCAATAAAATCGTAATTAATATGGCAAACATATTTTTGAAATTTGGTATAAATCTTCTATAAAATCACAACAATTCTCTAGAGCAAATGAAAATCGACAAGTTAATAAACTTATTAAACCGTACGCCCATGTTCCGAATTTCGAATGAAAGTGAATTGAAATCACTTTCCAATTTCACGTCAAATGAAATTGCATGTCCTTCAATTCGATCGATTTCGAAAACTTCGAAATTGCTTCGAACTGTCAGAACTGAAGGATCATCCATTTTTATTTTGTTTCTGAAGTAAATTTTTTGCTGTTTTGAAGATGGATGTAATGTTATTGGCAATTTTAAGTGAAAAAAGGAAGCAGAATTCAAGACAAAAAAATAAGAATACGAATTTTGCGAGACAAATTAAATATATTGGATTTACCTAACACAATGTAAGTGTGTGAATTGTTCTGATAAGTAAAGTAAATTCTTGATTTCCTCTTTTAAGCTTTCATTGTAATTTTGGATTAAGCAAAGACGCTTTTTTATATGTGCTTAGAGAAATAGAACCTTTTATAATACCTTCATCGATTCCTTCAATTCAAAAACTTGCTGCAACCCTCCGATTCCTAGCAGAAGGAAGCTATCAAAGATCAATTCACAGAAATAAAAAATGTGATTTGAATACGTTTAAAAAATGGAACAAACCGAAATACAGAACATTCATTTGCATGTTCGAAAATCCAATTCACAATAACGAATTGTGGAACACCCAAATTCACTTTCGCAAAGTGTATTCACAATATGTGAAATGCAGAACATGGGCATTAATGTTTCAATTAGTCCTATACACTAAAAACATATCAACAAAACAGTTAATCAAAATTACGATGTAAAAATTCCGATTAAATTAAATTAAGAATTTTATTTTTATATTTTAATTGCTTAATTTATGTACCTTTTTTCTCAAATAGGAAATACAAATTTAGCTAAAATTTTCAAACATTTCCTCTTTTTTTTGTTCTACTTTTAAATCACCATTAATTCTAAATATTAAACATTTGTCATGTTTATAAAAAAAGAAAATTACTCCAGTTCTTTTTAATTGTTATTTCATAATCACATTTTTTTTCTATTTGTTTGTTAATTCGTAAAAAACGCGAACTCATTGTCAACAAAAAAATAAAAAAAAAGAAAAACTTTAACAAAAGAAAATCTGTGAAAACATTGAATGTGATACACTAGATTCAGTTATAGAAAAATAAATGACACAAAAATATCGCGTGCTTCAAATTTTCAAGGTCATTATTTGCTAAATTTATCAAAGTATTACCTATTATATTATGAATTATATATTCGTAAAGTCATCACAACATCACAAAAATTTAACTTAGTTCAAAAGAACTTATCTACCTCTTCTTTAATATCACTAATTTGTTGGTCTTTAGCTGGAATTGAAGATACATCTGAGACTGGTGATAAATTTGCAGAAGAGTCTGAGTCTGGTGATAATTTTGTAGAAGAGTCTGGAGCTATGTTTCGATCTATTTCTGGAGTTAAAGTTGGGGATATCTTTTGAGCAGCTTCAGGAGCTGAGTTTACAGCCAATTCCTGACTTAAGTCTGGAGGTAGGCCTAGTGTTGAATTTGCAGATGAGTCTTGCACAAATTTGGGAACTGAATCTACAGTTGAGATAGATGTTTTTATCGGAGACGGATCAGACTCAGATATCTGTTCATTGATTTTATCCGAAACTTCAACTGAATCTGATTTTATATCTAGATCTGATCGTGGTGTCTGATCTGCATCTGGATCTGGTAATTTTTCTTTACCATCACTTTTAACTTTATCTATCTTATCATCCGACATGTTGTTTAACCAACAAAATATGCTTCGATACTAATTTTCAATTTTCAACTTCAAAAAGAATAAGTAAGTATATTCGCAGAAAATAATAACAATCCACATCTAATACAAAACTTATTCCACCCCCACCCTCACATTGTACATTGATACAAATGTATATCATCAAAAGGGAGCTCTCTCTCTATAGCCAAGCCAGGTAAATGGATACATCCGTCATAAACTACAAAGCCCGCACCAGGTACAAAATTGTTTCAGAAACAAACAAAATAAAAATAAAAAACTTTAATTCAAATCAACAATGTGATTTCATTGATAAAAAAAGAAACATTCTAATCATTCATCAGGAATGAAAATATTTTGTTTTTAAATAATAAAATGAAGGCAGACAATAAAAATTATACGTCTAATACCAAATTCTTTTTTTTTTTTAAACAATAATTGTTTATTTTCCGGTTAGTTAATTGCATATATTGCATATTAAAATATATGTACAGTACATTCATAAGTTTTTAATGCAATTAACTATACTCTTAATCTAATACTAACTTTAGAAAAATAAAAATCAAAATACAAATTTTCTTCACACGGTATTTTACAACAACACAAAAAGGGCAAAAAGTTTTTCACAAGATTGTTTTTCCAAAACAAATTACATGTAAGTCTACAGAACAATTTTGTATCGAATCGTCGACAATTACATTTTATGTTAATATCTCCAAAGTGGTTGTAAAGAATTTAAATTAATTCAAATGGAATTAAAAAAAAAAAACAAAAAACAAACAAAATTGAGTTATTCAAACGATACGATTGGTATATATGTAGGTAGTAAAACGAGGTACAAACAAAGTTTACTTTTGTGACGCATTTTGACGACTTTTTTGTATAAGGCTTGCTTCGCGGATTGAATTTGAACGAGTGTTCTATATTTTTTCTAATCCTACACAAGGTACAAATTGTGGCAGAATTTAAAATTGGGGTACAGAGAAACTATAGAATAAATTGAAATAAATGCAAATAAAAGCCAAAGTGAATTCTATATGCTTCTGCCTCTGCATAATGTAGGCTAAATAACTCGAGACAAATTGATAAGTAATTTGTAGAAATCGACAAAAAAAAAACATACATTATACATTAAACTACATATGTCGTGCTAAAAAGAACACTCTTATAGGTCGATCGTACGTACATACATATTATGAATAAAGTTGTAGTTCTGATTTTAAAAACATTTAAAAGCGAAATTGACATTCAAACAATGATGGATGTAGGTATAAACTATTCATCATTTAAAGTGTACTTTCACTTTATTGTACTTTCAAAGAAGACCTAGGGAACTCTTTTATTTGTTCTTTTTTTTTTGGTTTGGCATACTAAGTAATCAAATTTGCAATTTGCCATCTTTATTTAGATGTCAATCTTTTAAAAAAAGATAACTTTCTGTTCTTTAGCATTCTGTGCACTTTGAATTTTTGGTTCCATGATCGAAATAAGCTAAACAAAGTTTACTTTTGTTCAAAATCAATAATTTTCAAATAAAATTTTTAATAAAGTGTATGCAAACAGAATTTTATAATCTTTGAAGAGTTGAAATTATTTTTGTTAGATACATAAATACAAATATTTTCATTAAGTTTCATTTTTTAATTTAAACAAAATGCAGGACGAGAGGTTAAAAATTGTACATATGTTTTAAGGTTTAAAAATATAAGCGCGTACAAAATAAGTTTATCTTCAAAGATCTTAATGCTTCTTAAATTCTCAAAAGTACCTTAAATAATAAATTTTTCGTTTTCGAAAATTGTTTTTTTTTGTTGACATTTCTAGAATTTTCAAGGTCCCTAGAATATAAATCAAAGGTTTTTTAGAGAGATGTCTGTGTTTGCGTGTTCGGGATACCATTTTTCGTCGTGCTTATCTCAAAAACCAGTAAAGATGTCAACATCAAATAAATTTTTTTTTACAAATAAAAACATAGAAAGATGCAGAAAGGACTTTCAAATGAATTGAGTGGTTGGTTTTTTTAATTAATGTAAAGTGATAATTTTAGTTCCCCCCCAATATCTCACAAACCAATAACGCCAGCGACTTCAATTGGATTTTGTTTTATATAACGTGACGTGAGTAGTACCCGTGGCACGATGGTTAGTGGGTTGCAATGCCAGAGGTCTTGGGTTCAATCCCTGCCTGTGTTATCTAAAGTTTTTTTCACGGGTACTGGCCTCTTGCGAGAAATTGACAATTGAGTAATTCTTATCATGAAAAGTACTTTCTCAAATTAGCCGTTCGGAATCGGCTTAAAACTGTAGGTCCCCTTCATCCCTGCCAACATTTCTCGCACACATAAATGAAAGAGAGTTGTAAGTCACTAGACCCTAGTTCTTAGCGGACCTAATTTAATTTAAATAACGATACGTGATACCAAATTATTGTAATTAAAAAAATGTATATGAATACTAAAAACTGAAAAAAAAAATATTTTTCATTTCGAATATTTTAGGAACCAAAAATGATATCAACTCCAACAATTGTATACGGCGAAGAATAACGTTTTTGATGCCTCGTAAAATTTTGTGAAAATTGGAAGTAATGGTATTTTTTATAAAAAATAAAAACTTAAAAAAGCACTACTTATTTCCCACTGGAATATCTTTTCAAAAATGAATAATATCGGCTTCAAACTAATTTTATCTCATACAAAATAAAATTCAAAAAATTATTAAAATTATTATAAAAAAAACAGCCGTCAGTTTGTATTAAAAATAAGAATCCACAAAAAAAAAAATATGAACAATTGGTAAAAACTGATGTTCGATTCAAATATTTCGAAATTAAATAAATGTATTCATTTCAAAATTATCATTCTATTTTGACGTAAGATAATGGTTCTAGAAAAATTCAATCAAATTCCAATTTCGTATAGGAAATAAAAACTTTCAAAACATGCTGCTGAAATTTGTACAAATTACATTGTTTTTCCATAGATTCCAAATGTCGGGAACAAAAACAGATATTCAAATCAAACGTATTTGTTCATAAGTAAAATATTGTTGCTCACTTTTAATTAATATTTAAAAAAAAAATTAAATTGAAATTTTTTTACAAAACATGAAAAGCTACAAAAACAAGAAAAAAACCAGTTTTTCACTCAAGTATTATTTTTAGTATGCAGTTATTTAGTTCTCCTAAATATTCTTCTTACATTTGAATTTAGTTAAAAAATGTTTTCTGGACTCGAACTTGTTCAGAAAAAAATATTATTTAAATCGGTTTTTATTTACTAAGAAAATTTAAGAACAAAAATAAAGTGGTACCCATCTGGAGCAATACGAAACTATATTTTTAATACTCCAAGAAACCAAGTTTGAAAAAAGAATTTGAATAAAAAATCCATAAAATTCTGTTGGGCCGTGTTTGGGAAAATTCCAATTTGTGAAAATTTGCCATTAGGTATATTCTTTCTTATTTTTTTCTCCAAATTTTAGGAACCGACTCCTAAGAGTACGATACGACTGAATAAGCTAAGTTGACGCCTTTGGGGCGACCCTAATTTCACCCGATATTTACCATATGCCAATGCATCCAATGTATTTTGGGCTGGAGGTGTCATCAGTCTATACTTATTTGTAAAGGATGCTCGCCAGGCCATAACCGTCGATCGGTATAGGTCGATGAACACCAACTTGTTGTGGCCTGAATAGAGCTACGTGTCACATAGCTGAAGACACAATTGATATTCTACCCGAGCGGTTTCATGGCATAGTTAAAGCTAGAGACTTGAATTAAATTGTATATTATATATTTTAACGTGATACCAAACAAATACATTTTTGGAAAAAATTCCAACTAAATCAAAAAAACTGAAAAAAAATATTTGTCACCTCGAAAATTTTATGAACAAAAAATGATTCTATCTCCAAAACAATTTTGTGCAAAGAAGAATAACGTTTTCAACATCTAGTAAAATTTTGAGAAAAATCAAATTAACAGTTTTTTTTTTGGTAAAATTTGATTTTCGACTAAAATATCTTTTAAAAACTTTGAGATTTATGGCTTCAAACTAATTTTATCTTATAAGAAATATTGTTTTCAACGTTCGATAAAATTTTGAGAAAAATCGAATTGACAGTTTTTTTTTACAAAAAATAAAAAATAAAAAAACAATACTAAAACTTGGTAAAAATTTACTTTCGACTCAAATAGCATTTTAAAAATTAAAAATATTTGCTTCAAACTTATTTTATTACCAGAAAATATTTTTTTTGGATGTTCAATAATTTTTTTATAAGAATCCAACAGTCCATTTTTGCATAAAAAAAAATCTACAAAAAATAATACACAAATTTGGTAAAAATTTATGTTTGGTTCTTGATATCGCTGAAAACAATTTCTTTCATCCAATTTGTATTTGTTTATATATGAAATAAAAACTTTTAGGAAATGCTACTAAAAATGGTAAAAATTTGTTTTCGAGTAAAAATCTATGTAACAAAACTAGATTTTGAAACTTAACTATTTCATTATATTCAAAATATTGTTGGTAATTTTGAAATTTTTAAGAATAATTCAACTGACAACTTTTTTAACACAACACAAAAACCTACAAACTTTTAAGCAAGACAAGACATATGGGATGGGAAGTTAACAGTGTGGGTCGCATTCCAGCCACTCCCATAGTGAAAACCCTTTTTTAGCAAGTGATGAAACCCTTACAACCCTTACAACTCAGAACCCATAGAAAAACCCAAAACAAAGTCCTTCCCGGAATTATAAATGCCCCTGGGTATGTAAGAAAAGCTATTTACTTTTTGATCTTCAAATTGAAATGGTTACAGAAGTGATTAAATATTACGTTATATCAAAAAATCACTGGTTTCAAAGTCATGGCAATTCCCAAATTAAAACTGTCTCAAATTTGCGAAACAATGTTCGGAGATTAAGAAAAATTAAGCCTCCTGTGCAGATGGTCTAAAAGTTATGGGAAAATATCATATTTTGAAACTTCCCCAAAAGTGAGTTTCAAATAAAAAAATGAAAATCATTTGTCGATCTTTCATAGATTTGTCCTGCTTAACCGGTGCGTGGTTTTAGTGCATTTTATTGAAATTTTTACAACTTAAATGCCCTGTTAGACCTTATATTTTATTATTTCAAGCCTTTATATTTTGCATAAAGTCTAAGGCCTTATATCAACTTACATAAGTGGATTTTAAATAATTAATGTTTGAGTTTTCTAAATTGTTTGTATTTAATTTGTGTTTGACACTTTTCCCATATCTAAAGCATTTATAATTTTATTTTATTCATTGTAAATAAAAGAATTATTTCGAGATAAAAGTTTGAGTAAAAATATTTTGAAAATCTCTTAGGTCTTCAGTCTGAGATATAAATGCATAAGATACCAATTAAACCCACAAATTAGTTGATTAAATTGAAATGTGTTCGATTTTTTAAACAGAAATACTTCATTAAAAATTCTTTGATTTTTTTTTTTAATTATTTACAGATTTAACGATTAAATCAAAATTAAGTTAGGTAAACAAAAATATTTTCCTTATATGATTTAATATAGTATTATGCCAAATAGCTTAACGCAAATTTATATATTATTATATTTTAATAAAGGTCATCTTTAACTTTGAAAAACGTGTGTTGTGTTCAGACTCAATTTAGTTTGTTGTTGTTTTCAAAAAAAAAATTGACTTTGAAATAAAAAAAATATTATCATTGCACCAAAACAATTCGTTTCAAGTAATATTACGAATATATTAAGTATATTGGTGCACACATCAGTGAAGGTAATTTATTTTGGTTTTGACTCGAATGTTAATTATGAGAACAAAATAAATGTTTATAAATACATTCCTACTTAAAACAAAAAAATATAAGAATTTGTTTTGTATTAAAATTAAAATTTCGCACTTGCTGATAAGAATATTAAGTAATAGTCCATTAAAAAAAACAAAAAGAATTTGAGAAGGTGATGACGATGAGGTTGATTTATAGCTTTTAAATTCTCAAAATTCAAAGTGGGGAACTTGAAAATAAGTAAATTTGTTGTTATTAAGCTTAGGACATTTAAACAAGAAAAGTTGAAACATATTTGATTACGAAAGAAAAATCTATAAGTTCAAATGTGTTTTTGTAGTTAACTTGAAAAAGAAGTTGTATTTGCTTGAAAAACTTAAAGTAGTCAATTTTTTTGTTTACCTTATTCTCTAGACCATTTACAATTATAGTCAACTAATTTTTGCATTCTTTAAGTGTTTTGATGTCAGATCTTCGTTAGCAACAAAACATGAAACCAAGTCGTGGTATTAACTTATACAAAAAAAAACATAACCCAATGTACATATATTCTGAATCACTTAAATAAGTTAAAATTTTTGAAATCTTTACTTTACTATTGCCTTGATTGAAATTGTCAATTAGAAAGAATTTAAAGAAGATAGATTCAATTTCAATTAACATATTGTTTGAATAAAATCAGCCTAATTATTTATTTGTTATGTTGAGATTAAGAGATGCTAACTAATTAACATATGATTGAAGAATGTATCTCTATTATAATTTGAACTTGTTTTTTTTTTTTGTTTTAATGTAAGAAGTATGAGTAAATAAATCTACATACATACATTTTAACATAAAATATTTGAATGTTTTTGAAGTTTGAACTTTAGTTCAACAACCTACAAAAAACTCCAGTAAACTCGGTTCGAACCACTGAAAATTTTGACTTCATCTGTCTTTTTTTTTTTGTAAATACATAAGGTTTTTAGTTCTCCTAAATTTTATCTTGAGTCTTACAATGAATTAGGGCATATTTTTTTTATTCAAAGAATATATGTAGATCAATTGTTTTAAATTTTAGAAACTTATGACCTTTCTGGAATTGTTCGTGAAAGACAAAAAAAAACTTCTAGCTTGTATTTTAAAAATTAGCCCCAAGTTATGCTAACTTGAATGTCAATCCTCAAAAACGGTTAACTTAAAAACTAGTATATTTGTCACTGTCGTAAATCATTAAAAAAAAATTGTCTTTTTGAAAAACGTTTCCAAATAATTCAATTAAAAAAGGGTACTTAAAAGTAGCATAATTTTATGCTTAGTTTTAAATAGCAATTTTCGGCACGGTGTGATTGCAATCATATTAAGACTGGAAACTTCAAATTTTACAATCACAAATCATTTGTCATGAAAAAGATTGTGAATATTGTTGGACTCTAGTCATTTAAACGTAATAATTTGAGACTTTATTCATTCGATAGCAGTATTCAACTGATCGTGGTCAAATTACTGCACACAAAATTCATGCAATTATTAGTTAAGTGAAGTCCCCAGTCATCACAAACTGCCATTCTTAAACTGAAGAATCTAAATATTGCATTCTTTTGCAGGTCACTGATATAGCTTAGCTTGGTGGTATTTCAAAAACAAAATACAATAAGGTTCGATAAGTATTTAACCTCACCACCCGATGGGGTCAGTATCGCAGGAGAAATTTAACATCGTCTTGAAAGCTACTGTTTACAATTTAGGCGAATTGGACTCGTAGTTTAGTTTTGACCACGTATTGAAGCCAGATTGTCCGCATATTTAGGAACATTGGAAACAATATCGGTCGGTGATTGAATTCTTGTTTGAGCAAGAAAATCGCCGGTACGGTGAATCTTCGATTTCTATGGCAACCGTCAAAAATTGGTGTAACGATTTAAACGTGGTCGCACATCGGTTTGAGTCCCACTTAGGTGCCCTGAAAATGGCGACCACGAACTCGAATTGGCAGACCGCCACCAGTTAATGATGTGCTAGAAAGCTGAAACAGTGGGCATCTTGAAGCAAGAAAATCGAAGCGTTTGTTAAGTCGGGACAACTAAGTAAGATCACTTTAGAGCATTGTTTAAAGCTTCTTAAGCTCAATCCAATTCAGAAGGAACTTCTACGTCGTTTCGTAAATCTCGACGAAATATGGACAAAGGTACAGTCGAAACAGAGGACTTTACCTGACGAACGTGTTCCAAAGAAGGCGAAGACTGACCAATTAGCTTAGAATAGTGATAGAAATCGTTTTCTGATATTCAAAAGGTATAATCTACATCGAAAACCTGGAGAAGGGTAAATTGTTTATGGAGCTTTGCTATGCCGAATTATTGAATCGATTCGACACCGAATTGAAGTAAAAAACGACCTCATTTGGCGAAGAAAAAAGAGGCTGGGATGCGAACCACATTGATAACTTCCCATTCCGTCTGTCGATTTGTCTTGCTTAAAAAGTTTGTAGGTTTTCGTGTTTTGTTAAAAAAGTTGTCAGTTGAATTATTCTTAAAAATTTCAAAATTACTAAAAATATTTTGCATTTGATGAAATAGTTTGATTTCAAAATCTATTTTTGTCAACAAGATTTTTAGTCGAAAAACAATTTTTACCAATTTTAGTAGCATTTCTTAAAAGTTTTTATTCCTTATAATGGGTGATTTTTTTGAGGTTAGGATTTTCATGCATTAGTATTTGACAGATCACGCGGGATTTCAGGCATGGTGTCAAAGAGAAAGATGCTCAGTATGCTTTGACATTTCATCATGAATAGACTTACTAACGAGCAACGCTTGCAAATCATTGAATTTTATTACCAAAATCAGTGTTCGGTTCTAAATGTGTTTCGCGCTTTACGTCCGATGAGCGATGAGGCTCATTTCTGGTTGAATGGCTACGTAAATAAGCAAAATTGCCGCATTTGGAGTAAAGAGCAACCAGAAGCCGTTCAAGAACTGCCCATGCATCCCGAAAAATGCACTGTTTGGTGTGGTTTGTACGCTGGTGGAATCATTGGACCGTATTTTTTCAAAGATGCTGTTGGACGCAACGTTACGGTGAATGGCGATCGCTATCGTTCAATGCTAACAAACTTTTTGTTGCCAAAAATGGAAGAACTGAACTTGGTTGACATGTGGTTTCAACAAGATGGCGCTACATGCCACACAGCTCGCGATTCTATGGCCATTTTGAGGGAAAACTTCGGAGAACAATTCATCTCAAGGAATGGACCGGTAAGTTGGCCACCAAGATCATGCGATTTGACGCCTTTAGACTATTTTTTGTGGGGCTACGTCAAGTCTAAAGTCTACACAAATAAGCCAGCAACTATTCCAGCTTTGGAAGACAACATTTCCGAAGAAATTCGGGCTATTCCGGCCGAAATGCTCGAAAAAGTTACCCAAAATTGGACTTTCCGAATGGACCACCTAAGACGCAGCCGCGGTCAACATTTAAATGAAATTATCTTCAAAAAGTAAATGTCATGGACCAATCTAACGTTTCAAATAAAGAATCGATGAGATTTTGCAAATTTTATGCGTTTTTTTTTTAAAAAAAGTTCTCAAGCTCTTAAAAAATCACCCGATATAAACAAATACAAATTGGATGATTGAAAATAATTTGAAGTCAATATCTTCTATTGTTCACGAGATATCGAGAACCGAACATCAATTTTTACCAAATTTGCGTACTATTTTTTATGACAAAATTGGAAATTGGATAATAAAAAAATTGCTGAATGTCGAAAACAATATTTTCTGTGAGATAAAATTAGTTTGAAGCCATAATTTTTAATTTTTGCAAAGATATTTGAGCCGAAAGTAAATTTGTTCCATGTTTTGGTATTATTTTTTTTTTAGGTTTTTATTTTTTATAAAAAAAAAACACTATCAATTCGATTTTTCTCAAAATTTTACCAAATGTCGACAGTAATGTTTTTTATAAGACAAAATTAGTTTGAAGCCATAATTTCAAATTTTTGAAAAGATATTTGAGCCGAAAATCAATTTTTACCAACTCCGAGTAAAAAAACTATCAATTAGATTTTTGTCAAAATTTTACTGGATGTTGAAAACAATATTTTTAATAAAATAAAATTAATTTTAAGCTAATATCTTAAAGTTTTAAAAAAATTTGAATCCAAAATCGATTTTTACTAACTTTTATAAATTTTTTTTAGGTTTTTATTTTTTGTAAAAAAAACTGTCGATTCGATTTTTCTCAAAATGTTTCCAAATGTTGAAAATAATATTTCTTATAAGTTAAAATTAGTTGAAAGCAATAATCTCATATTTTTGAAAAGATATTTGAGTCGAAAATCAAATTTTACCAAATTTTGTTAATTTTTTTAGGATTTTATTTTTGTAAAGAAACTATCAATTCGATTTTTTTCAAAGTTTTTCCGAATGTTGAAAATAATATTTCTTATGAGCTAAAATTAGTTGGAAGCCATAATCTCAAATTTTTGAAAAGATATTTGAGTCGCAAATGAAATTTTACAAACTTTTGTTAATTTTTTGTATAAAAAATGTCCATTCGATTTTTTTCAAAATTTTATCAGATGTTCAAAACAATAGTTCTTATATGATTAAATTAGTTTGAAGCTAATATTTTTAATTTTAAAAAAGATAATTGAGTCGAAAATCATTTTTAACCAACTTTTGTTAATTTTTGTTTAGGTTTTTAATTTTTTGTAACAAAAACTGTCAATTCGATTTTTCTCAAAATTTTTCCTACTGTTGAAAACAATATTTCTTATAAGTTAAAATTAGTTGAAAGCCATAATCACAAATTTTTGAAAAGATATTTGAGTTGAAAATCAATTTTTACCAACTTTTGTTCATTTTTTTTTAGGTTTTTAATTTTTTGTAAAAAAAACTGTCAATTCGATTTTTTTCAAAATTTTACTCAAAGTTTTGAAAAGATATTTGAGTCGAAAATCAATTATTACCAACTTTGAGTTATGTTTTTTTTAGGTTTTTATTTTTTTACAAAAAAATTGTCAATTCGATTTTTTTCAAAATTTTATCAGATGTTGAAAACGTTATTTTTCGTTGCACAAATTTTTTTGGAGATATAATCACTTTGTGTTCGTAAAATTTTCGAGGTGACAAATAATTTGTTTCAGTTTTTTTGATTTATAAAAAAACCGTTAATTGGAATTTTTTCCAAATATAAATTTGTTTGGTATCACGTTACAATACATATTATATAATTTTATTCAAGTCTCAAGCTTGGTTCGTGAGATATTTAGGGTTAACCAAAATTTCCACCTATTTTTTGAACTGCTATGGTAAAAAAAACACAAACTCAATTTTCTTGAGAGCCCTTTCTGCATCTTTCTGCAATATTATCTGTATAACAAAATTTATTTGAAGTCGATATCGCCACTGGTTCTTGGGCGATGGACGACGAAAAAAACGTCGCGAACGTACGGACGGACGTACGAACGTATGTACAGTACATACACACGTACGCACAGACATCTCTCTAAAAATCTTTTATTTCGACTCTAGGTGCCTTGAAACGTCGATAAATGTCAAAATTTTCAATTCGACAAATCGGACCGATTACAATAACATCCTATGGGAAGTTAAAAAGTGCTTTTCCACCATGACACTAGCCCACACCTCCGCGGCATTCGCCTTGCAAATCAAACATATTTTGCTTGCAAATATTGGTATTTTCAGTTGTCTGTTGATCTTGATTCAACATAAATAGAGAATCTGTATTTCCAAGGAAACTACACAGAAATAAAACATACATTTGAGATTTCAAATATCAATGATAATAATTATAAGAAATTTTGAAAAATTTGCTGATAAGAAATTGCATAAAGAATTTCGACAAAAATATCGACTTGAATAAAAACATACAGAAATTATAATAACTATCATTACATTATCAATAAAATTTCATAAATACCCATCACTCTACTTACCTAATTAAATATATGTATTTTTTTCAATATTCAATCAACTTATAGATTAAGATAGTTTTCTTTCTACAGAAATTCCACAAAGACCATCACCTTTGGATGACGTAGAAATTTTCAATTATTAAAATTAATTAATTAATTAATTTTGTTGTTAATCAGTTCATATAAAATTAGTAACAAACTACAACCAACTAAAAGGAAGGTATAGAGATTTTATAAACAAAAGTTAGCCACACTTCCGGGAAGAGAGGAATTCCCAAAATTAATTAGAAAGTACCAACAACTCACTTGAGTCCACATATTTGCGTCAGAGATTTGTAATTTTTTTTTCTTGGATAAATATTTTGAATAAAATTAAATTTTTGTAACCAAAAACAAGAACTATTAACTTGAAATTTGGATTAGCATACATTTATTCACAACACGCGACATGATGCACAAAAAAGATTTAAGCGCGATTATTACAAGAAAACAAAAACATTTTAAGGCATTTTTTGGATGTATTTTCAAAATTCTCTTCTACTAAACATTTGCCGCTTATAAGATTCTAATACCTTCTATACGACGCGACTTCACAATCGGAATCACAAGCAGTGGATAGGGTATATTGAACTTTTTCGTTTATTGGTATTTTCGAAGGAAATCAAATTAATCAAAACTTTCCAATAGAATCTTTTCTCTCTTTTTATTTTAAATCGATTGTTGTTTGTAATTTTAATTTAAATATGACAGAAAACGTGGCGCGGAGAATTTACACGTTTACAACAAAAACATAACAAAAATGATGATCATCAGAACAGCAACAGTGAGACGGTGCGCAATCCACCGGCGACGACGCACGACGACGACAACGAAGGGCAACGACAGCGGTAGCGGCAGAGGCAGCAGCAACGATCAACGATCGTCGAACAACTTGATACTGAAATGTGTCAGTGTCACTTGATAGGCGGATAGCCGGATAGGTTTTATTTTGTTGTTGTTGTTGTTTTTGCTTATGATCGCAAAAGATCGAACTTTCACTTAGATTTCAATTTGTCTTCATTTATTTTTCAATTTGTTTCAAATTTTTCTTTTGTTTAAACTAAAAGATACTTTTATATCTTTTTTCTGACTCTGACAGCAACGGGAAGTCAAACTCATCACTTTTGTTTCTTATTTCTTTAGAATATTCATTTACTGAATGTAAATGCTTTTTAAATCACTCTGAGAAGTTCACGCAACGCACGATGTGGATGACATGACAACCACTCGACTCGAATGAAGAATGTCGGTCGTGTGTTTCTTTTTGTGTTTTTTAACTGACGTAAAAAGTAGCTTTTTTGCTGAGTTGTTTTCTTGACTTGAAGTTTGAAGTTAACTAATGAATTAATGAATACTGATCAAATAAGAGAATGTTCATTCATTACTCTTTTTAAGAGAAGAGAAAAAAAAACAGAAAGAGAGCGAATGAATGATAGTGAATTTTGATTATTGTAAGATATAGGGTTACCACTTTAGTATAATTCTTCCAAATTTTGTATATTTGTTTTTAAAACCATTTTAAAAGAAAGTTAATTCTTTTAAATCTTCAAGTGCACACAATTTATCAAAATCGGTTTAAAAAAATAGTAGCACAGATTTAATGTTCGCTCAAATTTATTCATTACAGTTTTAAAGGACAAATCAAAGTCTGAGTTTAGTTAACTTAGGCCAGAGCTAGCTTAACAAATGCATTAGTTACAAATATTAAGGGATAAGAACAAATTAAAAATGTTAAGGTTATTTTTCACTGGCATAACTTTGAAGAAAATATTCGTAATTAAAAAGAGAGCTAATTGTAGATTTTAAAATCTAAAAACTCAAAATGATCATTAGTATAAGTTTTTAGAGCAATTGAAATCGAGATTTTTTTTCCAAAATTTCTCGTTAAAGAGTCTATAATTTTATTTTAACCTCTTATAGAAAGTTATGGTATTCGGTCTGATTTGTCAAATAAAAAATGTTGACATTTTTCAACGTTTCAAGGCCCCTAGAATCTAAATCAAAGGCTTGTGCACCAACCTTTAACTCTTGAGCAGTGAAAAACTAACATTCGTCAAGTTATGGCGCTGAGATACCGCCTAATATGTGTCAAAAAGTGGTCAAAAACTACCTCAAATGAATCGATGCTTGCAACAATTTGCGTGGTGGTCATTAAAATGATCGATAGTGTTTCACACATAATGTCAACGTTCAAACTTTCATTAAAATAAATATCATGAAACAAAACATTTTAGCTATATGAATTTTATTTACGTTTACTTTTGAAACCGCAAAATGGATAAACCTGTATTTGTAGAAAAATCACAGTGACAGTTTTTTTTTACATAAAATAATAACCTACATAAAATACTAATAAAAGTTGGTAAAAATTGATTTTTGTATTGAATATATTGCCAGAAATTTATGATATTGGCACATAATTTTAAACAATATATTTTTAAGCGTTTACTAGTTAGCAATTTGCTAAATATTAAGTGATTTACTAAGGGAATCCAAACTTTTAAACCGTTCTTTTCGTTTTGCTATCTAGTAAATTGCTAATTGCCTTTTATTAAAAAAAAAAACAAGCATCCAAACATGTCTAAAAAGTGACAGTTCAGGAAATTAAACGAATCAAATACGCTTAAACGGACCTAATAATCGGAATTCCCAACTGTTAACTGGACCATTCCATCCACTGCTCTTATAAGAATAATTTTACAGATGTCATATGGATTAAGCAAATTGCTAAAAGTTAAGGTAGACAATCCGTGATTTTAACTTTAGCAAATTGTTAAGAGATATTAAGTTGTTAAAATCTTTTAAAATTAGAAAATTGCTAAAAATGGTTTAAAATTAAATAAATCGTTCAAAATTTTGCACCATTGCCTTCAAATTAATTTTATCTCATAAAAAATATTGTTTTTAACTTTTAGTTAATTTTTTAGAAAAATGCATTCTTTTTTTGATAAGAAATAAAAATCTACAAAATAATTTTAAAAATTGATGTTCGAATATCTCGAGAAGAAATGAATGTATTGACTTCATTCTATTTTTATAAGAAATAAAAACTTTTTAGAGAGATGTCTGTGCGTGCGTGTATGCATACGTTCTTACGCTCGGGAATGGTAAAATATCTTTTTAAAAATTTAAGTTATTGGCTTCAAACTAATTTCATCTTAAAGAAAATATTGTGTCAACATTCAGTAAAGTTTTTATAAAAATCCGACAGTCAGTTTTTTACATAAAAAAATTAAGATCTACAAAAAATAGTACACAAAATTGGTAAAAATTGATGTTTGATTCTCGATATCTCGTGAATATATGAAGGTATTGACTTCATAATGATGGGATGGGAAGTTATCAGTGTGGGTCGCATCCCAACCTCTTTTATTTGAATGCAGTTTCACATCTCAAAAAATAAGCTAATCCACTAAAAATATAAAATTAAATCAAATTAAAGTATAAAAATAGTTTTTAATTAATAAAAACATTAACATTTGGAAAATAAAAAAATTATTATATTTCGTTTTTATTAAGTTCTATTTCTTATATTTAAATTGGTATGGCAAGCTTGGTGATGAATTGTAACTGAAGAACAATCTTAAATAAAGAGAAATCTTAATATTATGGCGAATGAACAAAATATAAGAGATAACAAAATAGAAAATAATGAATTTACTGAATGAATTTTCAACATAATGTGCTGATAATGCAATATAGAATATAGATATACAAGTATGAGAAAAAGTAACTCACGTAGTATTTTATCATTGCTGTGTATTTATACGACAGTAAGGTTTTCAAAGTCACATAAATATAATATACAAGTCAACCATTTATGACGGTTGTAATGTTACGTTATGTCGGTAGATGTACGTAGGAAGGTACAAATATATATGCATGTATATATATTGTATTAAAAAATAAAGAAGATAAAGAACAGTTTTTTTTTTCAATTTAAGAATTCAAAGAAATTAAGAATTTTTAATTACCTCTTGATGCTTGTATAAAGACCCATTATGTGCAATGTTTGATATTACAAACATGTAGGTACATACATATAATGAAATTCTTAATATTTAAGAAGTAGGTAGATAGGTGTATTTTAACGCTCTTTTATCATATTGAAAATCTTTTGCAATCTTTACAATAATGGGTTGTTTTTTATTACTTATTTATTCTTCTGGTTTTGAAAACTAGAAAGCAGGTTCCAAATAGCTGATCTGTGAAAATCCACTAAAATACACACAAATTTATAAAAACAAAAAAGAGGCTGGGATGCGACCCGCACTGATAACTTCCCATTCCGTCTGTCGATTTGTCTTGCTTAAAAGGTTTACAGGTTTTCGTGTTTTGTTAAAAAAGTTATCAGTTAAATTATTCTAAAAAATTTAAAAATCACCAACAATATTTTGCATATAATGAAATAGTTTGATTTCAAAATCTATTTTTGTTAACGAGATTATTAGTCGAGAACCAATTTTTACAAATGTTAGTAGCATTTCTTAAAAGTTTTTATTTCTTATAGAAACAAATACAAATTGGATGAATGAAATGAATTTGAAGTCAATACCTTCTTTTTTTTCAAGAAAAATCGAGAACCGAACATCATTTTTTACCAAATTTGCGTACTATTTTTTGTAGATTTTATTTTTATTTTATGAAAAAACTGATGGATTGGATTTTGATAAAAAAATTATTATATTTGTCAAAAATTATATTTGCTGTAAGTTAAATTAGTTTGAAGCCAATATTTTTAATTTTAAAAAAGATATTTGAGTCGGAAATCAATTTTTTCGAAGTTCTAGCAATGCTTTTTTAAGGTATTTATTTTTGTTAAAAAACTGTCAGTTTGATTTTTCTCAAAATTTTATCGAATGTTCAAAACAATATTTCTTGAAAGATAAAATTAGTTTGAAGTTAATATTTTTAATTTTAAAAAAGATAATTGAGTCGAAAATATATTTTTACCAACTTTTATTAATTTTATTAGGGTTTATTTTTTGAAAGAAAATTGTCAATTCGATTTTTGTCAAAATTTTACTAAATCTTGAAAAAATATTTCTCATAAGATAAAATTAGTTTAAAGCCAATATCTCAACGTTTTGAAAAGATATTTAAGTCGAAAATCATTTTTTACCAACTTTTGTTAATTTTTGTTTAGGTTTTTAATTTTTTGTAAAAAAAACTGTCAATTCGATTTTTCTCAAAATTTTATCGATTGTTGAAAACAATATTTTTTATAAGATAAAAGCCATAATCTCAAATTTTTGAAAAGATATTTGAGTCGAAAATCAATTATTACCAACTTTGAGTAATGTTTTTATTTTTTTATAAAAAAATTGTCAATTCGATTTTTCTCAAAATTTTACCAGATGTTGAAAACGTTATGCGATTAAGCACCACTAAAGGAGTCTTATGATCGGGTTGGCCCTCGTGAAATAGCTATAACTCAAGCCTATGAACTTGGTGGTAGCACACACAAGTTGTTGTTGTTTTATTCTAAATTTTCAATTGTAAATTCGGCAAGCAGCTGCCTTAACCTGCGAGTATAAAATTTCATACAAAAACCCCTTAAAATTGTTAAAATTAAAAATCTTGGCAAGCGTCAAACTCTTTCGCCTCATCTCCCTCCTCATACGAATCCAATCGAATTGTTGGCTTATGAAAAAGAGAGGAGATAATAGAAAGAACCTGAATAAAACAACAACAATTACTTGTGTGTACTTAGAAAAATGCTAATCGGTTCAGTATAGTTCGATAGAACGAAAAAACCTATAATTGGCTTACAACTTTCATGTGGGTGCGGTGGCGTAGTGCGTAGTGCACTAGCTCCTCACACGCTAGGTCGCTTGTTCAAGCCCAGCTCGGGCAAAAGTTCTTCAAAAATTAAATTGAACAAAAAGCGATTAAGCACCACTAAAGGAGTCTGATGATCGGGTTGGCCCCCGTGAAATAGCTATAACTCCAGCCTATGAACTTGGTGGTAGCACACACAAGTTGTTGTTGTTTCATTCTAAATTTTCAAAAACGTTATTCTTCGTTGTAAAAAATTATTTTGGAGATGAAATCATTTTTTATTCGTAAAATTTTCAAGATGACAAATATTTTTGATCAGTTTTTGTTGATTTAAAAAAAAAACCATTAGTTGGATTTTTTTCCAAAAATATACTTGTTTGGTACGTTACAAAATATAATATACAATTCAAGTCTCTAGCGTTATTGGTTCGTAAGATATTCACCTTTTTTTAAACTGCTATGGTAAAAAAAAACACAAACGCAATTTTCTACATCTTTCTGCATTATTATCTGTATAACAAAATTTATTTGAAGTCGATATCTCTACTGGTTCTTGAGCTATGGATGACAAAACAAAGGTCGAGAACGTACGGACGTACAAACGTACGTACACACGCACAAACATCTCTCTAAAAATCTTTTATTTAGACTCTAGGGACCTTGAAACGTCGAGAAATGTCAAAATTTTCAATTCGACAAATCGGACCAATTATTATAAACTAGCTGACCCGGCAGACTTCGTATTGCCTCAATCGATAGATAAAAGACCTAAACTTTGTTTTTCAAAACAAAATAAACATTTAGAACAAAAAAGCATTTTTTAATGCAGCATGAAGTTGTATTATTATTTTCGACACATCATGTTGCTTACTTAAAAAAACAGTTTTCCTGAAATACTGGCTATTTATAAGGTTTAAATTTTTATTAACAGACAAACACTGTTATGATACAGTTTGTTAATCAATTTAAAGCTTTATCATAAACTACATTTTTTTTTTGTTTTGTGGTGCGTTAATAAACAAAGAAGACGGTTTTCCGACGCGCGAACACGCGACGTATAATTGTCATGCGCGAAACAGGGAAACTCCAAGTTGATTCCGCAAACTTCTAAAGACTGTCCTTGCGATTTATTTATTGTCATCGGAAAGGCCAGACGTACTGGAAATTGTAAGCTTTTAAAATCGAATGGTAAATCCGTTGGAATCATCGGTATTCGCGGGATCAAGACATCCTCTTCTTTGTATTTTCCTTTTATGATTGTTGCCTCAATGACGTTATTCATCAGCTTTTTCACAGCCAGTCTTGTTCCATTGCATAGTCGAGGTCGATTAATGTTACGCAGCATGATAACAACTGATCCTACTTTTAACTGCTAATTGTGAGGTGGTAATCCAGGCAATTCCAGTGAATTTAAAAACTCCGTGGGATAGTTGACTACGTCATCCTGGTTCATAACGGTGTTGACTGATTTGAAGGAAACCAACTGTCCTGGAAGAAAATTCTGAATGGTCGCATTGAGATCCTCGACATCTCTATTTTTCGCTGCCAATATTGCTCCTTCACCCAGCTAATTATAGTTATTGAACTTTTGCGCTATATCTGGGAAAACACGCTGAATAAGTTCCTCTTTTGAATCTGTGATGTGTCAAAAATCTGTGGGTAATGTGATGAATCCGGTCGAGGTGTCCATTGCAACTTTATTACAGAATCATGGCCCCACCAAAAATATTTTGGTTGTCACGAAGATCTTTCAATATTCTGTCCAGCGCCTCCAGTGCCCACTTATGGGCCATTGTGCATTCATCCCAAACAATTATTTTGCATACCTGTAGGATCTTGGCCATTGCGTTATTTTTGGCGATGTTGCAAATTGGTGTTTCGGTGACTTGCATGTTTAATGGTAATTTCAAGGCAGAATGCGCAGTTCGCCCGCCTTCTAGCAGAGTCGCAGCTATTCCAGATGAAGCCAACGCTAGAGCAACATCATTTCGCGATCTGATCCTCGCCAAAAGCAATGAAATTAAGAACGTTTTTCCGGTTCCACCACATCCACTGCTCACAGCTTCTATCAAAAAGTCGTACGCAATTCTTTGTTGTTGATTTAATTGTGGAACATTTGTACGAACTGTTTCGGCCAATGCTTCAATGTCGTACTGTTGTTCCCTTTGCAACTCGTGGTTTAATGCATCGTGCATATGACGATTGGGTGCTGTCATTCCCAAACACGAATATACTTTATTTGCTATCAATAAACACATATCTTCTACCTTTAACCATAAATCTCCGTGTTCTGAAGTGCTACAGAATGATTGACATATTAGTTGGTTGTCAAATCTAATGTCAAATATTATGGTTGTGTTCAGAAACTTAATTTGTGACAAAACTTAAGATTTGTCAAACTTAAAAAAATAATCTGATACAGTTACAACTGAAGTTAGCTAAAATTAAGTTTCGCGAGGCCGACCAAATTAATTGGAAATCAGTACTACTAATAGTTTATTATATTTTTTGTCGCGTTCGCGATTCCTTTTTGTTTATTTTCGGAACGCGACATTAGATCCTCCAAAGCGACCGCGAAGACTATTTTCATAAATATAATTGAATTTGAACTGTATGCAGCGGTAATAAATTGCAAATTGACTTTTTGACGTTAGGAACACACCTAAATTGCTTAGACAACAGTGAGTGATTAAAATTTAATATGAACTTTATTGAATAGCAATAAAGTTCAAATTGACTCTAGAAAACGTTTGTATGGGAAATAGAAAAGGGTTGTTTTTAGGGTTTTCCCGGAAATTATTCGATTTTTTCTCACCTTTTAAACCTTCCCCAGACCTCCACGAATATTTCAAGACTAAGATAAGATAAATCCGTTCAGCCGTTCTCGAGTTTTAGTGAGACTAACGAACAGCAATTCATTTTTATATATATAGATTCCTATGGAAAGTTAACAAGTATTGGAAAGATTAGGTACCTATATATTTTCCTATAGTAAATCTTCAAAATTCAAAATTCGTTACAGCTGAATATTTTGTATTCATAGAATGACGATTAAGTGGTATTTGGTATAATGCTGTAAGACTTAAATTCTGTATTTCAAAATATTACAAATTTCGAAAATTGTACATCAAAATGCGATTTGATCACAACAATATATCAAACAATACGTTTAAGGGGGCCGGCCGTGTACCTTCGCGGTTTGAAAAAATCGATTTTTATTTGTTGCATATTTCTAATGTAGACATAATTAAAAACATGTTCTGTGAAGGATTTTATCGAAAGCATGCTGGTTTACGAGGTTTCGAGCCTCAAACCCGGCCCCACCCTGTCTATTTATTTGTAACATTTATGTTTAAACGCGTTTTCCCAAAAGTTGTGTTTTTTAAAACTATTGGCACAATTTTGACGAAACTATAGAATATATCCTAAATCTGTAAAGCGTTACTTATTCACAAAACATCTCTCTAGGTCCAGACACAAGCTTTTTTCGAGATTTTTTACAGTCTTTTTTAGATTGAAAAAATGCATTTTTTTTCAAATTTTTCAAATCCATTTTGTGAAATTTTCAAATATTCAAAAAAGCTTGTGTCTAGACCTAAACGTTCTAACGTTCTTAAAATTAAGTTAAACAATTTTTTTTTTTTTGTTTCAAGGTTCTGAAGCTGAGATATCGTTCCAGCCGTTCTACTCCGTTGCACCGGCAGTATCATAATATGTAGTTTTTGAATTTAATTTTTGAACACGCCCTTTAACTAATCATCAAACTATTCTAGTCAATTTATTCAGGAAACTTAATATGGTAACTAATTATGGTAAAGTACACAAACGAACAACGTCTGCAAATTTTTCTACCAAAATTCGGACTCTATAAACCTCGTGCGAAGACGAAAGTGGAAACCACAGTCGATGCTGAGGTTTCACTTTTGTAAAGAACAATAATTCCAAATTTTGAAAGTTGGTTTTATTTCACTTGGCCTTATTTTCGAGGCACCGACAGCATACCTGATGAATTTTACCTTCTAGACTGCATGAGGAATCAGTTTCCTTAACATCGCATAGAAAATCTTCTCCGCGGTTATGTGTGAACGTCTAAAGCCCATCGGGAACAACCTAATAGGTCATTATAAGTGTGGCTTTAGATCAGGAAATTCTACAGTGTAATGATAATGAATATTCACATTGCGACAGATCCTGGAAAAATTCAAGAACATCAAATCGACAACCATCATCTTTTCATTGATTTCAAGGATGTATGAATATGACAGAATCCGCAGGGATGAACTTTATAGAGCCATGTCTAGTTTTAGCATCTCTACCAAACTCGTCCGTTTGTACAGGATGACCATGGAGAATTCGCGCTGCTCCATAAGAGTTGGAAACAACTTATCCAAACCTTTCGATGTCTAAAAAGGCTTTAGACAAGGTGATGCACTTTTATGCATTTTCTTTCACATCGACCAGAAAGAATTGTGCAGAGTTCACACGTCAACACTAGAGGCACTATCTTCTTTTCAAAAGTCTTTCCAATTACTCGAATATGCTGATGACATTAATATAATCGGAAGAACTTAGCGTGATGTCAATGGGGCTTTTGGGAGCATTAAGGCAGAGGCGGCAAAAATGAGTTTAACGGTTAATGAGGGCAAAACAAAGTACAAGCTGTCATCAAGAAAAGACCTACAACACCGACATACGTTACGGTCAAAACGTCACAATCAACAGGCGTAACATTGCGGTAGTTAAGGACTTTGTCTACCTGAGCTCCGCCATGAATGCAGAAAACAACATCAGCGACGAGATTAAACGAAGAATTACTCTTTCAAACCGCTGTTTCTTTGGGCTAAGAAAGCAATTGAGTATAGTAAAGCTCTCTCTCGAGCAACTTAAGTGTCGTTTTAAAGGACCCGTCCTGCTATACGGTGCAGAAGATTGGGCTATGACTACAACGGATAAAAGCATTTTGGGTCGTTTCGAGTAAAAAAGTTTTTCGCGTGATCTACGGTCCCGTATGCATAGAAGGTGAGTGTAGAAGAAGATGGAACGACGAGCTGTACAGGATGTACAGCGACGAGACGTAGACTTAGCCAGAAGGATAAAAGTCTAATGACTGAGATGGCTGGGTAACGTAGAGTGCACGAAAATCAATGCTCCGGCCCGGAAAGTTTTCGAATCCATTGCCAGTGCAGTAGAGGAAGGCCGCGGATCAGGTGACATGCACAAGTGGAAAAAGTGACCTCACCCAACTTAAAGTGCGCAACTAGAAACATCTAGCTAGGGAGAGGTTTGGTGGGTGAGGCACTGGTTTACACTGGACTGCAGCGCCACTTAAAGTAAGTTAGTAAGAAGCAAACTCTAGGTCCATTGGGTACTAGATTTAAGGAAAATTTTAATTAAATCACCAAATTTTACGAATGAATCAAGGAATACTTTCTTAAGGGAAATGCAGTAAGATGATGTTTCTCGTAAAAATAACTAATAAGATAAGAACAAAAAACAAGTCAACTTGTAATGGATGCAACATCGACAGACTGGGTTTAAACTGAAAACAGAAACAATTATTATTAATAACTATCATGACAGAGACAAATTAATTTTTGAGTCGTGTTTCAAGAGAAAGTTTTATTTTGAATGCCTTCTTGAACAAATTTACATATGAAACAATTGCATGCAACGTATAAGATGTTATAGATGCATTTTCACGAAATACAAATTAGATACATTATTATGTACATGTTGATGTATATATCCACAAATTTATCACTGAAATCTATTTTAACATTAAAACATTTCTCTTTCATTTTGTGTTGATTTACATTCCGTGACTTATTATGTGAACACATTCGAAAGTCTTCAAGATCTAATGTTAACGTTCAAATCTAACTGACCATAAAAACTATTTTAACTATACGTCTCGGGTCTCCGTACATACATATATGAATTTTTCTTTTATTAAACAAATCATTTACATTTAACATTCGCGTGTAATAAAGTAGTTACACGTGAATTCACATGACTGAAAAAAATAACACAACTCACGGAACGGATAAGTGTATCACTATTCACTAGTGACCAACTTTCATTGAACAAAACAAATTATTAGATCAGAAAAAGTACGAAACATCACGAAAGATTGGAATAAGTACGTCTGTCATGTTCCATCAAACGCCCCCCTTCGGAGGATGTATGTACTTCTCTTCTTTTCTTTTCTTATTCGACTTGAAATTGCATAGAAATGAAAATCGAGATGAAAAATGAAAACCATCACTTGCAATCCGTCATCGTTGTCGTGTGTCATGTCATATGGTTGCATAGCACAGCAGCAGCAACACACGCAATCTGCACTGCACGTTGCGGTGTGGTAAGTTTTAGAATTCACGGATGGATGTGCCACAGCACCGAACCGCACCGCACAACCTATAAAAGATGCATTTTCGTGCCTTATGACGACGACGCAAAAGATGATGACGACAGGCTGAAATATTTTCCATGATGGACCAAAAAGTTATCATCTAGGTAACTTTGATATTGCTGATGATTATGAAGAGTGAAAAAAACAGATGTTTTTAAATCTGAAGATGACACTTTCTAGATTGGAATCAAAATTGCTTATCTTAAAGTTTTTCATCTTTTTTGCCATTTAATTTATTTTGAAAGAATTTGAACAAAAAAAAAAACAATTGCCTTTGTGAAATGATTTGCAAATGAAAACAAAAATTGAATCAGATGAAGATGGATAAGCTAAATAATAGATAAAAGGGAACATTGAAGCAAGAACTGAGAAACAGTAGAGATCATAGTAAGGCGGGTAATGTTGTATTTTTGGAAATAGTGAGTGAACAGTGAACAAAAGGAGCTATTTTTTTTTCAATCATTAAAATAAACACTCACGGAAATTCAGTTCTTCAGCTTCACTCTCTCACGTCACGTTTTTGATATATTACTTTTTAAAATTACCAAAAAAAAAAAAACACATATGTACATTAGGCTTTTTGAGGTTATCTTGTAAAGAAGCATTACACTTTCTCTTTTCCTTACCAAAATTGAAGCAGTATATAAACCAAACAGATGCCACTCTTAATTCCAAATTACAACGAACCTTAGCTATCATTAATTAATTCCATACGACGATTAACATACGTATCAACCCAGCCAATGTAGTGATCACATCCATTGCATAAACATGGGTATAGGTCGAAGGGAAACAAGTAGAACAGATTTGTTTCATTAGCCGAATCCTAATTAACAGGGACTTATTAGAGGATATTTCATATAGAAATGTGAAATTCCATTAACAATTAGTCTTCTACCTTTGCTTTGGGTATCAATCTTGTGAATATTAAAAGAAAGAATTCCCGACCCCAAGTCAGTACAGGGCCGTCTCTTTTTTCCTTCCCCCGTTGATTCCGACATCTACATACTTCTTCTAAGTTAATTACGGACAAGGTTAAGGTCCTCTTTTTTTTCTATTTTGATACTAGGGACAAGGAGCTTCACTTTCAAATGATTATTCCGTGGCTAACTTTATCTAAGGTTGCCAAAGACATAGCTTTTATGTCCTGTGAAGACATGTGGCTAGTGCTCCGCGTACCATTTCCTCACCTTATTTAGGGACAGGTATTTATATCTGTATACCTCCGTAAGAATTAAATCGTTAGGTTATATGAAATAGCATATTATTTTATCTTTATGTACAAATTTGCAAGTATATGCAATGAATTGTTAGTTTTAATTACCTTGTTATATTTGTTCAAAGATTCTAACGATTATGCGATTTAAAGAGAAATAAAGTTTCTTACAATTCACAAGTCGGAGGTTAAAAACCATAGTTTTTGCTTTCTTTGGGAAAAACCCTAGACACCGTAGAGTCTCTTCCTGTGACCCGTACAAAAAAGCATCGCATCCTAAATTCATTAAGTAGTTTTTTTCAAAAAAAATTCTTGACCGTTTTTCAAATCTATAATCACTATCTTCAATATGCAGCGCATATGTTGTTCAATTATAATTGTCTTAAATAAATCCTAAGGAAACGCTGAATCATCTATGCTAAAACGGTTTCTAATAGAAAAAGGGGAAAACTGTTTCAGAGCACTTTTAATTCCTGTACTAAAATTTGTTTTTTTCAAAACCATGAAAACATTAAATTCGAGGTTTTTCAAAACTTAATATATAGAGTCAAATGAAGACTCATAACTTATAAGAATTTGTAGAAATAAAGTCAGATAACTTTATCTAGAGCGTAAAGATGTGTATACTTTGCAGAATAATAATAAAATTTATTGTTAAGGACTTATATTAGTCTTAAAAACACATTTTTTGGTTGTCTTCAACATTTTTAAAGAGGCATAGAGAACAAGATATGTTCAAACGAAGGAAAAATAAAATGCAGGACTGTATGAGTTTGTTTAACTTAACGAAAACAATTGTTTGTGTATTCAACTTGTTCGTTCAAAGCTTTTTCCTTTGGATAGCTTTATTTTAATTTCATATTGGAAGAACCAGTATGAAAAATAAATTATCTGAAGATAAGAAAGAGGAAGAAGAACATATATGTTTAAATTGTAAAGCATTCGCCTATTGGTTGTGTAGTTAGGTAGGTGTCTAAAACGAATAAAGAATAGTTCGTTGGCGTGCTCAGCAGATATGCAGATTATGCAGATAGATAGATAACATGTTTATGATGATAAACTCTTTCTGGCCCGTTTCTTTAACTTGTACTAAGTATTTATTCTTTTATTTAGGCGAAGGCAAGTAAAAGAATAATATTTTAAAATCATATATACAAAGGTACCAAGATATTACTTCTTGATAGACACTTTTAAATAGATTGTTGATTAAATATATCATAATCGTTAATCCGATGCAGTGGCGCTACACAGCTATCGTTGGTATTAACAATAGTTATAGTTATAAAAATACATACATAAATATAAACAAATGCATTAATTTCGATAAAAGATAGGAATGCTATTAAAATTTTGTCAAAATAATGCGCTCTTTCGGGCTCATGCATAGGATTTGATCTGGTAAGATGGTAGGGGGTTACATTTAGTACAGTTAAAATAATTAAAAAAAAAAAACTATTCAAAATTTTACCTGAAAAATAAGTTTGTCTTCAAAAATTTAAATGCCATTTTATAAATAAAAAAACCCTTGATTTTTCAAAAAAAAATTTGGAAAATTGTTAGAGCGGTTTTTTTTTTAAGTTAATTTTTTATATATAAAATTTTTCAATTTTGTTCTAAAAATATTTTTGGTATGCAGTTGTTTAGTGATTGTAAATATACGCTCTACATTTGAATTTCGTAAAACAATGTTGACCCGTTTTTGAGATATAGAATTTTGAAAAAAAAAATGCACTTTTGATAATCAAATATTGTTAAGGCAATATAAGAGCTTATTCAAAAAAAATGATTGAAATCAGTTCAAAAGTTGCTGAGAAAATTAAAAAACAAAATAACGGTTTTATGAGTGGTACCTTTCCTAAGCAATACAAAAATATGTTTTTCTTATTAAAAGAAGCCAAGTTAAAAAATAAAATTTTAGAGAAAATTTTTAAAAAAATCTATTGGTTTGTTTTTGAGAAAATTCGAATTTTCGTTTTTTGACCAAAACAATTGTATTGGGGCCACTCTTAGTTTTGATCTTAAAAAAAAAATCATAAAAACACCTAACGTGAATCTGCTCAAAACCTTAACTTCCAAGTTTGAACTCAATCGACCCAACGGTTTAGGCTGTAGGAGCGTGGACAGACATACAAAACAGACCGGACGGAATCGCGGGACCCACTTTTTTCCACTTCTCTACCATCGTAATATCATGTTTGATTAAAATCTCGAGTTCGAAATTTTGCACGAATGCAAAACTTGCCATATACATATGTACATAGTTCCTATATGTCGCAAGTAAAAATAGGCTCTGCTGTATAATACTCCAATAATATAATAGAATATCTTTATCCGATCTTAAACAAATTTTATCAAAAATCAGTTTTTAAACAATTTATTGCAGTATTTTATGAAAGAAAAACATGAACCATTGTATTTTTGTCAATAATTTACCGGAAATCAAAAACGCCATTTTTCGCGGTGAAAATAATTTTAGAGGTAAGAACATTCTTTGTTTTCAAAATATATGAGTCGAAAATCAATGTGTATAAAATTTGAGTATTTTATTTCATTGTTAACAAAATCTTTTTATTCATTTTTTTTTTTTTTTCAAAATTTAAACAGGGGTCAAAAACGCCAATATTCGTTGCATAAAATTATTCTAAATATTCAAGCTATAATATAATTTTATTAAGTATTTTTTTTTAATAAAACTTCTTAAATTCATAAATCTTTGGAATAAAATAAAATTTGATTTAACATGAATTTGCCTCAATTTAGTTTTTAAATTTACTTTAAAAATGAATGCAATAGTTTAAAACAGAATATTAATTAATAAGCTTTGGTAACTTGAACAAATTCAAAGTTGACGACTTAATTCTTTTACTCAAAAATTAAAATTTTAACTTTATGAATTAATAGTAATATAAAAATGTTTTACAACTTTGCATCTCATACTATAAGAATAGTTACTTCTATCTTAAAATCAATAGGTTCACTTTACACATTCTTTTGTTACTTTACTGGTTTCTGTTTTATTTTGTCAGGGGTCAAATCCTTCAAAATTGAAAAAAAAAATGTGAACAAAAGAAATTCCTGTTTGCTTTTGACATTTCAATATTATGTAAAAGCTAATTCAATTTATATCAAACAACATTTTTGAAATGATTTAACTTTTCTTGATACTCAAGTATATGTCTTCTTTAAAGAATTTTGTATCTTTCTACTGAAAATCCTTTGACTGAAGGATTTAATTTTATCTTTATTCTAAGACAATTTTGAACGATTGATTTTGAATAAATAATTGAAAACATTTAAGAAATGATAAGGTCTCAGGTTATTTTTCCCCACTCAAGAATGTTTGCATTTTAATAAAAGTTCTGGGTAAAACATTTTTAAATTGTTCTGTTTAATGTTTAAATTATATAGTTTAATAATAAATATGTGAAATAACTAAAGGGTATTCCAAAATGAGTCCAACATTATGATTTATCAAATTCCTCTCAATGAAAAAACATTAATATTTTATAAAGGATTAACAATAGCAAATAGAACATGACAATGGTTCAAGACATTCATAATTTATTTGTTATTATTTAACGCAGTTAGTTAAGCACTTTCCAATAATTATACTCTAATTTTTATTAAAATACTATTTAAAAATGTTAAATCATCGTTCTGTAATTTAATTATCCACTATTATTTAACACAAACTGTCAGTTGTTAAATAGTTTCTTTTAGGGTTGCCAAAACCTTACACTACTCAAAAATCTTATGAGGATTACGGATAAGCTTTTGTGTCGTTTAGTTTAGACGTGTGGTTTTAAATCTGACAATACTTTTTTAGGAGTTGGTTTTTTGACAGTTGGCACTTGATTTGTGTTCAATTTTGTTTATTTATTAATTATTACAAATAAAATGGTTCGGTTCTTTTGGTAAGCGCATTATCTCGCGTCGTGCGTGGGCGAGATAATCCGTGGCGTGGCCTCCAAGATCGTGAGATTTTTTAGCGTAATGTAAAGTCGCTTGTTTACTTAAGATAAGACCTATACTTTAGCTTGATGCCTTCGAAGAGAATTATCGGCGCGTAATTGCTGACATAGGGCTCCGTTTACTGGAGAAAATTAGGCCTCATAGTTTGGAATTTATCTGAACCGGCCGCAATGGCTACATTCCCAAAATCATTTTTAACATATAATGTCAAACCCTTATCATTATAATAAAGCTTAATTTTTGGCCATATCATTATATTATATGCGTTTTTTTCTTCTTGAAAACCGCACTTTGAAAAAAAAAAAAACTTTATTAGTAATTCATAAAACTGCTTTCACTTTGGACATACTTATGTAGATATTTGTACTTACTTTCGAAAGATTTCCAAGTTTACCTTTTTTACAGACTTAAGAATTGATTTAACGAAGATCTTCAGTGCTTTTTAATTGTTTCAAATGACAAAAAATGTTTTGTTACTATTGGAAGTTCTTGTAATCGAATCGAACCGTTTTGTGGAGTTGAAAACTTTGACATTTCTTGACGTTTCAAACTATATACATTTAAAATCTATTTGGATATCTTTTCTGTCAACATTATCTCAGAAAAAAACTATAAATATCAACTCCAATGAACATTTATTTTAGAGATATTACCATCAAGATACGTTTTAAGAAAATTCTGTGTAATTTTCTTTCAAAAAATAAAAACCTTAAAAAATAATACTTCTAAAACTTGATTTTTGACTCAAATAGCTTAGGAAATAATGAAGTTATTGACTTCAAATTGATTTTAATTTACAAAAAATATTTCTGTTTATATGTGATAACAATTTTTTAAAAATTCAATAGTTATAAAATATTACCACTTTTTCTTAACTTAAATTTTGTATTGGAGTAAAAAAAAATAAAACTTGCAAAATTTTAAGGACACCGATGGGAAACTACCAGTGCAGGTCGCATCCCAGTTTGTCGTAAGTAAATACTTTTCGAAATATTAAGTTTCCCATAAGAAGTGAACCGATTTTCAATATTTTTTTTTGAATTTCCTTGAATCTAAGCTAAAAGATTTTTTTTTAAACTCTCGAAACAAACAACGTACTCGAAGTTGTCGTGATGGATGCACACACATTTTTTAAAGACAACAAAAAAGACATTTGATATGATATGATAAAATATCACTTAAAAACATCACAAAACATTTTGCGTCTAATTTCAAGTGATTGAATACCTAAAAGTTTGAATCTAGTTTTGTATGATGGAGTTTCGATGTTCCACACAAATTTTTGAATAGTGGAGATTTTAAACTTTTTTGGACCATTTCAATTCTTTTAGAAGGAATGTTATAAAAAGGGTTCCAGATTATTCCAAGAGTGGTCTTACATATGGGATAAAAAGCGATTTGAGGACAAAAGAGTCTTTGAAGTCTATGCTATTGCGTTTAATAAAACCGAGCATGGAATCTGTTTTGGATACACTAAATTCGATGTGCTTAACAAAGTTAAGTTTAGGGTAAAAAATTACACCAAAGTCTTTCTTCTCCCTAACTCTTTCCAGAACTTGTTTCTCAATTTTGTAGTCAAAGATGATTTCAGAAAAGTTGCGGCAAAAAGAAAAACATTGGCATTTAGCGACATTTAAATATAATTGGTTTTTCGTACACCATTGGGATAATTTCGAAATATCGTCTTGTAAGAGATGACAGTCATTAATAGATTTTATACATCGACAAAAACTTTAAGTCATCGGCGAAACGAAGTTGGCTAGAATTGATGCAAATATAAATCATTTATAAAAATAAGGAAAAGAAGGGGTCCAAGATGGCTACTTTGGGGCACACCAGGTGAAACCAAAATTGGTTTCGAGACAACTTCGTCAATGCAAACAAATTGAATTTGACCCTAAAGATAGGATTCTAACCAATTCAAAAACTTAGAATGAAAACCAAAGTTTTTTAATTTCTTTATCAAAACAGAGTAACCTATTCTATCAAATTGCATTAATGTGATGTCCATCTTTGAGGTTATTTAAAATTAAATTGGTAAAAATAGAAAGATTAGTCGTTGTTATTCTTCTTGCAACGAAACCATGTTGGAGCGGTGAAATGTATTCCCTAACTAAAAATGTCAGGTTTTCATATATCAATTTCTCGAGAATTTACAAATCGGACGGTAGTTGGAAATTCGTTGCTTAGACCCTGATTTCTGAATAGGGTTTAAGAATAATTCCTTACATGCTGGAAGAAATTCGCCCTTCTCTAAAGAGCTCTTTAAAATTAGGAAAAGCGGTTCAGCAAGAAACATTTTTTAAGAGCAATTAGTGGAATTTCGTCTTGGCCTGGTTTATTGTCATCATTTAAACTCAAGAGACCATCTTCAATTTCTGAAATATTTTATTCTAAACAACTAATATCTACCTTGCATTCCAAAGACAAATATTTTGCGGTCTATGCTGAACTTACATACCACTCGAATTTTGTTCGCTTTTGATGTAGAACTAAAAGGACTTCCTTTCTTTTTAAGGAAAGATTTAATTGAGAAAATATAATTTTGAAATAAAAATTTGTTAAGAACATCGAATTCTCGTTCTAATTGAATATAATTTTTTTTAAGTTCATCATTATGTTCTGCTACGCGTAATCGTTTTTTAAGCCTTGTTTTTTCTATTGCTTAAGTTACTTAGCCTTTTATTGAAGCAAGGAGGCTTGAAATTTGTTTTAATTTCGGCTTTAGGAACATGGATTCCAATTGCCAATTTCAGATTATCAATAAAAAGTCATGAAAACGTAATAAATCCAAAGAACAAAAATACTTACGCCACGGATTTGCACCATGTAACTCGCTATGCCTTCGAAATTAGCTTTTTTGCAATTAAGTTTCAATTTCACACCATTCATTGGTAGATTAGATAAAATCATAAAAAGAGAAACAAATATCTAAAGCATTGTGATTAACAGAGCTAGAAAAAATAGGATATATTGATTTACCTACAGATTTAAATTATTCATACAACAATTAATTTGCATTAAGTCATAACTTGCAAAAGCATCGATTATTTCACATTCTACATTTGAATTTAAATTAAATGACGAGAGATGTAGTTCTTCGGGATAGAATAACCATTCAATGTTTGACAGATTAAAATGTCCAAGAACAATTACATGTTCCGATTTAAGCTTCGTTGGATATAATTCACAATTGTGTACATGCATAGATAACAATCATTTCTAATACCTAATCATTTTTCGGTTATAACTTTGGAAAAAATTAAAAAGCTGATTGATGAACACTTTCTTTTCATTAAAAGAAATAATCGACAATGACAAAAAAAAATTTGAAATATTGCTTCCAATTTTAAAATAATGAAATCCTCAACAATGACCTTCGCCCAAGAAAACATATTTTAAAATATCATCCCAAGTAAATTAGCTTAACCAATAATAAATTATTTAGGCTTTTGTTTCTTGTGTCAAAAACAAAATTAGTTTTAAAAAACCAATCAGTTTCTATTTTTCTTTTTCGTTAACCCAAATTTTTAAAAAACAAGCCTCTTTTCAACAAAAATAAATTATATTGCCCTCAAACCCCTTGTTAAAAAAAATAAATTCATTTCACTTAACACTTTCTTATCGTGATTATTAGCTTTGTAAATTTTGTTTATAAGGAGGAGGGAAAACTTTTATACCCGAAAAAAATTGGATAAATAAAAGGGAAATTGTATTTAAATAGAATTAAGAAGAAGAAAAAAAAGGAAAACATTTTTCATGGACAAAACAATTTGTAACATTTCACATAAAAGATGAAATAAAATGGAGAAAACAAGAAAATAAACAACATTTCCAACCCACCACAAAAACTAGGTAGGCACTTATCAAACAAAAAATCATTCATTTGGAAGATCTTTCGAAAAAGCAAGCATAAGCAAACAAACAAGAGGGCTTTGCTGCTTAAAAGAACGAACCAAAGGGGTTGGAACTTAAAGACGGACAAACAACAAAAAAAAAAAGAAGACATTTTATTGATTACTCAGTTGCAAAGTACCTAAATCTTTATCCTTACTTTGTATTTTTCAAAACCTTCCTTTTTTTGGCCCCAATTTCAAAAATTCACTCTTAGTCATCGTCCGTCGTCGTTGTCGTTTTTGTTCTCCTATAAGAATCGTCATAAAGACACAAAGTGCTGCATATGACATAATAAGGCCATCGAATGTAGTAGGTATGTTCATCTTTCACAGCTTCATCTTTTTCCAACACCATATCTATATGGATCTACAAATGTTTATAATGTGAACCCAAAAGTAAAGCTAAAAAGTCAGAATCCAAAGAACAAAGTTTGATTGTGCATTCGAAAGGAAATAATATAAGGCCTACAATTGTGTCGCATAGAATTGCTGAATTTTAAACCTGTTTTATAAGAGTGCTGATCTCAGAATTGGTAAAACTTTTAATTTGTTTGTAAACTTAATAAAAGTATAGGTGTCTAATATCTACCTTGTGGTACTTTTTAATATTTTTTTTAAATATTGCACAATCATATTTAAAGCAAGGGTTTTTTAGAAGTCTCGAATGGATCTTACGTGATTTCGTTCTCAAATGTTGGTACGATTGATATTGCATTTGCATCTCGATGGCTGTGTTCGTTGAGTAGTTGTGCATTTGGAATCATGTGTTTTCCATTGTGGAAAAAAATCAATCTGTTACTGCTGATATTATTTAGTTTTGTTAATGAAAATATACTAACTGGGCTTATTTTGCAAGAGAAAACAATAGAAAACATAATTAAGTTATGCTATGTTTCCACCAAAGGTTTATCTCAGTTTAGATTAAATAAATCTTTTTGGTGTTTCCACCCCACAAAACAATTTAAAAATCATTAAGAATGACAGCACTTTCTAAAATGCAAATGGTGTTTCGATGTTTCTTATTAAGTGCAAGTGAGATAATTTGATTCGTGTTAAACAATGAAGAACTAAATATGCTACCTACTCCATGTGCAATTTTTTTTTTTTAATTTGTTTAAAACAAAACTATATTTTTTTTACACAAACATGCAAATAAACAGACCATAATGCATTATCTGTAAAACCAACTCCTCCACACAGGTTTTTCTTCACAAATTTTGACTCGACTCCGATCCCTGACCGGAATCGAGTCGAATCAAGCTCATTTCAACTCGATTCAGGTATATAAAGAATTGAGGCGAGCTTCAAGCAACCACATGTTAATGTAGTAGTCTACGAACAAACCCCCTTCTTGAAGTTTTTATTTTATGTCAAATTCTTTAGTTAAAACTTTGAAATCGACTATCACCTTACACAGACGTATTTTCTTAATTTTGATAGTCAACTATCAAAAATCAGCTTACACGATTTCATCCCTGTTCTAAATTTCGCTATTTTTTTTTGGAATTTTTTGATAAATTATTCTGGCAAATATTCAATTGTATCAACTTTCAAATATAAAAACCGGACTACTGCGGATCGTTTTTTTGACAATTTCTCACTGTACTATATATGGAATACCATAAAAACACGGCTTTTGATGTGAGAGATATACACACGCAACGTTTTCTAGAAGACTTGACCACACTTAAACTCCGAGATCTTGTGATTCAACACCCACAAATGCTCCAAAATCAATTCAAAACCTTAAAGATGGAATTCGTAAAGTTTTCGTGGCCATTCAGCCGCAAATGTATGCTAAGATGTCATGAAAAAAAGTTTTCCATGAAATTAAAGAAAAGTATAGGCCAATAACATCTACCCTGCGGTACATTTGAATTATTTCTCAAAGTTCCTTTTGAGAACTGGGCAGAGTAAGATGTATGGGCAGACTTCAAGATGTGTTCGTCTTAAGTTTGTTGAGGAGTAAAAGCAAGTTAATTTATACAAAATTAAGATCCTGAGCAATAAATTGTACATCAGTATTTTAAATCCATGAGGTGTGAGAATTTGCAGCGGCTAACATTACAGCGGATCGCTTGTATTTACATTCTACATCCCTGTCATTTCAAATGAACTGACATCCCCATCCTCAAAAAAAATGCATTTCCGTCAGACATCTTTCTAGCAATGTTTTCAACTGTTTCTTTTATATTCTGTATTAAAATATTAAATTGTCTCCTTAAGATATACAAGTACATGACTTTTATTCTTTATAAGTGTATAAGTACATCTGAATATAAGAAAAGAGAGTTTTCAATTGAAAATAAGAAAACAAAATTTCCAATATTTTTAAAGAGCCAGTCAACAAAATGTGACAATAAGACACTTTTTAAACATTCCAAATACAAAACTTTTAAGAATTTCTACGAAAATTTCATCAAAATCATCAACTTTTAAACCCCCTTTACGTATTTCGTTTATCGTAGGTACCTTTTTTGTTTATCTACTCGTACCTATGTGAGTTTTAAAAATTTTCACTTCGCTTCATTTTAGCGAGATCCATAACGTGCCTTTTTTTTTTAATTTACGAGAAAAAAATGAAAATTCATAAAAAGATGGAGATAGGAAAGCAAAAGCAAAGAATAAAAGACAAACACAAAAAAGATGAGAAACGGAAGGAGATACGTTCATTTTTAGTTATTGGTTGGATAAAGGATGAACAAATGTCATATAGTAGGTTGTATCTCTATCTGTATCTAGGATAACAAGAAACTGACATATCTAGAACATCAATTCCCACTTCAAGTCAACTGGATATTCCTTCTTTAATTTTAGACGTTTCTAGGAAAAGAAAGCAATTGCGCCTGGTATAAAAAGGTTTTTGTATTTTTGTACGACTAACTTGTACGTGTACTTCTTTGTTTGAAAAAATATTATGCAATCTAAAAAATGTAATGGATATTAGGTGTTATTACATAAAAATAAAAAAAGAACACGGAAAAATATAACAACGGAATAAAAGATGAAATAATCAATGAATATTATTTTTCATGAAAATGGATATGCTTCGAATTTGTATTTCATACTTTTTAAATGATTTTTTGCGAGTTTGTTTCTATTGTGACGTTTGTGACACTTATATTCAACATTTGTAAAATAATTCACAAAATAATGTAAATTAATACATATGGTAATTTAAAACACGTGGGTTTGATGTAGAATTCAAATTAGTTACGTTACTGATGCGACTTCAGAAATTATTGCATTACGAAATAATTTCTATAAGTCTATTGTCTTATTTGCAAACAAAATCAGGATGTAAATGAACTGAAAATAAATAATAAATAACAAAATTGTATCGTAATTGTTTGGGATTCGGTATTAGGTAGAATCAGGAAAGAGACATATACAAATTAAAATAAAAGACTCTGGGATGCGAACCACACTGATAACTTCCCATCCCGTGTGTCGATTTGTCTTGCTTAAAAGTTTGTAGCTATTCGCGTTTTGTCAAGAAAGGTTGTCAGTTGAATTATTCTTAAAAACTTAAAAATTACCAACAATATTTTGCATAATATGCAAACTATTAAGAAATGCTAATAAAATTTGTAAAAATTGGTTCTCGACTTTAAATATCGTTAACAAAAATAGATTTTGAAATCATTTCATTATATTATAATGAAATGATTTCAAAATCTATTTTTTAAAAAATATTTTGTATAACGATATTTAAAGTCGAGAACCAATTTTTACAAATGTTAGTAGCATTTCTTAAAAGTTTTTATTTCTTATAGAAACAAATACAAATTGGATGAATGAAATTAATTTGCAGTCAATACCTTCAATTGTTCACGAGATATCGAGAACCGAACATCAATTTGTACCAAAGTTGCGTACTATTTTTTTTAGATTTTATTTTTTTTATGAAAAAATAAACTGTTAGATTCTTATAAAAAAATTATTTAATATCGAAAATAATAAAATGTGAGATAAAATAAGTTTGAAGATAATATTTTTAATTTTTAAATAGCTTTTTGAGTCGAAAGTAAATTTTTACCAAGTTTTAGTATTGTTTTTTTTTTTTTTTGTAAAAAAAACTGTCAATTCGATTTTTCTCACAATTTTTCCCAATGTTGAAAACAATATTTCTTATAAGATACAATTAGTTGGAAACCATAATCTCAAATTTTTGAAAAGATATTTGAGTCGAAAATCAATTTTTACCAACTTTTGTTAATTTTTATTGGTTTTTAATTTTTTGTAAAAAAAAAACTGTCGATTCGATTTTTCTCAAAACTTTACTGAATGTTGAAAACGATATTTTTTTAAAAGATAACAATTGTTAAAAGCTAATATCTCAAAGTTTTGAAAAGATATTTGAGTAGAAAATCAAATTTTACCAACTTTTGTTAATTTTTTTTTAGGTTTTTATTTGTTTGTAAAAAAACTGTAAATTCGATTTTTCTCAAAATTTTACCAGATGTTAAAAACATTGGCTCAAAATTTTAGAGGATTTAGTACGATGTTAAATCATTTTTAGTATGATACTAGGTTAAAAAAAGGATTCTGATGATTTAAACGAGTTTAGTATCGTACTATCTTCTTAACATTTTACTAAAGTTAAAATCACCAAATGGCTACTTTATCTTTTTAGTATCGTACTAAATCTGTATGACATAAGTCATTTTTCTCAAATGTGACAAAGTGTTTGAAAATTGATAAATTGTGAAATAAAATTTATTTATAGATATCATAAAAAGTAAATTAATTTAAAATGTTTTCGGAGGAAGAAGATTTTAAAATGTTTGAGGATTTAGTGTTGTGTAGGATTAAAAGTTTTAAAACTCGAGCAAATCCTCTTGAAGAGCTGGACGATGGTGAATTTTACTCGAGGTATAGATTTGATAAAACAACTGTTCGGTTCTTGGTTAAAAATCTTGACATCCAAGACCCAATTACAAACCGTGGGCTACCTATTTCTCCAGATTTGCAAGTTCTAGTAACGTTACACTTTTTTGGAAGAAATGTCCATCAATCTGATGTTGGTAAATAAACTTTTCTATTACTAGTCAACAAACATGTAAACATGCACAACTTTTCGAATACTTTAGGAGCATTACATGGAATGGTGCAGTCCACAGTGGGAAACATTTTTTAATATTATTCGGTGTTAATATCCAAAATAGTTGCAACGAACTTAAACTTTAACGCAAATAAACCACGGCGAGTTATGAAAACAAAATTAATGAAAAAAGAAAATACAAATTCAATGTTGTCACTTTGACATTTGCAAAAATATTAAGGTATGTTTGTTTTGTTTGCTCCACAATCTGTCATTATTTAGATGTGTTCATGTTTTTTTTTTAATAAAATGGTTTCAGCATGATACTAGTTAGCAAAACAATAAAAAGTGTTTAAAATTAGTGAAAAGTTAGTAGATTACTATGTATCTATATAGTAAATTGTTAACTAGTATCGTGCTAAGGCCTTAATAATAGGTTGTTTAAAATTTTGCACCATTATTTTTCGTTGCACAAAATTGTTTTTGAGATAAAATCATTTTTTGTTCGTAAAATTTTCGAGGTGACAAATAATTTATTTCCAGTTTTTTTTTATTTATAAAAAAAAACCGTAAATTGGATTTTTTTCCAAAAATATATTTGTTTGGTATCACGTTACAATATATAATATAAAATTTAATTCAATTCGCTTGCGTTTTTGGTTCGTGAAATATTTTTGGTAAACCAAAATTTTCACCATTTTTTAAATTGATATGTTAAGAAAACCTCCCACGCAATTTTTTTGAGAGTCCTTTCTGCATCTTTCTGCATTATTATCTGTATAACAAAATTTATTTGAAGTCGATATCTCTACTGGTTCTTGAGCTATGGACGACGAAAAAAAACGTCGCGAACGTACGACCTTGACCTTGAAACGTCGAGAAATGTCAAAATTTTCAATTCGACAAATCGGACCGATTACAATAACTTCCTATGAGAAGTTAATAACTATGGGAACTATAGAATGTATGAAAGTACCAGGATTTTGCTAAAATAAGGGACCAAATCTTAGCATCGTTTTGAAGAAAGACAGATTATTGCACTTGATATTTCAAAGGCATTTAAAATGTAAGTAAGGAAGTAAGCTAGGTGCTTGCAAAATAGCACTCCGACCTTTTAGGCGCGTTCGAGACGAAGGTCTTGCAGGGAATTGTTGGCCCCTGTGTGCAATCTAACTCGAAACTGATGTTGTGGCAAAAATTAAGCTCGGTAGACATTGGTGGGCTAGACACAAAGCTCGTATGAGTGAAGAGGAACTAGCTCGGAAAATCCTTTGTAGTACAAAGTGGTATACCAAAATTGACATTCTCCTTTTAATTTAGAATTGTAAAGCCTTTAATAAATTAAAAAGTGCCTTCTCAAATTAGCCGTTCGGATTCGGCTTAAAACTGTAGGTGTCCTTCATTCCTAATAACATTACTCGCACACAGGAATGGTTAGGAGTTGTTAGTCACTATAGACACTAGTTCACCATCGGACTGTTGCGCCACCTAATTTTTTTTTTTTTTGAAATTCAAGTCCAGTTAATTGCTTACTGTATACCTAAAAAACTTTTTACTAAATTCCTGAAGAACATTGAAAAGTTTTAAAATCACAATAGTTTTTGGAGAAATGTTTGCGTGTGCGTCTGCGTATCTAAAGAACCTGCAATGAGAAATGTTAGAGCATTTATTTGCTCAAAATTCACAAAAATCGTTAAGCTACAATTCAACGTAAACGGTCAATGCGTTGGCCCTCAAACGTCACCAAAAATCAAAATTGTCTCTGTCAAAGCACAGTTGAATGTTCACAGTATCAATGTCTAGAAAGTTGACTATCACACGTATGACACCCTCCGGCTAATTCTGTCCCAAAATGCGTTGACGCTATGTGAGTCAAAGTGACGATTATTAATCTCTGTCAAGACGTGTGCGTCGTCGACTTGCAAAACATTGACTATCACACGATTTGACAAAATAAAGTGTATGATGTGAGGCAACGTTATTTACATAATTAATTTTAGGCTGGGGAAGAATTTTAATAATTTTTGGTAATATTTTAATTTTACGTGTAATAAAATAAAAATCTTAAACGGTAACAAAATAAGAAAATTAAACAAAATGCAAATAAGGGGATTTTGAGCACACAGGGTTAAGTGCTGTCTCGATTCTAATCAATAAAATTTATTAAATAATTATGTGTAGGTAACTTCCCGTCTTATCTTAGCTATTTTTGCTGAACTATTTTCAATACATACATAGCTTAAAACACCAATGGTAAACATACATTAAGAGATAGATAGAGCCTTTGGGAAATCAAAATTCTAAATATCTGGAATTTGTTTTAATATTTTTGGTACGATTCTTTCACTGCACTGGCAGTTGCTCTTTAAAGATAACAATTAATATCAAAATATGGAAATATAAAACAAATAAAAATCAAATGTATTTTAAATTTGATTCATAAAACAATCTGTCAACATAATTTTCGTATTGCAGAATTACATTTAAAATATGCGTTGCTTTGGTATTAAATTCTTTTTTGACAATGTTGGGACACAGTCACTGCGATGACAGACCGTCCCAAAAACAAGTAATCGTGTCCCACGGTCAAAGAAAATAGCCAACACGGTGACTCTAAAATGTGTGTCAAAATGATCTTCAATAGACTCGTCAACCCGTCAACGCGTTGACAGCATTTTTTGTTGACGAATAAACGGCCGGCGGCGTGACAACCTTGGGACAGATTTTAACGTCATTTTTACGTCACAAAGCCAAAGCGTTGACCGTCTAACTGTAGCTTTATAGTGTTTTTTGTTCAATTAAGTTTTTAAAAGTACATTTTTCTCAATTTTTTGTTAAGAAATATTTTCGGTGTGCAGCTATTTACTGCTTATAAATAAATATACGCTCTACATTTGAGATATGGAATTTTGAAAAAAAAAATAACCTTAAGTTAACAACAATATTTTGCACAGAATGAACAAATTTTGAAGTGAATTCCTTCAGTTATTCTCGAAAGATCTTCGAAAATCAGTTTGTAGGTTTTTCGCTTTTATTGATTTTTTGTTTAAACTTTACCAAATGTTAAAAACAATATTTTTTTTTATAAGTTAAAATAAGTTTGAAGCCAATAAATAAAATTTATTCTAAGATATTCCAATTTTTACTAAATGTTTGTAGTATTTTTCTTAGGTTTTTATTTTTTTGTTAGAAAACTGCCACTAAGATTTTTCTAAAAATTTAGCAACATTTAAAAAACGTTATTCCCAACGAAAAAAGGTTTCCCAAATTAACAACCACACATAAACAAACCTTTGATTGGGATTTTGAGGATCTTGAAACGTCGGGAAATGGCAAAATTTTCAATTTTACAAAACTGACCGCTTGCAATAACTTCCTATGGGAAGTAAAAATTATAATATTAAAAGAATAAATGTGTTCTACGAAAAATTACGTGTTTGACAATTTCTTTACGAAAATTTAAAGCCTCAAAAAATTAGTGAACATTTATTTTTGACTTATTCAAAATATTGTTGTTAATTTACGGTAAAATTAAAAAAAAATCAACTGACAGTGTTTTATATCCTCCTCAAAAATGCCACGATAAATGCGTAGGTTGCATCCCAGCCTTCATTTCTTAAGAGTGTACCTACCAATATTTGAAAAGAATTTTTTCATAGATTAGGTACCTACTCAAAATGTATACGAATATCCAATCTTCTAATATCTCCATAAAAAGATTTACTATACCTAAAACAAACCTTTAAACTTTACAAAACCATAACTTTATTTGTTTAATAAATTGCAACTTTAATGAAGATTCATTCCCAATACAGAGTATGGTCGTTAATCCTAAAAGCAATGCAAATGCATAACTCATACCAAATTACCCTGGTAACCATCAAAATACATGCACAAAAATGAACACTCTTCAGCTCTTAAAACATAAAACTATTCAAACTGAAATTATTATTGCTCTTTAATTCCCACCTCACCCCACGCTAATTCCTACATCTCAATTTTGCTTTGGGTTTATGTTTCTCTACCCTCTGTTTATCCTCCTTCTCATAAATTGCAGTTATTTTACGATCTGACCATAAAATCAAATGCATTTCCCACTAGCCATTTACAAAAACCATCACAAACCCCATCTTGTGGTGAAATGGTGTAATAAAGTGCAAACTGTTGTAAAATACATTATTGCGCTGACATTGCCATCGTCGTTGTTGTCGTCGTCGTCGTCGCCATCTTAAATCAAAATTAATTTCATATTGATATCATCAGGCGGAAACATGGCGGTATCCCTTAATCCTAACCACGACGACGACCAACGACCAGCGACGGCTCTGTTTAATTTCACGTCGCCAAAGCCGTTCTGTGGATTTTATTGGACGGACTACAACGGGCGGGAGAATTGAATTTCAATTTTTAACTTCCAATTTGTTGAGTGGTGTGAGTGAAAGATTTTTTTTTTTAAACTCAACTCTATTTTCAGTCGCAGGATGTGACTATCAGGGATTTGAACTCTGATTGTGACAATTCTAATGTAATTACACTCGCAAACCAAACCACACCACGCCATACACACCCCGCATACATATATCGTCTCACTGTGCTGCTGTGCTGTAGGGTACTATCCTGCCTCCGTTGTTAACACTTGGTGCACTCACTCCGTGTAAATATGGTCTTCCTGTAGGGTACCTCATCGTAGAGACAAACGATAACCCAGACCACACACACACACACAAAACACATCCTTTCACAATCGACAGCTAAGCGAATGTCCTGGTCCTTGATGTCCTCTCCTCTGATGGTGGTTATAGTAAAAAGCTTTTCCGATTGAATTATTCTTAACCACTTTTCTCTCATTTTTCGGTTCACTTTTTCCCAGGATAAGCTTAAACCTATCTACCTACTATCTTCATTGGTGCAGTTGCAGTCAGTAACTTTACGTTATACGTTAGGTAGGTAGGTATAGAAGTCTTCATTTCGTAACGAGCAATGATGACGAGGACGAGAACGAGGACGATTCGATGAGAAAGTCTAGTTTTAGCAACCACAAAATCCACCTTTTGTCTGTACTGTATGCAGTTCCGGTCATGGCTTATAGATTAGAACTACCAACCAACAAGGACACAAGACTGGACCGGAAGGACATACATGCATCCCTATAGGTATACTTTATCCTTTGAAGTGAACACAGAATTCGAAACCGATAATATTGACCCTTCTAGTCATTTTTTGTTTTGTTTTTATTCTAACCTCTGTTTCTACTCTCTCCCCTCTCTCAAACTGTTAGCCCACCGCCAGCCACCATTAAGGTTGAAAATGCAAATTAAAGCTGACAAAATTTAAAGCTTGAAGCCATAGAGACTGAAAAACGAAGAACAAAATCATGTGGACGTTTATGACCAGAAAATGTTGTCTCAGAACTTCGATAATTTACGACCCGAAAAAAAACTTGTATATTTTGTATCCTTTTCATGGCTGCGATGCTGTTAAATTTTTACAACGTTCAAGGATAATGGATGCAGGCACGATTTCAACAAAAAAAAATAATAAGGATTCGACGAAAAATAAAAGTCGTATAGGAAATGACAGTGGATGTATCCTGGAATGACATGAATTTAAAATACAAAAACCAAAAAACAAAAAAAGGATACACATTTCTTTAGCTACACTTTTGTGGCTTGGTGTAGAGATAGTTGATGGTCGATGGCTTGAAAAGTTGCCACAAGGAAGTGCAATGAATCGATAAGTAGGTATTGTTTCATCAATTCTTCTAGTATATAGCATCGTCCTCGTCGTTGTCGTTGTCGTCGTCGGTCGTCGGAAGAATTGAACCTCATTTCGGGGGATAAGGACGATGTAATGTAAATGTAGTAGCTATGGGAAAAAGAAGAAAGAACCTATCCTCTATACACTTGAGATATATAGGTTAGGCAGTTTGGGGCTAAACTAACCAAAAGAGGATTCTCATCGTTGATGGTAGGTTACTAAGTGTTGAGTTCGTTGCTCTACGAATTTTTTTTTGTCGGTGAGGTTTTTGTTTTTTGGTTAACGAGTGGTTTAGGATCAAAGGTAAAGCTGATGAAAGGTTTACAAGTTTTTGTTGAAATTTACAACTCTTTATAAAGAAAAAAAAAAAAACAATTAGACTCATGTTGAGTTCATTCAACGGAGATTTGCAACAAGTATTTCGGGGAATTTTTTAACTATACCAGACTAGAAATAAACAAGGACTTGCAGGCATTTGATGTTCCAAAAACGATAAACAAACATGAATAGTGATATTTTCGGAAGGTTGACGTTGTTTTTTTTTTGTAATGAAGGAAGTAGCCGAAATTCAATAGTGTGTACTTTAAAATTGATAGCTGATAAATACCAAAGCATAACATTGATAGGAGTTTTGTTACTTGTGTAATTTCACAGTGAGTTAAATTAAAAAAAAAAAATCAATATTTACGAGCATCAATTATTATCAATTTAAAATAGACACCCATGAAAGAAATGATTAGAAGGCGTGGTGAGAGAGGTCGTGAAAGAGCCACGATATGAGAAAAAATATGTTAAGTAATGAATTTATGATTTTTATTCTAAAAAACCTTTATAAGAAAAAGTATTATTTAGTTGTTTGAATATGACAATTTTATTATTTGCTATGATTTTCACTGAAAAATGAGGTCTTCAAAACGCAATATAACATTTTTTGAAATTCTGTACAATACTTTTCGGTATTCATGATACTGTGTGTCTTAAAAACTCTAAATTTAGAAATAAGAAAATTCCTGCTCATGCAGAAAACTGTTTCTCATAATAATGTTAAAGAAATAAAAAGTATGTGTTTACATCAACTATCAAATAAAAAATCACCAGGTTACGATCTAATTACTGCTCAGGTTATGAAAGAAATTCCATTGAAAGCCTTCATAAAACTCCAATATATAATAAATGCATGCCTTAAGCACCGGTATGTCCCGCACCATTGGAAAATTGCTGAAGTAATTTTCATACCAAAGCAAGGTAAACCACCTACAGAAGTGACGTCTTACAGACCAATATCGCTTATAGCAATTATGGCAAAAGTTTTTGAAAAACTGCTTCTGAAGAGACTTAGCAAAATCATAGAAGAAAGAAGGTTAATCCCAAACCATCAGTTTGGCTTTAGAAATAAACATTCCACGATAGACCAAGTTCATAGAATATCGGATGTAATAGAAAAAGCATTAGAAGAAAAACAAGTACGTTCAGCTATTTTCTTAGATGTTGCTCAAGCTTTTGACAAGGTTTGGCATGAGGGGCTTGAATACAAACTGCAAAGGGATCTTCCCAGGCAGTACTTTGAAATATTAAAATCGTACATCTCAGACCGATTGTTTAGAGTAAGGTACGGAATTGAAGAAAATAGAAGCCGGTGTACCACAAGGAAGTGTCCTAGGTTCTACCCTGTATTTACTATACACAAGGGATATTCCAGTTGGTAATCACACCATAATGGCTTCTTTTGCAGATGATACCGCAATTATGGTACCCGACAAATGTGTCTCTAAGGCAGCAGTAAAACTACAAAATGCCGTCGACACAGTGAGAGCTTGGACCGAAAAATGGCGTATCAAACTCAATGAAACAAAATCTTCATATAATAGGTGATTTTTTTGAGGTTAGGATTTTCATGCATTAGTATTTGACAGATCACGCGGGATTTCAGACATGGTGTCAAAGAGAAAGATGCTCAGTATGCTTTGACATTTCATCATGAATAGAGTTACTAACGAGCAACGCTTGCAAATCATTGAATTTTATTACCAAAATCAGTGTTCGGTTCGAAATGTGTTTATCGACAAATTTTGTTCAGCGATGAGGCTCATTTCTGGTTGAATGGCTACGTAAATAAGCAAAATTGCCGCATTTGGAGTGAAGAGCAACCAGAAGCCGTTCAAGAACTGCCCATGCATCCCGAAAAATGCACTGTTTGGTGTGGTTTGTACGCTGGTGGAATCATTGGACCGTATTTTTTCAAAGATGCTGTTGGACGCAACGTTACCGTGAATGGCGATCGCTATCGTTCAATGCTAACAAACTTTTTGTTGCCAAAAATGGAAGAACTGAACTTTATTGACATGTGGTTTCAACAAGATGGCGCTACATGCCACACAGCTCGCGATTCTATGGCCATTTTGAGGGAAAACTTCGGAGAACAATTCATCTCAAGGAATGGACCGGTAAGTTGGCCACCAAGATCATGCGATTTGACGCCTTTAGACTATTTTTTGTGGGGCTACGTCAAGTCTAAAGTCTACACAAATAAGCCAGCAACTATTCCAGCTTTGGAAGACAACATTTCCGAAGAAATTCGGGCTATTCCGGCCGAAATGCTCGAAAAAGTTACCCAAAATTGGACTTTCCGAATGGACCACCTAAGACGCAGCCGCGGTCAACATTTAAATGAAATTATCTTCAAAAAGTAAATGTCATGGACCAATCTAACGTTTCAAATAAAGAATCGATGAGATTTTACAAATTTTATGCGTTTTTTTTTTAAAAAAAGTTCTCAAGCTCTTAAAAAATCACCCGATATAAACTTGACAAATAAAAAGATAAACAATATTCCAATTTTCATTAATAATCAAGCTGTACCTTACGCTAATACGGCCCAATGCCTTGGAATGACTTTGGATGCAAAGCTAAAGTGGAAACAGCATGCTGTATAATCAAGTACTAAAGCCTGTATGGACCTATGGAATCCAATTATGGGGCTGTACAAAGAAAACAAATACCGAAATCATCCAAAAATTCCAAAACAAAGTCCTTCGTGGAATAGTTATTGCACCTTGGTACATAAGAAATACCGATCTACATCGTGACTTACAAATAGAAATGGTTACAGAAGTTGTTAAAAAATACGCTGTATCGCACAACCAGAGACTGCAAAGTCATACTAATTCTGAAATGGAGTCCGTCTTGAATATAAGAAACCATGTTCGGAGATTAAGAAGAACCAAGCCTCATTAGCTTATGGTCTAAAAAAACATGGGAAAGTATTAAAATATTAAACTTCCCCCAAAGTGATTGTAAAAAGTTAAGAAAGAAAAATCTGATGTCGATCCTTCAAGATTGGTCCGGATGAAGAGGTGGTTTTAGTGGTTAAGAGTCCCACACTACTTGGTGTCGAATACAATCAAGTGTCTTTTGAAGATTTCCTCCTGTCAAAAAAAAAAAAAAATAATAATAATAATGTTCGTTATCTTTCTTAAGTATAATGCGTTGTAATGGGTTTTACTTTGAGCTGATCTGTGAAAAAATTCATAAGTTTTTAGAAAGTTAAATAAAGAAATGTTTGTTCATTATTCGAAAACCGATATGATGTGGTACACACAAAAATTACCTAACCCTTTTACGCAACAACTTGTCATTTAACCATATTTAGTTTAAACTATTCATTGTGGGACACCCTGTATATACAAACAAAACACAAACATTTGTAATATAGAATTTTGACTTCCAGTATTTGAAGAATACAAATAGTTTGCTAGATACAGTACAAACATTTTTAGTTCCCGTATTTGTTTTAATAGTAGTAGTAGTAGTATAGATGGTTAGTGCGTTGGACTGTCACGCCAGAGGTCTTGGGTTCGATCCCTGCCTATGCCATCTAAAGTTTTTTTGGAGGATTTGACAATTCCTCCAAGAGTAATTCTTGTCATGAAAAGTGCTTTCTCAAATTAGCCGTTCACATTCGGCTTAAAAACTGTAGGTCCCTTCATTTCTTACAACATTACTCGCACATAGAAATGGTTGAGAGCTGTAAGTCACTAGGCCCTAGTTCTCAACGGACTGTTGCGTCACACAATTGTTTTTATTTTTATTTCCTTTAATATGGGTTCTAATATGAGTAGTTTCATGTTGTAATATAAAAAGGGTTTTTCAATAGGTAGGGGTTATTTTGACAGCTCATGGCAGCCACATTGTTTCTTTTACTTTCTGTCAAAATTATTTCTTTTAATCAGTCAGTAAAGATAAATTACCATGACATGATAAAACTTTATTATCAAATTCGGTGTTTTTGTGGCAGCAACAATGCGAGCTTTCTATCCTTTTAATCGAGTCGACTATTTAACTTTTGGGGGCAAAATTAGAGTGCACCGGGTCAGTTAACAATCAGCTAACACCCGTACGTCAACGAAACGCAAGATTTGCAGAAAACATTGTCGCTGTTCGTGAAAGTGTGCAGTAGAATCTGATTCAGTGGATTCCGCATTGCTCTACTAAACCTTGGCCTTCCGAAGATTACAAACTGGCGAATTTGGCATCGAGATTTGGGCCTACTCCCTTATAAAACTTAACTGAACCAATGACGCTACTTCGATTTTGGAACAGTTGTAAGTTGATTCCAATTTTGGTAGAAAAATCATCTTTAGCGACGGGGCTCATTTTTGGATAAATAAAATCGGTACGCGAATAAACAAAATTGACGGATTTGGGACGACACCAATGCACGCAAGATTCAAGAGGTGCCAATGCATCCAAATAAAGTTACTGTTGCGTGTGGATCTTTGGCTGGACCGTCACCGTGGCGATAGCTTTAGGTCGATGATGACTAACTTCTTGTGACGTGAATTATATGATATGGAAAACGAAGGCAAATGACAAAAGATTTTATATTTCACACATAATGTCATTGATATTTTATATACAGCTTGTTTGATTCAATTTTAAAATCGACCTGTCTTTAATTGGAAACCCTTTATTTTGTAAGAGACGAATATTTTTTAAGGCAAATCAATTGTAATAAAAAAGTGGACACATTCGTGATCTAGTAGTCGCAATTGTCAAATGTCAAATATGAAATAACAGGATCAGTTATTTTTTTTTTGTAAAACTGCAAACTGCGAGTTTATAATTTTCACCATTTTGCTTCAACGCGTTTTTGAAGTGTTTATCGTTCCATTCATTGTAATTGTGTAGACTTAATTGTCAAATATCAAATGTCAAAATGAAACATCTTGAACATGAAAAAACCCTTTAGTATAATGACTCATACAGTATTTTGATTCCAAACTCCTTCAGAGCACTACGAATATTGTATGCCACAATATTTAATTATTTAATGTGAAATGAAATTTACGTAATCTTAAATTGTTGTTTGTTAAACAAGCAAAATAATTGGGACAAGACAAAAGGTTTTATTTTTGTAACTGTTTTTAGTAAAAAAAGGTTATTTCAGGAAAACCTAAAAACTTAAAGATTTTGGCTCCTCCAAAAACAGAACAAGTAAACTCAATTTTACTCTCTTACAAATAATTTAAATCTTAAATTGAAAAAAAACTTTAAGGGTGCCTTGTTTATGAAAATTATGTGTTAGCTGGAACCTCAAATATCTTAATTTGCAATTTAACCATAGAAACTTAAAGTCTCGTAGAAGAACAATTAGAATTTCGCTGACGTTGGGGTTAATGCGTGAAACTATGTATAACTTTTGTAGCCCGGGTCAAATCTTAGCATACATTTTCCAAGAGTAATTCTTATGGCTGAATCACAAACACGCTTCAGCTTCGGCTTCGTCTGGGTTACGGTGGGCCTGCTTCGAGGTTGCTTTGAAAGACATTTCTGTTATTTCATCCCTCCAAAGAGCAAATATTTTGTTAAAACAAGTTCAAACAATTGGTCAAACACAATCCACAATATTTTGTTTGTTGACATTTTTTTACAGCTGTTGAGCTGTCAGACAAAGCAAATGTTCAGATAGTTGAACTAGAGCTTCCGTTTGGAGTCACATTACGTTACATACGTTCTTTTCCTTACGATTGCCAAACGAAACGTGAGGTCGCAGCTCCATTGTGATAGCATGCATTGAATTCCTATGGCTGAACTCATAAACGTCAGGCGAAGCCGAAGCTGAAGCGTGTTTGTGATCCAGCCATTATAGTCAGAACGTACATTGCTCTCCTTCGGCATAAAACTGTAAGTCCCTTTTAGTTCTGCAATGATATTGCTGTGGCTGTTTCTTTAAAAAAATATTTTTCTAAAATTCAAAACGTACAGTGTATTTTTAATTTTAAAATGTTTGAATTGTTAACTGAATTTTTAAAAAATTCTTACGTTATTTTTAAGTTCTAAAATAAAAACAAAAATAAAAATAAAAGTTTTTTTAACGAACTATTCTGTATTCTTTTTGGTTTTTTAAAGAAGTATTAAATTTTCTGTCTCAACTAGTGCTAAAAATGATTAAGTTACGAAAAGAATATCTACCAATTAAAATTTTTAGTATCTTAAATTTTAATCTTTAACCAAGACCAAAATCTTTTTGATATTTAATGCTTATAAGAAAAAACCACTATTACAGTCAATATCAATTTCACAACATAAAAAAAATTATATATAAGAAATTTACTTCTTCAAAAAACGCTATTGAGAAAAAATTAAATTTACGCATTCTTGTGATAACACTTTTAAATACAGCTTTCCACTTTACAATCGAATGAATTTAGCAGTTTTGGGAAGACCGAAAATACTCTGTAAATACATTAACATTTTTTAATATTGACATTTCAGGATTTCTTCATGTATCCATTTATTAAATATGTACATTTTCTTACTTAAATTCATATTTTGTATTTGTGTTTATGTTTTGCGCAATAAATTCTACATTCATGGTGTTCATGTTAAGAAACAATCTTTCTAACCAAATTCTAACTGTCGTTAAATCTCTATTTAATTTAAGTAACTGTAGACATCTTTTCTATGTATATGTTACTTTTGCACATATCCCCGTTTAAATTCTCTGAATTCACACATTTATAACACCCTTTTCTGTGCAAATTTAAATGTTCGTCTTTTTCGACATTTGCCTAAATCAACTGTCAACTCCTTAAAATAGAAAAATACTCAAAACAAAATATCTACACGACCGTTATAGAATTTTTTAAGATGTTTTCTGTTTTGCTAAGCTATTTCTACCTTACAGATGTAGGTGACACATCTCATTAGTCTTCTATACATTTTGACATAAGTACTTTGTTCTTCCACCAAAAAAAAAAAAAAATATATATATCCAGGTTGAACCCCTAGCAATTTCACGACCTCTTTTATCATTTCTTTTTCTTTCTTCTTCAAATTCAAGAAACATAGGTACAATAAATAACATGCAAACAAAATTGTATTCAATTTGCCCCTTAAGAATGTTGAACGTATTATTCGCCACATTCCTTTGCTTCGTCTTCTTCTCAGAATCTATAAAACGACTGTCTTTATGTCAAAAACGATGACACTAATGCCATAACGATTCATTGCTTTTTTGTTCCTAGAGAAGAGAGTTCAGGGCAAATGAGATGATGGGTGGTATGGTATTATATTATTCCAAGAATCAGCGGCTAAAAAGAATCCATTCACCCTTAAGAAAAAGAATATATAAAAAAGAAAAGAAAGACAAAAACACAGACAGAAAAGACATTAACTGTGTCTATGGAATAAAAACTCAGCAACATGTGTCTGGCTGGATACTGGATGAATGTACTTACATTGTTCTCTGTTCGGTTTAGTTAAGGATATCATTCAACATGACGACCGACACGACGTCACGCATCGCATCCCTTTTGGGAAAATTATGGCAAAAGCATAGCATTGTCATCACCCATCAACCTCATCTTATGTCCTTATGGATATGGAAGCAACAACTAAACTAAATACAACATCAAGAAACCGCCTTTGTCAAAATCTGTATTATGCACAATGTACAGTAATCCGCTTTCATATGGGAATTTATTTAAATCACAAAATAATCCTTTCACAACGTATTGTACTGCGAATACGTATATAAACTTTACTTATACTATGATGCTTTTGTTTGCTTGAGAAACCGATACATTGAAATGTTGGTTGGCACTTGAACTCAATATTGAACTTGGAACTGGTGGCATGCATCAGGCTCCCTAGCCGCACAATAATATGCATCTTCTCCTATCTGCTGCATAAATATGCGATCAAAGGTGAATGTGGTATTTGGCTGCATGCATATATGCACATTCTGCTGCAAACACAAATGACAACGCTGAGAAGGACGGCGGCGATGGCGGTGAGGATGACATAACGTCAGTTTTAACGCCAACATACGACAGAAGATGGATAAGGAATTTTCATGAATATTTTAAAAGTCTACAAATCATTTTTAGTCTTACGACCGACGAAGCCACGACGACAACGACGTGACGCGACGACGAGCGACGAGAGTCAGAGTCATGAAGAAATGGGTGTGGCACGAGCATGACTCGCTCAGTACTCGAAGAGTGTCACAGTTTTCTTCTTTTTGTATCTTTTTGTTGAAAAAGAAATGTTCAAGGAAGATTGCCATAAGCTACCCTATTTTAAGGCTGTGTGTTTTCTTTTTGTCTTTTTCTTTATTTTGATTTTTCAACCCTTCAGGGTGTAGGACGAGGATAAGAGAAGACAACGTGACGTTGGAGATGGTGGTGGTGGTGCCTCTAAAGTAATAAAGAAGGCGAAAATAGGAACCGGCTGTGAAATAACGCTTCGTGTAAGGACCTCATATGGTGCGAATAAAGTCCTTTGCATTTTCGCGTAAAGTTACAAAGGCGATACACAAGAAGTAGACAAAAATGCAATATGTCATTTGACTCTCTCTCCCCAAAGGGAATAGCTTTTTAAATTTATTTTGACAGCTTTGTAAGCCTGCACTCTATATCTACAGACAACAGTTTTTTCAAGATACATATATATATTTTTTTTTTTTTTTTTAAGTTGGAAAATGGATTGAAGCAAGAATAAGAGCGGGGTATTTGAGATACTTTGGAGGAAATTGGTTTTGAAATAAAGTTCACACTATAAAGTATTGTTCTCTTCAAGTACTTGAAAGCTTTAAATTTGGATTTGGTAAACTATCAACAAAACAAAAATACATAAAAATAGTCATATCGTATTTTATTTATATAAGTTTTTCTAATAAGATGTTAAATTTTGATATTTCTCAAAAGAAATCAATGGAAGAGCTGGAGAACAAATTTAGATGAAAGTTGAAATTAATTACGAAAAGTTATTATTATTTCACAACTCTGATAAATGGATCTTTATTTGATTGTAAAGAGAGGGACACGACACATTAAAAATGGAAAACGATATCAATCGAATTTTCACTACGGTAACGGCTTCGCATATTTACGATTGTAGCCGGCTTCGGCTTCGTCTGCGTTACGGTGGGCCTGCTTCGAGGTTGTTTTGAATGACATTTCTATTATTTCATCCCTCCAAAGAGCAAATATTTTGTTTGTTGACATTTTTTTTACAGCTGTTGAGCTGTCAGACAAAGCAAATGTTCAGATAATTGAACTAGAGCTTCCGTTTGGAGTCACATTACGTTACATTACGTTCTTTTCCTTACGATTGTCAAACGAAACGTGAGGTCGAAGCTCCATTGTGATAGCATGCATTGAATTCCTATGACTGAACTCGTAAACGTCAGGCGAAGCCGAAGCTGAAGCGTGTTTGTGATTCAGCCATTAAGGTCTTGAAGCGATTTTGGATGGGTACGCCAATACCTTATGTTTAACGTGAACTCAAATATAAAAGTCTATAGTTTGTGAATCACAGGATTTCAGTGGCCAATATTTATTAAGTTTTCGAGAAATAAATGGCGACAAGGAAGGTTAGGTTAAATTTAAATTAGATTAAAGTGTCTGTTCGTGATGGAGAAGGACGCACTTAGGTTTGTCCTTCTCCAGTTTAATGGCCCATTGTGATACCACATGAATCTTGAGGCTTTCTTCTAAGCTCAATGAAACCACTTTGAGTCCTCCCTCACGAAACGTGATAGACTGACTATGTGAATATGATTGAGATCGTTTTGATCGTTTTAGAACAATTCTAATAGGTAATTCTTGAATTTTTGAGCTAAAGCAGTGCATGTACAGAGGAGGTAAAGAACTGTTTCCTCCTCTTCTTCATCCATACAGCTTCTGTAAAAGTCAATTGATCATACGCCTAGCTGTGTGGCGTGCTTTCCTATTAGTCAGTGCCCGGTTATGACACCGATTATCGAGCTTATATGCGATTTCCTTAAAAAAAGCAAGCACCTTAAGCGCTTTAAATTTATTGTAGGCCAGATGTTTTATGTGACCTGACACGTGGTGATGCTATTCCACCTGATGTTGGCCTTCATAGCGTCTTGCATTAGCAATAGTTTACATGTAGCGATTTCTATGCCAGTATTAGCCAAAAGTGTTAGAATGGGTTTTATTGTACAATTTTTCTGGCGAGTCATCTGCCTTACAGATTCCTGGAATTTCTTGACAGTTATAGACTGTTATAGAGTTTTTAGAGACAGAGTCCAGAGGTTCGATAGCCGCCTGACTATTTGAGAAAATACGGATACAGATGTTGATATCACGTTTTCTTTAAATCAGGACAAGACTTTTATTATCGCCAAAAGTTCTGCCTGGAACACGCTACAATGATTGCGAAGGCGGAAGGAGAGACTTAATTTCAGTAGTTTAGAAAACATACCTCCACTAACCACTTCATTTTTTTTTTATCCATCTGTGTAAAAGTGGATTGACTAGTTTTTCAGGAATGCGCTATCCTCCCAGAATGATCTCTGGAAGGTATAGAAATCTGTATTTTCTGTCGAATTGTAGTCTGTGTGCTTTGGAATTGATTCTAAATACTTAAGAATTACGGAGTTGCCAATATTGTTGTTATACCACTGCGATGACGCTTTGTGGCGAATAGCACAGCTTGCATCTAGTTGTTTGCTGCTAAATATGTCAAGAGGCTTTAGGTAAAGTGGAATATCTAGTTCCTAAGATGGGGTTGTGCGAAGCGATCCGATTATAAATAGGCAGGCTGAACGTTGGACTTTATACGACAAAGAAATTTTCCTTGAAAAATTGCTATTGTTTCGTGTGGCACGAAGCATTGCCTACTTGTTGAAATTAAATGTTGTCCACATCAATATCATTTTGGTGCATTTCAAGGACAGAATCAGCGAAGATAAGATGACGTTTTTGATGGTGATAGTCATTATGTCAGATAAACTTTAAAAGTCTAAAGACCTTAGTTTCTATGAAAAAGGAGATATTTTGTCGTTTTTGAAATACTTAATTCCATAGATGGACGAGGAATCGATAAAATCTGAGTGTTCGACAAAACTGACAGAGCAGTGAGCTATTTAAAATTAAACCTTTGATTGGTAAACTCTTTTTAACAGTTTAAAATATATCTTTTGTTTGTTGAGTTCATAAAAGAAGATATTTCTCCATACTATTCCATTCCATGAACAGGACTTTATTTTGGCTACGAATGAGTGCGGAAAATATCTGGCTAGTCCCGGTTTTTCGTAGGTCTCTTTCAGTGTCTAATCGGTCTTCTTGTCATATCTGTCTCGTTTTGTTTTTGTATCTGTCCTGTCTTAGTCTCTATTTCGTCTATGCCTCTGTTTCGTTACTGTCTGTTTCTTTAATTTAACTTAATTAAATTTAATTTAAGAACTTTTATAAAAACTTAGTTTTTTATCAAGAGCTATTTCAAAATTAGATTTCTTAACGAAATGTTTCAGTTACAAAAATACAGAGTCTGGCAGCGAGGTATGGAATATTTGAAAAAATTGCTACACACTGACTTTTTCACCAAATGTCAAAACACTCCTGCAGACGTTGTTAGAAGTTCTGCATAGTCCTTTAAACCATTTGACGTGGAACTGCTCGAATGCCTTGGATTATTGTCTCACTTAGGGCTTCAAGTATACCAAGTGTGTTCATAATCGTATCGAACTTTGGAACACGATCGTGGCGGCCAATATTAAAATGATTTCAGAATCGTCTTTGTGTTTTAATGACCGAACGGACCGTTTCAATGAACGTGTTGTAAACAAACACACGATACTCATAACCAGGGATAGGATTTTACTAACTTTGCCTTTTTTTTTTGGTTAAACGGAAGATGAAATCGACTTTCGACAAACATGTTTCAAGCCCTGGTGTTTGCAAATATATGTATTTTATTTTGCCTTTTTATACCATAATTGCTTTTCTTGCCTTTCTTTGCCATTATTGCCTTTTTTGCTTTTTTATTAAATTTCGTTAAGAAGTATCTAATAATTGGCTTAGCATTAAGAGAAATGCGAACATTTTCGCATACTGTTGAGAATTTTTAGTTAAAAACCCAGCTTTTTGACGATTCGATGCGATTGTTGAGGCCCGATGAGATTAAGAGAGAAAAGGTTTTGTTGTTCATAACAGACGCTGCACCGTATATGAAGAAGAATGGCAAAACTCTGCAAGGGTTGTACTCGAAAATGGTTCACGTAACTTGCGTCGTTAACGGTGTAAACAGAGTTTGTGAAAGCATACGCAGTCACTACTCAAAAGTTGACGAGTTCGTGTCGAACTTGAAAAAATTATTTCTGAAGACTCCATATAGAACCTGAATTGCCACTGCCACCTCAACCTGTAAGTTTGTTTGAAACTGAATTTGAAGTCGTGTTTTTGAATTTCCATTTAAACTAGGTTTTAACTCTCTGGGGTACTTGGTTAGAGGCAGCAGCATATTATGCGGACTATTTGGCTCGGATCAAAAAAATCGTCAGCGCTCTCAAAGATGATGCAAGCTGTGTTGCATTTGCAAAAAAATTGATTGAAGATGAAGAACTGCAAGCACAGCTGGCGTACATTAGTCAATTTTGGGTTTTTATTTTCAAAGACCTACAAAAAACAGGTATATTTGAGAGTCTTTACCTACTTATAATTTAAGCTAACAATATTCTCATCAAGGAACATCAATTGGCGAAGTGCTGCCCGTTTTGAAAGACATTGAAAAAAATTAAAAAAAAAAAAAAAGCAAAAGCAAAAGGGCCCATCGCAGAGGAAGTCATGAAGAAGTTTACTGCCGTTTTCAATGGAAGCACAGGGCTTAAAACGATTGAGCAGATAAATTCTGTAATGAACGGCGAAGTGGATTCCAAACTTCCAGGAAACATTGAAGTGAATAATGTTGAAAATTTTAGATGGTCTCCACTCGTTTCAGCTGTTGAGAGATCATTTAGCTCCTTCACAGTCCTTCTAAAAGCCAACCGAAGAATATTGCTACCTGAGAACTTTAAAAAACTCTTGGTAGTCCAATGGTACTATCATTAAATGTATATTTGTTTACTTTCCTAGTATTTTTTAATAAATGCCTTTTTGTTGCCTTTTTAAGTGTTTTGTTTTGCCTTTTTAAATTAAATTTTTTTAGGTCAACAAAATCCTAACCCTGCTCATAACAATACGGTTTTCCCCTCCTTGCTTTACGCCCCGTTCAAATCTTCCACCCCTAGTATTATTTATTGTCTAACTGTCAAATTGTAAACTGTCACTCTATATTGAAGGACAACGATCTATGGGTGGATACAAAATTCTCTAAAAAACTCAAAGCTTAAGCTAAGAATACGCGATTAGAAGATCTTCTAATATTGCCCGAACTGTCAAAAGCCTTCTAATAGCATCCAATTAGTTGACAATGGCTGAACTGTCAAAAGTCTTTCAATAGCATCCAATTAGGTGACAATTTCCAATTTTCTATAAATTTTAAATATTCCGTTTGTACGGTTGGTTAATTTTATCCAAATATTAGACAATTTTTTAGTGGAAAATCGACTGACAATAATTGCTGACAATTTTATAATAATTGTCTGTTTATACGGTTGGCAGACTTTAGAAATAAAATTGGCAGACTTATTTCAAGAAGTCGGTCAATTTTTTGAAAGAAAACTTGACCACGATTGACTGCCAATATTGTTTCTGTCACTTTTGACAGGTAAAATTATGTGTTTACATGGTTGATAGAAAATTGGTTAAATCTTTTTACGAAAAATCTGCCAATATTGGAAGATCCTCCAATCGTATGCACTTAGCTTTTAACTAAAGCTTGAACTTTTTATCAGAAACGATGGTAACAAGGCAAGACCCAGTTTTACATGACTCACACGGTTACTTGAAAAAGACAGATTTCGGTTTTTAATTTTTAAGTAACCGAAAAGAGTCACTGGGAGTTTTCAACATGACGAGCCCTACTTAAATGTCAACGTCTCAAATTTAAAGACATTAAAAACCGGGATTTTACATTTTTTGAAGGAAAATATATAAAGGTGCTACTAAGTCACGACGTAATGCAAATTGACTAGAAACAATCACGATCTTAAATAGTAGGCCTAATGAGTCAATAACACTTACGCTTAGGGGTTTTTCAAATTAAATTTAGGCCGTTCATATTTCTATGAAAGGTTTCAAAACTCTTCAGAAGTAAGTTCATATATAGCACACATTTTACCTATTCAGACCAAAAACTTAGTCACTGTGTCTTAAAGTATTAAAATTTCTATAAAAGACAACCTCTTAAGTCTGACAATGAGTTGAGTTTTTCTTCCTCATTAACTGCTGCTGTTCCTATACTCCTGCTTTTTAGTTATGGCATTCTTAACTCTTTTGGTAGGTAATGGCTTTTAAAAGGACTAAAGCCAAAAAATAAAATAAAAGGCATCTGACAAAACTTCTACCCTTGCTCTCTCTCTTTCTCCTTCTGCTTGAGATATGCCATCACCAGATATTCCAACACAAATAAAAAAGAAAAACTGTTGCAGACGACGACGAAGGCAACGATGCGACGGTGCAATTATGAGTGCAACTTTTATTTGCCGCATCCTTTAAACCATTCGTACAGCAAGAGCAAGGATCGAGCAAGCAGAAATGGAATATGGGAAGGGGAATGGGAATGGAAAAGAAGTAGAGTGCAATTTTCATAATTTCTCGCACAAGGATCTTTTTAACTCGTATCTTTTCCTTGTTCCCTATACTTCTGGTTCTGGTTATGTCCTGATGATGGTATGGCGGAGGTGATGGCTTTTTCTGGATGAAGCGAAGTGAACTCCGTTGTGGAAAACAGAAAGGTACAATTAAGCGATTTTTCATAGCACACAGGATTTCCCAGTTCCGTTGCTGTTATTTTTTTTTCTTTTTTTTTTCTTTCGCTTCGTTTCTTATTTTATTCTTATTTTTTTGCGTTTCGTTGTTAACTGATAATTACAGTAAATTCTTATACGTCTTGAGAATGAGTACGAGTGCATATATTTTCTTTTCTTGTCGGTCGCGTCTTACCTCGCATTATACCGTCGACGACGTTCGTCCTAGTCGTCTTAGTGGTAGTATCTCGTATCGTATTCGCATATCGTTATAAAGTCCTGTTTTGTTTGTTGCTATAGCTGTTGCAGTTTAGATTAATCCTGATACTAAATCTGACGTTCCCTAATGGCAACAGCAAAGGAGAATTAATTACCACCTTCTACATCGGGCTCTGCTGGGCAATGAAGCATCGAGAGGAAACTATGGTTTGAGTGAGAAGAAGTCTTAAAGGTTTTCGCCTGGGTTTTTGTTTAATATTTTTTCTTAACAGAAACAAAAATGAAAAGGATCTAAAGGGGAGTCAGGAGTTGACCTCGACGATTATTTTCTTTTCTTTCTTTTATAAAATTCGTATACTACAAAACTACATATTTATGTATAGGTAGATAGGAACTTGTATTTTGTTACTCCTGTGCAGGATATTGTAATTAAAATTCTCTTTGAGATTGAGTTGGGTTTATTAAGTGACTTATAAAAGGATAAAGGATTTAGTGCGATTGTTGTGTATAATTATTAATGTAGGTACATAGATATTTTTAAATTCAGGTATAGAAAGTTTATTATGGGAGAAATTAAAGTTCATTCTATGATCAATAAAATAAAAAAGGTTTTTGAAGTACAAGCTGTCTATTAATTGATCTTGGTTAACTTATCCCTTATTAAAACATTGGATGTGCAGAAATGTTGTATTTTCCAAAAAACATCATCTTCAGTATTAAGATACAGCGTTGTGTAAGTTCTCTAATATTCGAAGATAAAATAAAATAAATAAATTAGGTGGCGCAACAGTCCATGCAGAACCAGGGCCTAGTGACTTTCAACTCTCAACCATTCCTGTGTGCAAGTAATGTTGTCAGAAATGGATGCTTTGATTTTTAATCGAAAATTCAAAACATAACAAATTAAAGGCAAACGTGTCAAATGAGCTCTCATATTGTATTGATTTAGTAAATCTAAAAATTTTAATTTAGCACTTTTTCAAATTCAAGAGTACACAAGCGTCCACAGGATTTTCTTAAAACCCACCTCTGTCTTTCAACTGCTATTCTTACTCCCCGCGTTGAGCTTTGGGTGCCTAGTACCTCAACTAGAGATTGGGATCTAACCCCAGTGGAAAGTTGTTGGCTGTAGCAAACGAGAGAGGAGAGAGAGTTGTTTCCACTTATCTAGACGGCAGTGGATGAACTCCCGAGATGGAATCAACGGTGGAGTCTACAGTTCCAGTTGAGCTGAAATACTTTTTGAACATTTTATTGTTCTTCTACGACATATTCGAAGCTTAGAGTTGTAAGGAGCGGTTTATCCGGTTCCCCGTCTTTGGAGTTATACCAAGGATCTAGCTTTCTAGGTGAGGGGTTGTGCCGTCGTCGGGGTGACTTTCTTACCACGTAAAAACATCCTAGTTGCGAAGCACCAACAAGCCTCAAATACGGACGGATTTACTGATGAAGAATCAAGCAAATGAAATAAGGACAACGTGGCATATTAGTTCCCTTAATAGACCACGTGCAGCCGAACAGTTAGCAGAAGCAGATATTACCGCCATCTAAGAAGTGCGATGGGATGGACCGGGTAAACACAAACTAAAAGACTGACATGTGTACTACTGCGACTGCTACCGAGAACAAAGGCAGCGACTATTTGGATGTGTATTTGTTGTTGGAACTAGACTTTGGCAAAAACATCTGGCCAACACTGGATTTAAAACGTTCAAGGTGCTTGCTCTCTCTAAGCAGATCGCATATAAGCTCGATAATAGGTGTAATAACCGGACACTGTCTAATAGGAAAGCACGCCACGAGATTAGGCGTATTCTCAAATGATTTCTGCAGAAGCTGTATGGACGAGGAAGAGGAAGAGGAAGAAACAGTTCTTCATCTTCTCTGCACATGCCCTGCTCTGGCTCGAAAACGCAAGAATTACCTAGGAGAATTCTTTTTTAAAGATCTAAACGATCTAAATCATATCGGCATAATCAGCCTCTCACGTTTCGTAAGAGACTCAAACTGGTTCCATTGAGCTTAGGAAGTAACCTCAAGATTCATGTGGTATCACAATGGGCCATTAAACTGGCCTAAGTGTGTCCGTTTCCATCTTGGTCAGCCACTATAACCTAACCTAACCTAGATTTTGGCAAAAAGTCTTGAGTTTCAACAGCGCCTCAAAAGAATCCTTATCAAGGCTGAATTTGCCTTGAAACATAAGCTTCCTATGCGCACATGAACCCACAGAGGAAAAAGTTGAAGACACCAAGACATATTCTACGAGCTTCTGGACAAGACATATAAGCAGTGCCTTGATTATGACTTTAAATTTGACGCCAAGCTTGAAAGAGAAAACATCTTTGTTGGGACAATCGGGAGATACAGCCTGCACGACACCATCTCCGAATACGGATTGGATTGGATTGGATGATTGGATGTCCAAACATTCTGAAGAGCCATCATTGACACGTTCTTCTACATCGTTGTAGCCACGGTACGGCTATGGATATTCCGATACAAGGTAAAAGAAGAAAGTACTGTGAGAAGAATCGTCGTTTGACGGCTACAATCGCAAGAGTTTAACATTTCCTTTTCAAATCAAGTCTCTAACAAATTCTTAAGATTTCCCATGCTGGCTCCATCAAGTATTGAAAACTAGAGGAAACATTGCCTAACATCAATCAGAGATGCTAACAAAGCTGCTGGAGCAGAAGGCGATTAATTGGTAAAGAGTATGCACCAACTCATCTGCAAAATGTGGTCGGAAGTAAGCATGCCTGATGAGTGGAACCTCAGTATAGTTTGCCAAATCCTCAAGAAAGGAGACTCTTTGAACTGCGCCAACTACAGACATCAGTACCCTAAACATCGCTTTGAAAATATCTGTTGGGCTTCAGACAAAAAAAGTCCACTATTAATCAAATATTCACACTACAGCAAATCTTGGAGAAAAACACGATTTCAAGGCCGCGTATGGCGTATCGATAGAGAAGAGCTTTACAAAGAAATGTCTAGTTTTGGCATTTCTATAGAATTCACATTGCTCCAGCAATGTCGGAAAAGATCTCACCGATGCTCTTGATGCCAAAAAAAGTTTTAGAAAAGGCGATGCACTCTGTCATGCTACTACTTCTTTAAGATCGTGTTGGTAAGAATTCGTCAACACTAAATGCACAAAATTTCAAAGGTCTGTTCAATTACTCGCATGCACCGATAATATTGATATAATTAGAAGATGAAAGCGTGATGTCAGTGGCGCGCTTTTGAACATTGAGACATGAGTCTTCATTTGACTTTATATGAAATTTTAAGAAACCCTGAATTTAAGTACAAAAGAAAGATTTTTCGAAAATTTAAAAAGAAAATACCATAAATATTTGAACTAAATATTGAAGATTAAGATTAAAGATTTGGAAAACCATCACGAATTTTACATATTCCTTAAAAGACTTATAACATGTGTTTTTTGTTTTTGATTTTTAAAATTATTATCTCAAAAATATGACATGAAAGAGTGCTTGTGACGTCATTGAAAGTGTAATTTGATTGCCTGGAACATGAAAGTGCTAGTGTTATTGTTATTGTTATTTTTTTGTTTGCATTATTTAAACCAAATTGTCATTTTAAGAACTTTGAAAGCTATGCAATAATTGAAATTGGAGTTTAAATAATTTCCGGTGGACATTTGTTGGTAGGGTTAGCAAAATTTTAATACCGACACACTAAATGATATTATAAAATACTGAGAGCGTGGAATTACATATTTCAAAAAGATAAATGTTATTTCATTAATGGCTCTTACGGCATGCAGCGGGTCAAGATGCTGTATTTTAAAATACTGTATAATCAAAATTCTTTATTGTACTATTGTCATAATACTGTAAGGTTTATATTCGGTATTTCAAAATACAGTACATTTAAAATACTGTATCACAAAATGCTGTATTGTTAAAATTCTGTATTTCATAATACTGTATAATACTGGAAGTTTTGACAGTTCAATTAGTTTTATGCAATTGTTTATGCAACTGTTGATTATGATAGGAACAATATATATTAGAATGGTTGGGGTCAAAATACTGTATGGATTATAATAATACTGTATCTCAAAATACTGTATTTCAAAACACTGTATTTCAAAATATTGTATGTACAAAATTCTGTATGATCAAAATTCTGTATTTTAAAATGCTGTTGTGAATTTTCTGAACAAATTCTTGAGTGCGATTGTAACAATTACTAAAATAAAGCATAATATTTTGAGTCTATACTGTTTTACACAAATCAAAAATGTCTTTTATGCTTAAAGGGCAGATATAATGACAAAAACTTTAGCCAATTCAACGGACAAGGATCACACAATTAGTTGTCATAAATTAAATATCTTTGTACTTACTGTTTACAAAATTATAGATTTTTATTGTTAACTCACCTGTAAAGAAAAAAAAAAGGAAACAATTAAACAATTAATAGTAATAATATTATTAAGTAAATTTTTTTGAAAGAAAATGTTTGATTCTTGTTTTATTTTGTAAGCTATCGTGATTCAAGTCATGTTCAAAACATCCAGACTTTTACAAATTTTTTGTAATTTTTCTTTTTGTTTGTTTGCTGCTAGGCGTATTCTCAAATGACTTTCATAGAAGCTCTATGTATGAGGAAGAGGAGAAAACAGTTCCTCACCTCCTCTCTACATGCCCTGCTTTAGCTCAAAAATGCAAGAATTACCTACTATATTTTGAATAATTTTTTTTTTTTTTATTTATTGGAAATTTTTGAACAGTTTTTTAAGGTATTCTTCAAGGTATTGTCATTTTCTTAAAATATTTGAGTTGCGAAAAAAAGAAGAATCGATTCAGATTATGGGAACTTTTAAACGTCGTCGTGAAATGTTAACATACATTAATTTTTTAAAAAATGGGAACGATTACAGTATAAGGTCTACTTGGAATTTAACAGATTGTTTTTCCAAGCAATCCAATTTTTCTTAACTAATTTACCATTTTTCTAGTTAATTTTGAGAATTATGAAAAATAAAATGCACGACTGGGTCGCACGAACTTGCTCCTGTATTCAAAGAGTCTGTTTAAAAAAGTATCTATGTATATAAGATTTAAAAATATACCTGTAAAATAAGTTTGTCTTCAAAGATATAAATGCCATTTGATTCGTCGAAAAAACCTCCATTTTTCAATTTTTTTGGGAGGGGGTTACATTCAATACAGTTAAAATAATTTAAAAAAAAAACTAATTTAAGATTCAAAATTTTACCTGAAAAATAAGTTTGTCTTCAAAAATTTAAATGCCATTTTATAAATCGAAAAACCCTTGATTTTTCAAAAATTTTGTTCGAAAATCGTTAGAGCGGTTTTTTTTTAAATTAATTTTTTATATATAAAATTTTTAAATTTTGTTCTAAAAATATTTTTGGTATGCAGTTGTTTAGTGATTGTAAATATACGTTCTACATTTGAATTTCGTAAAAAAATATTAACCCGTTTTTGAGATATAGAATTTTGAAAAAAAAACATTCAATATTTTTTTAAAAATCGAAACAAAAAAAAATTGCACTTTTGATAATCAAATATTGTTAAAGCAATATAAGAGCTTATTCACAAAAAAAATTATTGAAATCAGTACATAAGTTGCTGAGAAAATTAAAAAACAAAATAACGGTTCTATGAGCGGTACCTTTCCTGAGCAATACAAAAATATGTTTTTCTTATTAAAAGAAGCCAAGTTAAAAAATAAAATTTTAGAGAAAATTAAAAAAAAATCTATCGGTTTGTTTTTGAGAAAATTCGAATTATCGTTTTTTGACCAAAAAAATTGTATGGGGGCCACTGTTAGTTTTGATCTTAAAAAAAAAATGAAAAAAACGCCTAACGCGAATCTGCTCAAAACCTTAACTTCCAAGTTTGAACTCAATCGACCCAATGGTATAGGCTGTAGGAGCGTGGACAGACAGACAAAATTCTGCACGAATGCAAAACTTGCCATATAGTTCCTATATGTCGCAAGTAAAAAAAAAAAACAATTTAATCTCTTTTAACACTTTATACTTCTAAATTGTCACGTTCTATATTTTTGAGAATAATTAATTAAGTCTATTTTTCTCTTGAGTGCGGCTTCATTTTTTCCAACACTTTCAAATCATTTTTATACCATATCTTTTATGTTACTATACATACCTATACCTACATTCAAGAAAAAGTCCTAAAGTGTTTTCATAGAGGAGAGACTTCTTCAAGAGAAAAAAAATTACATCTCCAACACTATTAAACTTAAACTTTTATCCTTGAAAATAAAAAAAAGTAAACAACTATTTGTCTCTATATGTAGTATGTATATATACATTTTATACATGTCTTGACGACCCTTAAGCAATTAAGCTCAAGTGACTCGTTGTGTCTTTTTTGTAACAAAAATCTTGTAAAACAAAAAACTTACGATTCCAAGAATTCTTATCCCAACTTTTAAGGACAGAAAAAAATAGATACATATGTATATAAACTTCAAAACTTAACAACACTAAATTTAAAATTAAAGGAAAACACCCTAGCTCCAGTAAGAAGTGCGGGTAGGTATGTAGGTGGTACTTTCATGATGGTATCCTCTCCAGCCAGGCTAGCCCAGCCAGTTATAGCACAGCTCAAGGAATAGATGATGCATGAGGAATTTTTGTTTTTTTTTCCTGTTTTTAACATTGTAAGCTCCTCTCGTCCTTATTCCAAAAAATACAAAAATAATATAAATGCATGTTCACATTTTATTTCAAACTCAGATGCCTTCCTTGCAACTACAGGATTCTTTTTCGGAGAAAAAAATTCAGGAAAAAACGAAAGAAACAAAAATCCGAACAACGAGATGACTAATTTCATGCAACAGGAAGGAATTACATCGTAAAATCTTTCCTCGACTCTTATGAGTCCTTCACACATACATTTGTATACACACAATTATACATGGATAAAAGTGGATAGTTATAAACTTTTATGTGCAGTAATGGCCAAAATAATAGGAACAGCCGAAGAAAAATCTCAAAAAATAGTCTCGTTGGTTTAAAAAAAAATCAAATTTCTTTTAAGATTTTTAATCTGGGATTGATTTTGAAATAATATTTAAGGCCCTTTTGCTGATACGAAACATAAATAATTATGTTCAACATTAACCATTAAGTGACACTTAGTGCTTAGCACCAAACGTAAACTTAAACATAAATATCGTTAAGTAAAGCATAGTGATAAGTTCCTCATAGAATATTTATGGAACATAATATGTAAGTATAATTTTTAGGTTAATATTGGAGTTATCTGCCCAGAATTGTAAAAAAAAGGAAATATCTATCTTATTTTTAATATATATAAATTACGTGTCACTCTGTCCATCCGCCATTAACTCCTAAACTACTCAACCGATTTTAATAAAATTTCTACACCGTGTGCAGTTTGATCCAACTTGAAAGATAGGATAGCTTACATTTCAATTTATGATCGCAATATTATTTTATTGCAAATTATTTGTCTATTATTTGACAGCCAAAATTATCTGTTTGCTCCAAACGTTTCTAACAAATGTTAACATCTGTTGAATGCATTGAGCTAGTGGCGCTATGTCAAACTTCCAAAAGTTTCATATAAGCTACAATTTAATAGCATAACCACCACATGTTGCTGAGGTTAAACTATAAGTTACATTTATTTTTTATTTACGAAATACAGTGAATTTTACTTTTTCAATATGTAACATACAAAATAATAGTGGAATAGCTGCAATGTTGCGGAAGAGTTCAATTATAATTTGGGATGAGTCCACAATGGCTCACAAATATTCACTCGAAACATTTCATAGAACTATGCAAGATTTAAACGGCAATAATAAACTTTTCGATAATGGTCTCTTACTTTGCACTGGTGATTTCCGCCAAACCTTACTGCTCTATTTTCGCGAATGAGATGAATGCATGTTTAAAACAATCATTCGATCCATCAGCACAAATATTTTCCGAACAATTACTAGGTATTGGGATCGGTAAAATAGAACTGCAACCAAATACACAATGCATTAAACTGACAGACAATTTCTGCACTGTTCTTCGGGAAAAAAATGAATTGATTCTGAGTAATTTTCTGGATATACAGAGTAATTACTTGAATCATAGCTGGCTTAGTCATCGGGCTATTTTGGAAGCCAAAAATGTTGATGTTGGTGAAATTCCAGATACGACACTTGTTACCATACGATCTGATGTCTTTTAAATCAATCGATACTGTTTTTTAATTAAAATGATAGTGTTCATTTTCCAATTGAATTTTTAAATTCACAAGACATAACTGGAATGCCACCACATAATCTTCATTTAAAGATTGTTTTACTTATTATTCTTCTGCGTAATTTGAATCCACCTCAATTATGCAACAGTACACGTTTGTTCATCAAAAGGATCACCGAAAATATTCTCGAAGCAACTGGAAAGTTTAAAGGAAAAGTGGTCTTATTAGAATGATACCGTCAGATTCTTCCATACCCTTCAGAAGGTCTATAAATAAGTCTCAAGGCCGAATAATGTAATATTGCGGTTTAGATTTGAAAAATCCATGTTTTTCACATGGACAGCTATATGTTGCATGTTCACATGTAGGAAAACCATCGAACCTACATATTTGTGTTAACGAAAGACAGGTTAACCAAAAATATTGTGCACTGATTAGTGCTAAATTAAATTGAAATTAAAAGTATTTATAATTGAAAATAACAAATTTTATTGTTAGAACATTTCAAACTATCCCCATTACCTACCATCATGTATAAGTTTAACTGTCACATGTTATTTACTAAAAACTTTGTAATTTTTTCTTGTAACATTTGTTACAAATTTGGATAAAAATAATAATACATTTTCAATGTGCGAAAATTGCTGTCAAATTTTAAACTAGTACATTTTTATACCAGCTTCAACGTTTCCGTCTTAGTTCGTAAACAACAATTTCATTGTAATACATTGTAACGGTAGTAGAAAATCAGTCATAAAGGTCGATATGTTTCTGGACATCTATGTAAAAAAAACCACGGTGTTGCCCTTGTCTGATGTTTTCCTATACCCTTCCCCTTCAAACAAAAGCAAAAACCGTTAGCCATCACAGCAACGCGTGGTCAGCTAGTTTTAATATATATTATAAAAAATTGGATTTTGAACTGTCAGACTTGTTTGAAGATGACGTAGAAATTTTCGATTTTTTTTTTTTAATTAAATCCTGCTTTGCGTTTTTTTGCGACTGGAAACCATTTCCTAAGTTTATTCTATTTTGATGAAATGCATGTCACTTGACAGTTTCAAAAATAATTTTGAAAATGTCGAAAGCAATTGCTAGAATTGCAAATGATTTTATAAAATTTGCTGAAACCTCAGCTGACATTTCAAGAATAATGTTGTTTTTGGAATAGCATCGTTTCAAACGTTATTGGAGTCATTCACAGCACTCACATACAAATTCAGTCTTCAGTTAAATTATGATTAAAGATTGAATGTTGGTGTCATGCAATGTTTTCAATAACTGCAGGATACGAAACAGAAATACAGACACAGTCAAATGCAAACACAGAGTTTGTCCTCATACATAGGTAGATTAAAGTTTTGTTTTGTTTAGAAACTACGCATATATTTCTTTCATTTTATGTACTGAAAAGGGTATCATACATATTACAACTTGGCGAATTCAATTAAGATTTTTGTGAATTCAGGATATTGTTCTGAATTATTGGTGCTTGGCTTGGCCATGTTGGAGAGACGGGCCTTCTTCTAGAAGTCCATACATACATTACATTGGGTGGCGCAACAGTCCATAGAGAACCAGGGCCTAGTGACTTCAAACTCTCAACCATTCCTGTGTGCGAGTACTGTTGTCAGGGTTGGAGGGGGCCTACTGTTTTAAGCCTAATCCGAACGGCAAATTTGAGAAAGCACTTTTCATGACAAGAATTACTCTTGGAGGAATTGTCAATTCCTCGCAAGAGGCAGTACCCGTGAAAAAAAACTTTAGATGACATAGGCAGGAATCGAACCCAAGACCTTTGGCATGACAGTCCAATGCACTAACCATCATGCTACGGGTACTTCTAGAAGTCCATCATGATGAATTTTCAGGTCGCTCGGTGTTCTTTTTTAGATCACATAACATTGTTTTCAATTGTTTCTTGAAATTCTTGAGCTTGAGTTTTTAATATAGGGGTTTACTATTTTTAAGCATTAATGTAATTTTTTAACTACCTTTTCGTTCTGTTCAATATGTAACCATCAAATTTATTATCCAACCCATAGACAGTTTTTGGGTTCATAACTAACATTTTTTAAACACAAAACACGTTAAAATGTTAAAATAAACTTTTACGCATTATAATTTGACATTTCAAAAAACTGACCTGAAGTTATTTAAAATTGAAAAGTAGTTGCTTACTATGTTGAACATAATTAATATCACATGGAATTTATGTTGAACTTATGTAGTTATGTATTAGAATTATGTTTTGTATCAGCAAATGGTCCTTAGTTTTCTTTAAATATGTATGTTACTGCACTGAAAAACATTTTGAACTCATTAAAGCAAAGCAAAATAAAAACATTATTCAAATGTGAGATAGCGAAAATGATCCGAAGTACTGCAAAAATGTCATCTTATGCCATCATACAAACCAAATCCGATAATTTTGGAAGATATCCGTTTAAAATGACTTTAAGAGTCTGAACATGTTTAGGAGGAAAATCTAGAGCAAATCTATTTATACGAGTATCATGTAAAAATCTGCAGAGAGATTTAGAAAGCTCTTTGAATCCTGCAAGAGGTTAACCTTTTCAGTGTGATCATTAGGAAAGGGAGAGAAGGTTCAAAACAAGGTTCGGTGACTGATACAAAAAAGAGTGTGGTAAAGCATTCCACATTCGCGTAGTACGGCTTAAGAACGAATCTCTGTCGTTGACAATACGACTGAAATCGGGATCGAGGGTATACTGATGAGCATTTTTGGAGGTGCAAGTATTTGAGAGAGAGTTTGAAGGGATGAACGGAACTGGCTTTTTTGCTAGAGCGTAATATGTTAAAATAAAGGTAAGAAACGATGAGATAAGAAATTTTGAGACTGCCTTCAGTCACTGACTGATTCAAGGATATCATTACGCAGCAGACAGTATTGACAATGATTTCTAAGTCAGGGCTTAACAAGCGGTTAAAAATCCACATCCATGGAGAGTTGTAGACCATAACACTAATATGAAAAACTGAGGTGAGGATACTATCGTCAGCAAAGCTGGTAATTAGATTAGATAATTCAAACAGGAGATCATTAATAAAAATGAGAAAGAGTGTCGGACATATGACAGAGCCCTAGGAAACACCTTTATTTATGTTGTGGTTTTTAGACTTGAACCCATCCAATACTGCTTGTATTGAACAATTCAAAACGTAATTTTCAATCCAAACGTCAAACGTCAAAATAAAAAATGTTGGTGTAAATATTAGTTCCACTTTTCGGTGAGATAAACCATGGCACTAGAACTATTGCTGCGGAAGCTGTAAACTGACGACTATTAAAAAAGCTTTGGTCGTCGAGATAATATTTCTTGATCACAATCTCAATTGCTACCAACAGAAGCACCCAGAACAGGGCCTATTTCATAAAAATTGACAAGTGACAATTCTACAATTCTAGTCACACTTGTCTATATTTTATAAAATATTGACAGGTGACAAGTTTGTTAGAAAAATACAATGACAAATTTGTCATGACACATTTGTCGTAACAATTTTGTCATTATCATACGAATTTGTCGTGACAGTTTCATTGTATGATCTTGAAATGTATATTATGATCGAAAAACGATGAAACATTGAACAAAACTTTTGCATTTTGTTTAAATGTTCATCGTTTCTCCACCAATTGTTTCGATGTTAGAAGAAACTGAACGCTGGTACTCTTTAAATTTTAAAATGTTACAGTTCGGAAAATCGTGTTTTATCATTAAAAAGGGAAGTGTACAAAAAATAATAAAAATCGAAAGTTTTAAAATAAAAAAATATTCTCAAAATAATTGTTTTAAAAATGTTTCTTTAAATTTAAGGCTAATTAACGATTCGAAATCATTATTTTATTTTTTGTTTAAAATTCTGAGGGCACCAAACCACGTAATACTCGCTGACTAAACTGAGATTGGTCATCTCATTAATTGAAAATATGTCGTTTCTTATTTTAGGTTTTTGACACAACATAGTTTTTAACAATAAAATATCCGGTTACACATAGTTTCTGATTGTCCAAAGTTTTAAAAGAAGCATATTTTAAGAAAATATTGTGGTAGAAAGTACCCGTGGCATGATCGTTAGTGCGTTGGACTGTCATGCCAAAGGTCTTGGGTTCGATCCCTGCCTATGCCATCTAAAGTTTTTTGACAATTCCTCCAAGAGTAATTCCTGTCCTGAAAAGTGCTTTCTCAAATTTGCCGTTCGGATTCGGCTTAAAAAACTGTAGGTCCCTTCCATTCCTGACAACAGTACTCGCACACAGGAATGGTTGAGAGTTGTAAGTCACTAGGCTCTAGTTCTCAACGGACTGTTGCGCCACCAAATTTATTTTATTTTATTGTGATAGAAAACTTTTAAGGTACGATCCGCGTTCTGGACAACTTAAAAAACGTAAAATCACAAATGAAGAAAAACGCAATATTTACCATTAAATTTAGATTTTTTGCCTTGCCTAAGTGTTAAGACCATTATTACCAACAATTAAGGTTTTGTTTCTATTATTTTGACCAGAGCTGTATGTGTATATGTAAACATGCAAAAACATCAGGAATGTACATTTTTTGGATTTTATTAATACTTTTTATTCGGTGGCAGAGTTCCTTGATTCCTTATATTTACCAAAGCATGAAATTTAAGCTCCCTGCGTTTTTTTTTATTTTCTGAGTCCTCCTGTAAACAGGACATGCACTACACAGAGAAACAAAAATAAAGGAAACCCTATACAAATATATATATAATGCAATCCTTTCATTCTCAAACTATGCAGATGTACACAACAGCCAGCGAGAAGAGAAAGGATATTTCTTTTCTTTTGTTAGTTGGAAAAATGAGAAATAGTTATCCTGGACTCGGCGGGAAGAGTCAGGAATGAGTAACGCGACAAGAGGACGAATAAAAAATACATCAATAAAAATATATAACTAGCTATGTACAATGTATACATACATATGTACAATGTACATGTACCTCCAACATGACTGAATGTTTATAAATTTTTCGTTGTTAAAGGATGAATTATTCAAAAGAAACTCAATTGCTGTTGATTCTCCATACACCTCCCTCATCTCCAATACTCATCCGAACTCAACCAGCATCAGCGCTTTAGCGGCAGGATACACAAATGCAATGCAATCGTTATCTTTTTGAAGAGTTCAAATTGGATGGAGTTGGAGTTGTAGCTGGAGTTGGATCTGAAGCAGGAGCAGGACCAAAATTCAGGATATCGAGCTTTGTGTTAAATGAGATTGGCTGAAGGATGTGAAGGAAAAGGATGTGGAGTACACATATCTTTAAACCAACCGTTAGTCCCATTCCCATATTACATTTATATTGGAATTTTCGTATCACAGTTAGAGTAACACCGATATATGGTTGAGTGGATCCGATCTGAAGGTATACTCGTCCTGTATGGGAAAAATTTCGAAATTGAATTTGATTGATCTGAAAGCTTAACTCAGCTTTACTCCCTATACGAGTACACGAGTATAAAAGAGAGACGAAGAAGAAGAAGAAAAAGAGAAAAAGAATAGCATAAGACCAAATATACAATAAGCATTTTCTTCTTTATTAATTGCTCCTTTGGCATTTTAATTGAGTTCCCATTCATGATTCAATTGTTTTCCTGACGAGTATATTTGAAGAAGAAAATAAACAGAACTAAAATGAGAAAATAATTAGGGTTGAAGTGATGGGTTTTTTTCTTCTTCTTCTTTCTTACCCCGCCGCCACGGGTACACTTATGTGAAAAAACTAGTTGATTTTAATTTTGAAGGAGGGTATTGGATTTGATGAATGAAAGAACCAAGTATTGACTAATGGAAGAAACTCATTGTGTGGGAAAAGTATTTCATACTATTTGGTTTAATCGGGCGTATACGTAATTTTTCACAGAAATACAAAAAAAATCGTTGTAAAGTTGTTGCATAAGTGACTTGACTTGAAGATCCAATATTGAGTAACTTTTTTGCAAGAACAATAGAAACAAAAGGTGATTAATTGAAATTGTTTGCAGTAATGAACGAAGAAAAACAAAATCAATATCTGAACAAATTAACATCAAGGTTAGACTTGTATTGAAAAACAAAAGGAATTATAAGGAATAAGAAAATTGAACACAAAGATGAAATTTTACAGAATTGTTAAAGAAGCTAAAAAGTTTTGAAGGTGATTTTTTTTAATGAAAGTAGGACATTGTTCAAAATAAAGGATTTTCCGATAAGAGATTTCATTTAAATTAACAACAAAAACGAGGAAAAGTAACAATAATTATTTGAAACATATATGTATATTGTATATAGCAAAAAAAAATAGATATACATACAATTAGAAAGTTTAGAGAGGGGTTCGGCACAAAATTCTTCTAAGGGATGCTGTATTAAGATAAAAATCTAAGATTTCTTGAACAGATTTGATTGAACGTAAGATTCTGGAGATTGGATTGAAGTGTCCGTAGTTGGTGTTGGTGCGGTGTGTAGGAAGGGTAAAAAAGGGGACGGATCGTAAAAAAACAGGGGTTCGTATTTCTGTTTTTTTTTTTTTTTTAATTCTAATAAACCAAGAGAGTCTATGATACCAATGATAAATTGGTGAACGAGTACTTTATCAGCGATATAACGGCGTTGAGAAAGCGTTTACAGGTTTAACAGTTGTAAGGTGTCTTCATTAGGGAGTAGGAGATGAGGATCAGACCAACGCGAAGTGACCAAATTTGGTTAGCATATTCAGGAATGGACCTGACATAAGTAATATAAAAGGACTTTGTAACGTATGAATTGTCAATATTATTAGACAAACGTTTGATAAGGCCAAAGGAAGAATATGTTTTTGCAATTATATAGTATAGGTACATATATGAGATCGAAAATTTAGTTCTTTATCACATATCCAACATTAGTAATAGAGGATAAATTAGGGACAGGAACAATTCGGAAATGATAGGTTCGGGGAAATGAATGTGAACGTTTACGGGAGAAAGTCATAGATTGGCATTGTTTTATATTAAGTTCCAGAAAGTTTTTATTGCAACAAGTAAAAACAGTGTTCAGGTCATGTTAAAGAAGCGAATAGTCTTCGGATGAAGTGATCACTTTGATTATTTTAATGTCGTCAGCATAGATGGAGAAAAAGAAAATAATGCTACTTACGTCATTGATGGCAAGTATAAATAGGATTGGGCTGAGATGGCTATCCTGAGGAATCCCTTAGGATACAAAGATTGGATCAGACACCGCATTTTTTAAAACATATCTATTTTCACGGTTTTTAAATTAAGATTAAATGCACTCAATAAACAATATTAAAAAATCAGTTTTCAGTTTTAAATTGATCAGTGGTTATGACATCAACTTCGAGACTAGAACAAGGAGTGTTTTGGAGACAAATAAGGTAAGATTAGTCGAGGTGGACGTGCCTTTTAATAAGCCATTTTGGAGGGGGAAAAGACCATGGGTATAGTGCATAAAGTTTAGCAATCGGGCTGTATTGGAGATATCATTTTTACAAAAAGGATTCTTTCAAAATAGAGGGGAACCCAGCTTGCGAAAGTGACTTTTTTTTGAAAGACTGCAACAGTTCCGTTGCTTGTGTTGCAAGAAGCATCATATTTGCAGTGAATTTTAACAATTTCAAATGTCAACAAATTAAAGCTCCAAGAATAAGCATGACAGGTGACCAAATAGTGAGCTTATCAAAATTATTTTTTTTTTATGGTCTCAAAATAGGGTTTCTATAAGAATAGGTATACGTAGGATTTGAATAAGTTTCGTTGCTTTAGATGCTTATTTTGTATCATTTTATGTACATAAAATATTATCATAAATAGAATACGACCTCCAGTGACATGATGGTTAGTGCGTTGGACTGTCATGCCAGAGGTCTTGGGTTCAATCACTGCCTGTGCCATTTAAAGTTTCTTTTCACGGGTACTGCCTCTTGCGAGGAATAGACTAGTCCTCCAAGAGTAATTCTTGTCATGAAAAGTGATTTCTCAAATTAGACGTTCGGATTCGGCTTAAAACTGTAGGTCCCTAGGCCCTAGTTTTCAACGGACTGTTGCGCCACCTAATTTTTTTCATTTTTAGAATACCAACTCCAGAACTTTACTCGACAAATAAAATCATTGGAATAATGGTGTCAGAAATCCGTTTCATTCTTGGATTTTGATAAACGTGTGATTTAAGGCTTGCTAGCACAAACTTTTGAATAATAAAAAATTATCCTGCTAATTGAAAGAGTCTCCTAAAGGTTTTCAATAACTCTTTTAACAACTGACGGAATTGAATATTCCGATTATACTCTGAATTTTTGACGGGTGCACGTCGAACTTAAATTATTTGTAAAGGGCAGCGACAACCGCTTTCAAGGCCCCAAAATTTGGTGTAGTGTTTCATATTCTCGGTTACTAACACTTATGGTTCTTATACTTCTAAAAAAATTAAAGTAAAGACCTAATTTATCTTTATTTGGAAAGGACTTTAAAAAAAATTGAGTACCTAGTTGTTTTTTTAATATATCAATATAAAATAAAACTTATAGTTATAATCTACCATCGTAATTTAATGTTTGATCATACTATCTCGAGTTCGAATTTTATTTTACGATTGCAATAATTGTCATACTTATTCCTATGTGTCGCAAGTAAAAGCTGCTTAAAAGCATAAATTGTTCAAAAGTTGGATTAGGGTTTGTAATTTTGTATATTTTATTATTTTATTGAAAATAAGCCCTAATTAATTACTTAAACCATCTACGTATTTAAAAAATATTAACTTGCGACAAAACACCTCTTTAGTAAAATGTTCTCAAATTTAACTGGGATTTCGAGTTGCATAAATTTCAATTTTTTTGAGACAATTTTTAACCACTTCTTGGTGGCCAATTAAAACCAATCAAACGTCAAATTACATGACATTATGATCATACCGAAAAATCTATAAATTCATATCATTATGCAACATTTGCACTTGCAATTGTAACAAAATTTTCGACTTTGGTTGCATTACGATTATGCAAAAGCCTTATGTTGCTTCCAATCTTTTCAATCTGTAGATTATGACAACTATAATCATCGCGTTTATATCTTACGGTTAATTTGCCATTTTTTTTAGTAAGTTTAAATAATTCTGACGCGTTATTAAATTGCTAAGCGATCCATTTTCGTAAATCAACCAATGTTATGAAACTACAAATGTACAGTACTAAGTTATAGATAGGTCTGAAATTCTAGTGCTATCAACTTGAAACAATGACTCAAGGTTTTAAGCATACAAAGTTCCAACACCAAAAATTCATATTATCAAGCTTTCTAAGGTAAGAATTTAAATTCTAACCTGATTTAACATCTTAAATTTATTTTTATTCAACTTCGATACTACAGTGATAAAAAAATATGACTCTTAATTTACTCAAAAAAAAACACACGAACAAATAGTTTTCAACAGTGTTTAAAAAAACACCTTGTTTGACAGTAACTTCTTTCACATTAAGCTATAACTTGAACGCTTACATCAATCACAACTTTGTTTTCTTCGTATTGTTCATCTTAAAAAGTGAGCAAATATAATTCAGGTAACTTATCTATAAATAATAGGAAAGGGTTGAATAGGAGGGGGTTGAAATAAGCCCTCATTTTAACAATTAACTCTTTTTCATTGTTGTACACTTTTGATAAAATTATCAAACAAAAACATAATCCCTAAAATTTATTCCACACCTCGAGTAGATACACTTTATGTAGATGAAATTCCTTTCGAACCATTTTGCATACAAAAATTCTTCATCTTTTCAAATTTAATTGACTTTGATTACTTAAGTGACATTCACTTTTAAAGTCTTTTCCATTAATGTTTTCGAAACTTGTCATTATATACAAATACATATAAAGAAAATAAAAAACAAAAATTAACGTTACAAAAATAATATTTCCAAATCCATATAATCCTACTGAACATTACTTTTACATTAGTGGGGAACGATACAGTTATAGACTATATATCTATATAGGCTAGGAACAGTGTTAGGATTTTATAAGATGTCGACTGAGTTAATGGAAAACGGAAACTGTGTCATTGGGAATTTTTGTCAAAACATTTCAATTGAAACATTTTATGACAATATTCTTAGAGTACACCTCCTCCGTAAGTACACAACTTATAATTGACAGGCTTAAAATTATTGTTTATTTTATATTATCTTATCGAAAAAAAAAATAAACTAAAGTTTGTTGGACTAAGATTTTCAATCATCGCACGAACCGAACGTGACGGTTCATGGGTTTTTGATAAAGTAGGTAGCACGATTTCATGTCTTTATTATTATTGTTGTTAGAAATAAAGATTAATCATTTTATGTTACTTTGACTGTAAAATAATAAAAGAACAAAAAATTAATGAATAGAAAAGCTTTATCATAAAAGAAAGAGATATACTTCAGAGCTGTCATAAAAATGTACATCAGTACTTAGGGACTTTAAGAAAGTTATCAATTTTATTATACTTTTGTGGATAAGATTATATTTACTTTCCGGGTTTAAGTTAAAAATATTTTTTTTATCTAAGGGTTTTAAGGTCAACTAATGCATTTTTTTATTTAATTTTGCTAATTCTTGGTCAGTAAAGTAAACATTTTGAATTAAAACTATAAGAACCATACATCATTAAAAAATACAATACTTCCTGCGCTAATTAGGGAATATTTTGATTGCAAAAAATTGTAGTGCTTTTCAAAAGCCATTCATTTTTTTGTTTGAAAAGGTTTGAATGAATATACACCTTAAAAAATAAGCCAAGCCTCATAAATTTCGAAAAGAATCATTTAATTTCGCTAAGTCCTATAAATTACATGTTTTTTTTTTTTTTTTTCATTTTAATATACAAATTCCGTTTTTAAAACCATTTCATAATTAATTTTTGAAATGAAAACCAAAAAACCATAAGCTCCACTAACTCCTGTATCAGACAGCTTGTAAATAAATGACTTTTAATTTCATGTCATTTACTTGCATGTCCGTCCGGTGAATGGAAAATAAAAATACAAAAATAAAACTAATTGCAATGGAAAATTGTATGCTAAAAAAAAAATATATTTCAGACCTTTATTTTTATTCAGGGTTGGGGTTGGGGTATTTATATGCAAATAAAAGGACTTAATTTTGAAAGGTTTCTATAGCATGCATGTATGCCTAGCCTAGCTTATGATAAAAGTATAGAAATTGCAGAGTGACCATCATATCGCTCGTGTATTCATTCAGTTTTTTAAAAGTTTTTGACATTTTGTGACTTATACAAAATGGTTGTTTTTGAATACAAATTTTGTTTTGTTTCAAATATCTTATCAAAAAATAATGTTGTCGAGTGTAATTTTAATTCCACACATTACAATGTTAAACAAAATTGATTTGGAACAGCTTTCTTAAAAACACAAACTAAAAAAAATATATTGTTCAGCTTAAATAATTAAGAAATGAAAAATGATGATTTTATATAACAAAATAGGTCGTTTTTGACATATGTAACAATTCTGAAAAACATTTAAATTATGCTGAAGGATGACTGAACGTATTTCATCTTTATAGGGTTTTGAATCGATTGTTAAGCATGGGCATAGACCTCATATTTTATGTGGATCTAAAGAAAAAAAATGTCTAAAGGTGTTAAATCACAAGATTTCGGTGACCAGTTGTGATCACCATTTCAAAAAAATAACACGATCAGGAAACTTTTCTTGAAAAATTAAGATTGTTACGTTGCTTTTTTGGCACGTAGCACTGTCTTCTTGGAAAAAGTTCTCCATACTAGTATCTTATAATTCCGACCATACAAATCATAAACAAAAACCAATCCAATCACCGTAATAATTGCACCAGTCTTATTTTCGAATAAGTAAGGTCAAATCACATAAAACCCGTGGCGTGATGGTAAGTACGTAGGACTGTCATGCCAGAGGTCTTGGGTTCAGTCCCTGCCATTTCTCCCTAAAGTTTTTTCAAGGGTACTGCCTCTTGTGACGAATTAACAAATCTTCCTCCAAATTCTTGTAAATCCTTCCATCTCTAATATTACTTACAAACAGGAAGGTTTGAGAGATATAAGTCACTAGGCATTGGTTGCGCCACCTTTATAAAAATAGGAACAAAAAGTTTCAATCACACGGCCCGCCATCCAGGCAAAAAACCGCATCAAACTTTGACACGTTGAGGATAGAGAAGCTTTTCAACAACCAATCATTGATTTTCTGAGCCCCAAAAGCGACATTTCCGCTTATTAACGTGGCCATTGAAATAAAAATGGCTGAAGAGAATTCGCTGAAGAGAACTTACTGATAAAAAGTCATTATTTAAAATGCGGCGAAATGTCGTTTGTGAAATGACTTATTCCAAAGACCAAAAATAAATCGACAAATATGGGTTAACGGGCTACAGCAGCAATATTCTCAGCTGTTCTTGAGTTACTTGTCCCAAACTGCTAAAATTTTCAGCGGAGAAGGTGATTCACTAATGACTCAAAAATTCTTCAGTTTTGCGTTCGGAGACTTCAAATTGTTTAATTTTTAAATTCCCATAGGAAGTTATTTTAATCGGTCCACGTTCCAAGGTCCCAAAGGCGAAATAAAAGATTTTTTCCGTACGTCCGTGCGTTAGGGAAACTTTTTTCGTCGTCCATATCTCAAGAACTAGTAGAGATATCGACTTCAAATATATTTTGTTATACAGATAATGATGCAGGAATATAAAGAAAGGACTCTCAAAAAACCCAAAATATCTCACAAACCAGTAACGCTAGCGACTTGAATTAAATTTAATATTATATATTGTGATGTGATACCGAACTATTAAAATTTTGAAAAAAAAATCTACTCACGGTTTTTTATAAAAACTGAAAAAATAATTGCCAACTCGAATATTTTAAAACCAAAAAACGGTTTTATCTCCAAAAAAAATTGTATGCAACGCAGAATAACGTTTTTGACAACTGGTAAAATATTGAGAAAAATTGAATGGACATTTTTTTACAAAAAACAAAAACCTAAAAAAAAACATTACTATTAATTTGTAAAAATTATTTTCGACTAAAATATCTTTTCAAAAATGTAAGATATTGACTTCAAACTGATTTCATCTTAAAGAATATATTGTGTTCGACATTCAGGAATTTTTATAAAAATCCGACACTCAGTTATGCTTTCATAAAAATTAAAATCTACAAAAAATAGTACGCAAAATTGGTGTTCGATTTTTGATATCTCGTGAATAATGAAAGTATTGACTTCAAATTATTTATCTAACACAAAATATTGTTATGAACATTTTGTAAAAGTTTTAAGCAAGACAAATCGACAGACGGGATGAGAAGTTATCATAGTGGGTCGCATGCCAGCCTCTTTTTTTTAAGTGAATTCAAACCAATTTCATGCGTTTCTGAGGAGTAAATCGTTTCATTTTAAATACTTTACTTGTCAAATGTCAAAGTATGAAGCTTCAAAATTGACAGCTGCCCAAATAGTGAGCTATTCAAAATTTAATCTCTTTTAGTACCAAAAATTAAAAAAAATGTTTTTTGGCTAAAATGTCGTAAAAAATAAAGATTTTGAATTTAAACTTATTTCATCTTATAAAAAAGTATTTTTGTTAAAATTTATTTAAGTTTTTAGAAAAATTCTACTGAGTTTTTTCTTAGAAGAATAAATTTCCATTAAAAATACAACATAAAACTCGAATATCTCGACAAAATACAATTTTTCCTTCAATTTAGTAAATTTATACTTTTCGAAGTTCTTTAAACGACATTTCGATTTGTTACGAAAAAATACCGGCCTCAACTGCTTACGGGTTGTGGCTAATTTCCCTTCTTGACCCTCAAGAAACCAATGAATTAATTACCATCCGTTCTGGAGTCGGCAATTGCCAAAACAACGATCCGAAGTAGTCCAATTTTTATATTTGAAAAAATAATTTAAAACAAAATTGTAAACAAAATTTGAGAAATTCAGGCCAGAACTAATTTTAATTTTATAAAATGGACAATTTTAAAGAAAGAGAAAACAAATAGTTTATATTTTTTTTTTTAATTCATTTTTATAACTTCAATCTTAAACCTATCTTAAAGCTAGACAAAAATTCGTAAAACTAGCCTAATCAACCATAACTTAAAAACTAACTTACTGTTCCCATACAGACACTCTAAGTTAAAATATAACACTTAATACTAATGCCCTTCGGCCCTAAGATCTATTTTACTTCAATTAAATTGTATTTATTTTTTAATTTATTAGAAAATTTGAAAAAAAAAAACTAATATCAATAATAAAAGAACAATAATACAGTACCCGTGGCATGATGGTTAGTGCGTTGGACTGTCTTGCCAGAGGTATTGCATGTGCCATCAAAAATTTTTCATTCACTGGTTCTGCCTCTTGCGAGGAATTGAAAAATCCTCCAAGAGTAATTCTTGCCATGAAAAGTGCTTTCTTAAATAAGCCGTTCGGGTTCGGCTTAAAACTGTAGGTCCCCTCCATCCCTGACAACAGTACTCGCACACAGGAATGGTTGAGAGTTGTAAGTCACTATGCCCTAATTCTCAACGGACTGTTGCGCCACGTAATTTAGTTTTTAATACAGGCACCGAATTACCGCATCAGTGACAGATTAATTTAGTCTCACTAGTGATCGGATGCGACTACTTTGAGATGTTGGCACTCGTTGTGTAACGTATCGTCTTACTTTTTGAAATTGTAGTAGTTATATTCTACTACTTCGAGTCTCTGCTTATTTTCATCGAGACTTCATTTGTTTTATCATTTTTTTTAACAAAAAGGATTTCAAAAATTAGATTTTGTTTATTCCTGCAGCTATTCAGAAGGTAAGAATATCAAATTGTATATGTATTTTAACTTAATTAAAAGTTATTAAAAAGTAAGATGGACTCTCAATCCTCTATCATTGTCAAATTCTGCGTGAGTATCCAAAAAAAAGTACCATGTATAAACACCATTAACATAAAATATTATCATTATCCTTTACAGTTTCATTGAAAGTTCAAGCTGAACAAAGGCTTTTTCATAGATATAGATAGTATTATATTGACAATATTGGAATTAATATTTTTGAGAATTAATGATACAAAAATAGTACAAGCAAGCGTTGGGAACTCAAAGATTAATTTGATGCTAAGCAATGTTAAAAACAAAATTAAAATTTTATAATTTCAATTTTATATCAGTATCTTTTTCAAAGGACTTAACAAATTACTTTTAAGATTTTTTTCTAAAAGGCAGTATCCATAAGGAATCCCCATAAAAGTAATTAAATTACCAAAAACTTAATCAAATAAATTGAAACTAACTTATGTCGAAATGTCAAAGTTCGTCTTGAGTGACGTTATACGAGGTGTGTTCAAAAAGTACCCGGAATTTTTAAATTCCGCGGGTCTGGAGAGTCCGATGGTCAAAATTATGATGCAATTTTCAGCTATATTCACTGCTTACTTTATCTGTGGTAGTTGCTAAGGTTCGACGTGTTTTTATGAGCTCGGCGATTTTTGCTGAAACTGCTGAATTTTGATCAAAAAAACAATCGCATGAACATCGCTCAAGAGCTGTTAAATGACGTCAACGACGATCCAAGTTTGCTTGAAAGGGTCATAACTGGTTATGAAACATGGGTGTACAGTTATGATGTCGAAACCAAAGCACTATCGTTCACCTGGAAGCATCTAACGTCACCAAGAGCGAAAAAAGCACGTCAAGTTCGATCAAATGTGAAGGTTTTGCTTACTGTTTTCTTCGCTTATAATGGTATAGTGCATCAAGAGTTCTTACCACAAGGTCGTACGGTTAATAAGGAGTATTACCTTGAAGTTATGCGACGTTTGCGTGAAGCAATCCGAAAAAAACACTCAGATTTATGGAAAAACAGTTCATGGCTTTTGCACCACGATAACGCACCTGCTCACTCGTCGTTGCTTGTTCGTAATTTTTTGGCCAAAAACAATACCGTAGTCATGCCCCAACCTCCATATTCACCAGATATGGCTCCGTGTGACTTTTTCCTGTTTCCAAAGTTGAAGAGACCCATGAAAGGACGGCGTTTTTCCTCGATTGAAGAAATAAAGGCAAAATCGCTGAGAAACCTCAAGGACATATCAAAAAGTGAATATCAAGAGTCCTTCCAAGATTGGAAAAACTGCTGACATAACTGCTGTTGAAACCGTCTATTTATGAAATCTTTAAATATGTGGACATGAAATGTTAGATATGGTCACCCCAGACATTTACTCATGTACTTCATTTAAACTAAACGAAATTACAGCTTAATAAATGGATGCATTTTCTCCTACCCTTTCAGAGTTATAATCTAAAATAAATTGCGTTTTCATTTTTGTGTTCTTTTTTCAATTTTATTTTTCATATCTACAAACCCTAATGTGCCAGAGTGCCTCATAGCGCCGTAAATATTTCTTTTTTTGATGTCCAACATATGGGGGCACGTTCAACTGCACGTGTACTCAAAACATTGCACCGAAACAGAAAAAAGAGGCAGCAACGTTGTAAGTGCATGTAAACTTGCAAATATAGAAAAATGTATTTCTAAGATACATATAAATGTGAATTTTATTGATCGAACAGCAAAACAAAATACTTATGAAAAAAGCAAACGACAAGACAAAACCATTTGTTTAAATATCTATACGAATAAGTACACAATTTATTGATTTGTATTTTTTTTTTTTTAATTTAATATTAGAAAATTAAAATCAACCCATTCGTTGTTTGTAAAAGCTGCAATTATTTAAATATTAATTTACCCAAGAAATATTCTGGAAAAAACAAAACGAGTATAATAATTATTTAAAAGTGTTTTCTGGTTGTTTTTTTTATTTGTTATTAATGGGTTTTATTGAAATATTGTTTGTTTAATTTTTTGTTTTAATTGAAAGTGTATTTTCCGAGACATCGCCAATTGTCACTCAGGAAGGATCAATAAAAAACAGAACAAGACACCCAAGTCGAGTATAATGGCCACTGTATTATGGAAACCGCAGAAACAAAGTTCTCATCGCAATTATCGCTGTGAGTAATTTAAAATTACAAAACCTATATGCACACAGTAATCGTCATATAATTAAGACACTGGAATTGGAGTTATATTGAAATTTTTCAATCAATCTAACTTAATTTTCCACTTCATTATTTTAGTAAATTAAATGTTTGTTATTTATAACTTATTTAGTTTTCCATAGGAAGTTATTATATAATAGGTCCGATTTATTGAATTGAAAATTTGACATTTCTCGACGTTTCAAGGTCCCTTGAATTAAAATCAAAGGTTTTAAGAGAGATGTCTGCGACTGCGTGTTTGTAAGCCTGTTCGTTCGATATTTTTTCGTAGAATATATCTCAAGAATTAGCAGAGATATCGGCTTTAAATAAACTTCGTTTTACAGATAATAACATTAAAAGACGCGAAAAAGGACATTTAAGTAACAAAAAAAAAAACAGTTGGTAAAATTTTTAGAAAAATCAGTTTTTTTATAAAAAATAAAAATTTACAGATGTGTAATCTTAATATATATAATTCTTCTGTGAGTGTGTATGTCACTGAACTTCTCTTAAACGACTGGACCGATTTTGATGAAATTTTTTGTGTGTGCTCAAGGGGATCTGAGAATGGTTTAGATTCACAATTTTGTCCGCTAGGTACACCTGTTTGCTTTTAAGAAATTTAAGCCCTCCCAATATGTGTAATGGTACAAGACTATTGATCAAAGAATTAAGAGATAATGTGATTGTAGCAACTATCATTACAGGTCCCGTGGCTGGTCAGCTCGCACATGTTCTGCGGATTCCAATGATACCAACTGATTTGCCCATATCTTTTAAAAGGTTACAGATCACTTTAAAAATATCCTTTGCCCTAACAATAAATAAATCCCAGGGACAAACTTTTTCTATAGTTGGTATCGACTTCAGGAAAGAGTGCTTTTCCCACGGGCAGTTATATGTGGCACTTTCTCGAGTAGAATCTCCTGAAAATTAATACATTTTGTTGCCACCTAGAAATACCACAGCCAACGTAGGGTACAGGGAGGCTTTAAGATAAGCATACAATTTTTTCTAATTTAGTGATTCGTGGTCGTTTTAATTAGCATGCTTATAACTTAAATATCTGTACCTAATTTTGTCTATCCGTGCGAAGCCGGGACGGGCCGCTAGTTTATAAATATAAAAATGAATTGCTGTTCGTTAGTCTCACTAAAACTCGAGAACGGCTAAACGGATTTATCTTATCTTGGTCTTGAAATGTTCGTGGAGGTCTAGGGAAGGTTTAAAAGGCGAGAAAAAATCAAATAACTTCCGGGAAAACCCTAAAAACAGCCCTTTTCTATTTCCCATACAAACGCTCTTTAGTTTCTGGGATTGGAAATGATTCTAAGCACTTCTTGTCCAACATTCAGAAATATAACAACTGTTTCCAGATGACATCATTTGGCGCTACACATATTATACAGGACAATTTCATGCCCACTTTCAAGGTATTATACCAGAATATTTTTGTATAATATTCAAGTTTGTACTAAAATATACATATATACAGCGTGTAACGGAAGGGGGTATAAACCCTGAAGGAGGTGAATGTGCTCACGAAACTCAACAACTTTCCCCAAAAATATAGGTCGAAATATGAAAAAAAAATTTGGCCCTCCCATTGTAAATCAATCAGCTGGTAGTCAGTTTTGTAAGGGAGGGCCAATTTATTTTCATATTTCGACCTATGTTCTTTGGGGAAAGTTGTTGAGTTTCATGAGCACATTCACCTCCTTCAGGGTTGATACCCCCCTTTCGTTACAAGTCTTGCTCTCTAATTAAAAATGCTTGCTTTTGGTACAATCCTTTAAACATTGGACTAAAAAGTTCATCCAAACTGTTCAATACAAGTTGCATTGGGCGGATTTAAGTCTGAAAATCATAAAATAAGAGCTGGTATGCCACAGGGCTCTGTCCTGTCTTCGACACTACTTCTCATTTTTATTAAAGATATCCTATAGCAAACTCCTTGTTCACTGACCTACTTAACTGAATAGAGCACCCATATCTTTTTATTTGTTTCGAGCTCAACACCCTACACTTCGGATGTGGATCTTCAACTATAGTAGTAGAGTTTGCTACGTCAAAAACTCAATGCAGAGCATAATCAACCACCTTTACCGCTTTTCATGAAGGGCACTTGAACAAAAAAAAAATGAATATCTCAAACAAGGAAAAAAAATATCTTAAAATTCTCGATATGTGTATCTCCAAACACATTTTGTGAAAGAATGGCATACGTGTGTGGCGAAGATGTTGGGATTTTCTGAGACGATTTAAGAAATTTTGCTCTCCAAAAATTGAGTGTAATTTTCCATTTGGGGTTGGTACTCCAGAAACTTACTTAAGCTATTTGGACAATAATCAAAGATTAGCATTTAAAATGATTGCTGACAATAACATTATCAACACAATTACGTTATTGGATATCATCGTAAAGTTTTTGTTTTACCTTTTTTAACCATTATTTTAACAGATTAAGTTCTAGTGAAATAGCGAGTTTCATTCTTCTCTCAAATAATTCAACCGTAATACTCGCGCTTCCAGAAATTCTCGTCAGGTTACCCTCGAGTCAAGCTTCAGTCGTTCTGCCAAGTACAGAGATTCGTTCTTAAGCAGTACTGCGCGAATGTTTAATGCTTTACCACACTCTGTCTTTCGAAGTCTTTCACTTGTGCACACTTTATAATACAAAAAGTGCAAATCTTCATTTTCTTGGAACAGTTTAATCATTTAGTTATTTATGGGTTTTTACTTAATTTTACTTATATGAAGTTTTTAGAAACTTTGAATTTAAGGCTTTCTTGGCTTTGAAGTACATTTTTAGTACTTATTTAGAATCAAAACTTTTAACAATTTTATCTATCTGCCAAATTAAAAAAAGCCGTTTTAAATATCAATTTTATATTTTTTAAACATTTTTCAAAAACTTGGGGCCTTTTTCATCAAATACTTTCAAAAATAATAACATCCTTCTAAGTAAAAGTGCATTCTAAACCAAATGTAATGAACACAAAAGTGGTTTCAAGCGACTTAAACACATATTCCTTCGGCTTTCGAATTTTAGTTTTTTTTTTAATTTTAGCCAACACGAATTCGATGGTTTTCGTTAATCGAAAACTTTCTTTGGTCACTATTATAAACTTCTGCGTTTTCAAACTATTCTTCTACACCATACATTTTTTATTGATTATTTTAAAATACAAAATTTTGTTGCTATAAATTGTCAAATTTTATTGAAGGATGTCTTAAAGAACCTCTACAAAATCAGACATTTTTGAAATTGAGATGAAACAATCCATTAGCCATAAAATCCAAAATTCATATTCTTTGGTAAATTCGTCAAAATAAAAAAATACACCATGTCCACTGCCTCGTCTATTATCTCCTTCATTTTCAAAACGATTCATTTATTTTTTTTTTTTTTAGTTTTCGACAACTTTTCAAAACAAACTCCTTTTTGGAAATGAAAATTTCTCTTTGCATATTACTGAAAAGCATTTTAAAATTCTGAATATAATTTGAAAAGTTTATTGTGTTGGTGAAACAAAAAGAACAAATACTTTTAAAAATAACAAAATTTTTCATAAAAAACTGTACTTTGCAAATTTGAGTTTAGTGAAACGTAATTTGCAAAGTGAAGGCTCAATATTGCAAAATGAAAAATGTTTGATGGGACAGGCTTCTGATGTGAGTGTTCTTTTGTTCGTTTTGTGTCTAAATTCTATGACCACCGCTGTACTTATTTACATGTTTTATAATAATTAGTGAAGCGCTTCTACAAACAACCCTTTCGTCATGTCATCGTTTGTAATGAAATAAAATGAAACCAAACAAACTGCGAAACTGACAGAAAAATTACCACAACCAGAATATCGGACAGAAGAAAAATAAAAATAAAAATAATAATATCAATACTCGACTCGTGTTACATTTAAAACCATTTATCAGTTTTGTCGCAAACGAATGCGATGAAGGGGATGATGATGATGATGACGATGATGATGAGGCGCATCAGAAAGCTTATATCCAATTTATTTGATTAAGGACTATGAGGTGGCTCATTTATTTTTGTATAATATGAAATATATGTATTTTTTTGGTATAATATTGAAATGATTGATAATATAATGATTACAAAACTTGTAAGTATCTCCTTTCATTAACCCAGGAATGGGGGAGGTGGTTTAGAATGGGGGTTTATAGGAGTAGGTATAAGTCTATAACTACTGATGTGATGAGTCATTGACAAATTATTACCACAGGGACACACCCGAGAGATACCGCTTTTTACATCGATATTCGATATTATATTACAATCAGATGAAGGATGGTTTTTTTTTATAGTTTTTTGGATATTTTAACTTTAATCAATGAAAATATGAGATAAAATTTTATTTTATGAAATGAGCTTAAATGAAACCTTTATACGTACAAACGTATATCGTTTGTTAAATTTTGATAAGCAGACATTGTCTTCAAAATGAATGTTCATAACATAAAGGATTTATTAACAGTCGCTACAGATCTCCATTACCTCTGGGGTTTCGGTTCTTTAAAGAAATGGGTCTTCAGAGGACTCAAAACACCATAAAAGTAATAAAAATGCTGTAAATTAACCTTTTCAGCGCTCGCCACCCAAAAGATGCTTTAAAGTATAATTAAGTTGTAGAGTAAAGTATTTCAGTGGAAAAGATTTAAGATTGTTTCTAAAGACGAAAATTACAAAACTTTGGAATTAAGAACAGAACAAATTCAGTCAACAATCTTTTTGTATTTGGAATTTTGAATCATTATTCCTATATATTCGGTCTTATGATTAGCTTAAACTAAAACTTGGATTTTTAAGATAAAGCTAGGTTTTGTGTGATTAAAAACAAGCTTGAACTAGAAACTAAAAGAGTCTTCTAGTAATAGCTATTTTTATATAGTTAAAGCTTGATTCATGTGTCCTTAGCTTGATATTTCCAGCTTAAGCTCTAAATTGGGTGATTAATAATAGCTTAAGCTAGAATATTTTAGTTAAAGCTACAAGAATATAATGATTCCTGGACTCTTAACTAGAAAGCTTTGGCTATTTTAAGATTCCTGTTAAGTTAAAGTGCGAATATGACCGAGTTTATGCGCGGGCCACATTCAAAGTTGTTTAGAAAACGGTCAGAAATGAATGATGATGACTTTCATACTTAATTTCGATTTTCAAAGTAAATGTGCAGTGGCGTGCTGAATACTTTTAAGTTGAATCAATAGAGCGTTGAGAAGGTGAACTGACTTCTAAGCAGATAATGCGGATATTTTTGAAATATCTTAGTGAACCTGGATTTCAGTTCGGTATTGAACAAGATGGAGTTTAATTTATTACAGTGTATAAAACACATTTAGCTAACAAAATAATGGAAGAGGCTCATTTTCATATAAGAAAAATTCCGTCGAGTCGTAGGGAAAGCTAAGAAAGGCAAAAGCAAGGGGAAAATACACATTTCCTACAGCTTTTGGAGATATCGAACGTATCCATATTGATATCTCTTTAGTGAAGAATTCACAACTGTGGACGCCCAGTGGCCAGGCTCAGATCATCAAAAGATTAATTTATGAACGAGAATATGCAGAAAATTGATATCATTCTTGGAGATTCTAGATACGGTATTAAACCTTTACTTCAAACGCCTTACAGAAATTTTCAAACAGATACAGAAAAAAGAATTCAATAAAATAATCTTTCAAGAACGCGTTATTAAAAAGATATGTTTTGGCCAGTTAAAACCGAGGTTTTTGAGTCTGCAAAACAAAATTAATGTTGCAAGTAGTATGGTTCGCACTCTTACACTTTTGTCGCTTTGTGCTTCATAATTTGACAAAATATTTAAATGAATAAGTAAGAGTACTAGACGATTTTCGTGCCACTTCAATATCAGATAACTTAAGTGAAATAAACCCTCGCAGAAAGAAAATACACAGAAATTAATAAGCCAAAAATAAACCAAACAAATTTTCCATTTTGGGATTTTTTGACAAAAACTTCAAAAGTGGTCTTTTAAGAATTTCTCTTCAGATACTAATTTTAATAAAAATAGTTATAGCCAGTGTTAAGAAAATTTTATATTATCAAAAATGTTGTATCGGAGCTACCTGTTCTAGAAAAGCTAGCTCAAAAGTGCAGGCTTAAGGGAATGACATTAAAATGCTCTGTATCCGTACCAAATTTGAAGCTAAACGGTCCATTCCATAGGCTTTAGCTCGATTAACAGTAGATAAATGTTAATATAGCTAAAGGATTGGAGAACAAGAACTTTCTTGAACTAGATAGCTTTATATTCGTCCAAAAATTACAAGTAAAAATATCTGTATTGTCTTTATGTTGGCATGGGAGGATTACTGATTATTTAAGGTCAAAAATGATTGTATTGGTTTGTCATGTACAATTTTCAAATGCTAAACCCGCTCTTTAAAAGTGAGTAATGGAAAAACTTAAAGATCAAGGTGAGTTTTTTAGAAAAGTGTATAATACACCCTTTTCTTTCTCAAAATTCCCCGATCATTGCTCAAAAAATATTTCTATTGCTTAAAAACATGCGGCAGAAGCTTTTTCAAAATTAGCGTTATAAATGGACACAACTTAAAAGTTTAGTGTTGTCAACTGGAAAAAATATCAAAATGTGACAGCTGACAGTTCTGGGTTATTAAAAATGGGGCGCAATACAAAAGAAAAACATATTTTCATATTTGAGCAATATTTTAAAGTAGCTGCTGATTTATCGACAGAAACCAAAATTATCTTTTATCTTGATGGGCTTGCTTATCTTCGAAATTGTCGCATTTTGGGTTAAAAAAAAACTCACGAATTCTTGTTGACAAGCAAATAAGTCCACAACAAATTGTCTGATTCGGTTTTGGGGCTGGAGGCGTTACCGGACCATTCTTCTTTGTGTAGCTTCTCAGGCAGCGACAGTTAACGTAGTTTGTTATCGTGCCATGATAAGTTTTTAGTACCTAAATTACCATCAGCTAAATTGCAATAGAATCAATTCAATTAATGAATTACTCAATTATTAACTCTGTACTCCGCCGTTTTTGAACCATATGGCCTTTTCCCTTAAGGTTTTTTGAAGTCAAAAATCTATGAAAGAGCGCTGACAGCGCTGACTTAGCTCAAAATATCAAATTTTGACTACGCTGCACTTAGTGCTTCGTGGAACAAGTGTTTTCCAAACAAAAATATTAGACATAGTGCCAAATTTCGTGTCTTTAAAGCAATTTCAGAAGGCATTAAGTTTTTTTCAGCTACAAACACTACAAAACGGTGGAAAAGTTGGTAAGGTACTACACCAAAAGAATCATCTATAGGGTTTTTCAATAAGGGCGGGTAGATGTTGTGTGTAGATGTCGTGGCGTTTGTTATGTGGCACGTAGCGCCGTTCTGAGGGAACCACATATCGTCTAGGTCTATATGGTTCAATTTGGGCCATAAGAAATTAGTTATGTATCATCGTTATGTAGCGCTCGCTGTTGACGGTGACCGCCTTACTAACGTCATTTTTAAAAAAGTACGGATCAATTACAATGCCGGCCCAAAATCCACACCAAACGGTAACTTTTTGAGGATGCATTATCACCTGGTGAACTTCTCGTGAGTTGGTGTCGTCCCATATACGGCAATTTTGCTTGTTAACACAGCCATTCATCCAAAAATGCGCCTCGTTACTAAAGATGATTTTTCGGCTAAAATTAGGGTCCTCTTCCAAACGATTCGAAGCCCAGTCAGCCAACAAACGGCGTTTTTCATGGTCATGAACTTTGAGCTCCTGGGTCAGTTGGATCTTGTTCAGGTGTAGGCCCAAGTCCGGAAGCAAAATTCGCCAATTTGAAGTCTGCGAAAGGCCGAGTTCTTATGCACGGCAAGGAATAGGCTGTCTTGGGTTCTGCTGTACACTTCCACGGACCGCGGCGATGTTCTCGGCCGGGCCGATCTTGCGTTCCTTAAACGTACGGGTGTTGGCTGATTGTTTACTGAACCGGTCGTCTCAAATTTGGCCACCAAACGTTGAAGAGTCGACAGTGAAGGGCCTACACGTTTACCGTTAAATGGGCGCAATGCGTGCAACGTTAGCGTCAACGAACACTCATTTTGATACTAAAGTTTTATCATTTGAAAGTGCTGTTCAATCGTTGTTGCCATGATGATTTGGCATAAACAACTGAAATATAAACAAAAGATTTGATAGATGTCACCAAAACAAAATGGCCACCACGGGCCGCCAAAATCTTCTAAAGCCAAAAAAAAAACCTTATAATATATCCGATGCAACTTAACCTCAACTGCTGTGACTTTAGCGAAAGGAAACCAAAGCTTTACAAACTAATTGCAAACGCTGATCGCCGGTATATAGAAGGGCGCAACCGTCTTAACCATAATCCTAATGAGCGGAATTATTTTTGGGATGAATAAAGTGTGGAAGAATTCTCTAAGATGGGAAAGTGAAGAATTGAACTTCTTTCCCTTTACTTTATACTGCACAGAGACGATGTACACGTAATTTGTGAGCTTTTTAGGGTAACATTCTATAATCAATGGCTTTGCCAACTGCAATGTAAAATTAACTTTGTAATATCGATCTAAAATCATAAAAAGATTTATTGCAACTTGAAAAATAGAGATCAAATTTAAAAATACTGGTTTTTCGATTCGTATAAATATGTCATTCACATCATCCAATTTGAGTCATCATTATCGATATCTCTGCTGCACAACCAGATATCTTTTTAAAAATCATAAATTTTAATGCTAGAGACCTTAAAAGGGTTGAGAAATTTCAAAAATTTCAATTTCAAAAGAAATAACTTTCCATGAGCTGTTAATAAATTATTTACATCAGGGCTGGCTTCCAACAACACTCCTAATAATAAAGCTCTATTATTTGAATTCGTTGTTTGAAACTTTCAATTGTCTTTTTTAATATGTTTAAGAAATCAATAGAATTAAATTTAAATTTGGCATGTATTTTTAAAACCCTTAACTACAAAAGTTTTACTTTAACACAAGTCTTCTTATTCAATTGAAACTTCTTACTGAAGCTTTATCCTCATATTTTGTTTAATATTTTTCACTTTCAATTTCTGACAGAAGATTTTATACTTCTCGTAAAACTCAATACTTCAGTCTTTCCTCTCATTTTTATTTTAATATTCTTCTGCGAACTATTAATAAACTTAGAGCTTAAGAAGATTGTAAACAAGTGTTAATGCGAATGAGTTTCAATAAATTAATGTACACCAAAAAATTTATTGGAAACTCTAAAAAATGTTCTATTCATTAAGTTTTCCTTTTATCCAGAAGAAACAAAAAACAAAATGAAAAAGTTTTTATCAGCGGTTGATGGAGTGTCATTCATAACATTTAATAATATCAACTGTTCTGTAAATTTCATAAAGTTTTGATCTAAAAAACTCTATAAATAAGCTATGAAGTTATTTTTATCAAAGTGGAAACCATTAAATTATCTAACTCTTTAACAAGGTTTGTTAAGAACACAACCGAACTGTGGGCAATAAAAAAAGAGAAAACTCTCAGAAATTTTTAAAATATAGGATATAAAAAAAACATCTTTTTTTGTTTTGAGGGATTGAGACTATCCTTAAAATGTTTAAAGTTTAAACAAAGTTTGAACTTTAGGAAAAAAGGAACATACAAAAATCAAATTATTCCTGAAGTACATTTTATTTACATTAAAATTTAAGGGAAAAGCAGAGTTTATAAACCGTTTAAAATTCTTGATGTGCGGCTAAAAACCGGATTTCTAAACTAGATAATTGTGACTACCTATGTAAATAAAATATTTATAGTCTAAATGCAGTTTCAATGTTAAAAAAATATGAGAATCAATTAAATTCAATTAATTCTGTTTAAGCTTTGAACTTTAAAATGGAAGGAAAGAACAGAGTTTGGTAAATCATTCAACATTCTTGATGTGCGACTAAAAAAACTGATCTCTATTCTTGATAACTGTGAGTACCTATAAATTTTTAAGTGCGTTCTTTGATCGAAGCTTATATTCTTTTTTATTGATAAGCTTTTTTTTAACAAAAATAGTTCACGCGCACTAGAATGTTTGTAAATAACCTTAAAATATTTTAAGTCTAAGCACATTCCAAGCATAAGGAAAATAGAGAAAGTTATGAGTAGGGATGTATATTACGTTACATAAATGAGTCTTAAAATAGGAGGAAAAAACAAAGTTTTAGAAATCATTCAACATTCTTGATGTGCGGCTAATAAATGAATGTCTATACTTGATAATTGTGATTACCTATGCATTTTTAAGTTCGTTCTTTGATCCAAACTTATATCCTCTTTTATTGATAAGGTTTTGGCAGTTATTTTTTAAATATAAATATTTCGGGATCGTATCTGTTCTTAAAATATTTGTACCTAGTATAAATGTATTTTCAACGTAAGAAAAATATAAGAACTAACTAAATTTAGTTAATTCTGGTGTATACTTTTGTTTTAATAGTATTGAACTTTAAAAAGGAAGGAAAGAACAGAGTTTGGTAAATTATTTAATATTTTTCATTTACGTTTTTAAGTGCGTTCTTTGATCCAAGCTTATATTCTTTTTTATTAATAAGGGTTTTCTTAACATGCGTATTTTGTGAATAATCTTAAAATATTTAAAGCCTAAAGTAAATCATTAAACATTCTTGATGTGCGGCTAGAAACTGGAATTTTGTGCATTACCTATGCATTTTTAAGTGCATTTTTTGATCGAAACTTATATTCTCTTTAATTGATAAGGTTTTCGCAAAGTTATTTTTTAAATATAAATATTTCGGGATTCTGACTGTTCTTAAAATATTTATAGCCTAAATGCAGTTTCAATGTTAGAAAATATAAGAATTAATTAAATTTAATAAATTCTGGTGTAAATTTTTTTTTTTAAGTTTTGAAATTTAAAATGGAAGGGAAGAACAGAGTTTGGTAAATCATTCAATATTCTTGATGTTTGTTTGAAAAACGAATCTCTTCACTTTTTTAGTGTGATTATCTATGCATTTTTAAGTACGTTCTTTGATCTGAGCTTATATTTTTTTTTATTTAAAAGTTTTATCTTAACATAAATATGTTTCGCGCCCTAAAAAGTTTGTGAATAACCTAAAAATGTTCAAAGTCTAAATATAGTTCAAGTATTAGGAAAATTGGAACATTTTTGAGGAGGAGATACTGGTGTATATTACGTTAAATAATTGAGTCTTAAAATAGGAGGAAATTATAGAGTTGTGTTAATAATTCAACATTCTTGATGTGCGGTTGAAAAACAAATGTTCATGCTTGATAAATGTTACTACCTATGCTTTCTCAAGAGCGTTTTTGATCCAAACTTATACTGAAATATTTTCATTAAAACACCGAATGTATACCTGATATACATATCTATATTTTGACTAAGTACCTATTCTTGAAGTCTTTAATGCCAGAGCTAAAAGCCAGTTTCCTCCGATAAAAGTTATACGAGCAAGTCGTAGATATTACGACTCTATTTGTTTGGCACGTTATAAATAACGTTAATAAGCACCCTTGAGTCCTTATATTCTTTACGTATATATGTAGGTGTATATGTATATACGCACTTATTGATCTCATTTCAAAAGAGTTTCACAATTAAGTCACTACTTGTTGAACTTCCATTCATTTCAACTTTTTGTTTACGAGTTTACCCACAACACACCAGAATGAACTAAATCGAACCGAACCGAAGAGAGAGGCACAGAGCTCAGCTTTTAAGAGGATTACAGCTAAAAGAATAGTACCAGCTACGCTACATAGATTTGGTCCCTATAGTTGGGTTCCTGTGTTCATCATGAATCCTTGTAGGCTTTGTCGTTATAAGGATTGTTTTTTTTTTTTTTTTTGCTCTTTTCCTATATTTTACACAAACTTGTGTGACATCGACAACGACGACGAGCGACCAACGACAGCTCGTCTCTTTATAGAAGGAAATCCTAAATAAATTACCTTCCATTAATTTGAATTTTGCCTCCTTTGGGTGATGTTTTTGTCCTTTTTTTCGTCCTTTTGTTCCTTGCTCTCAGGCGAATGGTAAAGTGTGATAAAAAAATATATTTCATTTTGTCTTTTGATGGAAAAAGGAAGAGAATCAAGAATGGATGTTTATATTATACTCACTCAGAAGACAGGAGAGAGTGTTTAAGAAAAAAGAAAAATCCTTGACAATAATTACCAAGGATATTAAGATTCTTTTATTATTATATAAATATTCATATCTACGTCACATAAATTCATTTTTTTTTTTTAGTCTTTTATTTGTCAAAGCATCGCTATTTCCACTCCACACAGCGCAGTGCTATACAAATTTAATAGTCTGGGACATAACGTTGAAGGATTTGCTCTTTCAAGGCTTTGCATAAAGCTTTACTTCACCCGATTTGAATGACATTTTTTTTTGTTTTGAATTAATAAACTTAATTGCTTTGCTTAAATTTCCTTATCCCTAATTTGTTAAATTAAGGACGACTTTTTTGTGTATTTTAATTCCCTACCCAAAATGCAGCCTTAATTCTCATTCTATGTACATCATAAGGCACTGGTTTTTGCATAAAGACGTTTGTTCTTTAGTTCAAATCCTTTAACTCGTTTTACATTTTATATACTCATAGGTACCTTATAGACCTATCCTATCCACCAAACAGACGAAACGAGACGAGGTGTTGTTGTTCTTTCACGCCTTTTTCTCCAATGTGTTTTCAATGCTCAATTGAGTTCTCGATGGCGCGAGCTCTTAAGCATCTTTATAGTCGTTATTATAGTCGGGTATGCGGTGGTACATAAAAAGCAACGCCGGAAATGTGTTGAATGAGCTTAAGAATTATTTCAAATGACGAAATGCTATAGGTTATAGCTAGGTATGTGCATATAGCTATAAGCGTTAAGTGGCATTTTGTATTCTAGAATCTACACTTTACATCATAGTCGTCTTTATAAAGGCTTTGTGGAATTCTTGAATTGTATGATTCGCATGAGTGATGAGATGAGAAGATGTAATATTCGTTTGTAGTGAGCAAATAAAGGAATCACATTTAAAGTATTAAAATTAAGTACCTACCCAACGAACATAGCCATTTGTGTGTAATGGCGGACATTGTTGTAAAAATTAATGCAAGTATACGAGACGAGGATATTGGTTTGTTTGCGAAATTGTACTTAATGGTGCGTTTACATCATGTCGATGGCAATAAAGATTTATTATATTTATATTTATGTTTCTTATATACAAAATTAGTTTTAATACAAGTCTTGAACATTCATTCTGAGTAAGTTCAAAGATGGGTTTAAGATCAGAAGAATTTATGAGAGGCTTTTATGTCACTTTACTGAAATGAACCCAATCTTTTATAGTGAAAACTAAATATTTTGATGTACAGAGTATTTAACTTATATTGAGAACGAGAACTTTTATTTGCGATCAAAAGAAACATTTTATCTGATGTAATCTACTTCAATGCGGAGTATTAAACAAAATCGTACCAAGGATCAGGGCTGCCAATTATTTCATGTTCTTTTTACAACGAATTGTTTAATTTGTTTTCTGTTGAGAATTTTGACATGTTAAATAGTAAAGTATTTTGTAATACAGTCAAACTTCCCTATAGCGAATTTGCACGGGACCAGAAAATTATTTCGTTATATAGAAAATTCGTTATACAGAAATTTTTTGTTTTTACATTTATTTAAAGAAGTCAGTGATCTTAGTTTGGATTACATTCTTCCATTTTTCTTTTTCAACAAAATCGTCTAATAAATTGAGAGATTCAAATAAATTAGTCCATTTCAGCATTGCTTCATCAATATCCTCCAAAAGAAATTTTCGAAGTCTTTTGCGTTTAGTGCTTAATGCCTCGTTTTCTACATTTCTTAAAATCACTGCTTTTTTTTAAATTGTTGATAAGCTCCTGGGAGGAATTCCAAATTGCTTAGCAATATCTGTTTTTTTAGTCCATCCTTCTTCAACTTTATTAATTATCAACAACTTTTTCTCAAGAAAAATGCAACTTCGAGACATTTTCAATTATATTCACTGAAGCCTGAACATAGAATGCTTGCATTTAAAATCTTGGGGAAATCCCCTTATAAGGTTTTTTTTTCTCTGCATGCTGTTGTTTTTAACAGAAAATTCTTTGAAAAAATTCGTTATGTTGAAACAAAAACGTGAGATTTGGATTTAAAGCAACAAAATTTGTTCGTTGTAGAGAAAAATTCGCTTTATGGAAGTTTGTTATAGGGGGAGATCAAAACACACCAAAAAAGTAACCAAAAAGGTGTGTACTCAAAATCAATTCGTAATAGAGAGATCTTCGTTATAGGGAAGTTTGACTGTATTTCTATTTTTTGAAAAAAAAAACTGTCAATTGAATTCTCTTAAAAAAGTATTAGCATCGATATCACAAGTAATATCGTACAAACTCATATCGCTTATACCAATCATCACAAAGGTTTTCGAAAAACTGCAATTAAAAAGACTCAGCAAAATAATAGAAAAAGAAAGCTTGTTTCGAGCAATCACTTTGGATTCAGAAATAAACAATTCCCGATAGAATTACGAATGTGGTTGAAAAGGCCATTTCAAGAAAAACATGTATGCTCGTCTATATTCTTAAATGTTGCTCTAGCTTTTGATAAGGTACAAACTGCATAGCGGCCTGCTTAGGTAGTGCTACAAAATACTGAAATCCTATATTGCGAACCAACTCTTTAAAGGAACTAAACGAAAATTGATGATGGTGTACCACAAGGTAGTGTCCTGGACCGATTTTGTAGCTTTTAACTACAAGGGATATTCCAGACTTCAACGCTATCAAAGCCACATTTTCTGATGATACTGCAGTATTGAAGGCACAAGGCTACACAAAAATTGCTGTAAATGCGGTCGATAAAGATATTGATAAGACGCAAAAATTGTGTATCAAACTAAACGAAAACAAAATCGTCGCATATAAACTTTGCGAACAAAAAGAGAAACAATGTTTCAATTTCTATAAACAGTACAGAAGTAAATTTTTACAGTACTGCCAAATATCTTGGATTTACTTTGGATATAAAGCTTAATTAAAAGAGTACATTAAAAATAAAAGAGAACATCTAAACCGAAACATCTAAATACCGAAAAATGTCCATGTTACTGGGAAACCTATATCTATATTTCCGAAACAAACTAATGTTATCTAGACAAGTACTAAAACTTGTTTTCTTGTTATCTTACTATCCAAAACAAAGTACACCAATACCTCACTTTGCACTTTGAAACATTGCAAAGTGAATTATGATTTTCTATTGAAAGCCATATAAAGATTGAAGATAGGTTCCAGAGTTACGAAAATACTTCTTTTTAAAAAGAAAATTCAACAAAGCAAACATTTTAAAAGCGAAAACAAAATAAAACAAAATAAAATTGTCAATTAATTTATAAAAAAAAAAAAAAAATTAGTCACTGCCTGATGAGTCCATATTTGATGTCGTTAATCTACTTTCTTTATCAAAATACCGGTCCAATGTTTGCTGAACAGCTTAGAATAGAAAGAGAATCCCCGAGTTTTGATGGCATGGCGTTTAATTTGAATCAAAAGTCATTGCCATCTTTTAAAAAAAAAATTAAAAATTGTTTTAATTCAAAAAAAAATTAAGACTGCAAACCCAAAACAACGCAACTTCGAAAATTTTACGACGCACAGTAAAAATAAGTACTAATTCAGCATCGACACAGCTTCGAAAAAACGCAAAACGAAACGACGCAAATCAAGGTAGGTATTGGTGTACTGCCTTCAATTTAAATGATGCAGAAGTGGTTAAAAAACGCGCTGTATCACACAATCAGCTACTGCAAAGTCATAGACAATGTTCCGAGATTTAAAAGAACCAAGCCTCATGAGCTGATGTGTTCTAAAAGCTATGGCAATTTATTTTAACCATTAACTACTCTTAAAGTGTTTTTTAAATTTAAAAAAAAAATCTTTTGTCGATCTTTCATAGATTGGTCTTGATTATCTTGTGATTTAAGTGTGTAAGAGTCCCACACTGTTCGAAACCGTTTTTTACCGAGTGTCATTTGAGGAAAATATTTGACATTTAGCAATTAAAAACTTAACCAAAAAACTGAACGATGCATGCTTCATAACGCATTAAAATGTTTACAATTCACTACAAAAATGGTAATTTTATATCTGAAGTTTACAAAACTTCAGCATTTAAGGGTCGTGAAGGGTTGGGGTCAAAATTCTGCCGGGGTCAAAATTCTTTTGTCAAAATTCTGCTTTCAAAATTCTGCTTTTCAAAATTCTGCTTTCAAAATTCTGCTTTTCAGAATTATGTTTTTCAAAATTCTGCTTTTCAAAATTCTGTTTTTCAAAATTCTGTTTTACAAAATTCTGAAAATAATAAAAATAACCTTATTTAACCTTATTTTTATTATTTCCAGAATTTTGTAAAATTATCCTCTCGCTTGCATAAGCGAGATGTTTAGACGCAATAAATTTTTGCTCTCTTAACTTAGTCAGGGTCTTAGACAATGGTTAGTGTCTTTTCTTATCCCTTCGTGATAGTGTGTTATTAATCTCTCCACTTTAACGTAATTTGCTTTTCGTTTTTTAATTGTTGTTATTATTTTTTGTTTACATTTTGTTTTTGTTGTTGTTATTTTTGCTCTATTTTCAGTTATTGTTTATAATAATTATTAAAAGACGAAATTTTGATTTTTTTTTGTTAAAATTGAAACAAAAACCATGTTAAATTGACTTTTCCGTTAATAAATATACTATTGAAAAAAAAAGCAGAATTAGCAGATTTTTTTTTTAATATAAATTTCCAGAATTTTGAAAAGCAGAATTTTGAAAAGCAGTATTTTGAAAAGCAGAATTTTGTAAACCAGACAAAAAAAAAAGCAGAATTTTGAAAAGCAGAATTTTCGTTAAAAAAGCAGAATTCTGAAAAGCAGAATTTTGAAGCCAGAATTTTGACCCGATCCCGTCGTGAAGCAACTTTTTCGCCGGCAAAATCTCTTAAAACAAATTTAAAATGTAAAAAAGAGGCTTGGATGCGACTCACACCCATCTGTCGATTTGTCTTGCTTAAAAGGTTTATAGGTTTTCGTGTTTTGTTAAAAAAGGTGGCAGTTGAAATATGTAAAAAAAAAATTTAAATTACCAATACTATTTACCATATAATAAAATAGTTTGAATTCGAAATCTATTTTTGTTAACTCGATTTTTAGTCGAAAACCAATTTTTACCAATTTTAGTAGCATTTCTTAAAAGTTTTTATTTCTTATATAAACAAATAAAAATTCGATGAATGAAACTAATTTAAAGTCAATATCTTCTATTGTTTACGAGATATCGAGAACCGAACATTATTTTTTACCAAATTTGCGTACAATTTTTTGTAGATTTAATTTTTTTTTATGAAAAAACGGACTTTTGGATTTCTATAAAAAATTAACTGAATTTCAAAAACAATATTTTCTGTAAGACAAAATTAGTTTGAAGCCAATATTTTTAATTTTTGAAGAGATATTTGATTCGAAAGTAAATTTTTTCCATGTTTTAGTATTGTTTTTGTTTTTAGGTTTTTATTTTTTATAAAAAAAATATCAAGTCGATTTTTCTCAAAATTTTACCAAATGTCGACAATAATGTTTCTTATAAGACAAAATTAGTTTGAAGCCATAATCTCAAATTTTTGAAACGATATTTGAGCCGAAAATCAATTTTTACCAATTTTTAGTAATGTTTTTTTTTTTAAGTTTTTATTTTTTGTAAAAAAACTGTGAATTCGATTTGTTTCAAAATTTTACCAAATATCAAATCTACAATATTATTTCTTATAACATAAGATTAGTTTAAAGACATAATCTCAAGTTTTTGAAAAGATATTTGAGTCTAAAATTAATTTCTACTACACTTCGAGTAATGTTTTTTTAGGTTTTTATTTTTTGTAAAAAAAAACTATCAATTAGATTTTTCTCTAAATTTTATCGAATGTTGAAAAAATTGGTTCGAGCTAATATTTTTAATTTTTGAAAAGATGTTTAAGTCGAAAATCAATTTTTACAAACTTTTCTACATTTTTGTAGGTTTTTATTTTTTGTTTAAAAAAACTGTCAATTCAATTTTTCTCAAAATTTAACTGAATGTTGACAACAATATTTTTTAAGAGATGCAATTCATTTTAAGCCAATATTTCAAAGTTTTGAAAAGATATTTAAGTTGAAAATCAATTTTTACCAACGTTTGTTAATTTTTTTTTAGGTTTTTAATTTTTTTTTTAAAGAACTGTCAATTTGATTTTTCTCAAAAATGTTCCCAATGTTGAAAAAAATATTTCTTATAAGATAAAATTAGTTGGAAGCCATAATCTCAAATTTTTGAAAAGATATTTGAGTCAAAAATCAATTTTTACCAACTATGAGTAATGTTTTTTTTAGGTTTTTATTTTTTATAAGAAAAAGCAGTCAATTTGATTTTTCTGAACATTTTACCAGATGTTAAAAACGTTATTCTTCGTTGCACAAAATTGTTTTGGAGATAAAATCATTTTTTGTTCGTAAATTTTTCGAGGTGATAAATATTTTTTTTCAGTTTTTGTGATTTATAAAAAAACGGTTTATTGGATTTTTTTCTTTGGTATCACGTTACAATATATAATATAAAATTCAATTCAAGTCTCTAACGTTATTGGTTCGTGAGATATTTTGGGTTAAACAAAATTTTCACCTTTTTTTTTAAACTGCTGTGGTAAAAAAAACCACCCACGCAATTATCTTGAGAACCCTTTCTGCATTATTATCTGTATAACAAAATTTATTTGAATTCTAAATCTCTACTGGTTCTTGAGCATGGACGACGAAAAAAACGTCGCGAACGTACAGATGTACGGACGTACGGTGGACGTACGGACGTACGTACCCACGCACGCACAGACATCTCTCTAAAAAATCTTTTATTTCAACTCTAGGGACCTTGAAACGTCGAGAAATGTCAAAATTTTTACTTCGATAAATCGGACCGATTACAATAACTTCCTATGGGAAGTTAAAAATTGCTACTTACATTTTCCCGACTTAAAACTAGGTTTGTGGATGGATTTCTTTTCGATCTTTGGAATCTGGCATTTGATAAAAGGACATCACACAGGCCGATCACCAGCAACATCGTATCTTCGCTGATTAGTTCCTTTAAATGCATCAAAATGCATACAATTTTCATTGAAAAATCATCTTCAGTGTTTAGGCCCATTTTAACCTCGGAGAAAAAGTTAATAAACAGAATTGTCGTATTTGGCGCTCGGAAAGTCTAAAAATTATTTTTGAAAGAAATCTTATTTTTCAACATGTCACTGTTTTTTTACAGTTTTGTACCTGGTGATGGTGGGGAGATTGGACCTTATTTATTAGAAAACTAGGTTTGTACAACTGTTACAAGTAAATAGTCCAGTTAAAGTAAAGTTTTCACCTCAAAAAAAATCCAACAGTTTTGAAACTTGGCACACTTACTAAGGGATGTCTGGTGATGACCCAAAAAAAAGTCCCCAAGAATCCGACGTGAGCTCTAGCGGCGGTTAAGAGAAACATGGAGTTTGTTTCAGTTTATCTCGAAAACTATTTGTCGTATCAAAAAATTTTGTTCTAAAAAATTTATAAAAAAAAGGTTTCGTGAATTTTTTCGTATCTCTTATAGTTTATAAAATATCTAGCGGCAGTGAAAAAAACATACGGTTTTTTCGGGTTTATCTTGAAAACTATTTGTCGTATCAAAAAATAATCTTCTAAAAAATTAAAGCGTATTAAATTTTCTAAAGAAATATGATATTAACATGATGGTAGTCATTTTCTTGATATCATTTTTCATTGGTAATGACATTGTTTTCTCTTAACAATTAAATAAATTCCCATTGGATTCCTTTAAGAAAAATCCCTTTTTAAATATCAAAATGAAACCTCTTATTGGAAAACATTATGTTTATAGATAACTTGAATTTTGATTGATTTAAAAGCAATTCGCTATTCCTTCTTTGATTCATTTTTATGAATATAAATTCAATTTTAAAAACTAATTTATCTTTAAGGCATTGAGAAGGAGGGATATTTTACAGAATTAGTTTCATCTGTTTAAATTTTGAACGTATTATTGAATTAATAACTTAAAGTTCTCAAACAATATAAGCTTTCAACGACATCGTTGAGGTTTTAACCCCTAAACAATGAACTTTTTATTTACTTAAAACTTTTTAAGTTTATTAGAATTAATTGTTTATTTAGTTTAAATAAATAAATTTCTACCACCAAATCAAAATTTGAATAAACAAACAAACAAACAAACAAAACAAAACAAACACACAAATCAAAAGAAGGAAACACTTCATTTATCCACTGTGGCGTATACGCAACTATATTCTAAAACTTTTACCGCATATAAAACATACCTCCTAATGGCCAACACACTATTCTGTACAGTGTGCATATCATACTTTTGACGACTGTTGCGACTAATGTGGATGTGATATTGTTGGTATGATGGAGGGGGCAGGAGGTTGGTTGGCATAACAGGGACGGATAAATAAGTTCCGCTTTGGCGCATAGTTTAAATTATATAATTAATTTATTCATAAAACACAAACATTACGTTAGTTGTGTAGTTTTGTTTTAACTTAAACAATAGACATCCTTTTGTTTTCATCATCATCATCATCAGGAACAGGAATAGGACAAGGACCAGAGTATGGTTTTTTCACTACGCACACATAAAGTTTGATAAGCTTTATATTCCCTATGTCCTTTGGACCCCAGAGGCGCATTGTTTTGTTATTAACACTCCAATTCGCCAATTCTTCATTCTGCAATTATTGTTCGCAGTATATAGTCTGTTCATTTATTTACTTTCAAAAGAGAGAGAAAGAGACATTTCAAATTAACTGTATAAAGAATAACTTTTGATATACTTTTGTGTTGCAATTGTAGATACAAATACAGCTATGGCCAAAATAATAGGAATAATTGGTAGTTTTATATTTTAACCATTTGAATTTTAATGGTAAATATTTTGATAACATATCTTGATTTTTGAAAAATTGTATAGACTATCTAGATTTTGGAGTTCATAATAATACGTTTTGATGAAAACTGTCAATTTATGTTATTTGTTGATAGATTACACTGGTAGACAAAATTAACACTTTTGTATGCCCCGCAATACTTTAAGAATAAAGTAATCCTGAATTCGAATCTTGTCTTATAATCAAATCTGGTTTTAAAAATATGCTTTTCTGAAAATGTTAAAAACAACCAAAAACGGTGTTTAAATGGCTAAGTAATGGGTGATTTTTTTGAGGTTAGGATTTTCATGCATTAGTATTTGACAGATCACGCGGGATTTCAGACATGGTGTCAAAGAGAAAGATGATCAGTATGCTTTGACATTTCATCATGAATAGACTTACTAACGAGCAACGCTTGCAAATCATTGAATTTTATTACCAAAATCAGTGTTCGGTTCGAAATGTGTTTATCGACAAATTTTGTTCAGCGATGAGGCTCATTTCTGGTTGAATTGCTACGTAAATAAGCAAAATTGCCGCATTTGGAGTGAAGAGCAACCAGAAGCCGTTCAAGAACTGCCCATGCATCCCGAAAAATGCACTGTTTGGTGTGGTTTGTACGCTGGTGGAATCATTGGACCGTATTTTTTCAAAGATGCTGTTGGACGCAACGTTACGGTGAATGGCGATCGCTATTGTTCAATGCTAACAAACTTTTTGTTGCCAAAAATGGAAGAACTGAACTTGGTTGACATGTGGTTTCAACAAGATGGCGCTACATGCCACACAGCTCGCGATTCTATGGCCATTTTGAGGGAAAACTTCGGAGAACAATTCATCTCAAGGAATGGACCGGTAAGTTGGCCACCAAGATCATGCGATTTGACGCCTTTAGACTATTTTTTTGTGGGGCTACGTCAAGTCTAAAGTCTACACAAATAAGCCAGCAACTATTCCAGCTTTGGAAGACAACATTTCCGAAGAAATTCGGGCTATTCCGGCCGAAATGCTCGAAAAAGTTACCCATAATTGGACTTTCCGAATGGACCACCTAAGACGCAGCCGCGGTCAACATTTAAATGAAATTATCTTCAAAAAGTAAATGTCATGGACCAATCTAACGTTTCAAATAAAGAATTGATGAGATTTTGCAAATTTTATGCGTTTTTTTTTTTAAAAAAGTTCTCAAGCTCTTAAAAAATCACCCGATAGTTTTGAAAATACGTTTTGGGGTTAATTTCAAGTGCTAATTTTTAATTCTAACATCAACTTTAACTATCTGCTCAAATTTTAAAAATAATTGTTTTCATTTTGTTTCAATATATTTCAGTTTTGAATATCATTATGGGAGGGAAAAATAGAGTCCCACATTCTTGATGTTCGGTTAAAAAGCTGGTTATCTTTACGAAGCCTCGCTTTTGAGAGAATTATTTCATCGGATGTCTTCTGGATTCTTCGGACTTTGTTTATTTGTATGTAGAACATTTGTAACATTATTTTAGAACTTCAGTGTACTTTTGCGATCTCTATTATGCAGTTCTAAAATGATTTGAAGATGTTTTTTAGAAAACTTATAAACAATTTCAAAATCAATTCCAGATTAAAGATTCTACCAAAAATTTTACTTTTTAATCAAACAAAACAATTGTATGAGATTTTTCTTCAAGTATTCCTATTAGGTTGGCCATAGCTGTAAGTATTGTATGTAATGTAGTAACATTTCCAAATGGATTGCCCAAGTGGGTTTTGGCCATGGCAAGAATGGGTTTTGTGTTGCCACTGTTGCATCTGGGTCCATGACACTGAGTTGATTGTGTGCGGTTTGTTCGAGAGAAATATTACCTGAATGAAATTACAACGAACTGGGTGGTATATGATCTGGTGATGATGCCTGCATTTTCTTTTTAATGCTTTTAATTAGTATCTTTAGGTGTGCTTCCAGCTGCCCAGGTCAGCTTCATGCTTCGTCATTCGTTTGGTTCGTTTTCGTTGGTTGGTGGAATCATGATTAATTACAATTTCAAATTAATTGAAATTGATGATGATTTTGCTATTGGCTACTCCACACTGACTGACTTTTGGTCTGATGGGCTCTAGGCACATATAACAACAGAATAATTATATTTATAAATTGATTGTTGTAATTTATTAAATTTATCGAATTTACTTTTAGCCAAGGGGAAAATAACAACACCAGCAGCAAAAAAAAAAAAACGTTGCTAAAGGTTATCTTATGGATTTCTATGGAATTTGATGGCTTTTATTCAAAGCCTATTCAGGGTTAGTTTGGGATTACAAATCAAATTAAATCATAAATTGGGACAAATTGCGTTGACTTCATCATGATGTTCATCGTGCTCATCGTCATTTATACACACAATAAAGTTAACCTCTTTCCAATTCAAATGGAATATGAGTGTTTTGAGTTGAGTTAAGTTGAGTTGAGATGAGATGATTTGAGTTGATTTGATTTGATTAAACTTGATCCTTGTAAAATTACATTATTAAATAGATTTTGAATTCAGGATACAAAAATCTTTGTTGGTGTTTTATTACTAATGCTTTGGGCAAAATTATTTTGGATTAAATAAGGACCCGAAGGTATATTTCATCGTGATGTTTTATCTTTGAATATATATTTTGATTGAAATTATTATTTTGAATGCAGAGAGAGATACAAACAATAGGTTTGGGATTAAAATCAATTTCATGTTTTTGATTTGTTTTCGTAGAAATAAGGTTTAATTAAATCAAAGAATAGATGAGGGAATTTTAATGTCTACACGGTCCGAAAGACCAAAATAGGTTCATGTTACTATACGAGAGATTGAAAACCTACATAAATGATACACATGCTTTTGAAAAACTAAGAAGGCGTTTTTAGTTAAATTCTATGTATGCACATCAAAAAAAAATGTTACAATTCCGTATTTCAGAAGTTTTTACAAAAATTTAGGGTTACTTCTTAATATTTGGAATTATCATTAAATTGAAAAAAAACAAAAATAATTTTTAAATTTTTGGGGCACATACAAATTTGGTGCTTTTCAAAAGTGGGTTATTTTCGAAATTTATTAAGCAACAAAAATTAGAAAGCTTAATAAAATGAAGAAATTTACTTTTTTAGAACATTTAAGTCCTCCAAGAGTAATTCTTGTCATGAAAAGTGCTTTCTCAAATTAGCCGTTCGGATTCGGCTTTAAACTGTAGGTCCCTTCCATCCCTGACAGTTGTAAGTCAGACTTAGGCCCTAGTTCTCAACGGACTTTTGTGCAACCTAATTTATTTATTTATTTTAAGTCTGAATTTGAACAACACAAAAACTTAACGAAAAACTTCAATATTAACGTTTTCGGTAAGAGCTCTGAATCTCTCAAGAAGTTTAACTTCTGCCACCTGTTTCAAGTGAGTGGCAGGTCATACTTTGTTTCCCTGAATTTTAACTTTTTTTCTACAAAATTAGTTTTTATTAAAATTTTAAAACAAATTATATTAATTAAAGATATTTTTTCCTCAAAAATTTTAAGTTATTCTCAAAAATAAATTTTTTTCGACTTTGACGTTTTAACGTTTTATAGTTCTTATCTTTTGAGTTTTGACAAATTCTAAAATTTTAAATAGTTCTACGAAGAAGAATTTCTGTATTTTTGAGAGTAAAAGCTTTTTCGAGTAACTTTTAAGACTTATTGAAATTTTAATGGATTAAATTCAAAAATTGTACATTATTGATTTCTTCAACTTTGAAGACCATTTCAAGTAATATTTTAAATTTTCATATTTTCAATTATTTTGAATATTTGATTTTTTTTTTGTGCAAAATTAAATGAGTTATTATGTATCAAAATTGGGAAGATTTTATCCCACCACTTTAATAGGTTATATTATGACAACTGTTGGAATTCTTTTGATGAGAAAACGGTTGTCCGACTATTTTGACCATTCTCTACTAAAATAACGTATTCGAAGAGAATCTTTTGCCTAAGACTGTAACTGCTTTGATTTTAAAACTAGTAAATAAAATGGACAAAGGATACGTTAAAAAAGACCAATTTTGTATAGCTTCTTTCGAAAGGCGTTGAAGAATATCTTCAAGACCTGTACAAAAATTCGATTTATGGTAAGCTTGGCTCCACCGACTAAAAGCCTGGTTTAAGCCTTGACCTCATGAAATGATGAACAATAAAGTGTTGCAACGATGTGGCGATCTCTATTCACTATTACGTCTGAGTCATTTTCAACAATAAAAAGAAATGGCCCTATGACACTACCATGCGGCATATCAAAGAAACATTTTTGTGGACGTTTCTTAAGATACCTAAGATTTTTTAAACCCTCTCCGTTTCTGTTGTTTGACAAAGTTTCAAATTTTGTACGGAAATGCTTTTAAGCAAAAGCTTTTAAAGATTAAAGTTCGAAGTAGTCAACATTTAATAGGAAACACTTTTATATGAACATCAAAGTTCCTTCTCCATAGTACATTAGCAAACAAAATTTACATCGCACTACTTTTTTCCATCTTTTAGAGAATAAAGTAACCTTTTTGTTGCCAAAATGTAGAACAAAACAAAATGTCATTTAATTAAAAGTAATTAATTACAATTTAAAAAAAAAAAACATTCTTTCTTTGTAAGAAAGATCCGTTCCAAACGTCTAGAGCTATAAAACAACAAATTGATGACGAATATGGTGCAAGGGTAACATCACCACCTGTGCAATTTAGTCTAGCAGAAGGAAAGACTAATGGCTGCGTTGCAAGGAGAAAGCTGCTTGTGTCAACAAAGTTACCTTTAAGGATTCGCAAAAGAACATTTGCAAAAAACCGTTACAATTCCAAAAAAGTGGACGAATTCAAGTTTAACCGATTCGGATTCACAAAACCATGACGATAAAACACTGTGGACGCAACTCAATGGTTTTGGCAGTGAGACCGATAGTAAGAGCACCTGGCCGGATGGACCAGCATCAATACTGGCAAATTCTAGATAACAGTATGGAACCTTATGCATTTGTAATATTCGGCTTGGTCCAACAATTAAAACTTATTCACACTTTGTAAATAAAACACAAATTAATTTTATTCAAATCGCTCACAAACTTATTTTTTCAACACTTTCAATTATTACTTTTCAAACACAGTCTTTACTTTATCGCAGTTCACAATCAATAATGAACCGCTTCGCTTAAGAGCGCCTATTTATATACCTCAAATCGGTTCGAGAAACTACTAGGTTCTTGTAGGCGCTGAATGTTCTCGATACTTAACGAAGCGAGTTCTCCTCTTAACCACTAGATGTTGCCCCTTATTCTAAATGTACTACACAAGTGTTTACTAATACAAATACAACTGTTGCTACGTACTTATTCTAATATAACACGATATTAGAGTGAAAGAGATAAAGAGTGAAAACAACAACAGCACACCAACATGACCCAGAGTAGTAAAATTTATTTTATTTTAATTTTGTATTATTATTTTCGATTATATACTGTTCTATCTTTTCTTCTATCTATCTTATTCTTCTTTGTCTCTTCCATTTTCTTATCTTTTTTCAATTACTTCAAATTTATTGTCTGTAGATATTTATGTAAAAGGAGTTGTTTTGATACGCTTAATACTATGAGTATGTTGCTAAGGTATCGCTGTAAAACTACTCATTACAGAGTCGAGTGAGTTGATGGTGGGTTCCACTGGTAGCAGCAGTGACGGTATACTTCGAACAATGGTAAATATTTTTAGCCATCGCGTTGAAGGGTTCAAAGTAAGCCATATTAATGCTCAAAGTTTGATGCTGAAGATCGACGAGTTTAGATATTTGTTTGAAAATTCTGGAATTGACGCGGTTTGTGTTTCGGAAACATGGTTCTCGAAAGATATAAGTGACGCTTCATATTCTCTCAAGGGTTATAATCTTTTTCGCTCAGATAGGATTGACCGAGGGGGTGGAGTGGCGATTTATGTCAAAGAGGGTATAATTTGTAAAAAAAAAGTTTTCTCGCCATCGGATTCACCATGCGAATACCTTTTTATAGATATAATAGGGGAAGTCAATAACCTTCTACTAGGCACTATTTATAGGCCGAATAAAAATGTAGATTTAGAACCTATATACAACCTTATGGACCAAATAACAATAAGTTCCACAAATATTATTATATGCGGGGACTTTAATAGCAACTTATTAGTCGATGATAGCTTAAGTGAAAATATGAAATCTTTTGATATGCATTCTGTTAATTTGTCTGTACCAACACACTTCACTAAGACTTCAAGTACTTTATTGGACCTCTTTTTTGTAACTGAGAAAGATCGGGTTGTTTTTTATAATCAACTCTCCGCTCCAGTTTTTTCCAAACACGACCTGACTTATGACTTTTGTACTAAAACTACTTCCGACAACAATATCATAAAATATAGGGACTATAAAAACGTTAACATGTCAGCACTTCAACAACATATTCGTTCAATTTTTTGGGATAATATTTATCTTCTGCCTTCGCCAGATGACCAAGTGGAATTTCTAAATGAAAACTTAAGAGTGCTGTTTAACTGCCACGTGCCTTTGAAAACAAAAAAGGTTAAATGTGAATCGAAGCCCTGGCTTAGTGACAGAATTAAACAATTAATGGACCAAAGAGATCGAACTTATAGAAGCTGGATAGTTTTCCGGGTGGACGAACTTCAGAGAGCTTATAAGACCCTACGTAATAAAGTTGTCCTAGAAATTAGAAATGCTAAAGAACAATTTTTTTCTAGCCGACTAAACATTAATGGTGATGGTCGAAAACTCTGGGAAAATCTTCGAAAGCTTGGAATTGGTAAACAACAACAAAACACTTTAAATAATATTGACAAAAACGAACTTAATCGTAAATTTTTATCTACTCCAAACTATATAATTTCAACTCAACTATCCACTGACTCAACATTACCTTTGATAGACTCTGCATTTAGCTTTTCAGGAGTGAGCAATTTAGATGTTGTGGAAAGTTTTCTGTCAATAAAATCCACTGCTGAAGGAGTTGATGAAGTAAATCCTGTATTTTTGAAATCAATTTTGCCAATGCTTTTACCTTATATTACCCATATCATCACCACAGTTCTTACAACAGGAATTTTTCCTCAGAAATGGAAGATGGGTAAAATAATTCCTATTCCTAAAAACTCACTTTGTGAGGAATTTAGACCAATATCCATTCTTCCATTTTTGTCCAAAGTTTGTGAACGCATTATGCAAAAACAACTGAATGACTATATAATCAGCAACAATTATTTGGTACCAATTCAGTCAGGCTTTCGCGCTCAACACAGCTGCACAACTGCACTTCTTAAAGTCATTGAAGATATAAGGACCGAATTGGATAAGGATAGCGTAACGTATTTAGTTCTTCTAGACTTCTCCAAAGCTTTTGACATGGTGAACCACACCGTGCTGATGAATAAGCTGCGTTGTGAGTTTAACGTATCTTCAGATGCAATAAAATTACTTTTTTCTTATCTTAGCAACAGAAAACAAGCCGTTTATTTGAATAATAGTCTGTCTGAGTACCTACCTTTACTTAAAGGTGTTCCCCAAGGTTCTATTTTATCACCCCTGTTATTCTCGCTGTATATAAACGAAATCGCTTCTCTTATTCCCGACACTTCAAAGCACTTTTATGCAGACGATATACAAATATATAGAAGTTGTTCACTAGGCCTTATCGAAAACTGTGCTTTTGATATCAATCAGGATCTCGAGCGGATCTCAAATTGGGCAGCTGATAACGATTTGGCTCTTAATCCAAACAAATGCAAATGCCTTGTGATATCCAAAAAAGAACTTGATTTGTCATATTTTCCGTCAATCATGCTAAATGGTACTATATTGGAATTTGTAAACACTTCTAGGAACCTTGGTGTGGTTTTCAATAGGACACTTACATGGAATGACCATATAAACTCATTAGTAGGAAAAGCATATGGCACTTTAAGAACATTATGGACTGCTCAAGGCTTTACGCCGATTAAAACACGAACTCTACTTGCTAAGTCTTTGATTTTACCAATCTTAACCTACGGATGTGAAATCTATCACAATTGCGATTTCTATAGCAAAAACAAATTAAAAGTAGCCTTTAATAGTGCCATACGATATATTTATGGATTAAAAAGATATGACCATGTTTCCCATCTGACAAGAAGCTTTTTAAAAATGTCTTTCGATAACTATATCAAAATCCGAACATTGATATTACTTTTCAAAATTATAACTACGCGAAAACCAACATATCTTTATGAACAACTTCGGTTTTCAGTATCAAACAGGTCAACTTATTTAATTCATCCTCGTTTTACGTGTCTTACATCTGAGAGACAATTTTTCATCAATGCATGCCGCCTTTGGAACTCGCTCCCACCTTACTTGCGAGAACTTAGTGACATACAAAAATTTCAAAAAAGTTTACATGATTTCATTTCTAATCAAAACGACTAACTTATCTTCTACAGACATCTCACTTCTAATTATCTATTTCTTTCTTTTTTTTTCATTCTTTTTTCTTTTCCTTTTTCTTTTACTTTTTTTTAAATAATCACCAACAGTAAAGATACATTTAAGTTTTTTTACTCTTCTGTTCATAGATGTACATATTATTATATATTTTTATTATACTTTTCTTTTTTTTGGTTATTTAAATTCACTTTCATATTATACACAAATGTAACTTATTTTTTTTTAAATGTTATCATATATTATTATTCATAAGCTTTCACTACCTTATAAGATTCTTCTTAATGTGTTAGTAACAATTACCAATAAACTAAACTAAACTAAACTAAGTGTATACACATTACACATTTTTAAAATATGCCATTAACTTGGCGATTTGTCCACGATAAATGATTTTAAACACATTGCCAAATCAATCCAGACTTGGCTGCGAGAGAACCAAATTCAACTTTTAAATTAGCCACCACAGAGTCCTAACCTCAATTTTATTGAGAACCTGTTAAACTATGTTGACAAGACCATAAATCAAAAAAAGATTCTAAATTTTTACGACGTATGGACCGCAGTTTAGCTGCCAGCATCTTGTGAAGAGTTTGGCAACTTAAGTGGTTAGGCCACCTTAGAATTTCCGAAAAATCGACTTTTTTGATCTTTAATTGTTCCCTATAGGATCTCAAAAAATGTTGTTCAAAAAGATTATTGCCGGAAAAAACCTTATAGCACTCGGTTTTCAAATTTTTGTATTGCAAGCAAAATTACTTATGATTTTCTACTATTCGAAACTTACAACTCTATTGTCTCAATACTGTCTTTTTTTAAGTTTGCTGAACTCATAACTTGGACAATTTTCAACCGATTGACTTGAAATTCTTTGAAAGAATATATTCTATCGTGGGACACTGCGTAGTTCATTTCTTATTTAAAATTATGTGACGGTTTTGTACACAAATTTTGCGTTTTTAACTTTAGAAGTGAGCTTTTTGACGAAAAATCAATGTATTACAAAAATTCTGAGTACTTTGGTAGCAGTTGATACGAACAATCAAAAAATATTCATTAACTTTTTATTCATTTCAAAGTTACAGGAGTTGTAAATCCGGCTGTGGACTCTTAAAAAAAGACATCATCTCAAAAACACTCTAGAGCCGTCATTTTGAAATGAATCGTTTAATTTTGTTTTAAATATTTAATAAGTTTAGTAAAACTCTCTGTAATTTTATAGTTTTCCTGAAAATAAAAGTCTCCAATGAGCTTATTTTCGGCTCTATGTGTCTCTAGCCGGTTTTAAAAATAAATGGTACCCTATTCAATTCAAAAATAGATCATTCGTTATTGCATTTCTCAAATGTTTTCCTAATTAATTACTGATATTGCTATTAAAACTTCCATTAATTTAAAAAATTGAATTCTTGAGTTATAAATTTCAAAATATGTATACCTATGCAAACACAATTTTGTTAAAACTCGAGTTTTTCTCACATTTATACTCTCCTTAAAAAAAAAAACATGTGAATACAAGTGCTATTTTGTTTTCCATCACTGTATTGTTGATCCATATTTTTAACGATTGTCAGTTAAGCGAGTCCTTTCAGTCAATTGATGTTTACATTCAATTTTATCTTTACAAATCTATGTTCACAAATATTGAAATCACCATTCAAAGTACCCTTGAACTCTTATTTTTGTTTATTCAAAATATGAATATAAATTGTTTGATTTTAACTAAAAAAAGTCATGTTCATTGTTCAGCCATGCATCAACTTTTGTAAATTCACATACATGAAATTAAAAAATAATAAAATTTAATAATCACTATATTCAAATATTGTAAACCTGACCTCTTCAGTCTTTTATATAATATCCCATTCATATCACCCAACAAAACAAATAACCCAAACCATTTAACTCCCATCAGTCAGGATTTCAAACCCTCTCCATTTCAATTTCATCAAACTCCAACACTACTCGTAGGTTTATAAAAGTTTACACCCCCTCCAAACAAAAAGAGAGAGAGAAAAAAAACAACATTTAAAAACGATGTTTTCCAAAACTCATGCGGTGGAATTTTCAATTTCGAAAATATGTCTGCCAACAAACAATCTGCAGCCATAGTTCATACCTCTTATCTCTCTGTCTACCTTATGCATAGCCATTGTTATCTCTTACCGAGAGACATTGCCGATGCTATACTCATTTACACATAGTTTTTAAAAAAGGAAAATATTTATATTCAACCAAAAAACTCATCAAATTCCATTACCAAGCTGAAGTAGACGCAGAGTCAGAGGCAGAGCGGCACATATGACCCTTTAGTTCATCCAGAGGCCCTGCAGGCAAGTTTGGCTACAGCATTCCTTGACTGTTCTGAATTCTGGATCCTGGAATACATCCATGAACAGAACACAATATCCACCCCCTGACTGCAAACAAAACAACTTATCGCTCTCCGTATCAACCATCAACCGCAATCTATTCGCCCCCTTTCCCCTCCTCGCCATCATTTCAGAGCTGGCCCTTTGGTTGTTTTTGTTTGGCAAGGATATACGCAGGGAAGGATTTGCTTTACTATCTGAACTTTTACAAAAGGAGTAGTCATCCCAGGAGTTAGCGACACACCTCGTCGTCATCGTCGTCGTCCTTGTTCGAAAATGATGGAAATTAAACAAACGAAGTGAAAACTATCTCCACCCTCAACATATCCTTGTGCATCGGCTCATAGTCCAGGACTATTGTCCAAAAGGAGCATATTGATTGAGTTGAGAGGGTTAGGGCTCCTCTGCCTCTGGTCTGATATAGGTATGTGTTGTATGCATATGATAAGTGCCTCTCGGTGAGTTTCCAGGAGAAGGATCTTTCCAAACAATGACACACGATGACAATAGTTTCTGAAAATGACCAACAGAGTTCAGTTGAGTAGTTTTGTTGGTGTTGTTGGCGGTCGATAGCGGTAGTGGGTTTTAGGGGGTGATTTATAAACCGAACATGCGGCCGAGGAAGAATAAGTACGAAGAAACATGGAGGCAGAGGTATTAAACGGACGATATGAAGGATGGACAGGACACTTGGACATGTGTCGTTTCATTCATAACAAGGATAAGAAAGGGACTCTTCACTCTCCTTCGCTTTGATTGTGACAATGGTACTTAGCTATATACATACATATATACGAGCATATTGAATTAAATGTAACATTTCAAGTTCTCTTAACATTTATAATACTATACAAACATACGAAATACATATTATTGTAGTCTTCTATAACTGTTTCTTTTTTGTTATTGTTTGTCTATCGAACAAAGAATTGAATAAAAAAGGTTTATCGTAATTCTATTTCCACAATTCTATTATTAACGACATTTTATTGATTATATATTTATTTATTTTGTTTACTTATTGTCAATACAATTCTAGGATATTTCATTTTGGGGGTAAAAAGAAAGTAATTTATTGATAATATTATTAGAAAAAGTAAAAGAGAAAGAGGGATAGATAAAGTCTTAACATTTTTATTAAGAAGGAATCAATTGGAAATGACCAGAAGTTCATGATAATATTAAATGTCACATGTATTCAATGAAGGAAATAAGAAGTTCAAAGGGGAATAACCAAAAAGAAAGCTTTTTTCTTTTCCTATTAGTGCCTCGAGAAGTTATCCTTATTTTTATGGCGAAATATCAGTCAATTTCGTCCATCTTATTGTGCACCTTAGGTAGACACAGAAATTATTGAAACATCCCTTAAAGTTGAAGATTATTTCTTCGTTAAAGAACTAGAAATATTTAAGTAGTTCAAATAAAATAATGGCAAAGAAATCTCTGATTTTTACGGCTAAGTCTATTCTGAAGAGAACAAAAATTAGTTCAATTAAAAGCAACTAAGTTCAAGTTAGCTCCCAAACTGTTTTTACTTGCGACATATAGGAACTATATGGCAAGTTTTGCATTCGTGCAAAATTTCGAACTCGAGATTTTAATCAAACATGATATTACGATGGTAGAGAAGTCGAAAAAAGTGGGTCCCGCGATTCCGTCCGGTCAATTTTGTCTGTCTGTCCACGCTCCTACAGCCTAAACCATTGGGTCGATTGAGTTCAAACTTGGAAGTTAAGGTTTTGAGCAGATTTGCGTTAGGCGTTTTTTTCATTTTTTTTTTAAGATCAAAACTAACAGTGGCCCCCATACAATTTTTTTGTTCAAAAAACGAAAATTCGAATTTTCTCAAAAACAAACCGATAGATTTTTTTTTAAATTTTCTCTAAAATTTTATTTTTTAACTTGGCTTCTTTTAATAAGAAAAACATATTTTTGTATTGCTCAGGAAAGGTACCGCTCATAGAACCGTTTTTTTGTTTTTTAATTTTCTCAGCAACTTTTGAACCGATTTCAATAATTTTTTTTTCTGAACGAGCTCTTATATTGCCTTAACAATATTTGATTATCAAAAGTGCAATTTTTTATTGTTTGGATTTTTAAAAAAATATTCAAATTTTTTTTTCAAAATTCTATATCTCAAAAACGGGTGAACATTTTTTACGAAATTGAAATATAGAGCGTATATTTACAATCACTAAGCAACTGCATACCAAAAATATTTTTAGAACAAAATGGAAAAATTTTATATATAAAAAATTAATTTTAAAAAAAACCGCTCTAACGATTTTCAAAAAAAAAATTTGAAAAATCAAGGGTTTTTTGATTAATAAAATGGCATTTAAATTTTTGAAGACAAACTTATTTTTCAGGTAAAATTTTGAATCTTAAATTAGTTTTTTTTAAATTATTTTAACTGTATTAAATGTAACCCCCCCCCTCCCAAAAAATTGAAAAATGGAGGTTTTTTCCACAAATCAAATGGCATATATATCTTTGAAGACAAACTTTAATATTATATAGATACTTTTTTAAACAGACTCTTTGCATACAGGAGCAAGTTCGTGCGACCCAGTCGTGCACTTTATTTTTCATGGAAAAATAAGTAAAATTATTAGCCATGTAATACATTTAAATATTGTTAATTTTACCTTAGTCTAATCCCATTAAGCAGATCAACCAAAGACGCTACCTTTACGTTTTGTAGTGAAATATGTGACAGTATTTTAACAATCTGACTTCCATGTAGATGCAGGGAAGCGAAAGGAACCGAAAGGTTTTATAAGCAGAACTGTTATCGTGGAAGGAAGAAGTGCTTACTTGCACCTCCACGTGAAGACTCCTCTACAGCAAGTTGAGAAATCAATACAGATCGAAAATTCTCAATCTTGTGAATCAACGTAAGAAGTTACGGTTTACTTCCTTCTTAAAATTTAATTTTAAAGAAAGATGGTTAACAACCGCACTGTGTCGTCCGCTCCTGGGGCTTAGGGGCAAGACTAATAATAGAAAATCATCAATGGTGGGCATAAAAAAAACTGTAAATTATTAAACCGTTTATTCAAGTAAACTGTAGTTACATAAATAAAGTCAATTGAAGTTGTATTAAAAACCATTTATGTAAGAAATGATATATACTGTAGATAGGGCTCGGCTGATTTCCTCTCTTCAAGACGTCGGGCGATCATTTTTAGGGCTATCTTCCATAGATGTCACTTCATCGAAGACTAGCAGTCATACCACTGTTGACGTGGTAACCACGTGATATGTCTGTTTACTGGTTAACTCCAGGGACATACAATGGAATGGCCTCATCACGAGAATTTCGTGGTGGCTGTGGTTATTCTATATGCATAAGGTATTGATTTTAATTGCTTTAAAAATCAATACTTAAATAGGTAAAGCCAATACCAAAGGTTACCAAACTTGTGAATTTGTTAAGTCTTGGTTGCTTAAAAAGAGCAGCTCACTTGATATGGCCAATCACGGTTTATAAACACACAAAAAACACAAAAAGGACTTCCGTGTAATAACTGTTAATAACACTTGTAGGAAAAATTAAGTTTTTTGTTTTGTTTCACATTATAAATAATTTTTCTATCACATCAGATTTTACAAAAATATGCCAATTTCTTCACATACATACGTCTTAAGCCGTCCTAATATCCTGTCTAGCTAGGCCAGGTACTACGCCTGATCACTAATACCCGATCTTATTTCACAACCCTTTCCTAGAAAGTAATACTGGTCTATAACGGGTCTAATCATCATCAAATTCTAATCAGCATCAAATTCCCAAATTGTATTATTCGCCGTGTAAGTAATGTTAATAAGACTTTGAACATTTTTTTTAGGGAACAGTGAAGAAAAGATGTTATCCCAACAACCCGGAATAAGGACAATATCATCCAAGTAATCCGTAAAATATAGCTCAAAATTAACAATAAGGTCTTCGAAAATAGAAGTGACCGAATGTGCTATAACGAAGACAGCTGATGCAGCCTCTTCAACGTTGTTGTGTTTCAGTCATGGAAATTTTTGTTTTTACCAATGAAGCCAAAAAACGGGTGTTTTTTTTCAAATCATTTTGACAATTGTCAGTTGATTTATGCTCAGTTTGGTTTACAATTTCATAATAAACAGACTTCTTTCTGAACAACATACCTTTGCAAATCGTGCCAATTAATTACCAAAATAATAGTTTGGTTCGCGTGAGACCTTTTGATTTATTGAAGGTAGCTTTTTGCGAACAGATTAACTCAAGGCCAGGGCATGTAGCGTTGCCCTTAAGATCGTGCGATTTAACACCGCTGGACTACTATTTTTTGTCAAGTTATTTTAAGTCACTTATTAAGGCAGATAAGCCAGAGATAATTACCGCATTGGAAGAGAATTTTCGGTGCGTTATTGCTGACATAATTCTCCAAACGCTACAAATATTGTTTATAAATTGGTCCTCTTAGCTGGAATTTATTCGAGTAAGCCGCGGCGGCCATTTGCCCGAAACCACTTTTGGAACATACAAATCCTTCATAACAGATACATTCTTAACCATAACATTATGTTATATGTGTTTTATTTCTTCTTGAAAACTACCACATGTCTAAAACACCTTTTACATGGGAATAATTCGTTTTTACCCATTTTACCACATTTTTTCCAAATTTCACTTCTTTGCAATTTATGCTACCAACAAGACAAAGATTAGAGTAAAAACAGAAGTTTTAATATTTTGAAAAATACATTTTGTAGTGAACAAAACACTTGCTCAAATTTTAAAAATACCAGTTTTCAGCTTTATTTTTATAATATATTTCGAAAACTTGATGTGCTAGCCTGGTTTCGACAACGGAACCGTTTGCTTCTTTGTGTAAAAACCGTAGATGGTTCTCTAAGATTTATGTTACAAAGGTAAAATTTAACAACTTATGAAGATTTTGTGCAATACCAAAAATATTTAAACTGAAAATTGAACATTGGTTTTTACCTATAGATTTGGGAAACCATCAGGAGTTTTATTTAAAAAAAAAAAACTACTTCATAAAGCCTCAAAAAACCTTATATACATACATACATATTATGTGTTTTTGTTTCTATTTTTAAAAGTAATATCACACAAATAGCGTGATTTTGAAGCCGGATTTGAATTAAAGCCATCAATATTCATCGAAAAAATGCAATTTGATTGCCAGAAACAAAACTAGTATCATTTATTTTCATCATTTTTATCAGGAAGAAGTTGGCTTGATGGTGCTTAAAGTGATTCAACAGTGTTTTGGTACCACAAGAATATGCATTTGGACCAATTTTGTTTTTTATTTATTTTATTTTATTTTATTTTCAAAGGATACAATATAAATAAATTTACATTGTCCGGATTATAACGCCGGGGTATACTATGCCCATATGGCGGTTACTTGCAATACATTTTAGGTTTATATATTAATATTTCAAATACATATATTTTTATCTATATAAGTTAAATATATACATAAATTATATATTACATAATATATATATTAAATATAATGAATTTATTAATTTATTACATGAGTAGTTGTTACATTAGTAGAGTGTGTAAAGATAATGATATTATATTTCAAATTTGAACTTTATGCTTTGCTAATAGCGGAAACAATTTTGAAGTACTGGGATGTACTGAAGGATCTAATAATTCTTTGATGCTGGGAACGTTTCCCTTGAAGTGTTCCTTTGTTATTCTGCAGCAATGCAAAATATGTTTAACTGTTAGTAGTTCTCTGCAAAAGTTGCATAATGGTGGAATTTTGTTTTTTATTTCCATAAACTTTTCCTCAAAACCAGAACATAAACATTAACCTAATTACAGGTTATTCTGTTGACATGGCTTGACTTCCACGCGCTTACAAGGTGCAATTGACTCAAAAACTAAAGCATCTTGACCATTTCAAGCATCGGCAATGGTGGCTAGAAATGGTATCAGTGGATGATCAATTCTTGAAGAAAATCATCGTCAGTGATGAGGCACATTTTCAGTTCAGTGGATTCGTCAATAAGCTGAATTACCGCATTTTTGCGAATGATAATCCAAGAGTAACTGATTGGTGCGGTTTATGGGCTGGCGGCATCATCGGACCGTATTTTTTTTCAAAATGAGGTCGGTCAGGCAGTTACCGTGAAGGATGTTCGCTATCGTGTGATGATTACGAACTTTTTATGGCCCCAAATTTGAAGATATATGGATGGAATTGGAAGATAGGGACGATATGTCGTTTAAAGATGACGGTGCCCTTTGCCACACTGCTAACGAAACAATGGGACTTTGTGCTACAAATTCAATGTCCGTGTTATTTCAGGTGGTGGCGATATCAATTGGCCGCCACGATCATGTGATTTGACACCGTTGGACTTTTTTCTTTGGGATTATTTGAAAGAGAAGCACATTAAAGGCAAAGAACCTCAATTATGCCTCAGCGTCATCCAAAAATAATGGACCATCGGATGATGATGATATATTTTGTTTCATACATACATAATTAAAAGCATACCAATAGTATCATAATAAAAAGAAATGACAATAATTTCCTAGATAATTTGTGTTTTATTCAAAGTTAACATCGGCCTTAAAAATTTGGGTTGGGTACCCTAGCCCCAAAGCAAAAATCCCCAAAACAAAATCCCCATAACAAAATCCCCAAAACATAATCCCCAAATCTAAGATCTCCGAAACCAAAATCCCCAAAACCAAAATCCCCAAATCCAGAATTCCCAAAATCAAAATCCTTAAGCACAGATTCACCATATTTCGAGTATATCTAAGAAATTATGTTTGGCGCCAAAATCCTTAAGCACAGATTCACCATATTTCGAGTATATCTAAGAAATTATGTTTGGCGCCAAACATAATTTCTTAGATATACTCGAAATATGGTGAATCTGTGCTTAAGGATTTTGATTAATATGGTGAATCTGTGCTTAAGGATTTTGATTTTGGGAATAATTCAAAACAAAGTTAAGTTGTGTTTTTCTCTTTATTCTCTTTTTTATTATATACACTTTTTACTAAACAAAAACATAAGTAATTAGTGCTATCTATGTTTTTCAAAATTAAGGCAAACATTTTGAATTCATGGTATTAAATAAACATATGAAACAAATATTTTAGCATAGTGATATGTTATATGATATAAATTTTAAAAAATCAAGTTTTTCAATTTCTGACCGCCGCCGCCATGCCGTCTTTTGGTCTTATGTATTTACATGAATTGATTGACTTTTTTTTCAAAGAAGAAATAAAAGTAGATCTTGACAAGCGAAGATTCTATAGAAAAGTAAATCTACTTCGATCGAAGTAAAGAACGAACCCTGGAGATGTCTGTTCTCATCAGTAAAAGCAGTTTATGCTTTTAACCTTGATGGAGAGTTTAACATTGTTGTTAAAATAATTCTTAAGAAAAAGCACAATATATCACCAAGGCCTACACACAAATCATGAAAACCAGCAGGCATTGACGGAGTTTGAAAATTTTAGATTTGGGGATATCGTTTGTGGATTATGGGCATGGGGATTTATAGATCCTGGGGATTTTGTTTTTGGAGATTTTGTACTTAAGGATAACGAATTTGTGGATTTTTAAAAGTGTGGGGATTTTTGTGATTGGAGATTTTGCACTTGGGCATTATGTCGGTATCCCTAAAAATTTAACTGCTCTTTATTACAAAGGAGACGGCGCGCGGCGTGCTTTTGGGCTATGAGCGTGCACAACCAAAAGTGGTACCCAAAGAAAGGTGAAAGCTGTAAACGTTATTCCTTGACTAAATACCAGGTTTTTAAAATGCTTTTTCAAAAATGCTTAATTATTCTGAAAGACCCATTTATGTAGATCACATAAGAGAAAAATTTACTGGAATTATTTATAAAGGCCTTCTTTTAGATATATTATGCAAAATCTTTAAAATTCTTGACTTGTTTTAATAAATAGAGTTTTAATAAAAATAATTGGTAAACGAGAAGCGTAGAAGCTTATTAAGTGTAAATATTTATTTTTCCTTACATCTAAGAATTAAAATAATTTTTTGTTCCAAATCCAATGGTTCGCCCTTCCTATGTTGAGTTATCACTGAATAACTGCATCTGAAAGTTTTGATGGAAAATGCGGCAAAAAAGGATGCAAAATACCCGGTCCAAAAATTTTGTAGGCGGGGTTGTAGTTTCAAGCACAAACTTTAAAGAATAATAGCAACTTCAAAATTCCAGGTTTACTTTTGTATTTTTTTTTTAATTGAAAATGGATTTCATTCTTAATTTTCAAAGAATTAAGTTTTTAGAATAACTCGTAATACATCGGGGCTGTCACCTTTAAAATTTAACGAGGTTTTAAGATGACATTCCTGTTATCCATATAAAATAAAATAAATAGAATATACACGTTTTTCATTTTAAGCGTTTGTATATTTATGGGATAAAATGTTTTTTTTTTTTCTGAATTTATTATGTTTTCACAAAAAATATAAATAAAAACAAAAAGACCATTTCGCTTTTAACATAAATAATTAAAAAACAGAACATCTCTTGAGTAAAATATTCCCAACTTTCGGCTTTAATTATATTTTTTAAGTGCTATACAAGTTTTTCGAAAAGGTAAATGTAAGTAACAAAGAACAAAATGTTCTGCAAAATTTTTGTTATGTATCAAATTTATCTTAAAAGAAAAAATTTAATAGCTTTTTATGTAAAATAAGCACACAGAAAAAAAAATAAATTCATAACTAAACTTGCGTTCATTATCATAATCGCACACAGAGCACCAAAATTTAATGCGTTTTCGTACGTCCTTAAAAAAACGCCTGTGGGACTCCAAACAATTACCTGCCAGGAAAAATCGCATAAAATGTAATGGTGCATATATTGCAGATAAATTTTGAAGGCGAAAAAAGCAAAAAGCTATACCTACCTAATGTCAACTTTGTAACGAAAAATTACGTAAATGAAAGGGAGAAGAAAAAATAACTTTTTGACAAGCGAATTTGTTTGGTTTAATGCCTGTTTACACCAAACCAAATAACTAATATGAGAAACAGGATCAAAATTGACAGCAGTGACAAACTACGCCTTAACTTCTAAAATATGTTATTTAACGACCAGTTACACAAGCAGTAGAATTTGTTGTTCAATATTTTAAACCACCAATGAATTTGGATTGATTAAGGCGCAGCTTCATTTTAAGTATGTATTGTACATATGTAATGGTATATTTTTTTTAATTTGTTGAACTCTGGTAGAAAGTAACTATTTACCATTTGGGATCTGTCAAAACATGACCAGCAAAATTTTGACATATATAAGTTTTAAGTTTTTTATTTGACATTTGACAGATCTAATTCTCTTGTAGCAAGATTTGTGTTGAAATTATCACATGGATTCACCCAATGTCAAAAAACTATCTAACAGAAATCTTTTCGGAAAAAAAGATCATCAGATTATCATTTAAGCATGTCATTAGACATTCTTTAATTAATTATGTCATAACTTCTTTTTGAGCTAAAATGTTATTTTGTATTTCGAAATAAACATTTACTTAAATAATATCTTAAGATGAAAATAAATAAAAGGATTTCTTCCCAAAAAAAGTACAAAAAGTGTCACTCAAGTATGCCGTCTTGCTGTAACCAGGCATTAAAGCATCAGATGAAAATGCGGCAAAAAGTTTTTTTTTTTTTTGTTTGCCTAAACCAACAACAAACCTTCCTTGATGGGATTTATCCCTACAAAATGGAATTAAATTACTTTTTACCCAACAACCCTCTTTCAAAAAATAGGAAAACGAAAAAAAAGGAAGAAAATAAAAGTAAATGACATAAAATCCGTCACCTCTTGTCCAAGTCACAACAATAGATTTTTGTGCTGCACGGGGGAGAGAGAGGATGTGGTGGTCATAGGCCAATTTCACAAGGAATTGCAGAGAAGAATGTTCAAAATTCATCCCCTTCCTTTCGACTGTCCCACAAGTTCTTGTTTAGTCCCTGTTCAGCTGTAAGTTCTACGTATTCCTATAACCTTCCTACCTTTATGGCCACGAATTGTCAAATTGGATTTTCATTCGAGCAGAAGTGATTGTTGGTTTCACTCTCACTCTCACTCTAAGATAAATCCATCTCGGTTCGGTCTGTTCGTCTACAAAATTTTCTACTCTTGTCAATTTTACCCTCGACTGAATGACATAACGAAACGTTACTTACTTATGGTAGAGTAGCAGACGAACATTATTGCCGCATGAAAAAGTTTAACGATTAAATTCTAACATCTGGCTAGTTCGGAGTTCGAGCTCGAGTTCGCGGATTATTATTATATTAAGATAATAATTGAATATTTTGAGCCATCATCGTCTTCGTCGTGTTTCTTTGGGTTTGCTAATTTATGATAAACTTATGTCAAGAGGACCCAGTCTCAACCTCAGCATGAAGGACGAATGAGACTGACTTCCTTAAATTTAATTTCGAGGTTAAAAAATCGTCATGTTCATACATATAATCTTGCCATCATCAAAGATTGAAAACGACAATTAGTTTACGATTACGAAGGAAGACGAACAAAAATAAAAATGAACGGAAATGCGACATCTTGATTTCAAAAGAATTGCTGTAACGTAACGTAAATTAAATTCTCAAGGACTAAGAATTTTATAGAAAGGAGGAAATCAGGAAATATTCAAGTAATGAAAGTACCATTTTTTATTACTTCATGATTTATGGTTATATATACGTAGATATATATTTATTCGTTTGTATATATGTATGTATATGTATATATCCTTGAAATACAAAAGTCATTGTATGGAGTTATAAATACGGTTTTTATGGGTTCGCATGCTGCTGAAGAGGAAATAATTTTCGGTTTATTTTTGTGTACTCTTATAGAAATAAACGTTCGAGAGGGTTGAAAAATTATGATCGACAATTATATGCAGATATAGCAAGGATTACATTATTTAATAACTCGTATTTTATGTCATTTATTATTTGATTCAAAGAATAGAGTGCTATTAACATTTGAGAATAACATTTTATAGAAGAAAGGATTAGGTTCAATTTGGAAGCACAATGAAATCGTTTAAAAACACGCGCCACATGTGGGAGAATAGTTAAGTTGAAGAAAAACTGTTGGCGGGGATAACAAAAAGACGAATAGAATTTATTGAAAAACATTGAAACGAACTGTTGCTTTATTTCTATAGATTTGTGTTTATATTTAAATTAGACAACAATGGTACCAGTGTGTCACAGCAAGAGAAAATGTTGCAAGTGTGCACAAGGGCTTAACGCCAGCCATTTTGTAATCTCTGATTGGTCAGCTGTCAAAAATGTTGCTTCTATTTGAGAACACTTTTTTGAAAGATATTGTACTAAAATAAAAACTTTGGTTTATTGTTATTAATTTATCTTGTGAATATTTTATCTAAGGTTTTGTTAAAAAGCAAAGACATGTCTTTTAAATTTTGTTTTGGTAAAATGGTCAATGTATCTTTTCCACCGATAATATGATATAAAAAAAAATAAACAAATAAATTAAGTTTTTGTACTGTAGGTATTATCAATTTTTAAATCTAAGGATTTGAAATTTTATCAAATTACCGATATTTAAAAATATGTTCTGCAATAGGAAGTAAAAGTCTAAAAAAATACTTTTATCCAAGACCACATTTTGTTGTAATAAGAAAGTATGCAACTTTCAAGTAAATCGATTCGCATGTTTTTAATATATCGTGGTCGCTGATTTTGAGAAAAGTTATTTTGATAAAAACACAATTAAGGCTTGAATTTTTATCCCAGTATGAATAACCCCTTTTTAAGCAATCAGCGCCGTAACTTGCACTTTGGCTTTAAAAAAAAAAAGACATTTGTTTCACCAAACCGAAGTAGCAGCGATAATATTCTTCGTTCGATTTCTTGATGTTTGTTCCAAGGTAGGTTAACTTCTTGACTACCTTGAAATTACTGCTTCACAAAGTGAAATCAATCGAAAAATCGATTTTTTCGAAAATTCTGATTAATATTAAAGTTTAGAGGTTTTTTTTGTCAAATATGAAAAGAAAAAACCAGAAATACTATTCCATTACTTAACAAAATAAATGATAAACTTGAATATAACTCTCATCTCTGGGCTGGTGCTCCAGTAACTTATTTAAGCCTCTTGGACAGTATTCAAAGTAGAGCTTTTAAAATGATTGGTGACATTAACATCATCAACTTGTTTACGTCACTCGAACATCGACGCAAGGTTTCTTGTCTAACCCTTTTTTACCGTTATTTTAACGGACTATGCTCTAGTGAAATAGCCAGTTGCATTCCTCCCCTTAAACAATTTAACCGTAATAATCGCGCTCTAGGAATGCCCATCAGTTTACCCTTGAGCCCAACTTCGGCCGTACTATGAAGTACAGAGATTCATTTTTTAGCCGTACTACGCGAATGTGGAAAGCCTTGCCACGCTCTATCTTTCCCTATCATTGCAATGTTCAGGAGTTCAAAATCAATGTACACCGACACCTCCTATTCAACCCTTCCCTCTTTTCCTAATGCTCAAACTGTGTCTTTGGCATATTAAAGGTATAAAAAAAACCTTTTAGTGTTCGTTAATTATAAAAAAAAAAAATTGTACATTTTCCGTAACTTTAGATTTCCGAAACGTTGGATTTCGAGGTTTTACCGATACATTTTTTGTCTAGATAATCAATACGGGAACATTTTTTTTTCAAAACATCTTAATGTTTGAATCCGTAAAGCAAAATTCATTCCAAGTCGATACCTCTACTAGTTTTGCAGTGGAGATTCAAAAAACAGAACGTCTTTCTAAAAACCTTGAATACAGGTTCTAGAGGGTAGGTAATTCGAACCGATTACATTAACATCCAATGGAAAGTTAAAAACGGTATTTTTTAATGTGTGTATTGGACATTACTTATTATCTAGAAGGGATGGAGGGGACCTACAATTAATATGCTGATTCCGAGCGGCTATAGTTTGAGAAAACACTTTTCATGACAAGAATTACATTTGAAGGAGTTGTCAATTTCTCGCAAGAGGCACTACCCGTTAAAAAAATAAACACTAGGTGGAACAGACAGGCTTGTACCTAATACCTTTGGCATGGGGGTTCTACGCACTAACCAGCACGCCACGGGTACTACATTCTCTAGAAAATTAGATAATCTTTAAGTTTCTCATAAATTTCTTTACAATAAAGGGTTTTCCTTTCCAATAGTAACTTGACAACTTGCCCAATTCAAGAACCAAAGTCGCTTCAAATTGTACATCGGTTTCAATTCTTTAATCAGCTTGATCTTGTTTGGGTGTAAGCCAAGATCGTTACGCAAAATACGCCAAAATGGGTTGTGTGCGATAGCAAGTTCTTGAGAACGGCGTGAAATTGACTGCTGCTATATTTTTCACGGCAACATGACACAACGAATATATGTATGCTCTAAACTTATTATTATATGTCTACTAGGGTGACCACTACGACCGAAAATTGAAGTTAACGCTCTTAAGGTTGCGGTGACATACTTCGAAATTAGGTAGAACATTTTTGCAGACGTTGCTCTTTGATGAAGATGTTCAGTTTACTAAACAAAAATTGACAATGACAATTCGATAATTACTAAAACGGTGCGTTAAAAAATGAGATTGAAAGCTATTAAGTCTTTTTTAGAAAACCTGATAGAAATTAAAATTTGAAAGTTTTATGTAAAAAACCAATACTTTCCTTATGTAGCCTTTATTAACTTATAACGCGCACAAGATCAGAAAATATATTTTTCAGCCAGCATTTTTAAGTTTTTTTAATAAAGATAACTGCAATGCTTTTGAAAATTTGAATTCCTTTGTGGAATTTTTAGACTGATAAATTCTAGAATTTCTGCATTAAATAATGTCTGTAAATACATTTTTATTTACGGATTTAAAAGCTATTATGAAACACTTTTTGAGTTAGTTTTGGATTGTATTGGATAAAAGGAAACCTCAACTACAATCTATACATCATTTGAAAATCAAGGATTGATAACTGATTATTATAGATGCACTCATAGGTTTATAGACCAAAAGTTCACATTGAATTTTCAACCCATTCCATAATATTCTATTATCGACTGTCAACTAATCCAATCAATCCAAAATATTACAAAATATTCATGTTAACCGTAGTACTCTTTGATATAAGTTACAACCCTAGAACCTTTGAATAGCAGCAGAACAAGATATTTAAGGGCAGTAAGTTATTTCCAAAGAAGCAACCCTCAAAGAAATTTCTTGAAATCAGAAAATACATATGAATACTTACATTAGGTACTCAAATACATATTATACAGAAGAAAACAAGAAAAACCATTACTGTCTTTAAATTGTGATTAAAAATCGATTGGACAAGCAACTTTTGAACTATTCCTAACCACAAAACAAATATCCATAAGGACCAAATGGTATTTGTATAAAACATTTTGTCCTTTCATAAGCAATCAAGTCAATATTTTATGTTCAACAGCAGTACACATTCATCTTAGGGGCAACCCATTACATCTTTTTCGTTTACACCCATCCTCTTGAAATAATTAGTTTCCTAAACTAACATTGCCTTTAAGGTAAATATTTATTTATGTGTTTTATGTGTACAGCTATGGCCAAAATAATAGGAGCATTTCATAATTTTGTATATAATTTTTGTTAACGATGCCTTAAAGGCGTAAATGAAGGACGGAATGCACCTGAATTGGAACAAAAATTAAACTAATTGGAATGGATTGAGAAATGTTTGCTTGTAGTACAATTTAAGAAGCTCTCAACCCAAGTTCATGAAAACAATTGTTCAAACTTCGAAGTAATAACATAACACTTAAGGGCTACTTTTCCTAAATGACCATGTGTCCAATTATTGTCATGGACGGAATGATTCGGAATAAGCTATACAGTTGACATACTATAGAATTTTTCCAATAAACATGTACCCCTTTAATGGCGTTTTTAGCAGAATAATGACCCCAAGTGTACTGCAATCTTTTCGATTGTGAGTATCAACTATCAATTGACAGTTGATAAATATTAAAGTTTGACATTTATTCTGGAGATACTTGAGAATGTTCCATCAAATTGTTGCGCGAATAACAAGAAAATTTATAGTTATAAACAAAAGGTTGCTTAGTTCCTTAATAAATGAAGTTTTAAAAGAAATGTATTAACAATAAACTGAGAGTTGACACTCGCGATAGGGACGAATGTAAACGAAGCTCTGATTTCAAAGGAACAATATTTATGTTTTTAGTGGTATTCTAAAATACTATTGAGCAAAAGATTAATGAGAAAAAACTTTTAAAACGAATCTTTAAAGAATTGTCGCTGAAATATAGCATTCAATTCTTCTAGAAAAAGTCAATATCAAGTTGGTCTTATTAAGCCGCCAGTTATAGCTATCATTGGTTTTCATCATTGAAAACAAACATTGGAATTTTTTTGACAGGTCGTTTATACGAGGTGTGTTCAAAAAGTACCCGGAATTTTTAAATTCCGCGGGTCTGGAGAGTCCGAAGGTCAACATTTTTTTTTATTGTGTTGGTATACATGCCCCTAAAGTATGATGCAATTTTCAGCATTATTCACTGTTTACTTTGTCTGTGGTAGATGCTAAGGTTCGACGTGTTTTTATGACCTCGGCGATTTTTGCTGAAACTGCTGAATTTTGATCAAAAAAACAATCGCATGTACATCGCTCAAGAGCTGTTGAATGACGTCAACGATGATCCAAGTTTGCCTGAAAGGGTCATAACTGGTTATGAAACATGGGTGTACGGTTATGATGTCGAAACCAAAGCACTATCGTCCACCTGGAAGCATCTAACGTCAAGAACGAAAAAAGCACGTCAAGTTCGATCAAATGTGAAGGTTTTGCTTACTGTTTTCTTCGATTATAATGGTATAGTGCATCAAGAGTTCTTACCACAAGGTCGTACGGTTAATAAGGAGTATTACCTTGAAGTTATGCGACGTTTTCGTGAAGCAATCCGAAAAAACTCAGATTTATGGAAAAACAGTTCATGGCTTTTGCACCACGATAACGTACCTGCTCACTCGTCGTTGCTTGTTCGTAATTTGTTGGCCAAAAACAATACCGTAGTCATGCCCCAACCTCCATATTCACCAGATATGGCTCCGTGTGACTTTTTCCTGTTTCCAAAGATGAAGAGACCCATGAAAGGACGGCGTTTTTCCTGGATTGAAGAAATAAAGGCAAAATCGCTGAGAAAGCTCAAGGACTATCAAAAAGTGAGTATCAAGAGTCCTTCCAAGATTGGAAAAACTGCTGACATGAGTGTATTATATCTGGGAGGGACTACTTTGAAGGGGACCACATTGATGTAAACGAATAAATGAATATTTTTTTGAAAAAACGAAAATTCCGGGTACTTTTTGAACACACCTCGTAGCTATCATTAAAAATTTCTGTCATTGAACAAAATTTCCTGATTGAAACCCATCGAAAAATGTTTACTGACAGAAATCTGTTATTGAAATTGTGTGAAATTGGAACACAAATTAGTGGAACGATTCGTTTTACTTTGAACATAAAAGTATCAGCTGTTCAGGAAAATGAATTTCTCACCGGAAAATAGAAATATAAATTTTTAGAGAAAAATAAATTACAATTACACTTTTTTTCCTCAAAAACAATTCTTTGTGTGATTTCCGATCGATCAATATATAATTTTCATTTCTAAACAAAGGGAAATACCGTCAAATATCGATTCAAACATTTTTCAGATCGATTTCAATGATAGCTATAACTGGCCCCCTGACTTTAAGATCACTTGAGAACGTCGTCGTTTATTAAGATGTTACTTTTCAAAAATTCAAAGAAAAAACCCCTACATAGGGCTTAGTTAAGCCATCTTAATTTAAAAAGTAGTTTCTTTTCCAATAAAATTCGTCATGGTTATCAAAATCTATGGTCTTTTCTAATATTTTCTAAAAACTTTGAGTTTAGTTTGTGAACGCCCCCTTTCACTTAACATCTACCTATCATTGTCAATTTATTCAGTTAACTCAACATATTCATCAATGCGCAACGTCTGCAAAAATGTCCTACCGAAATTCGAAGTCGGTGAGCGTCTGTTCCACTCCGGCCTTACCAAAAGTTGGGCATTGATTAGACCACATTATTTTTTTTTATAATTAGCGAAAACTAAAAGGGTTTTGTATACCTTTAATATGCCATAGACACAGTGTGACCATAAGGAAAAGAGGGAAGAATTGAATAGGAGGTGTCGGTGTACATTGTTTTTGAATTCCTGAACATTGCAATGATAGGGAAAAATAAAGCATGGCAAGGCATTCCACATTCGCGTAGTACGGCTAAAAAATGAATCTCTGTACTTCATAGTACACCCGAAGTTGGGTTCAAGGACAAACTGATAGGCATTCCTAGAAGCGCGGGTATTACGGTTTAATTGTTTAAGGGAAGGAATGCAACTGAATATTTACACTAGAGCATTTTGCGTATGGATCTTGCTGACTCAAGAATTAAAGCCGATGAACCATTTGAAGCGACTGACATACATCCTCCTACTTGGCAATTTGTCAAGTCTTGATTGGAAACCCTTTATAATCCCTATCGTCAATATTCAGTGAAAATATTTATAGTATTCCCTAAATCTTTCGAAAAGTCTTCATAAATTGATAAATTTTACCTGTTACATAAATCTCAAAAAAACTCTAAACCGTTTATTCTTAAAAGGTTTTTAACAGACACAAAAAAAAAGGTTTAAAATTAATGTTTGTTGTTGTGATAAATCCGTCTTCTAAAGAAAGCCATCACATCAAGTTTTGAAACATACTGAAAAGGTATAAGGTTGCTCAAAACTACATTTAGAAAAGACTCATAACTTAAGAGAATTTTGTGAACGTGTGTTGAGAGCAAACACACGATTATATTAATAAAATACGTATGTATGCATACGAGTATATTGTAATTTAAAAAGGTTTAAACTATTCTTTTATTAAACATCTCGTATAAGCCAGACATATTAAGGAATTCGGCAGAATAATTGAAAAATATTAGCCGTGTTTTTTTGGTATTTCATATATAGTACAGTGAGAAATTGCCAAAAAAAACGATCCGCAGTAGTCCGGTTTTTATATTTGAAAGTTGATACAATTGAATATTTGCCAGAATAATTTATCAAAAAATTCAAAAAAAAAAAACGAAATTCAGCCAGGGTTGAAATCGTGTAAGATGATTTTTGATAGTTGACTATCAAAATCAAGAAAATACGTCTGTGTAAGGTGATAGTCGATTTCAAAGTTTTAACCAAACAATTTGACATAAAATAAAAACTTTAATAAGGGGGTTTGTTCGTAGACTACTACATTAACATGCGGTGTTGAAGCGAGCTTCAAGCTCGCCTCAATTCTTTATATACCTGAATCGAGTTGAAATAAGCTTGATTCGACTCGATTCCGGTTGGGGATCGGAATCGAGTCAAAATTTGTGAAGAAAAACCTGTGTGGAGGAGTTGGTTTTACAGATAATGCATTATGGTCTGTTTTTTTGCATGTTTGTGTACAAAAAATATAGTTTTGTTTTAATCAAATTTAAACAAAAAGATTGCACATGGAGTAGGTAGCATATTTCGTTCTTCATTGTTTAACACGAATCAAACTATCTCACTTGCACTTAATAAGAAACATCGAAACACCGTTTACATTTTAGAACGTGCTGTCATACTTAATCATTTTTACATTTTTTTTGTGCGGTGGAAATACCAAAAACATTTATTTAATCTAAACTGAGAAATATTAAATGAAGGTTTTAATCATAGTTTTCCTTCAAATGTAATCTCCAATTCAAAATATCTTTAAAATATTATAAAATTTTTCAGTTGTAAGATATAAATTAAATATCAAATCCCTGAGTAAGCTGCGTATTATAAAAACAAAAACAAAAATTTGTAAAAAGCATTTATCTATGAAAATAAAATATCTATCTATCTTAAACTGAGATAAACCTTTGGTGGAAACATAGCAAAACTTAATTATCTTTTCTATTGTTTTCTCTTGCAAAATAAGCCCAGTTAGTCCATTTTCATTAACAAAACTAAATAATATCAGCAGTAACAGATTGATTTTTTCCCCAATAGAAAACACATGATTCCAAATGCACAACTACTCAACGAACACAGCCATCGAGATACAAATGCAATATCAATCGTACCAACATTTGAAAACGAAATTACATAAGATCCTTTCGGGACTAGTATAAATGTCAAAAACCTATCCGTAGTAAGATTCTACTTTAACTTTTATCGGTAGTATTCATACTGCGGATATTGTTTTTGTTATTCGTGTAAAATCCTACTATACTATTGATAGATTTTCCAACAAAACACGGGTATTAAGATACAACTAGATACCAAAAATTAGTTTCTGTTCATATTTTTTCGACCATAGCTGTATATGTATATTGTATAATCGATTTCAGTCCTTTTTGTCCATTAAGTTTTGTACCAAAAAAATAACACAACAAAAGTTACCTACTGCGCAGAACTATAAAACCTTTCAATGTTACCTATAATATATATATTTTAATGTTTGTCTATATACCACCTCTCTATAAAGTACACATATACCTAATCTGTATTTCTCTAATCCTTTTCGTCCTTGTTTATACATATATAAAGAAAATTCCAACAACATCGACGTTTCAATTGAAAACTTAATTTATTAATAAATAAAAGGTCTTATCAGCTTTCCAGGCCACATACTTTCTCACATTCATGCATAAGTTAGGTTATAATCTAAGTAGTTTCCATATAAAGGATATAGTTTCTCTTTCACATCATGGTGAACAAAAGGACATACCTAGATATAGGAAATCTAAGCCCGAAACAAGCCCAAACGGAACAGAAACGACCGACACGATAGAATTGTCTTTGAAAGGATTTACACAAATTTTATCGACCCCCTGCATTGAGGGTGAGATGACACTAATCCGATTATAATGGTTGTGCTCTGCTCTGCTCAGGCCATTAAAAAAAAGCTCAGCAAACAAGTTAAAAAAAAAAAAAAAACGAAAATTAGAAGAAGAAATAAGAACCTAATGTGCCATTAGTCAAAGCGACCAGTTTGGCTTGTCAAAGTTATTTCTTCCACTTAATTCCTTCAACCTTCTTGCTTCTTTGTCGGTGGCATGGCGATGGTATGGCTGTCGGTCGGCGCGGTAGCCAGCGGCAGTTGATTGGAATGTCATCTTTTCAAGGCATCAGGCTTATTTTTTCTTTGAACTAGAAATTTCTTTAGCCCTAAGCCCTCCCTTAGTTATTCCTTTGAAAATAATAAAACGTTACAAACGACAAAGTTACTTCGAACAGAATAACAGTGTCAAGCTGAATGTCGATATATCGATTGAGAGAGACTCCCCGTCCCCATGCCTGCCTGCCTGCCTGCCTGGGGGTGTCTAACACGAAGCAGGAAAGTCCCTATAGTACACCTAGTCATTTGTCAAAGTCTTAGGGAAAGCCCTGGTACATACTCGTATAGATACGTATCCTTCTCTGCTTTGTGGTGGTGGGGCTGGTGGGAGAAGGAGGGTTGTCAAGCCACCACGAAACTATCGGAGACCGCCATTAATTTTTAATTTATTTACTCCTGCGGTAGATTGTTGTGGTGAACATTAACTGCAGTCTTCCTTCGGTTCCTTTGGTTCCTTTGGCAAAAACAAAACAAAACAATAAAAAAAAGGAAATGTTAAAACAGGACGACTTTTGTGTGTCGGTGTCGTGTATCTCTCTGTGATGTAGGTGCGTGGTGAAGGTACACCCTTGCTTGTGGGTTGTTTTCCCCAAATCAATTTGTTTCGCTTTGCTCGAAACCCCCAAATGGTTGTAGGTGGGATGTCTTGGAACTTGGGAGCGCTGTCAATGGGGTGTTTCGGTGGGTGGTAGATATATGCGAACTGTACAAGCTTTTGTTTTGTCGTGTTTTGTTGTGTTTTCGTCTATGATGATGATGATGATGATGGTTGAGACTTTTCCAGACACAACAAGAGACAAGAAAAGGAAATAGAAGATCTGGTGACAGTTTATTAGATTTCCTCCAGCATAAGGAAGACGACACAAACACGACATAGCTCGTGTGATGATGATGATGACGATGATGATGGGTGGCGATACAGGATGCGCTCGCTATTAACTTAATTATGCTGATTTGATTTCAAAATGCGAAGGATGGTTTTTCCTTGTGGAAATTTAAGTTTTGAGTATACAAACACCGGGGAAAGGATGTATAATTATTTAATGAATTCAGATGCAAAATAAAGTTTTGTTTTACATAAGTTTTTTTGTTTTTGGTTTCTTACGTTAAGTCTTTGATGCAGTTTCATTACACCTGGCGTCGTTTTTTAAAAATATAAAATTTTAGAACTTCTATTTGAATTTTTTAACACTAATACGAAGATGTCGGACAAAGTTTGCATTGGATCTGAGATTATGTTTGAGATGAAAATTAAACCTGTAGTTTTAAGTCCCAAATTTTTAAAGTTGAGGTTGGATTGAAGATGCATTTTAATATTTTATTCTCTTAGCTTAAAAGGTTTTTCGTCATACATATTGAAATTCTTGTTGTTTTATTTATGAGTTAGAAAATCAGAACTGAAATTTTAATGATTGCCTTTAAGCACGTTAAAGATTTAATAAGGAAGCAGAAACCGATTTTCGAGTTAAGTATAAGACATTTTACATTCTTTATGTGTGGCTGAAAAACGAATTTCTTCCAATTAAGCTCAATGAACGGATAAATTATAAATGAATTAAGATGTAAGAATATTACAGTAAAGTTATTTAAGGAATGTAACTTTGTTTTTCGAAAGAACATTGATTATAAAAATGTCGATAAATCAACGAGAGACATTAAACATTAAGGGGGGATTCAGCGATTTAAAAATTGAGACTTAAAAGCACTAAATTCTGTAATGTTTGTATTTTCTCATTGGACAACGCCGCCAAGCATAACGATCTGAGCAAAGGTGAGAACTAAATTTGAAAAGCCGAACAAACTGTTATCAGCGTTACAGTTCAATGGATTAGAAGTTGCACACAAGAGATCATTTATAAATATAAAGAAGACAATCGGAGATAATAAGGAGTCCTGGGAATTTAAGCTATTGAATTCAAATAGTATTTAACAGTTAGAAAGATTATTTCTAATGAGACCTTAATAAAAAACTTTATCTAATGCTTTCCACTTTCTCTAAAGATTTATTCCACTTTTCAGCAAGATAAACCATGAAATTATCAGTAGATTTATTGCTACGAAAGTCATATTTAGGTATGGGCTTGACAAATAATTATTTACAACCACTCGAAAAGAGACCTGTAATGTAAAACAGTTGCAAAAGCTTTCGCAGTGGTGTTTCCATCGTTGAAGAACCTATCTTCAGAAAAAGCGGGGCCCGTAGAATTACAGTGTTGGCCAAAACATTAGCAACTAAACTATCTCCATCTTTATGTCATTCAAAAATTAATATCTTAAACAAATCCTGGAAATTTGTTTCCGAAATTTAATACATTATATATGTACTTCCCAAATAGTTTTCATAACGGTCCATTTGAATATGACACAAGTAGGTTAGGTTAGGTTAGGTTGAGGGGCTGACAGTTGATGTCTTAACCGTCACACTTAGATGAATACAGATCCATTGTGATACCCGTGAGTATTGCTACTCAAGCTAATAAGAAAAACCTATGTGTTCAGTTAGTCAAGCCATTTAGAGTCTTTGACGAAGTTCAGAATGTTAGTACCTGGCGTACTAGAGAGTTCTTTTAAATCCCCGAAGAAAAAGTTGCCAAGCAGTTTCTTTCTTTGATGGGAGAGTGCGGGACAGTGACACAGAAAGTGCGAAGTGTCTTCATGCACCTCCTCGTCACCGCATCCTCTGCATAGATCATTTGAACTGATTCTCATCTTTTTCATATGATAACCTAACAGATTATGTCCGGTGATTATGCTTACAAGAGATCGAAGTGATCCCTTTTGTAGCTGCACAATTCTTTCCGTTCTATGTTTGTTAAAACAGGGCCAGATCTTTCTTGTAGTGCCGCAGGTGTCAAGAAGGTTCCACCTTTCATCGGCCTTAATTGATATTCTTTTTGATATTTCCTGTTTTAGTATATCGCAGATTCGAATGTTGTGCTGTGCGCCAAGAACCTTAAGCTCTTCGCGGCAGCATGAAACAAGCTTTGATTTTACCTCAGTTGCAGTAATCGCTTTTATTGCCGCTTGGCTATCAATATAAAAGGTGATATCAGCTCGTGGTATCGCCATCATTGATACCTTTTTAGCAGCTGTTGTCACTGCCAGGATCTCCGCTGGGAAGACGCTGCTGTAGTTTGGAAGCCTAAGCGAGGCGGTCAACTTGAGAGATTCAGAATAGAAGCCTGCCCCTACACCATTGTCCATTTTAGAGCCATCAGTGTAGATAGCTATTGACGACTCACTGGAGTATGGTATATTATCTATCCATTCCTCTCTGCTTGGAATGGCAGCCTGGAATGGTTTATGAAAATCAAGTTCGGGTATTTTATAGTCTACTGTAGTACTATGACCCATAACTTTATGAAGGAACTGGGCATGTCCTATGGAACTGTTTATCCAGACTTTAGTTTGACTAAGTCTCAGGGCACTTTTGGCCGCAGATTCTTGAACAAAGGATCGAGGGGAATCAGATTGAGTATAACTTCCAGTCCCACAGTTGGAGTGGATCTCATTGCTCCCGTAATGCCAGTGCACGCAAGTCTTTGAACTTTTGTCAAAGTTTTCAGGTTCGTGCTCTTTTCTAAAGCTTTCCACCATACCAAATTACCATAGGTTAGTATTGGTCTAATTATTGCCGAATACATCCATCTGATAATTTTAGGGTTTGGTCCCCAGGTTTTCCCGAAAATTCTATTGCAGGAGTAAAAGGCAATCGATTAGAAACTGTAAATAACAAAAATATACAATAACTGAATCCTAAATTTATTTTGTAATAGAAAAAAGAAGGTTCGTCCCATAAAATTGGTACCGCTCTCAAGAGAAGTCATATGACTCTCAGGAATGGTCGAATTAACAGCAAACTGTGATACCAACAAATTGGCCTTATCGTTGGTACTGAAGATGAATCCCCGCTTATTTGAAATACTTTTTTTCCCAAGTTTTTTTTTCGCCCAATTGCATTAAAACAATTGGTTTAGGCGAAACTAGCTTTGGTGAAATCCCAAAACATTTGAAATTCTGATTGCGTTCAGGCAACTTCTAAGAAAAATACATTTGTTTCTATAGGGTTTTCCAATAAGAGATTCCATTTTAAATAGCCTGTTGTTTGGACAGCTCTATCTTTTGAAGCTATGAAAAACAACAACAATAAAATTGCACTAAAACACGTTTTAACAACACATTTCTTATGGCGGTTTTCGAAAAAGTGATAACAATTGGTCAACGAGATCTTGTAATAAAGGGTTTTTCAATAAGGGCGGGTAGATGTTAAAATGGAATTAAACAAGCTGTGTGTGAGGTATTAACAAAATTATTTTTTTTATTTGAAAGGCGCATGTATGCCATTAAGTGTGGAATATGACATCATTAAAATGCCCGCCTCAGCTTCTTACGGTGGCAAGGATCCAAGTGGTCCAATTTTCAATGACTCTTCCGTATATATCCGGCTGAATTTGAGCGATGGCCTGTGTTATGTTCACCATTAGGGCATCGGTCGGTTGTAGTTTATTTGCATAGACCTGCAACTTCAAGAAACCCCACAGGTGGCCAATTCACATCACAGCCTCACTAACGTAGTTTTCAAAAAAGTACGGACCAATTACGCTGCCGGACCAAAATCCACACCAAACCATAACTTTTTGAGGATGCATTATCACCTGGTAAACCTCGCGTGGGTTGATGTCGTCCCATATACACGCTAGGTCGCTTGTTCAAGCCCAGCTCGGGCAAAAGTTCTTCAAAAATTAAATTGAACAAAAAGCGATTAAGCACCACTAAAGGAGTCTGATTATCGGGTTGGCCCCCGTGAAATAGCTATAACTCCAGCCTATGAACTTGGTGGTAGCACACACAAGTTGTTGTTGTTTCATTCTAAATTTTCAATTGTAAATTCGGCAAGCAGCTGCCTTAACCTGCGAGTATAAAATTTCATACAAAACCCCTTAAAATTGGCAATTTTGCTTGTTAACACCATTTATCAAAAAAACGATTTGAAGCCCAGTCAGCGAATAAACGGCGTTGTCTATGGTCATGAACTTTAAGCTCCTGGGTTAGTATAAGATAAGCAGCCCGCAACAGCAAACACCTAGCAGTGAGCCCATATTTGCTGGCAAGCTTTTTAAACTTGCTGTCCCTTGACATTGCTTTGTCGCTTAGTTTTTGAAATTCACTAAAAGTAAATTCCATAAGAATCACCCTCTCTCTTGTCAAAATATACTCCGAGTGAGTTCCTCTTTCTAAGCTACCAAGACCTAACAAACGCTGCCAATTTGTTAACCTTTGGTCATGGTTTTTTCTACCTAAATTTGATTTTTCTAGGGTTCGAAGAAAAAATTGAAGTCTGCGAAAGGCCGAGTTCTTGTACACGGCGAGGAATAGACTGCCTCGGGTTCTGCTGTACACTTTCACAGACCGAAGCGATGTTCTCGGGCGATCTTGCGTTCATTGAACGTTCGGGTGTTGGCTGATTGTTTACTGAACCGGTCGTCTCAAATTTGGCCACAAAATTCGACTGCGAAGGGCCACCACGTCTACCGTAAAATGAGCGCAATAGGCCCAATGCGCTCAACTTTTGCGTTAAAGAACACTAATTTTGATAATAAAGTTTTATCATTTAAACGTCCTGTTCAATCGTGCAACTTGCCATGATGATTTCGCATAAATAACTGAATAATAAACCAATTATTTGACAGATGTCATCAAAACAAAATGGCCGCAACGGGGCGTCAAAATATACCCACGCCAATTTAAAGACTACGTAAAATATAAAGTCTATGCTAATGCTCCATAATCATTTCAAGACCATTAAGATAGAATTCGCGAAGTTATAGAGGCCATACAGCCGCAAATGTGCGAATTGAACATTTGGCTGATATAGTTTTAATAGCACATCTTCCTCTTCACAATGAATCAGGCTTCCAGTGATTTCTTTTCAAAAATACTACTTATTGAAAAAACTTCAGCTTTAAGGCACCACTTAGCAAAATTTTTAAAAAGTATTGAAATTAGTGGCAGTTGGGATACTTAATTTAAAATTTACATTTGATCCAATGCACCTATGTAAATATATGTAAGCTAAGCCTGTATGCACGGTTTGTGTAAAAAGTCTTACTTAGAACTCTACGACTTAATCAAAAGTGTTCTCGTCTTACCTGAAAAGAAAGAAAAGAAAAAAATAAATTTACATTCTCTTTTCATATGTATGTATGTACAAAAAATGTAAAACAAAACTTAAATATATTATCTCACTTTTCCTCTTAAGAACGTCGACCTCATTTTGAAGACAAAAAAAAACAACTTCCTTGATATAAAAGTACCCATTTTACTTCTTCAAGATTGTTTTGTACCAGATTAAAAACTACCCTATTTACCCTAACCCTTTTTTCAAAAAAAAAAAAAAAAAAGTGAAATAAAAAACTAAAAATATGTTACTATGGGGGTTCTCACAACTCATAAACTAAATCAACTTGTTGCCCATCATCATATCCCTTTCATTTTTGTACTTGTATTTGTTTTTTGTTTGTGTATACCTCAGGCTTTTCTATAAATATAAACAACCCTTGTTGACAAATTTGAAAACCAAATGTAATATCCTTAATGCTCACCGTTTTCTCCACCACGAACCACTTGAATCTCAAGCACCCCCGATATGAACGAAGTTAAGTCTTTAGGTAGAGTTAGGTATGCACTTTTAATCTAAATATTGTGTACATCATAAGCCAGCTAGCGCACCAAGTACTCGTACCAAATACAAGTCTTGTTCCCATACAAGGTAGGTAAAGGAGTATACCTAACCAAGAAACTAGATTGCTGTCATTAAATTAGTGCGGTTATCGACCAAAACACTGCCCAAGGGGCGAAATGGAACTCGTACCTAACACTCCCATCTCTTCCGTCGACGTCGACGACGACGACGACGACGCCGCCGCACCGCCCGCCGTGCCGCCCCCTTTACCGTTGCAACGACCCCTAGTGTAATCCTTTCAAATTACAATTTGTCTGTCTGCACTTTCTGCAACAGAGATAACCAAAACACTAACTGTACCTATATTATACGTGTATATGTCGGTTAAGTTGTATTAAATGTGATATTTTGTATATGTGTGGCAGTTTTTACAGTTATACCTATGTAAGCATTACTACAGGCAGATGGGGGCACAATGATAAGCGCTTCCATCATGAAGTTCCATATTGATTTTCTCATACCATACTCGTATCACCTCTAACTCCCACCGCGCCATCTATACAAACCAACCACCCAACCAAACCGACCCAACGACCCACCGAACCGACAGCGAAGACGGTTGCGTTGTAGAAAGAAACGCGCTAAATGAGTGCTCCTCTTTTTCATTCTTCCATATTTTCACTGGAAGTTCGGGCGCCGCGCCGGCCGGGGAAGATTTTTCACCTTCTCCTGCTCCTTAACAACAACAGCGCCCTCTTTTCTTTTTGTATTTCTTTCTTTATTTTAGCTCACATTACTAAGTGCTTTTTGGAACGCCATGTATCGCGAACGCTTGCAATGCAACACTATAAAGATTTTATTTTTATAATACTCTAACTGTATATACTGTAGGTATACGGCGGCGCGAGCGGCGTGACCTGCTTTACCAGCTGCAATTGCATGGAAAAATATAAAAAGAACGCTCGTATAACGGTGAAGGAGGCGTCTTTTTGTAGTTGTTGTTTCTATTAAACCTATTTTTGTATTGTAAAGAAGTAGAAAAAGCAATTCTTATCGTTTGTTTTATTGTTAACCATTTTTAGGATGCACTTAAAGTTTTTGGGTACCCTTTTCATTTCTCGGTGCTTTTTTAATAGGCAAAGTAACTTTGAACTGCTATAAAGCCATAAAGGTATAGTTTAGCTATTATAGGGGGAACATGTGTACGTGGGAATGTTTGTGACATAGTTGGATGTGAAATTGTGCCTGCAAGCAATTTACAATTTTTTGACATCAAATCCGGTTGAATGTGCGCGCGTATGGAAGAAAGTGCCAAGTGGGAGAAGGGTTGACACATATAATTTTTGTTGCTTTGCTTTGAATTTTCCTTTCGGGAAAGGTTTATTTTTTATTTTTAGAGTTACATATGTTTGGGTTGAAGTTGGCATTCACAACCAATGTAAGCGATTGGACGGGACAACGGAGTATGTACCTATGTTTTTGGTCTGGTTTTTAAAAAAAGATCTCTGAAATACATACGAAGTGATCTAATTGTTCCAAGTTAAGTTTCAAGTCTAGAAGCTTAGTGTGATCTTATAAACTCGTCAACTTCAGAATATTGATTTAAAATGATTATTTTTGGTAATTTCATACCCAGAATTTTTCTTATTAAATTTAGAACAAAGTCAGATTTGTCAGATAAATCTAGGATAATATACCTAACTGATCTTATAAATTAATTGCGGAAAGCAACTAAAACCGTTGATTATAATAATGGTGGTGGTTTTCAATCTAGCAATACTTTTATTGGAGTTGGTCTTTTTGACAGCTGTCACTTCGTAATGATTAGACTTAAGCAGCATTCACATGAGCGCGACCAACGAACGACGAATGAATTACAAAATGTGAGTTTATATACGTTTGAAGACCTATTTCCACACAAATTCTTAACAAAACGATATCAATATAGTTTCTATTTGATTTATGATGCATACTTTTACTTTTCAATATCGTATATTAATAAATTTAAGAAAACAAATTTATTCGTCGCGAACAAAATTTTAGTTGATACGAACTGTCAAACTTTATTCGCGTTCCACATCATCCACACTAGCAACGAATAAAATAATCGCGCGTACTTAACCTAAAAAAATCATTCTTGTTTTGGTTTCGGTGGTGAATGTCAAACTTCATTCGCGACGAATTAAAAACTCTCATGTGAAAGAAATGTCAAAGTCGACGAATATTCGTTCATTCGTTGGTCGTTGGTCGTGCTCATGTGAATAGTGCTTTGCTCCTGAATATCGTTTTCAAATCGTTCAAATCCATTAAGCATCTTGCACATGAGCAACGAACTGCGAACTGTGAACTGTGGATGTTCGCATATTTTGACTTTTCTTTCACATGAGCTTTTATTTCTATTCGCAGGTAGCGACGAATTGTCAACCCTTTTCTCCATATTTTCCTCAGCCATCATCTTTCACACAAAAACAAAACAAGAGTGGTATAATTTTGAGGTTAAGTTGAGCGCGAACAATTTATTCGTTGCAGTGTGGATGGTATGTGGAACGCGAATAGAGTTTGACAGTTCGCAGCAACCACACTGCGATTCGTTACTACCAAATTGTTTTTACAAAATTCTCTTGTTTTAGAGAACAAAATGCAAATTTTATTATCCTAATATTAGTGTCAATTGGTTTCTTATAATTTAAATGTGTTTTTGTTTGGAATTGACTTTTTGAAATGTGTAAAATCACGTTTGTTCGTCCATTCGCAGTTCGCAATTCGTTGCTCATGTGCAAGGCACTTTACTAAAATAATGTTTTGGTTCTCTAGTGCCCCGGGTATATCGAGCAAGTTCTGAACAGTCCTTGAATTAAGAGTGTAATGTTTTGACTTCTGAGCGCTCTGAGTTATTTTGAAACATCAGAATTATTTTAAAAAAATCATCACCATGTTTTTAATTTCGACATATTAATTTTTATTGTGATATTTGTTCTAAGCTTGTTCGTTCAGAACACAGAGATGAAGACTGTTCCCAGTTTATTCCGGAGAGTTCTTATCATACTCGATCTATCATAAAAATTTGCCGAATCAGTTCATTTCGCATTATTATTTAGCTATCAGAATTAAAATAAGGAAACGCAATATGTGAACACGCCAATATGACATTGCGCTTTGACATTTATGCTGTCAAAGCTCAGAGATATATCTAAAATAAGTGAACTTTAACAAGTAGCTTTTACAACATAATATCCTTTCCTATAAAAATTTTCCATTTGGACACAGTAACTGCAAATTTTTAACCATCTTGCAGTGAATTTTAACAATTATGATGCGTTATTGTTTCGTTAGATTTTTTTATGTTGAAATGCCAAAATAGGACAGGTTTAAAAGTGACAGCAATCCAAAAAGTGGGCTATTCCAAATTGCAACCTCTTATTTTTAATCCTTACATAACAAGCTTTTAAATGTTAAAATACATAAGTGTTTTCGATAAATCATGGTAATTTAAAAGCTTGTTAATTGTTTGTGAAATCGAATACAAGATTCGCTCAAAGGAAAAGCAGCCTGATCAGTAGAGAAGGCTGTGTGAAAATGAAAAACAACTCATTGAACTCATATTTTTCATTCTTCTACCTAGGCGGATATTTTTAAGTCCATAATCTCTGTCCAAAGCATAAAGTGATGATACGTCATTGTCAAAAACACTCTAGTAAAGATATAAATCCTCGGTAGCCATATTGGTTTGCCTACAAGCTAAACCGGAAACTGGCCTCATAAAGTATTTCTTAGTGTGCGTGTAATTTCTCCTCTAATTTATGAAATTTCCCCTAAAAACTCAGTAATTGTGTCTATGTATGCGTGAAAACACGTCAGTTTTTCTCGTTGAATTCGTCCACATTACAAATACAACAATGTAAACAAATGGGTTTTGGAGGGTGATACGTACGAAGGATTTATATCTTCATATAGAGTGTTTTTGGTCATTGTCACTCACCTCCAAAAAAGCGCAATGTGAACACTGCTTACAAATTTTCCATTGCTATTAACTGAATGGAGCCATCTTAAGCAATATTCACATGAGCACGACCAACGACCAAAACGAATGAACGAATATTCGTCGATTTTGACATTTCATTCACATGAGAGTTTTTAATTCGTCGCGAATGAAGTTTGACAGCCGAACACCATTCACCACCGAAACCAAAACAAGAATGATTTTTTTTGGGATAAGTATGCACGATTATTTTATTCGCTGCGAGTGTGGATAATGTGGAACGCGAATAAAGTTTGACAGTTCGTATCAACTACAATTTTTTTCGCGACGAATAAATTTGTTTTCTTAAATTTATTAATATATGATATTGAAAAGAAAAAGTATGCATCATAAATCAAATAGAAACTATATTGCTATCTTTTTGTTAAGAATTTGTGTGGAAATATGTCTTTAAACGTATATAAACTCACATTTTGTAATTCATTCGTCGCTCGTTCGTTGGTCGCGCTCATGTGAATACTACTTTAAAACTAAATCTGAACGTACCCAAAATTTGAAATTCTGAATGTTGGGTTTGTTCAATCGTAGTTAAGAATTGAATATTCAAATACATCTGAGTAGGTGCGTTTAACAACAAAAATTTAAAATTCTGTTCTGAAACTTAGTTTTCGAGCGTTAAACACAAATAAAATCTATATGTTTTCCTATTTCAAAGCCGACAGCCATGGACGTTATTGTCAAATTTATTTTTCGTGATGTTAGAAGCTATATCTTAAGCATATCATCCTTTGTCACACGTAGACACGTAGAAACTATCGGTTGAAGTTTTTTTTACATTTTAAGAAACTTTTAACTCTCAGTCTTAGTTTAGTAAGCTCGTTGGACCCGAAGGAAAATATAAATATTCCTTAATGTAGGAATTTTAAAATTTGTTTTATAATACACTTAAACACCTTGATAACTTTTTGTCATAACTTCCACCCAAAGGTGATAAATCTGTAAAGGGAAAATATCGTTAAACCATCGCTCGTCATCAAATTCTTTTTTTATCCCTCAAACCATTCTAAAAAGCCACAAATATGTCCTAAATTTCTGCTCCGCAGAATTCGATTTAGTTTTTGTTTTTACTATATAGGAACCTTCTTCTGCATCGGTTGGCTTTGTAAAATTGATGGAACCGGATCCGGAGCTGAAGCCAATATCGACGACGAAACTCTATTGCGGTAAATAGTCAAGTCAGTCACGTTTCTACCATCAAAAGGGTTGATTATCAGAATCGGAAGCCTTCAAGAATTTCCTCTTTTATATTCGATATAGATCTATTTTTTCTTTTATTTTCAAAGCAAGTTAAAGCTATTTCAGGATTGAAAACAAAAATGTAAGCCCTCTGTGTTGTTTTTTGTGTGTTGCTGTCGTGAAAGCATTTCTATGGTTACCTTTTTACGATGCCAACAGAAACTCGTAAAAAAACATCCCTTCCCTGCTCTTCCCTGCCTTATGTGAGTAGATTATATTCCTCTAGTAAAACACAACATTTTCATCTCCTTCCATCAACAACGGAACGGGCTGCTATAGGAAACACTCAACCCCCAAAAATTGGAAATGTGTATATGGAGGGGTTCGTCTATGTTCTTGCTTCTATAGATACAGGGTATACAGCTGATGCGAACAGAGCCTGAACAGAATGAGAGGATATTAAATTTTACAGAATCCAATACGAAACGGAGATTCCCGCCGCCGTCAGCCATCACCATGATGTTGATGCCACCCTGATCCGTCCCGTTTGTGTGTTCCGTGGTGTTTTCTGTGTTCCTGTGAAACTATTACTATGAGATACTTCAACCTCCAAGCCCGTCTCCTCCCTTTCCCCCCTTCGAAAAATTGATTGATGTTTAGGGGGCAGGATGATGGATGGTTAAATGGATCTGCAATGGATGTACAGATAAAAGGCGGATGGATGGATTTGGATGGATATTCCAACGACGACGATGACGATGATGATGATGATGACAGAGTTTTTTTTTGTTTCTTTTTGCTGTTGTTTATTTTCCTTATAGCCAAATTCTCAATTAGCAGCTATAGGAAACTGTTTCACACAATTCACACCCACTCGATGTTTAGGGCTATGGTTATTTGCGCCATCTATGGGCTGGGCTCTTTTGGAACATAGGCTTTCATGTGGATGGAATGTCGATAAAAACATATTGAATAGTTATTCGGATTTCAATGATAACAATTCGCTGCAGGTGATGTTGATATTGCGGAAACAAGGTACATATACATATATCGAGGTGGAACTTCGAATTCATATATCCAACTAAATCAATTTATAGCCACTTATTCATTCCTCCATTCCGTGTTATGCTGTGGGTTTATTTTGCGTAATCAAAATGATTTAATGTGTGAAAGCATGGTCTGGGTTATGTGTTTCTAAATGCGTGCACAATTAACGAACAGGAAAGGTATTTTAGGTATGAATAATTTGCTGGCATTATCGTCCTTACCAATATACTAATTTTGGTTATTATGGTCTGTTATCGGGTGAGCTTTTCAATTAAATTAATTGCATATCGTTAAATTTAAACTACCGAATTCTAATTTTAGCTGATTTTAGTTGTCTACAAAAATTAGCAGGCTTAACATTTGGTTAAAGTTTTATGTGTCCTAAATTTGTATTTCAGCCAAAAAGTTCATAATAAGTGGTTTCACTTAAAGTTGCATAGCGAAATATAAAACTTCATTCTACAGAACTTGACAGTTTGTTAAAAGTGCTTTTGACATTTATTATCAAACGAACATTTTTTAGGTTGGGTTTTTGTTCTTTTACAATTTGTACAATTTGCCTGTTCTAGTGCATTTTTCTCTAACAAATTTTTTCAGGAGCATACAATTATTTGAAACTGTCAATTTGACATATCTCACTTATTAATGAAGCAGTGTAAAAAGGCCTTAAATGTCTAAAGTTTTATTAATTTGTATCTTGCGATTATAGCTATTGGGAAATATTTAACAAATATTTTGACGCTTAAGTTTGACAGGTGCCAAATGCCAGCGTACCAATATGAAATCACAAAATGAATGAGCCAATAACTCAAAACCACCGGTCCTTCTGAAACCATAATGAATTCTAAGAATTCTAAGTTTTTGCTGTCATAATGTGATTTAACCGCCTGATCTCAGTAAAGTTTGTCTCAACCATAATACAACATTGTCAAAAACTCTATTAATTTTAATACGGCAATTGCGTTTTCAGAATGCATTGCATTGTATTCGTAATTTGTATAATATCAAATTTTTGTTTGATCAATATTTTGACGGTAGCTGCGACTCTGATTCTAGTTGCAGGTTTTTTCGATTCTCAGTTTTTAATATAATATTAATTTTGATGAGAAAAATAATTTTCGAGGAAATAAATTCAAATCTATTTTACATTTGTATCTAAAAGCACAAGCACGGGGTTACATTACCAGAACACCCTCACATAACTTTGTAAAATTATTAAACACCCTATAATAATGAAGAAAGATACAAAGTATCTTTATATAAACAAAATGTAATGCTCACACATTGATTCATAATTTCATCTCATAGCGGATGATGATATCCGATATTATAAATACCATATCAGCACTTTTTGCCTTCAGTAACTTGTGTGCCCAAAGCATCTTAAATAATTCTAAAAGAATTCTTGTGTCAGCAATTTTAAAAGACAAAGGAAAGCAAACGATCTTCAGTCGAAGATAGATTTGCTTAGTAAACATTTTATAAGTATTAAAAGGGTTTCATCGATCAATTCAAGTTCAGTTCACAGTTTGTCATTCTACGTATAGCCTAAGATTTCCCCCCACCAGTGGTAAGGGATCTGAAGCTTTGATTTAATAAATAATATTAAGTTTAAAATACATGAATGCGTTTTATTTAATTGTTGATTGTGATCTTCTGCGATCACAAAAATATATCTTTTTATTCAAATAAAGAATCGGAAACGAAATTACGGGTGTGTTCGTTGAAAACAGTCGGTGAATTTTCTATCAGAATCACTATCAAATAACGAACTTAATCTGACAATCGATTGTTTAATCTGACAGCTGCTGTCAATGAGCTGAAAAAACTCTCAATTTTGTTCCAAAGTCTAAGAATTTCACTTTCAGATCAAAGCCAAAGATTTATTATATTTATATTAGTTTTCTGGGCAATAATGTCGCACATAGTAGTAAGTTTATTCGTCTATTCCTTAAAACAAAACTTCAATCAGAATAATAAAATGGGAAATTATTAAACTACTGCTGTTCTTTTATTTTTTCCTGCATCACAGACTGTGTTTTTAGCTTGAAAATATGTCGACTTTATGGCGTACCTAAGTACTTTTTTTCGACTTTGAGTGCTTACTGCGTTTACCTATACGAATAAGAACGTTTTCCTGATTATCTCTTTCCTGAGAAGTAATTTAATTTCAGATTTAATTATTGTTTGGATACGTACGTACATTAGGTATGTTTGTATGCATAAAGTCATTATAATTACTTGTGTCTCATAAACAGAGGAATTCTTGTCAGATTTACGATGTAAAATTAACAATCACATCGCACCAGAAGAAGCATAGACAGCACATTTCCAAACAAGAAAACCATAGATACGTAACACGTAACGTAGTCTTCCTTCTTTGGTTATATTAATTAAATAACGTGTTTGCATCATTACTCGGGTAAATTTTTAATATCATTTGCTATGTGTCGTCAAAATAATTGACAAAAGGAAAGAAAGATAAAGCCAAAAAACGCCAGCCAAAGAGAAACAAACCGCTAAAACCACGTCACGTTGGTATAATTCACCTCGGCAAAGGAATTATTACAACAGTGCGTTGCGTTGGAAAGTTAAAATATCTGACGTATACGAAAGGAACACAAATCAGGACACGAAGTCCTCTTCATGAATATTCATAAGCGCGACAAAAGCTATAAGAATACATGAATGAATTATGAATCTGAAGGTGAGCCTAAAGCTATCGGTGGAAGGGAATAGGAGCTATCTACTATATCTTCCACTCCCCAACCTCATCAGCAAAATTTTTCCTTGTCAGTGTAAACTGAGGTTAAATTTGTTTAAAGCATAATAACGGTGTGAAAATAAGTGTGATACCTTGAAAGCCTACATTTATATCATTATCCTAGAAATGGGGTGTTAACGTCACCCCCAAGTGTCAAAGCAGCAGTTAACATTTGTTGTACATACGAGTACATGCAACATATTTTAATGACGTAGAAAAATCTTCCTCTTTTTTTTTGTTTGGCTCGTAAAAGCAAAAGAAAAATATTAAACCTCACTCACTCAAAACGATTTATGGCCAAAAAAATGAAAAGACTATCGTCTGGAGTAGACGAGGCGTACAGGAAATGGAGTTGGTTCTTCGGAAAAAGAACTGGACATCTACACAATGGGAGATACATATACGAAAATTCTCGACATGAGGCACTCACTCTCGCACTACTGACTGACTGTTGCAAGTTTATTTTTTTGACACTTGAAATATGAATTCAGTTTTACAGTTCTCTCGTATGACAGGAAAAGGAATAATAATTTCCGGGATTTTTTTTATTTTTCTTGGAAAAATGGAAAGGAAATTTCCAAAACTAATTCTTCATCTCTATGATGTAAGAGTAACAGCATGAAATAAAGTTTTGGGAAAAGTTAAATGTGAATGAGTCATTGCTCCATCATGGACTTGAAGTTAATTTGGAAAATACATCATTTTCAAATTTGTTAAAAAGTTTTTTGTTTTTTAATTCAAAGTTCAGGAAAACAGTTAGTTGAACAATTTAGAGAGTTTAAGGTTAAGTTTTGATTTGTGAAGAAAGAGAGTTCACGTAAATGTGTGTTTTTTTGTTGGAAAGTTTTCCATTTTTGTTAGAAAGATCAAAAGAGAAGCAATTTATATTTATTCATTCGTTTTAGAAAATAATATTGCTAATTTAAAACAAACCTAGGGCTTTAGTAGTGTAAAATGTTGAACGGAGGATAAATTAGTTTTCTGTTTCAAACATATAACTTATCCAAAAATGAATAAAACAAATAATTCCTATCATTATACATTACATTATAACTAGAAAATTTTACAACCTCATTGTGAATGCCCCCTTAAACATATTTTACCAAACTGTCAATGTCAAAATATTAAGTTTTAATTAGGATGCATTTCTACGAAGAACATTGCAAATCATCTATTTTTGAAGTAGAATATTGAAAAATGTATTTGTGAAGTTGCACATTAGATTATAAAAATGTACTTGGTCTTACAAGTGACCAAGTTTATTTTATCTCTTTTTCTTATATTTTTTTAGTATTTTAAATTGTCAGATTTGTCGTCAGCTATAACAATGCAAATCTATTTTGTTCGAATTCAATATTCAAAGATGTAGACAAAATTAAAAACATTTATTTATTAATTCACAGTGTAAACCAAGCATACGAAAATTATTTATTTAGTCGCATCAATGAACACATCTATTTTTGAAGTCTTTCGGAAAGTGAACACGTTCAGCAAAATATTTTACAGAATACAGTATACAGTACAAAGTTTGTTTTTAAAAGAAAAAATAGGTCAATAAACAAAATAGGATATGTAAGAGACCAATTATAGTTACATTTGTCCTTGATTTTTTTGACAGATCGATTAAAGCGATCGATCATTAAAAACGTTTTTCAATGCAAAAAATTAAGTTATTGATATAATTGACAGGTTGATATACAAAGAAAATGCAACACATTCAGTAAAAAGTAAATCCAAAGCAAAGTTTTGGATTAAATATAGATTTTTTAGAGAAAAAATGTATATAGCTTTATTTTAAATGCAAACATGATTTATCTTATTTTAATGTCAAATTAATATGACGTATCCTAAAATGTATGGTTTTCTCTAGTATCGTATAGAAACTTTATAGAACAGATGGCTAAAAAAGTTTCATCTCTTTTAAAGAAATACGTTCAGTAGTTTTTTGTATTCCTAATATCAATTTTAAAAAAGTGACAAAATTGGTTGATCTTATAAGATCTCTCTTACTTGACATATTATGACGTCATGTAACCAGCTATTTTTTTATAAATAAAAAAAAATTGAAAATAAAATGTGTGACCTTAAATTCTTTAAAAAAAAATTGTTTAATTCCTTTCAGAAAAATTGTATATATGACGAAAATGACGTTTTTAGAATGTGATTCAATAAAAATCTAACTGACAGTTTTTTTTACACAAATTAAAAACCTAAAGAAACTGAACTATTTTGAAGTCTCATCAGTCATCATTTTATCTTGTTCTCCTAAGAGCGATAGGGAAGTAACGCAGAATTATTTTCGTTTTTACGGTGAAATAAATCGCTTTTAAAAATTTAAGTGCGAAACTCACCCAAGGTTGACTTCTTTCTTAAAAAAAAACTAGTTGCTTTGTTTTAGATTTAAAAAAAAAAAATATTAGGTCTGTTCGCGTACTTTCTGCACTAAAATTCGTAAAAAGAAATATTTTAAAGAGTGGGGGTAAAATTCTCTCACCAAAAAAAAAAAAACTACAAAAAAGTTAGCGAACGGGAAAACAACAAATTTTTCACACAGTATTACTGTCTTGTTGCTGTTCTTTGAAAATTTGTTTTTAAATTTTATAACTGACAGCAAAAGCGAGCAATTTAATTTAATTTAATTTATTTGAATTTCTATCAAATTTGAAATTTTCACAAACCAGCCCAAAGAAATTTCTTGGGCTAAAATTCGTAGGTTGGGGAAATATTTTACTCTCTTAGGAGCGCTCTCTTTTACGAAAAACTACGAAATTTTTGAGTACGCGAACAGGATTTGGTTAAATTTCGTATTTTTTAGTAAAGTTGGACTGTTTTAGGAGGGTACGCGAACGGACCTAAAAATTGCAAGCTAATTGGCCAGTTTTTAATTTTATTTTCTGTGTCTTTAGAAATATAAACAACATTTTTCACACAACTTCTGTCTTTTCTGTCAAAACACTGAGAATAGAATTTTTATAATTCGATTTTTCAAGAATTCTCTAGCGCACAATTAAAAAATAATGAAAATAAACAATGTGAATAGTGTTTATATTTCATTCTCTTGACCTGTCAATCCATCTTAAAAAATTCTCAGAAATCATTGAAATATAAACCGGCCAAATGTCAAACTGTGTTTTTTTTTTAATTTCAAATTTATACAAATTAAGAGGAGTTGGACTAAATAGAACAGAAAATCACTCAAATTTAAAGCAGAGGAACAGTCCCATGACAATTACAGAATCCGATTTCCGATGTATGTACATACATAGTTGCAAATTAACTTAATATAATTTCCTTTTATTATGCTAGAAATGTCAAAATTGACACATGATTTCCTCTGCAGCGTTCTCATCAGATTCTGTGATCGGTGTAAATGACGGCTGAGTTCAATGGGCACATTTACAAAGGACCCAAAATTCAACTAGCTTCGTGAACGCGAAATTTCACTACAAAGCTAGTCAATCCGGAACTGTCATATTAATGACAATTGCAAATATACAAAATAAGAACCATTTGTGTTTTCGAAACTTTAAATAGCTTTTCTTTGTTTTTAAATTCAATAAACCAAGAAGAAGATATAATAGGTCCGTTCGCGTACCCTCCTAAAACAGTCCAATTTTAATAAAAAAAATACGAAATTTAACCGAATCCCGTTCGTGTACTCAAAAATTTCGTAGTTTTTCGTAAAAGAAAGCGCTCACGAGAGAGTAAAATATTTCCCCAACCTACGAATTTTAGCCCAAGAAATTTCTTTGGGCTGATTTGTGAAAGTTTCAAATTTGATAGAAATTCAAATAAATTAAATAAATTGCTCGCTTTTGCTGTCAGTTATAAAATTTAAAAACAAATTTTCAAAGAACTGCAACAAGACAGTAATACTGTGTGAAAAATTTGTTGTTTTCCTGTTCGCTTACTTTTTTGTAGTTTTTTTTTTGGTGAGAGAATGTTATCCCCACTCTTTAAAATATTTCTTTTTACGAATTTTAGAGCAGAAAGTACGCGAACGGACCTAATATGAGTGAGTTTCTTGAATTTGTGTCCTTAGTCTGCTATTACACGATGAATCTAGATGCATGCGACATCTTCGAATTCTTCTTTGTGATCCTATCCTGTTTCTCAAGTGCTATTACACGTTGAAACCAAAAACACTCTATATGAAGATATAAATCTTTCGTACGTATCACCCTCCAAAACCCATTTGTTTACATTGTTGTATTTGTAATGTGGACGAATACCTCGGTATCTGGTTAGATCAGTATTTATATTTCGACAGACATATAAATGCTGCTCTGACCAGGGCCAGAGGAGCCTTCGCTCTGACGAAACGGCTGTTTTTTAGCAGTCGGCTTGACCCCAGAGTGAAGGTAATTTGCTACATGGCCCTCATACGGCCGATGATCGTTTATGGTTGTCCTGTGTGGTTCAACGTTGCCCCTTCCCAGATGGAGAAGTTTCGGGTGTTCGAGCGGCAGTGTTTACGACGCTGTACCGGCTTATATCGAACAGCCGAATCTTCTTACGTGCATTACTATTCCAACGAAGTCCTATACAACGGGGCTCGAATCAACAGAATTGACAATTTCGTGATAAAACTCGTTCGAGGTCACATTGCAAGAGCTATGTCTTCAACCAACAATTTAATTTTCGGGGCGTTCTATCCGAACGACGAGTATTTTGAAAGTGCACGCTTGAGCGGCTTCATTCCACCAGAGGCATTCCTCTTTTTAGATAGATGCGGTCTGATACAGGATAGATTGGCAGTTCCGCTAATCTACCACGTCAGACGACGAACCGTGGATAGGCGACTCCTGTACAATCGGGACGTCATGGCACAAGGCGGAGCAGAGCTCCTTCGGTTCAGTAGGGCTGTGTCCGAACGGGACCGAAATGATAGGGTGAAGCAGGAGAACCAGTTTTGGTGGCTTCAATCGGCACTTGATAGTGAGTAGTCGGGATGGGGTTTTAAGCCTTGGCCGGCTTACATACTTGTTTTATAGTTTTAGGGTTTAGTTTTAAGTAGAATAGGCATGGTGGCACAAAAAAAAAAAAAAAAAACATAAAAAAAAAAATACAAAAAATACAAAAAAAAACAAAAAAAAAAAAAAAAAAAAAAAAAAAGAAAAAAAAACATGGAATAATAAAAAAAAAAAATACAAAAAAAAAGACAAAACATGAAAAACAAAAAAACGTTAGATAGTTAGATTTGCTGCTGTGGTTGTTCTAGTTTTAAGTAGTTTATAGGTAGAATAGGTAGTTTAAGTTAGTTTAAGTTTTATTTAAGGACCTTATTTTAAGTAGTTTTAAGTAAAAATAAAAAAGGATATTGATATTAGTTTTTTTTAAATTTTCTAATGAATACAAAAATAAATAAAATTGAATTGAAGTTAAATAGATCTTAGGGCCGAAAGGCATTAGCATTAAGTATTATTGTTTAACTTAGAGTGTCCGTATGGGACCAGTAAGTTAGTTGTAAGTTATGGTTAATTAGGCTAGTTTTATGAATTTTTGTCTAGCTTTAAGATAGATTATGATTGAATTAATAAAAATGAATTTGAAAAAAAAAAAAAAAAAAAAAAAATGTGGACGAATTCAACGAGAAAAATTGACGTGTTTTCACGCATACATAGACACAATTCCTGAGTTTTTAGGGGAAATTTCATGAGTTAGAGGAGAAATTGCACGCACACTAAGAAATACTTTATGAGGCCAGTTTCCGGTTTAGCGTGTAGGCAAACCAATATGGCTACCGAGGATTTATATCTTTACTAGAGTGTTTTTGGTTGAAACTAGATTCATGAATCTATTTTCACAGTTCTCTTTCATTTTTATTTCGTCATCGACTTGTTTGTTTGTCTGTTTACTTTTATTAATCGAGAAAATTTTGTTATTCTTTAAAATCAATAAAAAACATTTTGTTTTGTAAAATTTATGAGTTTTATTATATATAGAAAGGATTTATATTCTGACTGTGCACTCTAATCAAAAAACAAAGACATAGATTCCTACAAAATGAACTGTCCGTCGAAGTTTGCTTCTCGAACAACGAAACCATATGAAAGAGAATAGCAAAAATAAGAGAACAGAGAAACGTCAAATTGTCGCAAGGAAAATTTTACACGTGCGACACAGGTCGATTTTCTTGCGTCTCATGTTTTCGAATTTTTTTTCTCTTTTGCACTTATGTTGTTCGAAGTGTCGCATGCATCTAGATTCATCGTGTAATAGCAGACTTACTGAGCAGCTGACTGTGAAACGTCAAAATCAGTGCACACTAAGGCCTCTTTCACACATGACGATTTTCTTCGTACGGAAAAAAACCGTACACGGCCGAAGTATATCTCAGTCATTGAGACGGCTGTTTTAAATCCACCGTACGAAAAAAAAACCGTCTCCGTCCAGTGTGAAAGCTTTAGTTAATTTTATTAGTTTACTATCCATGGCTCACGGATAAAAATCGTACGAATTTTAATCGTACGGACGAAACCGTCTCGTGTGAAAGAGGCCTAACTTTGTAGCTACGTCGAAGGGGAAATTTCAATTCATTTTGTAGTTACATTTAGCCAATCAGAATGCCTTGACTACGTAGCCGCTAGCTTAGTGAATGCCCCCAATATAAGACCGCTAGAGTATCCGGATACCATGATACACGTCTAAAAGAACAGCTAATCCAAAACAGCTGGGACGTCAAAAAGAAATCTAAAGTTATCCAAGAATTTCTGGTATATGTGGGTATCGAACAGAACAGGAACCACAAAATGGATTTCAAATTTGTATCTTTTTTGGAAAAATCTGGTGAATTATTAAAGTTTTAGAATTTTGTTTTACATTAGTTTTGAACCTCGAAATCCACATCTTTTGTCTGCTTTTTGTGAACAGCTAAAACTTGTTTTTATTTTTTATCAGCTATCTCAATTTCGTTATCCAACTCGTTCAATAAGGTATGAGACCCACGCTGATATTTTTTGCATTTTTTCCTTAAAAAGGACTTGAAAACTTGACCAATAACAGAAAGTACGTCGCTTTAAATCTTGTGTGAGTGTAAGATAAGATTCTACTAGTGCGGGAATTACGACCAAAAATTTGAGTTAATGCTCTTAAGGTTGCGGTCACCGACTTCAAATTTCGAAAGAAAAAATTATAAAAATTTTGAATGATTGAAATTTGTGAGTGTTTTAATTGGGCTTTTTGATCTTTGATAATTATATTCAATTAATAAATTATTAATCCATTTTTAAAATTTTTGTCCCGACGTTTCGTTGGTTATTTTCCAACTTCTTCACAGGGTATTTTTATTGGATCTACAATAATTACAATTACTTGGATTTTCTTTAATTCCTATTTAGTATTTTAGTGTTATTTATTTTGCAGGTACATTTTTAAATCTTAAAATATAAGCAATATATTTAAACAGACTTTTTGGAAGAAATTAGCAGGTTCTATTGACCCATTCGTGCATTTATTTATTTATGATTTTCTGTTGAATACAAAAACTTAAATTAAAAAAATCTACTTTTTGAAGTGAATTTGCTTTAGATGTTCCAGAACTGAGATTTAAACACGAATTTCAAGAATATAAATGTCCCAAAAACAGGAAAATTGACACTTTTGTTAAAATAATGGCTAATTGATAACACAATGAACGTTTCATATCTATTAGTATAAAAGCTTTGAATTTCGTAAGAACTGAAGTGAAAAGAGATTCTGAAACGTGTAATTTGTGAGTACCACACAAAGGTTTCTTCCCAATTTATGTGTTTACCTAAATTTGTTTTTATTTAATTTTTAGAAAAATTATGTACATACTTAAATGCACCTATTTCCTTAAATTCAAGAACCAAACATTTTTCTCTCTACAATTTATAAGTTTTGTTGACTCCTTTAAGATGAAAATATTTTCTAGCATCAGCTAAAATCTACGAGTAAGCAGACTGATAGCGATAGTAATAAAAGACTCCCGAAAATTGGGTCCCAAAAAACTATGTACGTTAAAAAAACCAGAAAATTCTTGATATCAGATTCTTTCTCATTTTCTGGGTTTTGAATTTTTGTATCGTTTTTCGCTAATGGCAATAAAAAAAGAATATAACAACAAAAACTCGGTAAGCTATTGTGTTTAGCTCTTAAATATGGCATACATATTTAGAAAACTGTTGGAATCTTGGAACGCTTTCATATGTAGGGAGTCGTCCAAATTAAATAGTTAGACTATACCTTGATGGACAACAGTGTTCTAAAATAATTTGATTACTAAAGTTGCCACTTTATCCCTTAAATATACACATTAGTTATTTAAATTTTGTTAGCCTCCTTTACAAAACATTAAAGAACATTTTTTAAGCTTTGAGTAAAAACTCGTCTATATGTTAAGTGTGTGAACCCCCCCCCCCCCTGATTAAAAGTCTGGATCCACCCTTGTAAGGACCCAAACGCAGTTTTATCGATACCGTTTTTATGTTTGACATGTTTGACAAAGCGGAACTTCCTAATCAATCCATAAAAAGGACTTTTTCCAATAATGGCAAATATTCTGGTATAAATGTAAAAATAGAATAAATAAATAAAACATCTTGATCGTGATCGTGCCTTTATACATAGGTATACCCATCTACATAACGTAGGTACCTATTTTATTTATAATTATTGATTCTCAAGAAATTTAAGTAGGTACCCCAGAAATTGTATTTCTATAGTTTTTATTTCACATTGAATCCATCATCATTATTTGAAGAGCCATTGAGTTATCGTTTTAAACAATTCAATGTCAATGTCAAAAAATTAATAAAAATATCCGGTGTAGAGAGTTTAACTCGCTTCTGCTATTGGCAACCTTGAAACCGAGTCAAGAGCAAACACATGTACGAACATAATGTACGTACAAGTGAAAGAAATACCTATCTTCAGAAATAAAATAAAAACATAAACCAGTTTCTCCGTCGCGTCGTAAACCCAGAAAATTCCTACAAGCATTTAATGGATGGTACAGTAAAATCTCTTTGTCCATTTAACTTACCAAAATCGATGTAATATCGTCAGAGTCACTTCCTATGCCTTTTATCGGCGGATACTTTTGTGGACTATGTCCACCACCTCCAGGTACACCTCCTGTCCCGATCAGACCTTGTTGTTGTTGACCACCACCACCACCGCCGCCGCCACCGCCTCCACTATCGTTCTCTTGCTGATCTAAGTTAAAGCTCAAGTCTAAATCCTGTGGGAGCTTTTCATATTTATTTTGTTTCATATTTTTCACCATGACACAAACACAATTCGACAACTATTTCGAGGACGAAAAAACACAACGAGGACACAAAGGATTACAACCGCAATTAACTAAAAAAAAATATATACTATATACGTGTTAATATATCAGCAGTCCCGTATCCCGATTTCGATTCTGATTGTTACGACAAAGCTGAGATTGTGAAGCAAGAAAATCGATTTATCCGCTTTTGACACGGAAGGCCAACAGGTCTCCTCTATGGAGCCCTGGAGCGCATTAGAGGAGTTCTGGCAGAGTGCACTTTATTCTTCACTTTTCTTTACACCTTCACTATTGCTCTTAATTGGGTATTTATTGGATTTTCTATTGGAATTCCTCTCCAAAAATAAAAAGAATATTCTCACTTTTTGTTGTTTTGGAAAATGAAAATGTGAATGTGAATCATCGGTCGTGTCGTGGTTCGTATGGCAGCACTCTTCCACTTCAACCCGAACCGCACTGAATTGATTTTTCCCAGACACCAAGCAAGTAGCGTTAGCGTCCCGTCCAGAACACAAATCAAATTACCTACTATGTATTGTATAAAGTGGGTACAAAGCAACGACGACACAGATCACTATAATTATTTAATGAATTTTCTATGTCCAGTTGTTGTTTTCACTTTGTGCCAAATGCATGGCAAAGAGTTAACCGAGTTAGGAGTTCCTGGTGGTCTTTGCCTCCACCTAACTTTGGTTGAATATTCACTTAAGAGTTTATGGCCTAAATTTTGATTGAAAAAATTATGACAAAATAAAAACCGAGAATTATAACGCGACGCGTAGTCCTATCGTTCGGACGATTACTCTAGCTTTGACAGTCGATGGAAAAGTCGAAATCCGAAACAGCAGCAGCGGAGATAAAGATTTTTCTTCATTGGGGCTTTGGGGAGATTTCTTTTTCGAGCAAGCGCTCTCGTTATGTTTGTTGAAGGCTTTAGAAGCGGGGGTGTTTTCTTTAGTTTTTGTTTTGTTATTTTTTTAGGGTGATATGTCAAACATTTTTGGAGGCAATCTAGTACATTTTTGGTGTGGATTGTATGTGGATTGGAGAAAGATTGTTATGGAACGTTTGCATCGTATTTCAAAGAACTGAGTATTTTCATTCGGATTTGTATGTACATTTTAATATTAGCTTGTTGTTTCTATGAATTTAAATGGGTTTTCTTTGTTATTAAGGCTAAGACCTGTCAAGATCTCGCATTACAAATAAATTTGATATATTATGGTTCCAAAAATTGCAGGAATTCCTTACAAATGATTAAACCTTTATCAATTTTCTAATTAGATTTATTTCAGGCACCTTTTTTCGAAAATTCAAATATTTTAAAAAGAGATAAATTTGAAAAACATTTACTAAGCTAGTGACTACGCAGTCAAGTCATTCTGATTGGCTAAATGCAACTACAAAAAGAGGGGAAATTTCCAGTCAAAATTACTGGACACTGATTTTGAGGTTTCACAATCAGCTGCTATGAAGATTTACAAGAATTAAAAATTAAATTATTCGTTCAGTATTTTAATATAAATATAAATCACTCATATTATTTTTTTTTTTATAATAAGCAAACACTCAAGGGGATATTACTACCCTTATTATGTAGATGCACAGTGTGAGCACTAGGAAGAGGAGAGAGGGTTTAAAAGGAGATGTCGGTGCACATTGGTTTTGAATTCCTGAATATTGCAATGACTAGGAAAGACAGAGTGTGGTAGGCATTCCACATTCGCGTAGTACGGCTAAAGAACGAATCTCTGTATTTGACAGTACAGCCGAAGTTGGGCTCGAGGGTATACTGATGAGCATTCCTAGAAGCGCGAGTATTACCGTTGAACTGTTTAAGGGGAGGAATGCAAATATACTTTAAGGCATATTATACCTTATACATATTTGATTTAATTAAATTGAAAGTTGCCACATTTGAAATAAGTGGTCTGTTATCCATTGGTCTGGTGTTTTTTTGTTGTTCTTAAAACGTTAAATAGGTTTCAACAATTCATTATTTTTAATTAATCACGTAAATAGTTCGGTTAATTTGTTGGTTCAGTATCAGTACGGCTGATTGCAGATTACTCTCTTTGGTATTTATAGTTCTTTAGTTTCTTTAGTTTACCTATTTAAAATTATTTAACATATTCATTGCATCGCGTTTGGTCTCCTCTGGTGTTGTCTTTTCTGGTATTGTCTGGTCAGGCCTTAAGAATTCGTGGCTGGTTTTTTAGTTTTGTTTGGTCTTATTAGTATGGTCTGGTCTTCCGTGTTTTTGTTTGGTTTTTTTTTTGGTGTCCTTTGTCTTGTCTGGCCTGAAATCCCGGACGAAAAATCGGATTGACTCAGAGCAACTGTTGTTCAGTTTTCCCTTGCCAATAGTATTTTTGTTCGGGAGTTGTGATCAAACTAATGTTGAATTTTGAATTATGAGGAATTTGAAATAAGAATAATATTTTTGCTAAAGTATTTTGTCAACAGAAAAAGGCAAAACGGTTTGAAAGTAAATTTGGTTCTTGTAACAAATCTATTGTCTAAGCAATGCTTTTATATCAAGTTTTTGAAATATATTAACATAATGTTTAAAACGGGTATTTTTAAAACTTGAGCAAATAGTTAAAATAAGAGTTTGGATTCGAATTCAGCACTAAAAATAAAGTCCAAAACGTATTTTTCAATACTTTTAAAGTATTAAATTCAAGTTTTTCTCGAAAATTCATGTAGATTCAAATAAAGACTAATAACTAATGAGAATTTCCAGAAACTAAGTAAAATACTAATATGCTTTAAATTATATCGAAAAGAGAAAGATTTGTACTTTTCAAAATCACAAATTACAAACCCTGCTTTTGGCTGTTTTTAGCATTTTAAAAGGGGCATATTTTAAAAACCTGATTTGGTAGACAAATTTAAAGGCGAGGTCCGATTTTAGGACATTTTAATCCTTTAAAAAAGTATTCTTTTTTTTGTGAAACAGAAAAAAAACCTAAATTTTGCCGACCATTGTAATTCAAGTTTCAACATTTCCAAGAATCAGAAAAACTGCGAAAATTTCGCACTGTTTTCGCTTCCCAAGCAACAATTTTTGGTAAAAAATCGGCTTAGAAACCGATTTGTAACCCGAGGTTATTTACCGAAAAGTAATGAAATCGGTAAAAATCACGGCTGGGAAACGTTCCAGAATCATTACCATTACCCGAAATGGTCAGTAACTTTCGAACTTGGGTTTTTTCTTGGTAACAAAAAACCGATTTTAAAGAGTTAAATAATAACTTCTTCTAAACCTGGGTTTTTGTGTGGTAACAAAAAAGCAGCTTTAAACGGTAAAATAAGAACTGCTTATTGGAGATTAAATATAACCGATAAGAAACGGTTAATATCTTACGTTCCGTTGACGTTATTTTGAAGCTTTATGGTGACGTATTTAATTTACCAGTTATTACAAGTAGTAAGGAAACCTACAAATCGGTTTTTTTAATACCTGGTTTCAACGTTGTAATTAGGTTACTTAAAAACCATTATTTTTCGTCGGTTAGAACTAGGTTACCAAAAAACCCATATTTCCGAGATCAGTTATTTTATAACTATTTTTAACTTTCCTGAAAATAAAATTCCTTTTAAATAAAAAGAGGTTAAAAAATTACTTTTTACATGTTTTTATTCATGTTTTAACTAAATATTTATCTACTTTAGGAACTTAAAACTAATGCATACTTAAATATATATATATATTTATATAACTTAATATTAATAAACAAAATTTAATCGGTTGCTGCCCCGTCGTCGCTGAAAAAAAATACACAAATTTATTAGAAAAAAAAATAAAAGCAATATTCTATTTTTTAGTTTATTATAGCTACATAACTATATAAATATAATTATATAAAAAGAAATGTAGGTAAAATTAACTTACACTTTTCCTAGCCTAGCAACATTTCGAGGGACTGCACTTGCCCTTTGTTCAGCCCACACATTTTGAATTGTTTGTAAGGCAATTTGCTGTTGAGAAGTGTTGGAATCTGAAATGTTCAATAATAATATTTTGCAACTTATTTTTAAATTGAAACATTAAACAAAAAGAATAACATTTTGTATGGAATGATAAGAGTTATACTTTTGGGCTATGACATCTGCTGCTAAGTATTTCTGGAAACTGCATAGTTTCGAATTGAGACGACAAGTATTTAAGCTTTTTAGGTTTTGGAAAATTTAAATTAAATTAATAAATAAAAAGTACTTACCAATATTATCAAAAATGATTTTGCGCGCTATTTTTTACCAGTCGTCCGATAGTTCGAGTCATTGTTTGCGTCCAGGAAAAATGCTCGTAATATTTGTACTTGTTTATGAGGAAGTAAAAAAGATGTGATTAGTTTACTTATTTTTTACTGGAGAGTTAAAAAGAAGAGATTTTTTTACCTATTCTTAATAAGAAAAGGTGAAATAGGGGAAAAAATTACCCAAATTACGTTTCATCCAATAAAAATAATTAAATTTAATATATTCTAAAATAACTTACCAAATATCCTTTTGGACACAATAATCCTGTTGACTCCAACTCCTTTGATAAACAATCCTTTTGTTTTCGATAAATTACTTTTTTTAATTTTCACAACTCACTTATTAGCACTTAGCAAACTTTACGACTTCACGCCACGCACAACAAAAACCAACTGACGAAAACATAGTCTGATCTGATACTGATTGGAAAATAGTTTGTGCGGTTAAGTGAGTTTGGTTGTGGAGAGAATACAAATGAGTTAGATTATTACTGAGGCTCTAGATAGGTAATATTTAGACTAAATATAGATAATATGGAGCAAAAAACAGTAATTTTTCAACTTTTACTAAAAAAAAGGTTATATTTCAACTCAAAATTAAGCTTTTTTTAAAACCAAATTTACATTTAAAAAAAATAAGTAAAATAGGAACCAATAAAACAAATTATTTAAAAACCAATTTGACTACCAAAATTAAATCGGTTACATAACTACCAATAAAATAAGTTTTTTTTAACCAGTTTTACATTTTTAGTAAAACTGGTAAGATTATAGCCAATAAAATAATTACCAAATTCAAAAGTGTTTTTTTTTAACCTGAAAAATCAGTTATTTTAAAGCTGGTTTTTTAACTTGCTAGCTAGAACTGGTAATAAAATAACCAGAAAATTAAAAAAAAGTAAATAATTGGTAAATATAAACCTGATTTATGACCCAGGTTTCAAATAGGATTTTTTAAAGCCAATTTTAAACCTGGGTTATTAAAAAAAAGGATCCAAAATTACCTGAAACTAACTTTGGGTTTATTTCAGGGTTGGTTTTTACCGAAAATTTCCCTTAGTTAAAAGATAACCTATTTCAAACCATTTTAAAACCAAGGTTATTCCAGGTAAAATTAATAACCGCGGTAATTTTGCTACTGAGGCTACAAATTGTTGCTTGGGTTATTAATATTTGTTACGCCTAAGGAGAATTTAAATATCTTATCTAACTTACGTCAAATAAGTTTGTTTAAGGCCTAAATGTGTTTCTTGTCAGAAATAAGATTGTATTAGGCGCCAGTTATAGCGATCATTGGTTTTCATCATTGAAAACAAACATTGGAATTTTTTTGACAGGTCGTTTATAGCTAAGCTATCATTAAAAATTTCTGTCATTGAAACAAATTTCCTGATTGAAATGCACCGAACAATTTTTGCTGACAGAAATCTGTCATTGGAATTGAGTGAAATGGAAACACAAATAATTGGAACAATTCGTTCCATTTTTGGACATAAAAGAATCAGCTGTTCAGGAAAATGAATTTCCGTCCGGAAAATAGAAAAAGACATTTTAAGCGAAAAATAAATGCGCTATTTAACGTTTTTTTCCCAAAAAATTCTTTGTGTGATTTCCGATCGATCAGTATATAATTTTCATTTCTAATCAAAGGGAAACACTGTCAAATATCGATTCAAATATTTTTCCGGATCGATTTCAATGATAGCTATAACTGGCGCCTTAAGCCTTACACAAGACTCGCTATTTTTCGCACATTTTGGAGATTGTTCGCTAGGTTAGATTAGGTCAGGTATAAGTTGCTGTCCGTGATGTAATAGGACACACTTAGGCCAGTTTAATGGCCCATTGTGATACCACATGAATCTTGAGGCTTTCTCTTAAGCTCAATGAAACCAGTTTGAGTCCCTTACGAAACGTGCGAGGCTGATTATGCTAACATGATTTAGATTGTTATAGAAGAATTCTCCTAGAATTCTCATGCAGGGCATGTACAGAAAAGGTGAAGAACTGTTTCCTCCTCTTCCTCGTCCATACAGCTTCTGCAGAAGTCATTTGAGGAGACGTCTAGCCGCTTTTCTATTAGACAGTGCCCGGTTATGACACCGATTATCAAGCTAATATGCGATCTGCTTAGAGATAGCAAGCACCTTGATCGCTTTAAATCTAGTGTTGGCCAGAAGTTTTTTGTGATCTGACACGTGGTGTTGTTGTTTCACCTGGTGTTTGCCTTCTTCATAGCGACCTGCATTAGCAATAGTTTGCAAGTAGCGATTGGTATGCCAGCATTTGCCAAACGTGGTAGAATGGGTTGTACTGCACCGTTCCTGGCGAGTTCATCTGCCTAACAGTTACCTCTCTATAGCCCGGCACCCAGCAAAGATGAATATTAAACTGTTGTGCCATCTCCATTAGAGTTGATCGACAGTTATGGACTATTATAGAGTTTGTAGAGACAGAGTCAAGAGATTTGATAGCGGAGTGACTATCTGAGAAGATACGGATATCAGATGTTGATATCACGTTTTCTTTAAGCCAGGACAAGACTTCTTTTATCGCCAAAAGTTCCGCCTGGAACACGCTACAATAATTGGGAAGGCGGAATGAGAGACTTAATTTCAGTCGTTCAGAGTACACACCTCCATCAACCCCTTCTTTTGTTTTTGAACCATCTGTATAAAAATGGATTGACTCGTCTTCCAGGAATGCCTTATCCTTCTATAAAGATCTGGAAGGTAGTTGGGGGATGGTGTAGTCTGTGTGCTTTGGAATTGATTCTAAATACCTAAGAATTACGGAGTGGTCAATGTTGTTGATAATCCACTGCGACGAAGCTTTAAGGCGAATATAGCAGAGCTTGTAGCTTTTTGTTTGTTAAATAATAGATTGTTCGCTAAGTTTCGCAGAAAACATTTAGGGGTTATTGCGTGACCCTGGTGGCTCACTACAAGATGTAATAACGTGACTAGGAAACCTCTCTAGCAATAAAGCCATAGTTGGTCCCGTTGAGTGGCTTGTTTGTTGTACCGTCTTGTTGAATGGTTTTCGAAACACATGCTTTTTGTCTTTGTATTTAACTCATTAAACAAATTTTAAAACAGTTAAAATTATGAATTGCCTCTCTCCATGCTCATTTGTCTTAAAAGTCCACAACCATAAAATAAAACGTCTCAACACAATATGCCCAATGACCATAACATAAATATGACTGCTTAAAAATGCATATCATTAAATGTTTGACAGTTACAACTCCTGTGGAGCCGGCCTTGTAACACGTATGTAGCTACGTTTAAATCACTACATTAAGAGTAAGATTTTTATCATTTTGACGAGTTCTTTGATTGTAAAACGATGCACTATCGTAAATGGCTGCATTTAATCTCAGGCAGATAGGGTATCAGGATAACTTGTTGTAGTGTTTTTACAAGTAAAAGAACAGCTGGGATGACAAAAATTGAATTCAAAGCTATCCAAGAATGGACAGGTTCAGACAACCAAAGGGACTTGAAAGTATAAGTCAATATTCTATCATCTGATTGGCCAGCTGCCAAAAAATTGCCTTCCAATTAAGGTAACTTTAGTGGAAAGTGGTCTGGAAAGCTAGTCAAGAAAAATCTACCTAACTATCAAGTCAAGTGAACTTTTGTCAAACTGACAATTGATCATGATTTTTCATTAACTAAAAGCAGATTTGTATGTCTTTACGATTTATTTATTTTCTGTACCTACAATTAAATTTAATCTTTTGTGTAAAAAGGTTCCTTGTTAAATTGGAAAAGAAATAAGTAATATTTATTTAAAATACAAAATACAAGTCGAGATGGACTTGTAGCTTGCCTGAGGAGTTTTTTTTTGAAGACATAATGTATATGTTTTTGGTAGTTTCCGCACGATTAACTGAAAGTAGAGGTTATAGAAGTAAAGCTCCAAGTTTGAAGTTTATGACACTTGACCAACTAACTAATTGCCTTGGTCAAAATGTACGTTCAAGGAATGCAGTTGACTGCAAATGAGGTCCCTTATGTTGCCTGAACCAGCCCAAGCAAATCAATTCCACTTATGTATGTCAAAATGACAAGTTATCATGTTTTTTCATTCAACGGAAAGCTGAACTTTATGACTCTATGATCTATGATTTTCTGCACAACTTTATTTAATGCTTTCTGTAAAAAGGTTCCTTGTAAATTCGGAAAAGAAATAAGTAATATTTATTTACAATACAAAATACAAATCTAGGTGGACTTGTAGCTTGCCTGAGGAGTGTTTTGTAGACAAAAATAATGTTAGTACTTTCTGTACTATGAACTTAAAGTAGAGGTTTGTGAAGTAAAGTTCTGAATTTGAAATTCATGATACTTTATGTTGGCTTAACCTGCCCAATGTCTGGAAACAGAACAGCTGATTCAAGTTATGGTTGAATTTGAAGCCCAAAATCTAAAATTGATTTCAAATTTGTATGTTTTTTTGGTAAAAACTCGGTGAATTATTAAAATGATCAAAATCGAAATCTAACTGCTTTTTGTGTACAGCTGAAAGTTGTTTCTATTTTTTCCCAGCTATCTGAATTTGGGTTTCCAACTTATTCAATGAAGTATCTAAAAATGGACATATCGGGAATAGCCTATCCAAATTAAGATTGAATGCCGCAGTAAAGGTTGACAAATTAATGATTATTAAAACAATCAATTTTTTGAATTTGTATCTTGACCTTGGTACAGGGCCCCAAATGAATGAACAAAACAACCTTAGGTGCGCATCCATTTTATTTATGTGTATGTACATTAATTTTGAGATTCTAGCAAAATCTTTGCTGTTTTTTCGAGGACAATTATTAAAAAACATTTATTTGTTACATCTATAAAGATTTTAGAGTCTACAACAAAGTGACGAGAATGATTTTTCTGTGCTGGAGTGCTGGTTGTGCTGAAAGATAGATATCGTGTCGAGTTGAGGAAATGATGGAAAGAGAAGAGAAAATTTACAAAACCAAATTCGAACTCAAAAGTAGTTATATGGAAAAAAAGAAAGTTATTGAAACATTTTGAATGAACTGTTTATTGACTAAAACAAGAGAGAAATAAAAAGAGATGAATAAAAACGTTAATTGAAAAATGAATTAGATGAGTCTATGTACAACGTCCAATCAACGTTAGTTTCAGTTCTTTCTTGGAGATTCTCCTTTGCCGGCTCTGCATTGCCTTCAGGAGGCCATAGTTATCTGTCATTGGTTTCGGATTTAAAGCAATCCATGTCAAACCATCATGTTTGCGTGTGCGTCGACTGGAAGCTCCCAATGAAATCACTATCCTGTCCACCGAATAATCCTTCAAGCAGGGTTTCGCAGGTTTGGGTGTGCTGAGTGATGCTCCCGGTCAAAGAGTTGTCTCCATTACACGAATCCAGAAGACATTGGGTGAAACTGGTCTGAGTTTCAGTCGAGACCATCAGCTCGTCATGTGCTCCTGACAAATACTGCCCATTACTGCCTTGGCCGTCGTCCTCATCCATAGCCGGCCAATTGGTTTGAGTTTGAATATCGGAAAGACCGAGTTCCGATAAGAACTCATCGCAGGTCTGTGTTTGGGTGTTGGAATACAGCATTGGGTCACCCATGCCCGAGATCAAGTTGAGTTCGGTTTGAGTTTCTATGTTGCACAGAGATGTTTCGGGGAACATGTTGATTTCTGGAATAAAGTCGAGCTTGATTCTCTTCTTTGGAGGAAGAATAAGACTTGGAGTATCAACTTCCGTCTGTGTTTGGCTATCTTTGGTTACTGGGATGTAGATGTTGATAACCTCGGGTATCAACTTTGGAACAATAACCTGCTTCACCAGCTTTGGAATGGCCACTTTGTCCGCAGCCTTCCTCTTGACTTGATGGCCCCTTCGTTTGGCATGAGTGAGCAGTGCCTCCGAGCTGTCATACTTCCAGCCACATTCAGTACAAATGTACTCCCTGCCACAGTTTCTTTCATGGGAGTCCCGGATCGATTGCGTACCGAATGCTTTATTGCACTTGGTGCAACTAAACTTCTTTTCCGCGTGAACCTTGTGAAAATGCTGCTTTAGGAACTTTAAACATTTGAAGCTTTTTTCATTTTCAGGCCCATCAAAGTAGACACAACCGACTTGGGGACAGAAATACAATTTCTCCTCCTTAATATTGGTTGCGATCGTGAGTTTGTGGTGTTTCTGGAGATGCATTTGAAGATTGCTAGAGTTTTTGAAAACCGATTGACAACCATTGATTTCGCACTTTAACTGAACTGTATTGAGGAGATCCTCGGCTCTGGGAGTTATGCGAGTTAAGGCTGAATAAAATATTTGAGACATTTTTGAGCAAAAATCAATTCTTTTCTTCTTATCTTACAACACAAACCAAGAAGAGGCGAATCGAATTAGTCAAGATTCTTTCTTCAACAAGAAGAAGGCTGCTGTCAAATCGATGCCAAATTGTGGATTGCAATCGAGGAATTGTTATTGTAACTGGTGGTGTTCAGAGAGTTTGAAACCTTGAAGCCGGAAACACAGTGTTGGCGAAAACACGAATGACTTTTTCAATAAAAAACAATTTTTCCTTGAGAGAAATCAATGGATGTTATTAAAAAGTATTACATTCCCTTTCATAAAATTGAACTTAACTTATACACTTGCAGATGAAAATTCTCGACTTTACAAATTCCATTTTTAAGGTCTTGAATCGGCTTTAAAACATTTTCATCATTCATGTGGCTACAAGGAAAAAAGTTCAAGTATGTAATATCACAGATCTTGGGGTGCAATTGAGATAAGCTCTTCGAGAAACAACGCCTTTAGGAAATAGTCATTCACTGTGAAAGTTGCACTAGCCTTATTTTGCTGATGATCGAATGCCTTAAGTTCTTTTGTTAACGAAATACGGTGGAATACCAATTTTAGGGAATGCGTCATTTACTATTGCTGGCCGAAAAGATTCTTCACGATGTCACAAAAGTGCTTAATGACATAGTTTTTACAACTTTCAACAGATGACATCTTCAACAGTGACAGTTGGCCAAATAACGATCTATTCGGAATAAAAATTTTTATTGAAAAACCTTTAAATTCGTATAAAATAATTATTTTGCACACGATTTGTTGAAGCTTAATGTCACATTCTAACCTGCATTGATCAAAATATATCGATCTAAAATACCTCTTTTCGTTATACCTAAAAAAAATAGTTTTTCTACAACAAGCCTCTAAAAAAATAAATTGATTATTGAAAATTAAATTTAAGACTCCAACCGAACGCTCCCATTCCATTTGTGGACAACAACTCTGCTATGTAAACCCAGCCCAAGCAATGACAAAACTGTCACCAATTTCTGTCTTCTGTCATAAAAACTTCATCAAAAAGTAAGAAAAAGAAACCAAAACGAAAAAAAGGAGACGAAGCAGAATTTTTCCTTTTCTACTAAGATCAAATTTTCATAATTTTTACAAAACATCGTCTTTCTAAACTTATCTCGATTTATATAAATCTTATAATTGATTTTATTATAAATAAGACATATAACACAAACAAAATATAAGAAGGCATGGCAAATGAAAACGAAGAAATCCTCCAAAACAACAACGAGACAGAAGGCAATGAAACACAGACGACAATTGGAGATAAATTGAGGAAGATTTCGTTGGGTGGCAATAATTCGGTTCCAAGTCAGCTTGTGGTCACAACTAATGGCGATGCCACAGACAACAGCAGTAAACCAACAACAAAATTCAACACTCCAAGTACAGCGGCAACAGGAGCAATGGGAGACTACAAAAATATCCGGGCAACAACAACCAGTGGTAAGTGGTATTTCTCAATGCTATTTGCAAAATGTTAAAGCATTGTCTAATGTCTTGAGTTATTTTCAGCAATTCATAGTGAGACCCACACACAGCAACCAGTTCGACGGGAGGAAAATCCTTTTTCCTTCAAACACTTTCTCAATCGCGAACCATCTTCCAGCAACAGTGCTACCAGCAGTAGTTTCGTCATAAGCAGTACCCCGCTGAGTTCTGAAAGAGATTCAGCAGTAAACAACAATGATACAGGAGCGACATCGTCATCGACGACGACGATGTACCAGACTTCAACAGGGGCGCGGCCAAAAGTTCCTCAGTCTTCGTCGTCGTCGTTGATTGGTGGTAATAGTGCTGCCACTTCTACTGGTGGCAATGGAAATGTGAGCAATGCAGTTACCACGGAGTCGTCAAAGATGAAGAGGTCGCCGCGATTTTCCTCCTTCGACTCGCAGGCGAGTCTAGCTGAGTACGCAGCGACCGGGAGTGGGATGTTGGGCGGTGTTAGTGGTTCTTCGTCTTCGGCAGGAATCAACACCCGATCGTCGCCGAGTTTTCGAATCAGTCAAAACACTGACGATGATGCGAGCTCGACTGCTCCCAAAGAGGATCTCCTCGCCGCAGATCCCGACCGGCAACAGTTTGTTCCCAGACGGTCCTACTCCAACTACGACATTGAAGTCCAACCATCGCCTCGGAGAAGAGTTCCCGATGCCGCTCGGCCAGCTCGGGGCTTTCCCAAGCCCCAGATTAGTCAAAACCATCACAGTTCCACAAGCAATCCCAATCAGCGTCCACCGAATCCTGAGTTTGCGGCAGCAGCTTTGCCAGACTTCGTCCAGGACCACTGGATGGATGCGTGGTATTGCAATGAAATGAATCTAAATTCACCGCCAAATTCACCGAATTCTCCGATTGACTTTGTCGAGGATATCACCGGGGGAGTTGCCAGCTCCGCCTCCGCAGGTAGCAATACCTGTCAGGGGGCAGACACCAAATGCCAGACCTTGCCTGATTTTCTCTCAGACGGTCCGATAATCCACTCCTCCCAGCGTTTAGCGGATGTGGCAGCCGGCCTACCAGCTGCCGCCAATTGGTCAAATATGGATTCGCCCGAGGATGATTCACCGAGTTTGCAACTATCGAGACTGAGGCTAGAGAACGAGAGGCTTTGCATTGAACTAAACGAGACGCGTCAGGCTCTGGGCGAGCAGACGAGACGAACAAATGAACTAGAAAGATCTCTAGAACAGGCACGATCCATGGAATCGGCATACAATCGAACAATGGCGCAGAATATTGGACTGGTGGAGGAGGATCTAGACCAAAGTAAGAAGCGCACAATTGCTGCAGAAAATCAAGTGGCTAAATTGAATTTACAAGTTAAACAATTGACAGTGAGTTTTAGGTTTTTTCGTGTGTATTGAAAAATTGATTTTTTTTATGTTTTTTTTTTTTTTTTAAAGGCGGAAGTCAATGCACTTCGTAAGGAAAATGAATCCCTTCGAGATGGTGGCGATGGAGCTGTAGGTGGGAGTAGCAATATTGAACAGAGGTCGACCGAAGTTAGTTCCTCGTCGAGAAATAGACCGTCCAGATCGCTACAGATCTCCAGAGAACTACACAGAGCCGCAGCCACAGCTGAAAGCAATTTGAGGTAAGTTTGATAAAAATAAATACAAATTAATATAGAAGCTATGAATTTATTATTACAACAAAATGGATGCTTAGATGAGAGGGACTTTTTCCTATAAAAAAGTAACCCGAGAAACTCATTTAATTCAGAATCATCTATTGAAGGCTTATTGAGTTCTGAATTTATTGATACAAAAATCTATGCGATGGTAGAAGAGTAGCAAAAAATCTGTCCCAGGGTATCACATCGTGTAATCGAAATGTATGTTTCCATTGTTCTTTGTAGTAATTATTTAAAAATAGTTCAGCAATTAGACCTAAAATAAAACCAGAAGATCCGAGTTATCAATTCACGAATTTGAAAGATTAGAATCGAGGCAACAAAGGACCATGTTTGTCCGATATCTCCCAATTGACTTTTTGTCCAGGCGCATTGGTGCAAGTGATCAGTGTTGAGATTGAAGTCATGTTTGCCTTAGATCGACCGACGTTAATTTATTTTGGGGCCCTGCTATCAACTCAAATTTGATTCAAAGGCAAAGAAGTTTTAATATTTGATCAGACGGAATCAAAATTAAAACTATAAATGTTCCCTAAAAAAAGTTATAGTCCTTTTTGATTAAAATAAATGTCCCTATATTACATTCTTTTGCCATCAATATCTATGTATGTGACTTAAACTACTCAAAACAAAATAGGGTCCACCCAAGATTTATTTTGTATTTTGCCTAAAGAATACTTAATTGGTGAAAATTGTCGAAGCCCAGCATTTTATTGAAAAGTTTTCATGTTTATGATTCCATATCGATGCTTTGAATAACAATTTTACCGTTACCTCCAAGTGAATAGGCAAAAAAGCCGATCGCTCGAGAAACAATCAATGCAAAAAATATTGCATATGTTTTCTCAGTCCGTTTCTAGCGTTGTTGGTAAGTGTTTTTTTTTATTTAATTGTTGTTCTTTATTTCTTCGCGATTAAACGTGATTACAATGCTGATACTGAAAACGCAATTAGAGCGGTAAATATGCTGGAGCAAGGAGTTTCTCAAAGGGCCGTTGCAAATCGAATCGGTATGTCGCGGTGAGCTATCCGAAACGTGTGGGAACGCGTCCAGGAAACCGTGAGTGTAGCAAAGAGACCAGGATCAGGAAGAATTCGGGCCACAACTCAGCAAGAAGACCAGTACATTCGAATAACTGCAGGTCGAAAGCGTACCCTAACCGCCCGGGCTTTACAAACGCAACTGCGGCAATCAACTAGCACTCAAGTCAGTGATCAAACCATTCGCAATCGACTCCACTTAGATTTTTATCGTTTCTGAGCGTGTGCTATTCAGCCCAAACTTACACTGGTCCATCGGGCTGCGCGATTAAAGTACGCCAGTGAGAAATTAAATTGAACCTTGGACAACTGGAGGTCTGTACTCTTTAAAGACGAATGCAAAATCCAATTTTTGAGTAATGATAAGCTAGTACGAGGGTGGAGATGGGCAGATGAACGTTTTAGCGACCCGTGCATTCAAGGTAGTGACCGATTTGGGGGCCACAGTATTATCATATGGGCTGGAATAAGTTTGCCAAGCAGACCAGAGCTGATTATCCTGGTTGAGGGCACCGTTACCGCTGCCAGTTACATTGAAATGGTAATATGACCTTTTGTGATCCCATTTTCACAAAGAGTTGGCGATGGGTTTGTTGTTATTCAAGACAATGCTCGCCCGCATATGACCCGTAACACGCAAGCAGCGCCAATTATAGACTTTTGACATGGCCAACAAAGAGCCCAGACCTCAATCCAATCGAGCATTGATGGGACCAGTTAAAAAGAAGCATCAAAGAAAGCCACAGCAGTGTCAACACTGCACAAGAGCTCATAAACGAGTTAAAAGCTTTTTGGGAGCGTATACCCGTACAAAATGTAAGGCATCTGATTGAAAGCGTACCAGATAGGCTTATACAGTGCATACAGAGTAATGGAGGCCCGACTTGCTACAAAGCAAAAGAAATAAACCAGAAATTATAACAAAAAATAGTGATATGTAAAGTTTATTTTTTTTTACTTTTTGTAAATTTTCACATAAAAATGTTTTTTTTTTTCAGTGTAATTTGAATAAAGAATGTTTGTCCGTGTTAAAAGTGTGTACACTATTATTTAATACTTAACTGAAACATAATAACTAAAAACAAAAATTTAAACACAAATTTTTTTCAGACGAAAGCCAAAAAACTTTGTGGGCCCTATTTTGTTTTGAGTAGTTTATTTTGTTGAATGGCTTAAATTGATTCTAATCAATAATCAAACATTCAAACCGACTTCATAAATATTCAACTTTTATTAAAATGTTTCTGGTAGAAGTTTAAATCGAAAAAAAATCCTTACTCTTCAGATATTTATTTGCTGTTTTAATTCTCATTTAATATGACAAATTCTTAACATAATTTTAAGGTTTTTCGATTGTAATTTGGAATACATTTTATTTTGTTAAATCGTATGATCGTCAATGTTTTGCGAATTTAAGAATAGCATTGACCGGATGGTGTCATATTTGTGGTAGTTGACAATGGGCATAAGGCAGCATGGTGTTACACAGGATGTCTACATAGTCTTCAGACTTTATTATGCCCTCCACTTGTCGAATTGGCCCGATTCCGAAGCATGCCAAACCCAAAATTGAACGACCAACATGTTTGACCGTCCCTTTAGTGTATTTTGGATTTAGCCTCTCACCTCTTGGCCTTCTGACATGTTGTTTTTCACCCAATCCGTGCATATTGAACTTCGATTCGTCAGAAAACAAGACCGTTTTTCATTTTTGGGGACTCCAATTGAGATGAGTTCTTGCAAAAGCCAAACGAGCTTTCACATTTTTTTTTTAAATAAATGGCTCTTTTGCTATCTGAAAACCACGCAATGCGGCCTGGAGTGCGCGGCGTCTGATAGTTGATGGGTCAATGGGTAACTTAAGTTCAATTTTTGCTTCCCTGGATGATGCCGTGGGGTTTCTTCGGAAGAAAAATTTGTTATTTTTCAATCATCTTTTGCTGTGGTGCTTTGATACCTTCCTCCTCTAAGATGGCATAACACCTTTCCACTTTTGATGATTCTACAAATAATTGGTTTATGAATGGAATATTTCTTTGAAATTTCTTTTTGTGATGCTCTTTTTTTGAAATCACTAAAAATTCTGAATTTTACATCCGATGAATATTTATTTCCCGCCATTTTAAAATCAAAATCTTTTTTTTTTTAATTTAAAAAGAATTTATCTTAAAAAACTGTTTTATCGATCAAGTCCTGGCTAAAACTAACTGAACAAATCAAGCTACACGTATAAACTCTTTTTTTGAAATCACTAAAAATTCTGAATTTTACATCCGATTAAACCAGATTAACCATCGTCGCCCTAATATTGGGTTGCCGTAAGCGCCATTTTAATGTTTCTGGGAAATCGCATTTGAAGTTTTGACAGCCTATTGCTCGAAACCAACCGCTGGGATTTTTTCATTTTTTGTCACGATATTCATACGGATATCTTCTTTTAGAAAATGTAATGAATTATTCTACAATGCTTTTAGTTTTTAAAATATTTAAAATTTATTACAAAATGAGTTTGCCGTATACGCCACTGAAATCAATATTTTCTTTTACTCATACACGTACGTCAAAAATTGTGCACTTACGGCATTACAATAATAAATTATTAAAAATTTATTTATTGAAAATCATGAAATATAACACACGTTTTTTTGTTTCAAAAAAAAAAAAGAAAGTTTTTGAGAACAAAAAATATATTTACGTATTTATTAATTCATAAAGTAGAAAACTACATAGTTTTTAACTATTTATATGTTTGTATACAGCAAAATCACAGTTATTGTTTTGCATACAGTCTTGCGTTATTATAATAAACAATAAAAAAGAATATAAATAATAAAAAAAATAAAATATATGACTTCAAACATTTTATACATTTTTGCTTACAACAAAAATAACTAAGTGGTAAAATAAATAACTTAAAAACAAAAATTCACATTAGATTCTACAAAGTATAATAGAATATTACTATTATTTCAGTTGCTTGAAAAGAGCTTGAAAAGAGCTTCAAAATACTTCTTGACCTCTGATGATATAAAAGTATACAAACTTTTTAAATATATCATTAATTTTTTCCTTTGATATAGTTTTTGTTCTCTGAATGGTATTAAAATTTTGATTATATAAGTTCTTCGGTGTTCCTAGAGTAGTTTTAGTAGGTTTTTTAATTAATGAAATCGATTTATAATGTACATCTCTAGCATTTGTTCTAAAAGATTATTGAAACAAGTGAGGATCCTCATACTTAAATTTTATTTTAGAAAAAGGCATAGTTGCAAAATTTAAGTGACTTGCTTTGGCAGAGTACGCTTTGAAATCTGATGGTTGCATCTGAATTAATTTCAGGTTAACCTTTTCGTAGCGTACCTATGTTCTTAAGTTGCCTGAGAAGTGCTAATGGACTATGTATCTCAATGTTCTTAAGATGCTTATCTATTGCACTATGAACAGAGTCAACTTCCTGTATGAGTGAGTGTCCAGGCACAGAAAATTGTTGTAATATCATTTTCAGGTTAGGTGACTTGTGAAGAAACGTATTTAAATCCCATAGGAAGTTATTGTAATGGGCCCGATTTGTCCCTACGTCCGTATGTCCGTACGTCCCTACGTCCGTATGTCCGTACGTCCGTACGTTCGCGACGTTTTTTTCGTCGTCCATAGCTCAAGAACCAGAAGAGATATCGACTTCAAATAAATTTTGTTATACAGATAATAAGGCAGAAAGATGCAGAAAGGGCTCTCAAGAAAATTGCGTGGGTGGTTTTTTTACCATAGCAGTTTAAAAAAAAGGTGAACATTTTGGTTAACCCCTTAATGTCTCATGAACCAATGACGCTAGAGACTTGAATTAAATTTTATATTATATATTGAAACGTGATACAAAGCAATTATATTTTTAGAAAAAAAATCCAATTCACGGTTTTTTTATAAATCAAAAAAAACTGAAAAAAAAAATGTATCACTTCGAAAATTTTACGACTAAAATATGATTTCATCTCCAAAACAATTTTGTGCAACGAGCAATAATGTTTTTGACATCTGATAAAATTTTGAGAAAAATCGAATTGACAGTTTTTTACAAAAAATAAAACCTAAACAAAAAAATTAATAAAAGTTGGTAAAAATTGATTTTCGGCTCAAATATCTTTTCAAAACTTTGAGATATTGGCTTCAAACTAATTTTATCTTATAAATAATATTGTTATCAACATTCGCTAAAATTTTGAGAAATGTTGGATTGACAGTTTTTTGTAAAATAAATAAAAACCTAAAAAAAACAATACTAAAACTTGGTAAAAATTTACTTTCGACTCAAATAGCTTTTCAAAAATTAAAAATATTGGCTTCAAACTTATTTTATTTCACAGAAAATATTGTTTTTGATATTCAGTAATTTTTTTATAAAAATACAACAGTCCGTTCTTCATAAAAAAATAAAATCTCCAAAAAATAGAACGCAAATTTGGTAAGAATTGATACATTTAGACAAACTTTTAAGCAAGACAAATCGATAGACGGGATGGGAATTTATCAGTGTGGGTCGCATCCCAGCCTCTTTCAGTAAAATTGTATGCATGTACGGCAAAACCAAACACAAATATTTTTTACAACAATGACGTACGTGCATACGATTAAATAGCGTTAACTTGTATATTGTAGGCACATAAGTCAAAACAATACTGAACAGGCATTATAAATTTTTATGGCGTACGTTGCAGGACAATAAGACGTACGTCAAAACAATTCTTAAAAACTAATCTGCTTAAATTGTATGGAAAATTTGACGTAAATGCCAGATTTTGGCGCTTACGTCAAAACAATACGTGAACTTTTTGAATTGGGTGGATATACGTCAAAACCATTCTGTATATCTCTGCAATGGAAAGAGATAGAGCAAAGCGGATACAAGATTTGGAAAGAGCTACCCCGAAAACATAGAACTGCATACCAAACTCAAAAAGTGAATTTTGGCGTTTACGGCAACCCAATATTAGGGCGACGCGTTATCAAAATGAGACGAAAAGAGAAATGGCCAATAGTTGCAAATGTTTTGCACAGCTGAAATTATTACTGTTCTTGTAAGAGCCGTGCATTTGTAGAATTTGGCTGTGGATCAGTGCTTTAAGATTATGAACAGTAAGTTGACACATACAAAAATCTAAAGTAATAAAAATAATTTCATTGGAACAACTTTTATATACATATACGAATGTTCATTTTTTTGATAGGCGGTGATAGCTGCAAGTTTTGCACAGTACTGTATGTCCAAAGCTTGAGTATAATTCCCATCTCTAGGCTGGTGCTGCTGCAACTTCATCTTCATCTCTTGGACAGTATTTAACAAAGAGCATTTAAATTGATTGGTGATGATATCATTATTAAATCATTTAATTCGCTTAAACATTCTCTTAAAGTTTCTTGTTCCAAGCTTTTTTACAGTTATTATACCCGAGCGAAATAACCAGTTGCATTCCTTCCGCCAAAAATTTTAACCGTAACAATCGCACCGTACTCGTTCGTACTGTTAAGTACAGAGATTTGTTCTTTAGCCGTACTAAGCGAATATGGAATGCTCTACCACTCTCTGTATCTTCCTGAGTCATTGCCATTTTTCTACCTTTCTCTCTACCTTTCCTATTTCCTTGGCATTATAAGTAGTGTAACAAAAATTCCCTTGAGTTTGCGATAATTATAAACAAAAAGAATCAAGAGCTTAAAAGCCTTTCTCTGGCAACATATGAAAAGTGAAGCCATGTTTTCCAGTTTCACGAATTTAAAATAAAACTTAACATAAATATGTACTTAACTTCACCACTTATTAATTTTCCTTTTCTATTGTAGGCAACTCTTGGCTGGTGTGGATAATCTTCGTCAATTGGCAGCCGATATCGAAAACACAGATAGCCGCTTTGAGTACGATGATTCTTTTAATTCATCAACCTATCCACCGATGTCTGATGATTTTGTAGAAGGCGGCGGCGGCGGCGGTGATGACTATGATGAGTACACTGGCGGACCATCCTTGTAATAAACTAACAAAACACTAACAAAATAAAACTAAAAATGCAATGTTCGCACCTCCCTCCTCCTCCTCCCTGCATAGAACACTTCACTAAAACAAACACACAAAAAACCCTTGCTGCAGTTTGAATCATCAAATTAAAAATTTAAAGAAAAGAATATTTTCAGCTTTGGCATACAAAAATAAAAAAAAAAAAACAAAAAGCAATCTTAAGCCAGCTCAATGTGAAAGTGTTAAACAAAAATATAAAATATTATCCACTATATTGTTCAAATTTTAATTATTTAATTTATAACAAAAAAAAAAAAAAACAGAAAGAAAACAATTTATGTTCTTGTTGTTTTATATAAATTGTTTTTATTTTAAACTTTTTTTAAATACTTTTATTATTATGTATATCTCAAGCCTCTTCATATGCAAATAAATATGGCATAAATGGCTATAAAATAAAAACAAACAAAAACCTTACAAAATATAAAGAAAAAGAAACTAAAATTGAGTGATAAAGCAAATAAGATAAAAAGAAAGAACGAAAGAAAAAATATACATATTTATTTTCAAAGAAAGAAACATTTTTAATAATTATAATTTTAAAAACAAGTATTTTGTGTCTTAGTTTTTGTTTAAATTAAGTTAACAAATTTTAGAAAAAGGAACTTATTGAAAAAGAAGAATAAAGGAAGAAGAAAGATTTAAAAAAGAAAAGGAATATTAATGTTTAAATTATGTAATTATATTATTATTATTATTGCTATATTATATAAACCTACCTATTGATAACCTATGGCTTGTGTTGATACAACTGAAAGTATAATACATTTATATGTAAATAAAATATACGTATATATTATTATTATATATATGTATATATAAATATATTTTAAACAAATCAAAAAAGAATGATAAAACTATACTTATTATAACAAAAGAAAGTGATTAAAATAAAAACAAAAATATTTCAAAAAAGAAAAAAACAGAAAGCACTTAAAAAGGAAAATTAATCATGATGATTAATTATTATTATACATAAATAAACAAGAACAAATAATCAAATTCCAAAATTGGTGTTTTAACAAGTTCACTGGGCGTTTTTTAAGATGAAAAAGTCTGCTGCTGTCGAAGAGAACGTGTAGTGCAATTGAATCCTGGGGTGGAATCGGGTAAGGTGATTTGTGATAGGTGACAGTCACAATCAACAAATTCGGTCTGTGTAAGGTGATAAGTCACCGGTGACAATCACGATTTGGTGACTTTTTCTGGTGACAGCTCTTTAGTTGTCACTTTCATTGGAAATTGATTTTTATTTTTAGTTGCTGAAATTTCAAGACAATATGAATGTGTTCGTGCCTTTGATTTTACCTTCTGAAAATGCTGAAAATGAAAATATTAATCATAATAGAAATGTCCGGCTCTTGAGGATTAACCTCCGCAATAAAATAAACATTCTTGATCTTCCAAGTCCAAAGTAAGTACGCATATGTGCTATATATTTGTTCACATATAAATACCTATTTATTATAACTTGTTTTTTTTTTTATTTATAATTAATATTCTGAATTAAATAGATTCTTAAAAAACTTTCGATTGAATAAGGAATTATTTTTACATATCCTACCGCTTCTGGATTTGTCAACTGGAATGCGGTCAACACACATTCCCCCTATTCTTCGATTAGCCGTGACTTTAAATTTTCTTGGAGGTGGTGGCTACCAAAGGCAAGTTGGCGCTGACTGGTCAGCTCCAATGGGCCAAAGTACTGTTTGTGAGGTTATTTCTTTGACCTTAAAAAAAATGGAGAGGAAATTGTGCCCACTTACAATCAAATTTAATCAATCGGCTTCAGAAGCAACAAAAATGTTCTTCTACGAAAAATATCAAATTCCTGGAGGTAGGATTTTGTTTCTTAGTAAAAATAAACTAATTTTATTACTTGTTTTTTATTTTATTATTTTATATTATCGGTTTTTGAATACAACCACTGAAATTGTAACAAACGTCAGTGAATTTCTTTTAAAGTGATACCAAATTCTAAACAAAATTTGGTGATCACCTTACATAGACGCAAAAATTAGTTTGATCACTTTTTAAGATCACAAAGGTGACAATCAAAAATCACCTTCCCCGATTCCACCCCTGAATTTTTGGAAATTATCAACTTGGCCATGAATACGCGAAGGCTTTTCATCTAATTAGCTTGACCTCTTTTGTGCTCAAAACACTGGAACGATTCCTAGATTCTAGCTGGGCAAAGGGCAGTGGACTAGGTGTTAATCAAAGCAAAACTGAACTGATGCTCCTTACGACCAAAACTTAAATGCCATCACCCTATCCCGACTGAAAAGTCAAATCCTGTCTTTATCCTCCAGCGCGAAATATCTAAGAGTCATTCCTGATCCGAAACTAAACTGGAAAGAAAACATTGAAGAGCGGGTTAAGAAGGCCTGGATCGCTTCATCCTGCTTAAAAAACTAGCCTATCAGGAATCGTTGGCCTAAAAATATTTTGGATCCTTTCAAGATTTATAGTTACAGTATTGCCGGCTTCATTTTCAAAGTTAAAAGAAGAATGGCCCAACATTTTTTTCTGAAGTTACAGCACACCAGACTGTACACTTAAGTGAATGCAATTCGCGCTGATGGATCGGCAATTTTGTTCATTAATGAACAAATTTAGGTGGAAATGAGCTTCATCAAATCATCACTCATTACGAGATGATGAGGATGATGATGTCTTTAAGGATTTTCTGGCTTAAGTTCTTGCTCAAATTTTAACTCTTCGCGCCTTCGTGTCAACGTTTCTGTAAACACTTGCAAGAAATCGTAACATGTTCTTCTCAGTTCGGATAGTCTTCCAGTTGGAAGGAAATCAATTAAAAATCCTTGTTGAAATCGTGCCAACAGTGCCGTAATCATGTGCGCAGAGGATCAATAATTACGCTCTTGGGGTTTTTATAATTCAATTACGCTTTTTGGGTTTTAACAATCGAGTAATAATTTTAAAAATAAAATTTATTTCAATAAAACTCGGATAAGTGTATGTTGCACGCATCGCATAAGTAAAGGGTTTCTAGCGGAATATTTGCGACTTTTTCTTTCAATTAAATTCAAAGTAATGCTGTTTTTAGTATACAAATGGTTACCGATTTTTTCAATGCACTTTTACAGTCGGTGGACCCTTACATTTGTGATAACGCAATGGCAAAGTGTTGAAATAATGTTTTGAATTTCATGGAGAATATTTTTCTGTAGAGCCTGAATTGTCCGGGAATTGTTATTGTAAGCCTTTGATTTGAGGTTTCCGTATATAAATAAATCGCAAGGTGTGAGGTCTGTCGATCAAGAAGGCTATATAATGTCTCCGTATTTTCTGCTGAAATTGTGTTCGGTTGTTGCACCCTTCATCAAGCTGCAATTGCAATAACAGAAACTCATCAATCATACGGCAATCCAGCGGAACAGTGACTGTGACTGTTTCATATTGGTAAACAAATAAGGGCCAACTATCTCGCTTAATGAAATGGCACACCAATCGATGTCGATTTTTCTTAAACAAACAAATTAATTCTAACATTTTGTGTAAGATAAAAAAGCTTGAAGTAAATATCTTTCTTTATTCTAATAATATTTAAGTCAAAAACAATATTTTGCATATGATAAAATAAGTTTGATGGCAATATCTGTTTTTGTTCCCGACATTTTTAGACAAAAACCGTTTTTTTTTCAATTTTATCAGGGTTTTTTTAAAAGTCAAGAAAGGTCAAACAACCACCCACTCAATTTTTTCAAAGTCCTTTTGTTACGGTAAGAATTACCACAACAAAAATCATCCCTTACATGATTCTTAAAATCGTTTCGGACCATGTATTTGCTCCATGGTTTACTCTCGTTGTGTGTCTTCCTCTCCATCCCAACCTCTCACATGTTTTATTATTTCATTTTTAGCCCCTTGTCCTCGAGGGTCATAAGAGTAGCCCTTAGAGGATGACAAATTTAGGTATACCCCGTTTGGAGATCGTGCTGAGCCAGCGGACGAGCTGGAGACTCACACGACAAATAGTTTAAAAGAGCGAGGAGCGCTCCTGAACATCATGGCCAGTGAGCCCAACACATTGTTTAGTATGGCCCTTGGGTCCACCATAACTTTCTTAATTGTTAACTTAATTAGTTCTTAAATTATGTACAACCGAAATTGAATGTAGCGCTAAGTGTTCATCCCTTATATCTTCAATCTATATGGTCAAACGAATTTTAGGTTATAAATTAATTTGAGTAATTACGTTGGTACTTTCTTCTTCAGACCTCTTTCACAGATAGTTTTTATAGTAGAGTAGCTGAGAAAATGCTCAGGTCAATTTATTTCAACTTTGAATTTTCTTTTATTCTTATGATTTTTCTGTTAGTTGTATTTTTGAATACGGCCATGGATTCGCCTGGTTTTGGGAAAGCTCCAAAACTTAACTAATCCATAGAGTATGTGTGTGCGTGTGAGAGGCTCTCCTGAATTCGACTTCGGAGTGGCACCGTAACTTTGAATTCAGCTAGAAATCTGGTTGGGTGGGAGTATGTGTGTGTGCGTGAGGAGGCCGAAGAAGAAGCTTGAATTATTAATCACTTTTTGGTTGGTCTCCAAGTTTAAAAGAAGAAAAAAAAAGAAAAGAAATTTTGAATATCAAAAAGAAAAATAGAGGAGAATAAATAGAGAATAAATAAGAGAAAAAAATTAAAGATAGAAAAGAGTGGAGTTTGTGGAAGGAGTAAGAAGGAAAACAGGATCAGAGGAGAAATTGCCAGAACGCACAGGGCGATCTTACAAGGAAAAATTCCCACAGGATAAGTAGATTTGTATTGAAATCTGTTTCTTGTTATTTTTGGAAATTCCTTTGGTCTTCTTGCGTTCAATCCCAAGATTTGTATGAGGCGCGTTTTAACTTTCTTTTAACTGTTGTCATTCTTTCGGGATCGAATAATAGCGGTCCATTCAATCGGTTTCGGTACATTTGGTTTTGCATTGTTCTTTTCCCTATCTGTTTAAATTGCTTTGTTACCATTTTACTTTCCATTGTATAATTGTCATTTAATTTCTTTGAAAAGATTGCTAGGTTTTTATCCGAAGCCTTCTGCCACGGTTTCCTAGGACATTTTTTCTTTTCAACAAATAAAATTATCAAACTCCCCATCAGGGATTTAAAACATTTCTCACCCTAAATTCAAGTTATTTAACTCAATTCAATCCGATTAATATTATTTTAATCGAATTGAATTTGTTTGATAACATCCAATTAATTTATTTTTTTAATTCGTTTAACCAGCTGAGCTAGTCGTTAAGCTGCACAGGTGTTGCAGTTTTTGTTGCAGAGTATTCTCTAGTCTCTTTAATTTTTTTGTTTGTCTTCGCTCGATTGTGACAGCTTGGTCATAATCGAATATATCTTCCGCGGTGCCGGTTTCACATTTTTAATAATTACCTGTGTTTGTTTGTTTAATTTCAATAATAATTGGATTCTCAAAATTCATAGCTCGCGGTTTTTAAGTAGTTCTCGTTTTCGTCATAACTCGCCCTAAATTTAATAAAAATATACTCGATTCTTCTTTAAGTAAAAAACACTGCAACAATTTTGGCGCCCAACGTGGAGCGCATCTTTCTATGTTATTATCTGTAAAACAAAATTTATTTAAAGTCGATGACTAATTATAAAATTTAATGTTGAGCTTAAAATGTGTGTGAAATTGACCTACATATATGTATGCTATGGACTCTTATTAATAAACGATACATGCTATATGGCCTAAATTTTAAAATCGACCATAAACCATTTGTGGCTTGATATCAAAAAATTGGACTTAACATTTATGGTTTATTATTTGTGATCGTTACAATACATATATGTATGGTAATTTTTCCCAATTTTTAAAGTCAACTCTAATTTTTTTTATTGGTATGACCCGATATCTTTACTGGTTCTTGAGGTATGGACGATGAAAAATGGTATCCCGATCTTACGAACGTAAGTATACGAACTAACATACATCTCTCTAAAAATCTTTCAAGTAAATTGGAGAGATTTAGGGACCGGTTATAGCTATCAGTAAAATCCATCAGTAAAATTTTTGTTTTTAGTTTCTGAACATGTTACAGATTTATTTCTAGCAAAAGATTGATGCTATAAGATGAATCCTATATTCAAGTATTTTTTTTTCAAAAAGAAACAATGCATTTAAAGTTTTATTTAATTTATAAATCCATTTTAATTTTTTTAATGATGAAATTTCATTTTACTGAACAGCTGACTGCCAAAAGCCAAACAAAAATCCATTTAGTTTTACTGTTGGTGTTCCAATTTTTTACTGTTCCTATCACATCATTAAAAATTTTACTGATGAAAGCAACAGTACAAAAATTGTCTGAGTTGCGAAGCTCAATGTTATGATCGAAAGAAAACAACATTTAATGACGTAAATTTACTGATTGCTATAAACACTCATCAGAAAAAACATTTCAAATTCCTCCTGTTCCAAATGTTACTGATGGATTTTAATGATAGCTATAACCGGTCCTTAACGTCGAGAAATGTCAAAATGTTCAATTCGACGAATCGGACCGATTAAAATAACTTCCTGTGGGAATTTAAAAAGTAATTTTAACCTGCAATAATGGTGGAGACTATTTTCTACAATTATTATAATTAGTTAAATGTTTTGTATTATATTTTTTTTTTTATATAAAGATAAGTCCTCATTAAATACAATTACCAGATTTCTTATAACTGCCTAACATATATAAGTGCCTATCAAAACATTTAATTTAAGGTGAGGCATTTATCCGGGTTTAACTGTAATTTGTTCCTCTATCTCTCACAAGTTTTTTTACTGGGTACCTAAAAAAAAACGTAGACAAACATAAAAGAGTTATGATTCCTTAAAATTAAGTAGAAATATTTGACCCACCTACCTATGCCTACAGATCTAAAACGTGAACACGGTATGAATGCTCCATTTTTATTGAAAATTTTGACATTTCTCGACGTTTCAAGGTCCCTAGAGTCGAAATAAAAGATTTTTAGAAAGATGTATGTGCGTTCGTGAGTACGTACGTTCGTACGTCCGGTCCGTACGTTCGCGACGTTTTTTTCGTCATCCATTGCTCAAGAACCAGAAGAGATATCGACTTCAAGAAAATTGCGTGGTTTTTTTTACCATAGCAGTTTAAAAAAAAGGTGAAAATTTTGGTTAATCCTAAATATCTTACGAACCAAAAACGCTAGAGACTTCAATTATATTTTATATAATATATTGTAACATGATGCCAAACAAGTATATTTTTTGAAAAAAAAAATCCAATTAACGTTTTTTTTTTATTAATCAAAAAAAAAAAATAAAAAAAAATTTGTCACCTTGAAAATTTTACGAATACAAAATTATTTTATCACCAAAACAATTTTGTGGAAAGAAAAACAACGTTTTCAATATCTGGTAAAATTTGGAGGAAAGTCGAATTGACAGTTTTTTTTATAAAAAATAAAAACCTAAAAAAAACATTACTCAAAGTTGGTAAAAATTGAATTTCGACTCAAATATCTTTTCAAAACTTCGAGATATTGGTTTAAAACTACTTTTATCTTTTAAAAACTACTGTTATCAACATTCAGTAAAATTTTGAGAAAAATCTAATTGACAGTTTTTTTTACAAAAAATAAAAACTTAAAAGAAAATTTAACAAAAGTTGGTAAAAATTGACTTTCGACTCATATACCTTTTCAAAAATTTGAGATTATGGCTTCCAACTAATTTTAACTTATAAGAAATATTGTTTTCAATATTCGGAAAAATTTTGAGAAAAATCGAATTGACAGTTTTCTTACAAAAAATAAAAACCTAAACAAAAAAATTAATAAAAGTTGGTAAACCTTGATTTTCGGCTCAAATATCTTTTCAAAACTTTGAGATATTAACTTTAAACTACTTTTATCTTTTAAAAATTATTGTTGTCAACAATTAGTAAAATTTTGAGAAAAATCTAATTGACAAGTTTTTTTTACAAAAAATAAAAACCTAACAAAAAAACAATACTAAAACTTGGTAAAAATTTACTTACGACTCAAATATCTTTTCAAAAATTAAAAATTTTGTCTTTTTATTTCACAGAAAATATTGTTTTCGATATTCAGTAGTTTTTTTTTTTATAAAAATTCAACAGTCCGTTTTTGCATAAAAAAAATAAAATCTACAAAAAATAGTACGCAAATTTGGTAAAAATTGATGTTCGGTTCTTGATATCTCTCAAATTAATTTCATTCATCCAATTTGTAAAAATTTAAGAAATGCTACTTAAATTCGTAAAAATTTGTTTTCGACTAAAAATCTATTTAATAAAACTAGATTTTTAAACTTAACTATTTCTTTATATGAAAAATATTGTTATTAATTTAAATTTTTTAAGAATAATTCAACTAACAACTTTCTTAACCCAACACGAAAACCTACAAACTTTTAAGCAATACAAATCGACAGACGGGATGGGAAGTTATCAGTGTGGGTCGCATCCCAACCTCTTTTTAAGTTTATGAACTTGACTATAATTTTTTTTTAAATTTGAAATAGTATTAAAAGTTAGTAATAGTTGCAATTCAAAGAAAAACCCACTCGGACTGATATTTTTACAATTTAATAAGACTTAAAGGATCAGTTATTTTTTTAAACAAGTTAAATTCCTAACACCCTGTACCTCTGCTTATTTCTTATCAAAATCAACACTTCATTCGAAAGTAGATATTTACCAAAGACGCAATGGCCGGCTTAATAAAAACAACGCTCACTCGATCAATGTTTATAAATAAACCTCAAGTAAGTACCCTCTATTTCGCGGCTACCCACTATGAAAAAGATACAATATAGCCAAAGAGTGAGAGAAAGAGCTGCTAGAACCATGATGTTAGAACTTAGACACCGAAACTCAATAAGTCTATACTTTTGCTGAATAAAACGTACTTAGATACGTACTTCTACCGCTACCACACCAAACAGTTCAATTTAAATATGAAATTCAAATCGCTTGAATGATTAGTTGTTTATAAGAATTCTAATAGAACGGTTCGTTCCTATAAAGTCTCGGTTAGACATACATATAGTTGGTGTTTATGGCTTTGAATCTTTTTGTGATCTTGTCGATCCACATAAATAAATTGAAGCCAGAATAGTGCTTCAAAAACAAACAACAAAATTATCAACAACAATTCTGGTTGTTCCGTATATGCAAATTAATTAAAAATTAAATAAATTGAAACGCAGTTACAAAAATATAGGAATTTTTGTATTTAAGTCTAGTTTCGTGAAAAGAATTTTATGTGGACATAATAACAAGTTAAAAGATGGCTCCCCGAAAAATTCTAGGTAAAAATATTTAAAAACTGATATAATTTCAATTTTCCGGAAGAAACAAAAGAAATGAGAATAAAGTTACAGAAATATCAAGCCCTAGAAAAAAGCTTTGTTTTAATTTAAGTACATATATTCAAAGATTACAAGGAACTGAATTTATTGCTTTTATTTAAATAGGAATGTTAAATGAAAAAACAATTGATTTACCTTCCTATTGTTTTTATTGTTTTACAAAAATAGTTTTACACTAAATTAATGATGTTTTTGTGAATTCAGTTCAAGTGTTTTTATACAACAAATTATTCTTATTTGAGTGTTTTTAAGGAATGACTTTGAATGTTTAAAATAACGTTTATTTAAGCTTGATACAGGCAATTATCAAATCTTTTAATATTTACAATCGTGTGAACTTTTAATTTTGTGTGAAAATGTTGCAAAGAAAATTAAGACAATGTTTAAAATTGTCAGTGGTCTGTTCTTTTTCTAACTATAATTAACTATTATTTATAAGTTATAACAATCTCAGCTCGGGAGATGAATTGAAAGTGTTGAACTGTCAAAGTGAATAATTTATTGACAAGCAAGCAATTTGGTTTTTCTTTTAAGAAAACAATGAAAATAAAATGCAATTCGTCACAGAAACGTAATTGTTTTTCGTAATTTTTCTCTTTGCTTTTCATGCTTTTGTTAAAAAAAAATATTATAATAGTTTGACAGATCAATAATTTGCAGCAATAATTGTTCCTATATGATTCTAACATATTCAAACGATTCATAACAATGAAACTTGAACAATAATTTTTTGACATACCTTTTTGTTAGTTTTTGCGGGTAAAAGAATAGCTAAAATTCAGTGAATTATTAAAATCGGTGGAGTGCCGTAACCCCCGCGGCATTAACCCCCGCGGGGGTTAATTCCCAATTGAATGGGAATTAACACCCGCGGGGGTTAATTCCTTTTTCAAGTGGCATTAATCCCCACAAGAAAAAGGAAATAACCCCCGCGGGTGTTAATTCCCATTCAGAAATGGCTTTAACCCCCATTTTTTCTTTTGTTTTAGCTTTGCTGTACAATAGTAAACAAATAAAAGAAAAATAAATAATTATAAAGGTATAAAATGCACAACAAAGTTGCGACCTTGTTCCTTGAGTTGAAGTTTAAAATAATGAATTTAAATATTTTTGGAAAATAATTCTTATTTTGTTTTACGCATTTTTAAATGTACTTAAACCTTTAACTTAAACAGAAATAAAGTACATATCTATTCTTTTTAGAAATGGTGAGTTTTCAAAATGGAATTGAGAAAGCTATGATATACCTTCCTATAACAGATATACAAAAAATACGAACTAGTGTTATGCACTTTTCACTATCATCATAATCTTATGCAGGTTCAATTGTTATTTTAGGTGACGTGAAATAACACCAAATGAAATAAAGCCAAATTCAACAAATTTGGCATTATTTCGTTTTTGAAAACGAAATAAGGCCAAATTTTCAATTTGGGTTTATTTCGCTTTAGAAAACGAAATAATAGCAATTTGGCATTGTTTCGATTTAAAATTTTGCAGAATTAGGAAAAAACATAAAGTAAAATTATCTTTTGTTTTAGTAAAAATTCGGGGGAAGCGCAATTTTGGAACAATTTTTTTTGTTATTAATTAAAAAAATTGAAAAATGACAGATACTCGTTGCTCGATTCAAATTTTTGAAATTGGAGCCTAAACAAGTTTTTTTGAATTGATAGCACGGCGTACTAACAGCTAGGTATGTATGCAACCCCCCTGCTTGGGATCACTATAGGATTTGGGGTGGGTGCGAGTTTGGGTATATGCAAAGAACACGAATGCATTGTGATTCTTTCATAACTGTGAGCAATACTTGCTTTTTTTTTTTGTTGGGAATTTCTTTGATTTTAGTGCTCAAATGCAAAAGTTCTTTGCATATACCCAAACTCGCACCCACCCCAAATCCTATAGTGATCCCAGGCAGGGGGGTTGCAGGGGGGCAGCATGCCCCCCCTTACATACCTAGCTGTTAGTACGCCGTGCTATCAATTCAAAAAAACTTTTTGCAATCGAAATATTGCCAACTTTTGAATTTTAAAATATTCGGCGTTGTTTCCATTATTTTTTTGGCCTTATTTCTTTTTATAAATCGAAATAAAGCCAAATTGGTTTTATTTCGTTTTGAACAACGAAATAAGGCCAAATTTGAAATTTGGTATTATTTCATTTGGTACTATTTCACGTCACCGTTATTTTATTTCGATTTTTTATGACTCCAATACAAACTACATATATATGCAAAGAAAATTTTTTACATATGGTTTGTGAAAATTAAAAAAAATCGCGCGCCTTTATGTTTGTTGTTTTTTTATTAACGTGGGGGGGCTTATTTCCAGTTATAATTGGGCATTAACCCCCACATAAAAAGGGAATTAACCCCCGCGGGGATTAATGCCATTTGAAAAAGGAATTAACCCCCGCGGGAGTTAATTCCCAATTGAATGGGAATTAACCCCCGCGGGGGTTAATGCCGCGGGGGTTATGGCACTCCACCATTAAAATCATCCATTGACAACTTTATTTTACAATAATTTTGGACTTCGAAATATAAATATTTGTCCACTTTGTATGAACAGCTTAAAGTTGTTTTTATTTTTAGCCAGCTATCACAATTAAGGTAACCAACTCGTTCTTAAGGCATCTAAAAATGCACCTATCCAGGATACCCTATCCAACACGAGATTGAACACAGCCAATTGTTTAAAAAAGACCAGACTACAGATGTCGTAATTTATGACATCTGAAAATTTCTTCGTTGTCAAAAACAAATCTGACCAAAGGGGAAAATATGCCCACAATGCAAACAGATAAATAATTCTTGCAAAATATTTGGCTATTGCAAGCTCATTGCAAAATACTGTCAGATCACGAACGACGTGCATACTACGACGACGTGCATATTACAAAGTAAAATCTAATGGAGTTTTCCATGGTTATAAATTCAGATTTTCCTCAAAAATTAATTTTTTTTCGTTGCACATTGAACACGATTGGTATTGTTGTTTGTGTTGGTTTGTTTTTAGTGTAACTTCGTGTACTTGTTAACGAGTACAATTAAGTTATCAAATTTTATGATTAATTTTTTTTTTTTATAATTGTATCTGCCGAAAAATCTAGATCTGCAGATTTGATCTAAAATAAATCAATTTATTTTGCCCCATTGAATGGAAAAATATGGGAAATGTTTGTTTTGACAGATCTAGATCAAAAACATATTGATTTATTTAACCCATTGAAAACCCCATAAATGTTATGAAAACCATATTGTTATTTAATTAGGAAAAGTTTAAAAAAATATAAAGTAAAGTGACCAAACAGTATCATAATTGCTTTTGTAGTCCCTTGTGCTTGAATTTTAATGATATATTTACTTTCGTTTTGTCTTTATTTATTCAAACATGTTGATTTTCTGAAAAATTTACAAATTCCAATTTACATTTTGTAAACAGATATATGTACCTGTTGACATTAATATGGGGTACTACGGAATTTAATTTAAAAAAAATGGGACTTAAATTAGTGTTGCGTACTTGTTTTTTCGTTTTCAAAATTACTCTGGAAATACAAATTCAAGAACAAGTACAAAAATATACTCAAACAAATATTTTCTAAAAGTTCTAACGTTTTTCCAACACATACATGGGTGCCAATAAGGTCCCACTTATAGCTATCATTGGTTGGACTTCAAGTAATTAAGAACTTTCTTTTAGTTCATTTTTAATTTATCAATGACGAAATTGTTTTCTGTGAACTGCTGATTTCTGATTTCATATTTCGGAACAAAAACTCTATACTGAAAACGTTCCATTAACTTTGAATTCCATCCTGTCAGATTTGCTTTCAATGGTCAACTCTAACCTCAAATGCTTAATTCCAATAGAATATTTTTTGTCCCATGACAGAAATGTTAAATGCTAAACCGACCTGTCAAATAAATTCCAATGATTAGTTTCCTTAATAATTTTTTTTAATTGGTGTTGACGAATTCGGAAAATTTCATTTCGTCGTTAAAAATTTCACAAAGAATGAACTTGATATCACTTAAACTCATTTAATCGAGTTGCGTTAAACAAAGATTAGATGAAAACTCCGAACATTTGTTCGGACTAATACGTCATTGCAAAAATCTTTCGAATCGTATAAAATTGGAGCATTTTGCGCTTCAAACGGATACATCACTAGAGCGGAATATTTTATTCTTGGACATTTACACGATGAATTCATTTTTTTCGGACCCAAACTTAAGGCAATAGCACAATGTTCACTGCTTAACTTGAGTCAAGAATTTTTATATTTTTGTATGTAGTTGCACTGAATATGTGAGCTGAAACAACAACATTTTGTTTATAAATAAAGGAGTAAATAAACATTGAATTATATTAACAAATTAATGCAAATTTCAGATGAAAACATGTTTTGTCTTAAAGTAATGTTGACATGAAATTATTATCTTACTGGTTTATTTATTTTTAATGGTTGATACTATAAATAGTAACAAAATTATATTTGTTAAAGTTATAAAATTAACAGAAGTTCGTTTTTTTTGTTTAAATTTTTTAAAACTTGAAACTCGAATATATTTTAAAATACTAGTTTTACAACAGAACTTTATTTGCGAGACGCCAAAAATGACTCGTAGCTGTTAATAATTCGAATTATGTATTACATTTTTGTATTTATAATAATAAAAAAAGGTTTTATACAAAAACACATAATTCGTACCTTATTCATAAAATTTCCGTCTTGGAATAGGAAAAAACGTCTTTTATGTTTAGAGTGTATTTGTTTCAATTTGTTATTTACGGTTCAGTTATAGCTATCATTAAAATTAAATTCGAGAAAATGTTTGGATTGATATTTTAAAGTGTTTCCTTTTAAATAGAAATACATATGATATATGTCATTTCTAATCATTTCTCTACTTTCCTAAACAGCTGTGTTTCATTCGGTAAAGGTACATATATAATTTTAAAATGGCAACACTTTTTTAACTGGTGGCCATTTTGTCAGCTGTCAACAGATTTATTTTTGGTTTAGTTTGGCATTTCAACATGAATAGACTGACACCTGAACAACGCTTTCAAATTATAAACAAAACAAGATTGTCGTTGAATCGAATTTTCATAACAGAACTATGACCCTTCAAAGATCGCGTGATCATCTAACGCCGACCTCTTGCCTATCCTCTGTTTTGGTATGTGAAGTCGCTATTCTATTCCGATAAGCCCGAAAATATTGGCCACTTGAAGGATAACATAAACCGTGTTATTGCACAATATTTCTGTCAAAAAATACTGTACATTATAATCAGTACATGTTTTCAATGACAGAAGTAGTCTGTCAAAAAAATTTAAATAATAGGTTACAGTGATCAAAAACAATAGGCAGATACAGACAACATAAGGGACTTCATTTGCAGTCGACTTCATTCTTTGAACGTAAATTTTGACCAAGGCAACTAGTTAGTTTTTCAAGTGTAATGAATTTCAAAATCAGAACTTCACTTCACAAACCTCTACTTTGCGTCCATAGTCCAAGAACTACCAAAAAAATTGTTGTTTACAAAACACTCCTCAGGCAAGCTACAAGTCCATCACTACTTGTATTTTGTATTGTAAGGAAATATTATTATTATTTCTTTTCCAAATTGACAAGGAACCCTTTTACAGAAAGCATCAAATGAAGTTGTGCAGAAAATAAATAAATCATAGAGTAATAAAGTTCAGCTTTCAGTTGAATGAAAACAAAAAATGATCAACTGTAATTTTGATAGAGGTAGACTTGACTTATTAAATTTAGAGATTTTTGTTGGCTAACGTTCCAGTCAATTTTCCATTAAAGTTGCCTTAATTAGAAGGTACATTTTTGACAGCTGCCCAATGAGATACTAGAAACTTGCCTAACTTTCAATTTCAAGTCTCTTCTGTAGTCTGAATCTGGGCAATGATAGAAATAACTGACTTCTACTAGACGACCTTAAATAACATTAGTGCTTAGTTGAAAATAACTCAATAATTACTCAATCGCCATAAAACCAGGGGGTAGTAAACACATCTGGAGTTTTAATCATTCTAGAGCAAAGTTTTTTCATTTGATCAACATAAATTATTGAAAGCTCATATAAAAAATAATATTTACACATTCTCATGTCAATCAAGAAGAAGTTGAAAACATGACGCTTTTTTTTTTGATTATAATAAGTAAATAGATCACTAAAAAAATCGATTGATCTGGTCAATGGATGCTTCAAAGTCACACACTGACGTAATGTGCCTAAACGTACATACATACATATATGTATGTACATAATGTATATCTTATCAAAAAAAATAATAGAAAAAAATAAGTTATAAATAAAAAAATATCGTGCGTCTTTATCAGTCATGGCGAGTTCAAAACGTGTTATTTTGTGATAATTCTATGTTGATTTTTTGTTTGTAAAGTTTTATTTTAAATCAAAGCGATAAGAAATACATTCTTTGAAAGATAAGTTGCGATTTGTTAAATAAAATAATTTAAATTTTTCAATTGGATCTTTTTACCATTACAATATCTTGAAACACAGATTTCCTAAACTTTTATAATTTTTTACTTCTTTTGTTGATGTCCAGGGTTTTCCAGCAATAGTCTTCATTCTGATATTAAAAAACGAATATTTAATGAGAGAAATCAAGGGATGGTATTTTACTCCAAAGACGAAAACGATATCAGTCAAATTAATGTCATAAAAGTCTAATGGTGTTGAATCCTAAGATCATGCGGAAAGATGTGATCATCTCTTTGAGAAACGGTCAGGAAACTTTTCTTGCCAAATTGCGATTGTTTCGTTGAATGCTATATTATTGAAAATATACGTCTCGTCCTCATCAATATCTTGAAAATCTGGCTATAAAAAAGCATTTATCATAATCGGTAGCGCAGTCCATTTACGATAACAGTTGCACTCATTGCCTCATTTTTGAATCATTAAGGTTTAATCACGCCGCACAAAACACTGACACTTTGAGTATGAGCCCTAAAAGCTTCAGTCGTAAAAATGGGACTTATCACTGAAGATGAAATCAAAATCATTTAAATTAATTTTTAGGCCCCAATGAGCGAAAATAGGACAAGTTGCCAGTTATCGACAGGCTCGAGTTTTGTATTAAACAAACTTTAAAAGCCTTTACTTCCCGGCAACCCAATAGTGCTTCAGTTTCACAAACTGTGACTTGCAAAATTTTCAATATATATACATGTACATAATTTAAACAATTTCAATAGGTTATTGAAGCGTTTATCATTCTTTTTTTAGTAATGGCGTAGTTTTTACTTATCAAACGTCAAAATATGACAACTGCACAAATAATAGGGTATTCAAAATAAAACCTCTTATTGAAAAATCTTTCACATGTATACGCTTATTTATGTGAAACTGATTGTTGTGTTTTACTTTGATCAGTTTATATTATAATCTTAAATTCATAAGTTTGATGGAATGTTCAAAGAATATAATACAAAAATAGTCTTATTAGGTATTCTATTGGTCAATTTGAATTTCAACTTTTAATTGGGCAGGCTCAGACAACTTAAGGGACTTCATTTGCAGTCAACTTTATTCTTTGAACGTAAATTTTGACAAAGGCAACTAGTTAGTTTTTCAAGTGTCACCTCTACCTTCAGTTCAAAAAACAAAAGCTACCAAAAACATTATTGTTTACAAAACATTGTATTTACTGAGTATCTTACTGAGTAAATTTATGCAAATAAAAATAAATGAAAATGAAAATGAAACATTCCTTAGGTAAGTTTCAATTTCATCAAGATTTGTATTTTGTATTGTAAAGAAATATTACTTATTTCTTTTCCGGATTGACAAGGAAACCATTTACAGAAAACATTAAATGAAGTTGAGCAGAAAATAGAGTAATAAAGTTTAGCATTCAGTTAAATGAAAAAAAAAACATAATCAACTGTCATTTTGACAAAAGTAGACTTGACTTGATAGTTAGTGAGATTTTCCTTGACTAACTTTCCAGTCAGCTTTCCAATAAAGTTGCCTTAGGGACCAGTTATAGCTATCATTGAAATCGATCCGGAAAATTTTTTGAATCGATATTTGATGGTGTTTCTCTTTGATTAGAAATGAAAATTATATACTGATCGATCGGAAATCACACAAAGAATTTTTTTTGAGAAAAAAAAGTCTAATTGCACATTTATTTTTCTCTAAAAATGTATTTTTCTATTTTCCGGACAAAAATTCATTTTCCTGAACAGCTGATACTTTTATGTTCAAAAGTGAAACGAATCGTTCCACTGATTTGTGTTCCAAATTCAAACAATTCCAATGACAGATTTCTGTCAGTCAAAATTTTTCGGTGGTTTCAATCAGGAAATTTTGTTCAATGGCAGACATTTTTAATGATAGCTATAAACGACCTGCCAAAATAATTCCAATGTTTGTTCTCAATGATGAAAACCAGTGATAGCTATAACTGGCATGGCGCCTTAATTGGAAGGACATTTTTTGGCAGCTGGCCAATCAGATACTAGAAACTTGCCTTACTTTTAAGTCCTTATGTCGCCTGAACCTGCCCATTGATACAAGTTGCAATGAAAATGTCAAATTTATATGAAATTTTTCTTGTTTGATACCCTTTGGAAAAATAAGTAGTTTATTTAAAGAGTACAGATTAAAAACTACTTCTTTTTAAACCAAATTTTCTGAATCAAATAATGTATTTTTATTAGAGAAATCAGAAAGTCACATTTAACAAACAAACAAACAAAAAAACAAACTGACAAAATATAGTTATGTTGTTATTGTAAAAAGGGGTAAATCTTTCAAATAGTACATATCGAAAATTAATTTATTTTGTCCAATAGAACATAAAATATCGCGAATTTCGATCTGTAGATTGAATTTTCTTCACACTTTTTCTTTTCACACCTTACTTTATTTATTTCATGAAATTTATTTTGTTAGTAAATTAAACATTTTATACAAAAAGCTAGCTATGAGTTGAAAGGTCAGATTATTTACGAATTAACTAAATAAGTAGTGTGAACAAGTAATGCATTTCTGTTCCCTCACAATTTCTAGAAATGCAAAAGTAAATTTTAAAAGTTCAAATATACATATAGGTAGTATCTAGTAGTTGTTGAATAAAATAGAAAGTCCGAAATTTCTTAGACCTCTTGATTTATAGAATTGCTAAAAATATGTACATTTTTTGTTTAGATGCATATTTGTTGATATTTTGTATTTCTTTAATATATAAACAAAAACACGATTAATGCAAATGAATTTAATAAATTCAATTAATGACAATGAATGCAATTTCCATTACTCATTAATTTTCATTGGCAAAACAGGCCATTAACCTATTATACATATATTGTTTTTGTATTCAATAATGCATTCTATACAAAAGTTCTAAGACCAATAGACCATAACCTTGAATTGAAAACCAATCAAATTGTATAATGTTTCCATTTTTTATTCCAAATATCAATTAAGCAATTAAACGAGATTAATTTGCATACATTTCAACGTCACGTGTAAATAAGAATGTATGTATGTAGGTATAAGAATCACAATTTTCCAACTGAATGTACACTTCTTCTACATTTTGCAATTGAAGCTGAACTTATAGTCTTCGGAAATGTTCATAATATTAGTAATGAAACATTTCTGTAAGAAAATACGGAAACCAAACTTGTTGTAGATTTATATTTATTTTTATTTATAATCATTTACTAAAGTCTGGTCTATCTATACGTGCTATGTAATGTAATATCTCGAAGTCAATTCTCTGTGTAGCAGACCAAAACAAATACACCTACGCACTTCTAAAAATATCCCATCTACTATTTATTTATTATATTATTTATGAAGGAAAAAATGGCAATGACTTTAAGATATGCATTGTTGGTTGTTTGTGACTCGAACTACTTAGTATGCAAATCAGTTGCATTATGTAAATCAATATGCAGCAGCAACTAACCAAACAGTGATGTGGAAAGCTCCTAATGTATTCTAAGATAGACAATTCTACCCTATAGTTGGTGTTTGAGAATATTTTATAGCCATTCTTATAAAACCTTTGAATTTTAATAAATTTCAATCGGAAGGAATTAATATAAATTTATTGAAAATAGTATGGGTCCTAAAATGGATCCCTGTTGTACGCCTTTTTCTCATAAATTTAATATTTTTATTCCTAGATCCTTCAAAACTTAGTCAAGCTTTTCGAGCTCTTTCAACTTTGAATCCAACTATAAAACCCGCAGCCTCTTCATCAAATGGCATGCCAGATTGTAGCTTCAATCCGCCTGCATATCAAGGTCCTGACTATGACAAGATCACTGATATTCGGAAAAAGCACCTTACTCCAAACATCACATCATACTACAAGAAACCACTTCTCATTCATAGTGGACATATGCAATGGTTGTTCGATCACGATGGAAAGAGATATTTGGATATGTTTGGAGGAATTGTAACCGTCTCAGTTGGACATTGTCATCCGTAAGTACAAATCATTATAAGTTTTTATTTAAACTCATTTTTGTTTGGATTTTAGAAAAGTGAATAAGGCCCTCGAGGATCAAGTGAAAACCCTCTGGCACACTACCAACATTTATATGCACCCCAAAATCCATGAATACGCCCAGAGACTGACCGATATGCTTCCAGGTGAATTAAGTCAAGTCTATTTCGTGAATTCGGGATCGGAAGCCAATGATCTTGCCATGCTGATGGCTCGTCTTCATACGGGAAACTATGAAATTCTCACCTTTAAAAATTGTTACCATGGTATGTCGCCGTACACCATGGGTTTGACTGCTCATTCCACCTGGAGATTCCCACTGCCTGGAGTTAGCAATGGAATTCATCATGTCATGAATCCTGATCCGTACCTTGGTATTTGGGGTGGTTCAGCTTGTCGGGACTCACCTTGTCAAACTGATAGAAAGTGCGAATGTAACTCAGACACTGGATGCAAAGCGGCAGACGAGTATTATAAGCAGCTCGAACAAGTATTCAAATTTTCACTACCTCGAGGAAAGGTGGCAGCAATGTTTGCCGAATCGATTCAGGGTGTCGGAGGAACTGTTCAATTCCCCAAGACCTACATCAAGAAAGCAGCAGAAATGGTTCGAGCAAACGGTGGAGTCTATGTTGCCGATGAAGTACAAAGTGGATTTGGTCGAACTGGGGAACACTTCTGGGGATTCGAGGGACATGGAATTGTTCCGGACATAGTTACAATGGCTAAGGGTACGCAAATAAAAGAAAACATGTTTTTTTAAAATCTTTAAATTTTAATTTTTTATATTTTCTCATTCAAAAAGGTATTGGAAATGGTTTTCCCCTAGCAGCTGTGGTGACAACCCCCAAAATTGCCGAGTGCCTTGGGCAAGCACTTCACTTCAACACCTATGGAGGAAATCCACTTGCCAGTGCAGTGGGTCTTGCTGTTTTAGATGTTATTAAGGAAGAAAATCTTCAACAAAACTCTCTAGAAGTTGGTACTTATTTCCTTAAAGCTCTGGAAGAACTCAAACAAAAGTTCGACATTATCGGTGATGTTCGAGGCAAAGGATTAATGATTGGCATTGAATTTGTGTCTGATCGTGAGTTAAAAACCCCGCTCAGTGTTCCACATGTCTTGGAAATCTGGGAAAGCTGCAAGGATCTCGGGGTTCTATTCGGTCGTGGTGGAATAAATGGAAATGTAAGTCTCATGCATGAATTTATTCTTTATAGAAGTTTGCTTTTCCATTTTTCAAAACTAAAATCCATCCTATGCATAGAAATTGACTAACCCAAAACTAACTTTCCAGATATTTCGCATTAAACCTCCCATGTGTGTTAACAAATCTGATGTTGCATTTGCTGTGGATGTTCTTGATAAAGTTTTAACTGATTTCAACCAAAAATAATGTCTAAATTTATGTACATACTTATACATTTCTATAATTCGGTGTATGAAAGTGCTATGTTTTCCTAGTGGTTATAAATTTTCTTAAGATGCCTGAGATGAAGATTAAAAAATAAAACAATTATCAAACTACCTCAATAATTTTAATTTTAAATAAATCAATAATTTTAATAGTTAAAGGTTCCTCTAATTGTAACACTATTTTATTCAAGGCTGAATGTTGTTTTATAATAAAAAATGATCTTAAATTTGCATTAAAAATGTTAAAATTTTTTAATAAAATATTGTTTCATGCTAAAAGTATACGAAATTCGGAATACATGTTCAAAAAATACTGTAGCGTATACGTACTATTTTTATCTAACATATCTAAATTATTATATATTGATTTTTAGAAACTATTTTGGTAAAATTAATATCAAAGTTGATTTTTCAGGTTATGCGTATAAAACCACCAATGTGTGTTAGTTATGAAGACGTGGATTTCGCTCTTACCGTTCTGGAAACTGTTTTAAGTGATCATCACATTAAAAAAGAACGAAGTTGGAATCGAAATATTCGAAAATGAAATACATATACTCTTATCAAGAAGATATCAAAAGAAAATAAATCGAAAGAAAAGCCTACCCTGTCGATTCTCGGGATGTAGCTAGAAAAATATACAAGTCCCAAACGAAAACTGCATTCAAGAGTCCATAATTGACATGAAATGTTGAAATTAAAAGGAAATAATATGTGATTTGAAAGCTTACCATGATAAAAAATATGAATACTATTTAGAATAAAAATATATTTATTATAAATAAGAATATTTTAATTTACTTATTAATCTTTTATTTACATTTAACTTCATGTTAAAGCAAATAATATAAAGTCTTCTGTTCTGGTAAAAAACAATTTAAACATACACATATAAATTAGAACTGGCAAAGAACTTCACTCGAGAGTAAGGTAACTAATTTAAATGCAAAATACCTTTACCTATATATAAATACGAACCTGATTAAATTAATGTACACACTTCCTCCCAGATACTGCATGCGCATTTACATAGAGTCATGATGAAAAAATTAGATTGTAAGTTGCAACTTATTTACATATTTTGATATGCATATTGAATATATCTACTACATAGGTCATATTAAACAAAAATAGTAATAAAAACAGGTAGTTATTTTATCTGATACAGAAAAAGGTAATAAAATTAACTTACTTTTATGGTCGATGGGAATTTCGTTGAAAAATTAATTAATTAAACTTGCTTACCCAACGGGAATATAATATAGAGAAAATTACACTGGTTGGCAAGGTTTTTCTTTCAAACTTTTCCGGAGGGTTTTTATGGCCTTAATTCATAGCTGACTCCAAAATCAATCAAAAACAAAACACAAATATAAAGCTTTTTTCCGGCTACCTAATTTCGTGAAGTAGTTCTTTTTTTTCAACAGAATTCTTTTTGGTTTTCCAAATCTTTAATACCTCTATCTTCACTATTGAAAGCATTTTATAAAATTTTTGAAATATCTTCATAAGTTCTTCAAAATAAATAGCGTTTTATACAGTTTTCGAAACATCTTCTATCTTGTATAAATCTTATAGAAACCTTAAACCAATTATGCTAAATCGGGTTGAAAGTTTTTGAAATACATACATTATTAAAATATAGAATTAATATTGAAAACCGGGATTTTTGAAATTTGAGCAGATTGTAGGAATCGAAAAAGACGCTTTTGATTCTACTGATAGATGGTTACTATTCTACAAACTTTCATTGAAGGGAATGTCAACAAAAATGCTTAATGTTCTTAAACTCTTGTATTTGGACACAAAATCAGTGGTATGGAATGACAAGCATCTGTCGGAATGGTTTGCCACAACAATGGGAGTAAAACAGGGATATGTGCTAAGTACCCTCTTGTTCATCCTGTTTCTTGATGACCTTAATGAAGTGCTTTGTGGTGGAATTATGTATGCCGGAGGGAGGATTAAAGTGCTCACGTACATATACTGATAATATAGTCTTGCCTTATCGGGTAACCCCTAAGAAAAGGACTATGTCACATGATTTTGGACCTTGAAATGTATTGTGAGATTTGGAATATCACAGTGAATTTGAGTAAGTCCAAAATAATGATATGCCAAAAGTCTACTGGAAGTTATGCCAGAAACGAAAAGTGGAAATTCGCTGGAAAAGATGTTGAAATCGCTAAGGAGTATGATTATCTAGGAATTAAAATAACTTTAAACTTTAATATGAATAACCAAATTTCCAAAAAACTTCAGTTAGAAAAAACAGCACTTAATACACATGGAAGACCTGCATGAGAACATAAGTGCGAAGTATAAACTGTTAAAGGCAACTTTTACATCAGTTTTGTTTTATGCCACTCAGGTTTGGGGTTATCAGCAAAATGAAGAAGTTGAAAATCTACTTACATAGATTTGTTCTGAAACGAGTGTTTAAACTTATATTTGGTTTCCCAGATTGTATGCTTTTATTGGAGACGGAAATGTCTCCATTATTTATTTTAACTTTGAAGCTTCACTTCGAATATGTTTTTAGGGCTGCATCTCACCCAGAACGGTACAGTACAGCCCATTCTACCACGTTTGGCACGTACTGGGATACCAATCGCTACTTGTAAACTGTTGCTAATGCAAGACGCTGTGAGGAGGGCAGGCACCAGGTGGAACAACATCACCACGTGTCAAGTCACGAAAAACATCTGGCCAACAATGGATTTAAAACGTTCAAGGTGCTTGCTCTCTCTAAGCAGATCGCATATAAGCTCGATAATAGGTGTCATAACCGGACACTGTCTAATAGGAAAGCACGCCACGAGATTAGGCGTATTCTCAAATGACTTCTGCAGAAGCTGTATGGACGAGGAAGAGGAGGAAACAGTTCTTCATCTTCTCTGCACATGCCCTGCTCTGGCTCGAAAACGCAAGAATTACCTAGGAGAATTCTTCTTTAACGATCTAAACGATCTAAATCATATTGGCATAAGCAGCCTCTCACGTTTTGTAAGAGACTCAAACTGGTTCCATTGAGCTTAGGAAGAAACCTCAAGATTCATGTGGTATCACAATGGGCCATTAAACTGGCCTAAGTGTGTCCGTTTCCATCTTGGACAGCCACTTCAACCTAACCTAACCTAACCTCACCCAGAAAACCGTTTGACAAAACTTATTGTGACACATACAATCTCTTCAAAATATTTGTTTCATAAAAAGTGGGACCTTATAGCATGGAGATACAATCTAAAACTTAATGTTTCGGTCAACAATATGGAAGATAATAATAAGATGGGGATATCTCGCTTTAACGATACAAGACAGCATTGAGTTTTCGACGCATTAAATTCCGCCCGGTTTTTTAGGTTTAGGTCGGAATTCCACATCCGAAGAGGAGGTCTGTGTTGTGAGTCTGGAAACGAATATGAAAAGCTAAAAGTGCTATCGTCAGCGAAACAATGTATTGGATTAGAAGTAGCAGACAGGAGATCATTAATAAAAATGAGGAAAAGGATCGGGGAAAAAACGGAACCCTGGGGCACACCAGCATTTATTTTACGGGTTTCAGACTTAAATCCGTCCAAAACAACTTGTATTGAAAGGTTCGAAAGAAAATTTTTAATCCAACGAAGAAGAGATTCGTCAATACCAAAAGCACACATTTTCGATAAGAGAGCAAGATACCAGACCTTATCAAATGTCTTTGAAATATCAAGTGCAATAACCTTACTTTCTCCAAAACGATGTAAAGATCTGTTCGGTGAGATGAACCATGAGATCACCAATGGATCTATTGCTATGAAAGCCGTATTGCCGGTCATTAAGAAGCTTCCGTTCCTCAAGATATTTCTTGAGCTGATAATTTATCAGCGTTTTCATGACCTTGAAAAGAAGGGACGTAAGTGCAATCGGTCGGTAATCAGAGGGTGAGGAAGATGCACATTTTTTGGGATAGGCTGGACAAATGCTGTTTTCCGTCCGCTAGGAACGATACCTGAGCAGTAGGACAGATTAAAAAGCTTACTGAGTGTTTTTTTTTAGCGTTGAAGAACACCTCTTCAGAAAAATAGTGGGATACCATCCGGACCAGCAGGCACCAATTCAGAGCAACGGATTCCCTTAAAAAAGTATTTTATTTGTCTGTGGGACTGAAAAAACCTTACTTTACCGACCAGTGTTATAGGGGAACTTGTGGATACAAAAGCTGAAATAAATTTTGAAATGGACATATTTACAGAAACTATAGAACAATGATGTTTTTAAATTTATTACATTATCAGCTAGATTCTAGAAATCGATCAGTATTTCACTTTTCGATTGATTTTGAAACATCCCAAAATTATTTAATTCAATTCAATATTAGTTTTCATTGGTCTTTAAAGACAAACGCGTTGAGTCAATATTGATCTTATTTCGGCTGAAAGTGAACTGCAGAACCCAAATGTACAACACATTGTTATTTTTGACAAATTTATCATCAATCTTCTTCAAACTTGGAAGCAAAAACTAACTATGTACGTAACTCTCTATAAATAATGATCCTGCCATTTACAATCTTTATACAAATACTATCATTGGAATAAAATTGTTTTGTTATATTGATAAACTCAAAATATACAAATATTATTAAGTTTCCATTAAAAACTAAAAAAAAAAATATAAATTCAATATTATTTTTAGTATTCCTTTATTTGGTTCATTCTTATATTTTTCTTAACTTTTAACATTTCTTCATTACCAATATATATATAAATTATATATTTATGTAGTTTTAGGTAGGTATAGAAATTTGAATGTTTATTTAGTATTTTCTTTTTTATTATTTAGGCACACTTAGCATCAGAAATAAACTTAAAAATATAGATTAATATTTTCTTAAGTAAAGAAAAATAAAAATAGTGAGCAAATGTTTGTTTTTGGACGTTTTGGTAAGTGTTTTTTTTGAATGTTTGAATTCATATATAATATATTTTTGTTATTTTTTGTAAATAGTGGATATACATAGGTTTCGAAAAAATAGGAAAACAAAAATAATAATTTAAATATTTTACCTATAACAAGAGTTTTGTTTGTTGTTTGTTTTTTTTTTTTTTGGTATTTTAACAATATGTTTTTTTTTTACTCAAAATAAATATTTGTAAATTATTTATATAAAAAAAATATTATTTCTTATAATATAAATTTGTTATATTATATTTTATACTCAATACAAAATGTTTTTTTTTATTTCTTTAATGTTTACAATAAGTCTTCTACTTTCTTCATGTCTCCAAATCGTTTCTTTTGTTTTTTCTTATACTTTTAACAATTTCATTGTATACATCTTTTTTGTATGGTAATATTTTTCTTAAACGAAAAATATATATATATATTTATAGCTTAATTTAAAATGTTTTAAATGAAACGAAAATAACTAACATAAAAAAATGCTTTGACTTAGAATATAACTCTTAAATATAATATCTTATTTGGTTAACATCTAAGGTGTAGTAGTTTTACACTTGAATATCGTTGAGCTTGCTTTCGCTGCCTGAGTATTCGGATAAGAGGGTTGAAGCTAGTTCCTTTCGGGCTTTTTGTACAACCCAGATCATAAGGCCAACTCCAAATATTACCTAAAATTATATTTAAATTTGAATTTAAAGTGAATGTCTGTTGGGTAAATTTATATTTTTGTATTGCATATTCTTAGGCACATAGTTTTTTTTGGTGTACTGCGAATTCGAAATTTAAAGACTCACCTCTATTCCAAAGCTTATATACCCTGTAACAGCGGTTCCATGATTATTTAGAACTTCATGCATAGATCTTAATGTAGATCCTAGGTAGACATTTATCGTTTGAGCAGGCAGTAGGCCTAGAAATGTAGCCGTATGATAAACACGAGGGTGAACTGTGCTGATCTAAAATGACAAAAAACAAGAGATTAGAATTAGTCATGTGCATTATTAAGTTAGCTTTTTTTTATTGGCAATGGCGAGAACAATGATTTAATTCAATCAAGTTTTATAGATCACGTAGAAAAAGTAAACCCCCACAAAAGATTGCCTTTTTTCAATGAACATACACGATGTTGGTGTTGGATCAGAGCAAATTATTTGGATGGCCTTAAATGGAGGCTTTAGGAGAAAAAAGGGAAGAACAACAAGACAGGTTTGTATAGATTAAATTGTTCTTTATTTAAAAAAAAAATTGGTGATCTTAAGTCTGTTACTTAAAGGGTGTATATTTTATATATAACTGTTTAGAACTGACATGCCAAAGATCTAAAGCTAAGAACGAACGTAAAGACGAACGTCAAATCCTACAATATTATCAATACTCTGACAGTAGCTGTAAGTAAACTGACAAAAGTCAAATAACGGGTCATCCATTTTGCGGTTTCAAAAGTATAGAATTCAACATCTGTCAAACTAAGTTGTTAAACCAATTTTTTTTTTCAGTTAAAAGTCTGACATTTACGAAAATGGATAGCATAACTTTTGAAACCGCAAAATGTATAACCCTGTATCTTATGAAAAAGAAATTTCCGTTTACACGTTTTGGTAGATTTTGTTCGAAAGTTCAAAAATGAATATTAGAATATTTATTATGACAGTTAAGTAATTGTCAGTAATTATGACAGATGTCAGATATCTTAAACAATAGGAAGGTTCAAGCAACGTAAATTTTGACCAAGACAACTAGTTAGTTTTTCAAGAGTCATGAATTTCAAATTCAGAACTTTACTTCAAAAACCTCTATTTTAAGTTCATCGTACAAAAACTGCCAAAAATATTATTGTCTACAAGTCCATTGCGATTTGTATTTTGTATTGTAAAGAAATATTACTTATTTTTTTTTCTAAATTGACAAGGAACTCTCTTACTGAAAACATTAAATAAACTTGTGCAGAAACTAAATAAATCATATTGCAATAAAGTTCAGCTTTCAGATAAATGAATAAACATGATTAACTGTCATTTCGATTAAAGTAGACTTGACTTAATAGTTAGAAGATTTTTCTTGACTTACTTTCCAGTCAACTTTCCATTATAGTTGCTTTAATTGGAAATCAATTTTTTGACAGCTGACCAAACAGATACTAGAAACTTGCCTAACTTTCAAGTCCCTTATGTCGTCTGAACCTGCCCAATGTTATTTATGTAAGAAAAAAAATCTGACAACGGCTGACAATGTAAAGGTTCAAACAACATAAGGGATTTGAAGGTAATCCAAAAGTTTGTAGTATCAGAATAATTTCAGCTGTTAAAAAAATATCATTCTAATTAAAACAACAAGCAAGCAATGAGCTGACAATACCTTTCAATAAAAAATGTCTTTTGTTTCAAAGTCATACAATTTTCTTGTCAGATTGGTAGCTGATTCGTACAGTACAAAAATTGGCAGCAATAGCCAGATGACTTAAGCAACAACATCTGACAGTTTTAAACATTAGTCTGGTCTGGCAATGACTGACAGTGACGTTTCTGGAAATATATTTCACACTAAATTTTAAGTTCACACGATTGTTCACATGTCATACAATTTTTACTAATCGATTTGACAATATTGTAAGATCTGACAAATGTTGTCGCTAAGGATCTAATATTTTTAAGTTGTCAATTTTTTTTTTAAATAATTAATTTTTTTTTAAATATTTTAATTCAGTTCTTGATTAGTTTAGTTATTTGTTCTGTGTATTAACATTTTCTAGTAGCAAAATTTTATTTCTTTTCTATGACTTTTAAATAAACACTGAAATATAAGATATACTTAATGTGCTTAACTTATTTTAAAGAGAATTCAGTCATTCTGAATTCAGAGAACTTATGTGATTTGATGACGCTAGTTTTTTGAAATTTTGTTAAATGGAAAGAAGTTATTGGATTTCAATCCGGCCCTGTAATTAATTGACTGCAATCAATTGAGCTCACAGGCCAAGTGAGAGTGATTTGTGTAAAATAAAAAATAAACTTCAAAGCACTCATATTATATTTATAGATAAAAGTACAAAGAACAGAACAAAATAAAAATTGAAGACAATAATTGATTAACGTATATTCTTGCGAATAAAATGTATCTTTGTATATAAAGTACTCCTAAAATATGGACAAAAACAATTAAAAAAAAAAGAATAAATTAACAAGACAAAGGAGTGGCTGTACGAGTATTTGAATGAAGATTATTATTCTTATTACTTGAATTGTCTAGGTAGGTATAGGTACATATATCATCCATAAATGTATTCTATAAATATGAATTTTAAATAATAATAATGAAATGTTAATACGAAATTAAGAAGATTATAATAAATGTAATTCATGAAAAACATGAACAATTAACAATAATTGATAATAGCTTCAAGGCTTAAAAGACACTCATGAAAATATAAGTTCAAAGGTCAACAACATAAAACTAAACATAAAATAAACACGTTAGTAATTTTTTGAAATCGTAGAAAGTGTTGAGGTGAAATTTTGTATCAGTTGCGAAGAAAAAATAACAGATTACAGTAAATCTTGCTTACGATTGAAAATGTAAAAGTATGCAATTATGGGAAGTTATTTGTAACTTTGTACTTCAGGACCGCATCTGAATAATTTATGCAATGTCGTGATAAAATTAGTTTTTAGGGAATGAACTGTTATGAGAAGTTATTTACACAAATTTTATAATATTATATCAAGGGTATTCCTGCAGAAAATTATCAATTATCAGTCATTGGGCAGGTTCAGACAACAAAAGGGACTTCATTTGCAGTCAACTTCATTCTTTGAACGTAAATTTTGACCAAGGCAACTAGTTAGTTTTTCAAGTGTCATGAATTTCAAATTCAGAACTTTACTTCACAAACCTCTACTTCAAGTTCATAGTACAAAAACTACCAAAATCATTATTTTCTATAAAACACTCCTCAGGCAAGCTACAAGTCCACCAAGATTATTATTTTGTATTGTAAAGAAATATTACTTATTTCTTTTCCAAATTTACAAGGAACATTTTTACAAAGAACATTAAATGAAGTTGTGCAGAAAATAAATAAATCATAGAGTAATAAAGTTCAGCTTTCAGTTGAATAAAAAAACATGATCAAGTGTAATTTTGACAGAAGTAGACTTGACTTGATAGTAAGGGAGATTTTTCTTGACTAACTTTCCAGTCAACTTTCCATTAAAGTTGCCTTAATTGGAAGGTAATTTTTTGGCAGCTGGCCAATCAGATACTAGAAACTTACCTTACTTTCAAGTCCCTTATGTCGCCTGAACCTGTCCATTATGACTTTTAGAATTAGGCGTGTTCAGAAATATATTTTAGAGAACTAAAAAACATGAAATGTAAATGTCATAAAATAATGAAAATTACATTTCTGAACGGTTTAAATCAGAATTGATTTACACGCCATATGAAGTTCTTATGTTTGCTAATTTTCAGTAAAACATGGTTGTACGTTTGTGATTATTATTATGTACCTTAAAATGCAATTTAGGCTTTCAATTTTTTCATCGTTTCGATACATTCGGATCTGATTTCCCATTAGATTCGGAGAAGTTCTTCATTTAAATAAACTCTGAAATATAAACAGAAACACGTCTAATCGATCGCTTTTAGACTGTCAAATAATAATGAACAGTAAAAAAAGTTGTTCATGTAAAGTTTTGCTTAAACGTATCTTCTACACAATTAGTTAACTCATGAAGACATGAATAGCAGTGAAATTCTTTTAAAAAAAAAATGGTCTTTAAAAATTTGACTTCGGCATAAAATTGTAGGACCCTTCTAAAAGTGCCTTTACTCGCACACAGGAATGGATGAGAAAATATTGGTCAATATTTTTTCTGAGCTGTACCGCCATCAAATTAATTTATTTTATTCTGAAATGTTAGGTTAAAACATAACTTTTTTAGCAAAAGTGTGTAAAATCTATACTAACTTTATTAATATAATGAAAACTACCAAGGACTTTATTATATAGCAACGAAGAGTTGGAAAAACATTATTTTTGCTCATTTGCACTTGACAATAATAAATTGACCTTTGCCATTTATTGGGGTTTTATTGTTGCCAAGATTGCAATCTTGAACTTGTTTGATAACTCACTGGGTGTTCCCAACCTTCAAGCGAGAAATTGAAACATGTGATCCACGTGTTCAAAACACTTCGATATCACATAATTGGAATGCTTTGCAATTGATTTTTGGAATTATATTATTTTGTTTTATTTAATTAAATCTTATGAAACTTGTTCAGAAAAGTTGTGCAAAAAGCATGTTTTGCAGAACAACCTTATTTTTAATGAATTTAAGATGTCAAAGATCACAATTTTGAAAAACGGTAGTAGTAATCATATTTAAAAAATATGGTCAAACGATGAATAGAATCAAAATTAAGTATATATTCTAAAATCATAAAATGAAGTCCTACATCAACATCTTGAACACAAAAATCGTTACTAGAATGACTTTCATAATGTTAAGAAAATCATAAATTTGCTAAAGTAGACTTTGCTATAAACTACTATTAAGACAACGATACGAATGTTCTTTATAAACAGTTAATTTTTACAGGGTTAGCAAAACTCTCTTTCAAGCTACTAAAAAAGTCCAAAAGATGAACAGGTATAGTGCGGAATGACGCCAATGCATCAGTCCAGAAACCCTTTTGAATTAACATCATTTAGACCTTGACAATAGACAATAGCAAAAGAATATTGTTTTGTTGAGGACTAGATCCACGCTAGACTGAAGCGACATTTGAAAAATGTGTGAAGTTTCCCTGAAAACTTCTCCTATCAATGGAAACCTCAATTGCATATGGAAACAACTAAGCGTGTCTCACATTATGTCAGATAGATTTACAAGGCATTTAGCGAAGCATGAAGATCATTTTCATCATTTATCTTACGAATGTTATCTTTTTTTTTAAGTTAATGAATAATAATATCCATTAGTGTGTTTTCTATGGTATAATAATAATAACAATAAGACAATTACCACATCGGCGGAATAATACAAATTTAGCAAAGTAATAAGAAAACAAAATATGAAAACATTTTTACACAAGACAATGGTGATTATTGTTTAGGAATAGAATATAAATTTCAGACAAGAATCGTTGCATTGTATTTAGGCCCTCATTATGAGTAGCGAAGCGAGCTTAAAAACTTGCGAATTCGATATCTTTGTATTTTTATGAGTTTCGATTCGCTTAAATTAAATTCGCTTCAAATGTCAAAACATTATCGAACTTGGTTATCGCTAAATTATCATTAGCGAATGTTCGCTAATTTAACGGCTCAAAACGTCATATTCTATCGATTCAAAATATTCAGTGATAACCCTAACGAATTCAGAGTTTTCCGTTTGTTTGTTAAAATGAGTGATAAAAGAAAAAGGTACTTACAAATAATTTAAATATTATTATAACAAAAAAAGAAAATAAATAATTATATTTTCAAGGACAAATGCAAATCAATTTGCTAGGCTGGCTGGTGCAATTGTTGGAAACGAATATGGCTTGCGGCATAGGAGTATTCGGTTCATCAAAAAGGAACCAAAAAGATTATTGACAGAGTTTTGCAGAAGAACTGAACACTCTTGGACCTCCGTTTCGTGAAGGAAAAGATTGGCATAAGTTTTGTTGATAACAATTTTTAGTTTCCATTAAAGAAGTTTTTATTTTTAGTTTAGGTTTGGTTGAACTACAATGTAAAACTCAAACAAAAAATTGCTCAAAATGAGAAAAAATTCCACTGGTGGAGAACCATACTTCCAGACGTCTTTGTATCCTTTGGAGCAAGCTGTGAACAGACTTCTTAGTCTGAGCCAGGCGTTTATCCACAAGACAATTGCTTTGGCACACATTCACAGGATTTACTTTCAACCGATGGGACGACTAATTCTGCAAAACTTCAACAAGATATTAGTATCAAGCTTGAGGCATGTGAACAGGTTGAAGGATCTGTTCAACAAAACTCATTGATGCCAAGTGCAACGGAGGGCGACCAAGCCAAAAGAATCATCTGCACAACAAAGTTCCTTGCCAAGTCGGAACAGACCAACAATTCCAATGCAAGGGAACGATTCAATTTGTTGCAAACACAGACTGGGACGCAGGCAGATCTTTTAGATGTATCTTTATCCTTTCTTCCCTCTTTCTGTCATAATCGTTATCTTCAGAAAACAAATCAACGTTTCTTAACATTATCATTGTTTTTTTAATAAATAAATTAGAAGATAAAAACACAATCTGAGAAATAGAATACTAATTGAAAGTCATTATTTGACGTTTCATTTTTTTTTTTTTAATGAAATAATGTTGGCACCATTGACATTTAAAGCGAATGGCTAAGCTTGCTAACAATAATACTATCAAAAAAGAAATTCGCTTTTAAATTCGAACTTTATCGAACGTTCTCTTCGCTACTCATAATGAGGGCATTAATGTTCTAAGTGTAATGGCTGAATCACAAATGGCTAAATCACAAACACGATTCAGCTTCGGCTTCGCCTGACGTTTACAAGTTCAGCCATAGGAATTCAATGCATGCTATCACAATGGAGCTTCGACCTCACGTTTCGTTTGACAATCGTAAGGAAAAGAACGTAATGTAACGTAATGTGACTCCAAACGGAAGCTCTAGTTCAATTATCTGAACATTTGCTTTGTCTGACAGCTCAACAGCTGTAAAAAAATGTCAACAAACAAAATATTTGCTCTTTGGAGGGATGAAATAATAGAAATGTCATTCAAAGCAACCTCGAAGCAGGCCCACCGTAACGCAGACGAAGCCGAAGCTGAAGCGTGTTTGTGATTCAGCCATAAGAGCGAATGTGATTTACGCGTCGTCGTAGTGGTTTTGCAACCCTATTCCTGGATTTCTTAATCAAGCTTTAACAAATTTTGACAAGTAAAAACTACGCTTGTACTAAAAATGGGAAGGCATATATATGAGAAATTTGACAGGTTCAGAGCAGATAAAGGACTTAAAAGTAAGGCAAGTTTCTAGTATCTTATTGGTCAGCTGACAAAAATTTGCCTTCCATTTAAAAACCATATGCGTCGGCAAATAACATCTGCTGTAACCCGCAGTTTTGTCGAAAACTCAAGTTTCACACACAACATTCCATCGCGTTTTTCGTACAGACTTAGGACTTAAGGCTTTTAAAGTTGAATCGATCACCAACAAGTTTGTTTATTCACTTATAAGGTCCTTGAAATTTATCAAAATTGAAAAAAGTATTTTCAGCTATTTTTATAAACAGAATGATCGTTGAAAAACCTTCCCATCTTCAATGTGTCACTGTTTGGTACGGTTTTTGGGCTGGAGGTGTAATAGGGCCTTAATACTTATTTGAAAATGAGTCTAGAGCAACTGTTAACTAAATGCATTGCGCTAGCGAGTTTTGCATTCGTAAAAAAAAATGAAGACGAGATTTTAATCAAATATGACATTATGATAGTTGAGAACTCATGGGGAGCGGCGATTCCGTCCGCTACTCTGTCTGTACTCCACCCTACAACTTAAGCCAATGGATTGATTGTGTTCAAATTTGGAGAGCAAGGTTTAAGGCTGATTCGCATTTTTAAAACCAAAAATAAGAGTAATCCTCATACAGTTTTTTGGTAGATATATTTTTAAAATTTGCTTTTTCTCAAAAACGGTCAGAAAGATTTTTATGAAATTGTATCTATAATTTCTTTTCTTAACTTTTGTTTTATATTGCTGCAGAAAAGTACCGCCCATAGAACCGTATTGATTTTTTTTATGTATTAAATAACTAATGAACCTATTTAAATATTTCTTTTCAACAAAAATGTCTAGTTAACTTCCCATAGGAAGTTATTGTAATGGGTCCGATTTGTCGAATTGAAAATTTTGACATTTTTCGACGTTTCAAGGTCCCTAGAATCGAAATAAAAGATTTTTAGAAAGATGTCTGTGCGTGCGTGTGTGTGTACGTACGTTCGTACGTCCGTACGTTCGCGACGTTTTTTTCGTCGTCCATAGCTCAAGAACCAAAAGAGATATCGACTTCAAATAAATTTTGTTATACAGATAATAAGGCAGAAATATGCAGAAAGAGCTCTCAAGAAAATTGCGTGGGTGTTTTTTTTACCATATCAGTTTAAAAAAAGGTGAAAATGTTGGTTAACCCTAAATATCTCATGAACCAATGAAGCTAGAGACTTGGATTAAATTTTATATTATATATTGTAACGTGATACAAAACAAGTATATTTTTGGAAAAAAAATCCAATTAACGGTTTTTTTTATAAATAAAAAAAACTGAAAAAAAAATTGTCTCCTCGAAAATTTTACGACTAAAATATGATTTCATCTCCAAAATAATTTTGTGCAACGAAGATAAATGTTTTTGACTTCTGATAAAATTTTGAGAAAAATCCAATTGACAGTTTTTTTTTATAAAAAATAAAAACCTAAAAAAAACATTACTCAAAGTTGGTAAAAATTGAATTTCGACTCAAATGTCTTTTCAAAACTTTAAGATATTGGCTTTAAACTACTTTTATCTTTCAAAAAATATTGCTGTCAACATTCAGTAAAATTTTGAAAAAAATCGAATAGACAGTTTTTTTTACAAAAAATTAAAAACCGAAAAAAAAATTTAACAATAGTTGGTAAAAATTGTTTTTCGACGTAAAAACTTGGTAAAAATTTACTTTCGACAAATAGCTTTTCAAAAATTAAAAATATTGGCTTCAATTTATTATATTATATTATTTCACAGAAAATATTGTTTTCGATATTCAGTAATTTTTTTATAAAAATCCAACAGTCCGTTTTTTCATAAAAAAATAAAATCTACAGAAAATAGTACGCAAATTTGGTAAAAATTGATACATATAGACAAACTTTTAAGGAAGACAAATCGACAGACGGGATGGGAAGTTATCAGTGTGGGTCGCATCCCAGCCTCCTTTTTATATTTGGATTAAAAAAAAAAAATATTTTTTTTTTTTTTTTTTTTCAAAATTTCGATAGCTCAAAACCGTGTCAACATTTATTAGAGAAATTTGAATGTATATTGTTGAGCACTAAACAACATATAATATACACATTAAACCTCTTATTAAGAACCTCTATATAAAAGAGTATATCCAGATGTCTACCTCCAATTCTGAGGTTCACCTTTTTTTCGCCTTATTTTACTGGGCTAAAAGTCGAACTTTTAAAAATATGTCCCAAACATATACATATATAGCATGTACAAGTAACTTTCATTACACTGTACAACAACTTGGCTATAAAGTTAAATTCAAACTTTTTAACAAAATTGCTTTTGATCCTACATTTTTAATTGCGGGAGCTAAAAAATTATTTTACACCCAATTAAATTTTATGCAATCACCGAAAGGCGTTGAAATTTCAAAAACAGAACAAAAATAACTCTTTTCCAAGTCTTTGCTCATCCATCGTTCATTACTTAAACTAGTCGACAACTTTAATTGCTCCTAATTTATTAATGAGCACCACACTTCGTAAAGGAAAATGCTTCTCTCTACAATTATAAATGTATGTACATATGTATGTTTAAAGGTACGTTTGCAGTTGAACTTTATTTCTTAACATGTCGTTAATTATTTACATATATATATCATCACATGACATTTGATATATGTACGTTTCTTTTATCGTACTTAATCTAAAAAAAATGATATCTCGTCGTTGTCGTCGTGACGTTTACCGCGTTCCATTGGTTAATTTCATTTTGGATTTACTTTCTATACATTGTACACGACCGACGCGGCGGCCGGGGCGCGGGGGCGGCGGGGGTCTGAAACTGAAACCTTCCCAATGTATGCATACATCTAGGGGATTCCATGTTAAGAAATTAAATTTATACAATTGAATGAAATCAGTAATAAGAATGGGATTAATTACTTAAAATGACGGCTTGACATTTTCATTTAAATCAAATTTACGTAGAGTAGATAGAAACTATTTATCACTGACAAAGAATGTAATTGTTTTAAGTTTCGAGTATTTTTAATATTGCGTGACTAAATTCTAGTCTAATAACAAGCTGTTTAGTTTTGCAAACCTCTTTACAAAACTCTACATAGAGATATTTTTCCTAAGAGGAGATAAGAAAAAGTGGTTTAATTTCTGATAATAAATTCATGTGTTATCGATTTGATTAAATAAAATAAAATTGTGTTGAAGTGGGGGCTTTTGGCGTTGTAACAGTAAAATGTTGACACTATCACAATCTAAACGATGATAGAAAAATATCTATGCATTATATATTGAAAAACAGATTATAAGTTGCAGTAATTAAGTAAAAGTTATATACAAACATATTGGCAAAGACAATAGAAGGTAAAGATTTTTTTTATGTCTGCAGAAAAGAATATATTTGTATGGTTAATTCTTTTATTTTTCATTTGTATGCTATCTCTAGGAATGAAGAGATTTTTGCGCAGCAAAATTTTTGACGTTTCAATTTTTTCATCGGAGTGTAAACCACCTCAAAGATAAGGAAATTTTGTCCTCATCACGAATTTAAAGCGATTTTTGTATGCATATGAAACAATTAATTTTAAAAAATCGCGAATTTATTTTTTTTAAACTTCATAAGTAAAGTAAATACTTGTAAGGAGGTGGTTAAATTTTAAGAGCCGATGTTGAATGTTAACCACACCATTTCTCAATTTCAGACTAACTCAATTTGAATCATGGAAAGATACACAATCGAGCAATGCATTAAAGTTATGCAGGCTTATTATGAAAATGGTCGTTCAAATCAAATACCTAGGGTGCACTGCGTGATTTTTTGGCCTAATTTTATTGTCAAACAATCGGAAAAATCGTGCAAAACTTTGAGCAAACCGGGTCTGTAGAAAATGTGAAAATACCAGTGCATGCTCGTACAGCTCGTACTGCAGAAAATATTGCTGCTGTTCGCAATAGTGTGGCTGAAGAGCCGTCCACCTCAACTCGTGGCGTCGTCATGCTCATATACATTTTCACCTCAGTGGATTCGTTAATAAGCAGAATTTCCGCATTTAGGCGCATGAGAATCCAAGAGTGATTGTCGAAAAACGAATGCTCTCACAAAGAGTGACTGTTTGGTGCGGTTTATGGGCTGGCAGCATCAACGGTCCGTAATTTTTTCGAAAAAAAAGGTCGGTCAGGCAGTTACTGTTAACTTTTTATGGCCTGAATTGGAAGATATGTATGTATGTGGACGATGTGTGGTTTCATAAGGATGGTACCACTTGCCACACATCTAACTAGACAATGGCAAATTTGTGTTTTATTCAAAATCAACATCGGCCCTTAAAATTGAACCACCTTTTCAATGGTGGCTTGATGGTGACAGCAGAAAAGAAGAAGCTGTGTTGCCAGTTGCTGATAAGAATTAGAAATAACATTGGGCAGGTTCAGACAACATAAAGGACTTGAAGTTAAGGCAAGTTTCTGGTATCTGATTGGCCAGCTGCCAACAAATTTTCTTCCAATTTAGGCAAATTTATTTGAAATCTCCCTAAGGAGCCGGTTATAGCTATCAGTAAAATCCATCAGTAAAAATTTAGTTTTTGAACATGTTACAGATTTATTTCTAGCAAAAGTTTGATGCAATAAGATGAATCCTATATTCAAGTATTTTTTTCAAAAAGAAACAATGCATTTAAAGTTGTATTTAATTTATAAATCAATTTTAATTTTTTTAATGATGAAATTTCATTTTACTGAACAGCTGACTGCCAAAAGCCAAAAAAAATTTAATTTCGTTTTACTGTTGGTGTTCCAATTTTGTACTGTTCCGATCACATCATTCAAAATTTTACTGATGAAAGCAATAGTAAGGCACCAGTTATAGCTATCAATGGTCTTTATCATTGAAAACAAACATTGGAATTTTTTTGACGGGTCGTTTATCCTATCCTTAAAAAATTCTGTCATTGAACAAAATTTCCTGATTGAAATCCACCGAAAAATTTTGACTGACAGAAATCTGTCTTTAGAATTGTGTGAAATTGGAACACAAATCAGTGGAACGATTCGTTTAACTTTTGAAAATAAAAGTATCAGCTGTTCAGAAAAATGAATCTCCGTCCGGAAAATAGAAAAATACAGTTTTAGAGAAAAATAAATGCGCAGCTACACTTTTTTTCTCAATAAAAATTCTTTGTGTGATTTCCGATCGATTAGTATATAACTTTCATTTCTAATCCGGATCGATTTCAATGATAGATAATAGATATAACTGGCCTCTAAAAAATTGTCTGAAGCGCGAAGCCTCGAAGTGACATTTAATTTAATGATGTAAATTTATTGATTGCTAAAAACGCTCATCAGTAAAACATTTCAGATTCCTCCTGTTTCAAATTTTATTAATGGATTTTACTGATAGCTATAACCGGCCCCTAACTATGAAATCAAGTTCCCTTATGTCAAAATGACAGCTAATCATTATTTTGCATTAAACTGAAAGCTGAACTTTATTTTTCCGTGACTTACATATTTATTTTCTGGAATTCTATTTGTTGTTTTATATACATATGTAGTATGTAGAAGGGTTCTTTGTCAAATTGGAAAACGAATAAGTAATATTTAAAAAAAAAATACAATATACAGGTCGAGATGGAATTGTAGCTTGTCTGAGGAGTGTTTTGTAGACAATTATGTTGTTGGTAGTTTTTTCACGGACAATTAAGAGTAGAGGTAAGTGATGTAAAGTTTCGAGGTTGAAGTTTATGACACTTGAACAACTAACTAGTAGCCTTGGTCTAAATTTACGTTCAAAGAACGCAGTTGACTGCAAATGACGTCCCTTATGTTGTCTGAACCTGCCCATTATCCAAGTTACAATAATTCAATATGAGGACATATCAATCCAGTCACAATAACAAAATTTAACAACGAAGATTTTTGACGGCTTTAATATGTCAAATGTAAGGCCGTGACAATATACACAACACACAACATGTATATTTCATCAGATCTTTTTTCAAATTGTTTTACATCACTGTCACTTTGTGTTTAACTAAGATATCAGAAATATAAATCTCAACTTTTTAAAAATTCTCTAAATTGTTAACCTTTGCTGGCGCTTGAATACTATTCGTTTTAACTTTTCGTAAAAAACTTAGCATTGATTTGTTTTAAAATAGTTACTAAATCACAAAAAGGGCGTAAAAGTAGAAATCTCTGGGATATATGTAGGTCTCAAATTAAAGGTAGTTAAGATGACTACAAAAAGGTTATGGGCCTTATAAAAACAAAAACTAAGCCTATTAAAATTAGGTTTGGGCCGCTATAACTTAAGAACTAATTGACATACACTACACAGTACACACATCTCACTCCCATTAAATCTGTTTCGCTTTTCAAAACGAGAGAACTTTGTAGAGAATATTAGGAACGTATTAATGAGGCTCTTCGGAAACAAAGACTACTTTTCGTAATTGATTTCAACTTTCATTTTAATAACCATTTTTACATTACAACTGCATGTAATTGAAATTAATTAGTTTACTTGTGATTGTCATTAAACAAAATGCACTTGGTATGGCGGCGGCGAGGCATTAGGTCTTTTCATCAGAAACCATATCGTCTAAATTGAATGTCAAAGCGCCCAAATTTTGAATGTCATAGTGCCCAAAACATTTTGTTGTTGTAAAATTTAGCAATAATTCTGGATCTATATCGTAACGCAACTTTGCAATAGTTATAGAGCTTGGAGACATCCATCTCATTCAGCATACTAAGAACTTGTTCCTCTGATAAAAAGTCACTTCCAAGAATATTTCTTCTAGTTTCCCTTAAAGTTGGACACGTTCCAACGAAATGTTGAACGTTCTCTCTTTCTGCTAAATTACAAATAGTACACTCCAGTGGTAAATCGGGTCTGTGCGGTATGAAGTTCAGGTTGAGTAGTTCGCTTCTTAACTTGACCATTGTAGCAATGACGTTTACATTATTTGCATCATGGAAGTAGTTCCTTTCTGCGAGACTATGGTTGAGCCTACTGTAAGTTGTTCTGAACAAGGACCCAGCTGCTTCCGCTGCATATTCTGCTCTACACTTCTCATCTACTGCTGCTATAACCTTGTACATAAGAGCTTTACTGTGCGATACATCTTCCACATTTAAATTAAAATTTAAATTGCATCCTTCTGCGAGACTCGACCACTCACTGAACCAGTGATTTTGGTCTTCTACAGCTTTTACTACTAGTTTTCTAACAAGTCGGTACTCGTTCATACTAAAAACGTGCAAGAGATAATCCGCTTGCATCTTTAGGGTCTTTATAAATAAAGGTGATAGTCCGGTTTCCAGCATAATCACGTAATTTGGTGTATTTTTTGGCAGACAAAATATTCTCTTCACATAATGTGTTAAGAGTTTCTCCACCGTGTGAAACTTTTTGCATCCCCCTCCCCATACAAAAGGATACTTTCTGCAACTGCTTCAAATACCTTATATTTACTACTGTGATCTATGTTTTCGTTCATGAAGCATCTTTTCCATGAAATATTAATAGCAGTTTTTGCCTTTTGTAGTTTCTCGCTAAAATGTTTCTCCAAATTCAGGTTTCTTGAAAAAATTACTCCTAGGTATTTGTATTCGTTAACACATTCTATATCTTCTCCGTTGAAATTCCACTTTTCATTCGAAGCATTTCGTCCACCCCCTTTCCTAAAGATCATCACCTTAGATTTTTTAGTATTGACTGTAAGGTTCCAAAGACAGTAGTGTTTCTGGGGAATACGCAAAAATGACTATATCATCAGCAAACATTAATGCCTTAATACAAAATCCTGCTAAATCAACACCACCTGGAAGGTAATCTACAAGGTCATCTATGAAGAGCGAAAACAAGATGGGACTCAATGTACACCCCTGTCTTACTCCCGAGTTGGTTGTGTACCAATCAGAAAGCTCAGCTCCGTTCTACACTGCAGCCTGTGTTCCTCTATACAGCTCTTCTAGAACGCGTCCGAACTTCAGAGACAAGCCCAGACCATATAACTTGTAGAATAAAGCACCTCGGTTGATTGAGTCGAATGCTGCTTTGAAGTCAATAAAGAATGCATACAATTTTCTTCCCTGTTTAATAAAGCTTTCAGCTAGCCTCCTGACAATGAAAATGTTATCTATTGTAGAGTACCCTGATCTAAAGCCCGCTTGAGTCTCTTTTAACAGGTTCTGATCTGCAATCCACGTTGTGAGTCTCTTCTGTAACAAGGTTGTTAAAATCTTATAAGTCGAATTAAGAAAAGAAATTCCACGATATCCTTTTTTGTGTATCGGGAAGATTATAGCGTCTCGAAATTCATTTACGGAAATATGCCCCTCAAATACTCCATTAAAAAGTATTACCAGACGTTCTTTTAACACGACTGTTCCGTATTTATAGAACTCAACAGGAATACCATTTGCACCCGCTGCTTTTCCATCTTTAAGAGATCCTAGAGTTAATTCCACTTCTTGAAGGTAAATTTCCGTATCTAGGATTTCGTTGTTGAATCCAGGTATCGCATAGTGCCAATTTGTTTGAATGCTGCTTGGATTGAATAATTCTATGAAATGAGTGGATAGAATGTTTGCACATAGTTTCTTATGCACTGCGAATTGTTTACCATTCAATTCCCACGCAAGTTTTCAAAAATCGGTGGCGGTTTTTCAGGTTGCCAGTTTAGATGCCTGCAGTTCTTCATAATTCTTCTTTTTGTTTTTACATAGATCTTTATATTGAGAGTTGGCCTCTAAGTAGTTTCTTCTAAATAATCCTTCGGATATTAAAAATGTCATATCGCCCAAAAACTTTTTGAGATTTGGGTAAAAGCCCAAAACAATTTTAAAATATCTATATCATACATAACTCTTTGATATATCGCCCAAGATATACTTGACATCTTCAACATTTGTTTATTTTGAGGAGTGCGGCATATTAAGTTTTAAATTTTATCGCTTAAACACTAAACGAAAAAAAAGAGAGAAAGAAAGCAAGAAATATGTGGCTTGAAAATAAAATGGTTTGCTTTCTTACAGCGCGCGTTCGCACTCTGCTTGGGCTAACTATAGGATTTGGGGTAGGTGCAAGGTTGGGTGCATGCAAAGTTTCCGAAAACCCAGATTCTTTAAAAGCAAAGAAACTTCGCATACTCCTAACTTCATATTTACCCCAAATCCTATAGTGACCCTTAGAAAGGGGTATATGACCCCCATACATACCCCACTGTTTATACGCGTTTCGAAACCTAACCACCCAAATAGTTGGTTTGGGTGATATGACATTTTATTTGGCCTTTGTTACGTTTTCTTAGTGATATTTTTATGTTTTTGGGCTTTATGTCATTTAATGATTTGGGTTATATGTCTTTGGGTAAAAAGACATAAGAAAGAATAGAAATCATTATCATCGTAATGCCCAAAATAAAAGTCACAAAGCCCAATCACTTGGTCATAAAACCCAAATTCAAAGTCACCAATTCTTTTGGGCAAAATGACAACTAAAAACTTGGACGTTCTTTTATTTAAAAGACATTTATATTGGGGTTTTTGGCCAATTTGGGGTCTTATGACATTTTAGGATTTGGGCGTTATGGTTTTGGCCGAAAAGACCTAACGCCACTTTTTTTTATTGGGTGGCGCAACAGCCCGTTGAGAACTAGGGCCTAGTGGCTTACAACTCTCAACCATTCCTGTCTGCGAGTACTGTTGTCAGGGATGGAGAAAGCACTTTTCATGACAAGAATTACTCTGTCAATTCCTCGCAAGAGGCAGTACCCGTGAAAAAAAACTTTAGATGGCACAGGCAGGGATTGAACCCAAGACCTCTAAAATTGCAAGTAATTGACGCTTTTAAAATACAAGTATTTAATAATCGTAATTCTGCAATCACATTTTAAAGTAATTAAAAAAGGGGATGGAGATATCAATTACAACTGATTGTAATTGAATTTGTATGCAATACAGTTTTCCCAACTCTGTTCACCGAAAACGCATTTCTCAGATTAAAAAAGTTAATATGTAGTTAAAAGAAAAATGTTTCAATAAAATGATCTCTACTGTAATATACATTAAGAGCATTTTTATTAAAAATTCCAAGAAAACGCTTATTTTTCACCAACGCAACGACAAACAACATCTGCTCTGCAAAGACAACTGAAATGTGGGACAGGCACATATTTTGAATTTTTTTTTTCTATTTTTTAAATACGAAAAAACGAGACATTTTATTTTTATGTTTTTCGTCTAAAGATAGAATATTTTGCGACAAGAGACAACGTCCTTCACTTCAACCGAAATTGTTTATCATAATAAGTGTCTACGAAAAGAAAGTACTTTACATGCGAGTACTTGCTCCTTATCAACTTTTTATCGTAATTCGGTTTATGAAGAAAACACGTTGACCTTCAATTAAAATAAAAAAAAACATATTTTTGTTTGATTTTCACAATTTTAACCACAGGTCAATAAAGACATTAATTTATTAAAATTTTTTTGATCATAGGTGAGACAAAACTACATTTAAAACAATAAACAATATTAAAAATTATTAAGCTTTTGATATTGTTTTTTTTTGATAATAATGCAATAAAATGTGAACTGTGCTCCATAAAGTAAGAAATGATAAACAACATGTGTAACTAAATTCAACTTTTGTCATTTAAAAACTAACCCACACGCTACACATACACTTCGTGTCATATGAATAGGGACAAGCATTTTTCGTTTTTTATTTGACGATATTTTTCAAACCCTTAGGTTTTTTGGAAAAACCCAAATGTAGAATGAATGAGGTATTTAGTAAGTTTATATTGCAAACAAAAATTTTGGATTAAGTTGATAAATACAAGTTTTCCGAAAAAGGTCATAAAAAGAACCTATATTTTTGTGTCATATAAATAGGGACAAGATCTAAATTTACCTATTAGCGTGTTCAGATAAAAGAATACTCTGACTGTTTGGAAGCTAAGTACGAGTATTATTTTGATAGAATCAAGAAGGATGGGTAGAAGTAAGGGTCTAATCAAGGAAGAAATAGCCCAAATTCGAGCTTACCGGGATCTCGACAAAACCATCCGTTTTATAGCCAGTAAAATTAGAAGAAGTTCAAATGTTATATACAACTACCTCAAGGAACCAGAGAGGTATGGAAAGATCCACAAAAGAAGAGTCAAAAAAGCCACATCATTTCAGGAAAGGCGGGTGATAGTGAGAATTCAAGACTTTCCGTTAGTAAAGGGTTTTTCAATTGGCGCGGGTAGATTTTGGCGGCCATTTTGTTTTGGTGACATCAGTTGCTTATGCCAAATCATCATGGTAAGTTACACGATTGAACAGCACGTTCAAATGATAAAACTTTATTATCAAAATGAGTGTTGGTTAACGTAAACGTTGGGCACATTGCGCCCATTTTACGGTAGACGTGGTGGCCCTTTACAGTCGACAACGTTTGGTGGCCAAATTTGAGACGACCGGTTCAGTAAACAATCAGCCAACACCTGTACGTTCAAGGAACGCAAGATCGGCCAAGATCATCGCCGCAGTATGTGAAAGTGTACAGCAGAACCCAAAGCAGTGTATACCTCGCCGTGCACAAAAACTCGACCTTTCGCAGACTTTCAACAAACGATGTTAGTGAGGCGGTCACCGTTAAAACAGCGAGCGCTACATAACGATGATAACTAATTTCTTATAGCCCAAATTGAACCATATGGACGTAGACGACATGAGGTTCCAGCTGGACGGCCGCGGCGCTACGTGCCACACAGCAAACGCCACGATTGACATTGACAACATCTATCCGCCCTTATTGAAAAACCCTAAAAAATCAAGGCAAAAGCTGGGGTAAATGCTAGTAGATGGACTGTTGCTCGGGTGATACAGAAGGCAGACCATATGTATATGTACGACCAACAAAATTGAAGAAAAATTCGACGAACCTGATGGATATACATAGCTGCTGTTTCCTGACTTAAGAAAGGAAGAAATCTATCCTGAAAAACGGCACAGCAAAGGAGGCGGTGTAATGGTAAGGGGAGCAATCACCTATTACGGGCAGGCCCGTAGCCAGGATTTCGGTTCGGGGGGGGCTTGTTCAATTTCGAAGAAGTAATTCTATATAAAAAAATTAAAAAAAAAAACTACATAATGTAAATGTTTTATTTTTGTTTGCATTTTTTTTTTATTTAATTAAATAAATATTTTGGATTTTTACAGCAATAAACGCCTTGTCTTTTTTTTGACATAATGTCGATCACTTCATCTGGATCCACATCAATACCTGAGTGAACAGACAGCATTGCAAGTGCGCTTAGTTTTGGATGGCCCATAACGCTTCGGGATACTGTTTTGATCCTTTTCATCGTTGAAAAGGTTCTTTCAACGCTAGCTGTTGTAACTGATAGTGTGGCCAAAATTGTAAGCAAGTAGCTTATGCTCCTGAAGTAGGTCTTGTCACATATATCTAGCAGTTTCAGAATATCGGAAATTTGAAATTTTTTCGCACCAGAGTATGTACTCCGCTTTAACAGCTGACAAGGATATTGCGTAATCGAAGTAGAGTGTTAGATTTTCCATTTCATTTACTCGATTGGCGGCAGCAAAACCTGGAAGCAGAGCTTGAAACGATAGTAAAACGTCCTCGTTGACCATAAATCTGTCAGTAAGATTTTGTATAAGAGAATCTAGACAGGGAATAAGTATAGAAACTCTAAAATAGTCTTCTGGACATGATGTTTCTGGATTAGAGCGCGTTGTTTGTTTCAAAGAAAGCCTTGGAATTGTTATGCTGACTTCAAATAAATCCCTGGCAAGTTGTGATGCGGATTGAAAAGCGTCTCTGAAAAAGTCTCTGGCAGTTTTTCTTATGTTCTTAAGAGAACTTAAGACCTGTTTCGTGTTATTTATTGTAGACACGAAATTTAAAGATTCATTTTGAAGCAAAATTGATAAGGGTAGCGTTAAACTAAAAAGTTTTTCGCATACCATGAGGCTTAACAGAAAATCACTTCTTTGAATTGCTGCTAACAGAGTTGATGCTTTTGAAGACATTGCCCACGTCTTGGTGGATATTTCTTCAAGACTAATAGCAATACATTTGAAGAGCTCTACAAATGAAAGAATGCTGTCATGCCTTTCAATAAACCTTGTTTCACAAAGGCGCAAAAGTCGTTTTTTTCTGCTTTCTGGTGCGTATTTTTGGATGGCGATTTGGAAAGTCTTATTTGCATTTGAATGGTTTCGGAAGAAATTAGCTATTTCGCTTACTACACCAAGACAATTGCGAATCGAGGGTGTTGACATGGCATTAGACAGAGCCAGGTTCAAGCAATGACTTGCACAGTGAACATATCTGGCATTTGGATACTGTTGCCTTATCCTACTCTGTACTCCACTTAAGTGGCGTGATATATTTGCCGCTCCGTCATAACCTTGGCCAACACACTTGTTCATATCTAGATGTAGTTCCTGACATCGCTGCAATATGGTTTTAGTCAGGTTTTCAGAAGTTTGGTCATCAACAGGAATAAAACCTACAAAATCTTCCCAAAGCATACTTTTCGTGGGCTCTGTACAGCAGTCAACATATCGGACACACATTGAAAGTTACTCAGTGCCAGAAACATCCATTGTTTCATCAACCAGAATGCTAAAACAACTCGATCTTATAACCCGGTTAGATATTTTTCTGGTGACAATATCAGAGCATATATCTAAGATTTCGTTTTGGATATCTGGGCTTATATAGGTTGCATTTTTTGACTAGATAGTCTCTTAACATTAACGTGTATTTGTCTTTATTAAATAATAGTACCTAAATAGTCTCCTTTTGATGAAAAAAATGAGTCTTTTGCAACCAGATTGCTAAGAGTTATTTTTAAACACAATTCGAACTTAAATAGTACCTATGTACTCTTATTTATACCTACTTGCGTATATAAAAAAATGAAATCTGCCGGATAGTAGCTCTGCGTTTCTGATGTGGCGTATGATAGAGAATGCACCGTCGTTTTTGACGGGTTTCCAGCTAGTTTATAATATTTGTGGGATAACCATTTATTAAAGCAACATGATTTCAGAACAATATACATAAGTAGTGAGGAACTAATAAGAGAATATACAAACTTTTGTTCAAATATTTTTTTAAAAATCATTTCGGGGGGGAGGGCTTGAGCCCCTCTAGCCCCCCCCCCCCCCTGGCTACGTGCCTGATTACGGGACAATGGAGCTGGATTTTCAATGCTCTTAAATGACGGCAATCACTTACAAATCAATTCTGGAACGAGCTTTTCCGAAGTTTTCTGAATTCTTTCGTGGACAACAATGGATTTTCCAACACGATAATGCACCAATACATAACACACGGACAACAAAAGCCTGGATTCAGGGGCAAATTGTGAACCTATTATACCATGGCCACATATTCTTCTGACCTGAACATCATTGAAAACGTGTGGGGATGGCTTTCAAGAAAATTCTAAAAAGGAGAACGGCAATACTAAAAAAACGTAGAAATTATTGAAGCCATAAAACGGTCCTGGGCCTAAATTTCGCTCAATTATCTGACAGAACTCTATGAATCCATACACCACAGGTTACTTGACGTAATTCAGAAATCAGGAGGCAGCACACATTATTAAAAATTATTTTCATCTATTCAATAAAACCAGTATTTACCTAGACCATATTTACTTTAAAGGGTCTTATAGGTAAATTTAGATCTTGTCCCTATTGATGTGACACAAAAAACAGTTACTTTTTATGACCTTCTTAGGAAAAACTGTCATAAAACTTGTATTTATCAACTTAATCCAAACATTTAAGCTAGAAATATAAACTTAATACATACCTTTACTCATTTATTCCACATTTAGGTTTTTCCAAATAAACCTAAGGGTTTAAAAAATATGGTCGAATAAAAAACGAAAAAAAGCTTGTCTCTATTCATGTGACACGAAGTGTACTTCTTTTGTCGTTTATCAGGTTTTATTTGTTTACTTTTGTATTTTGCTTGTTTTTTTCATAAATAAAAGGAGCGCTTTATTTCATATATTTTTGTTTTGTATTTGCGAAATGCAAACAATTGAGTAAAGTTTAATTTACTCAAGAGGCCGTATTTTTATAAAAATGAAGTCATTTATCATATTCCTACATATTTATTGATACCGTGTTATTTTGTTTTTGTATTTGTATGACATACTTTTCAATATTTTAAGAAATTCTACTTAAGGTGAAAAATTCAATTTATAAAACTTACCCCAAAAATTGCATTTTGTAGTCCAAATGGTATGGGCGTGAGTCGTGTGAATAAAACTACTCTAAATGCTCTTGGTCCAGATATGACCCGGAGTATGGCACGACCAGTTTCGTTTTTAATTAATCTAAAAATAGAAAATACAAAACAAATGTCTACATAATTTCAAATTCACAAGACAAAAACAAAAACGACACACAAAATACGAGTATACAAAAAATATCTAACAATAAGAACAAATAAAACAAATAAAATGAAAATTCCAGTTCTGGAAAATTTATTATTGCATCATGATTGAATGAAGACTGTTTATAATTTTTAAAAAATAATGAGAATAGGAGAAACATCTCGGCATAGGTAACCACCTGGAGTTATATATATTTAATCTAAAAGAATTGTAATTAAGAAAATTTTAAATTAATATTAATTAATGTTAGAAACTCTCCAAAGAACATTGTTATTTGTTCAAATTAAATTTTGGTAAGTGTTTCCTTGTTAATATTAATTTGTTGTATTATGAGAATCAGAGTTTTATTTGAAAAGACAATAAGTGCGTTTTGTTCGCATTCCATATATAGTAAAGTGAGAAATTGCCAACAAAACGATCCGCAGTAGTCCGGTTTTTATATTTGAAAGTTGATACAACTGAATATTTGCCAGAATAATTTATCAAAAAATTCAAAAAAAAAAAAAAAATAGCGAAATTCAGACCAGGGGTGAAATCGTGTAAGCTGATTTTTGATAGTTGACTATTAAAATCAAGAAAATATGTCTGTGTAATGTGATATTCGATTTCAAAGTTTTAACCAAACAATTTCACATAAAATAAAACTTCAAGATTGGGGTTTGTTCGTACACTACTACATTAACATGTGCTGTTGAAGAGAGCTTGAAGCTCGCCTAAATTCTTTATATACCTGAATGGAGTTGAAATGAGCTTGATTCCCCTCGATTCCGGTCGGGGATCGGAGTCGAGTCAAAATTTGTGAAGAAAAACCTGTGTGGGGAGTTGGTTTTACAGATAATGCGTTATGGTCGGTTTATTTGCATGTTTGTGTACAAAAAATATAGTTTTGTTTTAATCAAATTTAAAAAGAAAAAACAATGCACATGGAGTAGGTAGCATATTCTTATATGGTGCTGAACTATTCAGTTTTTCATTGTTTAACACAAATCAAACTATCTCACTTGCACTTCATAAGAAACATCGAAACACCATTTGCATTTTAGAAAGTGCTGTCAAACTTAATCATTTTTAAATCTTCTTGTGCGGTAGAAACACCAAAAAGATTTATCTAATCTAAACTCAGATAAACCTTTGGTGAAAACATAGCAAAACTTAATTATCTTTTCTATTGTTTTCTCTTGCAAAATAAGCCCAGTTAGTCCATTTTCACTAACAAAACTAAATAATATCAACAGTAATAGATTGGTTTTTTCCCAATGGAAAACACACATGATTCCAAATGCACAACTACTCAACGAACACAGCCATCGAGATACAAATGCAATATCAATCGTACCAACATTTGAGAACGAAATCACATAAGATCCATTCGAGGCTCGTATAAATGTCAAAAACCTATCCATAGTGAGATTCAACTCTAACTTTTATCGGTGCTATTCATACTATGGATATTGTTTTTGTTATTCGTGTAAAATCCTACTTTACTATTGATAGATTTTCCAACAAAACACGGGTAATAATTGTAAAACTCTCCGTTCTGAAACCACATAGAAAAAACAAAATCTAACTCCTTTGAACATTTTATATAGAAAATGACAATTTATTTTTTATCAAAATGAAAAGTTCGTGAATAGCAAAATATCTCGCAATTTTTCATTTTAAACACCGATATTTGTTTTTTCCTTTTTTAAATATTCGTTACAAGTGCTAGATTTTTAAATGTTCTTTAACATTTTGTTTCAATAATTTTCGGTTAAGTTAAAAAATATGTTTAAGCTTTCAGTATTCGTTAGCAATAACCGAAATTTTTAACTTAGCATAGAAAATTTTGGTAATTGGTTGAAAATTTTGACATTTCTCGGAGTTTCTAGAATCAAAATCGAATTTTTTTAAAGAGATGATTGTTGGGCGTGTGTGCTCAAGTTTCTACGTTCGGCAAGCATTTTTCGTTGTCCTTATCTCGAGAACCAGTAGAGATATCTACTTCCAATAAATTTTGTTACGCACATAATAACACAGAAAGATGTTGAAAAGACTTTAAAAAAAATTGAGTGGATGTTTTTTTTACTATAGCAATTATTAAAAAAATAAGTAAAAATTTTGGTTGACCCAAAATATCTCAAGACAATACGAGTAACTCTGTTAAGTTTTGAGAAAAAATCGAATTGAGTTTTTTTACAAACAATAAAAATCTAAAAAAAAAATAATACTTAAAGTTGGTAAAAATTGATTTTTGATTTACACATCTTTTTAAAAATTAAAAAGGAATGGTCAAGTCTAACAAGCTGACATTCAAGTACGAATAGTACAATAAAAATAATAAAAATTGAAGATATTTTCTTCAAACTAATTTAATTTTAAACTCTACAAAAAATACTACACAAAATTGGTAAAAATTGATGTTCGATTCTCGATTTCACGTAAACAAATGAAGGTATTTACTTCGCAATGATTTCATTTTGTGTTTAATTTAGTTGGTATCATAGATAATGGTTCTAGAAAAATCCAATATGTATTTTCTTGTATAAGAAATAAAAACTTTCAAAAAATGCTACTGAAATTGGTAAAAATTGGTTTTTGACTAAAAATCTATTTAACAAAAACAGATATTGTAATTACACTTATTTTATTACATGCAAAATATTGGGCAGGTTCAGACGACATAAGGGACTACTATTTACTATCTGAATGGCCAGCTGCTAAACAATTACCTTCCAATTAAGGCAACTTTAATGGAAAGTTGACTGGAAAGTTAGTCAAGAAAAATTTCCCTAACTATCAAGTCAAGTCTACTTCTATCAAAATTCCTTGCCAATTTGGAAAAGAGATAACTAATATTTCTTTACAATACAAAATACAAATCGTGATAGACTTGTAGCTTGCATGAGGGGTGTTTTGTAGACAATAATGTTTTTGGTAGTTTTTGTACTATGAACTTAAAGAAGAGGTTTGAGAAGTAAAGTTGTGATTTTGAAATTCATGACACTTGAAAAACTAACTAGTTGATCAAAATTTAAGTTCAAAGAATTAAGTTGAGTAGAAATGAAGTCCCTTATGTTCGGCAGGTTCAGACAGCATAAGTGACTTCATTTGCAGTCAACGGCATTCTTTGAACGTAAATTTTGAGCAAGGCAACTAGTTAGTTTTTCAAGTGTCATAAACTTTAAACTCGGAAAAATATTTCACTAACCTTAACTTTCAGTTGATCGTGCAAAAACTACCAAAAAAAATCACTCATCAGGAAAGCTACAAGTTCATCTTGACTTGTATTTTGTATTTCAAAGAAATGTTACTTATTCCTTTTGAAATATGACAAGGAACCCTTTTACATAAGACATCAAATATAATTGTTCAGAAAATAAATAAATCACCGAGTAATAAAGTTCAGCTTTCACTAGAATTTAAAATTATAATTAGCCGTCATTTTGACATGAGTGGAATTGACTTAATAGTAAGGGAGATTTTACTTGACTATCTTTCCAGTCAACTTTCTAATAAAGTTGCCTTAAAGTGGCCACAGACGACGAACATGCTCGCGCAACATGCTCGTGCTCGCGCTAAATTCGTCGTCTGTGGGGTTGTTCGCGAGCGGCTCGCTGTTGCCGAAAAATGTCGATTTCATCGCGTTCGCCGGTTTCAATGTTCGTCGTCTGTGGCGATGTTCGCGAGCAAAACTTCATTTTTATTCAGATTTTCGTAGAGTACACATCGCGGAAGAAAAACAATGGTGACAGTAAGCCGTGATTTCATTGATGAATTCATCCAAATTTTGCGCGGTGAAGATGCGATTTGGAATTGTGTGTGTGACAATAATAAGAATAAAATTGAAAAAAACAAATCTTCGAACAATTTATTAAAAAAATATAAAGAAATAGACCAAAGTGCGACAATTGACAGTGTGAAAAAAAATATAAATCTTTGCGTGCATCATACAGGCGAGAACTTGCCAAAGTCAGAAAATTTGAAAAATCTGGTGATTTTTTTTCCTTTCGCAAAGGTAAATCATCATAAGGGCAACGACTTGCGCTTTTTCATCACACATGATGTTTCCTCCTCGGAGATTCAAAACGAAATGAATGTTCGCGAACAATGTTCGCCGTCTGTGGAGGAACGCAGGCGAGCATGTTGCGCGAGCATGTTCGTCGTCTGTGGCCACCTTTAATGGGAAGGCAATTTTTTGGCAGCTGCCAATCAGATACCAGAAACTTGACTTATTTTCAAGTTTCTTATGTCGTTTGAAACTGCCCATTGTTTCTAAATTTTATTTATTTTTGTTTTGAAAAATTCAAATGACAACTTTAAAAAAAAAAAAACCTACAAAAACAACAAAAAATTGAGAAGAAATGGTTTTTGACTGATGTATTAGGAGAACAGAGAAAATAATGTTATTAATATTTTGTTAAATTTTTAGGCAAATCGGCGGGTGGTAACTTATCAGTCTGGGTCGCATCCCAGCTTCTTTTTCATAATTAACATTGCGACCCAGTCGTTCGTTGTGTAATTTTCCAATAAATGAATACTTAGTACAGGGTGGCGCACGAATCGTGCTACAAAAATTAAACGTAATAACTTTTTTTTAAATGAATGCTTGGGATACTGAAAAAAGAATTTGGATAGTGCAACGGTACAATGCTTTGCAGTCAGTCATTTTCGTAAAAAGGGAATTTGGGCGGGAGTTTGGTGGTAATCGTTGTAGTAGCATCGGGAATACAGGCTAATCCAATCGTTTCGACTCGAAACTTGTCGGGGCAAATTGGAGTTAGCAAACGGTCATTACAGAGGATACTTAAAGATGACTTAAACTTGTTTCCATACAAAGTCCAAATGACAAGTTGATAAGCAAGTTAAACCCTCTTGATTTTGCAGTTCGCGAGGATTTTTGCCGAAAAATGATTGCAATGGCCGAAGAAGATTACACATTGATTAATTGTTTGTTCATGTCATATGAGGCCCATTTTGACCTAAATGGCAATGTATCAAATCCATGGAGTGAATCAAACTAGAAATACTCCATGATATGGAACTGCAGCCAAAACGACTAACTGTTTCGCGCAGTTTCATTAAGGTGTATTGTAGGGCCATACTTCTTTGAAGAAAACGGTAACTACAAAGGTAACGGTCAATGGGAACCATTATTTAAAGATGTTGAATTAGTTTTTTACCCAGAACTGCGCCGAAGACGTATCCCATTGAACAGCATTTTCTTCCAGCAAGATGGAGCAACTGCACATTTTTATGGGGTTATGTCAAGCAGGGTGTGTACAAAACGAAACTCAGGAATTTGACTGAATTGAAGCAGTCCATAATGACAATAATTGAGGCGATCCCAACTTTAACCCTTCAGGCGGTAATGAACAATTTTTGATTTGGTTAAATACACTGATTACAAAAAAAAAGTTATTTAAATTTCTTATTGTAGCACAATTTGATTTTAAAAATTGCTATCAGAATACAGTTAATTAATGATATTTATCAATAACACTGGGTGCCAAAAGTAAGTTTTTTTCTGTGCCTCAAACCAAAACAATATTTTCAAAAAGAATTGAGTTGTACTGAATTCGAATTTTTCCTTACAATTTTTCTTTCACATCAGGTTTTAAAAATATGCTTCTTTAAAAATGTAAGACAACCAAAAACAATGTTTTAAAAGCTAATGTAAAACATAACATAGTTCTCAACAATAAATTGTATAATGATTTTGAAGAGTAAAAACATTTTTTCCTTCTATACCTATGTATGTTTATAGTCTAATAATTAATGTTTGTATCTTACTAAGTCTCTGAAAATTCTTATAAGTTAAAAGTGTGAAGACTTGACGCTAGTTTTAAGAAATCTTGACTTGGATGCTTTTATTGTTTTTGTTATTTTGAATCCCAACTTCGATTTTTAGCTCAAGTTTTCCAAATACCCGTTTTCAAAAACATTTTCTCAAAACTTAAAGTGATAGACTTTTTTAAACGACCGATTCTTTACTAAAAAAACAAACATTACTTTCTAAACGTTTTGCCTCTTTCTGTTAAAAATCGTTTACAAATAAAAGGTTCTGCGTTTTTAAAGGTTTATATAAGACAGGTCAAATTTTATAAAATGCTACAAATATCGAAACTAAATGTCAAAGATAGTTATTATAGATTTGAAAAACCATCACGAATTTTATTGACAAAAAAAAACTAAAAGCCGAATTTATTTATTTTTTGAATCTTCATGAACAATAACGCCACATGATTGGTTCCTTGATCCCATGCAATGACAGCTATCTTAACCAAATAAATAAACAGTTGAGATAAAATCTTAATGGATGAAGTTGTACAAAAATCACACTTTCAATAATTTTAACATAACTAATACGCGGCAGTTTACCACTTTGATAATCTAGCATAAAGATTAGAGATCACCTAACATAATCAGCCCTATCATGAATTCTTACGGATTTTTACGAATCCCGAAAAACTGTATCATGAAATCCGTTCGTAATGCAAAATTGTATGAGATTTTCCACTACGAACGAATTTCATGATACAATTTTTCGGAATTCGTAAAAATTTCCGATTACGATGGAATTCATGATAGGGCTGAATGATTAGAAGCCTAATTTTTCTGCCTACATTTTTTTTTTGAAATCTTATTTATATATTTATTTACAAAAACTAATACAAATAATAATAAATTAGCTGGCGCAACAGTCCGTTGAGAGCTAGGGCATTGTGACTTACAACTCTCAATCATTCTTATGTGCGAGTCATTTAAGGGATGAAGGAGACCTACAGTTTTAAGTCGAATCCGAACGGCTAATTTGAGAAAGCACTTTTCATGGCAAGAATTACTCTTGAAGGATTTATCTATTCCTCGCAAGAGGCAGTGGAAAAAGCTGTAGGTGTCACAGGCAGGGATCGACCCAAGACCTCTGGCATGACAGTCCTACGCACTAACCATCACGCCACGGGTACTAAAAACTAACGTAGTAATCTTAAGTTGCTTAATTGGCTGTGTGACAATTGTTTATATGGGTTGTGTTTTGTTTGTGTTGAAACCAGAGTAGTTTTGAGTATAGGTCAACCACTCTGCTACTGGATGGTTTTGATTTCTGATTTGATCGTTCTTAAGAGATCTGACTCACTAAACGTGTTGAATAAAATTGTTAGTGACTAACTAACAGAATAATCAGCTTTATTAACGTATTCGTTACCCATAATGCCTACGTGATTTTTTTGAAATAGACAATTCACTTCATCTATTTTTTTCGAATTGTGCAAATGTTTAGGAACGATGGTATTGTAAAGCGATTTCACCGAACTTTAAAAGCGGCCATAAACTGTGGCGATTCTACAAGTTTGGCTAAGCGTCTCAATCTCATCCTTTTGGGCCTTATCAACCATTAAAGAAGACTTAGGAGCAACGCCAGCAGAGATGGTATATGGGACAGTACTTCGTCTTCCAGGCGACTTACTAGCACCTGCTCGCGACAATCGATCTCAAACCGATTTTATAAAAGATCTTCGGAAAATGATGCAAAATTGCAGACCTCAACCAACAGCATGGCACTCTCAGCAGCGTTCATTCGTGCATAAAGATCTTCAAACATCAACACACGCATTTATCCGAAATGATTCAGTGAAAGCTTCAATAATTCCACCATACGAGGGACCATTCAAAATAATTGATCGATATGACAAATATTTCACTATGGATATCCGAGGACGCATCTTAAAAATTTCAATTGACAGATTAAAGCCAGCATATTTAGAAGCAGATCAAAAAGACGATGTACGAGTCGTTCCAGATGGACACCAACCGCCACAGCTAAGAGCACCTCAGTATTCCCGCACTCGTTCGGGACGTCATGTACGCCCTCCACAGCGATAAGTGCGGAAAACTTCTGATGGGCCTATGTGGCGGTATAAACAACTACATCTTTCACATTAAATAATTTAGCTTATTACAACACCTTTTAATATTTACTTTGCTTCTTATAATCAAGATCATATCGTAATTTGTTTTTATTGTTATTTGTTCTCTAAAATCTTTTCATTATTTTAATTGACTTAAATAAAGCAACACGTTTCTTTTATAATGAATAAAAAACATTTTTGATTTAATTCAAAAAAACTAAATATATTTCAGTTTTTAAGCAAAAATAAAATAATTTCTTAATTGAAATATTTACAAAATATTATGACATCCCTTACAGCATTCTTGTTTACCACTAGCCATAAATAAAATAGTAAAATTTTAACGTGTGATTCATGTCGTAAGAGTGTAGCAACTGTTCTAACAACCTGTTATGTATAATAGATAAAAACGATGTACCGGTTTTTCAAAGAATTCCGGTATTGGTTTTACAAAAATTACACAACAAAAAGTAAATAATTGAAAATACAAACATCCAATTACTGTTTACATTTTCCCACCTCTGCCTTAATAATACTAATGAAAGTATAATTATGCGGCTGAATCCAATATAAATAGTCAACTCTATTCAATAAATCAAACATAAATAAAATAAACTATTTGTTTATTATTTACCTTATTTAAACTTTAGTAATTCCCACCCACAGCAAAAGTGCAGCCACTGCTACGCTATGTGATGCCAATAATATTCTAGTTTGCCTTCATGCAAAAAAAAAAACAGAAGAAAACAAAACTATCTAATTCGCAAGGTCAATAAAGCAGGAACACAAAAATCTACCCCAACAGACCTTTACTGTAGAGAAATTGATTTACTTTTGCATAGAGGCATGGGGCTACTGGATGGTGGCTGGTATCTGTATGAATAGCGCTCCAGCAGTAATTGAAGACCTACAAACGCTGCCACTGGGGAGTGAATTTGTTTGGCGTACAATTTCCTAATTGGACTATTGAACAGCAAATAGATTGGAATTATTTCAATGAAGCAAAGTTAATACTGAGTGGCGACTACGACGATGACGATGACGACGGGAAACACGTCAATGACTTACAAATTTCTACTTTCCAGTTCCTAGATCTACCTAACCAGACGGCTAAATGATGGTGTTTTGTAGTTTGCGTGACAGTTGTGTTGACTTTTTAGTTGAAATGATTTTATTTATGGGATTTTGCATTTTTTATAGGCCACTTAAGTTAAAATAACTCCCAAGGATATTTATGACATAAACTATCTTAAGTAGGATAATATTATTAATTTTATATAAAACGCCCTTCAACTTAAAAAACACAAAATTTTTCTGTTTTTTAATAGCAGTGAGTTAAGAATTCAGTTAAAAACTTTAATTTCTATGAGGGCCCTCATTTTACAGCACAGGTTAGGACTTATTATAAAGAAGGACTATTTTTGTATGTTTTTGATTTTAATTTATACTTACTTATGAACAGGAAGGCGATGTCTTAAACTCCTCAGCGTCATATGAGCAATGGCAATCCCTATATTGGCACCCAATATCACAGTCAAGAGACCCTTAATGAACCCAAACAAGTACCCACTGCTGATCATGAGCACAAAATAGCCCACAACAATTGGAAAACTGACCAACACAAATAGACACATGAAAATGCCAAAAACAACCCAAGAATTCTGCGTCTCTACCCAATAGAGTAATTCGCGGGCGTAGTCTCGCATCAGATAGGCAACTATGACGAGTGCACAAACTATGGCAAGCGGCACCAGATAGCTCAGGTACCAGTGGTCCGAAATGAAACCGTGCACCCGAAGACACACCGAATTCGCTGGTCTTCGGTTCTTTGAGTTAGTTAAGGTGTCATGTTCGTCACGTTCGCAGCCACTGTCACTGTCCGTTGTGAGTATGGTGTTTATTTTGCCATTGTTTTCGTGGACAATCAGAGAAACGGGGGCCTTGGACTTGACACTGCTTGTGCTCGACTGTTCTTCTTGGAGTCGAGCCTGCATGTCTAGAATCATCATCTTGTGTGCAGCTTCTGCCAAGCTTGTTGATGCTGCTGTCACCGCAGTTTCAGCTGTTTCTATAGCTGCCTTTGATGTTGATACTTCCACTTGGGCTGCTGATGATGATGATGGGGATGACATTTATTTGGATTGCTCTTCCACAGACGGACGGGAAGAGCAAGAGTGAAGAACTCTTCACCGATGGAATCTTTGTTCTTTTTTAGGACATAAACTATGACAATAGAAAGTTCATAATTTTATTTCACCAAACTTGAAGAAGGTGTTAGAGTATAAATTTGTACTTTTTTAGAGTTTCACTCGAGGTTGTTTTTGTTTGTTGTGTAATCAAGTGAGGGGGGGGGGCAAGAGTGAAAGTGTAAACCACGACGACGACGACGACCAATTCTGGAATCTTGTATCAACACTGATTTCGATTTTTTTCTATAAACTTTTTAACATCTAATGGAAAACAAATTAAAGGGGCTTTTAGGAATTTCTTGAATGGCAAGGTTTCGGATTCACTTCACTTTGAATTCTGTTGATGGAAGATCAATGATTTGTTTTTCTTTTTATTTATTTTATCCTCCACAAAAGGTTGAGGAGATGGGGGTTAACACCCTTGCAAAAAACACTGGAATGAAATTGAGCAGTGAAATTGTTTGGAACAAAACGAACTACACTTTAACTGGTTCGACGGAAAACTATCCGACCCGACTCCGGACTGATGGAATTTCTGTTTTGCTGAGTTCTGAGATAAAGTGGTTTTAATGGAGACGTTGGTGACGGAGAGATTGGAATTGGATAGCGCAGAATGTTAAATGCGCAGGGCTTATTGGAAAGAAAGATGAGACAAATTTCCTCGAACCTTTGAAATGACAGCAAAGAGCGAAATGTCATAACAAAAAACAGCTGATGGATAGAAAGCTGAGAAAAGTGTTATACAGAATATAATTGTTAAGGCATTGCCATAATTGCTGAGATAGATCAGTAGATATGTTATTTTTAAAAGTATGCCTACATTGAAAAGGAACATATAAACAATTTAATAATTGATTTAAAAAAGTTTCCTCATTAAAATCCACCATTTAAACAAACGGCTCAACTTTCCTTTACGACAGCACAAATTTTCAATCGATAGATATGTGAAAATAAATAATAACTATAGCAATTTTAGAGCGAGGATACATTTATTTCTATTTTAAATTAATTTTTAAAGTTCACTTTTTTACATACAAAACACGCAAAAATGGTTGATTTTGACATTTCTTCCCTGTTTTTTGTTCAGTGTTGCCATACTTGCTTTTTTTGTTGGGAATTTCTTTGATTTTAGTGCTCAAATGCAAAAAGTACTTTGCATATACCCAAACTCGCACCCACCCCAAATCCTATAGTGATCCCAGACAGGGGGTTGCAGGGGGGCAGCATGCCCCCCCTTACATACCTAGCTGTTAGTATACCGTGCTTTCAATTCAAAAAACTTGTTTTAGGCTCAAAAAATGAAATATAAAAAAAAGTAGGGTTAAGTCCGAAAAATAAACTATTTTTTTCTATGACTTAAAGGTGTTTCCTCGCCTTTATATTTAAAACATGTTCTATTGAGACCCCTACCTAACTGTAAAATAAAATCAGACCGAAATTCGTGCTGTCGTAATCGAAAGTCGCCCCGAACATTCATTTTTAACATATAGTTATAGAATAAATCTTTTTTTTTCTTATTCTTTGAGGATGAATATAAATAAATAAATAATACAAATTAAGCAGTAAAATATCTATTCAAACATTTTTCCTTTGAGTACAAATTAATTTCTTCTTTAAAAAGATCCTACAAGTTTCTTGGAGAGTTTTTATCATTGTCGTACTCGATATGGACTGTGTTGATGTCATCTATACCTTAACGCTACTAGCCCTTTTATACATTGACCTACTAGACGCTAGTAGTAGCCTTTATGTAGGTTGAGCGGAAATATAGACATTTTTGAATTTGGTTTTTGTATTTTGTTTATTTTGCCAAGCTTTATTATAATAGACATCCTAAGTTTCTTTCAAAAAGAAGATAATTGAGGCAAGAAAACAAGAAATGGTATTTAAAAATTAACTATAATTTTCTCCACCAAACCTTCAAGAGGGCAAGCAAAGTTAGAGATGTGAAATTTTCAGTGGGAATTTGAATCAACTAACAATCCATAATCTAGAATGTCAATGATCTCAGTTATAAAACTGGCCATACCCGACAGAGCCAAAAATCCAAATGGCCCCAACAGAACTAAAATTGAGCATGTGTGGGGAAACTGAGGCGGCTTGGTATGTCTATGTCGACCCATTTGAGTTTTCAGCAATTCAAAAACAGACGAGCTAGGCCAACGAACCAAGGCTTGGCTCCATCGTGTGTGGGAAGTCAACAAGACAAGTAGTTTTGTATGTTTACACAATCTTATCTCGTCAAATAACAACTAACTTACTATCTCAGTCCATCTCATGCAAACATTTAAGGAAACAAATCCTTAATGTCTCTTTCTCTTTTTATATTTTCTGGGTCAATAGCCAACAACAATAAGGTAGCAATGAGAAGTGGTTACAACACTGTGTCTTTTTCATGGACGTATAGACAATTTGCACATTTGTGCTGTATATCCTTGATAATATCCCGAATTCCATTCTTAAGGTTTTGTATTATTTACGAAGAATTAGCATAAGCCTTACCTTTCAAGTAATCCGATGGAACAAAGATAGAAATAACAGTATTAGAAAACTTTAATTGCTATTGTTTTGTTGCTTATGTCACACGGCCCTCATTTTTGTTCTTGATTTTTACAATTTCAATGTTTTTTTGGGAGTGTGTATTGTTCCATTTTCAGTAATGGAGTAGTTTTTATGTGTCAAATTCCAAATCAAAGTCAAAAGATGCCAGGAGGCCAAATAACGAGCTAGATTTGGAAAACCATTAATTTAAGGATAAAGTTGAAAATACATTTAAACACAAAAATTAACACATTTTAAATAAAATTGAAATATTTTGAATTTAAAAAGTAAATGTGACTATTATATATCGTTTTGGTTGTTCACACAAAAATCAGTTCAAAAAGTTTCTCAAATTGACTAAAAAATTTCAGCACAAACGCAACCAATTTCTTGTTCCTTTTTATTTTAGTGTGAACAGAGCATTACCAAAGGTATACCAGTTGCAAACTGTTATATAAAATTTTCTCAGCTGCTTTTGACATTTTGACATTTTAACATCATTTTCAAAACAAATCTTGTGCATTTTTAATTAAAATTCTCGTTCTTTGATTACTATTTATTTAATACACATATTGTAGCTATAATAAGGATTAACAAATTAAAATGTGGCTAAAAACATCCCAAACTATCACAAACAATCATTTTCCTCTAATGACAAAACTATTAACACCGGGTAAAATGTTCAAAAAGTTCCTTGCTTCTGCTGCTGAAGCCGAGAATATTCCTTCTTTTAATTTTACCGACCAAGAAAATAATCAAATATTAGAAATAATTAATTCAACATCAATTGATAACTTAGCCAAGTAATATAAATACAAAAATTACCTTTCTTAAACTTAAATAAAATAAATTAATTTCTAGATATGATATTTCCAAAGCAAAACTGAATAAAGTCGAAGCTTGGAAGCAAAAGAATGGAGGGAAATTTCAAAGCATTAACGACATTCTTCAAGTTGATAGTTTTTCTATAAAGATAGCTGAAAAATTCTACAAAAGCCTGCTGGGTATAGAACCAGTTAAGAAACCAGCTCGCAAAGCTGCTCCCTTCGTCACGCCTCATCTTCAAAGTGAACAAGTTAATGAAATCAATTCGAGTGTTTCGATAAACATTGGAGTGTCCAGTATTATATGGTCCAGATTGGAGCTAAATAAAGACGGACCCTGCGATCTGACACACTGGGAACGCCACGATATAAACGATAAAAAGCTTCATTTGCATGATTTGATCGATCGTTGTTTATACGTTGATTATTTAATTCCACAAGCTGATTGTTATGTCTTTGAGAATCCACAAGTTGCTCAAAGTGGTACCCCAGGAAATGCAGATCAAGTAAATATAAATGTTCAACGAGCACAATTGCTCGCTATCCTAGGCTATGCCCTGTCATCTCGAAACACATCAACAGAACGATCGAAACCAAATGTGTTTTACCTGAAGAGGTTCCTAGCAGCAAGATTATTCCAGCAGCTAATTGGAACCGAGCGTGTTTCTGCGGAGAGGGCTATTTTGAACTTAATGCGGACTTATTACAACATCGAGGACATGATTGATATTGAAAATGAACAGGAAATTGGAAATGAGTCGTTTTCTAGTCGAGGGAATGTTTATTTTCCCACTGAGTTACGAGCTATGTATAAGGATGCCGAGAGGTATAATCGAGAGTTTCTCGGTCAGACGTTGCTTTTGAATTTGGCATTTGTAAGATTGGTCTTATTGAAAGACCCAAAAGCAATGGCATCAGTTGTCCGCAACTCGAAAAGTAACCCTACTGACGCTTAATAAATGTTATTGTTATTTATTTAATTTGAGTGTATTTTTTTTTTTAATTTTTCTTTGAGGTCTTAAATTTCCACTAGCCGAGGAATTAATAAGTGATTTTTAAATTTTAATCCTTGAGAACGTTTGTTTTCATTTTATTTTATTTCACAATGCATAGACCCTCACATAATCAACATGGAGCCCACTAGCATCATTACTCCAAGTTTTTGACCAACTATCGACATCTTTCCAAAAGAACAATTCCGCTTTTGGATCTCCATTTTTCCATGGCTTCGTTATTCTATCAATGCCGCTTTTACTGTAATCAGGGAAATCAGAGTGCCCTCCTGCTGCAACTCCAAAAGCAAGATAAAACTTTAAAAGAATAATGTGGGTTATATTTTTGTTTGTTTTCAAAAACTAAAACTTATACAAACCTCTTTATCGAATGGTGCAATTTTAGATGTCACTCTGGTTTGACCATGAATTTTTTCCATCCACTTTGAAAAATCCTGTATAAAGTTATGACTGTATACTTTTCCATCTATGGCCAATATAAACTGATCCTCCATCCATGTTAAAGAATAGATATGAAAATCAGCACTTAGATCTAAATCAATCTTTGTTCCACGTAAAAACTGATTGCGGTATTTTTCCAAGTTAGACATCACAACACCACCAAATATCCATTTGTTAGAAATATCAGTATAGTTGCCATCTAGAAGAATATTATTCCCTCGGTTGAAAGCAATTCTAATCTGTCCTGACATGTAATTTTTTACTCCATAGTAGTTTTCCAGAGGCTCAAGCAACATCACTGAAATTAAACATTAAAAAAGGACATTCGAAATGTGGGTGAATATTTAATTTGCTTACATGGAAATAGCCAATCGCCTTTGGGGAGCTTCGCTTTGACTTCAACTCTTCCATACCGAAAACTAAAGGAATGCTTTGTATTGATCCTAGCCGACACAACTGGCGGAAGGATTTGATAGAATTGAGCCTTTTTTCGACATTCTTGTGATTTATCTAGAATAGCTGTACATCTGCTCATATTGAAGAAATATACATGTAAATACATTGAAACTAAAAGCATGAAATTTTACTTGCTGTGCTCCCAGGTTGTATTCTCCATTCCTGATGCGCTTAGCATCGTTGCCGAGCACTTCTGATGACAAACTTGGAATTATATGCAGTTGTCCATTTTTCACGTGACAGTTTTTTGGTTTATCGAGAAACATCACGAATTGCCCATCATCTGATGATTGTGGTATTCGTACTTCTCGACTCCATTTCATCCAATCTAATGTCTCAAAGTTATCCTCAAATATCAATTCATCTTTGCACATTTGTTTGCCACCAACTGTAGTTGCAGATAGTTTGCATTCCACTTTATCACTCGATGCTGCACATTCTTGTGATTTTTCTGAACAAAAATTTAAAATTTCAACAGACTTCGACGTTACTGGGACAATTCCGACTTCACGAAGATTTTTTCCATTTCCAAATCGAACATGTACCCAATAGTTGATTTCATCGCCTGGCTTAACTATGGTGTTGATATTATCAAAAGCCCAAACATCATTTGTACGTTCTTTGATTATGGCAGCAAAGTCCCCAGGTTGGTAGAGGTTTATCCTTTGATTTATTTTGACATTGAAAGATACCTCACTGATGCCATTTTCGTCTATAAGATTTAGAAAAGGAAAAAAAAAAGATGTGAGTCAACGGTTTAATTTCTAGCTATTGTGAAATTCTATCTTGAAAGTATTTTATTGATTCAATGGAATTTCCAGATTGATTTTCATGTGAAGTATGTGATTATCTGTTCCTGGGCTTTAATAAACCATCAACCTTGATCTATTAAAAACGCTGGAATAAAAAGAAGAACAACCTTTTTGAATAGGAAATTGTCGAAATATAATTCTGAACATTGCAGGCAAAAGTTAAATATTTTGGGGATCGTTACAGAAAAGCATTTAAGAAAATATTCCACATACGCCACAATGTCACAAAACCAAAGAAAATGAAATGAGAATCTGATTTTGAAAAAAAAGAGTTCAAAGAAAGTGGCACGCTACGAGCAGAATTAGTACTCTGAAAAATGATTCACTAAGTAGATAGCTTAAAAGTTTGACGACGGATATGCTTCTACCAAATACTCTTTTTAATGAAAGCACCTAAACGTAAATAAATGGATAAGGAATCGTAAATAAAAAGCTGATCATTTTGCTAAACATCATCAGCAAAAGCAAAATAATAAAAGGAAAAAGATTAATTCCTAAAAATCAGTTTGGATTTTATATATGTATGTATGTACATAAAATTTACATTAACATTATAGACCAAGTACATTGAATATCAGATGTAGTGGAAAATGCACGTGAAGAAACAGAAGTATGCCCGGTTCTATGCTTAGGCGTTAGGCCTTTTCGCCCAAAACCATAATGCCAAAATCCTAAAGTGTCCGAAAAGCCAAAACTCGTAACAAAGCTCAAAAAGTTAAGACAAAAATCGCAAAAAACTCAAAGCAAATGTCGTAAAGCGCAAATAAATTGGTAGTTGTCAAAAGAACTTTGAATTTGGGTTTTATGACGTAGAGTTTAGGCTTTGTGATATTTATTTTGGGTATTACGACGATTTTGATTTCTATCGTTTCTTATGTCTTATCAACCAACGACATATAATCCAAATCATTACATACAGGCCCAAAAGGAGAAACGTCTTAAACAAGAAAAGAAAACGTCGCAAAGCCCAAATAATAAAATAATAAAGCCCATTGTCGAAACGCCTAAATTTAGGAGGAGGAGAGTATACTTGCGAAGTTGGTTGTGTGCAAAGTTTCTTTGCATTTCATCTGGATTTAAAGAAACTTTGCATACACACAACCTCGCACCTACCCCAAATCCTTTAGCAAGCAGGGGGTTGCTGGGGGAATCATGCCCCATACATATTTCACTAATTGTACGCCATAATGCCTGGTGCCAGCACTGTTAGCAAGCAAACCATTTGGGCTTTGTGACATTTTCTTCTGAAAATTTTTTTAGGCGATAGAACCATTTTTGGGCGATATGACATTTTTAACATCTTAGCGTTATTTTATTGGGCAATAAGACCCAAGAATGTTTTAAAGCATAAAGGTTCGGTAATATTGGCCAAATCGTACAAAAACAAAATGTTAATAAAATTGGGCAGGTTCAGACTACATAAGGGACTTGAAAGTAAGGCCAGTTTCTAGCATCTGATTGGCCAGCTGCCAAAAAATTGCCTTCCAATCAAGGCAATTTCATTGGAAAGTTGACTGGAAAGTTAGTCAAGAAAAATCTCCCTAACTATCAAGTCAACTTATTTCAAAATGACAATTGATCATGTTTTTTCATTCAACTGAAAGCTGAACTTTATTACTCTATGATTTATTTATTTTCTGCACAACTTCACTCAATGCTTTCTGTAAAAGGGTTTGTTGTAAATTTGGAAAAGAAATAAGTAATATTTCTTAACTATACAAAATACAAATCGTGATGGACTTGTAGCTTGCCTGAGGAGCGTTCTGTAGACAATAATGGTTTTGGTAGTTTTTGTACTATGAACATGAAGTAGAGGTTTGTGAAGTAAAGTTCTGAATTTGAAATTTATGACACTTAAAAAACTAACTAGTTGCTTGGTCAAAATTTACTTTCAAAGAATGAAGTTGACTGCAAATGAAGTCCCTTATGTTGTCTGAACCTGCCAATTGTTTTGGACGCTATGACATATTTAGTTTGGGCGTAAAGACCTAACGATCTTGACAAGGTTTGACATTTGAGACCTTTCCAGGCAGTATACTACGAAATACTGAAATCTTATGTTCCGAACCTATTCTTTAGAGTTCGGTGCGTCCAAATTTGCTCAGAAGTAAAGAGATATGAAGACGGTGTCCTAGGACCAACTTTGTTCTTTTATATAATGTGTACAAGGGATATTCCAATGGACATACACGTTATCATGGCTACCTTTGCGTTTGATACTGCGATTCTTTTGCCAGATAAATCCCTTACAAAGATTACACAAAAATTTCAAAATGCATTTAATAAAGTTAGTGATTGGACGCAAAAATGGAGTATCAACTTAAAAGAAACAATATCGACTCAAGTAAATCTTAGAAACAAAAACTTAATCAGTGTTCCAATTTCTATAATCAGTACCTTGCTCCAATACTTCTTAATGTACTAGACAATGTCCGGAGATTAAAAAAAACAAAGCCTTATGAGCTTATGGTCTAAAAACAATGGAAAATTATTATAACTATAAATTTCAACTTACGTAAATTATAAATTAAGAATGACAAAAATTTGTCAATCTTTCATAGATTGATCCTGATTAACCGGTGGTTTTAATGGGATAAGAGTCCCAACCTAATCGGTATTTTGAAGTTCTCCATCAGATAGAAAAAAATATATCACTTTTATGGAAAATGGAATAGCTTATGACTTGCATGACATGTGGTTTTAACAAGACGATGCAACATGCCACACAGCACGCCTAACAATGCAACCATTGAGAGGCGAGGTTGTTGAACAGTTTATTTCGCGTATTTAGCCATTCAATTGCCTATATCGTACAATTGAATGCCTCTAGACTACGTTTTGTATAGCTATGTTCTGTCTATAACGACACACTGGACAGGTTCAGACAACAAAAGGGACTTCATTTGCAGTCAACTTCATTACTTGAACGTGAATTTTGACAAAGGCAACTAGTTAGTTTTTCAAGTGTTATGAATTTCAAATTCAGAAATTTACTTCACAAGCCTCTTTCTAAAATTTATCGTACAAAAAATACCAAAAATATTATTGTCTACAAAATACTCCTCAGGCAAGCATCACGATCTGTATTTTGTATTCTAAGAAAATATTACTTATTTCTTTTCCAAATTGACAAGGAACTCTTTTACAGAAAATATTAAATGAAGTTGTACAGAAAATAAATAAATCATTGAGTAATAAAGTTCAGCTCTCAGCTGAATGAAAAAAACATAATTGACTGCCATTTTGACAGAAGTAGACTTGACTTGATAGTTAGGGAGATTTTTCTTGACTAACTTTCCAGTCAAGTTGCCTTAATTGGAAGGGAATTTTTTGGCAGCTGGCCAATCAGATACTAGAAACTTGCCTTACTTTCAAGTCCCTTATGTCGTCTGAACCTGCCCACTTTCACACTTGTCTGACAACTCAATGTTTCATAAAATATTGACAGGTGACAAATTTGTCAGAAAAATAAAATGACAATTTTGTCGCGAAAATTTTATCATTGTCATATAGTTTCATATTAATTGTCGTGATAATTTTGTCATTTTTGAAATGTGTTATTTTATGTGTAAAATATGAAACAAAATCTTGCCAGACAGTAGTTCCTCTTTGTGGGATGCTGTCAACGTGCACCAATTATATTTGTTTTGTTTCTGCTTTTTTTGTATTCATAGGGTGCCGGCGAAGTATGACAAGGAGACCCAACTGAAAATCCACATCACTTTCACTTAAAAATATATTGTTAATCACTTTAGGTCTTTTCACTGTCAACATTTGACTGAGTTTCCTGTCAAATAAATACTGACAAAAATGTAAATTGTGTTTTTTTTTCATATCATATGACAAATTTGTCGAAAACTTCCTGACAAATGTGCAAAAATGCTTGACAGTTGATTGTCATGACAATTTCTTTAATTTACAAAATTGTCGGATTGTTTATGAAACAGATTTTAACAATTTTCAAGTTGTAAATTAAAAAAAATTAACCTGTCACTTGCCTCAATTGTCAATGTTTATGAAATAGACCCTTGAAGCCCACATTGGGCAGGTTCAAACAACATAAGGGACTTCATTTGCAGTCAAATAAATTCTTTAAACGTACATTCATTTTGACCAAGACAACTAGTTAGTTTTTCAATTGGCATGAATTTCAAAATCAGAACTTTACTTCACAAAGTTCATCGTACAAAAACTACCACAAACATTATTGCCTACAAAACACTCCTCAGGCAAGCTACAAGTCCATTACATTAAATGAAGTTGTGCAGAAAATAAATAAATCATAGTGCAATAAAGTTCAGCTTTTAGATGAATGAAAAAACATGATCAACTGTCACTTTGACAGAAGTATAGACTTGACTTGATAGTTAGGGAGATTTTTCTTGACTAACTTTCCAATCAACTTACTTGCTTACTTATTAAAATTGCCTTAACTGGAAATACATTTTTTGGCAACTGGCCAATCGATGCTAGGAACTTGCCTAACTTTCAAGTCGCTTTTGTCATCTAAACCTGCCCATTGAAGCATTTAAAAAATCACTCATTAAGTAGCAACAATTTATTTGTATTATGTTTAGTCTGAATATTAGGGCTGGAATCGGCTTAGGTGATTGTTGATAAATGACACTCAAAATAATCGAATTTGATTGTATATAAGGTGATAGTCAAAGTGATACTTAAAAATCTGTCACTAGAAAAATTTGATAGTCATTTTCCTACAAATATGTCGTTTTTCGTTTCAAAAAACGAATGGAAAATTTTTTCAGTTACCTTTTTAGGTACAAAAACAGATTCTTGTGACGGACAAAGCTTACGACATTTGAAAAAAAAAAACACTAGAAAAGTAAGAATGTTATTAAAACACAGCCGATTTAATACTTTTATTTAAATATTTTATAGGAATCATTTTACAATTTCACTGTAGCAACAATGAATTGTGACAATTCTAATCTGAAATTGTTCAATCGATTTGAATCATCTTACACAGACGGAATGAAAATGATAGTGAATTTGACTATCAAAAATATGATAGTCAATTATCACGTTAGCCGATTCCACCCTGGAATTTAATCCCATTTAAATCTGCATAAATTCTTTGCTTATTTTGTTTTATTGAGATTGAAATGTTGTACTTTATTTAAAGAATAAATTTGTACTTTTTAAACATAAATAAAAATTATGAATATTCAATAACTGGTTTGAAAAATCAAATCTTCAACATCTTCACTCCACGCCAGAAAGTACAACAGAAATATTGATGAACATTTAGAAAAATATCTTTTTAAACTGCAAGTTTGCAACACTGTGTACAAAATACATCAAACAGCCATTGTTTATCATTTTCAATAATTTTGCGACTTCATTGCAAAAAGATTATATTTAGAACCCCAAACCCATCAAACTTGACCATAATTCAGTCTGAAATGAATTTAATTCTGAATTTTTATCATTGGTTAACTTCATTCTTATTAAAACACTGAGTTAAAAATTATAAACGAAATATATTCCCACTTGTTTTATTACACAAGCCCAAGATATACATATGTAGGTACATAAGTTACACGGGGAATTCTTCCATGATTACGAATTAGAAGAACTTTTTTCCGACTTTTTTATTTTTTCAAGCTTGATCTGTGATCAAAAAACTGGTATCAAAAATTAAAATGAATCAAATTGCACCGGGAACTTCATTTTTATCTTTTCATAATTAATTCATATGTATTTATTTTTGTTTCTTCTGAAGATTAGCTTGATTTGTGAAATGGTCATTCTAAGACAATTGATAGGTCGTAAGTTGTCATATGAATCTCCTCGTTTCTATTGGTTCGCGTTTATATTTTATAGTTTTGTTTTGTAAACAACATTTTTATTATTAGATTCTGAATAAACATACTTGGTAATGAAAGACGAAATCCTTTTGGCTTTATAATTTCTACAGTGGCATCGGGAACTGTATACGATGAGACTAGAACACTTATGACATAAAATTTAAAAATACTTAAATTAAGTAAAAATTTCATTTGATTGCTTTTTTATGTTAATTTAAGAACAAGAACATCTTGAATTACAATGCATTAGAAAACTTAATCAAAATTGATATTCAATATATGTATAAACGTATAATTAAAAAATAATAACTAAAAGCAAAAAGTAGTTATTCTTCTCTACAAAAGCCGGCAAATACGTTTGAACGCGAAGAGAAACTCGACTCAACTGAAACTGAAGAAAATAAAACTCGAAATATTATTTTGATCACTCTCTTTCAATGTTCAGCTTAGAAGCAGAGCCGGTATCAGCTTTGTTTTTGTGGTAGAATCTCTTAAGTTGCAACTTTTTTCTAAAAAGTTATTAGCTATGAAAAATGAAACCTGCTTTATCAATATATGAAAAATAAGGCAAAGCTGTGTGAAGTACTTACTCAAAGAAAACTTGAAGTCATACCCTATTTTGAGTTTTGCTCACATACTTATGATTTTTTTTAAATAAAAATAACTACGAAATAAAAATACATTTAAAACAGTTTCTTTAAATACCTAACAAAATAAAATGCACGACTGGGTCGCACGAACTTGCTCCTGTATGCAAAGAGTCTGTTAAAAAAATACATATACTCTTTCTGCCCCGTTTCTTTAACTTGTACTAAGTATTTATTCTTCTATTTAGTCGAAGGCAAGTAAAAGAATAATACATATTTTAAAATCATATATTCAAAGGACCAAGATATTACTTCTTGATAGACTCTTTAAAATAGATTGTTGATTAAATAATATATCATATTCGTTAATCCGATGCAGTGGTGCTACACGGCCATCGTTGGTATTTACAATAGTTATAGTATAAAATACATAAATATGTACCAAATGCATTAATTTGGATAAATGATAGGAATGTAATTAAAATTTTGTCAAAATATTGCGTTCTTTCGGGCTCATGTATAGGATTTGATCTGGTGAGATGGGAGGAGGTTACATTTAATACAGTTAAAATAATTTTAAAAAAAAATTATTTTAAGATTCAAAATTTTACCTGAAAAATAAGTTTGTCTTCAAAAATTTAAATGCCATTTTATAAATGAAAAAATCTTTGATTTTTCAAATTTTTTTTTTGAAAATCGTTAGAGCGGTTTTTTTTTTAAATTAATTGTTTATATATAAAATTTTTCAATTTTGTTCCAAAAATATTTTTGGTATGCAGTTGTTTAGTGATTGTAAATATACGCTCTATATTTCAATTTCGTAAAAAAATGTTCACCCGTTTTTGAGATATAGAATTTTGAAAAAAAAAATTTCAATATTTTTTTAAAAATCCAAACAATAAAAAATTGCACTTTTGATAATCAAATATTGTTAAGGCAATATAAGAGCTCGTTCAGGAAAAAAAAATATTGAAATCGGTTCAAAAGTTGCTGAGAAAATTAAAAAACAAAAAAGCGGTTCTATGAGCGGTACCTTTCCTGAGCAATACAAAAATATGTTTTTCTTATTAAAAGAAGCCAAGTTAAAAAATAAAATTTTAGAGAAAATTTAAAAAAAATCTATCGGTTTGTTTTTGAGAAAATTCGAATTATCGTTTTTTGACCAAAAAAATTGTATGGGGGCCACTGTTAGTTTTGATCTTAAAAAAAAAATGAAAAAAACGCCTAACGCGAATCTGCTCAAAACCTTAACTTCCAAGTTTGAACTCAATCGACCCAATGGTTAAGGCTGTAGGAGCGTGGACAGACAGACAAAATTTTGCACGAATGCAAAACTTGCCATAGGTATAGTTCCTATATGTCGCAAGTAAAAAACTGAATCTTGAGAGTTCCGACTTACATATGTTTGAAACGATATTTTACTTTGTTTCTTACTCGAAGAATTTTGTTTTGAAAAAGAAAATTTTGACTGTGCTAAAACTGCAGTTCCTTTTATCCAAACGGAAATTCAATTTCCTTAACAATTGCTTCTATTCTGTCAAAAAGTGGAAAGAATTAATATTCTGATTTTTGTTTTATATTTATACTATTCCAATGACAGATTACTACCAGACAAATTTTCTGGTGAACTTCAATCACGAATTTGTTGACTGCGCCTCAAATGGTCCATCCGCTTAGTTCAATTTTAGCATACTCTTTCCAACATTTCGGCTGGTATCTTACGAATAAATGCTTCAATGTTGGCTTCTAATGTGTCAATTGAAGCAGGCTTGTCTGTATAGACATGAGCTTTAACATAGCCCCACAAAAAATAGTCTAAAGGCGTTAAATCGCACGATCTAGGCGGCCAATTGACCGGTCCCGAACGTGAAATAAAATGTTCACCGAACTCGCCTCTCAATAAGTCCATTGTTGCGCGTGCTGTGTGGCATGTGGCACCGTCTTGTTGAAACCACATGTCATGCAAGTCAAGCTCTTGCATTTTGGGCAAAAAAAAGTTGGATATCATCTCACACGGTAGTGCTCACCATTCACAGTTACGTTACGATTCGCATCATCTTTGAAGAAGTACGGTCCAATGATGCCACCAGCCCATAAACCGCACCGAACTGTAGCTCTTGCAATGCTTCTGGCTGATATTCACTCCAAAATCGACAATTCTGCTTATTTACGTACCCATTGATGAGCCAAAAATGAGCTTCGTCGCTGAACACAAGTGAGATCAAACACGAAACGTGCGTCAGCTGTTTAAACCACTGTTGCCAAAAAGATAATAGCTAAGAAATCACCCTTTAGTATCAATGAAAGCTATTACTGATCCCTAAATCCGAACCTGGCTTCAAAATCACTCTGTCACGTCATATTTTCGAGATGTCACCTTTTAACTACGAGAAAAACACCATATTAGGTAATACAAGTTATTTTTTTCTTAATAAAATATATGACGGTTTTCTAAAATCTCATCTTTAATAATATTTTGAGTGTTTCATAAATGTTTTCCGAAATATTTCACTTATTCTACATAATCTAAAAAAAGAATGAAACATTTATGCTAAAACGGTTTTCGACAAAACCGGCTTGTAAGTTGTTTTGTATTCTGATCAAAAAATTAGTTTTCCAAACAAGGCTTAGGCTAAGTTTTTAAAATATGTTGATCGGCAAAAATATAAAAATAGAGATAAGAACGTGTATTTTATAAATTCTATAATTATGGTTCAAAATCAGCACCAAAAACTAAAAAGGTTTTTTAAAACCTCACATGGAGGTAACCGAAGACTCATAACCAATGATAATTTCCGAAAACTAAGGATTTAAACATTTGCATTTTGCAAAATCATCATGAAATTGGTTCGTAAGAAATATGACTAGTTTAATCTTATCCTTAAAAAATACCGTGTTATGTAGTTTTTTGAATAAAGTTTTGGTTTTTGCATGTTTAACTTTGTGGAAAACAGTCGTATTTATTAACATTCTAAATGGGTTTTCCATGGGTAAAATAAATCAATTTATTCTTGATCTAGATCTGTCAAAACACACATTATCCCAGTTTTTGCATTGCATTGCGCAAAATAAATTGATTTATTTTTGATTTAAGATCAAATCTGGATTTTTCAGCAGATGTTTCCCCTCATTGCACCAATAATAATAAAATGTTTAGCTGACAATTTGACAGCTATACCGTTCGTTGAAACGTACACGAAGTTCGACTAAAACAATCACAAACAAAAATTCCAATCGTGTTCCAAGCGCCATGAAAAAATAATTTTTTTTTTGAGGGAAATCAGAATTTACCCATGGAAACCCCTTTAATGTCAAAAAGTCAATATGTATTGTGTGACAAAATAATTAAAGAGGAATTAAAATTTTAAAACAAAAGTAGAATAATTTCAGCAAGTGTGAAATAGTCGTGTTCTTGGTATGAGGTTTTTATTCGGATCTATCAAAATATAAATTTTGATCATAAATCATTTTTTCAGATCCCATATGAACTAACAACAATATGAATAAAAAAACTGACAGCTGTCAGTTTGGTAAGACTTGTATTCAAATATTTGAAAACGAAATAAATCGGTTTTTATCGCAGAGTGCAAACAAATCGAATTGATATACATACATTATGTACATTTTTTTAACGAAAGGAATACAATCGAAAATTGATTTGTTTCTTATTCAGTAGATGATTTTCATTGAAATTGGTGTTGGTGCTTTATTAACACCAGAAGAAAACATAAGCTTATTAATTATAATTAATTTAAGGGTATTGGTATATATAAAAGAGAATAATTGTTTGTGCAATATTTTCAAAACGCATTTCATAATCATATTAAAGTTAACAAATTAAAAAACGCATTCATCAAACTGACTTATAAAAATTGAGCTGTTCAATTAACAAAATAAAGTTAATCTCACGAAAAAAATTTAACTTCAAATTCGAGGTTGAAATAATTAGTTTTATTTTGTACAGCAGCGGTTAAAAAAAGGGAAAAATCAACATTTTGACAGATGTCAAAACATTAGTGATTTATTATTCCATTGGAAATACCCTTGAAGTTCTACAATTGATGCAAAACAAATCGAATTTCAGATCGAAATTATAAAACCAAAAAGAAAACGTAAAATCGAGTTATCTTAATTTAAAAAAAAAACTAATCAACACTTTCACTGATAAACTTTACTACCTAACGAGATGACGGTGACGTCTCGGTACTTTTAAGAGCGAATCTTAATTGATTATCGGATTGGATTTTAATAAACTTTGATCTGAGAATATTTTTGTATCGGGGTATTTTTTGTTTATTTCAATCGGAAGTGCAGTCGATTTTAATTTATTCAACTAATAAGTTGCGGGCGCCATTAGACCGCATTTGTGAAAACTTCACGTATTGAGTGATTGATTAATTTTGTTTGCGTGAAAATAATATTACATAAAGATTACTTAAAGAATGAATTTCTATTTATATTTGTTTATAATTCTAAATTTAATTGTAAATTTATTGGGTTATTCGATTCCAGAACCAAAAGTTGAAATTCTTAGTCCTCAAGGATTACGAATTTCTATTCCTCGTAAGTTCCAATCCTACCTTTTTTTTTAATTAATTATCAAAATAACCATAAGTAACTAAAATTAAACTTTAATCACGTGTCATTTGATGAGGTTATCAAAAAATCACCGTCCCCCAAGTAATAATCTTTATAAAAATTGTTATCACGCGGAGTATTTTGTGTGTCATAGAAAAATGTTTTTGTTTTCAATGCTTTTATTTTAAATATAAAAACAATAATTTAACTCATACAACAAATAAATCATCGGTTGATAATAAAGTATTAATCCTTTATTAATTTTAGTTGTTCTTTCATCTTTAACAATAAATACTTGCCTACTCGTAAATTCAAATGTCTTATTAATGAAAACAAAATGTTTATACATTCACATTTTGACACTTCGAATAACAGCTGAGTTTGGCAGGTGTCAAATGCCAGCGCCACCAAACTAAAACCACGAACAAAAATAGCTCTGAAATAGTGAAATCCTAGAACTGATTGCTACCCAACTTATGTTTTGAAGCTTAATCTCGTTTAGCTGTTTTAATTCTTTTTCCTTTTTGATTTTGTAGATGAAAAAGGAATTGTCCTTGTGGCATATCATATAAATATTGACAAACCAATCGCCTTAAATCAACCTGGAGATTATTCTGCCGATATTACTCAGCCTACAAATGATAACAAGTGGGCGTTTCATATTTCCAACGCCTTCATTGATCCTGGGAATAAAGTAAACTACTGGATGCATGTTCAATATGGAGGATATGCTTATCGAAAATTAGGATCGCAAGTAGCTGGAGGATCGCCCGTAGAGATTTCCGATTCCGAGACTATAACAGACTCAACAATTCCCGAGCAACAGCTTTCAAATGATTGTGAGAAGTCTGTCACTACAGTGGGACGCAATGCAGTTTGTAAAGGTCAACTTATTTTCGAAGACAATTTCGAAAGCTTAAATTGGACAATGTGGAAACGGGAAGTTCGAATTCCCATCGATACTGATGATTCCATGTTTGTCTCCTTTCAAGATAGATCAGAAAATTGTTATGTGAGCGATGGAAAGTTACATATTGTACCAAATTTATTAACAGAGGTTCCAGGCTTCAATGAGACAAGAATTCGAACTGGAAAGATGGACTTGGGAGCGAAGTAAGTTTTGTTTTTGTAAAAGAAGATTATTTTTTGATATATTATTCTGTTTTTTGTACAGATGTACAGCAATCATTGATATGTCCAGGGAGTGCATGAGAAATGCAAGATTTTTCCAAATCCTACCACCAGTAGTATCGGCAAGAATCAACACCAAAGATTTTTTCACTTTTCGGTTTGGAAGAGTCGAAGTTCGGGCCAAAATGCCTAAAGGTGATTGGCTACTTCCATGTAAGTTAGACCTGTATTAAAGATCAGAATTATTATTGATATATTTGGTGACTTTCAGTGATACTCCTTGAACCAGCAGAGAGTTACTATGGATTTACAGATTATTCTTCGGGTCAGATGAGAGTCGCATTTGTTCGAAGTAACGAGCTTCTAGAGAGCAAAACTGGAGATGATCTATCTGGAAAACGAATAATGGGTGGAATTGTGCTTTCAACCGGTGATGAACTTCGTGATACTTGGCTCAAAAGCAGTCTCAGAAGATCACATATGGGTGATGAGTATCACAATTACACCCTCATCTGGAATGAGGAAGATATTTCTTTACACCTCGATGGAAAAGAATACGGTTTTATTCGAGGAGGTTTCTCGAAACTTACCCAAACACATAACCTACCACATGCATCCCTTTGGAGTAATAGACATTTAATGGCACCGTTCGACAGAGAGGTAAATTCCTTCAAAAAAGAAGTGGCTTATAAGATTGAGCTAATTATGGGGTTAATTTCAGTTCTTTTTAACACTTGGATTAGGAGCTGGTGGACATTCTGATTTTCCAGGTGGCTGCCTTAATGGACCAACAAAATTAAACAAAGCTTGGAGGAATCATCATCCAAAAGCTGAGCTGAGATTTTGGAATGATCGGGAAAATTGGTTAAAAACTTGGAGTGGTGATCAATCGGGATTTCATGTGGATTATATTAAAGTTTATGCACTATGATTTGTTCCTTAATAAAATAGGCTAGTCATTGTCTTTACTTATTAAAAAAAATGTTTTATGTTTTAGTATTTTAAAAGCCGACAAGAGTTCTTAAAACAGATGTCAGGTTCTATCAATATTTTATAGGCATTTGTTTTCAGAGTAAAGTTGTGCTCTTGGATTAAGGTCTAGCGCCAAGAGTTCAGTCTGTGTAGCCGAAGTTTTTTTCAGGAGCACTTCACTCCGTGAGGAATTTATAAGCTACTTTTGAGACTATGGGCCAGTTATAGCGGTCATAGATTTTCATCATTGATTTGAAGATTCAAAAACGATTATTACTTTCTCATGTTTGGTATTAAAATGAAACTTATAAGTTGTAGATTTGTTTTTAAAAAAAATGCTTTATGCGACCCCTAACTTTTCTTTTAGTTTATTTTTAATTTTTCGATGATGAATGATGAAATCGTTTTCAATTAATAGATGATTTTTCAGTTTATAATTCGTAACAAAATCTTTCATCATTTTTGAATAATTGTTCTTGATTAATCAAAATATACATAAAAATTCTGTTTTAAAATTTTTGCCAGTAAAAGTGAGAAAGTTGTAGGAGAAATCTTGTTTTTATTTCTGAGAATACGGAAATCGCTGAAATCTAAAAAATATAAACTGACCAAATGACAGACATTTCCAATTTTGATGACATTGCGTTCACATTCCAAATTGGAAATTATGTACAGCAACGAGACTCGTTTTCAAATTACCTAAGATATCAATTAAAATTCTTGCTGGTTTTAACTTTACAGAAAAGTCAGAACAAAGTCTTCCGGGCAGTTAGTAACAAAAAAGCAATATTTTCTTCCATAAATCTTCTAAATTTTATTCAGTCTATTTTTTAGTTAAATTCTAAAGTGCGTAGACTCTTATATAATCTACGTGAAGTCCAGCATTCTCTCCATTCCAAGTCTTCAACCAATTCTCTCGATCATTCCAGAACTGTAACTCCGCCTTTGGGTGTTCATTTTTCCATGGTTTCTCAAGTCGCGCAAATCCATTCAAAACACCATCAGGGAAATCAGAATGTCCTCCAGCCGAAACGCCTAGGGTTAGGAAAAACTAAAACAAATGTTTTCATTAAATTTATACCGACGTTTTTTAAATTTTTAAACGTTTTTTCTACCAACCTCTCTGTCAAACGGAGCCATAGCATTACCATTATCCCATAGTTTGGCGTGTTTGAGATTCTGTGTTGTATAAAGTCTCGAGAATCCACCTCGAATTATAGCATATTCATTACCATCAATTTCGAGTGATATCAAGTTATCCGTCCAAGTGAGGGTGTAAGTGTGAAAGTCATTTCCCAAGTGCGTTCTTCGTAAACTTCCCTTTAACCATACATCACGAAGTGCTTCCCTTGTTGCCAAAACAACTCCTCCAGCAATGCGATAACCTGAAATTTCATTATCATCGCGATCGTTCAGAAATTCATTGCCACGAATAAACGCCACCCTCATCTGTCCTGAGGCATATTCTGTGAATCCGTAATAATTTTCTATAGGTTCCAACAAGATCACTGTAAGAATTCATAATCTCAACAGAACTGACATTTTTCAAAAGATCATCAAAGAGAAACTTACATGGAAATAGCCAATCTCCACGAGGCAATTTTGCCCTTATCTCAACCTTGCCATAACGAAAACTGAAAAAGTCCTTTGTTCGAATTCGTGCCGATACCACTGGTGGAAGAATTTGTGAAAACTGTGCGTGCCTTGTGCATTCCTGAGAGATATCGACAATTCCTGTGCAACTGAAAGAATATCATGAACTATAACAAAAGATAGGTTTATTTTTTTCCTTTCTACCTACTCCGATCCAAGATCCAATACTCCAGTTCTTATACTAGACGCTGTGAACCCTGGAACTTCAGACAATAAATTCGGCACAATATGTAATTGTCCATCGCTGACATAACAATTCTCATCTCGTTTTTGAAAGGAAACAAATTCGGCATCATTCGCATAGAGTGGTATTCGAACTTCTCGCTTCCATTTCGTCCAATTCAGAGTGTTGAAATTATCTTCGAAGATAAGTTGACCTTTGCAGACGATTTTTCGATCAACTGTTGTTCTCGAGGGTTCACAAGCGAAATCATCATCGGTGGTGGTGGGTGATGTCGGACGGGTGTATGGTTCTGAGCTACTTGTTGGTGTTAGAATCGGTGGCGGTTCTTCGGAATCTGAAGATGGTTCAGAAATATTCACAGCATCACCCGAGGCAATTTCAGAACCTAACTTTCGGAATGCATAGCTTTCGTATTGCACATGAACCCAGAAATTAATTTTATCCCCAGGATCAACGAAGGCATTTCTTATTTCAAAAACCCATTGTCCATTTGAAGGGTTTGTAATATCGCCAATATAATCACCAGGCTGCAGTAAGGCTATGGGCTTATTGATATTTATGTGATAGCCTACCAAAACAATTCCATTTTCATCTGAAAGGAAAAACACACAAGTTAAAAAAAAATAAATTAATTTTTAAAGTAATAGCATCCGCGCTTATATAGTTCTAATCATTTTCCCTTTGTTTAACAAGAATCTCAGATCAGGTTCAGCTTTCAAGCAGCTTATATTTGCCTTCATAGGAAAATTGGTTCTAAATTAATATCGTTTTCGATTGTTTAGTTCCTATTTTGATCTAAAAATTGATTTTTTCACTTCGGATTGATTTTTGTTGTTCATTACCTATTATTTTGGCGTGATTTGCAGTAAGTGACAATGGGCAGGTTCGGACAACATAAGGGACTTCATTTGCAGTCAACTTCATTCTTTGAACGTAAATTTTGACGAAGGCAACTAGTTAGTTTTTTAAATGTCATGAATTTCAAATTCAGAACTTTACTTAAAAAACCTCTATTTTAAGTTCATAGTGTACAAAAACTACCAGAAACATTACTGTCTACAAAACACTCCTCAGGCAAGCTACAATTCCATCACGATTTGTATTTTGTGTGTTAAAAAAATATAACTTGTATCATTTCCAAATTGACAAGGAACCCTCTTACAGAAAGCATTAAATAAAGTTGTTAATAAAATAAATAAATTAAAGAGTAATAAAGTTCAGCTTTCAGTTGAATAAAAAAACATGATCGACTGTCATTTTGATAGAAGGAGACTTGACTTGATAGTTAATGAGATTTTTCTTGACTAACTTTCCAGTCAACTTTCCATTAAAATTGTTTTAATTGGAAGGTAATTTTTGGCATCTGGCCAATCAGATACTAGAAACTTGCCTAACTTTCAAGTCCCATAATATGTCGTCTGAACCTGCCCAACTAAAACGAAATTGAATGTTTTAAACGTCATAGTAAATTCACTTGTCCTTTTTCAACAAAGCCTATATTTTTTTTTCAACGTGGGAACCATTATTTGTAAACAACAATAATTCAAAATCGAATTGAATCTTCTTGCATAGAATTAGAGCTTTCAAAACTCACTTATCACTTTAGCCGATTCAGTCTATTTTTCTAAATTTTACTCCATTTGACACTAGAGCGAAAAAGTTCAATTTTAAGATTAAAATCTAATTTTGAAAGGATTTTTCATTGGGAAATTTGGATTTAAGAAAACATTATTTTTTTCATAGCCAATGGAACTAGATTGGATAGGTATAGTTTTTTTTTACCTTGGTATTCTTTCTTGCGTTGCTGTAGCTGTCAAATTTCTGTTTGCTTGAAATAAATTCGTGTCACATGAATAGGGATAAGCTTTTTTCGTTTTTTATTCGACGATATTTTTCAAACCCTTAGGTTTTTTTGAAAAACCCAAATGTGGAATGAATACCCAGTACACATTACTAAAAATAATTTTAATCCATTCAATAAAACCAGTATTTACCTATACCATCTTTACTTTAAAGGGTATCACAGGTAAATTTAGATCTTGTTCCTATTGATGTGACACAAAATAACAGGTACTTTTTATGACCTTCTTCGAAGAAACCACTATCAAACTTGTATTTATCAACTTAATCCAAACAAATATGGTCAAATAAAAAACGAAGCGACAAGTCCGAAATACATATAGTGCATTGTCTTCTACTTTGCTTGAATTTTTTCAACAGTATATAGAATTTGTATTATGACAAACCTCTTTTATAAAACTTAAGCTAAGCCCTGAGCTATAATCTTTTATTAGATTTTAATTTTTTATTAGATTTTAATTTTCAACTTCAAATGTTAAAAAATTTTAACTTGGTTGAATATAGTTCGTAGTAAGTTTTTGCATAAAAACTTATGTTAGATGAACTGAAATTTTGGAAAAATTGCGTCTTGACAAGGTGCCTCACTCAGTCACAGTGTTGCCGATTCAAAAAAAAATTTATCATGATTTTTTATCATGAGATCCTCAAAAAAATCATGAGATTGCTTATTCTTCATTAGCTTATAATTCAACACAAAAATTTTAAATAAAAAAATACATATGAGATTTCATTTTATTAAGTTTTAAAATAACATTTAGTGATTAAAAAAAAAAAAAGATTGCACATCTATGAAAACACTGTTGTTGAAGTTGAATCTGTAATATATTTGCTTAGTACCTTCAACTAAGAAGGACAAACAACGGCATTGAAAGCCTTGAACAATTTGTTTGTCAATCGAACAATTTTCCAATAAAAACGCTATTTTTACGCCGTAATACATATAATTTTGGGCTTTTTGGATTGCATGCATTTGTTTAGTTTAGTAAAAAACGGTAGCACAAAACTAAGAAAACATAAATACATATAATGAACAGTGTCATTGAGCATATTTAAAATAGTTTTACTTGACAGTAAGTTGTCACTTTTTGTTACGTCGTTAAAATATGCTTTTAAGGCATCATATTGCACAAGAAATAAATTTACTACTTCTAACCTCGAAAACCACCGTGTTTGTGAATAATGTAAAATTTTATTTGGCTTTATCTCCAAAATAGCTTGAAAAGTTTTAAATGCTGCAATTCTCTTAGGACTGTTCTGAATATAATAATAAAAATCTCGACATAAGTCTTCAATACTAGAGGGCAAATTGGAACATACATATGAAGCGCAGAGATGAAAGGAGTGACAAGCACACTTCATTATAAATAAGTTTGGGACATCAGCTTGTAAATAAGTGCGAACTGATGAGTTCACTCCCATCATCACTTCAGCGGCACCAAAACCTATTAAATTGGATTTATAATCAATTTCGTTTTTATTGAAAGTAGTTACTAAAATATTATAAATTGTTTTAGCATCAGATTTATCCAGTGCAAATAGACTATAAAAGAAATCTTGAATCTTAAAATTGTTAGACATTCTAACAACAGCACATAAATATTTTGTGCAACTTATGTCCGTAGAGGCTAGATGGGTCATTTTCTAAATCTTTTAAAATTATAAGAAGAAAGTTGCATGTGCTGATTATAATGGCCGAATAGGAATGTTTTCTTATTCTTTTTTGAAGGAAGATTTGAAAAATCATGAGATTTTCCATAAATTCATGAGATCATGAGATGGGGGTGAAAAATCATGAGAATCATGAGATTCGGCAACACTGCTCAGTCAACTGATGAGTCCATGTGAGTTCCACCCGGACGAAACGCCAAATTTTTTCAAGGACTAAAGGCTGCAAGCTATTTTGAAACGAAGTGTACTTTAGAACTTAGAAGAAGGAAATGAGTTTAAAGTAATTATTAATTTCCCATAGGAAGTTATTGTAATCGGTCCGATTTGTCAAATTGAAAATTTTGACATTTCTCGACTTTTCAAGGTTCTAAATAAAAGATTTTTAGAGAGATGTCTGTGCGTGCGTGTGTACGTATGTACGTTTCGTACGTCCTTACGTCTGTACGTTCGCGAAGTTTTTTTCGTCGTCCATAGCTCAAGAACCAGTAGAGATATCGACTTCAAATAAATTTTCTTGTAAAGATAATAATGCAGAAAGTACAGAAAGGACTCTTACAAAAATTAAGTGGGTGGTTTTTTTACCATAGCAATTGACAGTTTTTTTTACAAAAAAATAAAAACCTTAAAAAAGAATTAACAAAAGTTGGTAAAATTGATTTTCGACTCAAGTATCTTTTCAAAAATTTGAGATTTTGGCTTTCAACTAATTTTATCTTATAAAAAATATTGTTTTCAACATTCAGAAAAATTTTGAGAAAAATAAAATTGACAATTTTTTTACAAAAAATTAAAACCTTAAAAAAACATTTACTTTTGACTCAAATATCTCTTTAAAAATTAAAAATATTGGCTTCAAACTAATTTTATCTCACTCTAATTTCTCTCTAATTTTATTTCAACATTTCGTTAATTTTTTACAAAAATCCAATAGTCCGTTTTTTCATAAAAAAATTAAAATCGGTTCGCCTCTCGATATCTAGTGAATAATAGAAAACATTGGCTTCAAATTAATTTCATTCATCCAATTTGTATTTGTTTATATGTATAAGACATAAAAGCTTTTAAGAAATCCTACTAAAATTAGTAAAAATTGGTTTTCTACTAAAAATCTCGTTAACAAATAAAGATTTTGAAATCAAACTATTTCATTATATGCAAAATATTGTTGGTAATTTTAAAATTTTTAAGAATAATTAAATTGACAACTTTTTTAACAAAACACTAAAACCTACAAACTTTAAAACAAGACAAATTGACAGATGGGATGGGAAGTTATCAGTGTGGGTCGCATGCCAGCCTCTTTTTTTTTTAAACTGGAAATGGAAGTTTAAACGCAAAACAAGGAAAAATCGGAGCTTTGATAAATTTCAATTCAGGAAAAAAAGCTGTAATAATTGTATTTATTTATTTACTAAAAACAATATTTTCTACAGGTTATCAGTTTTAACAAATTTGTAGGTTTTTATTTTCTGTAAAAAAACTATCGATTCAGCTCTTCTAAAAATACAAATAGATGTCAAAACTTTATTCTTCGTTAAATATAAAATCGTATAATATAAAATTTAATTAACGTCGATAGCGTTATTCTTTCTTGAGGTCAACCAAAATTTTCACTTTTTTTAAAATTGCTCTACTGAAAATTGGATTTTTCTTAAGCCATTTCCGCATATTTTGATGCTGTTATTTGTAAAACAAAACTTATTTCAAAAACGAAGAAAACAGGTATTCCAATCGCACGGATTTACGAACGTACAAAAAATTAATTTGACCGCCAATTGCAATAACTTCCAATTTGAACTCAATAAATTAGTTTATTTTACCAATGGAAATCCCCAATGGATCTCGATTTGAAAATTAATTTTGTTTGTACTGAATAAAGTCTAATTTCAGACTAATTTTGTTCTGTGTCATTTGACTGCGGTATATTTGTGCAAGTAAATATAAATTATAAATTATTTCAATTTGACAGCTGTCAATTTTTTTGATGCATGATTATTTTAGTAGAACGGAAGCATATCTGTCAAAAAATTTATATTTGTAAAATTAATAGCAAAACCACAAAAAAAAACTCAAATTTTGGTGCCCATTGGATGACCACTATTGTCAGTATCAGTGTTTTGACAGATTCTAAAGCATGAAGCTTACTTCTCAAATCAATTTTTAGATTGAAATATTTTTGTTTGAGACGGTGTTCGCATTGGAATCATTACAAAATTTTAATATCTTATTCTTTAATATCGCATTCACTTGAGAATGCGGTAAGACTTCAAAAAGTGTCGAGTTAAAGCAGTCTAAGGCGATGACCGTTTAACATTTGTAGTAATTTCTTTTGTCCACCATAGATTGAAAACAAAATTTACATACAACAAAGCCAATACAATTTCCAATAAAACAAATACATTTTTCAATAATCGTGCATGTCGCTACATGGGAAAGCAAAATTTAAATAAATGCACAAAGTTAAAAACAGGCACTTTATGACGTTTATTTTAAAGTCCAGTTTTAAGTTCTTTGACGTTGTGTTAATCTTGCTGTATTTATTTTTCAAGATAACCTAAATAAACCTTAGCATAGTTATTAACACAGACTTTGCTTATCAAATTTTCCATTGATACAAAATTAATTGCATTCAAAAATCACAATTGCTTATTGGTTTTTCACAAAAATCAAAACAATTCAAAACAAATGACCTAAGACACCAAAATCTGATTCATTTGATATTTATGCCGGAATCATAATTCAAACACAAAATTTATAAACAAACGACCTTTAATTTTCTGTTTATTGATTTTGGTTGGTTTTAAACTACACCTCTTCTTAATAGACCACCGCCGCCAACCACAAAATGAGTATTATTTCTTAAAACCGGATTTTTTTAAAAAGATTGTTTAAATAAAATTAAACAAAGAAATATCCCCCAAAAATTGTGAAACTTGTCTTCAATTAAAAAAAGAAACACCACTAGATAAAGATTAAGACTTACGCGGAATTGATATTCGTAATCCTTTGGGACTAAGAATTTGCACTTTAGGATCAGGAATGGTATAAGTCAGTGCACTCACTAGAAGATTTAAAAATAGACACGCATAGAATGCGAGATGCATATTAAATGCATTTCCAGTTTTTAAATTTTTCATATTGAATTTAAAACAAAATTTAAGAGAATAATTATAAACAATTTCTATTGATCTGCATTACAAACAATTTGTTTGTATTGTTTGTGTGATTTTGAGTTATGTTTCAAAATTAAAAACAAACTAGAATTTAATGACTTTTAAACTAAACACGCGATTAAGGTGTGTGCGGTACGCGTCTAGGTTGTATCTTGAATTCGAATTGACTGATTTGACTTTAAATGAAATGCTACCATTCTACCAACAAGATCGTTTTGCAGCTACTGAATACTAAAACACCTCTTAGTGGAGACGAGAACATGAACTTGATTTTAAATCTTCTTTTTTTGAATTTGAACATTCTCTTAAATAAGGTCTTTAAGGTAGATAAAGGAGGTTTGTGAAGAGTAAAACGATCATAAATCTTTTAATTTCTCTTAAAGTTTAGCGATGATTGATTTTAAATGCAAAGAGAAAGTTTTTAAACAATTCTTTTATTGTTTCCCGGCTTTTGGATGGATTAAAAAAAAAATAAACTTAACAAAAATTAAATATTCAAAAAGTTTCCTTGATGAGAATTACACAGTAATAATTAAAATTTGTTATAGCTTTGCGGTGCATACCCAGCTTAATCGTATGGTTAGGCATTCAAAAAATCCCCGTTCTGGTAACCGACTTTTTTTTAATAATCAAATATATTTCTTTTGTGTCAACAGGTAGGTTATTTGTTTTAGACTTGTGATATTGGAATCAATTTAATGATTTGGGCTGAATGTACCTTCTTTTATTCATAAATATATTCTTATATTTAAAAAGATTTGTTTGCTTAATTTATTCGTATTTTTTTTTTGGAATGGACTTTCTTATTTCAATTTGAAATAGTTCAATTTGAACTCATTAAATTTTATATACAAATTTTATTTTTAAATTATTTAAACGAAATCTTTAAACTTAATGTTTATTCAGTAAAAAAATATTAAACATTTTTGTTTATTTTCACCGGGGTTATATGTTGGGATCTCAACGATTTGTTTTGATTTTATATGACTTTTTGTGACAAGTTCTGTCAGTACTTGACAGTACTTTGGACTTTTATTTAACAATCCGGACTGAAAGTGTTCAATTTCAATTGGAAAAAAATGTACAGTTTTATTTCTGAAAAAACATACTTATAAATACATTTCCTTCTGGATGCGAAATCAGAAATATTATTTTTTTATTTTAAATAGCTTGCTTTTGGAAAGCTATCTCTTTTGAAGCTGTCATATATTGACATCTGCCAAGTTAAAATTATGCTACTTACAATAGGCGTTCTTAACTTCCCATAGGAAGTTATTGTAATGGGTCCAATTTGTCAAATTGAAAATTTTGACATTTCTCGACGGTTCAAGGTCTCTAGAGTCGAAATAAAAGATTTTTAGAAAGATGTCTGTGCGTGCGTGTGTACGTACGTCCGTACGACCGTACGTCCGTATGTCCGTACGTCCGTACGTTCGCGACGTTTTTTTCGTCGTCCATAGCTCAAGAACCAGAAGAGATATCGACTCCAAATAAATTTTGTTATACAGATAATAAGGCAGAAAGATGCAGAAAGGGCTCTCAAGAAAATTTCGTGGGTGGTTTTTTTACCATAGCAGTTTAAAAAAAAGGTGAACATTTTGGTTAACCCTAAATATCTCATGAACCAATGACGCTAGAGACTTGAATTAAATTTTATATTATATATTGTAACTTGACACAAAACAATTATATTTTTGGAAAAAAATCCAATTAACGGTTTTTTTATAAATCAAAAAAACTGAAAAAAAAAATTTGTCACTTCGAAAATTTTACGACTAAAATATGATTTCATCTCCAAAACAATTTTGTGCAACGAAAAATAATGTTTTTGACATCTAATAAAATTTTGAGAAAAATCGAATTGGCAATTTTTTTTACAAAAAATTAAAAACCTAAAAAAAAACTTAATAAAAGTTGGTATAAATTGATTTTTGACTCAAATATCTTTTCAAAACTTTGAGATATTGGCTTTAAAGTACTTTTATCTTTCAAAAAATATTGTTTTTAACATTCAGTAAAATTTTGAGAAAATTCAAATTGACAGTTTTTTTACAAAAAATTAAAAACTGAAAAAAAAATTAACAAGAGTTGGTAAAAATTGGTTTTCGACTCGAATATCTTTTCAAAAGCTTGAGATTATGGCTTCTTACTAATTTTAGCTTAAAAGAAATATTGTTTTCAACATTAAGACAAATTTTGAAAAAAATCGAATTGACAGTTTTTTTTACAAAAAATAAAAACCTAAACAAAAAAATTAATAAAAGTTTGTAAAAATTGATTTTCGACTCAAATATCTTTTCAAAAATTTGACATAATGGCTTCTAACCAATTTTAACTTATAAGAAATATTGTTTTCAACATTCGATACAATTTTGAGAAAAATCGAATTGACAGTTTTTTTTACAAAAAATAAAAACCTAAAAAAAGCAAGACAAATCGATAGATGAGATGGGAAGTTATCAGTGTGGGTCGCATCTCAGGCTCTTTTCCTTTTTTAGTTCAGAGCAGAGCCTGAACTGTCAACCAAAAAATTGTGTTTCTTTTTTACCTCTGAACGTTCAGAGCTTCAAATTTGTGTTTCTTTGTTCGTTCTGATCGTGTTCTGAGCTTGTTCAAAGCGTGCTCTATGAGCTTAGAATAAAATAACTGGACAGACCGAGTTGAATGCTCTTAGATTTGAACACAAGCATTTTACAGGTGAAATTGAAAAAAAATTCAAACAATTTAAATGGCTCAAGAAATGGCTCAATCGGGCTAGTGCAGAAGAAATAAAATATATTTTTTCAAGTCTTGGCTTTATGTCAGGAGGCTTGAAATGAAATAGTGTTCAGATGTGTTTCAAAAATAATTCTGAACGCTCAGAACACGCTTTGTTCAGAGGATGTTCAGAGTATGCTCGATATGCTTGGACTCTGTTCAGAGCTCTATTCTAAAAGCCTTATAGTACGTTTCCACCAAAAAATAATCCGAGATTTAAGGCAAGTGATTTAAAATAAATCATGAGGTGTTTCCACCAAAGAAAAGGAGATTAGTTTGACGTTTGGTTTATGTCATAACAACCAAACTTCAAATTATTCTCCTTTCGAAAAGAAAAAAAATATGTATTTGTTCACTCATCATCTGTAAGTAATTAGTTTTATTATATTATTGTACATATTTATTATTTTTGTATACTTACATTTTATTTCGTCTGTGATTTCTTGAAAGTTGTTTATTGTTTTGAATTTGAGTCATATGGAAGTGAGACAGATAGTTTTTGTTGACATTTCCATCTGTCAATAAACGAAATTGGCGTTTAAATGGGTCGGTTCAACAATTATTCTCCGAAAAAAAAGTTTGTTTGATTTGACAAACTAATGTTTCCAAGTAGATTTCAATGAGTTTTATTTGAAATCTTCATTTGAGGAGATTAAAATTTGTATGGTAAATCTTCGAGATTTCAAGGAGATTTGTGACAAATCTAGCTAAATCTCGGTTTAGTGCCCGATGGAAACGTAGTATTATAATGGCATTTGTAAAACGAAATTTATAGCTTAATCACAATCACGCGTTCGGTTGCCAACTTGACATATTGAATAGAAAATAGAAGCTGGGATGCGACGCACACTGATTTGAAGATTAGGATGCGACCCACACTGATAACTTCCCCTCCTGCCTGTCGATTTGTCTTGCTTAAAAGTTTGTCTATATGTATCAATTTTTATCAAATTTGCGTACTTTTTTTTGTAGATTTTATTTTATTGAATATCGAAAACAATATTTTCTGTGAAATAAAATAAGTTTGAAGCCAATATTTTTAATTTTTGAAAAGCTAATTGAGTCGAAAGTAAATTTTACCAAGTTTTAGTATTGTTTTTTTTTAGGATTTTTATTTTTTGTAAAAAAACTGTCAATTAGATATTTCTCAAAAATGTTTCTATTGTTGAAAACAATATTTCTTATACGATAAAATAAGTTTGAAGCCTTAATTTCAAGTTTTTTAAAAGATATTTGAGTCAAAATTCAATTTTTACCAACTTTGAGTAATGTTTTTTTAGGTTTTTATTTTTTATAAAAAAAACTCTCAATAAGATTTTTCTCAAAATTTAATCAGATGTCAAAAACATTATTTTTCGTTGCACAAAATAGTTTTGGAGATGAAATCATATTTTGGGCGTAAAATTTTCGAGTATCGTCATTAGTTCATGAGATATTTAGGGTTAACCAAAATGTTCACCTTTTTTTTAAACTGCTATGGTAAAAAAACCACCCACGCAATTTTCTTGAGAGCCCTTTCTGCATCTTTCTGCCTTATTATCTGTATAACAAAATTTATATGAAGTCGATATCTCTTCTGGTTCTTGAGCTTTGGACGACGAAAAAAACATCGCGAACGTACGTACATACGGACGTACGTACACACGCATGCACATAGGTACATCTTTCTAAAAATCTTTTATTTCGACTCTAGGGATCTTGAAACGTCGAGAAATGTCAAAATTTTTAATTTGACAAATCGGACCCATTACAATAACTTCCTATGGGAAGTTAAAAACATAATCAGCTAACATTTTGATATAAAAAGCCTTGACTTGATAGTAAGGGAGATTTTTCTTGACTAACTTTCCAATAAAGTTGCCTTATTTGCAAGGCAAATTTTTGGTAGCTGGCTAATCAGGTACTTAAAACTTGCATTACTTTTAACTCTCTTATATCGCCTGAACTTGCCCAATAACTATGAAATTGTTTAAATTCACTAGAAAAATGGTCAACAATATTCAACAACACTTTGCAAAACTTAAACACTTTTAAGTCTTCCACATCTCGACCTTTTATTCGTATTTTGCAAATGAACTCTTAGATTTGAAGTTAAAATCGAAATTTTAAATCAGCACTAAAAACTTTCTAAAAAAGTTATTTTTTTTAAATATTGAAACATTAAATTTAAGGTTTCTCAAAATTTATATAGAGTCAAAAAGAGTTTCATAACAAATGGGAATTTATAAAAATTTAGTAAAATTCAAACTGTAACTAAAAATAAAGATTTGTACTTTTCAAAACCATCATAAAACTTTTTGTTAAGAACTATGTACATAATTATGTTGTATTTTAACAAAGAATGATCGAAATTTAGTAATAAGAAAATTCTAGTCGTGATATTTCTCAAAGATGCAAAATTTCAAATAAAGCAAAGCTTTTTTACTGTTTGCAAAAGACCAGACTTTTAACACTTTCCCAAGAGTAGATCCTTAAAGACTGTGCCTCTTTTTCTTCCACTTATGAACAAAAACTCATATTTTGATTATTTTTTTTTTACAAAAGCACAAGAGTATTATTTTCAAAAATTATTATTTTACATATTAAAAATGTATTGATGTAGAATTAAAACTCAGAAACCTTTTACCACATTGATTTCTTCTGTTCGGAAATTTTCAGCATTTGTCTTTCAACATCCTTTATGTATTTATCTGGCAAATTTGCATTACGCATAGAAGCCAATTTCGCCTGAATTACTGATCTGACATTTCTTTCGCGTTGTTTTTCCTGTTCCTTCCATTCAATCGCCTCACTCTGATCTCGTTCGTATTTCTTACGGCGTTCGTTTTCTTTATCATTCATCTGTCTTATAATCTCATCACGATAACGGTCTTTGTTCTTTAAACGTTCTTCTTGAATCTTGGCCTGTTTGGCCTCCTCACGTTTAAGTTTCTCTACGATTTTCTGGAAATCATCTTCATTCCGAGCGATTTGTAAGGCCTCACGAAGTTTAGCATCTTGCAGCTGAGCTAAGCGTGCTTCATGCAGAGACTTTTCCAACTCTTTCTTACGCATAACAGCCTCCTTCTCCTTTCGACGATACTCCCGTTCGATGTTTTCCTGTTGACGTGTCAGTGCCATTTCTTCCCTCTTCGACTTGGATTCCAATATCTTTTGCTGAAGATCGAATAGCAGTTGTTGTTTTCGCTCAAAAGCTTGTTTCGCTAGCTTCTTCTCTACGAGCAGGGTGCGTTCACGTTTCTCTTTGGCTTTCATATAGGCATGAATACGCATTTCAGCTTCACGTTCTTGCTCGAAGAGCATCTTTTTGAAAACATTTGACATTTCACAAATGCGATTGAGCTCCAAGCGTAGTTGGTCACGGCGTTCTTTAATCAAGCGAGCTCGTCGTTCTTCGTCTTTTTTTATTGCTTCATTGGCTACTGATAGAACTTTAGCTTCTTCTTCGATTCGTTCGGCTTCGAGGAATCGCTGATTTTCTCTCTCCATTAATTGACTTTTAATTTCAGCAGCGTATTGTTGTTTTCTCTCTTTTTCTCGTTTCACACCCTCGTCCTCGGCCTGAAGGGAGGCCATAGCACGGTCAATCATCATTTTTTCTAAACGATTCTCTTCCTGTTTGAGTTCACGAGCTAGTTCGATTTTTTCCTGAATCTGGGCATCACGTATGGCATGACACTTAGCATTCAACATAATCTGATTGACACGCTTAACTTCTTCCTCTTGCTCATGCTTTGCTATGAAAGATTGCTCGAGAATCTTAAGTCTCTCTTCTTCAAAAAGGTCTTCCTTGATGTCTTTCTCACCACGGGCTTGAAGTCTAGCTTCGTCGATTTGCTTGAACAGCTGCTTTTGACGTTCAGCTTCTTGTTCGATACGTTTGACAGCTTCCTCTCTTTGGAGTTGAGCTTCAATTCTATCGTCGGTGTTGGTGATTTTAGCCGCATTGTGAATCCTTTCAAGTTCGCTCTTAGGCAATGTTTTTGTTTTGTTTGATTGTGAATGACGACGTTGTGTTTCGTTGAGTGTTGATTTTAAATAACCTGATGCAGTTGGTGGATCTCGAGCTTGCTTTTTGTCTATATTCTGAGTTAGAGCACTTTTTGATCGTCCTGTTGGACTAAGAACACCTTGAGATTTTGTGGTGACATATGCACTTTTAGCTCGTGGCCTTTGCAATTGGATTTCTATTGATTTTCTACTGTTAGTAGCTGAATTACACGACATTTTTTTAAACAACTATCTTTAAAGAAACTAAAAATAAATTTGTTTTTGTCTGAGATATTATGAAAAAGATTTGTCAAACTAAATATCAGACGAAATTATTGATCAAACTTGAGTATATAGGAAACAATTAAGTGCAACTTTTCAAAGGAGGGTTGGGATGGCAATGTTATTTAGGATTGTTATTATAAATAGGTCTATAGTTACGAGCTGGAACAATAAGTAAACCATCGACCATCGAAGTTAAAGAAACTTATATGATAAGAGGGAATTGTGTGTAATTAGAGCTTTGTTACTTTTGTTCAGATAAGTCAAGTTAAGAAATAAAACTAAAACCAAAAAGGCAAAACAAGAATCACAACTGGGGTTTGCAGTGAGAAGTTTCGCTTTGAATAACCCGTTTTTCTTCTTTTGAAAATTGAAAAGTAAATATGCCACTGCTAAAAATAGTTCAGTAATCATTTTAACAATGCATTGGAATTATTAATTCGCTGAACTATGAAGCAAATTTGGAAGAAAAGTTCGTGCCGTGTTATTTCTCAAAGAAGTGTCTTCTTATTGCACATCCTTATGTCTTCAAGTTCATAATTTTTTGTTTATAGAGATTTTTAGACTTTGTGAATTTAAAAATAAAAGCTTAATCATCATACATTTAATTTAATTAATTGCTCATTTTTTATTCATTCTCATAGAAGTTTTTGTTTTATTTAAATTTAAATTTTTAATTTGATCTAGAGTATATTTCTTACTCCAACACCTTTACTTTGGTAATCAGTGAAATGACTGATTGTAAATATAAAACAACTGCGTTCATGTAAAATGCGTCCAAAAAGCAACGTTTGAACAACTTTATCTGTCAAATTCGCTTAAACGAATTCCAAACTGAGCTTTAGAGAAGTCCATATGTTCTTGTGTGAAAATAGAGCCCGTAAAAACTTCATACAAATGTATGTATGTATATGAAAACTATAATTTAATAGTTTTCAGCTTACATATATATAACTCCTTTTTTGACATTTCGAAATTATAGATTCAAAATTTTAAAAACAATGGGCGCATTCATAAAGCTAGTGACTACGTAGTCGAATTTCAACTAGATTTGTGAATGCAAAACTTCACTACAAAGCTAGTCAATCCGGAACTGTCATATCAATGACAAATGCAAATATATAATACAGGAAACATTTGTGTTTTCAGTACTTTAAATAGTTTGTTTTGTTTTTAAATGCAATAAAACCGAATATAAGATATAATATGAGTGATTTTTATTTGTATTTAAATACTAAATGATTTATTTCATTTTGAATTCTTGTGTCCTTACCGAACAGCTGATTGTGAAACGTCAAAACCAGTGTGCACTAACTTTGTACCCGAAAATTTTACACTACGTCGGAGGGGAAATTTCAACTACTTTTGTAGTTAGATTTAGCCAATCAGAATCCCTTGACTACGTAGCCACTAGCTTTCTGAATGCGACCAATATCAATATGCCAATTACAGAATTCAGGAAATGATTTGCTTATAAATTCCGATCCGAGTGATTGTTTGACATTTTTACTGTGCTAGAAATGTCATAATTTACATTTATTTCTCTCCAAATCCTACTTATCGGATTCTGTAGTCGATGTAATTGTCGTTTTCATAATAATTATATGTACTACATATATTTCTCATTTTTAAAGAATGACACATTTTTATTTACTAATTAAATATTTTATAGACCCAACTTTTTTAATAAACTCAAAAGTGTTACAGATTAAAAGATTAGGGTCTGTTTCACAATGTAAAAGTACAGTTCCGACTAGCTATCCACCACTTAAAATACATATTTTCAAGTTAAATCCTCTCATTAGCGAATAGTACGTTTCACTTCTATCCTTCTGTGCTGGGTAACTACTTGTTAGTTATTCTAATTTTACATTTTTATAAAGATTTTGACAAATAAGAATTGAGAAAAAAATTGTAGAACCACTCATTCTGTCCGCCGTTGTTGGGTTTATTGCATTATTTCTGTATAAAACAATACATGGTTCATCCATATATGTATGTACATAGGTTTTTCATTAATTTTGTTTTTATTTGAAATGTTGTGAAAAATTGTATGACATTCATTCTGTAAGGTATAAAAAAGAACATATTTTTTGATTAAAAAAGAACATTAAAAACATCGTTTCATGCAAAATTTAACTTTCTACACTATTAACTGTCCTGTCAGTCATCTGTGCTGTTGGGTACTTCATCCACACAATAACTTACTTGAAACAGTAACTTCTAGTTAGACCTACTTAGTTTTTGTAAAACATTAATGTGAATTTTATCTTATTAACTTCCCATAGGAAGTTATTGTAATGGGTCCGATTTGTCAAATTGAAAATTTTGACATTTCTCGACGTTTCAAGGTCTCTAGAGTCGAAATAAAAGATTTTTAGAAAGATGTCTGTGCGTGCGTGTGTACGTACGTCCGTACGTCCGTACGTCTTTACGTTCGCGACGTTTTTTTCGTCGTCCATAGCTCAAGAACCAGGAGAGATATCGACTTCAAATAAATTTTGTTATACAGATAATAAGGCAGAAAGATGCAGAAAGGGCTCTCAAGAAAATTGCGTGGGTGGTTTTTTTTTCCATAGCAGGTGAAAATTTTGGTTAACCCTAAATATCTCATGAACCAATGACGCTAGAGACTTGAATTAAATTTTATATTATATATTGCAAAGCGATACAAAACAAGTATATTTTTGGAAAAAAATCCAACTAACGGTTTTTTTTATAAATCAAAAAAACTGAAAAAAAAAAATTGTCACTTCGAAAATTTTACGACTTAAATATGATTTCATCTCAAAAACAATTTTTAGCAACGAAGAATAATGTTTTTGACATCTGATAAAATTTTGAGAAAAATCGAATTGACATTTTTTTTACAAAAAATAAAAATCTAAAAAAAACTTAATAAAAGTTGGTAAAAATTGAATTTTGACTCAAATATCTTTTCAAAACTTTGAGATATTGGCTTTAAACTACTTTTATCTTTCAAAAAATATTGTTTTTAACATTCAGTAAAATTTTGAAAAAAATCGAATTGACAGTTTTATTACCAAAAATTAAAAACCGAAAAAAAAATTTAACAAAAGTTGGTAAAAATTGATTTTCGACTCAAATATCTTTTCAAAAATTTGAGATTATGGCTTCCAATTAATTTTAACTTATAAGAAATATTGTTTTTAACATTAAGAAAAATTTTGAAAAAAATCGAATTGACAGTTTTTTTACAAAAAATAAAAACCTAAACAAAAAAATTAATAAAAGTTGGTAAAAATTGATTTTCGGCTCAAATATCTTATCAAAACTTTGAGATATTGGCTTCAAACTAATTTTATCTTATAAATAATATTGTTTTCAACATTCGGTAAAATTTTGATAAATGTTGGATTGACAGTTTTTTTACAAAAAATAAAAACCTAAAAAAAAAACAATACTAAAACTTGGTAAAAATTTACTTTCGACTCAAATAGCTTTTCAAAAATTAAAAATATTGGCTTCAAACTTATATAAACAGAAAATATTGTTTTTAATATTCAGTAATTTTTTTATAAAAATACAACAGTCCGTTTTTTCATAAAAAATAAAACTTCCAAAAAATAGAACGCAAATTTGGTAAGAATTGATACATTTAGACAAACTTTTAAGCAAGACAAATCGATAGATGGGATGGGAAGTTATCAGTGTGGGTCGCATCCCAGCCTCTTTCTTTTTAGGTTCCAAGTAGCTTAACAGTGACTTTACTTTTATATAGTGGGGAAGGCCCTCAGGAATATTTGACAAGTTTACAGTAAAGTTCTGAGTAGTTATCCACCACTTAAATTACTAAAATCCTCCCGATAGCGAATATAGCCGTTCACATTCAAACTTCTAATAAATGTATGTACTGGATAACAATTTGTTAGTAATTCCTATTTTACAGTTTTTTTAAGGTCTTGAGAAATGAGAGTTAAAAACAAACTGCAAAATCGTTCATTGTATCTTCCTTTGTAGGATAGTATCTATTTTTTTATTTAAGGACATGATTTTAACTTATTTGAATAGTCTATGGTTTTCTAACTTGCCTTTGGGAGGGAAAATTACATTGCTCACGGTTTATGTCTTTAAACGTGTTTTTATTCAAAACACACTATTTAATTTGTGGCTACATAAAGCGAAAAATATCATCAAATTCATCCTATAAGGCATTAAAAATAATATCTACCTAGTCTGTTCAAAAAAGAAAATTTCAAATATAGTTGCTGTTCACGATAGTACTTTTATTTACTATTAACTGTCAGTTATATGTTGTATTGGGTTTGGGTACTTCATTCAGCACATAAGTTTTTTGACACATTAACCACTAATTAGTTTTATCATTTTATTGTCAGACTAACCTAAGTTAATAGGCGTGTACCATCAACTGAGCACTCCGAGAGCTCAACTATTTTTCAGCTGAGCACTGAGATTTTTTGCGGAGATCTCTGAGACAAAAAATTCATGGATTAATTTCTCAATTTGCTTGCTCGCCCAAAACAGCTGTTCAGTTGTCATTTGTCTGGTGTGGCGCGTAATTTAAATAATTTTAATTTTAGGAGTTCCATCAAAATCTTTTCATGCTCCTCATTCCTTTTTTTATATCTTATTATTTTATCTGATGAACTACTTAAAATTTGACGCAAAACTTGTTCTTGTTTGTTATCCATTTTAATAGTTTTTTTTCCAAAAGTAACAAAGAATTATGAATAGAAAAAAATAATAAATTCACATCAAAAACTACAATTGACAACATATGTTTTTGACAGCATATGTTTGTACGGAGATTCTTGTCCCCCAAAACGATTCTGCCTCCGTCAATCTGACATTGAGCGCTCACTGAGCGCTCAGTTGATGGTACACGCCTAATGAGAAGAAATGATAACGTCTTCATATCTTTCATACAGCTATACATAAATTATGTTTGAACTTAATGAAGGAAAAGCCATTTACTTTAATGTTTCTTGTTTTCGTTTTGAATCAAAAATACAGAAAACTGTACTCAATAAAGTTGAGTTTAAGAACACATACCTCTACTGGCGCCATAAACAGCAACGGCAACTCTACATTCCACACATCATTTATTGAATTCCACATATTGACTCTTCTTTCAGGCACACCAACGAGAAAACAGGACAACCCTAGAAACCTAAACCGGCTACGTGTTCGCTCGTTGTTCGTTCATTTTATTCGAAAACAACAACACCCAATCCAATAACCCGTTCCGTTTCAAAAAATTCCCCATTAATCCATCCAAACACCTGCCATCTCTTTCCCAACTACCCCATTAGAGCAAACAAGCCAACTCGATTTCCCACATTCTTCCACTCCAGTTTGCCAGATTCAAAAAGAAATTCCATTCCTTGCCTCCCGATTATTTTCCTTTTAAATCTCAACGTGTCAGCATCGGCAGCACAAAGGAAGAACATCACTCTTGAATTAAAAAAATAAATTAATTTATTTTTTTATTTTACTCAACATAGCCTAAGTAATTTAAATTGAACAATAACAACACGATGAAACTATTTTTGTGCGCGTTATTTGTAATCGCCGCGGCGGCGACCCAAATTGTTTTCGCCGAAGAAATCAAATTGGAAGATGGTGTTTTAGTTTTAACGAAAAATAACTTCAATTCCGCTATCACCGACAATGAATTTGTTTTAGTTGAATTCTGTAAGTACCTTAATTATTTTACTTTGATTTTTCAATTCATATTTCATGCATAATTTTCTGCGAAAGCCGAATAATAATTATCATCCGGTCAATAATCTCTACAGAGAAAATTAAACGAAAAGAAAGAAAGAAATTTGCAAACTTAAGAAAAATTGTCTACGAATAGAGAAAACAAAAAAGAGACAACCGTGGTTAGCAACATGTGTTTGGAGCTGTGCGTGCAAGAGAAACAAGTGTACCGGCCAGCCATTGAAGAAGTATCTCTACACTAAAAATAAAATAGCTATAATTGTTTTTTTGTAGTTCTCCAAAAAGTCTACACAAAATGATGCTTCAGCTTGTGACGTGTCACTTCGTTCTTGTGTTTTATATGAAAGATGAGGTTTAAAAAAAAGAAAATTAACCAACACCACACATTTTGCAATTCATATTTAATTATTTCAAAAGCAATTAGGTGTCCAAATGTTTTTGTTCATGAATGTTTTATTAACTTAAAAACAAAGTAATTAGATGCGGCTGCATATATGAACTCCCACTCCTCCTTTATTTGCTTTGTTTGATAAACGTTACACTGTGTAGCGCTATGTATGTTTAGTTATGGTCGTAAAACACTTGAATTTTTATCTTTCTACTCTTGAATTGCTTTCGGTCTTTTGTTTATTTTATCAGGTAAACCTAAAAAAGGTGCCAAGCTAACACAAGATAAGAAGAGTCAAGATTCCATAACAGATTTTTCTTTAAAGTAAATGCGACTCCAAAAAAAGTATCTTTATGTCGTGTCATAAGAACAAACTGGATTCTGCATGCGTGTCACTTTTCTTATACGTCGTGTTTTCTCTTCATAGTTCATCAATTTCAGCTTTCATCTTTTTATTCGTTTTATTTTTCTCAATCAAAACATTGATTATTCTTTAATGTTCGATTACTTTCGAATAAGTACCTATTTGATTTCCAATGCGAGCTTGCTGCTTAGAGGGAATGAGTTTATTTGGGGCGTGGTGAAATATATAAACACAAATACCTGTGATAGGTATATTCATGTTAAACGTGGGAAACTAATTTTTTAATAATTAAGTTAGTCAAGTACCTACCTACCTCTGAGTCTATGACTACTTTCAATCAAAAAGATTTTGTGCGCTTCATGATCGTAGGTGGCTAGTTGCAAAAGACTACATCTTCGTGAAACTGATGTCACTTGACCATATGGGAAATTTATTAGTCATCTTGTTCTATTTAGCAAAACAAAGAAAATAAAAGGTGGTGACTTTAAAAATGTGAATAAATGAAATCTTAAAAGACCAAAAGTCACGCATAAGAAATCTAACCAGACTAATTCTGCATTCAATTTTTAAGCAATGACGTAGGTTATTTGAATTTAAAAGATAAATGGATAGTGGTCAAACGGGTCGAAATGTTGGTTTTTCAATAAATAATGTTTAAAATTTGTTTGTTGTTCTTTTGTTTCTTAATGCATTTCTTTTAAAATTCAAAGAAATCTACCATTTGGGACGTTTTACCGCGCAATAATTTCGCTAAAAGTATTTTTGCACCTTTAACATAAGTAGACATTTATAACAAAGCTCAATTTAATATATTTTTATATAGTGCAGTCCACAAAAATGTGGATCTAAAAGTTGTTACTTAACTAATCCTTGTTAGCTTTATTATCTTATTCCTTCTTTTTTTTTAGCAGAGACTTCCTTTTATTAGAGATTCATAAGCCGTCAATGAATACCGACGTTTTATAAGCGTAACTTTATAAATTACTAGTTGCAAAACCGTGGTGCGAGTAACTTCTTTAATTTAAATGATTTTTAAGTAATAAAATTTGCATCGACTTAAATCATGAATAAAATAATTCTTCTCTTTTACATTTAAAAAAAACATTATTTTATGCCCCAGATAAAGTTCAAAATTCAGCAGTCAGTTCGTGAGGTCTTTCAACTTATGAATATAAAACATTCTGATCTCCATTTAAAACATTTTGTTCCTCATCTTATCACACAATCACCCACCACGATCGTGGCATCTTTTAAATGATTCATGAATAGGAAAGAAATTAAAGAAATAAAAAACTACACTCTCAGGCCAATAACCCTTTGTGTCGGCTTAATGAACCAGTTTAGTCTTTTTTTTTTTTTTTCATTTTATTGCGCCCTCTTCTTTTGTTCGTAATAATTACCGTCGAAATAACAACAACAACTAAATTGCCGGCCTACTTATCAAAAAATGTGCAAAATAAAGTGAAGCGGTAAAAGAAATAAATTAACATAAGAAACGCTTCGATTAAAGGTAGATACAAAAAACATATTGTTTTCCCTTGACATTGGTTAGATTGAGTTGAGTTTATTCAAATCATATACTCGTATGGCTATGTAACTCTAGTCTCTCTATGGAGACTTTTTTTTGTTTTTGAGATGATGAATATTTATGAAGTCGTTCTTCTTGATTTCTTAAATATCACAAGTTGAATACATCAGTCTTGTGGTGGGTACACGTAGTATGTAGTTGATTTTGTGTAATCACTTGGAAATGAAACACTGACGTGTGCATTTTATGCAAAACATTAAGTATTTCTAATTTGTATATATGTGTAATATTCTATTTAGCCACGTATTTGATGATTTGTGTACGGTTAGATGACGACGGCCTTCCATGTGGCACCAATTTTATAATTGCTGCTTAGCATCTTATCTTTCGCAAGATGAACAAACGAAAAAACCTAAGCCGAGAATTTAAACATGCTGATAAAGACAGTAGCAGCACACTTTCTCGTATATATTGAGTAAATATCTACGTTGTTTCTTTAATCTTTAACCTAAACAAAAATTTATTATTGTAGAATGTGATCACATTGTGCATAGCGATAGGAAAACGATGCATTTCATTTAAATAAAAATAATCTCAAATTTATTTCAATTGTTAATTTTTCATTATCTTAATTATTTTAAATTTATTTATAGATGCCCCATGGTGTGGACATTGCAAAGCATTAGCACCTGAATACGCTAAGGCTGCCCAAAAATTGGCCGAAACAGAATCTCCAATTAAATTGGGTAAAGTTGATGCCACCGAAGAGGGTGAACTCGCTGAAGAATATCAAGTTCGAGGCTATCCAACATTGAAGTTCTTCCGTAATGGTGTTGCCGTTGATTATGCTGGTGGACGTCAAGCTGATGATATTGTCGCTTGGGTCAACAAGAAGACCGGACCACCTGCCCTTGAATTGTCAACAGTCGAAGAAATCGAGAAATTCTTGAAGGATAATGAGGTAGGTTATTCTAATTTGTGTTTTATTCTTATGTCTTACCTTTTGGAAAATGAAAACCAGTCGGGAAAAAAAATTAATAGGTAAACAGGTTTTATTTTGGGTTGTTATTTGAATCTTTTTTATGGGTCCCGATTTAAATGTTTGGGAGATGCTGATCGCTTAAAGGGACGAATTGATAGTTTATTGTTTTTGGAGATAACCCAACACAGGACACATAAATTTATGGATATTGAAAATTTTATCACTTGTGGATAATTTTAGGGGACAGACAAGTTTTTTCTTCTTTTTGGGGATAGAATGACGAAGGAAAAAGAAATCAATAGAAATTGATGTTTTAAAACCAGTTTAAACATTTTTTTAATGCTTCAATAGGGTTGTTATTTCTTAAAAAAGGAATAAATTAACTGTTTTAATGTTATTTACCATTTAACCATGTAACTTAAAAAAAAAGTTATATCTTTGGTATTACCGATGTTTATGAGAAAAAGAATCTTAAGATTCACTTTGGGGTTACTCTTGAACAAAAAATGTTTACGAACAATGATTCATGAATAGATAAAATAGATAAATCTTTATCTGAACCTTTGATTAGGTTTTTAAAAAGAGATTGTATATTTTTGTACGTGCGTAAGAATCGAAAAACCCTGATTTTCTGACTAGAACAAAAAAATCAAGACACCTCAGAACAAAGAAAATGATTCATAAGAAAAACCAGGTCAGTTAAGGTTGACGATTAAAACCAACAATTGCATGTACTCTATATTTTTAACTTATTGTGTTGTCTTGAGAAGAACATAATTATGTTATCAGCTTGTTATCAATGTAGTGGAAATTCCTAATTCTATGAACGGTTTTTCCTAGAATCTTTCTTAAGAATATCAGCTAGGTCCTACATTTCACTTTCACTCGAATTGAAGTTGAAATGGAATCAATATATAAATTGGAGTTCTGAAAATCAATTTTACCGAAATCCACTTCATTTCTTTCGATTTAAAATCGAAGTGAATTTCCATGTTCTACATTTCGATTTTTGCGATTTTGAAGTGATTTATATTTGGACTAGATGAAGTTGCTGTGATTTGAATTTGACAACATAAAATTGTTTAAAAACAGTAATATTTTCACTTAAAGGAAATACACCTTTACTTCTTTGCACCTGATTTTTTTATAGTTGCAGCTTCTACTTTGTAATTGAGGGAACGGACAAAGCATTTGAAATGATTTTTCAGCCCGCCAAATGTCTTCTCCATAACACTTTTAGTAAAATAATGTTCTTTCAAAAACTGAAACATTCAAAAACTAAGCTTCGACATTAGAGTTTTTCCCAAACGTTATTTCGGAAACTGCTTCTTGCTAAGAACCACAAATCTGCAAGTAGCTGTTATGTGCATCAACACAATGCAAATAAAAACTACTAATTATTTATATTCATACAAATAAAAACATAAGATCATACAAATTTTGACAATTAACTGAATTATTTATTGACTGATGTGATATATGGCAGCTGCTTTATTTTTACTTGAAGTGATTTCGAAAAGTATTCGAAGTTATTAAATCGATGGAATGATAGAACCCAGAAAACAATTTTAGCCGATTTTTAATTTAGATTTAGGGCCCGCGCAGACTACAGACTTTCTATCGGCCGATAGGTTGGGCTGAAAGTGCGCACACCGAGCCAACTAAACAGTTTGGTTGGTGAACAGGGCGCAGACTATCCAACTATTCTCGAATCAACAATTGTGATTTGGGCGACGCCATATTCAAAATACACGCACACGACGCCAAATCACAGAGCGAACTGAACTATCGGCCAACTAAACAATCGTCATGTATGCGCCAATACTGATTAAACAGTCGGCCGATAGTTGGCCGAAAGATTAGTTTGAATGTAATCGGGTAGCCCATCAAACTTTTTTATCGGCCGATACTGAATCGCTGTAGTGTGCGCATATGCATTCCTCTCCATACTGATTAAGAAGCCGACCAAATTATCGGCTGATAAAAAGTCTGCAGTCTACGGGGGCCCTTAGAATTCATTTCACTCGATTTTGGGAACCTAGCTGATATATTCCTGGAGTACGGTTGATACATATCCTTAAATCATTTCCAGCGACTACCAGTTCTAGTTGAGTTAGAAAGGTGGATTTTCACACTGTATATCTTTAAATTAAAATAAAAAGACATGTGAAAACATTTACGTTGCATTTTTGCAATGTTCGCCAAAAACATTAGCAAAATATTTAAATGAAATTTTCTTGATGGGAATCACATCAATATTTGATTAGTTTAAATATTGACGTATAAAGTAAACATTATAATAATTTAGAAAATTATGTTGATAGAATTCCGATTTTCCATAGCAAACGTGAATAATAACTAAAGCATTATGTATAAAAGGGATATTACATTCCTTCAACGGTTTCATTATTGAAATCGAAAAAAACCATTTTATTTTGATATTCTTTCCTTGAAACACAATTTGGATATTTGACTGCAAATTGAAACAAACTTTTTAAATTTGTTTGTTCAAAGATGCAATGATGGTTTGTTGTTTTGTATTTCTGATTAAATATCTGTACGCATTTGTTTATGCTGAACTTAGCTATTTGTTTCAATCTGAGACATTGGTAATAAGGCAAACAGCTCAAAATAGATCTCAATCAAAACCTAACTGCTGTTTCAGCATTCCTTACAAACAATGACAAAAGTCAATCGGAAAGTAAGTTTTTTTTAACGAATGTTTCTGAATGTGTTTTCTTTTTAAGCTTGTCTATGGTATAGTAAGAACTTTTCGCCCTAGAGGTTTTTATAGCTTCTCTGAATCTGCAAATAGACCAAATTAAAGTTTGAAAAGAAGTACTAATACCGTTAAATCTTAAAATTCGATAATTTAATCTCAGTGAAAGTCAATAAGTCGATGATTTTGGTTGAGAATATTGATCAAACTGATTGCATACAAAAATATAGATCATAAGCAAAATGTTCATTTTTGCGAAAAAGTAAGGGTATGCTAAAATGTCACATAAAATGGCCCGCACTTTTATTTTTTCCCAAAGTAAATCTATCCATGGTCTAATTTTCTAACTTACTGTTTGCATACCTTCAAATTATTGGGACGTTATTATTCAGAAATTGAAAATTAAGAAAAGTCGCTACTAGTTCGGCTGTAAGAGGTTTTCGAATTATCAATTTTCTATCATTTTCCATTGATATACAAGATAAAAATGTATATGCCTACTCCATACGTGCATATGTAAAAAATGTTTTTGGTTAAATGCTACTGCTTGAAAAGAACGTCACGAGAACGCAAAGTAGTAGTTTTATTTAACCTGTCCAGTAGAAAACTCAAACAAATTGCTTCAAATTTATTTCAAAATATAATTAAAACCTTCGATTTTTATTATGAAATGTTTTTTTGTAATCTTAAAAACTTCATTTCAAAATTTTTGAATTTTCAATTCGCAATAAAAGCAAGAAAAGTAGAAAGTGCTTCTGTTTTTATTTCTGAAAACTTATTTCTGAACCTTTGAACTTCAAAATTGGTTACTAATTTGTTGAGGCAATATCTATTTTTGTTTAATTCTGCACGTGTCTTATAGATCAAAAGCTAAGCCAAGTCTTTGTCATTTCTATTTAATACTCTTATCTTTTTCGAAGAATATAAAGAAGCCGTCTTTATGTTAACCTTTTTCTTTTAGATAAGACCCAAAAATTGCTATCAATATTAAATTGTTCAACAAAGCTTAACATTGAACTTGTTATTTTGTATTTGCTTAGGACAAATATTGAAGTAGGTAAATTAATAAAGATTAAATCGTGCAAAACAAGTTAAAAAAAAAATGTAATTAAATTTTCTGTGAAGAGAGACCTAGTAAAAATAAATCTGTATCTTCTGTAGTTAAGTCGTTATGCAACAGTTAACCTTTTTGTTGTTATAATAAATTTAATTCAATTCTCGTAATTAGACTCATTATTGTTCTGTTGTACTTTCTATTTATTCAACCTACATTTTAAAATTGTTGTGGACTCACAATTTTTATGATAAATTGTATTGCAAATAGAAAATAATACAAACGACATTTCAATATTAAAATCAGTTAAGAAAATCAGAAAATACTTAAAGCTGCTAGATTGAATAATTGACTTTATCAGTATTTTTAAAAATTACGTGCCCCAAGCCACTTACATTATTACTTAAAGATAAAGAATTCTACTAGTAATTAAGTAAAAAGAGTTCACACTAGTTTTATGATAACTCGATAAAAGTATCAGCAAATATTTGAAATTCATATTCATTATCACTCATTGGCGTTTGCTTTTCTTATCAGCACATCGGAAGTCTTTAAAAGTCTTAATTACATATCAACATAGTAAAGACTTTTTTTTTAAAAAAAGGGTAGAAACTGATTTGTTGTGTTTCTCTTGTGTTACTCATAGTTAATGGCATTTTCAAGTTCATCTTAAAAGCTACGTGGACTTTTATTTGTTATAACTCAAAAAACACCATCTCCTTAATTCTATTTTTATCTCCACTAAGATCGTAGGCGGAAATGTTATCGCTGTTTTTTAAGCTATCTTGTTTTTGTGTTCTTTATGTAGAGTATTTTTATTTTTGAATACGTTTCTTGACACTTGATGCAGCAAAATAAAATTCAATAAGTAACTCTTCCTAAGATCTCTCACATTTTTCGTTACAAGTACAACTAATATCCAAATTGGACCTTGATTCAGGTTGTAATGCTGTAATAAAAAATATTTCTACATAAAACAGATCTCGAAGCTTAACTTTCGATTTCAAAAGTTAGATTCTGAATAAGTGAAACAATGCCAAAGTGACCAGCTCAAAGCATTATAAACATCATTGAATAATAAATCAAACAAGTCTATGTTTATTATTATCTCAGACTTTGAAGCGTTTTAAAGCAATAAACATAGGTACAGATATTTCTCATGCATAATTAACTCGTATTTATGAAAGAAAATTATTTATAGACAGCAAATAACAGGTGCGTGCATGAGTACACCATATTTTCATTGTCACTTCAGTTGGCAATTAATAGAACTGCAATTCCCCTCGATCTAATACTGAATTAAAAATAAACAAGTCTGAGATAGATGAAACACGAAATGTAAATTGACAACTTTGTATGTTATTAATAATTATAGATTCTAAATAGAAGTCGAATAGAGTTTTTATTCTGATTAAATTCAGAATCAAAATGAAGCTAATTTATTTATAAACAATTCCACGGCCGGTGTATTTCGTAGACAAACAAGTTTTCTTGTTGTGTTGTGGACCAATCACAGAGCAACAGCTCGAATTTTATAATTTTTTTCCAGCAGCCATGTGATAAACATTAAAATGATAATGAAGATGAAGATGATTTTCTTAACCATAACCTAATTTTTGTTTTTGCAATTTTCAGATCGCTGTTGTTGGTTTCTTTGCCGATCGTGAAAGCGAAGAAGCTAAGGCCTTCCTTGCCGTTGCCAATGGTCTCGATAGCTTTGTTTTCGGTATCACAACCAACGCTGAACTTATTGCCAAATACGAAGCCAAGGAAAACCAAGTTGTTCTCTTCAAGCCATACGATGACAAGAAGACTTACTACCAAGGTGCTATTAACCAAGAAGATCTCAAGAAATTCGTCCAAGTCTACTCACTGCCTTTGATTGTTGACTTCAATCATCAATCTGCATCAAAGATTTTCGGTGGATCCGTCAAATCACACATGTTGTTCTTCGTCTCAAAGGAAAAGGGACACGTTGAGAAATACGTTGAACCATTGAAGGATATTGCTGCAAATTACCGCGATGAAATTCTCTTTGTTACAATCAGCGCTGACGAGGAAGATCATGCTCGCATCTTTGAATTCTTCGGCATGTCCAAGGATGAAATTCCAAGCATTCGTTTGATCAAATTGGAAGAAGATATGGCCAAATACAAGCCACCAACCAATGACTTAAGCCCCGAAGCTGTTAAGAGCTTTGTTGAAGATTTCATTGCTGGAAAATTGAAGCAACACTTGTTGTCTCAGGAATTGCCAGAAGATTGGGACAAGAATCCAGTTAAGGTGCTCGTTGCCACCAACTTCGATGAAGTTGCACTTAACCCAGAAAAGGATGTCCTTGTGGAATTCTATGCTCCATGGTAAATTTTTGAAATGTTATTTTTATTATTGATTTGTGTTTTTAATTATTTTTTTTTTCTTTGTGATAGGTGCGGACATTGCAAACAATTGGTTCCAATCTACGACCAATTGGGTGAGAAATACAAGGATCACCCAACCATTGTCATTGCTAAGATGGACTCCACCATCAATGAATTGGAACACACCAAGATCTCATCGTTCCCCACACTTAAATTCTACCGCAAGGGTGACAACCAAGTGATCGAATACAACTTGGACAGGACTTTCGAAGACTTCGTTAAATTCTTGGATGCTGGCGGTGAAATGGCTTTACCTGTAAGAACTTTCTTCTTTTTTTGTTTCATTATTTGAATTGAACTAAATTTGTATTTTAAATAATTTTAGGAGGAAGTCACCGAAGAAGTCCTCGATGATTCTGCGGAAGGAAAGAAGGAAAAGGATGAATTGTAAATTCCCAACAAACATCATTCAAATACTACCAGTAGAAAACAGTTTATATAGCCACCTTTTACAAAATACAATCCAATCTTCTGTTCATTCTAAAAACAACAAAACAAAACAAAAAGGATCAGGATCCATAAATGAGAGAGTAAAAAAAAATAATTAAATTTAATTTGTTTTCTAATTACTTTGATATTTCTTTTTTACTTTAAGAGAACAATATTTTAGTTATATAATTAAGTTTTTTTTATATTATACGCTAAAGTAAACATTTATGTCGTCGTAGGAAGGCTAGGGAAAATACAAAAATAATAAAAAAAGAGTAAAAAATTGAAACTTCCATAGTTGAGAGAAACATGTTTATTTGTAATATGTACTAAAAAATTATTAAACATAAAAAGAAGAAAAAAAAAAACATACTTTCTGTGAAAAGAACTGATAAGAAAAATACAAACTAATAAAGAAAAAACCTTTTTTTAAAAAAAAACATTATTTACATTTGGTTTTTATTTTATTTTTTTTTTTATTTATTTTTCTGATTATTGGGAATTATTTTCAGTTTTTTGTTCGTAGGTCGATGTATGTATGTAATTAGGAAGATATTTTCTTAAAAATTTTGAATGTAAAAGAATCTGAAGAGTTATTATTATGACTCGGCTTTTGTGATTTCTTTTTAAGAATAAACTGGAAAAACAAATATTTAACACAACTCATAAATTTTATTTAACAAATAAGGAGGGTATGTATTTCAAAATACATTTTTCCTTTTCTTTTCAAATGTTGGTTTAGCTCGTCATTGATTGATTATGAAAAGTATACAGACGAAATGTTTCAGTTAAACAAGGGTTGCCTATCATTTTTAGAGCGCTGTTTCAAATTCTGTCCAAGAGACCCAAGTAGGATATTGAGGCACCGTGCCGAATAACGACGGACGAATTAAGTCTTTATAAATTAAAGCCAGATCATAAGGGGTAAATTCAATTCTCAATTCTAAAATCGTCGAAGAAAACCTGCACAATTGGCGACATTTTTGGCGATGCATAAAAGATGTGATTATCCCCGAAAGATTTATTTATTCATCAAGCAGACTATACATGATGTTAATAATAATAATCTTCAAGTGTCGTCTTCGAGTTTGTAATTATTGAAGGCCAAGAAGATTACATCTTGTACCGTAGGAAGCCATTCGAATATTTCATTTTAATCTACATACTCCTATTTATGGATGGTTTCAAGTCGATTAGAATGCAGAGAATAGTACGGGTTCCATATTACAAAGCCATACTCAAGTACTGGGTCTGACATAGCAGTAATATAACGCCTTGAGTGCAAAAGGGTCAGAAAAATTCTTTTAAATTACGAAATAAAAACTAAGTAAGGAGTTGGCTTTCGCTACAATAAAGTCGATGTGGAGAGAAAAAGTTAGTTTCTAATCAAAGATGACTTTGGAGTCATCCTTTTTTGGAGACCATTTGACAATTGACCCAATTAATTGAATAAGATAATTAAAAGTTATGACGAAAGATCCTACATATAATCACTTTTAGACACACTAAGATGTAACTGGTGTGTAGAACACCAGCTAACTGAACTATCTAAATCGTTTTGAAGAAAAATTCGATCAGATGTCAAAGTTCCAAGGTGGCTTCCTTGAGGAACCCCAGAGGTCACAGATATTGGAAGTGATAAAGACGAATTTATGGTGAAGTATTGGGTTCAATCTACCAAATAAGATTCCAACCATAACAAAAAACTCGAATGAAAACCTAAAGCTGATAGTTTAGCTATTAAGATTGAAAATCATCTTCAAGGTAACTTGGGATATCATTGCACACAATGGTTAGATTAGTAGCTGTCGATCTTCCAGAGACAAAACCATGTTGAAACGGCGAAATGAGATCTTTTATTATAAAAGTTACTCAAATAACTTCGATATCGTCGAGAGCTTACTTATAGGACGATAATTGGTGACATCTTGCTTGAGTCCCGATTTGTGAATGGGTATAATATAGCAAATAAAAAATGGCCCTTTTTCCGGCATCTATTAAAAACTCGCATTAATGATTCTGAAAGAGCAGCTAACAAAATGTTCAAGACAGTTGGTGGAATCCCATCAGGACCTGATTTCTTATCATTATCAATATCACATAGGGCCCTTTCAACATCTGAGTAGCTGAAAATTAAGGAACTGATATTGACTTGATTCACTGGGGTGATTGGAGAAAAACTAACAGGTGTAATAGAAGAAGAATAAACAGACTGAACAAAATTTGAAAACATATTAATAATTTCACTAGGGTCACTAGAATTAGTCCCTGAGTAGTGCATGCAGTTGAACCACTTGAGATCTTTATGATTTTGATAAAGCACCAAAAGCGCTTACTATTTTTCTTAAGATAAGATTCGGTGCGATAAATATGGTCCTTATGAAAGAATTTATTTAATACATCCAATTCTTTCTGAAGTCGCAAATACTTTTTAGAATACAAGTATTATTATTAGACTTTCGGAAGAGTTTAAACGCTTTATTCTTTTTTTTTTTTGATAAGTTGCTTAGTCTTTTATTAAACCAGGTAGGTTTGGAATTTTTTTGAATGACAACTTTAGGTACAAAACGATCAATACTGGGTTTCGACTAAAAATCTCGTTAACAAAAATAGACTTTGAAATCAAACTATTTTATCATATGCAAAATATTGTTGGTAATTTTTAAACTTTTTAGAATAATTCAACTGACAACTTTTTTAACAAAACACAAAAACCTGCAAACCTTTTAGGCAAGACAAATCGACAGACGGAATGGGAAGTTATCAGTGTGGGTCGCATCCCAGCCTCTTTTTTCAAAATGTGATTAGGTACATATGTAGGTGTTTTCTAATGGGTGTTACAATACCTAAAACTGTCGCTGTCTTTGTGGCCAGTGATGTTTAGTTGCCACAGTGGCTGATAAGTAGGCTGTGAGGATCTTCTTTAAGTAATTTAGATGTTCTCGGATCGAACTAAGGAGAACTCTCTCAATTCGGTATAGATATTGACTTCCCTCAGAGTTTTCAAATTTATAAAATGTGTTATTAACTTCCCATAGGAAGTTATTGTAATGGGTCCGATTTGTCAAATTGAAAATTTTGACATTTCTCGACGTTTCAAGGTCCCTAGAGTCGAAATAAAAGATTTTTAGAAAGATGTCTGTGCGTGCGTGTGTACGTACGTCCGTACGCGACGTTTTTTTCGTCGTCCATAGCTCAAGAACCAGAAGAGGTATCGACTTCAAATAAATTTTGTTATACAGATATTAAGGCAGAAAGATGCAGAAAGGGCTCTCAAGAAAATTGCGTGGGTGGTTTTTTTACCATAGCAGTTTAAAAAAAAGGTGAAAATTTTGGTTAACCCTAAATATCTCATGAACCAATGACGCTAGAGACTTGAATTAAATTTTATATTATATATTGTAACGTGATACAAAACAAATATATTTTTGGAAAAAAATCCAATTAACGGTTTTTTTTATAAATCAAAAAAACTGAAAAAAAAAATTTGTCACTTCGAAAATTTTACGACTAAAATATGATTTCATCTCCAAAACAATTTTGTGCAACGAAGAATAATGTTTTTGACATCTGATAAAATTTTGAGAAAAATCGAATTGACAGTTTTTTTTACAAAAAATAAAAACGTAAAAAAAAATTAGTAAAAGTTGGTATAAATTGATTTTTGACTCAAATATCTTTTCAAGACTTTGAGATATAGGGCTTTAAACTACTTTTATCTTTCAAAAAATATTGTTTTCAACATTCAGTAAAATTTTGAAAAAAATAGAATTGACAGTTTTTGTACAAAAAATTAAAAACCGAAAAAAAAAATTAACAAAAGTTGGTAAAAATTGATTTTCGACTCAAATATCTTTTCAAAAATTTGAGATTATGGCTTCTAACTAATTTTAACTTATAAGAAATATTGTTTTCAACATTATGCAAAATTTTGAGAAAAATCGAATTGACAGTTTTTTTTTTTAAAATAAAAACCTAAACAAAAAAATTAATAAAAGTTGGTAAAAATTGATTTTTGGCTCAAATATCTTTTCAAAACTTTTAGATATGGGCTTCAAACTAATTTAATCTTATATATAATATTGTTTTCAACATTCGGTAAAATTTTGAGAAATGTTGGATTGACAGTTTTTTTTTACAAAAAATAAAAACCTAAAAAAAAACAATACTAAAATTTAGTAAAAATTTACTTTCGACTCAAAAAGCTTTTCAAAAATTAAAAATATTGGCTTCAAACTTATTTTATTTCACAGAAAATATTGTTTTTAATATTCACTAATTTTTTTTATAAAAATACAACAGTCGGTTTTTTCATAAAAAAATAAAATCTCCAAAAAATAGAACGCAAATTTGGTAAGAATTGATACATTTAGACAAACTTTTAAGCAAGACAAATCGATAGACGGGATGGGAAGTTATCAGTGTGGGTCGCATCCCAGCCTCTTTTTTGTTTTAGTTATTGCGGCGTTGTTGTACCTACGATTGATTTATTCCACTTGCTTTCAGAGAGAGACCCTGGATTAGGTGGATAGTTCTTAGTTCATAAATCCTCAAATTAGCTCTTGAATTGGGCGAACTAAAAAAAAAGGCGAATTAGTGAATTCTTACAACTAAACCTTCCCACCTCTACAAGGTGGCTACCAAGCGATTAGGATAGGATAAAGTTTAAAATAATAACAGTTTGTTATTTATTTATATATATAACACTCCCAAAGTAAATTCAAATTTAAATAGTAAAATCAACACTTTTACAAAATAAGATTTGAAAAATAGAGTATACTTGTAGGTGCTAATGTCAAGAATTGAACAGAAAGCACAAATTAAATTTTTTCAAAACAACGATGCATACTTTTTTAACGGTATATTATTTAGATTCTATGCCGGTAGACATTGGAAGTTTTTTGTATTCCAAAATCAAAGTTAAAGCAATATTGCTTAAGAAAAACATTTTGCTGTTTCTTGACAGTTTTTTGATTTATACATTATTTGTGCAAAAAAATAACTTCTCTGTTATAGACGACGAAATTCGTGATTTTTGGAAATTTCATTGATTTCATACAAAACAATAATTTGAGTTTATTTAAAATTTTTTGAAAACGTTTGTCTACACACCCATAAATAACTTGTTTCATTTAAAATCCAAAATCTATGTCGACTTAACCCTGAAATAAGAAACACAAAATAAAGTAATACATTCATACATTTTTGTAAAATTGTTTAGCACTCAAAAAAAAAAACAAATAAAACAAATAAATTAAAAACAAAAATTTCAATCAAAAGCAAATACCTACATATAAAATATATGTAGATACATATGTATGTACTTCAATCTGTTATTCATTTTGGTAAACAAAAATCTCTTAAGATTCATATCTGCTCGATTAGATAAATAAGTTAAAGAATATCGTAGAATAAAATTTAATTGTTATTTATTTACATAGTATGTAGTTGATAAAATAGTTTTCTAAAATATAGGGTGAAGCACAATTGTTATTTAAATTGAAATACAAGCATTTTTTTAATGGTATACTTACATGCCGTACATTTAGAATTAAAGTGACTTAATACAAAATGTCTGTAAATTCTACAATTTTGCTTTACTGTAAACCGACCATAAAATCGTGTGCTACAACTCAGCTCAGAAAAAGACTAATACAATGGATAGCCCATACTTTTTTCTTTGTCATTTTCTAAATTTTCCCAAAATTCTTAGGCTTAAGCAATTCTTTCCGCAATTTGTATACTCTTTCTGAAAGGAGGTGTCAGGTGAATATTGCAATGACAAGGTAAGACCAAGTGTGCTATGGTTTTCCATATTCGCGTAGTGCGGCTAAAGAACAAATCTCTGTCGTTGACAGTGCAACCGAATTTGGGCTGGAAGGCATACTGCGATGATCATTCCTGGAAGTATTACAGTTAAATCGCTCAAGGGGAGGAACTACTCGCAGCGAAGTAAATAAATCAACGATGTTATTGTCACCAATCTTATTAAGAAAAAAAAAAAAATTGCCCTTATTTTGATCTATGTACATAAAAGTTAAATTAAATGATAAATCTCATTTCTTGGCAATCATATTTTATCACAAAGTAAGTATGAGTATATGAAAGAATGTGTACCCTATCTTCAAGTGGCATGTGAATTGTATCAAGATTAAAAATGATCTTTCACCTACCTTGGAAAAATGTTGTCCTTAAGAGATAATTTATCTTTTTTGTACTTAACAGTAAGTGATTTGTTTTTGATAGCATATTTTTGTTATCAAAATGCGTAATTGAATTCGGTTAAGAAGAAAACATTTAGATTAAAATAAAATGTGTATATTAAGAAACCTTCAATTAGGGTTACCATCAGAACATGTACTTTAAATTTTTAAATTTTCAAAAAAAGAATTTGACTTATGAATGAAGCAATAAAAAAAAAGACATATCAATTGCTTTTTCATTAAAAAAAATTGATTTTCCGCTTCTACCGGGAATTTTTGTTGGAAAAAAAGTAAAAAATTTATTATATAAAATTCTGACTTTTCTTCCTAGGAAAATAGACAAAATTACTTATTTTCTGGATTTTATCCCATTAAATATTCTGGCTTTTACGAAAGCGGCAAAATGCGGAAAATTGTTTTGAATAAAAGTCAAAAACTTAATTCCTTGCGTTACATATTTCTGGAAAATGCATTTCCCAAATATAGGGTGTTTTTTTAGACGCATGGTTTTAGATCTGGCGATACTTTTTTGGAGTTAGTATTGAATATTACCAAATTATTTAATGTATAAAGTTGTAACACATACATAACATCGTATTGTAACAAACTTAAGCTTAAGTCTTTGAATAAACGTTAAACTGAAGACACGTGTCTCAATTAGAAGTCGTAGTTTTCCTTTCAAAGGTTATGGCCAGAGGAGCTGTTTGATGATATTAGCCTCATCAATTTTTCAAATCGAAAAATTAGACGAAACAAATTATGATTCCTGGACAATGTTAATGAAAAGTGTTTTAAACCACAATGAGTTGTTCCGGGCTCGATTGCAAAACCAGAAGCCACGTTACTTGCCGAATGTCTTACGTGGTGGAGTAAAGAAGAAAAGGTTCTTGCGACAATTTTACTAAGTGCAAAGATATCACAATTGAATTATGTAGAACATGCCAAGAGTTCAGAGGATGTCTGGACAATTTTGGGAAAAGTGCACCAACCAAAGAGACCTGCAAGGAAGGTGACTTTATTTAAGCTCTAAAAACGTCGGAAAGTATAAACATGCAGCAGCTTATCAGTAGTTTTTTCAATTTAGCAGACAAAATAAAAGAATTAAATATAGATCTACATAAAAGATGAAATCTTAATTAGAAATCAATTATTTTACTTTCAAGTATTCCCAACAGTTACATGGAATAGATTCTTCCTTGAACCCCAAAATAATGGGCAGGTTCAGCCGACATAAGGGACTTGAAAGTAAGGCAAGTTTCTAGTATCTGATTGGCCAGCTGCCAAAAAATTGCCTTCCAATTAAGTCAATTTTATTGGAAAGTTGACTGGAAAGTTAGTCAAGACAAATCTCCCTACCTATCAAGTCAAATCAACTTATGTCAAAATGACAATTGATCATTTTTTTTAATTCAACTAAAAGCTGAACTCATTTAATTTAAAAAAAATTCAGCTATGTCAAATGTCGCATGATCTTGGTGGCAAGTTGGTATCGCCAGGAAATGTCTCTTGCAATAAAGCCATATTGCTCACACCACATATGTATTCTCCAAGTCATATTCTTCAATAGCAGGCAAAAAAAAGTCAGTTATCATTATGACCATAACACTCCGAATCATTTTCGAAGAAGTAAGGTCTAATCACACATCCGGACCAAAGAGCGCATCAAACAGTGACTTTTTGTGGATGTAATGGCCTCTCTTCAATTACTTGAGGTTAGGGTCGTCGCTGAAAAAAAATTTTGTTCGAAAAATCTTCGTCCATCGCCTGTAGTTTAAGCATCCATTCCAAGTATCTACAACGTTGTGAATGGTCAGCTCGCTTCAGTTGTTGTGTGAGTTGGATGTAGGTGTAGATCCAAATGCAAAACACGCCATAATGTGCTATAAGACAGTCCTAATTCCTGAGAACGACAAGGAATCGACACATTCAGCGATATTTTCAGTGTTACTAGCAAAACGATGATGGACAGGCCTTACAATATCTGTAACTAATCCAGACTCTTCAAATTTCTTCACAATTTTGCCTATTGTTTGCGTAGTTGAAAGATTATGTAAACTTTAATTCCTCTTAAAGCACGATATGTGGCTGTGGCAGAATTAACATTTTTGTAGTAGGTTTTAACATTTTGTATGCATTGTGCGATAGTTAAACGATCCATTTTCGTAAAAGTCAGACTTTCAACTGAAAAAAGAATTGGTTTATAAGCTTAGTTTGACAGATATAGAATTCCAGCCTTATACTTTTGAAACCGCAAAAGGATAACACGTTATATAGGTATTCAGGTTGGGCAGGCTATACATCATTTGATTTCAGGTCAATTTCCATTCTTGTCACAATTTTTAACATTTCTGGCCAATTTTCCATAGCAAAAATATATTTATTTTCAATTTGAAACAAAATAAAACTTCTAGCTTTTTATACAAAAACACTTTAGAGTAATCTGGAAGCTAAATAATATCGATTGTACCCTTTAAGAGGAAAAAATAATCTATTTTCTGTTTTATCTATTTTTCCTTGGATTTTCAAAGTTCCAGTAAAATTAAAGTTTATTTTAACACTCATACGCCCAAGTGAACTTTTTAAAACTCTTTCGTAGTTTGTAAAGTTCTACTTCTATTTGTAAAGTTATGGGTACTATATATTTTGTATACTTATTTGTTCAAGAAATAGAAAAATTACTCTCCTGCTCAAATCAGAATTTATCTTTCCTCTCAACAGACTATAATGATGTTCAATGAGAACAAACAAACCATTGTTTATTTACCCTAAAAAATATTTAAAAAAAAAAGAAGAAAATAACAATAAAACTCTTTATAGTGAAAGAACATGAATTTGTTGGAAAGCTTTTTGATTAATATTTAATTTATGGCAAAAATGTAAACACTCTTTCTAAAACCGCACTTTTATGTTTATAAATTTATTATGATTGAATGTAGGAGGAGTGGGTACTTAGAATAAGACGTGATGCACAACAAATCTACGAACATACATTTGTTGATACTTATGCGGGTTATGTTGTTTTTTTTTGTTATTGTTGTTTGGAATCACAATTCACAGGAAATTTATTTATTATATTGTTACTTTTTATATTGTTGGCATGTGTGAAAAAAATAAATACATAATTGATTCAATTGCTTTTAATTAGTTGAAATTGGTTTTTATTGATTAGTTTTCACCAAGGAAGTTAAATTGTTGGTATAAAATACTTTTATTTTTTGAAACATAGAGGAAATAAATCAAAATTTGTGTATATTTCCATCAAATATCAACGTCATAGCGTCTTAAGTTTATGCTTCGTACATATGTACATATGTATATCTCGGAAACTATAGGCGACCTTGACACTTTAATTTCAGTATTTTGATCTAGGGAACTTCACCCTTTTTAAATACGAAGAATTATTTTTTTTGTTTTTTTTTTTTAATTCACCGTTAATAAACCTATGATAAGTAGTGAGGAATTTTGTTGTTCCATAGATTTAAAAAAAAATAACAACATTTCAAATTGAGTTTGTAACAACTAATTAAAGATAAGTTAACATCAAATTTGTCAACAATAAATTATTAAATATAAGAGTTTTAAGTTGTTTTTCTCTCAAAAACAACTAAAAAAGTGAGGTTATATGAATACAATTAAGCAATAATAATATTAATATTTTGTCATAATTAATAATTGGTTAATTAACTTACTCGCTTTTGAGAAAGTGTTTTGGTAACCTCATATGAATATAGTTTAGTGAAAGAAAGAACGAAAGACGTAAAGCATAAAACGACAAAATGTATTTTGTAACAATTAAAAAAACAACAAAACTGTAAACCATTATTCAATTAAAAGAAAATTTACAGATTTCTGGGAGGTTCTTTGCTACAACATAGTTTGTTCGAGAAGCTTGAATATGTCACAACTTTTTCAAAACATTTAAACCAATTTTCAAGAGTTTGCTTGCTACGTTGAAATCCACTAAGACTAAATTAACAGAAAATATTTGACGACTAGCTTTAAATTGTCACAATTAATTAAAGGACTACTAATTGGTAAATTAATATTTAGTAAAATTTTTAACAAACGTTCTTAAACTATTTTATGTACGGAATGGTTTAATAAGTTGGCATCAAACTAGTGAAGCAACAACAACAAACAAAAACATAGAAAACATAAAATTTCAAAACGCTCAAGGAAACCCAAAAAAGGAATGGAGTATAATCAATAGTTTAGAAAATAGAATCACGCCTTATCAATTTAACCCAATTGTGCTGAAAGAAGCAGGAGTTGACATTTTTGAGCCTGTAGTTGTAGCTAATACATTTAATGAATTCTTTGTTTCAGTAGGAGATATGTCTTTCCAATCAAACTGCAGGTCGCTTTGCAACAGATGTGTAAGTTCTCAAGTACATGATAGTACAACGACTGCAAATAGCTTCTTTTTGAAGAAATAACTGGGTTAGAAGTCTTAAGTACGATCTACTCTCTGAAGAACTCGAATTCTTGTGGTAACGATGGCATTTATAATGTACTACTTAAGAAAATTGCGCCAAATTTAGTTGAAATCCTTGCACATTTATTCAATTTAAGTATTTTAAGTGGAACTTTTCCTGATCAACTGAAATGTGCAGACGTATTACCACTGTTTAAAAAGGGTAATCGTAAAGAGAAAAACAACTATAGCCCCATTTCTTTGCTATCTTCAATCTCGAAGGTTTTTAAAAAAACGATAAAAAAACGAATATGCGCGCATCTAGCAAACATTAACTTTTTTAGTCCAGTTCAGTTTGGGTTTAGGGAAGGATGTTCCACTGAAGATGCTCTTTTATGTTTTTGCTCTTTTATTAACAAAAAGCCTTGGATGAAAGTAAGTTTTGCGCTGGTCTCTTTGTGGATATTACCAAAGCATTTGACATGGTTGTTCATGATATTCTTTTGGATAAACTATATAATGCCGGTTTCCGTGGCTTTATATACAACTGGTTCGCTTCTTACTTAAAGAACCGTAAACTAAGAGTAAAAATCGGAGATTTCTTAAGTAGCCACCAGGTGCTAAGCTTAGGTGTCCCCCAAGGGTCAGTCTTAGGACCGGTTCTGTTTTTGATTTTCATTAACTCTCTGTTTTCCCTACCGTTTGCAGGTAGAGTTACGGCTTTTGCAGATGATCTTGGAATCGCATATGGCTCAACGAGCCCACTGAATCTGACAGCTGATCTAAACTACGATATTCACTTATTGAGATTATGGTTTGCTTCACATAAGTTAATTGTAAGTGGAAAAACCAAATTAATGTTTTTCAGATTAGGTTCACTTGAGCCACCATATGGCGAAGTCAAGTTCCACTCGTTTGACTGTCAGCGTTTCAGCTTAAATGGTTGTGTTTGTACATCTTTAACTGAAGCAACCTTTAATGAAAATGAGGACTGCAGCTCGAACTGTTTTCAAATTGAAGTGGTCAGGAACTTTAAATATCTTGGTACTACGATCGATCAAAACATGAGTTGGATGCAACACATTTCTAGTTTGAAACAGTACTTGCGCTCTTCTATTAGGTGTTTATATCGGTTAAGAAAGTGTTGTTCTAATAGAACACTCAATACTGTTTACGATGGAATCTTCCATTCAAAACTGCAATATGGGATTAGTGTTTGGGGAGGTGCCTACATGTCCAATCTAAGGCCAATCGTCATCTTACAAAAGTGCGCCATAAGAAAAATTAGTAACGCTCATCGCCTTGCTCACTCTATGTCATTGTTTAGATCCTTGAGAATTCTTCCAGTTAGGCATTTATTTTATTTTAGGGTCTCTAAAATATTTTATATGAGAGGTGGCTATATGCAAAGTCCAATATTTGATTCACATAACTTACGTAGCATTACCCGTCATGTTGTCGAAACTCCAGCTTTCCGCACTACTCATTATAGGAACTCCTACCCAGTTGTGTCCTGTAAACTTTTTAATAATCTTCCTCATGATATAAGAGTTATAAGAACCCAAAGTAAATTTTAAAAAAATGTTAAATCATGGCTTCTTGATTTTGATCACGATGAGATAGAAGATTTGCTCACCTATGTTGCATAAATATTAATTTAAAATCTTTTTAATATTAATTATATTTTGTAAATTTCATTGTTAATTTTGAAAAAAAAAGAAAAAAACAAAGAAAAAAAAACAATAATTACTGTCACCCCACTTTGATTAATTTTGTATTTTTTTTAAAGTGACATCTAACACTATTTATAGCTTTTATAAGCAAAATACAAAATGTCACTAGCTATTCTCAATTGTAAAAAGTAAGATTTTGTAACTATATATATACATTACTTTATTATGTAAAAGAGAATAATGAATAAAATAAATAAATAAATAAATAGACTAAATTACAAACTTTTCGATCGTTGAATTTCGTTTTGCTTAGTAGTTAATATTTTCCTAAAACATATTCTCTTAAAATTTTGACGTATGTTTATTAAAAACAGCGATTAGATGCAAAACAAATAAAAATAATCAACTTCCAAGACCTGAATTGAATTTTTTTAGAATAAACTAGATTAAAAAAAAAAAAACAGTATGCATATACTACATCATAAAGGAGGAAGGAGCTGGCATTGCGGTGAATGGAAAGTGTTTTCGAGTCATGGTGACTGATTTTTTTTCTACCAAAAATGATTCAGCTTTACATCGAAGAAGTTTTTATGGGATCTTCAGTCATTGGTCTATGCCGAGTGCCGACTAACCAAAAACTCTTGAACCCAATATAAAAGCCATAATTGCCGGCTAGATTTATTGGAAAAAGAAATGAAAAATTGAACTGATGGAATGGATCGAATGTAACTCGCAGCAGTGGCAGATCGATGTCGAAAATCATTATTACAAAATTACCGCCATTAAATTATTACCACCCTAAACAATTAATTTCAGAAATGTTAATGTTTCTTATTCATATTTAAAGCTTAAGACCTCTTAAAAAAGGACCCTATACATTCTCTGTTTTAGTGGTAGTTTCTAGTTTCATTACAAACAAAATTAAATTGATAACTAGTCAAATGCTTAAGGGTTCTTTAATAAGGTTGGTTAGATGTCGACATAGAATAAAACAAGTTGTGTGTGAGGTATTAACAAATTTTTTTTTATTTGAAAGGGGCATGAATGCCATAAGTGTGTAATATGACATCATTCAAATGCTCGCCTCGGCTTCTTACGGTGGCACGGATCCGAGTGGTTCAATTTTCAATAACTCTTCCGCATAGATCAGGCTGAATTTAAGCGATGGCCTGTTTTATGTTCACCTTTAGGACATCGGTCGATTGTGGTCTATTTGCAAAGACCTGCGATTTTAAGAAACCGCACAGGTAAAAAGTTTAGCGGGGTCAAATCGCATGACCTTGGTGGCCAATTCACATCACCCCTGCGAGAGATAATCTTACCCTCAAATCGTTCATGCAAAATGTCAATCTTGGCGTTCGCTGTGTGGCACGTAGCGCCATCCTGATGGAACCACTGTGGTCTTAATCCATATGGTTCAATTTGGGCCATAAGAAATTAGTTATCATCGTTATGAAGCTCTCGCTGTTGATAGTGATCGCCTCACTAACGTCGTTTTCAAAAAAGTACGATCCAATTAAAAAAATCCACTCCAAACGGTAACTTTTTGAGGATACATTATCACCTGGTGAACCACGCGTGGGTTGATGTCGTCCCATATACTGCAATTTTGCTTGTTAACATAGCCATTCATCCAAAAATGCGCCTATCAATGATTTTTCGGCCAAAATTGGTGTCCTCTTCCAAACGATTCGAAGCCCAGTCAGCGAACAAACGGCGTTGTCTATGGTTATGAACAGGGCAAGTTTTTCTATGTTAAAACATATTTTTTTTGGGTTTACATAGAAGAAAACAATTGAACTAGTTTTTCGAATCAGTAAATTTCCTTAAAAATGGCATCAAATCGTTAGAGCATATTTTTGCATATTTTACTATAAATGCATAAAAGAGCATTTTTCGGTTTATTGCACATATTTTTAAAATAAATGCATATTTTAAGTGAATATTTTCGAAATACTCAAAAAACTTAAAGTTTAAATATTTACTTTTACAAAATTGCGTGGGCACCTTAACACTTTTAATTACAACTTCCATGTTTCATAGAAGTGCCAACTTGGCAGCACTAAACACTATTCCAGTTGTCATGTTTTCCAATTTCATTCCCGTGCTCCAATCAAAATCAAAACAAATTACTTGCAACGAGAAACGGTAAACAAACTTCATATCAAATTTTGTTTGCATAAAGTAAGAATTTATTTCAACAGATATTTTGTTTACAATGCTCTTTATTTAATATATTTTTGTAGATAAAATGCCGAAAGTAAAGACGTCTGTGGCTGGTCTGTTACACAAATATGTTTCGGATAATGCAAATGTATTTAAAACAGACGGAAAAGTTTTATTTTGTAAAGTGTGTAACAAAGGTATTACTTACGAAAAAAAATCACAAGTAGATCAGCATTTGAAGAGTCAAAAGCATACACAACTTTGTGCACGAAGCTCTGCAGTTTCATCGCAACAGCTAATTCAATTTCCCAGCACAGATAATGCATTTTGCACAGATTTGTGTGAAGCTTTTCTAGCTGCTGATATCCCTCTACATAAATTAAATAATCCTTCTTTAAAATATTTTCTTAAGAAATACACCAACGAAACTGTACCAAGTGAAACAACAATACGGAAAAATTATGTGGACAACATTTATACTTCTATTGTAAATGAGATTAAAACTAATTTAAAGGATCATTTTTTATGGGTTTCGATAGACGAAACTATAGATATACAAGGACGGTATGTTGCAAATGTCATTGTTGGTATTTTGCATCAAAATGAGGAAGTCAGTAAGAAGAAGTATTTAGTTAATGTAGTTGAGCTCGAAAAAACAAACAATGCTACCATCGCTCGGGCTTTTGATGACTCGATAAATTTACTTGGAGACATCGATAAAAGTAAAATACTTTTATTTTTGACGGATGCAGCCCCTTACATGGTAAAAGCTGCTCGTGGGTTAAAACTTTTTTATCCTAAAATGATTCATGTAACATGCCTAGCTCACGCACTCCATCGCGTTGCAGAAGAAATAAGAAGCAATTTTAAAGACGTTGATACATTGGTGTCAAATGGAAAAAAAATATTTCTTAAGGCACCAACACGTGTAGATACTTTTAAAGACAAAAATCCAGGCATTCCTCTTCCCCCTCAACCTGTAATTACCAGATGGGGAACATGGGTGAATGCAGTGGACTGTTATTCAAAATATTTTGAGCAATTCGAAGGGGTAGTCAAAGAGTTTGATGATTCTGAAGCTCTTTCTATTAAAAAAACAAAAGAAATACTTAACCAGTCACTATTAAAACAACATTTAATTTTTATAAGTTCCAACTATGGATTTCTTAATGGAAATATAACTAAGCTGCAGGGATGGAACACACTCAAAACGCAAATTGATGTGATGGAAGATGCAATTGCAAAAATTAAATTAGTCGAAGGCCCAATGGGCATAGTTATTTTGAAAAAAATTGAAAATGTTGTAAATAAAAACGAGGGGTACTCAAAAATAAAAAAAATTTCAAACATATTAACGCAAACGCTGAATAGTAACGAAAAAAGGAGCCTGGAGAACTATTCAGTAAGTGAAATTCTTTCATTCAAGAATGCTCCTGTTACATCTGTTGATGTTGAAAGATCTTTTTCAATGTATAAAAGTTTTTTGCGGCCAAATAGGCAAAGCTTTCTTTTTGAAAATTTCAGAAAAATGTTTATCGTATATGTGAACAAGACATATTCAAAGAACCCACTGGACAACTAGTACCTTATTCAAATGAAACTGAAATCTGTTAAGTTTATTTTGTGTTTATTATTTTTTTGTTATTGTTGTTATTAAAGACTGAATTTTTAATTTTAATGCTTTTTATTTTCTTTCAATTTTTTCGGAGCATATTTTGACTTTTTTAGAGCATATTTTCTCATTTTACGTGCATATTTTATGCGCACATTTTGTGTTTTTTAGCGCATAAAAAAACTTGCCCTGGTTATGAACTTTGAGCTCGTGGGTCAGTTGGATCTTGTACGGGTGAAGGCCCAAGTACCGACGCAAAATTCGCCAAGTTGAAGTCTGCGAAAGGCTGAGTTCTCGTGCACGACGAGGAATAGACTGCCTCGGGTTCTGCTGTACACTTTCACGGACCGCGTCTATGTTCTCGGGCGATCTTGCGTTCCTTTAACATACGGGTGTTGGCTGATTGTTAACTGAACAATCGTCTCAAATTTGGCCACCAAACGTTTAAGAGTCTACTGTGAAGGGCCACCACGTCTACCGTAAAATGGGTGCAATGTTTGTGTTAACGAACATTTATTTTGATAATAAAGTTTTACCATTTGAAACAGCACGTTCAATCGTGTAACTTCCCATGATGATTTGGCGTAAACAACTGAATAATAAACAAAAGGTTATACAGATGTCATTAAAACAAAAAGGCCGCCACGGGGTGCCAAAATCTACTAATTGAAAAACCCTTTACTTCAATTCTCAGTATTTACTGCCTTAATTCAAATTTTGAAATGTAACCATTTTTATTTCATACTCCCAACCTCCTTTTCCCCCTCTAACTTCAGAAGTATAGGAAGTCAAAAACTTCAAGTTCGAAGTATTCACAAGCCGAAGAACATTAATCTCAGAATATATTTCAACAATCGCAAAAACTACAAAAGTGAGCTATCGGCAAAATCAGCAGATCACCAAAATTTTGAAACAAACGTCAAACAAAATAGAAATCTTTGTTTTCTAAATAAAGTTTAAATCCTTTTCGTACCTTTCTTAGTGTTTGGAAATGTAAGTTAGTCAGTCTTTACAAGACTTCATGGGGCATATTTATAGATGTTTGCTAAACTCTTGCTAAAAAAGTAAATGATATCAAATAAATTTACGTAAACTTGCTGTCCAGAAAAATATCGATTGATACCGCAATTGGAGTTTGAGTTATTTGGTGATCTGCAAAATATGCCACCAAGAAAAAGAAAAATATACAAACCACGGTTTAATCCATTTGAAAAGATTTCTACGAAAGATATCGTTTGGATAAAGAAACAGTCACATTTATTTTAAAAATTTACTTGATATTGGAGAACTACCAAGTAAAAGAGAATAACCCGTTTCTGACAGTGTCCAGGATTAAGATCTTTCGGTAAAAATGTCCACCAGAGTGATAAAGGTAAGAAAAAATCTGAAGCAGTATATACCTATGTATATACGTACATAAATCCCTTATTTGTATTTAAGCTGATCTTCATGGTACATGTACAAGTTTTTGGTAGGAACAACAATAAAAGAATAAAAGAGGTTTTACTAAACACAGCAGGAAAATTGACTATGAATTAGAGCTGTGTTTATTTAATCAACAAGCCTTAAACTATTGATCAAGAAATCACGACTTTAGTAATTCTCTATGAACACGCCCCTATGGTTTTAAAAAATAGAGTTTTAATTTTTAGTTCTTATTTCGAATCTGAACTTCTTTCTCTGAAACCTGAAAAAGACCCGTTTTCAAACATATTTTTATACTTTTTTAAAAATTTTGTCATGACAGGCACCTAAAGCACTGGTTATTTCATAATAATAAAACAATTTTAACGCCAAACGTAAAAAGATATTACATATTTCTAAAAATACGAACTTAATTGATCGGAGTTTTCACTATCGATTTCAATTCATTTTATTGGGTTATACTTTATACAATAAAAGTTTTTAAGTGAGTGCACAATGTTCACCATTCTTATAGTGAATTTTAACAATTTTAATGTGCTCTTGAAGAGTGTATCGTTTTATTTTTAGTAATGGCGGCGTAGTTTTTACTTGCCAAATGTCAAAAGATGACAGCTTAAAACATGTTGATTAAATAAATAGCGGGCTATTCAAAATGAAACTTCAAAAGTTATGTGGTTATACAAAAATGTTTCCTTAGTTTTAAAAACAGCCTAAAACTAATATTACATCATTTCTATATGCGATATTTATAAAATCTACACTTTGATTTTTAAAAATAATACATATATTGAAAACTTCCCCATAAGAAAATGATTAGATAAGAATTTGTGTAAGTGCCATTCTCTTTTAAGATTAAATAAAGTAAAGACTTTTATTTGTGATTTTTTCTTTTAATACCGATGTATTAAAACATTTTTCTTGATTGATTGACATATTAAGAAAGTACATAAGTTCTGAACACAAACAGACAAATAAAAACAAATTGAAATAAAAAGGTCTGATTTAATGATTATTACAACATTTTGTTATTATTATTTTTAATCTATCTAAAGATACAACTAAAAACAATAAATACGTACAAATTATAGTTACTTGTATTTATTTAATTTTATTCTGTAATTTATTAGCTAAAGGCCTTTAGCCTCTGTTTAACTTTGAGTAAAAAGTTGGTAGCCTCGTTTGTTTTGCCAAAACTAACTTAATTCTTGATTGAAGATCAAGTCCTGTGGTGATGTAGTAAGTGAGTGCTAGCTGTCTATACATAAACTCTATCATCCAGTTTTTTGTTATTAATATATTATTTTTTGCTATTCGACTTTGGAATACATTTATAAGAATGTGCAGTAGCATGCAATTGGCATGTTAGACCCAACAGTGATGGTTAAAAGTATGGCTACACAACATTGATTTTCCTTTTTTTAAAACTTTACTTCAAATTCTTGAGAATGACATTGGCTGAGTTCAATTTCGTGTTGGATAGGGTATCTTGGATAGGTGGATTTTAAGATACCTTGTTGAACGAGTTGGATAGCTGTATTGAGATAGCTGTCAAAAAATAAAAACAACTTTCAGCTGTTCACAAAAAGAAGAGAAACATTTAAGCTTCGATGTCAAAATTGTTGTAAGATAAAACATTTAATGGATAATTCAACTGATTCGTCGGACGATGATGAATTAATAGGTGCGTAACAATTTAATAAATAAGAGATAACCTTAATCTATAATCTATGTTAAATTTCCTCTTAGCTTAATTGGAATTCTATACGATTAATAATTGACCTGCGAAATCTCCGGTTTTAAACAATTTAGCAAATTGGTCATCTACAAAACGAAAACAAAATAAGTCAATTTTGAAGTTTAAAAAAATAGAATTCTAAAATTCGGAGGCAAATAGCTTCTTCATCGTCTATTATGTACAGAACATCCTCAAATACAACTTCAACTAACATTTTGTATCTTTTTGTTTACCAACAAATACAAAAAGCTGAAATCAATTTTCAAGTTTCTTGAAATTCAACCATGTGTTGAATCAGCTGTTCTGTCAGATACCTACATACCCCAGAAATTCGGATTCCTTTTTTGACATCTCAGCTGTTTTTGATCAGCTATTATTTTACACGTAAAACACTAACAAAAAGGTATCCAGGTACCCTATCTGTCTGAGATTGAACGCAGCCGCCATGTTAAAACCTGAAAAAATAACTATGTAGATTAGTCTTAGCTGACAGGTTCCATCAAAAATCGAATTCAATTAACAATTAACGTCGTTTTCAATTGGCAATCTGGAAGTGAAAAAAAGCATTCTGAATGCGTTCAATTGGGCAAAAGTGACAGTTCTGATTCTGAAAAGAAGAGAATTTCCCTTCTGGTTTTAAAAACAGAATCAGAAGCAGAATCACTCACACATTCATACATTTTAAATGTCACTTCCTCCATGTTTGCAGCACAAAAACAAAATGAAATTTAGCGCGAATACACATATATGTGACACATGTCATACTCAACCAATACATTCTCACCAAACTTCAGATTCTTCGGAATAAAAAAAAACTGTTCAATTGGGATTCCGAATCGAAGAACAATTCCAGATTGCCAATTGAAAACGACGTAAGTGATAATACAAATGTCATCAACCTACCGGAAGATGTTATGACATTTCAAAATGGGGGCAATTATCACTTATCTCTTGACATTTGTGCAGAACACAAATTTCAAAATAAACGTCAACAAAACATAATCGCTATACTCGTAAGATTGTGTTCAATTTTGACTCTTTTAAGGCTCCTTATTTTAACATTTTATTTCAATCTCACTGCACATTTGAAACAATTGAATATACATATCTCCCTCACTATATTATCTCTTTCTTCTCGTCCAAGTGGAAGTGAAATGATAAGACGTCAAAATGAGTTGCTTTAAATAAGTTTAATGTGAAAAAGGTCCAAAGAATAATTCCACCGTCATGATAACTTTTGTATTTAGTGTCAACTTTTCGTGAAGTTGTACAATAAAAGTGCTATACGCCCACGTGAACAAGGGGTGTATTTTTATTCACATTTATTATGAGTTCGCATAAAAAGTCGTCTGAGACCATATTATTTTGGATTTGTACCTTTTTTATTCACATATACTTTTTCTACTTACTGTATTATTAAAAACAAATAAAAACGAAACTCTGGGTAAGCAAGTCAATGATCGTACGTTAGCAAGGGTAACGACTTTTCATATACTGCATTGCACTTGGTTAATTCTGATTATTATTGTTATTTGGCTTTGGTTTTATACATAGGTATACATCATTTGTACTTTTAAGAAGCAGCTATACTATATTATACACTCGTTTAAAATTCGAAACAAATAAATAAAACAAGAAAATATTACAACTTCTGGCGAGGGAAATAAGACAGATGAATGACTGTGAAAGACCTTGGCATGGTTTCTATGAACGGTATAGAGGTTGACAACACAAAATCAGCGGCTACGCGACGGCCGGCCGGCGGATGGAGGTCTACTCTATTTCAAATGCAACATATCAGCTATATAAAAAGTAATCTAATGTAGTTATACAATTCTGATAGCAATTGATAAATAGAATAACAATAGAATTAAATCAAAATCAACTAGCGGAAAAGTTTCTTTACGTTTAGGAGGGACGCACATAATTGTTAGGTATAAATTATCATGAAAAAGAATGTAATTTTCTTCTTTAGAATTTTCCATTGACACAAAAATGCAACAGTTTCCATATAAATGAGACGCAATGGGTCATTTTCATTTGAATTAAAAAATTATACAAAACATTTATTACCATTAAGTTAAGTCACACGAAAAAGCTGAATTATAATAGGGATTTCCAATAAGAAGTTTCATTTCGACAGCTGTCATCTTTTGACATTTGATATATTTATAAGCTTCAACAACGCGTTGAAATAGTTAAAACTCACTATGAAAATGGTAAGAATTTTGCAGGCACAGTTCACAAAAAGAAATGCACTTTTGGGTTGTCTTGAAGCACATTCAAGAAAAAATTGTTTGTTTCTCCTTTTTAACTTTCCATAGGAAGTTATTGTAATGGTCAAATAAATTTTGTAAGACAGATAATAATGCAGAAAGATTCAGAAAGGGCTCTCAAGAAAATTGAGTGCATGTTTTTTTTACCATAGCAGTTTAAAAAAAAGGTGAAAATTTTGGTTAACCCTAAATATCTCATGAACTAATGACGCTAGAGACTTGAATTAAATTTTATATTATATATTGTGACGTGATACAAAACAAGTATATTTTTGGAAAAAAATCCAATTAACGGTTTTTTTTTAAATCAAAAAAAAAACTGAAAAAAAATTGTCACCTCGAAAATTTTACGACTAACGTCATTTTCAATTGGCAATGGAAGTGAAAAAAAGCATTCTAAATGCGTTCAATTGGGCAAAAGTGACAGTTCTGATTCTGAAAAGAAGAGAATTTCCCTTCGGGTTTTAAAAACAGAATCAGAAGCAGAATCACTCACACATTCATAAATTTTAAATGTCACTTCCTCCATTTTTGCAGCACAAAAACAAAATAAAATTTAGCGCGAATACACATATGTATATGTGACACATGTCATACTCAACCAATATATTCTCACCAAACTTCAGATTCTTCGGAATAAAAAAAACTGTTCAATTAAGATTCCGAATCGAAGAGCAATTCCAGATTGCCAATAAAATAAAAACTTTTAAGAAATGCTACTAAAATTGGTAAAAATTGGTTTTCGACTAAAAATCTCGTTAACAAAAATAGATTTTGAATTCAAACTATTTCATCATATGCAAAATGTTGTTGGTGATTTTCAAATTTTTAGAATATCTCAACTGACAACTTTTTTTACAAAACACGAAAACCTACAAACCCTTTAAGCAAGACAAATCGACAGACGGGATGGGAAGTTATCAGTGTGGGTCGCATCCCAGCCTCTTTTTTAAATATCCAATTGAAGCCCCTCATTGGAAACCCCATTTACATATGTTTAGTATACACTTAAACGAGTTCTTTTTTTTAGATCCTGTAATCTAATTTTTTTTCAATTATTTCCTCTAATTTTATTCCTAGTGTCAATAAGATTATCTATATACACAACACATTATACAATCTTTGAATAAAGTTGCAACAAATATAAGATGAATCTTCATCAATACCTCAATCATGAAATGTGTACTTTTTCAATTTGACTGATTATAGGAAATACATTTGAGATATTGTGCATAGATAAATAAAATCAATGTATCAAATAAGGAACTTTATAAAAGCTGACATTCAATTAGTTACATAGTAATTATTGTTTATCACATCAATATCAATGTTTTTCTCAAGATTCATTAACCTTTAGCTACATATATCTTGTTAACTAATATTTCACTATATTGACAGTTATATTGATGGAGTATTATAATTTATCTAATAACTTGTTACATTCCTGAAGACCTTCAACTTGAATTCCAATTACAATTTATTATCATCAATAAACAAATCATAAAAATTGATTCCATAAACAACATTTAATTGAATGGATTTTGATTAATATTATTATCGAATCTCTTCTCAATATTGATTTGAACAAAACTTTCAAATAAAGACGTAATTATATCGTAACACTATTGATTATACATAAGTATTTTCTTATCAGATAAAAGATTAAACGATTTCTTTTTTTATTTAAGTAAACTGGGTGCTGTCCTACTTTGATTAATTGGAAAACCTTCGTTTCGAAAAAGATACTGGGGCGTAGCGTAACATACTTTAGGGTTTTTATGGTTGATGATATTGACATTATTTGAACGCATATATTTAGTACCTTGGAACTATTCTAGTGTTAATTTAAGTAAAAGTACTCATCTATAGGTATAATCATTTTGTTTAATTTTAGCGTGGGAAAAGTAGCTTAAGGTGGTTTAATCTAGTTATTCATACGATACTCTGAAATATATGTGGACTATACACATATTCAATTATTATCTTCACAATAATATACAATCGAGGGGAAAATTATTGCAAAAATTTAATATGCAACGACCTTTTACAAAATTAGAAAAATGGGTGTATTGAACTATAAATTATTACCGCATTTGATCGATATATTGATGCATTTCTGCAATTTCTATGCAATTATTTATAAAGGTTTTTCCGATAGTAAGTTACATTTGGATATTACAAGAATTGACATTTCTTTAAGAATAATCAATGGGTCTTATTTTCATTGTAAAGAGGGAATTATATCAAGTCACGGAAATGGGTGGAGCACCATAGCATGATATTTTATATAAATCAGTCGCACATTTAATGCTCTATGGTATGTCCCCGATAACTTCACGAATTCCATCTTTAAAGCCTTGAATCGATTACTCAGCATAGACTTTATTTATTAAACGACTGAAAAGAAGAGAATCTCAGTTTGTTTAAATACAAACTTGGTGACAGATTATGATCAGCTTTTCGAAAAATAACAGGGGCAGAAAACTTTTCTTATAATTTATATCACATCGGATTTTTAAAATGTGCCTCTTTAAAAATGTTAAAGACAACTAAAATGGGGTTTTTAAGGCTAGGATACAGTTCAAATCATTAAGTTATGAGTCTTTCATTTTATAACATAGGTTTTGGAGGTAATTTTATAGTGCTGATTCTGAATCCCCACATTCAACTATCTGCTCAAATTGTAAAAATACCCGTTTTTAACATTGTGTTTTTATTTTTACAATGTAATTCCAAAAGTAATAAAAATTGAGGATCTCGAGCAAATTTATTGAAACAAAATATCAAGAGGACAGGATAAATGGAAACGCATTTTTTTAATATAAGCTGGTGTACACCATCGGGACAAGGGCTACAACAAAAGTCAAGTCCAAAAGACTTATTGTATTATTCTTGTATTCAGAAGAGCAAAGTTTTCTGTATGAACAAATAATTCTGAAATTTAGCAGGAGTTACTTATTTCTAAAGCATCTTTAAAAAAATGCAATTTAGATAACCATCAGTATTTCCTTTACTATGAACACAGTTCTAAAAGTTCTTCGGAATATTTTTTTTGTATATCAGTATTTAAAATTAAAATAAACAAATTATTAAAGTTAACATAACATAAAAGATTAAGAATTAAATTGAGTCTGCATTTTCTAACATTGAATTCTGGGTTTTTATTGAAGCACAAATTTAACTTATGTAATAAGTCTAATGCTGTGTGATGCCGGTTTTCTTCGACTAATAGGGTATTGGCTGGATTTGCAGCAATTTTAGCATTAAGTGTTTCCCAGAAGAAAATAAGATCCAATATTTTGTTAAAAAGTTGTTGACAATCCCATTAACTTGGCTTAGTCCATATGAGACAAGATCATCTATTGTCAAGAATTCATTGCTAGATTATAAGTTAGCAGGAGATATATAGTCCTCATCCATCGGTTTAATTCAGATCAGTCTTGGAAGATTGAAATCTCTTAAAACTACCTACTAAGTCAACTTATGGCTTTTGCTGGGTTAATCCGCTTGGCTCTTGAAGATTTTGAATCTCGTTTTAAGAAAAGACAACCAAATTCAATTTAGAAAAAGTGGTTCTTTATTTATTAATTCAGTTTAAAGAAGATTAAAATTCCTGAAATACATTGTTATGCTTTTAAACTACTTAGAATATGATTTAATTATACACTTACTTTATCGTTTAGAAACCAAAGGATTAAAGCACAAATTTCAGATTATTAATAAGATAAAGTATAATCAGTTTGGATATACAGCAGTAGTTCAAGAAATCGGAAATAAGATAAAAATACCAATTATATATGTATGTAAGATTAAGTTATAAGTGATTCAGCACATTTAGAAAAAAGGGTACAAGAAAAGTTTGAAACAAAATGTAGTAGAATAAGTTAAAGGGTGTTGACAGTGGCGGTAACAACTTCATTTGATCGTTTCAGATTGGTTGATGTCGTCGACCAAAGAGCATACCAAGCAGTATTCCACCTCCAAAAGTGCTAATATCTTGTAAGCCATGACTGTCACGCCTATATACTTGATAATTCGAATCGAAGAATTCCATATCCAAGAATGTGTTGTTTATCCAAGTTTCTGTTTTTTTTTTTGAATACCTTATTGATCTTTGTTCTTGAACATTAACATTTTGATAATAGATTAGTATATACATATTTTGAAGCTGCCTTTTTGATGATGTTGTACTGTCTTGATAGTGCGATAGTGCGGGTTAGAAGATGATATTCTTGTGCTGAATTGCTTATTTTCAACTTCGTAAACTATTATACCAATTGGGCACATAGAAGCGAAGTTGAGAAGTACAAAGTTAGACATCAGACACTAGGCAGGTTCAGGCGACATACATAAGGGACTTGAAAGCAAGTTTCTATTTTCTGATTGGTCATCTGCCATAAAATTGTCTTCCAATTAAGACAATTTTATTGGGCATGTTCAGCCGACATATTAAGGGACTTGAAAGTTAGGCAAGTTTCTATTATCTGATTGGCCAGCTGCCAAAAAATTACCTTCCAATTAAGGCAACTTTAATGGAAAGTTGACTGGAAAGTTAGTCAAGAAAAATCTCCCTTAACTATCAAGTCAAGTCTACTTCTGTCAAAATGACAATTGATGATGTTTTTTTCATTTAACTAAAAGCTGAACTTTATTACGCAATGATTTATTTATTTTCTGCACAACTTCATTCAATGTTTTCAGTAAAAGGTTTCCTTGTCAATTATTTAGAAAAGAAATAAGTAATATTTCTTTACAATACAAAATACAAATCGTGATAGACTTGTAGCTAGCCTGAGGAATATTTTGTAGACAATAATTTTGTTAGTACTTTTTGTACTATGAACTTAAAGTAAAGGTTTGCGAATTTGAAATTCATGACACTTGAAAAACTAACTAGTTGCCTTGGTCAAAATGTACGTTCAAAGAATGAAGTTGACTGCAAATGAAGTCCCTTATGTTGTCTGAACCTGCCCATTGGTAAGTTGACTGGAAAGTTAGTCAAGAAAAATCTCCCTAACTATCAAGTCAAGTCTACTTATGTCAAAATGACAGTTGATCATGTTTTTTCATTCAACTGAAAGCTGAACTTTATTACTTTGTGATTTATTTATATTCTGCATTTATATTCATTGTATGTTTTATGTAAAAGTGTTCCTTATCAAATTGTTAAAGGAATAAGTAATATTTATTTAAAGTACAAAATACGAGCCGAGATGAACTTGTTCTTTGCCTGAGAAGTTTTATTTATGTTTTAAATAGTTTCTGCACGATCAACTGAAAGTAGAGGTTGGTGAAGTAAAGTTCCGAATTTGAAATTTATGACCGACTAACTAGTTGCCTTAGTCAAAATGTACGTTCAAAGAAAGTAGTTGACTGCAAATGAAGTACCTTATGTTGTCTCAACCTGCCTACTCTTAGCTTCATAAAAAACACATAAATGAATGCATTAAGTGATTGAGCAGGTTCAGACGTCATATAGAGCTTGAAAGAAAGGCAAATTTCAAGCCACCTCCTAAAAAATTGCCTTCCAATTAAGGCAACAAGTCAAATGTACATATGTCAAAATGACAGTTTATCATTTTTGTTTTATTAAACTGAAATTTATTACTCTATGAATTATTTATTTTCTGCCCAATTTCATTTAATATTTATTAAATGGAATTAAAAGGGTTCCTTGTCAAATTGGAAAAAAAAGGTAATTGTCTAGAATTGCCACTTTTGCTAAGAACATAGAAAAAAATTCGGAAAATAGCCAAATCGGTGTATTTTTTCGGAAACTTCAATAAAAAATATTAATTAAAAAAGTTGCAGGACAAAACAAGGACAAAGAATTTTATAGCACGGATATGAACAACCAAACATTTTCCGGTAAACGGGGTAAATAAATTCCGAAAACAGGAGTAAATGAGAATGAGGGTAAGGTTAGGTTTGAAACACTTCATTCTTTGGGGTAAACACGAAAGAACAAACGTTCACTTCCACTTTTGAGGTTAATTTGTTGCTTTACAAAAATACTGTTTGAAAGAAAGGTTTTAATTCAGTTGTAAAGCAACAAATTACTTTTTTCAACTTTTTTAATAAAAACAAACAAAAATTGTTGCAAAATTGTACTTCCCCCGATTTTTTATTGAAGTTTCCGAAACAATACACCGATTTGGCTATTTTCCGAATTTTGTTCTATGTTCTTAGCAAAAGTGGCTATTCTAGACAATTACCAAACAAAATAAGTAGGTATGAAAATTTCTTTTCATACAATACAAAATTCAAATCGTAATGGACTTGTAGCTTGCCTCAGGAGTGTTTCGTAGACAATATTGTTTTTGGTAGTTTTTCTATTATTAACTGAAGGTAGAGGGTAGTGAAGTAAAGTTTTGAGTTTGAAATGTACATATGTAACTTCAAAAACTAACTAGGTAGTTACCTTGGTCAAAATGTACGTTCAAAGAATGCAGTTGACTGTAAATGAAGTCCCTTAAGTTGCATTTATTCACTGCTCATTATTTATATATTTAAACTCTATTAAAGGGGTCAGTAGGAGGAGGTCATGACCCCCACGACAACTCTACCTGAATCTTCTATTACAACCAGCATTATATGCCCACTTGAGTTTATGAAATCTGAACAAACTTTATAACAAATTTAATTAATGGATATTGTAGTTAAATCATTAATTTAGTAATAAATACTTAATTTTTAACTAAAAAGAGATACATAACTCCAATTTCAGCAGCTTAATTAAATGACCACAACTGTTAGTGAAGGTACCTAAAACATAAGATTTTTATTTTTAAATTAAGACTAACAAAGCTAAAATAAACTAGGTAAACGCCTAATGAAAAATCTTTGCCAAAAGAAGACGTCGCTCGTCGTCGTCGAAGAAAACAAATAAACACAGATTCTTATCACATTTATCACTGAATAGATAATACTACAATGCTATCATCTACTTGACCCACCTGACTACAGAAACTCTTATCACTTAAAATTAAACTTCAATATAATGCCATGCGATTTATAAATTATCTCAAATCATAAATCACGACACCACCGGTTAAATCTACTTTCATTAAACAACAAAACTGGTTCTCCATATACTAACTAAAGCATCTTGCACATGAGCAACGAACTGCGAACTGCGAACTATGGATGTTCGCATATTTTGACTTTTCTTTCACATGAGCTTTTATTTCTATTCGCAGGTAGCGACGAATTGTCAACCCTTTTCTCCATATTTTCCTCAGCCATCATCTTTCACACAAAAACAAAACAAGAGTGGTATAATTTTGAGGTTAAGTTGAGCGCGAACAATTTATTCGTTGCAGTGTGGATGGTATGTGGAACGCGAATAGAGTTTGACAGTTCGCAGCAACCACACTGCGATTCGTTACTACCAAATTGTTTTTACAAAATTCTCTTGTTTTAGAGAACAGAATGCAAATTTTATTATCCTAATATTAGTGTCAATTGGTTTCTTATAATTTAAATGTGTTTTTGTGTGGAATTGACTTTTTGAAATGTGTTAAATCACGTTTGTTCGTCCATTCGCAGTTCGCAGTTCGTTGCTCATGTGCAAGGCACTTAATTCTTCAATTTCTAAAGAAACAAAATAAAATTTGTCATAAAACCAAACAAAATATATTATAATAAATTCAAAAGAATGCAATTCATTAAAAAAATAAATACGAATGTCATTCAACTAATGCTTATAGGTACTTTACGAGTATACTTCTCGTTGTTGCTAATATTAAAATTGAATTCGAAGGAATTTTTAACAAACAAATAAATAGTTCAATATATTCCACAAAACCATATGTTCGGTAGGTAGGTATATTTTAGAAAATCAACACATGACTTCCTTACGTGACAAAGTGTCTTAATTAGATGTAAACTAAATAACCTTGTATACCTACATACATAGTATAGTAGTTTTTGAACATACAACAACAACAATTTGAAGAAAAATAAAAACCTATTTATATTATTCTAGATACAAAAACAATCCATATCAATGCGATTACGTCGTCGTCGTCGTTTGCTGATTTTTATTTCATCGCAACGATATTTTATTTCTTGCTTGTTTCGAGACAGAACAACAACAACGACCACACAAAAATCACTTACTTTCACGGCTTATCTTAAATTCACCCTCAGATCAATAAATATAATATAATAATAATTAAAAAGCTTTATGCTAGGAACCATTGTTGTTGTTCTTGGTGCTGGTGGTGGTTCTTAACATATTGACTATCCCATTTTTAAAGAGAATTTTGATTATCATGTTTATATTTTTGCTTGTTCTTCAATGCCATAGGCGTAAGATTTCATTCCCTGACAACACAAAACTAAAGTAAAAAAGTATTTTCAATCCATTTAACAAGACAGAAAAACAACACTCCCATATTTCAGTTTAGTTTTTATCAGAGAAACGTTGTATTTCCGTACACGCTTTTCATCGTGCTCAAGCATTATAACAAAAGAATATAATATCTACGTCATAATAAAAAACAATTTAAACGATAACAAAATTTGCTGAAATATTATTACTCATCATCCATCAGCATTAAGAAGTAGACACAAAACAAAAATATGTCTGTAAAATTCTAATTCCCATCACGAATGCATTTCACTTTTATTATTTAAAAAGTTACAAAAATAAGCATGAAAATGGAAATGTATACCTCCAATATAATCGAAGTCTCAACTGGACAGTGAGAGTTAAAATTCATTCAAGAAAATATATATATAGAAGAAACCTCTGACATGCAAACACGACACACAATCTTAAATAAAAACGTCGTTAACTTCGAATCTAAAATTCAAAATTGGAGGAGTTATTTTTCTGCTATACCTATTTTTGTTTACGATGTCGATAATAGGGTTGATTGACCAAGTGAGACATGGAAATTGATAAAGATAACATCATTGGTTAACAAAAATAAACAATTCCAGTGTTTGCTAGAGAACTGGTAATTCACTCTGTTTATAAGTAGTATTTACATAATATAGGTAAGTTATAATCTTATGGGGTTACCCTTTGGTTGACTAAAAACAAATTAATCAATTTCTGAAGTGAAGCTTCCTTGGAGAGGAAAACTTCAAGGCTAAGAATTAACTTTGAGTATATAAATGAAGATATAAAAGGAATACAAGGTCAAATGTAATTGTGTTTTCAATACAGATACCTAGTCGTACAAAATTTAAATTCTTCCATTTGAACTCTACAGAAACTTTTAAAGAGCGTAACAATCATTTTTTTGTATTCATATGTCCGTATAGTGTACCATTCTTAACAAGCATTCAATTAAAACAAAAGAATCCTCAAAGAAATAAAATTATTCTGTCTGAATTTGAATCGTACAATGTTTAAGAATCAATTGATTTATAATGTAGGTAGGTAGGTACATATGCATGTATATCTGCTGGAAACCTTGATGAGCAGGTTATTCTAGTTTATTGAAAGAAATCAATAACCTACAAAAATATAAAATTTGCTTTTAAGTAATTTCAATCAATTAAATTATTTGTACATTCATGATATCACATCACAGTCAGATAAGTTTTGCTAGACCTTCCCGCCTCATTTTGTTCATGAATCTTTTAACGAATTAATATGACGTAATTTACGAGTGACCTCTAAGTTTTTATAATTAAAGTAATGTTGATTCCTCATCACACTTTTTAATTAAAAAAGAAAACATTACCCACTCATTAGATACTAAAATAGTTCCCAACTGTTGGTGGTGGGGCAATATGTTTCCATAGTAACAAATGAGATTAATTATTATTTACAACGCTAGCAAAAATATTATTAAATAATAAGTCTGAAAGCTTTACTTTTCTTAAACCACAGAATATTATCATATCATCTTTCAGTGGCAAGTCGGTGCTGATATTAAGATTTAATTTTAAACTTTAATTGGCAACAACCTCTTACCTCTTACCGATGTACATACACCAAAGTCTGAAAATTATTTTTAATAAACAATTCAACTTATTACTGTCAATTTTTCACCGATGAAACAATAAAAATCTCATTTGCCATACCATCAAGTTCCTGTCGGATATTAAAGAAAACAAATCTGCAGCTTCCCTCCGAACAATTGTCTTCCATTAGACACTTCGAGAAACTTTCCTTCCTGAAAAAATATAACAAAACCAAACAAGCAATTTTTCTTTTCTTTAGTACATACAACATAGGCAAACAATGTTTATCTTTCTTTTGTTGTATTTTGTTTGTATATTTGTGTGTAAATACTTTGCGTACTTAACTATATTTTATAAGGAAACAAAAAAACATTAATTAATAATTAAAAAATAAGTATTGCTACGTACAAAAAATATATAAGAGACATTTGTATATAATATTATATATTTCCTAAATTTAAATACTTTTGCATTATTTTTTCTTTTAAATTTTTTTAACTTAAAACTCTCAAAAATGAAAACGAAATAAAGATCTACAAAACGAAAAAAATAAATGTGTAAAATAAGTGAGTCCTTCTACACTCATCGCTCTCTTATTCGCTCTTCCTCTCTCTCACTCAATCGCTCTCTCTCTCTCTGTTTAGGAAGAATTATGCTTCTTCCTCAAGGAGTCCACCCTCAACATTGACTTGATTGATTTCGTTTTCATCATCAATTTCTTCGGGTGTAGATTTTTTAACAAACGGCATCAAGCCCCACAGACTAGCTCCAGCCATCAGAATAATCCCGAGAGTATGAAATAGCGGGCTGTAAGTACGTGCGCTCTCAAACCACAGACCACATAGTGGCGGACCTACCAGTTGCAGTATGCCATTGACAAACAAACTGATACCATAGGAAGACGTTAGACGATCAGTGCCCAGCATATCGGCCATGATGACAGCGGTTATCCCCACATAGACTCCGGAAGCCAGGCCGAAGACGGCACACCAGAAGCTAACCATTCCGTAGCTATTGACAAACGGCAGCACCGCCAGCGAGACTCCGGACAAGGCCAAACCACCAATGTAATAGAAGTGTTTCGGTATCAGGTTCAAGTCGGACAGGGCCGAGCCCCCAATGCGTCCAATCAAATCTGTGGTAGATACAATTGAAATTAAGTAAGCGGCCAGAGACCGATCGAAGCCCAATGCCACTCCATATGCCGGCAGGAGGATGATGAAGTTGGTGTAGCCGATGGCGTTCGTTGAGTTCGATATTAGGATGATGAGGTAGACGGGATCCTTGAGGAGAGTTATGTCGAAGAACTTGCTTCTGGTGCTGGGCTCCTCTTTCTCACACTCGACGGTGTCCTCGTGCAGGGCTCCACCACTGCCCAGAGACTTCAGGGACAGATGCGACGAGAACTCTTTGGGCTGGAAGGATAGCGTGCTGCCGTGGTACGGCGTGCTGATATATTGAAAACTACTAGTGGAAGGTGAGTGTCTGGACAAACGATGTCTGGAGCTGTTTCTTAGGGCTAAATTGCGATCGAGCCTATTGTGCGATGTGCCGCGCTCGGGGACGGCGTATAGTGAATTTTGTGAGTTCATTTGGCCAGGAGTGAATGTCTGATTGCGCTGCGGCACGGATCCGTACGTCGGCGTGCTCACCTTCCTGGTTCTGATGTGCGCGTTGTATTCATCGGGATTTTTGTTGAACGACTGTACAACAGCAGCCGAGGCACTTCTCCCGAAGAGCTTGTCATCCCCATTGCTCATGTATAAGTCTGGCGACTGCTTCGCCTCGTTTTGGTCCTCTGTGAGCGCCTTCAGCTCGGGATTCTCCTCCGCGACGCTCTCGAACTTCAGGACAATACCCACGTCCTCTTCCTCGATGTCATCCAGGGATTTTTTTGCTCTAGGAACACGAATCATATGGTTTTCCACTGGCTCGTAGAAGATGGCAGCAACGAACACATTCAGCGTCACACCGCCCATTATAAGTACCGCTCCGCGATAGCCGTAAGTCACCAACAGATACCGCAGCAGGGGAGGCAGGATGATGGAGCCTAGGGCACTCCCAGATATACACAGCCCATTGGCAAGGCCCCGCAACTTGACGAAGTACGAGGTGACGATGTAGACTGTTGGAGGGAATGACAATCCTGCCCCGATTCCCACCAGTACACCGTAGCTGATGTAAAGGAAGGACACGGAAGTCGCCCAGAACGAGATGATCATTCCGATAGCTGCCGAAGCGCCTCCCATGATTGTCACGGTCCTAAAGGAGTACTTCACCGACAGTATACTCGACACTGGACCCAGGGAACTGTACAAAAAGTAGCACAGAGCCGGAATCCACGCTGCAGTCGCGGGTGAAGCATTGAAGGCGTCCAAGAACTCCAAAAACAGCACTCCGAAACTTTTTATCGTTCCTGGGATAAGGATATTGACCATCATCGACCCGGCAAGAACGAGCCATCCCCAGCCACCATCCGGAGGCACTAAATCGTATTCCTCATTGACTTTGGAGCGTTTTTTGCCACTGCTAATGCCACTGCCGCCGACAGGGACAATCTTGGGTTTCTTGCTGTTGTTGCTCTCAATGAGCTTCCCGTGCTGTCCATTCTGGACCTTTGTTGCATTTTGTGTTTGTGCCCGATTAGGAATTTTATTTTTATCCACCATTGTGAGTTATGATTTATCTATCGGTGATGGGTGATTGTGAGGGGGCGAGGGGGAGACGAGGATTCTTTTGTTTCTGAAGAGAAAGAAAATTACGTTTTTCCAATAATGTGTGTTTCTTTTTTGGTCAAAGCATTTTCTGTCTTATTTATTTTTGTTGTATTTAGTTTTAATTCTAAATTCGTATTCTTTATCTTTTCTTGTTGAATAAAAAGGAAAAGTGAAAATTATTCACCATTTATCAACAACGAACACCACGATGACGAAACTGTCCATTTATCATTTAATTTTTGCAGAACCAGCTATCGCCAAGCCAAGCAAAGCCCACATAACACCACACTCAATAACAAAGGAAATTCAAATTAATTAAAACAACACACAAAAATTATAATTTTCGACTAAAATTCTGCTGTGTAAAAGGGAAAATATAAAATAAAAAGACGAAAAACGAAAAATAACGCACAATGAATGTGCGATGGTGACGGCCACACGCGAATTATCTTCTTGCTGTCACTTTACGACGTTTCTTTAGAAGATGGGGACTCTGTTTCGGTTTCGGTGCTCGGCGGTGGAGCTTTTCACTCTCGTGTGTCTTTGTCGTTCCTTGTGTAGCTGGGGACGAGGGGAGCCGTTTACGTTTTCACTTGACCCGAACCCGACGACTTAAAAAAAGAAAACCAAAAACAGTTTTTCTCCTTGGTTTTGTTCGTTTCGTTTGTCGCAGTCGTCTGCTAGGCTAGTTCTAGCAACAAAATAATAAAAAAATAACCGTAAAAAGATGCAATGTAATGCAAAGTTCACTCCGACTCCGTCTCCGATTGTTCTGCTGACTGACGACTGCTCTGCTTAGTGCTTCTGCTGATGAGGACGAACGACGAACAAAAAATAAAACAAACTTGTCAGTTGAGTAGATTTCGTTGTCGTAGTCGTTCTCGCTGTCGTTGTCGTTGCGTTGGTGGGCCGATATAACTGTATATGTGAAATCGGCTGATGTGATGATGGGATGGCCGAGCCGACTCTCTTTTTCGTTAAAAAATATTTTTACTCTTTTATGTTATTTTACAGTTGTCAACAAGTTTTCGTTCAATTAAATTCCGGCTGACAGCTGAACGGGGATGTGTTCGATGATATTAAGAAATGTCAAATTGTCAAAATGTATATTTTTAGAACAAAACGTGTTTTGTTTTGGTTTATTTATGGAATTTTGTGTAGGTGATAGGGGATTTCCTATCGAGAATTTTATATTTCTATTTTTAAGTTGATATTAGTCATGAGATAAGGTGTTGATCTTTTTGTTTGACCTTGAATACAAAATAATAATTTGATTATTTATTTGAATGGTCTTAAAAATGATGTAGATATATTTAAATTTTTAAATTAAATTCATTCATGTATTCTCGCCAGGTAAAATAGCAAACTGTTGCATTTTTTGACACGTGTACACACATGAGCAAAAATAAATTTGAGGATATTGTGATTTGTGAGAAATTTCCGGAATTCAGCGTTTTAAACAAATTTATTTATTTCGCAATAGGTAACAACTTTTATTGTGCACACAATCTATAGTGTTCTCACGGAGAAGAAGTGACACTTGAGCAGACATCAAGGAACTTCTTACAGGGAATGTTGATATTCCTACCAAGTTTTGCATTTATCAAATGTATTAATTATAATTGAGCATGACGTGTTCCCAAAGAAGTGCAAACCATTCATGTGTCAGAAGTGTTTTTAAACCCATTTGTTTTGTATGTCTTTTTATTTAGCCTGACTGCCTATCTTTTTTCTATGCGGTACAGTTTAAAATTCTATTAAAACATTTTGTATGTATATAAATTTCTGTCCGATTTTGCTTTAAATTAATTAAAAATTTAACATCAAATGTCAGCGAGATAAAAAGTCAAATAGGTAAGTCACTTCAAAAGGTTCTAAAGTAGCCACCTTCATGGTCATATTTTGACCTACTTCAGATCTAATAATTTACTTCAAGAAACTCAAAATTTTGCTCCAAATTGATTTCTACACCTTTCTAAAATATTTAACAAATTAATAACTTTTAAGACTAGGAGTTGTAAGTTGCTCAAAAATATCGATAACTTGGCATTCTAGGATGGTAAAGATCAAGATGTTCTAATATAAAATGTGTTTAGGAAAATGACATTTTTACAATTTTCTATCAAAAACCTTGCATTAAACCCCAAGTTTAATAGAACTTGGTGAAAATTTCAAGGTACACAGTAGGAATATAAAAATCTTTATCATAAACGACGGAGCCAAAGGTTCAAATAGACACAATCAAATCCAAAATGGAACATTGTGTGGAGAAACTGAGGTGGCTCGGTTCGGCTCTGCCAATCCATTTATATTTTCAGCAAGTCAAAAATCAACGACCCCGAGCCAACGAGCCGTCGTATGTGGGGGATCAACGAGCCAAGTAGTTCTGACTGTTAACAAAATCTTATCTCGCCATCCAACAACTATCTCAGTCTATCTCACACAAAAATTAAAGGAAACAAATCCTTAATGTCCCTTTCCCTCTTTTTAATTTGTTTGGGTCAGTTACCAACTTTTTTATATGGGGTTATTATTTTCGGCCATGTTTTTCTGCTCACAAGTTTCGTAATTTTAACATATTTTTTGCTCGGTCGTGTATGCGGGCAAATTTTTACCGGGTCCAAATGGCTTGGAGCTACATAATTGGCTCGGTCGTATTTGTCCAGCTTTAGTTTTTTTTGGAAAAACAATAAGGCAGTTTACGAATTGACAGAGCAGGAGATTGAAATATAAACACTATTCACTCACAATAAAGTTGTATTTGCATTGCTTTTCATCCATCTTGAATTTTGCGATACAGAATTCTTGAGAAATCGAATCCTAAAAATTCTATTCTCAGATTTTTGACAGCAAAAGTAAGAAATTTGTATGAAAAAAGTTATTTATATTTCTCATACTAAATATGGACTGTTAGTAGCCAACTTCGCGTTGATGTCGTCTATTCTTTAACGTTACTAGCTCTTCTGTAGGTTTAACCTTACGATAATAGATGTCCTTAGTTTCTTTGAAGAAAAGATTGTTGATGCAAAGAAACATGAAAGGACGTTTATGTGTTATAATTTGTTCCCACAAATATTCCAGAAAAACAATGTTCGATTCACAAATTTTGACACCTGTAGTGACTTCAATACAAAAAATAGAGCAGAGACAAAATTAAACAAAACTTTGAACCAAAACTTGAAAGATGGAATATTAAGACGAGTATCGAAATTAACCCGTGGTACCTGTGGCATGATGGTTAGTGCGTTGGACTGTCATGCGAAAGGTCTTGGGTTCGATCCCTGCCTGTGCCACCTAAAGTTTTTTCACGGGTACTGCCTCTTGCGAGGAATTGACAAATTCTCCAAGAGTAATTCTTGTCATGAAAAGTGCTTTCTCAAATTAGCCGTTCGGATTCGGCATATAAACTGTAGGTCCCCTCCATCCCTGACAACAGTACTCGCACACAGGAATGGTTGAGAGTTGTAAGTCACTAGGCCCTGGTTCTCTACGGACTGTTGCACCACCTAATTTATTTTTTTTTTATCGAAATTAACTGTCAGAAAAAACAAAAGAAGCTGAATTATAATAATTTTAAATCGCCATTATCTATTATGAGGTCTATACTTTCATGTATGCAATTAAAGAGGATGCAAAATATTAAAACGATCTTAGTCGGGGAAAAAAATTGTAGTGAACAAAAAAAGCCGTGATGAAGAGATGAAAAGGAATATTTTGAAATTTGTGGAATTTTTCTGTCATGCATCCAGTGTGATCAGTTTTCTTGCATACATTTATCCTCTTTACTATTCTTCATAGTTGCAAATGCTGACACATGTAAATCTGCCATAAAGTGAAGTTATACCATCGACAGTGTCCACATATAGGACTTATTTTCGGCGTTTTATTTTGACGTCTTAATATTTTATCTTCGTGCCCGATTACACGAGATGTTTTTTCGGTTGTTTCCTCTTTCGTCTTTTTGACAGATCGGGTAAGGGGTGTAGAAACTTAGGGAGAAAGAAGTCGTGAAAAGAGTCCTGAAAATTTATGGACTTTTTTTGGTTGAACTTTGACGTTTATGCTTTGACAACCAATAAAAAAAAAAAACAAAATGCATAATTTACAGCTATAAGTTCAGTTTTCCAGAGTACGGTGTAGTAAAGGCAAATATAAACGTGAAATAATGTAAATTTAATTATTTATTTAAACGATTTAAGAAATGTGGACAAAAACTCAAACGGAAGTATTATTAACGCTGTTTCAAAGTTGGCCCAATTTGTATAACAAGCTGCAAAAAAATTATAAAAATAGAAATAAAAGAATTGAGGCACTTGAAATTATTCGAAAAGAGCTTTTAAAAATCAAACCGGGTGTTACAATTTCGGATATAAAAAGTAAAATAAAAACAATTCGGTCACAAACGTCAAAAAGAGGAATAACGAAAGGAACGAAAAAAGGAAAGGTGTAATCACGAGGGTAGGTACCTGTCAAAAAGACGAAAGACGAAAACGAACGAAAAAACATCCCGTGTAATCAGGGTCTTCCTCTCACTTGATTATAACAAAGACCCTGATTACACGTAATATTTTTTCGTTCGTTTTCGTCTTTCGTCTTTTTGACAGGTACTTACCCTCGTGATTACACCTTTCCTTTTTTCGTTCCTTTCGTTATTCCTCTTTTTGACGTTTGTGACCGAATTGTTTTTATTTTACTTTTTATATCCGAAATTGTAACACCCGGTTTGATTTTTAAAAGCTCTTTTCGAATAATTTCAAGTGCCTCAATTCTTTTATTTCTATTTTTATAATTTTTTTGCAGCTTGTTATACAAATTGGGCCAACTTTGAAACAGCGTTAATAATACTTCCGTTTGAGTTTTTGTCCACATTTCTTAAATCGTTTAAATAAATAATTAAAATTACATTATTTCACGTTTATATTTGCCTTTACTACACCGTACTCTGGAAAACTGAACTTATAGCTGTAAATTATGCATTTTGTTTTTTTTATTGGTTGTCAAAGCATAAACGTCAAAGTTCAACCAAAAAAAGTCCATACATTTTCAGGACTCTTTTCACGACTTCTTTCCCCCTACGTTTCTACACCCCTCACCCGATCTGTCAAAAAGACGAAAGAGGAAACAACCGAAAAACATCTCGTGTAATCGGGCACAAAGGAACGAAATTAACGAACGTCAAAATGAATCGCTTCCAAATTTAAATGTGAACACCGTGTAAAACATTTCGAAGTTTTTATTTGAAGTGTACTCTCCGTTCAGTTATATGTCAAATTGACAGTTCTCATTTCCACGTGCAAATGTCCTCCATCTGTCATTCTGGCAATTGAAAACCGGTGTGTAAACATAAATATTTCTTTTGCAAATATTTTGTATTTAATTTTTATTTAAAACCTTTGTAGGTAGGAAATAAAAACGATAGAGAATTTTTAAAAATATGCCAGAAGAACAGGATAAATCTGAAGATGTTCTTGCCTATACGCAGCGTAACGAATTTACTTCGGAAATTTTCAAAATCGAAGTCAGAAACTTAGGAATTTTTGGTGTTTGGGTTTGTAAGGTCACAATCTTTTTCTTTAAACCCCTAAATGTGTTTTTTCTTCTTTATAGGAACTGAAAAAACTCCTCAAAACAACATTGAACTTAGATGCCAGCAAAATTAAGTCCCCAAATCGTCGTGACTTTGCATTTGTTTGTTTCCGTAGCCAAGAAGACCAGGAGAAAGCTATTTCCGTATTAAATGGATACAAATGGAAGGGAAAGGTTCTCACGGCCATGGTATGAAATCAAATAAGTCGTTTTTATTAAAATATCAATTGACTATACACTTTCTTCCATAGCAAGCAAAAGCTTCAGCAGATCCTTTGATCAAACGACGTAACGAAGGCAACCAACGACAGGACGATCAACCTAAACGACAAAAGACCTCCGTAGAAGCCACCTGTCCACTAGCTGGTCTTCCATACAAAGATCAAATCGAGCAGAAACGATCTGAGATGGAGAATCTCCTCAAAACCTTCGGCAAAGAACTAATTAAGTTCAATTCGGACGCAAGGAAAACCTGTTTCCCGCCTAACTCTGAGTTGCCATGTGAATTCCTGGGAATACGAGAATCCCCTGTGGTTGATGGATATCGCAACAAGTCAGAATTTACAGTGGGTAAGAATTCCGAAGGCGAAATTGTTGTTGGTTTTCGTTTGGGCTCCTATGCTGATGGTTCGGTGGAAGTTTGTACGGTCGCTGATTTACCCCATGTCTCGGATTTGGCCAAAAAAGCTGCCATAACATTCCAAGAGTATGTGAGGCAGTCAAAGTTTCTGCCATTCAATCCAGAACACAATGCCGGACATTTCCGTCAAGTTACCGTCCGGACTTCTGATGAAACAGGGGAAGTCATGCTGGTTGCAGGAGTTTACTCCTCCAATCTCACCGCCGAAGAAGTGCCTCTTCTGAAGCAGGAACTCGTTGACTTCTATTCGAACTACGATAAGACTGTGTTCAATTGCTCAAGTCTGTACTATCAGGATTTGCGACGTCGTCAAGCCGGAGAGACCCACAATCCTGTGGAACATCTCACTGGAAGCACCCACATCACCGATGTCATTCTGGGTTTAAAATTCCGCATAAGTCCCCTGGCTTTCTTCCAAATCAACTCGAAGGGAGCTGAAGTTCTGTATCAGGAAGCAATCGACCTGATTGCACCCAAGGAACAGACAACTGTTCTCGATATCTGTTGTGGAACCGGGACGATAGCCCTCAGCTTCGCCAAACACTGCAAGAAGGTTTTGGGAGTGGAAATCATCGAGGATGCCATCAAAGATGCTGAATTCAATGCCAAAGAAAATTCTATTGAGAATTGCAAATTTTACGCTGGAAATGCCGACGACTATATTCAATCGATGGTCAGGGAAGTCGTCTATGGAGCTGGAATCCATAAAGATCAACTGGATTTGGTGGCTATTGTTGATCCTCCTAGAGCTGGATTGCGTAAGTTTTGTTTTTCATTTCACATTCGAGGTGGTAAATTTTCTTAAGACCTAGAAACTTTTGTTTGTTTACAGATAATAAATCGATAGCTGCGATTCGAAGTGCCTACGACCTCAAGCGTCTTGTGTACATATCATGTAATCCAAAGAGTGCCCAACGGAACTGGCTTGATTTGGCTCGAACAGAGTCCAAGCAATACAAAGGCAGTCCTTTCTATCCCACCAAAGCTGTTGCCGTTGATATGTTCCCACATACAGCCCACACGGAAATGGCTATACTTTTTGAACGAAAAGAAGACACCGATGATTTGGAAGCAGTTCAGGAGAATAAGGAGTTAAAAGAAGTTGAAAAAGAAACCGAACCTAAAGAAGAAACGGTGGTGCAAGATGGATGAGAGCTAAAAGCTTAAAAACTCAAGTTTAAGGGTAAATTAAATAATTTACAAACAAATTTAAGTAAACACAGATAAAGAGGGTGGAAGACTTTATTCTAAAAAAATAAACGTTTTTTTTTTTATTTTAATCAAATAAATGACAATGCAACTTTTCTTATCGTTACATTTTACATTGGAAATTTATTGTTTCTTCTTTTATGAGATTTTATTTTTATTCGCATTTTAAATAGAAAACAGGTCACACAGATTTGCGTTTTCTATTTTTGTACAGTTTTTATCTTTTCAGGTAGTAAAAATATTTTTGTTTTATATGACTCAAGAGATAATAACGGTATTATTACATAAACAAAAACAAAGGGGGGAGGGGGGGGGGGCTCGTTCTTGAAACTTCAACTAAAACAATAATATTTAATCTTAACTACGCTACGCCTTAAAAATAACACAAAGTCAGCAACTAAGAGAATTATTGTTGGTTCAAGTTCAAGAACAGGAAAACAAAAATGTATTTTTCAAATGCGCAACATGCAATAAAAAGTTTTTTAATTAAAAATTAACAAACAACAGACAACTTTGAAAAAAGGGTCCAACGGTCGGATTTTGGTGATAGTAAAATAAAATTGCTGAAGCTCAAACAGAAACAAAAATCGTTTGCGTCAGAAACTTAAGTTGTTATTCAAAAATGTTAATTGCAACGTATTATTAAAAATAAAAAATAGTAACTCTATAATACTCATAAAGTAATAAATCTTTCTTGTATAAGCAAATCTCTGCGTCAAGAAATTCCATAACTCTTGAGTTTATGTAATTCATTAATAAATTTCTACGAACGAACAACGTAAATTTATGATTGTAAGAGTATCTTTAAGAGATGCACTTAAAATTAATCCTTTTTGTTTTAAAGATCATTAAACTGGCTTTGAAAGCATTTTTAACAAAAGTTATCACGCAACTGTAATTTCGTTATGTGGTTTATTTGTGTAAAATTACATCAGGTGCCCACTTTAATAGAGAATAGCAAAACAATTCTAAAGAACAAAACACGTCAAAGTAATAAAAATTACAAGTTTATTTTAACTTATTTTAAGCTTGATCGTAAAATAGAAATGACACTTACTGCATTCACATTCATCCCCTTTTGATAAAGTGGGCTTTCTCTCTTTTGGAGAACTTTTGCCGCTTGTGCAAATGAGGAAGGGTGATCCCCTACCATTTATCATTTATTGTCATTATTGCACGATCAAAACTAACAACCCGAATTGATTAAATCTAATCTTTTTGCTGTGAATTGCAATCTGATGAGAGAGAGACAAGCACAAAGATAATAGAATAATTGCAACCAATAGAATGGCCTTCAGTATGGTCGTCAGCAACGGGAACAGAATTGGTTTTAGTTTTTGATCTGTTGGCGGCGACAGCAGCGGTGGGGTTATACTTAACCTACCTACCCATCTACCTAAATGTGTCTGTCAACAATTCGTCGTGGATAAAATTTAGGATATGGGAACACGATAATTTAAAAAGTAGAAAGCTTAAACTTAACAGTTATTCAGACAAAATCATCGAGTGCAGTTCGGTTTTTGCCCAAATTATCTCTAATGGAGGAATCAGCAACCTTAAGTTGTAATAATTGCAACTGCAGTTCAGATCTAGATCCAAAACTTCAAATCATAGTTCCCTCGGAAATTGAAGTAAGATTTTATTTTTTGATTGAAAAATATCTAATTATTAAGTTCGTGCCCTAAAGTGTTGTGTAATTTGTTGTATTTTATTATTTTACTGGTTTATTTATAACAAATTGTTACAACGTGACTGAGTTTTAGTAGAATCGTTATTTTTAAAATTTGATTTATGATTGATTTTCCTAGGAAAAGTAAAACCGCCTTTTTTAAGTGCGGTTAAAATTCTAAGTACCTATTCAATTTAATTATTGCTAATAGTGAATCTGTGAGTATTATGATATGTTTATGAAAAATAGTAGTTTAAAAACTTAATAAGTGCAGCGGCGTAATTTAAATATTCTCAAGCTGGGGTCCTTATGCAACATGTTTTAAAAATTCTTTTGATTTTAAAGATACTGTTTGAAAAAGTTAAAAATTAAAGTATTCAACAATATTTTATTAGAAAACAACTCAAAATTTTGTCAGTAAATAAGTTATTTTATATAGAACTTTAGATACTGCGTGCTAGTTTTACGTTATCTGAATACATTTCCTTTAACCACGACTTAAAAGCACCCTTAAATCAAATATTTGTTATTGTTAGTTAAGACTTGAAGTCTTCTAATCATCAAATTTATCTTTTGAGAGCTGAATTATAATCAATAGACAATTATTTGGAGAAAAGCTCAACTCATATTTTCAAAAAAGTAAAGGCTACATTTTTAATATTGTAAATGGCGCCCAAAATAGGAATTTCCTTTGTAGTAACAGGGTATTCCAAAAACATGTCATTTTGTATAGCCCATTTTTTGGACAGCTGTCATCTTTTGGTAGATAACATGTAAAAATGGAATGCTTTAAAATTGTTAGAAATTCTCAACAAAATGGATAAACTTTTTGGTCATCGTAAAGTGCCTTTTCGTCGAAAATAGTCAAACTGGTGGACAAATTTAAGCTGTTTTAACAAGTGTGTGATGTGAATTATCGAAACATTTGCGTTGCTCAAGAACAACGGAGAATATTATTTCTGTAGTCCGTAGTATAGTGCATTCAACAGACAACATTACACCTAATTTTTTGCAAACAGAAACAGACTAAGGTCTTAAAGTTCTTAAAGTTCAGTTAACATAAGAACTTCGTATCTTCACTGATTGGTCCTTGAAATGCATGAAAATGATTCGGATTTTTATCGAAAATTCATCTTCAATGATGATGCTCATTTTTACCTCGGATTCTTCGTTAATAAGTTGAATTGTCGGTTTTAGCGCTCGGAAAATGAATGAATGATTAGATTATTGATAAGATAACCAGCTCTATTTTCAACGTTTCACTACTTAGGGGCCGGTTATAGCTATCAGTAAAATCCATCAGCAAAGTTTTTGTTTTTAGTTTTTCAACATGTTACAGATTTATTTCTAGCAAAAGATTGATGCAATAAGATGAATCTTATATTCAAGTATTTTTTTCAAAAAAAAAAAACAATGCGTTTAAAGTTTTATTTAATTTATAAAACCATTTTAATTCTTTTAATGATGAAATTTCATTTTACTGAACAGCTGACTGCCAAAAGCCAAAAAAAATTCCATTTCGTTTTACTGTTGGTGTTCCAATTTTTTACTGTTCCGATCACATCATTAAAAATTTTACTGATGAAAGCAACAGTAAAAAATTGTCTGAGGCGCGAAGCTCGATGTTATGATCAAAAGAAAACAACATTTAATGACGTAAATTTACTGATTGCTATAAACGCTCATCAGTAAAACATTTCAGATTCCTCCTGTTTCAATTTTTACTGATAGCTATAACCGGCCCCTTAGTGCAGTTTTGTGGACTGGCGGGTTTTTTAGACTTTACTGATTTGAAAATGAGGCTAATATGCAACCGTTAAGGTGAATGGATTGCCCTGCCGAACTTTGACTAATGATTTGTTATGACTGAAATTGGAAGGTATTTATGATTATTTTAAACGAGACTATGCTATGTGTCACACAAACAACAAACAAATCGAAATCTTGCAAGAAAAGTTTCCTGATTGTGTTATTTCTCCAAGACTAGGTCAGAATTTTCCACCAGGATCCAGGATTTTCTTGGGATTATCTGAAAAACAATTCTTATGCCAATGTTTCGCAATAGATTCAATACCTAAAAGACCGAATTCGTGAAGTTATTGAGGACATATGTATGTATGTACAGTCGTAAATGTGCGAATTGGTCATGAACAATTCAATGAAAAGGATATGGTGCTGCTGCTGCAACCGTAACCGTTGCGGCCATGTGTCTGTGTTTTATTGGCTAATACACATTAGGTCGGTCGGGCTTTTGACAGTCTTCTTATCTTACCGGCTTTACGATAATTTACGATATCATGTGTCATAATTCATAAAGCGCGATCAAGAATTTACAAATCGTAATGGCTGCGTTCAATATCGTGTTGGATAGGGTATCTTGGATAGCTGGATTTTTAGATACCTTGTTGAACGAGTTGGATAGCTGTATTGAGATAGTTGTCAAAAAATAAAAACAACTTTCAGCTGTTCACAAAAAGCATATTTTTCATATTTTTTAATTTTATTTCTAACTAGCTTTTACCCGCGACTTCGTCCGCATTAGATATTCTTTTTGGATAGTAGTATTGAAAAACCTGAGCTGTACTTTTTTGTACGTATGTTTGCATTGTGCCATACTAAGTGTGATTGTCATAGGTTAGGTTAGGTGACGAACCGAGTAAATCATTAAGTATTAAAGAAACAATTAAATTTACACGACAAATTAAATATTTGCAGGATTTCTCTGTAATTTGCATGCGTCCGAAAACGGCGTGTGCCCTCAAGTGTGTGCCCGTTCGGGTAGACCCGCACTCAGTGATGTCCTCCAACCGCGCTGCACTACCACCACCTCCACCTGCCTCGTCTACCGCTTGTGTCATATATCGTTTCTTAAGTCTGAAACTATCTAATTACCAAATTTCATTTAAATCTGTTCAGTATAGTTTAGGTGTAAGAGCGATCGGCCCACCTGAATTTTCAAATGGAAATGCGTTATTTTTCCAGGGTAAAAAGTAGCCTATGTCCTTTCTCGGGTATCAAAATATCTCCATACCAAATTTCATGCAAATTAGTTCAGTAGTTTAGGCGTGATTGAGTAACAGACAGACAGAGTTACTTTCACATTTATAATATTAGTATAGGTTTCTTCTCGTCAAAAATTGACCCGTGTTCTTCAAGAACTTTTGCAATTTCTTGAAAAATTGTTCTTCGCCGGGTTTTTGGGTCTCGGAGCTGGTCCTTTCTCTTTCTGCACTGCTCCAAGAAGAGCAGAATGGATTTATAATCCCAACCATAAAAAAAAGGGAATAGAGTGGTTCTTCTTTGGGGTTTTGAATCATCTGAAAGAATAACTTACCTTTCCTTTCAGCGACCTTGTTTGCTTGTAGCTCCACAAGCTGTCCGCCTCTGCCTGCTTTTATACATAAAAACAAAAAAGTTAGATTTATTTATTTCCACAAGACTAATATATATTTACCTGTATTTTGCTCTACCTCTGGAACAGGATGAGGTTCTTCAACTTCAGAATGCTGGACACTAGACTGAAGGTAAGACCTAGCAAATTGGTCATCTACAAAACGAGAACAAAATAAGTCAATTTTGAAGTTTAAAAAAATAGATCATAATTACCTTGTGAAATTCGGAGGCAAATAGCTTCTTCATCGTCTATTATGTACAGGACATCCTCAAATACAATTTCAACTAACATTTTGTATCTTTTTGTTTACCAACAAATACAAAAGGCTGAAATCAATTTTCAAGTTTCTTGAAATTCAACCATGTGTTGAATCAGCTGTTCTGTCAGATACCTACATACCCCAGAAATTCTTGGATACCTTTGGATTCCCTTTTTGACATCTCAGCTGTTTTTGATCAGCTGTTATTTTACACGTAAAACACTAACAAAAAGGTATCCGGATACCCTATCTGTCTGAGATTGAACGCAGCCAATGTAGCTTCAAACCTCGGTCATTGAGAAGTGGGTGAATAGACAGAATAAAAGTTCAGTTCCTTAAAAATTGCACCGCAAGTTCTTAACAGAAAAAATGTGTCTCTGTTTTTGCTTCCTATTGATTTAATAAATAAAAGTGTGATTATTAGCTATCCCCATACATACAATACCTTTGTCAGCTGTCAAAGCGTCACCTAAATATAAAATAAATCTATTCGGGCGTTGCAGTCGTTTCAGATATTGACGGTCTGAAGCGAACGAACTGTGACTGTTAATACGTGCGAAACAAATAAACTAGTTTTTACATAGAGTCCACCGATGATAGTTGACAGTTCATCAAAAGAAACATAGCAAACGGACCTAACTTTGGAGAACGCCATTAATTTGAAATGTCAGAAAATTCGATAGAATTATACATTGCTATTCAAACCGAACGCGTCAATGGCTCCATTCAATCTCAGACAGATAGGGTATCCGGTTACCTTCTTTATAGTGTTTTACGTGTAAAATAACAGCTGATCAAAAACAGCTGAGATTTCAATAAAGGAATCCTAAGGTATCCAAGAATTTCTGGGGTATGTAGGTATCTGACAGAACAGCTGATTCAACACATGGTTGAATTTCAAGAAACTTGAAAATTGATTTCAGATTTTTGTATTTGTTGGTAAACAAAAAGATACAAAATGTTAGTTGAAGTTGTATTTGAGGATGTTCTATACATAATAGACGATGAAGAAGCTATTTGCCTCCGAATTTTAGAAGGTAATTATGATCTATTTTTTAAACTTCAAAATTGACTTATTTTGTTCTCGTTTTGTAGATGATTCATCATCGTCCGACGAATCAGTTGAATTACATACATATATATTAAATGTTTTATCTTACAACAATTTTGACTTCGAAGCTTAAATATTTCTCTGCTTTTTGTGAACAGCTGAAAGTTGTTTTTATTTTTTGACAGCTATCTCAATACAGCTATCCAACTCGTTCAACAAGGTATCTAAAAATCCACCTATCCAAGATACCCTATCCAACACGAGATTGAACGCAGCCAATGGTCAAGTTGAAGTTGGAGATTTTTTAAAGAAAGCGACTGTCAAATGTCAAAACAGATATTAATATCAACTGAAAGTCATATGTTAGTTGTTGTTTGCAAAATCAAGAAGTAAGTTTTAATTTTATACATTTGAAAAGTATTTTCGTTGTTTGTTTGCTAAGGAAATCCGTTAAATCTTTTTGGTCTTTGTCAGGGAAAACGATATCAATTTTTTTTATCTTTGAAAATTAAAAACACCAACTGCTCCTGAAAACAGATTCGTGGCAAAACTTTAAATAATAAACATAACTATTAGTAAACCAATGTAGACGAGACAAGCGCTATTCTTACCTCAAAAAGGTAGCCCCTACCCCTACGGCACAATTTGCTTTCTCCAGCTTTTGTTGAGCTTAAATATTTGTTGACTTAAAATTGTGTGTATCGTCTCGAATTCAGTCATTCGAAAACATTTGTAAAAACGATCGTCATTCCTCACAGAGGCGATAAAACTCGCCATAGTATAGGTTAGGTTATGTTTAGGGGCTGGCTATTGATGACCTTATCGCCACACTTATATCCATGTAGACCCATTGTGATGTCCTAGTATTGAACTTCCCTAAAAAAGTGATTAAACCTATGGATTGTTTTTTTTTTAGCCATTTAGATGTTTTTATGAAGCTGGGCTGCTTCTTTAAGATTATTAAAAAAGTGTCTGCCTAAGAATTTGTTTCTAGTGTATCATAGCGCTTTGCAGTGGCATAAGTTTACTGTGTCTTCTTGTTCTTTTCATCAATGCAACCATTTTCTTTTTAACCAAGGGCCTCATCTTCACTGCTGATGCTGCTACGGCTACTTTTGTTGCTACTCACTGTTCACGAAAAAACTTTGATTAATTTTAAAAATTCCAAACTTTTGCTGTTTAAAAACATTGGAATTTTTTAGATTTACTTGTTAAATTATTTTGTATCGCAGTAAATTAGCAAAAAGCAAAGAAAAAAGACTTGTCTTAACTTTTAGAACTGGTGTAATAGAACGCCGAAAGCTGACGGCATTCTTTTTGACGTATTAGTACGCGAAGGGAGGAGGTGCTTTTTGGCGGTTCCCTCGAACCCCGTTCTGTTTGACCAGGCCTTTAAAGTTGAAGATGACATTTTTTTATTTTAAATTTATTAAAATGCTAAGATATGTTTGGTATAGTAAAATGCTTAAATCGTTTTAGATTAAGAAAAGCATTTTTCTTAACTTAACAATACTTAGCTTAGATTTTTATTTCTGATTTACTTTTTGAAAAAAATATCTACTGTACTTAAGTGACCAGTCATTGAACTCAATCCGAAAATATGTTCGAACAGGAATTTGAATTGCTTAATTATTTTAGCTACGAAATCCAATAGTTTCACTGATTTGTGTTTCAATTTTACACAATTTTAGTGACAGATTTCAATCAGGAATTTTCATTTCGATCATAGAAACTTTGCATGATCGCTATAACCAACTCGTCAAAAGAAGCCTCTGGAAACATAATAAAGCAAATATTTCTTAAAAATAAACACAAACCGACAGTGAATGTCCTTTTGATCTTGCAGTTGTTAATAGATCTGTTTGTTTTCTTTATCAAAAATAAAAAAAAGAAATTTTGCATGATCGCTATAACCAACCTGTCAAAAGAAATTCCAATGATGAAAACCAATGATGGCTATAACTAAGCCTCTAGAAACAGAAAAAAGCAAATAGGTATGTATGTATATCTTAAAAATAGACACAAACTGACAGTGGATTGTCCTTTCAATCTTGCAGTTGTTGATAGATCTGTTTGTTTACTTAATCGAAAATAAAACTGATATTAATGTAATTAAACCAAAATTTAGTAGATATGATGTCATAAGATATGAGATGATTTTTCAACTATCATAACCTATAAAATTCACGAATTTTGAATACATACAAGCACGAACAGTTTGCTAATGATAACTTCCGGTAAAATATACCATTTCAAATAAAACTGACAGAAAACGTCAAATGACTTCTATTTCACAAATTAAAACACCTATTCCACACCAGATGTAGCTGCTATTAATTCGAATATCTACATACGTCATTTCCACACACACCTCATCCGAATCAGAGGAACTTGGTCAAATCGCTGAGTCATGCGCCATCGAAAGGCCTTTCCCCCTATTCATCCATAAAAACCAGATAAACACATGCTACCTCACCACGACCTTGATATCCACGTCAACAGAGAGGGATACAGAAAACAACATCACCACAGAACTCTGAGCTCTGACGGAGTGGTATCGCATCGGTATGGCCTGGCTAGCGCGCCCATCCCACCTCCACTCCAATCATCACTGTAACTGTGGTTTCACTAAACAGAAACACACCAAGCACCTAATGAGCAACAGCACGTTTCCCGTTCAAGTTTTCTCACTAAAAACAATAACAACAAACACGCTACCAGCTAGCATACCATTCATTTCCTTGCCGCAACTCGTGTGCGTATCGCGTGAACGACCAAAGTTCGATTTTGGTGCGATTGAGAGAGAAAAAGCGAGTGTGAGAAAGAGAGCGAGTGAAATGGAATAAATAAATTGGCATGACAGGTCTTTCTCAATGTGTTAGTAGTTTATTTAGTGAGAGGTGTGAGAGGTAAGGCAATCTCGGCACGGGAGTTGTTTTTGTTATGTTATTGTGTTGAAAAGAAGCGTAATTCGCGCGGCAAGCGGCAGTGGAAAGGCAAGGAATCGTCAATGGTCGACGCGGAGGTAGCGGTAGCAGAGAAGCAGCAGCAGTAGAAGTAGAAGCAGAGTGCCAAGTGCCAAGTGAGTGATGTGGTGAGTGGTGACGGTGGTGAGCCCCTTTTTTCTTCAAACGCTCCGCACAGCACATTCGCCGACCCAATTTATTTGTCTATCGTTTTTTGACTCGATTTGTCGCTCTTCTCGCTTGTAGCTCGCAGTGTATTTTGTTGTTGTATAAAAACTGTACAAAACATATTTTTCAATTTGTTAAGTGTTAACATTCCTACCTAAATAAATACATATAGGTATATGTATATTAAAAGAACAACAACAACAGTGGTAGTGCGAACGCGAAGGCAAAATGATAAACGAATCACCCCCAAGCCCAACAACAACAACAACACCAACAGAAAAGACTAAAACTAAAATTAATAAACAACAATTGATTCGGCCCAAGAGCGTCTTATAATTGACGACTACCGCAAAGGAAATCCTCAGTTCTTGAATTACCTACAAAGCCAATAGTCATGCTGTTATAAAAATAAATAACGTTTTTTTTTTTAAATATTTTCAAAAAATATAAAGTTAATTTTTTTTTTGAATTTTCTTTAAAATAAATTATTTTTAATTTTTTAAATTTCGAATTAAATTTTCGAAGTGATTTAACATTAAAAAAACAAAACAAAAATCTGTGATTTTAAACATCAAGATGGTTAATTAATTTTTCTTGATTCGCAAAAGCTGGTTTGCCATAAACACTCAATTACTTTTCAATCTAAATTAAGTAATTTCAACATCGACTTTTAAATAAAAGAAATTTTATTTAATTTCACTCTGACAATAAATAAATAAAAGTATTGATTAAAACTATATAACCTTACAACTTTTTTAAAATAATAACCAAATAAATAAAAAAGAGAAATCTTGCAAAAATGTCAGTTCCATTGGTATTGAGTGTTTTGGATGCCACCGCGCCAACTGTACCTGTGATTGATGAGCACACAGAACATGTAATTAAATTTATAAACATATTTTATTAATTGTTATATATTTCATCATCTATTTGATCATTATTATTCCATTGAATCGCATTTTATTCAATTATTTTTAGGTATGTAGGTATACCTAACATATTTTTACCCACCATACCTACCATATTTTTGTTATTTTTCTTCTTTTTATTTTCCTCTGCTTCGCAGCAAGAACAACCTTGAAGAAGTAAGACCTTCCCCTTAACTTGGGGTGCTTGTGCATTGATTTTGCGCGATACTAGCGACAAATTTGTATAAATAATTTGATAATAGGTATAGAAATAGGAAGGTAGTGGGTACATAGTTTGCGTCTTGCGTGTAGGTTGAGTTATTGCCAGATTTATATTTTTAGAAGAAATGCGTAATTCGGGGATTCTTTTAGGTTGTTGATTTGTTTCTTCTTTTTGTTCGTGTAATATTAAATTATTTATTTCTGAGAATGTGGGATTTTCTTACGAAAGAATTAGGTAGGTAGGTTAAGGTATTTATAAATTGATTTTATGCCCTGATTACATGTGTTTTAGTTTGAATATTTAATAATTCAGGTAGGCAGATAAATGCCAGGTAGATGAAATTTGGTTAATTTGTTAATCAATATTAACCGAGTACAGTTTTTTTTTATTTTAAAATTGAAATGTACTTAGACGCATTTTTAAAAGTCATATATTTGTGCTTTTGTTGTGTAGATCGAAGTAAAGTCTAATTTTGATTGGTTGTTAACACAAAAGTCAATGCCATGCAAGCACATTTTCTGCCAATTAAAAAATATTTCATTGGATTGGTTCATAATGTCAGACAAATTGTGTTAAATTTTTGGTTTGTTTTATTGATTTAAGGTTGAGAGGGGGTTATTTGTAGAACCAGAAAGTTGCTCAAAATTTAAATGAAAGATTGCGTAACTTTCAATTTTCTTTTATTTCGTTTGTGGGTGGGAACAAGTTTTAAATTTGACTAGTACCTCTAACTGGTTTGAGATGGGTTTAAAATGTATTGTTACTCTTATAAAGCGAGTTTACACTGATATTTATTTCAAATGTACGCTTGTTACAAAACAAGCATTTTATACATTTTTTGCTGAAATTGTTTTCATTATTTTAAATACATAGATACATATGTATTTATTTAAGAAGTTATTTATATGCATAAGTTAATTTTTTTAAATTTATATTAAAAATGGAAAGTATTTCATAATCTGAAACTTCATTTGCAATAGTCTGTTGGAAGCCATTTTCCAGGATCTGTCATTTGCTGAGAGAAAACAACAGAAAAGTACATTTTTTCTGTTTCTAAAAATTAGTTCAGAAATTTACATTTTCCATATAAAACTTAAAAAGTTAATTTAGTCAAAAGTGGGCTGTAGGTTTTTGTTTAGGATGTTTTTATTAATTAAAATACACAACATTTCGAAAATTATTAGTTTATTGTTCAATGTTATATTTATGGTGATTACATAATTCGATGAATGAGTAGGGAATGTATTTGGAGTGATTTTTTGACATTTTGATTCCCTCGCAAAATAGGTACTCAAAGGATTCTGTAATCGGTGTCTTTTACTTTAGGGTCAATTTAACTAAAGAATTTACGATAAAAATGCCCACACAAAGAACCATAAGTCCATTTCTTCATAAAAATATCCGATATATTATTTAGAGATAACATAAATTCCATGCACTCTGGAATACTTAAGGCATTTTCTTTTTAAGTAAGGCGCATCACTTAATGACTAAGTATTTTGTGTAATTCTTTTCAATGACGCATGAAATCATAAAAATCATACAAATATTTATTTTAAAATTATCTCGTAAACATTCGCATTACTTTTCATACAAATACTTTATTTACGTAGATAGTTAAACATGAAATCTAAAAAAAAAAAATGTTAAATCGAACAAAACAAATAAAATCGTCCATAATAAATAAAACCCTTACGCACTAAGCCTTTTCGATGACGATATAAAAATAGATGTCCAATGTAAATATGTACATAAATAGATTAATCAATTTTGTTATCGGGATTATACGAAGACCGATCGCTTCGGTTTGTCCACCAGGCTTTAGGTTTAATTATGTTTGTTATTAATTATGTTTTTATGACTTTCCATTGTGACGATGTTTGTTAAGTTCTTAGATATTATCAAACAGATCTTCAGCCATTTAAAGTCCGTTTATAATCGAACATGCCAATTAATATCCGAAGCTATCCGAATAGGTTTGCGTTCCTTTTATGAACAAAACAAAGGAATATCAAATTAAATTACGCACAATGTAAAATAAATAAATTTATGAATTGAAAAATAATTCTCAATTAAATAAGAATCAGAATTCAATGGTTAATTAAAATCAACTCTTTTTGGAATTTGACAGCAAGTTGTATGTAATTGGACCTTGGCCCTTCACTAAATAGACATCAGTTCCAAAAGGTGTCTCAGACACTTTATCTAAATTTAATCTGAACGCAGCCATTTGCTTCCATTCTTTAACCATTGATTACACTTCATCTTAAAACTTAATCTAGGATGTGCCAAATTGTCATTATCAAAAATTGTCACGTTTAAAAGATTATAATTTCCTGTCTAGGTTATTTATTCAGAATATGTAAAACTTAAATTAATTTACATATGTAGAAAGGAAATTGAGATAAGAAAATTTAAATTTTAAACGAATTTGCCCTTATGCATTATAACGAAGCCAAATTATTCTTGTGGTTTATATATTGCGTCATCCAATCTTAATATTCAAGAAAAGACCCTTGACACATTATGTGTACCAATCTACAGGTTGTTATCACAATTTTTAAAATATCACGCGATCACACAATCGAATAAGAAGACATAAGGTAGCTAAAATATCAGAATCAGTACTGTCAAAAAAGAAAACAATCTAATTATAACTTTATGTTGTTCTTCCATCATCTGCAAAACAGAAAAGAATAACAAAAAACAAGTGTATATTTTATTTTTGTTTTTTTCGCCATAAAACTAAAAGTAAACACGCCACACCCACCAAACAATCACGTGGTACAGCCAATTAAAAATAAAAAAGAAAACAAGAGTACTAAAATAATCAACCTTCAACAAAACAAGCCTATCAAATAAGAAATTTCAAAAATGTATTACCTATAGTTGTTATTGTTTTAAAAATAATATACATACATAGACTTCATCCAAATCATTATCACTATGTAGAACGTGACAATGGCTATAACAAACGTGTTTACGCAGCTGTCATATCCAGCTCCAGCTCCAGCTCCATCTACAGTTCCAGCCCATACTAAAGAAAAGATTTCCAACATGTGCTTAACATGTGAGTCTATTTTATTGAGACAGCTTGTGCGTCACTCAATATAGATTCTTATAAAATAAAATAGAGATAAGAGCAATGGTGGATTTTGTTTAAGTTGAAAATAAATATCACAACGACAGTGCGCAAATAATGGAAAATTTTTGCTAATTAGCCTATCAATTTGAAATGAGATCGTTAACCTTATTTTCCATTATAGCCATTGAGCATATAATGTTTGTGCGGTTGTGGCCACAGCCATGAGACTGGTTTGTTTTATTTTATAGCTTTGTTGCTGATAAGGCGACATTTTTCTTGATTCATATATTTTTAAATAAGAAATTAAAAATGCAAGCTTAGGAATAAACAAAACACGGCACGTGCGTTTAATTTGTTGTATTTTTTAAACTTTTGACTTTTGACGTTTAACCAATAATAATCAAATGACATTATCCTTTGTCGTGCATCTGTCATCTAATTCGTATCACAAATAATAAATTTTGACAGGTGTTTACCTGATTGATTGTTTTGAGGTTGGGTTTATCAATTCTCAAACAAAAAAATGTTATTGATGCAAAATAAAATAAATAAGTTCATTGCTGCCATAAAATTTCACAAAACAATATTTATTAATAACAAAATAATATTCTTTGTTGATATTTATACATCTTAAATAGGTATAAGTATATAAATTCGAAACAAAGAAAATTTAACCAAAACACGGTGAAATAGGCACATATAATGTAATTTATCTAATCAAATACATTTTTTATTTTCGAAATTAGCTTCAAAACAAAAATTTATTGCTATGCATTTTATTTGTGTATACATATATACCTGCCTGCCTTTATAAATTATTAAAAAAATTCCAGCTTAGGTAAATGACAATTCAAATGTCAAATAAAAGCAATGTCATTATAGAACAAAGCCCTATCGTCTAAATTCAAATGTAAACACCTACACAGGTTGTGGACGATAGCTAAAAAACACTTGAGCGCGTGCAGCCATAAATGCAACCGAAATAGGTACCTATACAATAAAAAAAAATCTAAAAACTTTATAGCAGCACTTGCTTTCAAGTGAGTTATAAAAATAAAATAGAACCTCATCAGAACATCAGAAATTTCTAAAAATTAAGAAAAAAATCATGATACACAAAAAACAAATAAAGTTGCTAATTGTATCAGAAAGACGCAAATGAACTAATAAAAATATGTAAACAAAAACTCGCAGAATAATATTTACTGTGTACCTATCTTATTTTTAATGTAATAATAGAAAACAAAAGAAAAAGAAACAGATACAAAATCTACCCGATGCCAAGTGCTATCGTTACATAATTTGTTGACAGGTAGTTTAGATTTAGATTTTTAGTTTTATAATTACATATTTGTTTGTTTATTTAAAAAAGAAAATATGTCGTGAAAGATGCACGGCAACGACGCACAACGACAGCAGTGACGCCAGGAAACTACTGTTACCCACTTTGTAGTGAAGGAAAATCTCACTTCCTATCATTTGCGTGCTATAAAAAGGCGTGTTCATAGGAGAGAGAGTTTTCTGGCACGTTTTATTTGTTTTCGCTATAAAATTGTAAATATAATAATAGAACTAAGAATAATTTGTTATTTTGTAAAATCTAAGGCACATGTCATATTTTGGCATTTTCCCATAAAATATACACAAAACAATTTAGATGTATGTTATGTATATGAGGATAAGTGAAAGTTTATAAGACTTTCTAAAATCACATTTAACATCTTATCCAAATTAATGAAGATATTTTCAAGGTGTTTAAAATAAATTCAATGAAATGTCAGATGATTATTTCAATCAGGTCAATCAAAACACTTCGTAAGTTGTTTATTTTTATGAACATGTCTAAATTGGAAATATTTGACGTTTAAAGATAACTTGGAAATGGAATTCATGATGTTATGGCTGCCTTTTGAAAAATTGACATTTGACATTTCATTTATTTAGAATATTATTGTGTGTTAGCCATGAAAAGAACACACAAACCGCTGCTGTTCAAAGCAAATTTGTGTTGAAAATAAAGAAATCGTTAACCTCATGACGTTTTTGAATTTGATTTCAAAAATATTTAAATAAAAATGTCAGTTTCAACAATGTGAATATTTTGACATTTGTTAATAAATTTATAGGAAGAAAAAGAGAGATATTGTTAAATATGAACAATGTCATTGGATTGGTGGTTAATAAAGTAATAAATTCTGATTTATTTTTTGAATAATTTCCTCTGATATTTAATTTATACAAAAATATTCGATTTATTTTTGGACTTCAGATCACATTTAAGTCACGTTTGTTTATACAATAAATATCAGTTCCACTATCAATTTGTTTTGGATTGACTATAATGACGTTTCTTCTTCAGATAATAATAATTAAACTTGTTTGTTTTTATGTTAATAAACACACAAACATATCTACGTATATTTAAAGTCAAGATATTTATTTATTTATTATGTATGTCAAAATGATATGAAATAAATTTCCACTCTTGACAGAAGACAAATAAGATTTGTATTTATTTTGATTTTCTTTCTTTAAATTCAACAAATAATTGAAAGTCATTTTCACAAGTGAGCCAGTTAGTTGATATAATTTAAGACAAATAAATGGTGAAATGTCACTTGTCAAAATCCGATACATAAAAAGAACACATAAAGAAAGTGTCATAATGATGTAGGCACATATGAAACAAAAATACCACGTGACTTAATGCTTTAAAATACCTAGTAATCTATTTTAAGCTTTTTTGTCCTTACATAAAATTTTCATCCCTTTTAACCTTTAACAACCCTTAAACATCACAGCAAAGATGAAGTATCAGAATTATGTACTTGTACATAAATTCGCCAAAACAGAAAGGGGTAAAAATGCAGACACATTGCAACCTCTCAACTGTCAACGTTAACCGAGAAGAACTTTGTACAGCGCAGTTGCAATTTACGTCACTATAGTTACAACACAAAGAATATTATATTTTATTTTTATTTTAGAAGCAGCAAATTAAATTTAAATTAAACTAAAAATTTGTTGTTTGTAGCTATCGGTATAACAGACAATTCTTATAGCCAGTGTTATTTTTGTCTTGTTTAGGTTTTAGTATTTTTTGAATATTATTACCATTTAGACATTAGACATTTTTTGGTCTTGAGTGAGGTGTTTTGTGGATTGTGTCGTTTTGGACATTTAAATATTTGTTTTGTACATATAATTGAGTAGTGTTTAATAAGAAAATGGAAAACACTTATAGTTAAATTAAATATTTTAAAAAGCAAATGCGAACTTTAGCTTTGCGATTTAATTATTATTTTCGATTGAGTAGCAAAGTTCAGGATGAATTATTGTTAAATAAACGTTTTTGTATGAAGAAACAAGTTATTTCTTCGCTTGACGACAAAGCAATTAAGGTAAATAAATTATTTAAAAAAATAAAATCAAAACCGATGATGAATGATGATGATGTAGATAGAGACTTTTTGTAAATTGATTAGACTTTGTTTTGCTATAATTTAAAAAAGGGCGTATTTGTATAGATTTTACTCATATTAATTGTTTGACAGGTGTAGCGATATAAAGATATGGATAAGGCTTGTCATGCTGTTAAATTTGTATGTTATTGAGTATGAAAACTTTTAACTTTGAAATAATAAATTAAATTCTACAATTTATTTGATATTTAATTGTTTTTTTTTTCGTTGTATTCCAAATATAATTATAAAAACAAAAATCTTTAAACGAATACAAGAAGAATGTTGCCAAAACCCCTTACTATTTTCTTTATTTAATAAATAAAAAGTTGTTTTTAAGTTTAAAATTGGTTGTAATTGTAAAGCATATCCACGCCCAATTTAAATATTTTGAAGTATTAAAGGATGTGTCTAGACACGCGACCTATGACACTACATCCTATTCCTTGTTGAAGTACTGTTCGTTGACCCTTGCAAAGAAGAGAGATATTCATAGGCTAATGATTTTTTACCACATTTTTAAAATAATTTGTTAAGTTTATAAGATAATAAAAACGAACGTTAAATAGTTTAGTTGTTCAAATTAATAATATTCATACAGTTTAAAGTTTAAACCATCACTATATACTTATAAAATAATGATTATACTGAATTCAACCCAAAATTCGGTTAACGAGCAGGAATAAACATTCCGAGTAAACTTAACGAAATTAAAAATTGAAATTGAACTATTTAAACTTTGGTACGAAATCTAAAAAATCTTACCTACTAAATCTAAAACTAAATCAAAATTAAATTAGAGCATAACAAAACCTAACGACACAAAATGGCTACTTATGTATATACTATAGTGGAATTCATGTGTGATTTGTTATGTTTCGTTAAAATTTTTGCAAAACTGATTACAGTCGCTTGATGCTTAATTAAATTTGACAATTCAAAGAATATAAAGTAGAATGCAGAGCCCAAATGCACAGAATTTTGAACCATTTCAATTGTTTATTCTACCAGCAAAACAGAATCCCTTTTTTAAAACAAATAAAATGTCACTAATTTTCGTTAGGTTTTTGACATTAGTTTATTATTGCTTTAGCTATTATTGTTGGAATTTCATGCTTTTAACTGAAGCCGTCTTTACTTTGTCCATGTATAACAATTATACTAAATCGTTTTTCAATAATAAGTTGTTTAATTTTGAACAGTCCGCTTTTAAGGCAACTGTCACTTTTGAAATTGTCAATATTTGACAAGTACAATCTATGAAATTAATGAAAAATGAACTCTACATACCACAATAATACATTTAAATTGTTTAAGTTCGTGAAGACAACGGTGAACATTTTTTAGCCACAGTTTGCAATTTCCAAGAAAAACTTCTTTAGGGGCCACCTGGATGACAAAGTCTATGCCAATGTTTCACAACCTAAAACCTTAAAGATGGAATTCGTAAAGTTATCGATGACATATTATGTACAGCTGCAAATGCGCGAATCGGTCATCGAAAATTCTATGAAAAGTATATAATGATGCAACCGTGGCAGTTTTGCTGATATCATTTTTTTTTTCTCTATAAGCATATTTTTCTCCTTACAATAAAATACACATTCATTATTGATTTCTTTTAATCGATATGTCAAATCAAATGTCTATGTTTTGTCATGTTTTCGTTCATTTGTTTTTTTAGAAAGTGATCTCAAAGTCAACGACAGCTAACTAAAATTACTTGTCATTATGACATTTCTGAAACTGACCATGCATTCATTCATAAAGCATGAATACGCTATCAGTCTGCAAGCTTTTTTTTATTTTTGTTGTTCTCAAAATTAAAAAAACAGATCAAAGTTCAATTTATTATTATAGGAAGAAGTTATAATAAATTGAAGGCACAATAACCTTCATTCGTTGTTTGTGTGTCAAATTCATATCGGACTTTTACCAGACAGTTTATCTACAAACCGTCTGAATAATGATTATTAAATTAATCACTCTTTCTTAAATTAAACAATTTTCTGCATAGTTGGACAATTCTCCTAAGGGTATGCAACATTTTTCTGACACGTACAGTACATCCGCCATGCCTACACGATTGATAGCAAAAATTCTGGCGGCAAAATTTCAAAAGCTAAATTTTCCTGCTGACTTGAAACTTTTATTTTGCAGTTATGCAAAATTTTGATAACTTGATCATGAATTTACAACACTTTGATGTTCGAAAGCCCTTATCTATCCGTAATAGATTTGCTTGGCAAGCTTGCCCTTAATTAATGCAAAATAAATGCAATTAAATAACAAATTCAAGATTGCAACGTATGTAGGTAGAAATAGAAATTAATTAAAAAAAAGCAGCGAATTCTTACGTGACTTCTATTGAAATCCAATGCAATTGAATAGTTTGAAAATGTAACTGATTTAATATTTTTCCAGTTAGAAGATTAGTTGTTTATAAGTTGTCTGAGGAGGGAGATTTTCATTTTAAACATTTTCCCCGCATATTTCACTTTTGATTTGTTCTGTCTTAAAAATGCTAACCTTTAAAAATTCTTATACTTATGTGTTGTTTTTATTTTTGATCTTACAGTGCAATGCAGTCGCCAACAATGTCATTCAGCGAGCTGGTGAGCCATCTGTCGTTACCTCACCAACTGAGGAATGCATTCCATCGCCCAGAACGTTTACCGTTCAAGTGTCCAAGCCCCTTGAGTCTAACGAGCATATGGGGCTTACTGGGGACTCGTTCGAGTTGGGATCATGGGATCCCTTGCGTAGTGTCCAGTTGACACAAGTTACCCCAACCATTTGGAATGGTGTTGTGTATTTGAGCAGCCCCGGAAAGGTGCAATATCGTTACTTTGTGTATAGCCTGGATTCGTTGGGACGCATTCAGATCAAGCGTTGGGAAGCCTATGTTGAGCCGAGAAATATGCGAACTTGTAACGGAAATTGCATGAGAATGGATAGTTTTGGTGAAATTGACGGTGAAAAGAAGATTGCCAGGGGCTGGTTGACCAACGAAACTATCGTTCAGCTGAAATTCCTCAATCAAGTGTTTTCGTTTGAGGGTTTTGCACCGGAGAGGGTTTATTTGAAGTTGGTTAGCTTGGAAAACAAGAATGACCTACCCAATTATAACGAAAGTCTTAATAATGCTGAGGTTGTGAACATGAAGTATGGTCGAAGTGTCTTCGAGAGGCAGTCAGATCTGGGAACGCTCTACAAGCTGGGAGATATTGTGCTCTTCCAATTGTCAATTCCCTTGGGGCAAGAACACGAGATGTACGCTTTGGTTTTGCATTCCGAGGATCGTCAGCCATTGGGTCATGCTCCGATACTGCTGTCAAAATTGCAAGAGAACGATGGAAAGTTAGAGTTGAATGTCACCAGTCCCGACTCTGGTTCGATGATTGCCAGTGCTAAGATTTCATATTTGATCGTGAGACCCTTGCCGGGTATACGGATGAATTTCCGCACAAGCTACGCCTACACCTGGAAGCCCAAATGGGACAAGCTGCTGGTCGGCCACAGAGGTAACGGTATTAGTTTTGCACTTGACGGAGCCCCTATCACCGAGAATACCATAGCTTCGTATAAGCAGGCCTACGAAGTCAACGTTGATATGATCGAGATCGATGTCCACATAACTGAGGATCTTGTGCCCGTGATCTATCACGATTACAAGTTCTTCACCGCTCCTAATGGAACCCGTCCAAAGTCCAAGGATGACTTGGTTCAGGTGTACATAAAAGACATTCGTTACAGTCAGCTGAAGGACATGCGGATATTCCGCGTGATCGGCGATGAAATCCGGGAATATTTATCGCATAACGAGGAAGAACGTGTGGAGCACCGTTTGTTCCCAACTCTGGAAGAACTCTTCCAAGAGTTGCCATTGGGCTTGGCCATCAATATTGAAGTCAAGTGGCCACAAACTCATATCGATGGTGTGCTTGAGGCAGAACAAGTTGTAGATAAGAACCTCTTTGTCGATATGATTCTTTTGACAACTTTGCGTTATGGTTGCGGACGAATGTTGATCTTCTCATCGTTTGACGCCGATATTTGCGCCATGGTGCGTTTAAAGCAAAATATGTTACCTGTGATGTTCCTGACTCAAGGATCTACCAACAAATGGCAAGCTTACGAGGACCCTCGTTGTAATAGTATTGAGGCAGCTGTCAATAATGCTCAGACATTTGAGCTTACCGGCATTGCACCCTACTCCGAAGACATTCTCAAGGACCATCAAATGGTCCGCTTAGCCACTGATCTTGGACAAAAAGTATTCCTCTGGGGCTATGATATTAACTCGCTGGAACGAGTTCAATTCTTCGAAGCAGCCGGTGTGACTGCGAATATTTTTGATCGTGCGGACTTAATAGTCCCAAAGGAACGAACCGCTGGCGTGTTCAACAATCCTGAGACGATAGAGTATTTTAGAGGCCAGTGTCCGTTGTGAAATCGTTTATTTTCTAAATAATTTATTATACAAAAATATTATATTTTTACTTTAACTTTAAGTTTAATCTCATAAGTCAAATTAAAAAAAAAAAAAAGATTCAAAATTCATGTTTGACGATAATTATACAAAAAGAATGTCACATTTAATCTTAACAAAAACAAAAATATCTTCATAATATGTATAACAACTATAAGCCTCTTTTGCTTATACGCTTTTTAAATTAAAAACAATTATTGACACTTTCATGGAATTATGTAGCGACAGGAAAATAAAAAATTAAGAAATTAAAAATTTGTGTGATATATTTTCCTTTATATTATTTGCCGTGCTGAATGCCAAAAAGAAAATATTGTATCTTGAAAAAAAGGCTCAATTATTGTTCAGTTGCTGAATTTATTATAATATGCAATCAATTGAAAAAGAAAAAGGATAATAATTAATTTTAACATTTAATTTTAACTAAGAAAAAATGATAAAAAGAATCTAGTTTTTAAGAAAATCTTTTTAAAAAACCAAATACACATTAATAAAAAATACACAGTTTCACTTTTCTTCTGTTCGTAAAAGATTAAAAAAGAAAAAAAAAAAAACAAACAAAAATAAATAAATTTTCTTCAGTAAAATATTTATTAATACATAACAAGAAAAAGAAATAAAAGAAAAGAAAATAAGACATCAAAATAAAATATAACAATATCAAAGAAACTTCAAAGAAAAACTTTGTTTTAATTATGGAATTTTCAAAACCAATTGTATTGATGTAAAAATATCAGATAGAAGTTAATTAAATTTAATGAATATTTCATTTTATTAATTACTACTATCAATAGTAACTTAGCTTTGATGTTGATTCCAGCAAAACAAACTTAATTGTTTGAATTAGAATTTCAAATGTTGTTTTTGATAAAAGAAAAGGTTGGGAAAAATAAGATATACATATGTGTATGTATATATAATTTTAATGTGGCTTAGATAAGTGTAGTGAGAAAGAAAATCTAAAGCTGAAGCTATAACACAGAAGAGATAAACATACACTTACTCATTGCACATTACATAATGCTTAATACTATTTTGATGATATAATAATAATTATTAAAATAAAATCATTTCGATTCAAGTTTCATATTAATAACACAAAGTGTAGTTTCTAGGAAAAAAAGTAAGTATACGCCATAGTGTACCAAATTTGAAAACAGGTTAAATTAAAACATTTCTGTTATACAGTTATAGGAAATGTAACTCAGATAAGGTGAAACATAACTAAAACAACAACAATACATACGTACATAAAAATGGTTCTTATCGTCTTTACTTTAGGTAGTTGAAAAAATTGTTTGTATAAAGTCACAAAATCCTTTAAAAATGTATTCATTAAATTATTTTGGTCATTATGATATGATATGATATTTTGTAGGTACTTTTAAAAAATAAGTTGGGATCAGGAATATGGATCCGAATTTCACTTAAGACTAAAAAGTATTTACATGAGAAATATTGTAATTTTGTTAGTAAAATTGTTATACTTAACAATGGCGGATCCAAAGGGGGAGGGGGGGGGGGTAGGTCGTAGGGATCATGAGATTATAAACTTCCCATAGGAAGTTATTGTAATGGATTCGATTTGTCGAATTGAAAATTTTGACATTTCTCGACGTTTCAAGGTCCCTAGAGTCGAAATAAAAGATTTTTAGAAAGATGTCTGTGCGTGCGTGTGTACGTACATACGTTCGTACGTCCGTACGTTCACGACGTTTTTTTCGTCGTCCATAGCTCAAGAACCAGAAGAGATATCGACTTCAAATAAATTTTGTTATACAGATAAGAAGGCAGAAAGATGCAGAAAGGGCTCTCAAGAAAATTGCGTGGGTGGTTTTTTTAAAAAAAGTTTAAAAAAAATAGTGAAAATGTTGGTTAAACCAAAATGGGTTGGGGTCAAAATTCTGCCGGGGTCAAAATTCTTTTGTCAAAATTCTGCTTTCAAAATTCTGCTTTTCAAAATTCTGCTTTCAAAATTCTGCTTTTCAGAATTCTGTTTTTCAAAATTCTGCGCGCGCTTTTTAACATTTTCCAAACCTTATTTTTATTATATCCAGAATTTTGTAAAATTATCCTCTCGCTTGCATAAGCGAGATGTTTAGACGCAATTAATTTTTGCTCTCTTAACTTAGTCAGGGCCTTAGACAATAGTTAGTGTCTTTTCTTATCCCTTCGTGATACTGTGTTATTAATCTCTCCACTTTAACGTAATTTGCTTTTCGTTTTTTAATTGTTGTTATTATTTTTTGTTTACATTTTGTTTTTGTTGTTGTTATTTTTGCTCTATTTTCAGTTATTGTTTATAATTATTAAAAGACGAAATTTTGATTTTTTTTGTTAAAATTGAAACAAAAACCATGTTAAATTGACTTTTCCGTTAATATATATACTATTAAAAAAAAGCAGAATTAGCAGAATTTTTTTTTTAATATAAATTTCCAGAATTTTGAAAAGCAGAATTTTGAAAAGCAGAATTTTGTAAACCAGACAAAAAAAAAGCAGAATTTTGAAGCCAGAATTTTGACCCGATCCCACCCAAAATATCTCACGAACCAATGACGCTAGAGACTTGAATTAAATTTTATATAATATATTGTAACGTGATACCAAACAAATATATTTTTGGAAAAAATTCCAATTAACGGTTTTTTTATAAATCAAAAAACTGAAAAAAAATTTGTCACCTCGAAAATTTTAAGAAAGAAATGATTTTATCTCCAAAATAATTTTGTGCAACGAAAAATAACGTTTTTAACATCTGGTAAAATTTTTGAGAAAAATCAAATTGACAGTTTTTTAGAAAAAATAAAAACCTAAAAAAACATTACTCAAAGTTAGTAAAAATTGAATTTCGACTCAAATATCTTTTCAAAAATTTGAGAGTATTGCTTTTAACTAATTTTAACTTATAAGAAATATTGTTTTTAACATTCAGTAAAATTTTGAAAAAAATCGAATTGACAGTTTTTTTTACAAAAAACTAAAAACCTAAAAAAAAATTAACAAAAGTTGGTAAAAATTGATTTTCGACTTAAATATCTTTTGAAAACTTTGAGATATTGGCTTAAGTCTAATTTTATCTTATGACAAATATTGTTTTCAACATTCAGTAAAATTTTGAGAAAAATCGAATTGACAATTTTCTTACAAAAAATAAAACCTAAAAAAAAATTGATAAAAGTTGGTAGAAATAGATTTTCGACACTGTTCTTTTTTAAAATTAAAAATATTAGCTTTAAATAAATTTTATCTTATAAGAAATATTGTTTTGAACATTCGATAAAATTTTGAGAAAAATCAAACTGGCAGTTTTTAACAAAAAATAAATATGTACCTTAAAAAAGCATTACGAAAAGTTCGTAAAAATTGATTTTCGACTCAAATATCTTTTTTAAAATTAAAAATATTGGCTTCAAACTAATTTTACTAACAGAAAATATAATTTTAGACAATCAGTAAATTTTTATTAAAATCCAACACTCAATTTTTTCATAAAAAAAATAAAATCTACAAAAAATAGTACGCAAATTTGGTAAAAAATGATGTTTGGTTCTCGATATCTCGTGAAAATTTTCATTCATCCAATTTCTATTTGTTTATTTAAGAAATAAAAAATTTTAATAAATGCTACCAAAATTGGTAAAAATTGGTTTTCACCTAAAAATCTAGTTAACAAAATCTGATTTTGAAATCAAAATATTTCATTAGATGCAAAATATTATTGGTAATTTTTAAATTTTTAAGAAACAAAACACGAAACCCTACCAACTTTTAAGCAAGACAAATCGAGAGACGGGATGGGAAGTTATCAGTGTGAGTCGCATCCCAGCCTCTTTTTTTGTTTTAATTTCCTCGAATTCAAAACTTATCGTATAGCGTTAATGGATATGACCCCCCCTTATATTTTTAATTATTTATTTTCTATAAATGAAAATAAAACTGGTCAAGAACATAATATGAATCTGAAATCCAGCTCTTTTCCAATCGCTCAGCAAAAATGTATCAACTTTTGACCAATTAACAATCCTGGGGGGGGGGGGGTGTCATATGAGCCATAAAGCTAAAGTTGTATAAGTGGGAATTCCATATAAAGATTTGTTAGTAATTTAGCGATATTTACCAAAAAGCGGTTTACTGTGAAAAACAACTAAAATCTTTGTTTTCACACAATTTACAATTTGGAAAAACTTAAGTAATGCTTTAAATTATTTTAAAAACTTTTTTCTCAGAAAAAGAGCAAATATTCAGGTTCTAAAGAAATAACCTTGAATAAGAGATCATCAATTTGATATAAAATTGCTTTTAGAGACTCGTCTTCAATTCTATATCATTTTTTGACGCACATATAAATAGTTTAAGGTTTTCTTAAAGAGTTTTTTTTTCATACAAAACTTTGGTATTCTATAAAATACAAACACTTTTAAGATCTTAAAAAAAATTAAAGAAATCTACTTTTCGAAGTCAATTTGCTTTGGGTGCTCTAGAACTGAGATTTAAACACGAATTTCAAGAATATACATTTTCCAAAAACTGCAAAAGTAACACTTACGTTAACTAGCATAAAATGCACAATAAACAAACGATTGTATTTAAGCTCATAACTATGGCATATTTATGTTATTTAAATAATGTCAGCCTCCTTTAGAGAACATTAAAGAACGTTTTTAAGCGGTGCTCAAAAGCTTATCTTTAAGTTAAGAGTGTGAACCCCCCCTGATTGAAAGTCTGGATCCGCTCTTGTGTTCAAATTGATTCTACCAGAGAGATGAAGGTGTATCTAAGTTGCAAAACCAACAGTACCAAACATGTATAACCTTGCTGTTTTTGCTTATTAAAACGACTTGGAAATACAAAAAAAGATTCTGGGATGTGACCCACACTGATAACTTCCCATCCCGTCTGTCGATTTGTCTTGCTTAAGAGTTTGTAGGTTTTCGTGTTTTGTTAAAAAATTTGTCAGTTGAATTATTCTTGAAAATTTTAAAATAACTAACAATATTTTAAATATAATGAAATAGTTTAGTTTCAAAATCTAGTTTTGTTAAATAGATTTTTATTCGAAAATAAATTCTTACCAATTTTAGTAGCATTTCTTAAAAGTTTTATTTCTTATATAAACAAATACAAATTGGATGAATGAAATTAATTTGAAGTCAATATCTCAATTTAAAAAAAAAAATTTGAGTCGAAAATCAATTTTTACCAATTTTTATAAATTTTTTTTAGGTTTTTATTTTTTATAAAAAAATTATGTCAAAATCGATTTTTCTCAAAATTTTACAAGATGTTAAAAACGTTATTTTTCAACATTTATTTGAAGTCGATATCTCTTCTGGTTCTTGAGCTATGGACGACGAAAAAAATTCCGTAGGGAAGTACGGACGTATGAACGTACGTACACACGCAAGCACAGACATCTCTCTAAAAATCTTTTATTTCGACCTTGAAACGTCGAGAAATGTCAAAATTTTCAATTCGACAAATCGGACCCATTACCATAACTTCCTATAGAAAGTTAATAAAGGGAATTGGGATGCAAATCACACTGAAGACTTAAGATTCATTGGCGCCCCTTCAACCTTGCGCCTAAAATTTTATTTAAGATCAATAAAACAAATATTTAAGCTATTATCTGTAGAGTTATTCGAGACATTACACCAATTCAAAGACAAATAAAAACGGGGTTTTTAAGGCTAAGTTAAAACACACCATGTTCCTTAAAAATAAATTGTATGATGGTATTTCAAAGTACAAAATCTATATCTTCTAAATACAGTTTAATCATTTTAGCTTGTTACTTAGCTTTCGCAATTTTAAATACATAGTTGTGTGATGATATCCCATTTGTCATTATTGTCTTCATTTGAAGGTTTTGAAAAACGTTGAATGTAATTCCCTCATGTTTTTAAATAATTCGTTTAAGAGTTAATTTTTAGTGCTAATTCCGATTCCAAACGGCAATTGTGTATACATATGTAAATGTGCTCAAGCACTGAAATACCATTATTTTTTTATTTCTTACAATATGTTCAAAAACATTGGTGTTAAGATTACGAATTCACAATAAAACCAAAAATTGTATTTATACCGTTTTGAGATTTTCTGTCTAAAACCTTTTTAGCATAAATTCAGGCGTGAGGACTTCATCTAAAGAGTATTTTATGAAAAACAGCTAATATATTGAACATTTTTAAATGGTCTATTGAAAGTAGGGATTATAGGTTTAGGAAATCATCACTAATTTTATTGAAAAAAAAACTACTTCATATATTTAAATAGCTAAAAAAGTTTCTAATTTAAGTTTTTTTTGGAATTATTAAAGGTTGGGCCTGAAAAATCTGAGTTGATGGATTGAATTTGAAGTCGGATTCAAAGTAACGCCATCAAAAACCATAGAAAAGTATAATTTTATTGCCACCTACATTACTTTTAGTTGACCAGTATAAGTAAGCATTATATGTTCGTTTGATAAGTACGAGTAAGATCAATCAAATTTTTCACTTTTTACTAATTGTCACAATACAAAAAAAAACCCTGAATTTCTTCGAAAGTCTTTGTTTGAATATCTGAATGTTCTTATCTAAAAGAATGAAATTAATTTAAAGTCAATATCTCTGACGGTTCTTGCACACGAATTTGGGACCTCTAAACTTGATGAAATGTCAAAATTTGCAATTCCCCAATTCGGATTTAAATTATTACCAATATCGTTAGTTTAAAAACCAAGTTTAAAAAACCAAGTATTTTTCCTAGCAAATTATGATCATATTTTACTAAATGTTAACAGATCATAAAATTTAAAATTGTATGACTTAAATCTTAAATTTTGTTCTATCCCATTACCCGATATAAAAATATTATTTTCCCAGCCTAGAGACGAGGTTAGGGGGTTAACTGGCACATGTGATTGATTCCATGTTCAATTCAAGTAGTATTGGAAGGGATCAATTCTAATATCCACAAAACTCCGAAACTCTTCCTAATTTTTAGAAATGATCTTTTGTCTGAAACTTCTAACCTACTTAATTGTTTCGCTGATGACAGTACCCTCAGCTTTCCATATTCGTTTTTATATTCTCATCCTTGTTCTTCGGACGTGGACTGCCAATGGCAGGGTATGATAAGCTCATTAAATTCTGAACTTGACAGCATTGTCCAATGGGGAATCAAAAAACCGTGTAGAATTTAATGCTTCAAAAACTCTGCTAAGTTTTTAGGTTTTCTGTGATGATGCAAGAAGTTTTTTAACCCTTCTGATCTGGCTATAATTTATAAAGCCTATGTTTGAGTAAAACTTCCATATCTGGGCAGGTGCTAGAATAACCCACTTGAGTCTCTTGGACAGAATTCAAAGGAGAGCTTTAAAAATGATAGGTGACCAATGTATAACTGAAACTTTTGCATAGCTTGAACACCTTCGTAAGGTTTCTTGTCTATCATTATTATATCGCTATTTTCACAAAAAATGCTCTAGTGAAATAGCCAGTTGCATTCCTCCCCCAAACAATTCAAGCGTAATACTCCTACTTCTAGGAATGCGCACCAGTGTACCCTTGAGCGTATTGTGAAGTACAAAAATTCGCTCTACGCGGATGTTACCAGAATCAATATTTCAAAATCAATGTGAATCAGTATGTCCTTTGCAATTATATCTTACTTTCCTAATTACTCACACTGTGTTAAATCATAATAAGGGTATTCATATTCCCTTGAGTGCAAGCACAATATAAAAAAAATGCCTAATAATCCATTTTTAAATCCTAACTTCCAACTTGCCCAAACAATGAAAGAAAAACTCGATATTAATTTTTAATTAAATAAAAGTACGTATACGCCACAGTGCACCAAAAATAAAAAGCTGCAATTTCATCAATCAAGATTGATATTATTTAATACGCCAAGTGTGAAATCAAACTGAGACTGTTATTGAGCTCACAAGCAGTAAACTTGAGATGAACTATAGCTTTAACTAGGGAAGAATTAAAGTTTTTCAAAGATACATTTTTTTACATTTAAAATAAAAGCGTAAATTTACGTAAATTTGTTGAAAAAAAAACATGGTATGAAAGTCTATAAATATGATCTGAGAACCTTGCTTCTCATATAAGACTAAGAATTAGGTTCTGCATATTCCTTTTACTGGGAAAAATCTGATAATCTGACTGGAGACAAAATTAAAAGTAATGATAATGACTCATGGAATCTGTTTTTGATTTTACTGGAGAGATTAAAAGAATTTTTTGAAATCAATTAAAATGCTGAAATACTGAAAATAAATGTGATTGTTTTTCAATTTCAATTAAACACGATCTTTTAAGAAAATATTATATGTATAGGTACATATGTATGTAGGTATCAAAATTGCAAATGCTTTGTTATGACCGCAAAATTTACACCAGCTTTAAAAGTTACAGCTATTATTTTTTCTAGCATTTATATTTAACTATCTACATGTGTATGTATCATTTATTAAAGAAAAACAATTAAACAGTGATGACAAATAATTTTAATTATTCTTACCTACTTGCGTGACTTATTGTTTGTATCTTTAATAAGATTTCTTTGTGTCGAAATGAGAATGACTTTTCATTGACAACTTTGTCTTTGTCTTTAAATAAACAATAGTTATTATCAATCATCAGTTGTCGTCAATTCTAAAAAACTTATCACTAATAACTTCCCATAACGTCTGTCGATTTGTCTTGTTTAAAAGTTTGTAGGTTTTCGTGTTTTGTTAAAAAAGTTCTCATTTAAATTATTCTTAAAAATTTAAAAACTACCAATAATATTTTGCATATATAGATAATGAAATTAATTTTTTGTTAACGAGATTTTTAGTCGAAAACCAATTTTTACCAATTTAAGTAGCATTTCTTAAACAAAAATTATTTCTTATACAAACAAATACAAATTGGATGAATGAAATTAATTTGAAGTCAATATCTTCTATTGTTCACGAGATATCGACAACCGAACATCAATTTTTACCAATTTTGCGTATCTACTATTTTTTGTAGATTTAATTTTTTTATGAAAAAACTGACTGTTGAATTTTTATAAAAAATCTACTGAACGTTGAAAAAATATTTTCTGTGAGATAAAATAAGTTTGAAGCCAATATTTTTAATTTTTGAAAAGATATTTGAGTCGAAAGTAAATTTTTACTAAACTTTAGTATTATTTTTTTTTTAGGTTTTTATTTTTTGTAAAAAAACTGCCAATTCGATTTTTCTCAAAATTTTACCGAATATTGAAAACAATATCTCATGAACCAATGACCCTAGAGACTTGAATTAAATTGTATATTATATATTGTAACGTGATACAAAACAAATATATTTTTGGAAAAAAATATGCAAAAAAATTGAAAAAAAAATTGTCACCTCGAAAATTTTACGAATAAAAAATGATTTTATCTCCAAAACAATTTTGTGCAACAAGGAATAATATTTTTGACATCTGGTCAAATTTTGAGAAAAATCAAATAGAAAGTTTTTTTTTTATAAAAAAATAAAAACCTAAAAAAAAACAGTAATAAAAGTTGGTAAACATTGATTTTCGACTCAAATATCTTTTCAAAACTTTGAGATATTGGCTTGAAACTACTTTTATGTTTAAAAAAATATTGTTTTCAACATTCTGTAAAATTTTGAAAAAAATCGAATTAATAGTTTTTTTTACAAAAAATTAAAAACCTAAAAAAAATTTAACAAAAGTTGGTAAAAATTGTTTTTCGACTTAAATATCTTTTCAAAATTTTGAGATAATAGTTTGAAACTACTTTTATCTTTCAAAAAAAATTGTTTTCAACATTCAGGAAAATTTTGAAAAAATCGAATTAATAGTTTTTCTTACAAAAAATTAAAAACCTAAAAAAAATTAACAAAAGTTGGTAATAATTAATTTTTGGCTCAAATAGCTTTTCAAAATTTTGAGATTATGGCTTCTAACTAATTTTAACTCATAAAAAATATTGTTTTCAACGTTCGAAAAAATTTGAGAAAAATCGAGTTGACAGTTTTTTACAAAAAATAAAAACCTAAAAAAAAAATACTAAAACTTGGTAAAAATTTACTTTCGACTCAAATAGCTTTCCAAAAATTAAAAATATTGGCTTCAAACTTATTTTATTTCACAGAAAATATTCTTTTCGATATTCAGTAGTTTTTTTTATAAAAATCCAACAGTCCGTTTTTTCATAAAAAAAATAAAATCTACAAAAAATAGGACGCAAATTTGGTAAAAATTGATGTTCGGTTCTCGATATCTCGTGAACAATAGAAGATATTTACTTGAAATTAGTTTCATTCATCCAATTTGTATTTGTTTATATAAGAAATAAAATTTTTTAAAAATGCTACTGAAATTGGTAAAAATTTGTTTTCGACTAAAAATCTATTTAACAAAACTAGATTTTGAAACTAAACTGTTTCTTTATATGAAAAATATTGTTGGTAATTTTGAAATTTTTTAGAATAATTTAACTGATAACTTTCTTAACACAACACGAAAACCTACAAACTTTTAAGAAAGACAAATCGACAGACGGGATGGGAAGTTATCAGTATGGGTCGCATCCCAGCCTCTTTTTTTTAACGATAAATAATATCAGTTTCAAATTTTAAGCAGTTGTCTTAAATTGTTTAAATTACATTATTTACGAGTATTTCAAATTTTAAATGATCTATTACTCAACAGATGGAGCCACTATAAGAAAACATGTATTGAGTGGATGCGCTGCGCATTCTTAAGCAATCTATTGGTAAACACAATACACAAACAAAACAGAGTACAGAGAAATAAAGTTATGCCATTATCCCATTATCCCATTATTTACTTCCTCGTGGCCTTGCAAAATTCTGTATGTTTTACTTAAACAGAAAAAGAGAGCGCGAGAGCCAGACACGGCACAGCCACAATTTTGCCAAAGGAAAAAAGAGAGAAGTTAATTTCTGCCAAAATGGCATTGTAAATAAATGGCTAAATGGCCTATATATGTATGTATATATATATGTAGATGTAAACACTTTTAACAATAGACTTATATATTCAGTTTCAGTCTGAAAAAATATTCACTTAAAAAAGTACCTAGACCACTTCCAGGAAAAGCATCTATTTCTTACAAAAAAAAACTTCAACAAAAAGAACATTGTTACAATTCTGTATGATAAACCATCACCAGGTAGGTACCTCCAGAAGATTTTGTTTATATTTCAATTCTGGTTGCATGATTTTGTGAAATGTATATAAATACTGTGTATCTATGAGTTTAAATCCTTATTCCACTTGAAAAAAGAATAATTACGAAATTATAGAAACTACTCTCTCTTTGTGTAGACATACTCGTAGAAGTAGTTATGGAGGTACGTAACGTAATTCAAAATCATATGAAAACCAAATAGCGCAATAGTTTTGAAGAGAAATTCTTTTTTGGGCGTCTATAGGGGTGTCTTAATCTAATTCGCGCAATGGCCATTGTTTCTTTGGTGGGTCGTCTCGGTCTCGATCTCAGTCTCGTTGTAGTTTAACTTTCGTCAAGCATTGTAATCTTTTGGTATTGGTATGGGAGAAAAATAATTATTACTCATAGATACTAGAGTTGCCACTTGAATATTTCAAAACTAAAAAGTTAATATAAGTGAAATTGCCAATGAATATCATAGAAATGTCAAAATTTAGACTTTTTTTGAAAGAAAGATTTTTAATAAATTGTACCTATTGAATTTTAAAATTCAAAATGTTTTAAAATTACAAAATTATAAAAAAATAAAAGCCAGAAAATTAAAGTGCATATTTTTATACAGATAATGTTTTACTAATTGGATTTTAAGTACTTGTATGTACATATCTTAGCTTTTATGTTTTTATGGCAGCAAATTAATTTAAGTAAATATATTTAAAAATATTTATACATACTTTTTTTTTAAATTAGAACAAAAACAGTATCAATAATACAACATAAGATTGACGAAGTTAGATTAGACTTCCAATGACATCTTATTGCAATTGTCTTAGAATTCATGTGATGTTTTGTGATATTTACTCCCCAAATTTTGTCAATTTAATTTTTAAATGAATTGGACATTATTTGAAACTTAAAATCACACAAGAGCACAGAAATTGAGAATTATGAAACAGAATTTATTATGTTATTTTTAGTTTTAGAAACACACAAAACCACAGAAATTCAGATTAATGGAACAGAATTTATTATGTTATATTTAGTTTTAGAAATATTTGTATCTTTAAGGGAAAACATAACACCTTTTTCCTATTAGAAACCAAACTGGTGTTTTTTTTTAAGGAATTGTCAAACTTACCAAAAAACCATAGCAGACGATTTCATGCGATGTTGCTTGTTATTGCTGTGATTATTGCTCTTTACACTTCTTTATAAAGATGATAGGGACAGATATTGTCAGACGATGACTTTATTGAATAATCGTTTTCGTCACAAGTAATACGGGCCGTGATTTCGAATCTGGCCCTGGAATTGTCAATATTTCTGTTTAAAAATAAATAAACAGATTTTTTTTAAATCTAACCATTGGGCCATTTTCAGAGTTCAAATTTTGTGTAATACCCTAAATTATCTTTTAAAGAAATAAAATAAAATAAATAAATTGGGTGGCGCAACAGTCTGTTGAGAACTAGAGCCTAGTGACTTACAAATCTCAACCATTCCTGCGTGCGAGCACTGTTGTCAGGGATGGAGGGGACCTGCAGTTTTTTAAAGCCAAATCCGAACGGCTAATTTGAGAAAGCACTTTTTATGACAAGAATTACTCTTGGAGAATTTGTCGATTCCTCGCAAGAGGCAGTACCCGTGAAAAAAAAACTTTAGATAGCATAGACAGGGATCGCACTCAAGACTTCTGGCATGACAACGCACTAACCATCATGCCAAGGATACTATAAAGAAATTAAATACCAATTTAAAATAGAAAGTTAGACTGATTTATGCAGGAAAATTGTTGAGACGTTAACAGCTTTAAGTAGTAAGGGGTCATTTATTTTTCGGTTTTTAACACGGGAATATTAGCAGAATTGAATTCTTCTAAGGTCATTTTCGCTCAGACTATTGTCAAAAACTTGAGTAATTTTGGTTAAATACGTCTGAAGTTAATGGATTATTTGAATTAAATCGATCTTTTGCGAAACCCTATAGAAAACAATATAACTGTGTCAAATTACATGATCTTGGTGGCTATTTCACGTCACAAAAACGGTGGTATCAGAAAAATTCTCACGAAATAAAGCCATGATGGGCGTGTAGCTTGTTGGATCCACATATTATCCATGTTATTATCTTTAATTGGTTATCATTTGATCATATCGTTTCAAATTGACTTTAAATTTGGAGCATCGGCAACAATTGTACTTGCACCGTAATCATCGCGTAATTCTCTAAAAGTGACTACTTTTAAATCACTAGTCAGTGTAGTACATTTTAAAATGTTGCCGGAGTCTTTCATTGTGTAAGCGATCCTTTATTAAAATGACAAACATTCAACTTACATTATGACACTTCAAATGACAGCTGAGTACGACAGGTGATATATGGAAAAACTTCAAATTTGAAACCACGAAATAAATGCCACAAAAATTATAAGGATTTTCTTTGTTTGTAAAAGAAGTATTTATTGAATTTTTAATTTAATTTAATAAGTTTGACGAAAATATCTTTTTTTCTTCTCTAAATTTGAAAATATTGTTTTTAATAATTTCTAGTATTATTTTCATTTTTTAAAAGAATTTTTCTGAAAACTTTATCAGATGTCAATCATCAATTTTCATTTTCATCTTAAACAAAATATTTTTCCAAAAATTTCTAAAATTGAAAAAAAAAGCAAAATTAAATAGTTTTTAAACATTTCTTGTATTAATTTAGTTAAACTTAAATATATTTGTTTTATGTTTTTAATCCAAAAAGTCAAACAATTTTGATTTAATTTGCTTGGATTAAAATATGGAGGTGATTTGCATGAATATTAATGTCCAATCATAAGAATTTGTGCAAACTTTAAATTTTTAAAATTTACAAAAAAAAGATGACAAACAGAGCCTTATATTAATTATTTAAATTTGTGTCCAAAGAAAAATAAATGGTATAAATGGACAGAAAACAGCTTAAACTTTTACATTCTTTTCCTGAAACACAAAATTGTCATTTGGCTTATTGCAAACAAATTATCATTTTGAATGTCATCAATGGGAGGTTATCAGTGTGGTTAACATGCATCTCACACTCTTTTTCAAAATATCTACTAAATACAAAAAATAAATATTAAAAAATAAATCAAAATCAAGATTTTCAACACTTCAAACACATTTTGTTTTAGTTAAAAACGAATGAGTAATTATTTAATCAAATTCAAGTCTTTAAATGGCGCCCAACGTAAAACGATCATGATAGCTCATCTTAACTGTTGGTATTCAAAATCAATAATTTTAATACCGACGTTTTTTTAATCTTTTTAGCAATTACACCATTTTTTTTTTTTTAAAAGCGAAATAGTTTTTATTTTATCCATCTGAAATCCTTAAATGGCGCCCAACGAAAAATGATTACAATTGTTAAATTATTTTTCTATTCCTTAACAATAATTATTAATTTTAGTTTGATGAATTATTTCAATTCATACTGAAAATAGAATTAATTCAATCTAAGAAAATCTCATCAAACACATTCACAATAGTCTAATAAATATTTTCCTATACGAGTGAAAAATTCAAAAAATCACTCAATAGTGGCCACCCTTAAAAACACATATACACTCAAATTCACACATATTGTCTGACTCTGCGTGTAAATTTGCGAGCATCGACCCCCCACACACACAATTACGAGTACCTTATTCTTATAAATTACTCAAATATGTCGTCATCGTCATTGTTGTGAATGACACACAATTCATAGTGTGTTTAAGAGAGAAGCTTTTTGTCTAAACTGTACAAACATGTTTGTTTGTTTGATATGTGAACAACTCAGACAATTACTAAGAGATTAGAAAGATTGCAAAATTAGCCACAACGCAAATTATTGAATTTAATCAGTTTTGCTATACAAACGTTTATACCCATGTACTTCTACTTATTTCATTTCGAGATTAGGGTGCAGGCTAAGATAACATAAAAATGTAGCCTATTTTGTGTGTTTGAATTTTATATACTTCTGAGTATGTACATAATGTGTGCATATATTTTATTTGCGGGAATAGGTACCTATAGTTATCTGCCTTATTTTTGCTATTATATACTATGTTTGTTATGTATTGTTTATGCTTTGTTGTTGTTGTTGCTCTCTGTTTGTTTATATATTTTATTTTTTTTTTGCATAAATACCCCCCGAACGAAGATTGTGATTCAAAATTTTTAGTTTCGTTGAACGTTTAACAACCAACGGTCGGCTGGCTGTATAGTGTTTGTGAGGAAATAATAAATTTTGTGTCGGTTTCTACACACGATTATTTGTGGTTTTATCAAAAAAGGAATACTCACGTACTTACCTATAAATATTTTGTAATTTTTGTGAAGCTTATCAATTTTGAATTAAAAAAAAAAGAGAAATATATTAAACAATAAAAAGATAAAAATAAGAAAGAAAGAAAAATGTCAGTGTCAATGGTTTTGAGTGTTTTGGATTCTACATCTCCAGCAACTGTAATCGACGAACATTCTGAACATGTAATTTCATATTATTTTGAATTGTACTTAATTCAGTTTTTATGGATTTAGGATATTTTGAGGTTTATTATTGTAATTTGTGTTTTAATTGAGTTCTTGTTCTTTTGTGAATTTATTGAAATATTTAGTTTGTTTGAATTATTTCGAAAACAAAACGTAATATTTTTATTGAAAATCATCATCGTGAACCTCATGAACAAAATAAATAACGTAGGAAACTTGTATACCGGTTAAACGAAAAGAGGAAGCGAAAGTGAATTGATGGATGGACTTTGATTTGTTGTGTATTAGATATTATTATTATTGTTGTTTTTGTTTTCTTTTTGTTCTAAGTGTAACGTGTTGTGCGTGAATTACATATTGTTTTTGTTTGTGTTTTTGTAGACTTTTGGAAAAAAAAACAATGAAGAACAAACATGTTTGATGACTATGACTATAACTAGTACTTCTATCTACCTACTTAATTTATTATTGTGAATGATGATAATTTGTTGTGAATTAATGTGTGTTGCAAAATTTGAATTGCAAATCACAATTGCGTGTTTTTGTGTTGTTTGTTTTGTTTGAACGAAATAGTTCAACATTAGATTGTGTGGACTTACTTGTAGGTTGTTTTTTTTTTTTTTTTTTTAAAGGGTTAAAAGATGAAAAGGTTTTGCGTTCTTAAAAATGATTGTCAATCCGAAACTTTTTAGGAAAAAGAAGCTACCCTCACTGATAACTTCTTATCCCTGCTCCTCTGTTGAATTTTCTAAAACTTTAACAAAACTTTCTCATAATACTTGAGTTAAAATCCATTTCTTATTACTTTTTTATTTGTTTTTGTAGATTTTTGTGTTTTGTAAAAAAGGTTGGTAAAAAAACTGTCAAAAAGTTTGTTAGTTAGACTTTTTTTGTCGAAACCAGTTTCTATTAATTTTAGCAGCATTTTTTAAAAGTTTTTATTTCTTATACAAAAAAAAACCGATTGAATTTTTCTTAGAATTTGTTTTGTACAAATAATTGTTACTTCTCAAAATTTTACCATTTTCTAGAGTTAACATCAATTTTTGTTCGTAAAATATTCCGAGCGACTTACATTTGTAATTCAGGGGTGGAATCGGCTAAGGTGATTGTTGATTGTTGACAGTCAAAATAATCGAATTTGATCTGTGTAAGATGATAGTCAAATTGATACCTAAAAAGCTGTCGCTAGAAAAATTTGATAGTCGTTTTCCTACAAACATCTCGTTTCTGAGTAGAGCTACCAGACGCTTACAAAAAACGAATGGAAAATTTTGTCAGTTACCTTTTTTAGGTACAAAAACACATTCTTGTGACGGACAAAGCTTACGACATTCGAAAAAGCATAAGAAAAATAAGAATGTTATTAAAACACAGACAATTAAATACTTTTATTTAGATATTTTATAGAAATCATTTTAAAATTTCACCATAGCAACAATGAATTGTGACAATTATATTCTGAAATCGTTCAATCGAATTGAATTAAATTGAATCATTTTACACAGACGGGATACTCGGTGATATTCGATTTGACTATCAAAAATTTGATAGTCAATTATCACCTAAGCTGATTCCACCCCAGTTTTTTTTTTTCAAAATTATACTTTTTTGGTATCACGTCACAATGTATAATATACAATTTTATTGACGTCACTAGCTTTATTTGGCCAACCAAAATGTTAAATTTTTTTTAAATTGCTATAGTAAAAAAAAACCACTCACTCAATTTTTTTAAAAACCCCTTTCTGCATATTTCTGTGTTATTAGCTGTAAAACTGAATTTATTTTAAGTCCAAAGGTCTTGAGATATGGACGACGAAAAATGGTATTCCGAATGTACTTACACACGCACACACAGGCATCTCTTTAAAAATCTTCTATTTAGATTTAAGGGACCTTAAAACGTCGAAAAACTTCAAAATCTTTTAAAAAATTACCCAATTCAAACCGATTACAAAAACTTTCTACGAGCAAACGATATAAATAATTGGCTTAAAATATTGAACAATTTCTTGAAGTCTTTTAGAAAAACTTACAAGTTTATTAGTTAAAAAGTTGTTAACTAAGAAGAAACTTAATAAATTTTAGTATATATGAATCCGTCTTAATAATGACAGTTCGATAATAAAAGAAAACTAAATAAACAAACCATACTATGGGTAACGGTCCTTTTAATTTTAAAATGTCAGTTTGAGTAGCCATTTTGTGATAAGCCAAGTAAAATGTATTGTTTAAAGATAATAAATGATAAAATCGTTTAAATTTGGACAAGTTATCTTTTTTTAGGTAACTTACCAAAATGGACGTACAATTTTATTAAACTATTAAAAAGTTTGTTTTCATTATCTTTGATTAAAAAAACAACAACAAAGTATGGAGTTTTCAAATAAGATTTGTAATTGCTTGCTATTTGGACAATTGTCACTTTGAAGCTGTCATCTTATGACATTTGAAAAGTAAAAATTGCTCCATTACTAAAACAGGAACTATACACGCTTCTACAATACATTGAGATTGTAAAAATTCGCTACAAAAATGGTGAAAGCTTTACAGTCAAAGTTAGCAGTTTTCAAAAATAAGTTTTTTGATCGAGATCTTGGAATTTTAAAACCTTGAGATTTTATATCGATTTCTTTTAAAAAATACTATTTTTTTAATATTAAAATTAAATGTCTTCTTCGAAAGATCCTCTACTAAGTGCCAAAATACGGATATAATCAAATAAAATGTAACCAATAAAATTAGCAAATCAAATGTTTTGACATTTAAAACTACGAGATTCAATCAACATCGTTAAAGTTGTCTTTGTCAAATTAAAAAAAAAAACGAAATCTTAAGTTTAGTGAAATCGTTAAGTTTTTTTTTACAAAACCAATAATCGCCTTTTGGACCAATAAAGAATAAATATTTGCACAAATGCTGGGAATTTGAACTTCAATTATTTTTCCTAAATAATAGGAAATTTCGCATTTTTTTGTGTTTAATCATAAAATAACTCAACAATGACAGAAAGATATTAAATTAGAGCATGTCAAGCTCAAATTATACAAGGACTGGTTTTTGCAACTTTTTTAAAAGTACGTAAAAATCAATATTTTCATGTGCAAATTTTTGTAATTTTTCGATAATTGATTAAGTATGTATGATTAAGAGGGAGACGTATTTAAAATACAAAATATGTTGACATTAAATATTCCAGCTTTTTTCTTTACTTATTTTTAAAAATTAACAAAAATCAGTATTTGACTGAATATTTGAAAACGAGTTCTGTTCTCAAAACTGCATTTTCTTGAAATTGTATTTTTATGAACACGCCTAATGGAACAGTTTTGTTTGGCAACTTACTTGCGTCAAAGATCTAAATCTAAATATGATAACAATAAACACCAAATAGACGGTGATCACACATAGAGCGTCATTAAACGATTAATTTTAAAATCTTATCATTTTATCTTGTTTCCATTCGGTGGCTTAAAAGAGATAAGGAAGTGAGGTAGACATTTTTAATTTTTTTTTAAATAAAAATTAGTCAAAGAAAGATTAAATGATTAAACTAAAAAGTTAGTCACCTTAAAAAAGTCAACATCAAATTTACTTTATTTATAATTTGAAATCTCCAAATTTGTACCTATCTATATTTTTCTTTGGACAGAAATTTGAATAATTAATATAAGACTCTGTTTGTCAACTTTTGTTGTTAATCTTGAAAATTTAAAAACTGCACAAAGTCCTGTGATTGGAAATGTTAACTTACTCCATATTTTAATCACAGAAAATTAATACAAAATTGTTTGAACTTTTGGATCAAAAATAAAAGAACCAACCAAAAATAAAACAAATATTATTTAAGTTTAGTTAAATACGAAAAATGTTCAAAAACAATTTTTTTTCCATTTTTTTTTACAATTTTGGAAATTGTTGCAAATGTATTTGTCATAATCAGCTGTCATTTTAAGTGTCATCGTATCAGTTGTATGTTTGCCATTACAATAATGGGTCGCTTACACGATAGAAGAACGCGTCAAAATTTCAAAATGTAACACGAATTTCTAGTAGCGTTGTTTTTACAACTTCAAGTGGTCATCAAGATCATGCGATTCGACACAGTTATATTGTTTTCTATAGGGTTTAATAATCGATGAACTTTAGAAGCATTTAAAATCAAAATGGCTGAAGTTATTGACAACAGTCAATGAGTCAATATCTGCTAAAAAAAAGTGGTTCAAAATAACCTCAAGAGAATCAAATTTTGCGAATCTTCCCGGGTCTAAGACCGGAAAAGAAATGATCCGTTTGCTATTAAAATCTTGTAACGTCTCGAATCGAATATCTTGACAAAAACTAGCTTAGGCTCCAATTTTACATCGAACTTCATTAAAAGACAGTTTCGGTTATTGCAAACAAATTTGAGGGCAAACATGGGAAGTTATTAATCATCATTAATCCACATTTAATCCTCTTTTTTTAGTTTTGTGTTGTTATTGTGAATTAAGCATTATTTTCTTATCAAAATTATACTGAACATTAATGTTTAGATAATTCACAATTAAAACTATACCTAACTAAGTAAAAAGAAAGTTTATGTGTGATTATCTAGGAAAAATTCAACAATTTTCATATTTTATTCGACATATTATGATATTATTTGAAGGTTAAATGATTATTTAATAGGAATTATTTTTATTGATATTCTCAACGGACTTTAATCTTCTAAAGCCTAAGTTTAACAAACAATGACTATTCATAACATATAACACACATGAAAATGAATACACCCCCTTTAAGCAATTTATTGTTAGCAAATTAATTAATTACAATTTTATGAGAACAAGCTTAACAGGGTTTAATTGTTTTCATCACTTTATAAATGATACAAATTAATAATAATTATTATTATTATCATCGGGTAGCCTTTTCAAATTAGTGTGGTGTTGAGTTCGGGTCATGTGATAAATATGAAGATATCAAAACAAATTAATCTAACATCACATGACAAAAAAGGATTTTCCCACAGAAAATTGTATAAGTATGTTTTTCTTGGGATTTTAAAGAAAACAAAATACGAGTTACAAAGTCCAAACTTCAAAGTTCAAAACTGAATATGGAAATGAACTTAAGTCAAGTGGTATGTAAGATGTTATGTTGTTTGTTGTTATTTACACTTTTTGTGGTCAACTTGTATTTATAAGATTTCTTGTTTATCATAAATTATTTTATATTTTAGAAGTGTTTATCTTAAATATTATGTTTTTTTATGATTCATTGAGGCTTCAGGCATGGTAGGGTTCTTAGTTACAACTTTAATCGATACTTTTTGGCTTGTGTTAATTTTTTGTTTCAAAATGTGGAACTATGTACACGTTATCTGAACATTTATTAAATTATTTAAAACTGTACCTACTTTATTACTAAAAAAAGTAACTAAACTGAGAGTTCTGAACTTTCTAAGCCTCATTGCCTCTATTTTTATGGTCAAATGGCTTTCAAAGAAACTTATTGATTTTTTGACGTCAATTTTCCAAAAGTAAAAGGAAAAAGCGTTTTCATTATGTCAAAATTTCAATTTGGTTCACTTAAACATCTTATTAAGTATTGGTTAAAACCAGAATGAAATTTGCTCCTATTAATTTCCTGGGCTGGCAGATATGAATGAAATTCTGATCTTAATTTTAAGCTGATGAGCTTCCTCCCAACGAAAATATTAAATAGTTATATAGCTTTACTTAATCTGGAAAAGATTTGGGATGCGACCCACATTGATAACTTCCCATCCCGTCTATCAATTTGTCTTGCTTAAAAGTTTATAGGTTTTCGTGCTTTTTTAAAAAAGTTGTCAGTTGAATTATTCTCAAAAATTTTAAAATTACCAACAATATTTTGCATATAATGAAATAGTTTGATTTCCAAATCTAGTTTTATTTGTTTTGTTGAGATTTTTAGTCGAAAACCAATTTTTGCTAATTGTAGTTTAAAGTTTTTAATCATTATACATATATACAAATACAAATTGGATGAATGAAACTAATTTGAAGTCAATATCTTCTATCTATCGAGATATCGAGAAAAGAACATCAATTTTTTAACAATTTTGTGTACTATTTTTGTAGATTTTATTATTTTTTTTATGAAAAAACGGACTTTTGGATTCTTATAAAAAAATTATTAAATATTATAATTTGAAGCCAATATTTTTAACTTTTGAAAAGATATTTGAGTCGAAAGTAAATTTGTACAAAGTTTTAGTATTGTTTTTTTTTTTAGACAACAATATTTTTTAAAAAATAAAATTAACTTAAAGCTCAAAGTTTTGAAAAGATATTTTAGTCGAAAATCAATTTTTACCAAGTTTTGTTAATTTTTTTTAGGTTTTTAATTTTTTGTAAAAAAACTGTCAATTCGATTTTCCTCAAAATTTGACTGAGTGTTAAAAAAATATTTCTTATAAGTTAAAATTAGTTGGAAGCCATAATCTCAAATTTTTGAAAAGATATTTGAGTCGAAAGTTAATTTAAAATTAAAAAAAAAATTAATTTTTTTTGTAAAAAACAATCAATTTGATTTTTCTCAAAATTTTACCAGATGTTAAAAACGTTATTCTCCGTTGCACAAAATTGTTTTGGACAAAAAATAATTTCTTTCGTAAAATTTTCGAGGTGACAAATATTTTTTTTTAGTTTTTTTGATTTATTAAAAAAACCGTTAATTGGAATTTTTTCCAAAAATATATTTGTTTGGTATCACGTTACAATATATAATATAAAATCTTATTCAAGTCTCTAGCGTTATTGGTACATGAGATATTTAGGGTTAACCAAAATTTTCAACTTTTTTCAAAAAAACCACCCTCTCAATTTTTTGAGAGCCCTTTCTGCATTATTATCTGTGTAACAAAATTTATTTAAAGTCGATATCTCCTCTGGTTCTTGAGATATGGACAACGAAAAAAGTTTCCCGAACTTAGGGACGTATGAACGTACGAACATACGTACGAGAGATGTTTGTAAGTGCACAAACATCTCTCTAAAAACATTTTATTTAAATTCTAGGGCCTTTGAAAAGTCGAGAAATGTCAAAATTTTTAATTTGATAAATCGGACCAAAAATTTTGGTTAATCCAAATTATCTCACGAACCAGTAACGGTAGCTACTTTTTTATATTATATTTTGTGATGTGATACTAAACTTATAAGATTTTGAACAAAATTCAACTGAATGTTTTTTTTATATGGCTCAAAATCACCAATGTGCAGAATTGGCTTCGCTAGCAATTTTATGTCTTAAACCTTGACTTAATTAAAAAAAAAAAATTAATAAAATACTAAAACTGACCTGTTTTATGTTTCTATCAAACAATATAATTTATTAATAAACTAAATTTTAAATGAAATCAATATACACGCATAGAAAATCATTTCGGGAACGCGTCCCAATCTACAATCTTCAACTTCAAGCCCAAAATACAATTGAAAGATGTAAGGTATTCAACCCCGGTCATCACTTAATACACCGTATTTTGTATACAGAATCTAGTTTTAGAAACGGTACTAACAGATTATTTATTTTTAACTGTAAAAAATGCAAAAACAGTTTGTCCGATACCGCACAAGGCATTTCAGGGAACATATCGATAATCGATCACAAATAATTTTAAGTGAACGCAATAATTCTGTGTCAAACGTCAGTCGAGGAAGAAAACAATAACAAAGCCGGCTGTCAGAGTATTTATCGTAAAATAAGTTATATCTAAATGGTAATTAAATTTCTATTCATCATTCGTAGAGCGTACATCAATAGTCCGTCATTCCGTGAACGCATTTATTACATTTAATTATTGATGAAATACTTTTCTACGACACGAAATTTCAAAGTTACCTTAAATATTTTCCTATTGACAAAGTCAGATCGCATTTAAGATGACCGCCGTATAATTAAAGCGCGCGCTTAATTGAAATCGTCATTTCGGGAACGGTCATTTCGGGAACGTTCCCGGACATGATTTTTACGTATTTTGCTTGTAGAAGATTTTGTATGTATTGTTTTCATTATTGCTTATTTAATATAGATACATAATATACCCATGTTATTAAACAAAGCTTAAATTATGTACTTTGTTTTGTTTTTGTTGATTTTATCAAACTTAGAAAAACGTTCCCGAATTGATGGTTTTTGTATGAAGTTTAGTACTAAACAATAATACTAAGAAAGTATAGAGTTCTGTGCGCTGCCCTGTCAAAGTTTATTAATATGAAATGTTTGCAACAGTATAAACTAAAATTCATCATTATAGCTTGCAATTTTTTTTTGTCAAAAAAAAAATTTGAAATTTGCAACCTTGGTGATTTTGAGCCATATGTATAAATTAAAAAAACTTAAAACAAAATTAGTGTCACCTCGAATATTTTCCGAACAATATCGATTTTATCTCCAACATAACTTAATGCAACGAAAAATAATGTTTTTGACATCTGGTACAATTTTGAGAAAAATCGAATTGACAGTTTTTTTTACAAAAAATAAAAACCTAAAAAAAAACTTTGCTAAAAAATTATTTTCTACTCAAGTACCTTTTCAATAATTTAACATATTGTCTTCTAACTAATTTCATCTTTTAGAAAATATTGTGTTCAGTAAAATTTTTATAAAAATCCGAAATTCCGTTTTTTTCCATACAAATTAAGATCTACAAAAAATTCTATCCAAAATTGGTAAAAATTGATGTTCGGTTCTCGATATCTTGTTAATAAATGAAGTTGTTGACTTCAAAATGATTTCATTTTGCGCTAAATTTTCTTACAAAAATCTAATTTGTATTTTTCAACATAAGAAATAAAAACTTTCAAGAAATGCTACTAAAATTGGTAGAAATTGGTTCTCGACTAAAAATCTCGTTAACAAAAATAGACTTTGAAATCAAACTGTTTCATAATATGCAAAAAAATGTTTGGTCATTTTTAATTAATTTCTAAAAAAATTCACCTGACAACAACAAAAAACTGATAAAAAATGGTTTTCGACTCAAGTATTGAAAGAACAAAGAAAAAATATTGACTTCAAATTATTAATCTCACATAAAATTTTGTTATTAATTTTTTTGTTTAAGTTTTAAGCAAGACAAATCGACTGACGCTATGGGAAGCTATCAGTGTTGATGGCATCCCAGCTTCTTTTTAAATGTGCCATAGTAAAAAATCAAACAGTGAATTTTATTGGAGTACTTTCTGCATGTCTCACTGTCGATACTCCAACTCATTCCTTAGTTATGGCCGACGAAATGAACCTTGAAACGTCAAGAAATTCCCACACTTGACAAATCGGATCCTCTACAATAACCTCCAATGCGAAGTTCATATGTACATTTATCTCAAAAATCTCAAAATACTAAAAAAGAAATTCGAACAAACAGACAGAAAAGCGAGAAGAACTTCTTATGTTTGATATTATTTTATGTCAAATGTTATCAAAGTGTCAACTAAAGAATTCTGAATGCGAATATAAACGTCACATTATGACGTATCAAACAAAGAAAACCAAATCTAATCATTAAAAATCTATAATTTATTAATCAATAAAAATTAACCAACGAAAAAAACCCTAAAATCAAATTTTTATAATTGGCACTGTCACCGATTGTCGTCAAAACGAATACAAAAATATAAAGCTTGAATTTTAAATGCAACATTACCCTGAACTTCGTTCATCAAGGTCGAAATTAAATATATGTATATGTATCTCGACATTTTTTATAATACTTTAATCTCTCTTAAATTAAACTTCATTTATGGTTTCAACTGTTGTACCTTTCAGTCAGATCTGAATATGACCTACGAAGTTGGTTGAAGCTAAGAATAGAAAATAATAAAACAGAGACACAAAATAAATAAATAAAATGCTGATAAGATATTCATTTCTTTATTTTCGCTTTGAAACACGTTTTTATGTGTGTCTTTAACTGATTGCAAATATCACGAATTTATTATGTATCAAAACTTTGTATGCTTAAGTATTTTTAATTTTATAGTTGATATAATTAATTAACAGGTACGAGTATCTTTATTATGTGAAAATGTATCTATGAACACTTATAGATACAATCTTTTGATATTGTATATTCACACGACAAAGTGTGCCTATTTTATAAATAGTATATGTACATACATTTCTTCTGATCAAAGTCCATATCAATATAATTTATGACTACATGCGTAGTTTTATTTAAATACATACTTTTACACGGTGAAGAAAAAAGGCGCAAAATATAAATTCATATCGACGTAAAAGATTTTATTTGTTGCTATTTTAAGATACTTTTTGTTCTTAACAATATGATCTTGCAAAAACGTTTACGTTTTGTCAATTTTTCAGGGTCTTCAAAACTACATCAGGAGACAAAAATAAAACAACCTGTCAGAATTTTACTGTCTCGTGATTTTTGTTTCAAAAATTCAATTAAAATTAAAGCAAAACAAAAATTAAAATGACTGAACATAAAACACTCACAAGTAGTTTCCTTAAAAATTCTTTAAAATAAATTCGAAAAACACTCTTCAAGAAATAAAAGTGGAACAATTTCTTTAATTCATATGAAATTATTATTATTTTATAAAACGTTAAAAATCATTATTTATTCAAATGAATTAGAAATAGAAAAGCAGTAGGTAATTCAAGGTACATGTTGAGATATGTGTCATTGGTAGCAGACTTCTGATGCTGGTTTTTTGAAACGTGGTTTTTAAATCTTGTCCATATGAGAAGATTAAATAAATTAATTCATTCTCGTTTTACCAGCTACATTAGTAGTTGTTATTAATTCACAGAATCATTTAGCATTTAAGACTTCGTTGCACTAGGTTGCAAGACTTTAAGAGTTTTCTGTGAAATAAAGAAAATTATAAAATTAATTATTGATGTACTTTAATAATAAAGAGATAATTCTTTAAAAGTGAAAGAAAGAAAGAAAAAAATACTATCTAAATTTAAAGTGATTTATTTAAATGAAATAATCTCTATTTTGTTTTCATTCTTAAAGCACGTGATTTGATTGCCCATAATATATAAACATATTTTAATTTTTACTTATAAACTTCTTGTTTTGAAAAATCACTATCAGTTTTATAATGGCACACGTCGCCGTCTCTGTCATTGTTTATAAACATCAATTTTTATGGACTTTTGTTCGTGTTTTTTTTTTGAGTTTTGAATTTTGTAAGGTATGAATTGAGTCTATTTATAATGTTTTCCAATAGTGACTAAAAAATTTTTTCTAAAAAATTAACTAAAAGTTAGATACAATATTTTGCATATGATAAAACAAATTTCATTTCAATATATGCTTTTGTTCCCGAAATGTTTAGTCGAAAACCAATTTTTAACAATTTTAGTAGCATTTCTTGAAAGTTTATATTTCTTACTAGCTGACCCATCCACGCGTTGCTGTGGCTAACGTTTTTTAACTTCCCATGGGAAGTTATATTGTAGTACCCGTAGCGTGATGGTTAGTGCGTTGGACTAATTTGAATTTTTGTCTAGCTTTAAGATAGTCTTAAGAATGAATTAATAAAAATGAATTAGAAAAAAAAAAAAAAAAAAAAAAAAAAAAGTGCGTTGGACTGTCATGCAAGGGGTCTTGGGTTCAATCCCTGCCTGTGCCACCTAACTTTTTTTCACGGGTACTGCCTCTTGCGAGGAATTGACAAATTCTCCAAGAGTAATTCTTGGCATGAAAAATGCTTTCTCCAATTAGCCGTTCTGATTCGGCATATAAACTGTAGGTCCCTTCCATCTCTGACAACATTACTCGCACACAGGAATGGTTGAAAGTTGTAAGTCAATAGGCCCTGGTTCTTCATGGACTGTTGCGCCACCTAATTTATTTATTTTTTAGGAAGTTATTGTAATGGGTCCGATCTGTCGAATTGAAAATTTTGACATTTCTCGACGTTTCAAGGTCCCTAGAGTCGAAATAATAGATTTTTGGAAAGATATCTGTGCGTGCGTGTGTACGTACGTTCGAACGTCCGTACGTCCGTATGTCTGTACGTTCGTACGTCCGCGACGTTTTTCGCCGTCCATAGCTCAAGAACCAGTAGAGATATCGACTTCAAAAAAATTTGTTTTACAGATAATAATGCAGAAAGGATTCTCAAAAAAATTGAGTGGGTGTTTTTTTTACCATAGCAGTTTAAAAAAAGGTGAAAATTTTGGTTAACCTGAATATCTCAGGTACCAATAACGCAAGAGACTTGAATTACATTTTTTATTACATATTGTAACGTGATGCCAAACAATTATATTTTTGGAAAAAACATCAAATTAACGTTTTTTTTTATAAATAAAAAAAAAACTGAAATGAAAAATTTTTACCTCGAAAATTTAACGAATAAAATATGATTTCATCTCCAAAACAATTTTGTGTAATGAAAAATAACGTTTTTGACATCTGGTAAAATTTTAAGAAAAATCAAATTGACAGCTTTTCTCACAAAAAATAAAAACCTAAAAAAATGAATAAAAGTTGGTTAAAAATTGATTTTCGCCTCAAATATATTTTCAAAACTTTGAAATATTGGCTTAAAACTACTTTTATCTTTCAAAAAATATTGTTGTCAACATTCAGTAAATTTTTGAAAAAAAATCGAACTGACAGTTTTTTTACAAAAAAATAAAAGCCTAAAAAAAATAACAAAAGTTGGTAAAATTTGATTTTCGACTCAAACATCTTTTCAAAAATTTGAGGTTATGGCTTTCAACTAATTTTATCTTATAAAATTTTAATTGATAGTTTTTTTTTACAAAAAATAAAAACCAAAAAAAAATTAATAAAAGTTGGTAAAAATTGATTTTTGACTCAAATATCTTTTCAAGACTTTGAGATATTGGCTTTAAACTAATTTTTTCTGTTTAAAAATATTGTTGTCAACATTAAGTAAATTTTTGAAAAAAAATCGAATTGACAGTTTTTTTTACAAAAAATAAAAACCTAAAAAAAATGAATAAAAGTTGGTAAAAATTGATATTCGAATCAAATATCTTTTCAAAAATTTGAGATATAGGCTTCAAACTAGTTTTATTTTACAGAAAATATTGTTTTCGACATTCAGTAATTTTTTTTATAAAAATCCAACAGTCCTTTTTTTTCATAAAAAAATAAAATCTCCAAAAAATAGTACGAAAACTTGGTAAAAATTGATGCTCGGTTCTCGATATCTCGTGAACAATAGAATTGACTTCAAATTAATTTCATTTAACCTATTTGTATTTGTTTATATGTATAAGAAAAAAAAACTTTTAAGAAATGCTGCTAAAATAGGTAAAAATTGGTTTTCGACTAAAAATCTCGTTAACAAAAATAGATTTTGAAATCAAACTATTTCGTCATATGCAAAATATTTTTGGTAATTTTTAAACTTTTTAGAATAATTCAACTGACAACTTTTTTAACAAAACACGTAAACCTAAAAACCTTTAAAGCAAGACAATTTATATAGTAAAACAATCGCAAATTTAATTTTTTGAGAGTTCAAAAAACAACAAAATTTATTTGAAGTCAATACCTTTAAGAGTTCTTGAGATATGAACGACGAAAATTGTTACTCCGAACGTACGGATGTTCGAACGTATGTACACACGCTCACATAGACATCTCCCTAAAAATCTCTAGGGACCTTGAAACGTCTAAAAATGTCAACATTTTCAAATCGGCGAATTGAACACCTGCTCTAACGCTGCGGCATTACGCAGCGATATTCGATATGTTTTAAATGCAGGATTTTTGTAGTCTTAAGAAAAGTTGGTACAGATTTGGATGTTTATTTTCTGTTTTCTTTTTTCTTTCAGTGTAATGCCGTTACAAACAATGTCATTCAACGTGCTGGTGAGCCAAGTGTCATTACCTCGCCGACAGAACAATGTCTTCCATCGCCAAGAACATTTACTGTCAAACTTGATGCCATTCTCGCACCCGATGAATATGTTGGACTGACCGGTGACTCCTTCGAGCTTGGAGCATGGGATCCATTGAGAAGTGTTCAATTATCTGAGGTGGCTGCAAATATTTGGACTGGCATCGTAAATCTCTGCAGTCCCGGCAAAGTTCAGTATCGCTACTTTGTGTACAGCCTGGACTCGTTGGGTCACATTCAGATCAAGCGATGGGAGTCCTACGTCGAGCCAAGAAATATCCGAACTTGTAATCATGGTTGCATGAGGATGGATCATTTTGGTAAAATCGAAGGTCAGCACCAGATCTCTCGCGGCTGGTTGACTAATGAAACTGTCATTCAACTAAAGTTCTTCAATCGGGTGTTCTCATTCGAGGGACAGACTCCACAAAAGATGTACCTTAAGATAGTGCCTGTGGAAGAAGGCGCTGTCCTTCCAAACTACAACGAGAGTCTAAGCAACGTTGAGGCTGTTAATATGAAATATGGAAGAAGTGTGCTAGAACGCCAATCGGACCTCGGTGTGATGTACGAAGGCGGGGATATTGTAGTGTTCCAGTTGACAATTTCTGGGGGCCAGTATAATGAGACTTATGCCTTGGTTTTGCACTCTGAGGACCGTGAGCCATTGGGACATGCTTTGATATCTGCCGCATCAATGCCGGAAGATGATGGATATATCAACCTAAAAATTGTAAGTCCTGATGGTGGTGCGGAAGTTGCCAGTGCCGAATTGCCATACGTCATAATTCGACCTTTACATGGTGGAAAGTTGAATTTCCGCACCAGCTACGCCCACACTTGGCAGCCTCAGTGGGAGAATCTACTTGTCGGCCATTGTGGTGCTGGTTTGAGTTTCATTCCCAATGGAGCTCCAGTTCCCGAGAACACCATAGCTTCATACAAACAGGCGTATGCATCAAATGTCGACATGATCGAGCTCGATGTGCATTTAACTCAAGACTATGTTCCAGTGGTGTACCACGACTTCGAAATCTACACCGCTCCAATTGGAGCTGAGCCAAAATCGAAAGAGGAGTTGACGAAAATCTTCCTCAAGGACATTACGTACAGCGAGCTTAAGGAAGTTCGCATCTTCTCTGTGGCTGGGGGTAAGATCAAGGAGTATCCTTCTCACAATTCCGAGGAACGGGAAGACTACCGTCTGTTTCCAACTCTTGAGCAAGTCTTCCAACAACTGCCCTTGGGTCTAGCTGTAAATGTTGAGATTAAGTGGCCACAGATGTTGTTCGATGGATCGCTGGAAGCCGATCAAATGCTCGACAAGAATCTTTTCGTGGACCTGATTCTGTTGACTGCTTTGCGCAATGGTTGTGGCAGGATGATAATATTCTCCTGCTTCGACGCTGACGTCTGTACCATGGTTCGGATGAAGCAAAATATATTCCCTGTGATATTTCTGACACTCGGCTCCACCGACAAGTGGCCGGCCTATGCCGACCCTCGCTGCAAGGATATCGAAACAGCCAGCAGTAACTGCCAGGCTTTTGAGCTCATTGGAGTTGCTGTTCACGCAGAAGATATTCTCAAAGACCCTTCCATGACTCGTTTGGCCACGGATCTCGGCCAAAAAGTTTTCCTCTGGGGCGATGATATAAATTCCTTCGAACGTGTGCAGTTCTTCGAAGCAGCCGGCGTAACAGCAACCATCTTCGATCGAGCTGACCTCATTGTTCCCAAAGATAAATCCAATAATATCTTCCGGAGTGCAGAGACAATAGAGTACTTCCGAGGGCAATGTTCTCCGTCTCCATAACATGGCCACAGGTTTCTTCTGTTAAATTTAAAAAAAAACAAAAAGAACTCCTAAGATACTTTAAACTGACCTAGAAACATAAAATAGGCAGTTGTTGACAAAAAAGATGTTAGTCCAAGGAACACGAGCCCACTTTTGGTTAGGATTATTGATAATGGAAACCAAAGGTTTTATTACATTTATGCTTAAATGTAAAACTTTGACAAATAAAAGAGTAAAAAATAAAGTAAAATGATATGCAGAAAAAATAAGAAAGAAAAGAGGTAATTAAATTTCCCCATGGGTAAAAATAAGGCTGAATCTAAAAAGCTCTAAAACTCTGCCACTGATAAATAAATTGAAATCACGGCTATACAAATTGAGGGTCTTATCTCTTTAAGGTATTCTACTAAAGGACCTTGTAAATGGTCTTGAGATTGAATAATTTTTGCATGTTTACAGAAAATATTGTGTGTGTGTTTTTTTTTTTTATAAATAAAAAGTTAAAACAAAAAAAAAATATTGTTATTAACTTTAATTTTAAAAATAAGCCAATAAAGTCTTCAAATTTTATATAAAATCATTGTACTCATTACTTTCATTTTGATTCACAATTCATTCCAAAGCATTTAAATTTTTATATCTAGATCTATAAGTGAAAATTTAATAAAGCTGAATAAAAATAAACAAAACTGCTTGATTTTGACTTATTTAAATTTATTTGCGAAGACAAAAGAAGTTTTGAAGAAACTTTGCTATGATGTTCAAGCAACGTAAGTAATTAAACGACCGAGATATATCATCAACAATCAATTTGAATGCCCTACTTTGAATACTGTCCAAGAGATTTAGTTAAGTTGCAGGAAAACCATCCCAGAGATGGTAGTTATACTCAAGCTTTGGATATATGTATATGTATAAGTCTTATAGACAAGGGCGGATCCAGACTTCTAGTCAGGGGGGGGTCACACTTAACATATAGATGAGTTTTAAGTCACCACTTAAAAGTTTTTTAATGTGCTGTAAAGGATGCTGACAAATTAAAAAAACATTATGTGCATCTTAACCTTACATTTGCACATTTCAAGGGCTAAAGTGACAACTTTAGTTATAAAATTATTTTAGAACACTGTTGTCCAGCAAGGTATGGTCTAACTATTTAATTTTGACGACTCCCTACATATGAAAGCATTCCATCCAGTTTTCTAAATATGCCGTATTTAAGAGCTTAAACATAATAGTTTAGAGGTTTTTGATGCATTTCAAGCAGAATGGTAAGAAATTGTTTTGGAACGAAGCTTTTTCCAAAAATAATATATACTTTTCTATTTATATTAATGCGAAGAACGCTTCAAGTCTTCGTCTATTATTACTATCGCTATCAGTCTGCTTACTCGTAGATGCTGGAAAATATTTTGATCTTAAAGGATTCAACAAAACTTAAAAATTGTAGAGAAAAAAATGTGTAGTTCTTGAATTTATGGATATAGGTGTATTAAAGAACATAGTTTCTCTAAACATTAAATAAAAACAAATTAAGGTAAAAAAATAAGTTGGGAAGAAACTTTTCTGCAGCACTCACAAATTACACGTTTCAGAATCTCTTTTCACTTCAAATCTTAAGAGATTCGAAGCCTTTTTTTCAACAGATATGAAACGTTCATTATGTTTTTCAATTAGCCATTAGTTTAAGAAAAGTGTCACTTGTGCTGTTTTTGGGACATTTTTATTTTTGAAATTTTCTGTTTAACTCTCAGTTCAAAAGCATCTAAAGCAAATTCACTTTAAAAAGAAGATTTATTTAATTTTTTAAGATCTTAAAAGTTTTTGTACTCAAACTCAATAAAAAATCAGTTTTGAAAGAAAAAAATGCACGATTGGGTCGCTAGAACTAGCTAATGTTTTCCAAAAAGTCTGTTTAAAAATATTTATTATATTTTAAGATTTAAACATGTATCTGCAAAATAAGTTTTGCTCAAAAATTCAAATGCCATTTTATTTCTCAAAAAACCTAGATTAACTCATTTTTTTTTTTGGAAAATCAATAGAGCGGTTTTTTTTTTAATTGATTTTAACATATACAAATTTTTAAATTTTGTCTGCAGTTGTTAAGTGCTTATAAATATACATTTTACATAGTGACCCCTTTCTGAGATATCGAGTTTTGGAAACAAAAATCAATATATTTTTAAAAATAAAAAAAAAATACAATGACATTCTTGAGAAAACTTAAAAAAAATAACGGTTTTATGAAGGGTGTTCTTCTCAATCAAAACCGAAATATGTTTTTCTTGTACAAAGAACCAAATTAAGAAAATAAATTAGAAAGTTTAAAAAAAAATATCGGTTAATTTTTGAAAAAAAATCGAATTTTCTTATTTAAAAAAAAAGGCCTTACGGTAATCGGCTTTAAACCATAATTTCCCAGTTTGAACTCAATCGAAATATGTAGAGGCCAGGGCAAGTAGACAGACGGACGGAATCAGAGGATCCACTTTTTTCGACTTTTCTATCATCGTAATGTCATGTTTGATTAAAAGCTCGAGTTCTAAATTTTATACGAATTAAGAATTTTTTAGACTCAATTGAAGGCGAGGTTCAGGAATTTAATTGACGATCTTTTTTTCAAGATTTCTTGTTAAGAACCTAAATATTTGCTCTTTTTCTTAGAAACAAAATATATGAAAACAATTTATAGCATTACTTAAGTTTTTCCAAATTCCAAATTGCGGGAAACAAAAAATTTTGTTGTTTTTGACAACAAACCACTTTTTGGAAAATGTCATTAAATTACTAACAAATCTTTAGATGAAATCTTATATATCTTATACAACTTAACTGTATAAGTTTTTTGGCTCATATGACCCCTACGACCACCCCCCCCCCCCTGAACCCACCATTGCTTATAGCCAGGTCAGAGGGGGAAAAAACTCCTTGCATATCCTTGGGAAACAAAAACATTTTACGTCTTTTTTTCGCAACATCGAGTATATGATCGTTCCACAAGAAGTTGGGGATACACATACCGAGAATTTCGTGGTTTTCAGTATTCTAGATGCAAGTACCCGTGGCATGATGGCTAGTGCGTTGGACTGTCATGCGAGAGGTCTTGGGTTCGATCCCTGCCTATGCCACCTAAAGTTTTTTCACGGGTACTGCCTCTTGCGAGGAATTGACAAATTCTCCAAGAGTAATTCTTGTCATGAAAAGTGCTTTCTCAAGATTTGCCGTTCGGATTCGGCTTGAAACTGTAGGTCCCTTCCATCCATCCCTGACAACAGTACTCGCACACAGGAATGGTTGAGAGTTGTAAGTCACTAGGCCCAAGTTCTCAAACGGACTGTTGCGCCACCCAATTTATTTAGATGCAAGTGCCATTTATGAATAATGGCAAAGGTGGTACATCATGATTTAACGACAGTAAGCAGCATTGAGTTTTCGACGCATTGAATTCTACTGGATGTTTGATTCCCTATTTAACAATGCTGTCTAGGACTGAATTTTATGAGCTAATCATACACTGCCGTTGATGATCCGCATCCACAAGAGCAGGGTTGTAAACCTATAAACGAATATGAAAAGCTGACTGTACTACCGTCAGCAACAAAGGAAAGTTTATTGAAAGTTTCATACAGTATCTTAGACAGAACATCGACAGAACTAGCATTTATTTTGTGTTTCTTAGACTTTAACCTATATCCAATAATACTTGTATTAAACGGTCCAAAAAGTATTTTCTACTTTAACGAAGAAGAAGTCAGTCAAAACCGAGTTCACGCATTTTCAACAAGAGAGCCTGATTCCAAACTCTATCAAAAACTTTTGAAATATAAAGCGCAATAATCTTATTTTTTTAAACAGATCACCAGTGGACCTATTGCTATACCAAAGTCGTACTGTCGATCATTAAGGAACCTTCGGTCTTCGAGATATTTTCTTGATCTGATAGTAAATCGGTGTTTCCATGACCTTGGGAAGAAGGGACGATAATTCCCTCGAATTAGAAGAGGATACACCTTTTTTGAGTATAGTCTGGACAAAAGCCATTTTAAATCTATCAGAACGAGACCTGAAGAGTAGAATAGATGAAATAGCTTACGCAGTGATTTCCCCAGCATGGCACAACACCTCTTCAGAATAATAGTGGAGATTTCATAAGGGCCGGCGGATTCATGTGTGTTGAAGTCTTTCAGGTCTCTGGTTTATTTTCCTAACGCTCGCACTGTGTTTAAATATAAACATATAAAGGGTACTAATAACCCCTTGAGTGCTTGTGAATTATATAAAAAAAAAAAAATTAACGGGTGCAAAAAATGATTGGTCCCATAAAATCATTTACGTTTTCAAGTGCAGGTGGAGCCATAACACACTTTGGCAGTTGGCAGCAGACCCAACTTTTCCCAACCATCGTAATGTCATGCTTGATTAAAATTACGAGTCCAAATTTGTTCACGAATGCAATACTTGCCATATACAGTTTTGGAAGAAGTAATAAAAACGATCCTGGCCTGTAGCTTTTATTTCGATTTATGATTTATGTGGTAAGATCTTTATTTTAACTTCCCATAGGAAGTTATTGTAATCGGTCCGATTTGTCAAATTGAAAATTTTGACATTTCTTGACGTTTCAAGTTCCCTAGAGTCGAAATAAAAGATTTTCAGAGAGATGTCTGTGCGTGCGTGGGTACGTACTTTCGTACGTCCATACGTTCGGGAAGTTTTTTTCGTCGTCCATAGCTCAAGAACCAGTAGAGATATCGACTTCAAATAAATTTTGTTATACAGATAATAATCCAGAAAGATGCAGAAAGGACTCTCATGTTTTTTTTTTTACCGTAGCAATTTAAAAAAAAGGTGAGCATTTTGGTTAACAAAAAATATCTCACAAACTAATAAAGCTAGAGGCTTGAATTAAATTTTAAATTATAAATTATAACGTGATACCAAACAAATATATTTTTGGAAAAAATCCAATTAACAATTTTTTTTATAAATCAAAAAAACCGAACAAAAAAAATATTTGTCACCTCGAAAATTTTACGAACAAAAATAATTTTTCTCCAAAACAATTTTGTGCAACGAAGAATAACGTTTTTAACTTGTGGTAAGGTTTTGAGCAAAATCGAATTGACAGTTTTTTTTACAAAAAATAAAAACCTAAAAAAAATAATAAAAGTTGTTAAAAATTTATTTTCGACACAAATATCTTTTCAAAAATTAAAAAGAGGCTGGGATGCGACCTACGCTGATAACTTCCCATCCCGTCTCTCAATTTGTCTTGCTTAAAAGTTTGTAGGTTTTCGTTGTTAGTTGAATTATTCTTAAAAATATTAAAATTACCAACAATATTTTACATATAAAGAAATAGTTTAGTTTGAACATCTAGTTTTATTAAATAGATTTTCAGTCGAAAACAAATTTTTACCAATTTTAGTAGCATTTCTTAAAAGTTTTTATTTCTTATATAAACAAATACAAATTGGATGAATGCAACTAATTTCAAGTCAATATCTTCTATTGTTCACGAGATATCGTGAACCGAACATCAGTTTTTACCAAATTTGCGTACTATTTTTTGTAGATTTTATTTTTTTATGAAAAAACGGACTGTTGGATTTTTATAAAAAAAATTACTGAATATCGAAAACAATAATTTTCTGTGAAATAAAATAAGTTTGAAGCCAATATTTTTAATTTTTGAAAAGCTATTTGAGTCGAAAGTAAATTTTTACCAAGTTTTAGTATTGTTTTACTTTTAGGTTTTTATTTTTTGTAAAAAAGTGTCAATTCGATTTTTCTCAAAATTTTACCGAATATTGAAAACATTATTGCTTATAACAAAAAAATAGTTTAAAGCCAATATCTTAAAGTCTTGAAAAAATATTTGAGTTGAAAGTCAATTTTTACCAACTTTTACTAATGTTTTTTTAGGTTTTTATTTTTGGGTAAAAAACTGTCAATTCGATTGGTCTCAAAATTTTACTGAACGTTGACAACAATATATTTTTAAATATTTAATATGTAATTAGCTTAAGGCCAATATCTCAAATTTTTGAAAAGATATTTGAGTTGAAAATAATTTTTTACCAGATTTTAGTAATATTTTTTTTAGGTTTTTACTTTTTGTAAAAAAAACTGTCAATTCGATTTTTCTCAAAATTTTACCACATGTTAAAAACATTATTTTTCGTTGCACAAAATTGTTTTGGAGATCAAATCGTTTTTTGTTCGTAAATTTTTCGAGGTAAATTATATTTTTTTGGTTTATAAAAAAACAGTTAATTGGAATTTTTTTAAAAAATATATTTGTTTGGTATCACGTTACAATATATTATATACAATTTAATTCAAGTCTCTAGAGTTATTGGTTCGTGAGATATGTTGGGTTAACCAAAATTTTCACCATTTTTTTAAACTGCTATGGTATAAAAACCACACACGCAATTTTCTTGAGAGCCCTTTCTGCATCTTTTTGCCTTGTTATCTGTATAACAAAATTTATTTGAAGTCGATATCTCTACTGGTTCTTGAGCTATGGACGAAGGAAAAAACTTCCAGAACGTACGGACGCCGGACGTACGGACGTACGGACGTAAGAACGTACGTACACACGCACGCACGGACATCTTTCTTAAAATCTTTAATTTCGACTCTAGGGACCTTGAAACGTCGAGAAATGTCAAAATTTTCAATTCGACAAATCGGACCCATTACAATAACTTCCTATGGGAAGTTAACAATCAGCCAAAACCTTTACGTTCAAGGAAAGCAAGATCGGCCGAAAACAGCGGTACGTGTAAGGAGCTCATTGTTCATGAGCATGACCATAGACAACGTCGTTTGTTTGCTGACTTGACTTCGAATCGTTTGGAAGAGGACCGCAATTTTGGCCGAAAAATCATCGTTGACAAGCAAAATTGCCGTATATGGGACGACACCAACCCACGCGAGGTTCATCAGGTGATAATTCGTCCTCAAAAAGTTACCGTTTGGTGTGGATTTTGGGCCGGCCGGCGGCGTAATTGGTCCGAACAGCGAGCGCTACATAACGATGATAACTAATTTCCTATGGCCCAAATTGAACCATATGAACCTAAATGACATGTGGTCCCAGCAGGACGGGCGGCGGCGCGTGGCGCGCTACGTGCCACACAGCAAACGCCACGATTGATATTTTCATCATCTACCCGCCCTGAAAAACCCTATACAAGGTAAATATTAACATTATCATTTGACGGGAAAATACAGTTTCAGAGCTTCAACATTGCAAAAACATTTTATTGGAGAAATTGCATGAAAATTTACTTTCTCTTTGTCCGATTAGTCGTGGGAGCCAAAGTACATTTAAAGAAAAAGCTGAACTTTGTATGCTTAAACCATTTTCAATGGAAAAAGGCGAAAAAGTTTGAAAGTAATGTTTGTTTTTGTAACGAATCCGTCATCTAAACAAGGCTATCAAATCATGTTTTTGAAAAATATTGAAGACAAATTAAAAATACCTAATGTTAAAAACGGTTCTTTTTTTTAAATTTCAGCAGATAGTTAAAAACGAAGTTTGAATTCGAAATTAACTCAGAGAGATATATTTTCAAAACCATGTTGTGATTGACGTTAGGTTTGCAAACCCCCTTTTTGCTTGTCTTTCTTATTTTTAAAGGGACATATTTTAATAACCTGATGCAATAGAAAAAAATATTATACGTAGTTAGAATTAAGGAAAACTTAACCTTGTAAATAAGTTTGTGAAATAATCACAGGAAAAAAATCGTAATTTTGATATCATTAACAAAAAGTATAAATTATTAAAAAAATCAATATCTTACAAAGAAAAAATTATATTACTTTGAAGATAATTTTGATTACGAAGAACGTCGTTTTTGATACATTATTAGGAAGATCCATTTGATAGTTTTGGTAATAAAAAGTTGGTAAAAATAGATTTTCGACTCAACTATCTTAAAATAAAACAAAATATTAACTTTGAACTCATACCAGCATATACAAAATATTGTATTTAAAATTTGATAAATTTTCTTAAAAATATATGTATATTAGATTATATTGATTTGAAATCTCCAATTTTTCGACACAAAATAACTTAAGCTTCAATTTGTATATTATTAAACAAATTTGACTTACCAATATTATTTGAAAATTTTGAAAGTCATCAACGGGATGTTATCAAAGTCAAAGGTCCCATCCCAGCCGTCCATTTTTGTATTTATTTCATCCATTGTCAAATTCACTGTCAAACCACAAATGTGGTGGTATTTCAGAAACCATATTTAATTAATGAAAACTCGCAATGTTGGTTTTATTTAAATCATTAGCAAATTTAGTCCATAAACATAAACAATAACATCAAACATATTCACGAGCTCTACAAGCATCAAAATATATTTTATGAAACTATATGAAACTATATTTACCCAACAAGAATGGGCTTTAGCTTAAAATATCAAATACGAGTATATAGAGTACAAAATAATTAAAACAACTAATCTGATTAAAATGAACACAATCCAAAAATTCTATTCCCATACGTGTTTCAGAAATTCATATAACAACAAACTCCCATATAATTTCCTAAAAAAAACACACCGTTACATCGTTATACTTTTGAAGCTATAGTTTCATAAAATTCCACCATTAATTCTGCTGCTTTTCAATTTATTCCACTATCTACAGTACATGTACCGTAAAACCCATTGAAAAATGTATCCTTTCACATGAATTATACGAAAATATTAAAAAAGTTATATTTTCATAATTTTTCACTCATGTGCAACAAAATTGCAATATCTGCAATAAAATTCATCGTTGCGTGAAAATTTTACATTTCAAATAATTTAAATTCAAAATAATAAAAAGGGAACCTGAAAGCATAAGGATACTCAGAATCGAAATATGCAACCATGCCTTACTTTTCAACATTTGCACCCGATGTGTAATTGTTAATTTTTCAAAAATAGGTAAAAGGGTAAATCTAACCTATGATTCCATATAAAACCACATCCAACATAAGTTATGAAATATTACTTCTGTGTAATAAAAATAATAAGTGAATTGGATTCTGGTATTTTTTAAATTATGCTAATGAAATATTAACGAGAAGTTTTGAATGTTCACAAATTTAAGCAAAAAAGTCAAATTTTAAATTCTATGTTCTAAAAATGGTTTGACTTCTCGGAGTAAATTTAGTGAGTATCCTTAAAATTTATCTTTAATTTCAAAGTAGAAATCCAAAGCTGTTCAGAGTTTCAAAATCAGTATTTTTGTCGAACAAAAATAATTCTGAAAAATCGGATGTTTGCAAAACTAAATCATGTGAGAAGAAATATTAAATCACATCAGAAAAATTTGTTTGTGTGGACAAATTTTGTAGAAAATTCAATTTTACTTTAAAGAGCTTTTATTATTTGAAACTTATCAACTGGAAGGAGATTGTTTTTGAAATTCTATCGAAACAAGAATTTTGTAATGGGATTTTGTGGAAAAAGACAGGGGACACATCATCAGCATTGATAGCGTTTATAAATCAAATTTGTACTTGACCTTATATCTGGATGAATTGATAACCATGTAACCAAGCAGTCTGATGACTGGAACTAATGGAGTTGCTCCAATAACGAGAAGTAAATAAAACAAGTCACCTGAACCATCAGGGTCATCTATCTACACATACCTATCGATATCAATATCAAGGATTGAAAATGTTCAATAAAAAAAAAACAAAAAATTGTAAACAAGAAGATTCAAATGTTCACATACAGAGGGAACAAGTATATTCCAAATTTCATCCGAAGCGAAAGAATGGTTTTTGTTGTATTTTGGTGTTGAAAATGGGTAAAAAGAACGATAGAACGTGTGTGTGCTACCGCATAATAATTTTCTACAGTGTCTGCAATTTTACACTTGAGTTGATCTATAGCTTTGGTAAGCGTTCTTTTTGCAGAAGGAGCGTGAGAAAAACACTTTTATTTTACAGTGTTACCGAAAAGAATATATTCATGATTTTAAGAAAAAAAGAGTGGTTTTAAATTCTGTATTTGAAAAATTCTGTATTATACAGTTTGATCATAATTCTGAATAACTTGAAGTCTTTATTTGAAAATACTGTACATTTAGAATACTATTTATCAATTTTAATTTTGGTGGGGTTAAACCCCTCAAAAATTCGACTTAATTCAATCTATAAACTTAATCTAACTTAAAAACTAAGTAACTTATAGCTAAGGATGCGACTTGTGAAAGGGATAGTTCTGAAGACGAAGTTTGAAGCGATGAGTGCTTACATTGAAGTCAAAAAAGTTTTCATTCAAATTGAGATTCCGTAGCATGCGAGCTATGGGTTCATTTGAGCCATAAGATGTAGGGTGATTGGGAAGATAGCAGAGGTAAGTATTTCTCAAATTACGGAGGTTTGAATTAAGCAAGTTGAAGTTATAAGGATAAGGACTTATAATAAAACCAGAGAGCAGAAGGTGGATATTCATCAAATATCTGTCTAGGTTCTTCCAGAGTCTATAGATTAATTAATTAAAAGCGGTCTTGATATGGAGAAAGGATCAGGAGACAAGCCAATGTAGGCCTCGAAGGGAAAATCAAAGGAAACGTCTTTGAATTCTCGAAATATGTACTCCTTAGTAAAGGGACCATGCTTGAGTAGCTTATTCAAGGAGGGGACAGACAAAGGTGATTTAGAGAGATCGGGTAACGTAGGGGTTGGAAAATTCCTTTAGCCAACTTTTGACAAATTCTCGAATAGTAATTCTTGTCATGCAAAGTGCTTTCTCAAAATAGCTGTTCGGACTCGGACATAAAATTGTAGGTCCCGCCCATCTCTTCACACAGGAATGATTTAAAGTTGTAAGTCTTGGTTCTGTACGAGTTGTTTCGCCACCTACTTTAGAGTTTATAGTTGGCTTTGAGAATTATATCATCTATGTGAGAACGGAAATTTACATATCTATCCGTCACATAAGAGCCCAAGGACGCGAATAACCTCAACAAGGGTGGGTTGGTTATGGAGAAAGTATTGGTGGAGTTCTTTCTTTAGTGAAAAAGTAATTGACTAACATTAGCTAATATTTAGAGCTTAGCAGTTCATTTTACACCAGACTGAGAAACTGTGGAGGTCTAGTTAATTAAGTTAGAAACCATGCAAATTTTTGTGTCATTAGCGTAAAGTGAGAAATGGAAATATTTAGAAATCAACTTCATATCATGTATGGTGAGAATTAAAAGGAGAGGACCTAAGTGGCTACCATTAGTAAGCCAGAGATAGTAAGAAGAGGGAAGGAGAGAGCACATTTGAAGAAAACATTGCATACGCCGCCACTTTCTAGGAAAGAAGAAATCTATTGCAACAAAATCGGTTAAAAGCGAATATTAGAATGTTTAAGGAGTAGACTTTGATAAAGTCAGTGGAGATTACTTCAACTTCGTTTTCAAGAGCAAAAGTAAAGGATTGAATTAGATAGCAAATATCTATCATTTGAAGTTTTATTATTAAGAGTGAGGGAGGCGATGGTTACCCATCTAATTTTCTTAATTTTAAGGTGTAGAACTCTGACTCACAATATTTTGACTAAACAGTAATTTGTAAAACAGGATTTTTACATGCTTATTATGACTCATATCGAATTTGGACACTACCCTAAGCAAATTTGTAATATTACAAAAATTTGGTAAACTTAAAATGTAGCTTTTTTAAAATTAAAACAGCAGTAGTTATGAAAGAATGTAGTCTTTAAAGATTTTAATTATAAGTCCTGGACTGAAGGCAGGGGGTTAAGGAATTGGAAGGGGATTTAGAATCCCCCAAAATATGTGGAATGAAAAAATAACCATTGATTTTTTCCAATAAAACCTGGAAATATAATGTTAATTCGGAACTTAACGACGTTTCTGAGCCGGTGTCGATCAGAGCATGTAAAAGGATTGGCCTGCCTTCCGCTGCTCGTGCCTTAACAACCGCTGGTTGCCAGCAGCACCTAAAGTGCATGATTGCGATCACCATGCGTCGCGTTGTAGTTAAAACTTGGTCTATTTGACTTAAGCTGTTGTTCCCCCATCGGCTGAAACTCAGGCGCGTTTGGGTTCACAGTCACTTGTAGGGTTTTTGTATTATTTTGTAATGCCTAAGCAGATGTACTGGATACAGGCTGTTGCTGTATTTGATTTTTGTTAATGTGTTGTGCGTTGCAGTGGAATAAAGAATGATGCCTTTGTTGGCAAAAGTAGCAAGAACTGATGGACAGACAAGCTTAAACAAGATGGCCGTAAGGTAAGCAATTTTCGAAAAGCTGGAGCCTACGAACAATATCTTTTCGTCCCGTAATGTCTCTATTAAAAAAACGTTGGCACTTTCTCAGCGTGTGCTCACCTTGGTTGCACAACTTGCATGACAGCTGCTTAACACCTTGCTTAGCGTGTAAGACCTTTGGCTTTGTTGCTGGAACACGTTGCCTTATGTTGACGGATGGCTCATCTTTGGTCCGATACCCTACTCCAAGTTCCTGCTGGTCCACAACCTCGAGAGTCCGGAATATATCTAGTCTCCAAAAAGTCGGTAAATTCTTTAAAATCTAGTAAATCTTTCCTATTTCCTAGCTTCTCTTCCACAGTTTTTGGCTCGCATTCGGCAGCTTCTCGAAAAGACACCAAATCAACACCGTCCATATTTTTCAGTGCAAGGAGACATTCGCTTGTTGTGTGCAACAAATCTCGAAGCTCAGAAGCAGTTTCACGAGACAATGAGGGCTGTCCAAAAAGGATCTGCATTTGGATATGAACAAGTATCCGTTTGTGATCGTACCGTTCCTTCAAAAGAATTGCAAAATTTTGCAAAAATCTACTAGCATTACCAACCAAGTATGATTGCAAAAAAGCAATTTGTCGATGTCATCGAGGGCCTTGTTATGGTGAACGAGAGCTTTAAACCTGTCGTGAAAAGCACGCCAGGTGGTGTATGATGAGCCACAATAATTTCTCTATAGCATCAACCAACTCTGCCCGATATTCCAGGTAAAGTTCGTTAATCTGATAATACACCACCACTAATTCCTCTTGTTTCAGATTGTCTTTAAACAAACCTGCTCCAATAATGGCTTCGTGATATGATTTGGAAGTCAAAATGTCATTTTCCAACTTGCTCAAACGTCCCGAAGCATAGGATTTACCCTTACGCTCTTTTGGAGCTTTCATTAAGTTGGTAAAATCTCTTATTAATTTGTTTAAAATACCCTTTTGGAGTTCTCCGTATTTGTAGCCTTCAGCTTTAGCCATATTAGTAAAATAATTACTAATTATTTTATGTTTTGAAATAGGAATTACAAAAAAAGGAAGACAAGTTTACAACATGTAAATGAAGACTTACTGGTTGTCTATTGCTGCTGCCGTCTTGTCTGGTGAAAAGCTGATGTCAGGAGCCTCCGCTGGTCTTTGATGATTTAATTTTTAGTTATTAATTTTAATTTAATTTTATCAAAGTAATTTTATGACTTTTGTCTTGTGGATCTAGTGGAACGTATCTGCAACTCCAAGGTATGTACGTGTTTTCAATATGTTGCAGAAAGGTAGGTATATACTTTATGTTCGTACATTCTGCAGCCTCTCAGTTTAGCATCCCAATATATGTTCGTACAATGTCTGATCTTTTTAGATATAAATAATAATAAGAAAACTGATTAAAATATAAAAACTCAACCTTTAAAACGAAAAAAAGTTAGAAACTCAAAATTTGAAGTATGTATTTATTGAGCTATTGAAGGACATTAACTTCACCAAATTTTATAAAAAGTAGTTTTTTGAACAAACACCAAACCATAAATGATTCACTGACGGACTGACAAATCCTCAAAATTATGAAGCACTTTCCGATATTGTAGAACAATTGTAGATGTATGGGGCGTGGTAAACACCCACTTTCTTATACAAGATATAAATTAAAGTTTCCATAAAATTACAACCTTCCTGCACTAAAATTGTGCATTCAGTAGGCACACTTTTCATGTATTTATCAGTGTTTTAATAAAATAGTTCTTATTCTTGTACAATGATGAAATTAAAAAAAGTGGAAGAAGTCAATGTGCATACAAAACCCGCTAAAGCTTAGACGGTAGTCATTTAATAGCTTATATCTTTTTAATTAAAGAATTTCTTCTATATATCACAATGTTAAAATAAATTGGTGGTAGCGTTTTAAACCTTTTTTTTCGATGTTCTAAGTTTTTCTTGCGTTGCAAATTTTTATAGAGAAGAAAGCTAGTGGACCACTTAACAAATATTTATTTTAAGTATTCATAAACGAAAAGCGATTTTTGGTAATTTTAATGCTGTTCGAAAGATTTGTCGCTTTAGTGGTTTGTGTATCGGCGGGCCAGCCTTACAGTGATATCAATGAATGAGATCTTTCAAGTGCGATATGAATTCAATCAATAATAATAATAATAATAATATATTTAAAGATTACATTCACAAGAGATTGTGATCTTTTTCCATACTTCCAAAACACACTGTCTGTTGCACATTCGGTTCTTTTGCGAATCTATATATCTCTGAAAAGTTGATTTATGCAAAAACCTGTAAGGGAGAAAAGCTATAGTCAGTGTTGTATACCTACGTGTGAATTCCGTTTTTGTTGAATGCAATTGGGGGATTAACATCCTAAAATGCAACGAAACACGTATGTACCTTCTGGTATAGTGTACAATATGCGCATAGAGTGCATTTATACACGATACGATATTATAGCACACGGCGGCGCGGCGGCGGCGGACATGAATGCAATACAACGTTTAGTGTAAGCGTTAGAGTTTACTTATGCTTTAAGCCTTAAGCTGCTTTTGTGATGTAGAACTAACTGAACTACATATATCAGGAGCAGGGAGGGCATGTACATATGTATGTCTATGTAGTATTCTAGGAAAAGGAACATGAGGATAGCTACTACTTATGTTATGTGTCTTTCGGTAGCTTCATCCTTTGAAAGGATTTTGGTCCACTTGTCCGTCACGTACATACATTAAAGGATAAACATTTCGGTTTTTCTTCTTCTTCTTCTTTTTTAGTCTTCGAAACGATATTTTGATTGTTGTTTGCGCAACACGAAACAACATTGATACGAAAAGTTTAGATTGTATACGTTTATGAGAGGAAAGAATAAGGGAAGACTTGCGGATATACTAAAGTGATGAAATGATTTTTGTAAACACAATATAATAGAACATAAGCTTTATAGCCCATTTTTAAATGACCGCTTAAACATTGAGCTAAAAGAAGTCGGGGAAAAACATAGAAGCAATAAATGTTAGTTTTATCTGGGAGAATAAATACTTTGTGATGGTTAAGGGGCTATTGCACAATATTGGCTTTGACCCTATTTTAGTGACAATCAAAATAAGAATTAATATACAAATTTAAAATATAATGACAAAACGTCGAATTTCAAGAATGTTCTTTGAAAGTTAAATTGATTCGATAATAAAGATAAGAATATCATTTATTTGTAAGAACCAAATCGTTGAAATTCATTTCTGTCGGATTCAGCCACTTTAATCGAGCTGCTATAAAATTCAGCTACTACAATCAAAGCTCTTTGATCTAATCAATAAAATCAATAGATTTTATTGCATCAAAATGTTTGAAATTTGGTAACTTGAATTCATTGGTAAAACATTTTAGTATCCAGAATGTAGACACTAAAATCGTTAGACTAGAGTTTCTAGTAATAAAAACTAGATTCTAAAATAATCAAAACAAGAATCTAGTATTACAAAAATGAATTTAATTCATTCTAGATTAAATAATGTTGTTGAACGCACCCATCACGTTCAACTTTTGAAACTGTGAAACCGGCATGAAGAGACTGAAAGATGATGTTCGATCTATATTAATGTTTTATCTATGATGTTCTGTCAAGTCAATCATTCTGTCAAATGTCAATTCAATTCAATTCAATGAAGTGTGTGCCAAAATAAAGGATTGTTATTTTAATTTCTTTAAATTTTAACTTAAACTTATTTGATTTAAAAAAATACGTAATAAGGCCTTACGCCAAAACAAATGTGATGTTGTTACGGTAAATTTTACCGCAACAAAAACCAGCCTTTGGCTGTTCTCATTTTCTCGTTGTGGCTGCAAAATATCGGCAAAGTTGAGGGCAACCATGGTCTCATCAACCACAGGTGTACCTAGCCTTTATTTTGCAAAAGCAACAAAAGCAGGTGATCGAGATGAAGAACGAGTTCTTTCGACGAGGTCGAAAATGCCGGCGGATGAGCCGAAGAAGTATGTGGTCAGGCGGACCCTTACTTAAACAACAACAACAGCAACAACAACATATTTTTTTATTTTAAAGATTGTAATTTTAACGTAGATTTACTTAAATTAATATTTAATCGTTTATGTAAAAAATGGGTTTTTAACGCCGCGTTTTTAAAGTAATTTAACTTAATGTTTGGTACGAAATTCACACCTCGAACCTCGCGCGTAATTAATAGTAATAGGAAAATGCCTAGTTGAGACTTCTTCTCGGTTTTTGTTTTTCTTTGAACTTTCTCGAAAAATAGCAATAATGGGGAAGGGGTCTGAACTCGCCATTACGTTTCGGCAAGTTTTGGAAACTCATCCAACAACTTGTCGAAACCGTGTTTGTGTGTGTGAAAGCAAAGTTTCGCTGAGAGTCAACAACGGTGGCTTTCCTGATGAGCGTTAAGCTTCCAGGAAGCCGTGATGCCGTGACCGACAATCACGAAAACGAATGCTTGTGTTGGATGAATGTGTGTGTGACTGGAATGGTCGAGGGAGGAAGAAAGTAGTTTGGAATTAGCTTGGAAGGCACTCTTGAAAGAGCCCTACAAGCGACAAGATAATTAGAAGAAAAAGTTCGAGGAAATTTAAAAGGAGAAAGAAAAAGATTGAGAAGAAGGATAGGAGAAATCCAGAGAAAGAAAAAGGAAAATTCGAGGATCGAGGTGTGAGGATTTTGTGAGGATTTTGTGAGGATCGGGAATAAGGAGAAAAATAGGAAGGAGGAAACAAAAAAACAGAAAGATAAGTAGTTTGTTTCTTTTGTTCTTTGTTCCTTTAATTATATACAGATATACGTATATAAACGCGTCCGGTATTAAGAACTCATTTTCTTTTGTTTGCTTTGCTTTGTTTATTTTTTTTTAAATTTCATTCGTTTGTAACTTTAACTTTTATTTTGAAAACATTTTGGGTTTTAATCCAGGGATTTTCAATCCCACGGTTTCCCAAAGTAATAAATTTTAAATTCAAAAATCAATTGTTCGTTGTGTCTTTTCTTTCAACCGCTTCACTTATTACATAAAGAGTTTTGGAATTTTCTTTTTCGGTTTTAAAAAAAATTCCTGGCGCCCATTTTATTGCATAGTGTCCCACTGTGGGTACTTGCAATAATTCGTTTCTAAATTGTAACAATTTGATTTATTTTAGAAATCAAGCAATATTGTTAGATATTATAAACAAATTCTTCCAAAAGAACCCAGCCCAGCTGAGCAGCCGCGGGTACAGCTTCGTCAACGAGCTGTATTGTTGCACTTTTTTTTCGTATTCTCTTTTGTGTCGCATTCGTACTCGGTTGAGTGCGAGTTGCTCGAATCGTTGCGTGCGTCGTCGTTCGTCGCTACGCAGCCGTCGTCGGTCAGTTTAGTTTGTTTTATTAATTTTGTTGTGATAATTTCGTGTAAATAATTAATAATATTAAATATATATCGCGGTAAATAAGAGCAAGAAAAAGTGTAACAAATTGGAGCCCAACGTGTGGGGCCAAGTGGAAGAATTTCGTAGTCATTTCGTATCGTGTTTTTACAAATTGTTTACTTTTAAATAGAACAATTAATTCCTCTTATTTTTTTTTATAGGTGTTTTAAACGAAAAGGTGTTTTGTTCGAGGTATTTTGGTCCGGATAAATATCAAAGGATTTACCAGTGTTTTTGGTTGGTGCAGAATACATAAGAATTTCTGTTTGAAAAATTTTACTGAGGGAGTTTGAGTTTGACAAGTGGAAAATTACTGGTGGTGTTTTACTCGAGGTGTTGTTCCTGAAAGAAGCAAATAGTGGAATTTCATCGAGGGAGTTTTTAAAGTTATAAACAAATCGCAAGTATTTTTTTTTGATTGTGAGGTGTAAACTCGTGTTTTTTTTTTATTATAATTGTTCTTATTTACTGTGTGGTGTCTGTTATTAATAAGATTTGTTTTTCTTTTTTATTATTTATATTTAAATAAGTTTTTTTTCGGTCGACATTTTGTCTTCATTCTGTTGTTTTCTCTCTTTTTTTTTTGTGCAGCGATAGAAATTCTCTGGTGCTATTGAAATCACTTGAGAGTTTTATCGCTAGCTACTTCTAATTGAATTCGAGTGATTTGTTTATTTACGTGATAGATTTTTATGAGAGAGTGTTCTATTTTTTGAGTTAGAGTTAGTTTAAATATTTTGAGTGAATTAAGTTAGAATAGGATTTTGGTGTGACCATCCGAACTTTTTTCGATTACATTTAGAATTTGTTAGGAAATAATTTTCAATTTTTTTTTTAATATTTAATTTTTTTTTAATTAATAAAAATAAATTAATTCAATAATTAGAATTTTTAATTTAGGGTTGCCAAATAGTTTTTTTTTTTACATATAATTTTTTTTTGTAAATTATTTTTTTTTTTTTTTGAAAGTTTTTTGTGTTAGTTAAAATGAATATTGGTAGGTTAGCGCAGGACGAACTGGCCTACGAGATGAAGGTCAGGGGATTGAAAGTAGGGACAGTTGAGGAAATGCGAAAGGCATTAAGGTCATCGAGGTTACTCGTTAAGAGGAACTCGATGGAGGTTAGTTTAGTTTATCCCTTCACTTATGAAGAGGATGTTGAGGCAATAGGAACTAAAATTGAGGAGATTAGGGTCCTTCTTAAAGTACCTCCGAGGAATCCAAAATCTTCGGAGTACATTAAGATAGTGACAAAAATTGAATGGTGTATAGGCAGGTTAGCTAGGACACCTTGTGAGGCCGAAGATGAAGAAGATGAAGTTAGTTCACTTCGGAACAAGGTTTTGTGTTTGTTAGGAGATCTCACCGGTGATAGTGAGAATAGTGATAGGGAGGAGGAGTTGAACAAGGAAAAGACTCCGATTAAAACTCAAACCCAACTTCAGACACAAGTTGGTCAGACCCTAGGTGTTGGTTCGCGGTCTGCGTTAGGGGCAGAGACGTTGGCTGAGCCAAGAGTTGGTGTCAGTAGTCCTGCAGTAGGGAACATTTCTGTTAGGGTTCCGTTAGAAAGTAGGCTGGATAGGGTCAATGGGTTTTCTGAACGAGTGGTCGTTCAGCAAAAACACATTGAACGTATAGGGAAGTGGGGGGTGAAGTTTACTGGTGACTCAGGCGGAGCATCAGTAAATTCATTCCTAGAAAGAGTGGAGGAACTTCGTTTGGCTAACGATGTTCCTGAAAACCACCTTTTTAAATCCGCTTCGGAGCTTTTGGCTGGTAGGGCACTTATGTGGTTTAGGACGGTTAGGGAAGATTTAGAGGATTGGCAGGAACTCGTCAAGGAACTCAAAGCGGAGTTCCTTCCTGCGAATTACGATGATCTCTTGTTGGAGGAGATTAATCGGCGTTCGCAGGGAAAGGAAGAAACTTTCGGCGCGTATCTGACTACGATGAGGACATTGTTTCGAAGATTATCGGAACCTTTGTCAGAGGGAAGGATGCTTTCGATATTAAGGAAAAATGTAGACCCCTTTTATCAGGTTCAGATAGCTAGTGCCAAACCAAAGACGGTTAAGGAACTTGCTATCTTAGGTAGGGAATTAGATACGCTTAAGGTGAACGTAGATAGTTTTACCCCACCTTCTAGAAGCAAAAATTTGTTGGAACCGGAGTGCGGTTACCAACCAAGTTCGTCTGGACAACACCAAGTAGCGGCTGTTGCTCCAGTTTCAGAAAATCCATTTAGGTCGGTTAGGTGTTATAATTGTAACAAGGAAGGGCATGTAGCTTCGAGGTGTACAGTCCAGAAACGTTGTTTCGGCTGTGGAGCGGTAGGAGTGTATCGTAGGGACTGTAGGTGTTCGGGAAATGGGAATCGGGCCCTTGTGTCAGCAGGACAAGGAGTCCGTCGGCGTTAGGAAGGTCGTCTGCTGACGATCAGCGGGTAGGAGTTCATCTGAGTTTCACGTTAGCGGCAAATGGTAGGGACACTAGACCATATTTAGGAGTTAGGGTTTATGGAATCAAGTTTTTAGGGTTACTTGATTCAGGAGCCTCTCGTACCATTGTGGGTGGTGACGGGTGGAAAATTTTTAAAGAGCTAGGGCTTAGGTTAGGAAAGAGTAGTGTTGGGTCAGTAGCGTTAGCAGATGGAGCAGGTGTAGGTGTAGCTGGATCTATTTCTCTACCAGTAGAGGTTGAGAACAAATCCTTTTTAATAGAATGTCTGGTCATTCCGAATCTTCCACACCAGTTGATCTTGGGTGCCGATTTTTGGGCACTATCGGGCATAGTCCCGGATTTGAGATCAGGTGTGTGGAATTTTTCGGGCCAAGAGGGATTGGCTTCGATGACAGATAGGGTAGCGATTAGGGAAAAATCGGATTTGAACGATTTTGAAAATAGGAAATTAGAATTAGTGTTAGGAGAACTTTTTAAATCAATGACCGAAGGTTTAGGGTGCACCAACTTAGTTGAGCACAAGATTAGGACGTCCGCAGAACCGATAAAACAACGATATTACCCTGTTTCGCCAGCGATTCAGAGACATATCGATCAGGAGCTCCAGGAGATGTTGGAAGCTGGAGTGATCGAGAAGTCGAAGAGTCCTTGGGCATCGCCGATTCTTCTGGTTAAGAAGAAAGATGGCAGTTATCGGTTCTGTGTTGACTATAGGAAGTTAAACGAGGTTACTGATAGGGATGCTTATCCACTACCCTTTATTTCGGCGATTTTAGACAAGCTTCGAAACGCGAAGTACTTGTCTTCTTTAGATATTAAATCTGCTTATTGGCAGATTCCAATGGAAAAAGAATCGCGAAAGTACACAGCCTTTACCGTGCCAGGGCGTGGCCTGTATCAATTTTGCAGGATGCCTTTCGGCTTACACAATTCGCCGGCAACTTGGCAAAGGTTTATTGACGACGTTTTAGGTCCTGACTTAGAACCGTTCGTCTTCGTGTACTTGGATGACATTATCATCGTCACCGATTCTTTCGATAGGCACCTAGAAATTTTAAAAGAAGTTTTTAAAAGGTTAGGAGAAGCAGGTTTAAAAGTAGGTAGGGAAAAGTGTAATTTTTGTAGGCCTTCTTTAAAATTTCTAGGTTATGTAGTTGATAGGAACGGGCTTCATGTTGACCCGGAAAAAGTGGAAAGCATGATTAGGATTCCTGCACCGAAAAATGTGAAGGAAATTAGGAGTTTTGTAGGGACAATTTCGTGGTACCGTAGGTTTGTACCTAATTTCGCAATTTTAGTTAGGCCACTTACCGATCTCTTAAAGAAAGGTAAGAAATTTGAGTGGAGCCAAGAATGTGAGGAGAGTTTTAGGAAAGCCAAAGAGTGTTTGGTTACGGCACCGATTCTGACATGTCCGGATTTTTCAAGGCCATTTGTTGTACAAACAGATGCGTCGGACTATGGCATCGGGGCCGTATTATCTCAGGAGTTTGAGGATGGCGAAAAAGCCATATGTTATTTAAGTCGGTCATTGAATAGGAATGAAAGGAACTACTCTACGACCGAAAAGGAATGTTTAGCGGTCCTTTGGGCGATTGAAAAGTTGCGGCCGTATCTCGAAGGTGTTCGATTTACAGTCGTAACTGATCATCACTCTTTGGTCTGGCTAAGCAACCTTAAGGATCCGCAGGGTAGATTAGCTCGTTGGGCCATTCGGCTCCAACAATTCGATTTCAAGATCATCCACAGAAAGGGCAAAGAACATGTCGTTCCTGATATGTTGTCGCGAGGAGTTCCAGAAGTAGCTGGTGTCTCTGATGCGGATTCGGACCCTTGGGTGATCAAAATGAAATCACAGGTAGAAAAGAGCCCGTTAGAATACCCATCTTGGCGAGTTGAGAATGGGCGGCTCTATAAACATGTCAGGTTGAACCATATAGTCGTTCATAATAATGGTGAGGAGTGGAAGTTAGTGTTAGGGAAAAATGATAGGACGAGAATTCTTAACGAGTGCCATGATGCTCCGTTGTCAGGACACATGGGCGTTAAGAAAACTTTTGCTAGGATAGCAGAAAAATATTACTGGCCCAAAATGAGGAGTGATATTACGAGGTATGTTAGGAGTTGTAAAATTTGCCAAAGTGTGAAACCGGTGAACGAGAAACCAGCTGGTCTAATGACCGAAAGAGTAGGAAATTCCCAACCGTGGGAAATGATTTGCGTGGACTTGGTGGGTCCGTTACCTAAATCGTCGCGAGGGTTCGTGTATATTTTAACGGTCGTCGACTATTTTACTAAATTCCCCTTGTTGTTCGCGTTACGGTCCGCAACGGCGAAAGCGGTATGTCGGGAGTTGGAAGAAAACGTGTTTCTTCTTTTCGGGATTCCTAAGTGGATCGTCTGTGACAACGGTCCCCAGTTCCGTGGCAAGGAACTGAAAACGCTTAGCGAAGCGTACGGGTCACAACTTCGGTTTACGGCGAATTATCATCCGCAAGCGAATCCGGCGGAACGGATAAATCAAATAATTAAGACTACGCTCCGGGCGTATGTTTCGGAAAACCAGCGGAGTTGGGATTCGCAACTGGCAAAAGTGGCCTGTGCAATCCGAACTTCGCAACATGAGGTTTTAGGTGTGTCGCCATACTTCGCAAATTTCGGTAGGAACATGGTAACTAGTGGCCATGATGTAGGAATTAGGGATAGCGGTAGGGACCCAGATAGAACGGAAATTGATAGGCAGTTTCGGAAACTGAGAGAGGACATAGCTAGGAAGTTGGAAGCAGCGGGAAAGAAGGCTGCTAAGACTTATAATTTACGTAGGAGGGACGCGCAATATCACACGGGTGATCTCGTGTGGCGTAGGAACTTCGCGCTGTCCGATGCAGCAAATTATTTCGCGGCGAAGTTGGCGACTAAATTTGTAGGACCTTTCAAGGTCAGCAAGAGGATGTCACCTTGGACATACCTCTTAGTAGATGATCGCGGGAAGGAGCGAGGAACGTGGCATTGTAAAGACTTAAAACCATATGTTGATTCTTGAGTCAAGTCCCTTTTGTTGTAGTAGTTTTTTTTTGGTTGTTCATTGTCATTTTTATTTGATTTTAATGTGCCACATTAATGATTTTTTTTTTCTTTTTAAATATAATGATGGTCCTTTGTTGTTGTTGTCTACCCCTGGCTGAGCCTTAAGAAATGGTTTGCTTTTCTTGAAAAGTAAACACATTTCTTGGGAGGTAAGGGTGGGATTTGTTACGGTAAATTTTACCGCAACAAAAACCAGCCTTTGGCTGTTCTCATTTTCTCGTTGTGGCTGCAAAATATCGGCAAAGTTGAGGGCAACCATGGTCTCATCAACCACAGGTGTACCTAGCCTTTATTTTGCAAAAGCAACAAAAGCAGGTGATCGAGATGAAGAACGAGTTCTTTCGACGAGGTCGAAAATGCCGGCGGATGAGCCGAAGAAGTATGTGGTCAGGCGGACCCTTACTTAAACAACAACAACAACAACAACAACAACATATTTTTTATTTTAAAGATTGTAATTTTAACGTAGATTTACTTAAATTAATATTTAATCGTTTATGTAAAAAATGGGTTTTTAACGCCGCGTTTTTAAAGTAATTTAACTTAATGTTTGGTACGAAATTCACACCTCGAACCTCGCGCGTAATTAATAGTAATAGGAAAATGCCTAGTTGAGACTTCTTCTCGGTTTTTGTTTTTCTTTGAACTTTCTCGAAAAATAGCAATAATGGGGAAGGGGTCTGAACTCGCCATTACGTTTCGGCAAGTTTTGGAAACTCATCCAACAACTTGTCGAAACCGTGTTTGTGTGTGTGAAAGCAAAGTTTCGCTGAGAGTCAACAACGGTGGCTTTCCTGATGAGCGTTAAGCTTCCAGGAAGCCGTGATGCCGTGACCGACAATCACGAAAACGAATGCTTGTGTTGGATGAATGTGTGTGTGACTGGAATGGTCGAGGGAGGAAGAAAGTAGTTTGGAATTAGCTTGGAAGGCACTCTTGAAAGAGCCCTACAAGCGACAAGATAATTAGAAGAAAAAGTTCGAGGAAATTTAAAAGGAGAAAGAAAAAGATTGAGAAGAAGGATAGGAGAAATCCAGAGAAAGAAAAAGGAAAATTCGAGGATCGAGGTGTGAGGATTTTGTGAGGATTTTGTGAGGATCGGGAATAAGGAGAAAAATAGGAAGGAGGAAACAAAAAAACAGAAAGATAAGTAGTTTGTTTCTTTTGTTCTTTGTTCCTTTAATTATATACAGATATACGTATATAAACGCGTCCGGTATTAAGAACTCATTTTCTTTTGTTTGCTTTGCTTTGTTTATTTTTTTTTAAATTTCATTCGTTTGTAACTTTAACTTTTATTTTGAAAACATTTTGGGTTTTAATCCAGGGATTTTCAATCCCACGGTTTCCCAAAGTAATAAATTTTAAATTCAAAAATCAATTGTTCGTTGTGTCTTTTCTTTCAACCGCTTCACTTATTACATAAAGAGTTTTGGAATTTTCTTTTTCGGTTTTAAAAAAAATTCCTGGCGCCCATTTTATTGCATAGTGTCCCACTGTGGGTACTTGCAATAATTCGTTTCTAAATTGTAACAATTTGATTTATTTTAGAAATCAAGCAATATTGTTAGATATTATAAACAAATTCTTCCAAAAGAACCCAGCCCAGCTGAGCAGCCGCGGGTACAGCTTCGTCAACGAGCTGTATTGTTGCACTTTTTTTTCGTATTCTCTTTTGTGTCGCATTCGTACTCGGTTGAGTGCGAGTTGCTCGAATCGTTGCGTGCGTCGTCGTTCGTCGCTACGCAGCCGTCGTCGGTCAGTTTAGTTTGTTTTATTAATTTTGTTGTGATAATTTCGTGTAAATAATTAATAATATTAAATATATATCGCGGTAAATAAGAGCAAGAAAAAGTGTAACAATGTGTAAAGATTTAAACGTTAGGATTCAGATTACTGATAAAAGATTAGATTGTTGCTTAAATTTATGCACAAATAAATTAAGAAGAATTTAAAACATATACCTACCTAGTCTTTAGTCTAGACGTTAGGTTATACGGTTATAAAAACTAGAATGGAGACCTTATATCAAAGACGCTAGAATTAGGCATTAAATCTTAAAGAATTATGAACCTAATTAAATTTAGAAGAAAGAATACAGAGGCTATAGTCCAAGAAGAAAAGGGTTTCATTCATTGGACACTAACGTGGCTTTTATATTAAAAAAAGACGAGTATTTTTTAAAAAAATCAATGGATTTTTATTTCTTTTTAAGGAACAAGGCATGACCCAATGGCTATGCGTTTCCCACGATAGGGCCCAATTAAACGTAAATCCTAAAATCTTTGCAATCTCAACATATTCTACTGTGGCTCCATCTAGTTAAATTTGTGAGTGCTGAGAAAAGTCAAGCGGTTTCTTTTAAATAATAATACATTTAGGCCCAGTTTCTTAGTGCGAATTCATCCTAGTTTCTGAGTTAAGCTCCAGTTTACTCCCAAAACATGTTTTTTCAGTTTATTATAATCTTTGTAACTTTGTTTTAAATATTCAGATGTTTTTGACAAATACTGAAATAATTAATTTTGTGGAAAAATTAATAATTGTTTGTAATATTTGCTGTCAACTAAAATGTCAAAATCTATCGACTTCGAAAGTTTCTTGACAACTTCATCGATAACTTTTCAGTGATACCAAATTGTTATACCACTCATAAGATAAAAATTAAACCATCACCAATGAAAAACTTGTTCGTGAGTTAACTCTGAATTCAGGAATAACTAATTCTGGGTTAAAATCGGAGTTAACTCAGCACTGGACCTTAGACACTTAGGAAGGGTTAAAAAAAAATCAGTTAGCCTTAGTAAAAGTAGTACCCGTGGCATGATGGTTAGTGCTTTGGACTATCATGCCAGAGGTCGTGGGTTCGATCCCTGCCTATGCCATCTAAAGTTTTTTCACGGGTACTGCCTCTTGCGAGGAATTGACAAATTCTCCAAGAGTTATTCTTGTCATGAAAAGTGCTTTCTCAAATTAGCCGTTCGGATTCGGCTTTAAAAAACTGTAGGTCCCCTCCATCCCTGACAATAGTGCTCGCACACAGGAATGGTTGAGATTTGTAAGTCACTAGGCCCTAGTTCTCAACGGAATGTTGCGCCACCCAATTTATTTATTTTAACCTTAGTAAAATTTAAAATAATTTGTTGGTAATTGTTGGTATCGATGACAAAATTTAATATACATTTGAAGGTCGTAAGCATACATTTGAATACCTAGTTGATTTAGAAACTGTTTAAGTGAGTTCAATGATATAGATGGAAAATAGAAGAGGACCAAGAATAGAGCCTTGTAGAACACCCTTCCTTATAGGGAGATTCCCATTTAAAATAACAGCTTGCTTCTGACCTTGGATTCAAGAGTTAACCAGTTAAACTGCATAGTTTGAAAATGTATATAACCTTGATAATTTCCCACGAAGATTAGAGTGCTAAACCATGTAAAAGCCCTTTAAAAAATTCAAAAGTAAGTCTGTTGTCTAAAGCTAATATTATGTATTAAGTAATGTCAATTAAATCGTGGTCGTGAAAATTTATTTTTTTTAAGTTTTTTTTTTTTCAAAAACCTTTGATACAAAATAGTTTCGGTTTAAAGATTAAAAATAAATCAAACAAAATTGGTTGCCTGTTTTAAAGACTTTTATTTCTGTCGATTGTACTTTTCTAAAAAAATTAACCAGATGTTAAAAACAATGATATCTTATAAAATAAAATTAGTATGCAGCCAATGTCTTTAATTGTTGCAAAGATATCCGTGTCGGAAATAAATTTGTACCAAGTTTTAGAAGTGTTTTTGTAGGATCTTAGTTTTTGTCTCTTATTCCACCTTTTTCCAATTACTGTAGTGTATTCCAGACAGAACTTTTGGCGATAAAAGAATTCTTGTAAAGGCTTTTAGAAAACCTGATATGAACATCTGTTATCCAGATTTTCTCAGACAGTTGGGCTGCCATGAAATCTTTACAAACTCTATAACAGTCCATAATTGTCGATCAAGATTCAAGATTTGTTTATTGAACTTTTATATATACAATTGGATAGTCTTAAGATTAAATAGATACATTGTCTAAGAATAAAATAGTTTGTTGGCACATAGGGGGCCTAACTTTATATGTTGGCTTAAGTTAAAGCGCCCAATACACGATATAATTATTGTACCGATTATCGTACAAAAGTTGAATCGCATGCGATGATTGTATCGTGTGTCTAAAACAAAGTATCCGCTGTACTGAAATCGCATGGTCGAATGCTATCGAGCGAAAACGAGAGGTTGCATACGGCTGCTTTGCTTTGATGTGAATCGTTTTGACAGTTGATGAAATCGTGAGCTAGTCGTATGGTGTGCTACCGATATCGGTACAACTCAAGTCGGTACGACAGATTGCATCGTGTATTGGGCGCTTTAAATTAAAATAATTGTTTAATATGTATGGCGTTGTAAAAATAAAAGTCTGTTGACTTGGTTATCCTCGGGTGTTCCTTCCCGGTTGTCATTTGTTGGATTTGTTGATTGGTTAGAGGGTTGTTGGCTTGTTTAGACACGTCTCGGTGGGCTAACTCGGGGTCAGCGTAGAATGCAACGGCATCTTCGTTGTTGACTTGAATTATGTTATCATCCATAATGTCCATGACGCTAAGGTACCTGGGCTCTGGCAGTCGCTGTTGGGTTGTCATCCTTCTTATTAGTTGGTTCGGGTGGCTAGATGAGTTACCTACTAACTTTTTAGCAAAGAGTAGTAGGTAGTTGTCCAATGTATTTATTCTCGCTTCAGAATAAATTCTGTCGTTTTTAAAGTATTTTTGACGCTCCCTGGATTCTTAGGATCTTTCTTTCGAAGGCTTTTAGCTGCTTCATGGCCGTTTTGGAGATGGTGTACCAAACGGGAAAGCTGTATCCAATGACTGGTCTCAGCAGTTGTTTGTACATCAGGATTTTGGTCTGTTGACTTAGTCCATTGCTCTTCTTCATGAATGGATGGACACGATGAAAGGCCCAGCTGGCTTTCCAAAGAACTTTCTGGGCGTGTGGGTTAAACTTTAATAGCTCGTGGAACTAAATTCCCAGGTACTGGACGGTCCTCTTGGATGAAAGTGACGATCCATCTGGGGGTTTTAACTTTAGGTTTCTGCATATTGTTGCTTTTTGCGATCCTCTACGGACGACAGTTGACGGCCTTCTGAAGCAGATGAGTTCCGACTTTGCTGCGTTGATTTTAATACACCATTTATGGTAAAAGTCAAAGAGTCGGTGGATGTGTTCTTTTACTTTACGATTTGCATTTCTATAATTGTACATAGAATTTTCTGGAAGAGAGAAAAGAAAAAATAATTCTTATTAGTGCGATTGGAAAGCCCAGCATGTAAAGTTTATGGATAAGGCCTTCAATCCATATACGCTGTCAAATGCTTTCTCAACGTCCAGAAGGCATCCAACGGTGACACGATGGCTATTAAGAGCTGTGGTGATGTCGTGTTGAAACTTCATCAAAGGATGCAGCGTCGAGTGTTTTTCCCGAAAACCAAACTGCATGTCAGGACATAATTGTCGATCGTCTCTAATGGATATGCCACAACAGTTAAACATCCACTTTCGCTAGTTTGGCGGGTCATAGATACATTCCAGAAAACTGTAAAATAGATGTACCACGTTTGGCAAATGCTGGCACACCAATCGCTAAGATAAGGTGGAATAACACCACCATCTATCAGGCCACGAAAAACATCGGACTTACCCGAATTCAAAGCGCTAAAGGTGCTTGATATCTTTAAGCAGATGGCGTATGCTATGCTCGATAATTGGTACACTCTACAATGACTAAGTACGTCAAATGACTTTTGGTCGAGGAAACGGTTCTTCACCTCCTCAACAGCTCAAAAATGTAGGGCCTACCTTGGAGAATTCTTCTATAACGATCTAAACTATCTCAAGCACACTAACATCATTAGTCTTTTATGCTTCGTAAGGAACTAAACTTGGTTTGATTAAGATCAGATTCTCGTTTTCACAATGGGCCAACAATTGGCCTAAGTGTGCATAACTCCCTTCCGGACAGGAACTTCAGCCTAACCTCACCTATCCTGCTGGAGAACGAATACAAAGGAAAACCCCTAGAGGGATTCAAAATCCTTTGATACGGCGAAGTCAAATAAAGACAAAATATTTTGCTCAAGAAACACCAACACCAGTGCTTTCTTAGCTAATTTGGGGAAGCAGTGAACCCAAAAGGGGAATCAAAATCCTTTAAACTTACAAAAATGGCTACTTTGATGCATAAGCTATCAAATATTGACCCTTTTACATATACAATCTTACATTACTTAGGCCATTCAGTTAAAATGTTGACTTATAACAACTTTAAGTGTGTCAAAAATTTATTATAGAATTTGACCTGGAGACTTTCACTTGACCTTTTAACAGAAAAAAACTTGTCTTTTTACAAAACTTGAAATTAATACACTGAATCTTGTTTGTAGATATTTAATAGTAGACAACATTCTTCAGACCTCCAAAAAACAAAAAAACCTCTTTTGTATATTACACGCTCAATCTTAAAAGCTTAGGCAAGGCATATCATTACTTCTTTAACTGTTACAATTAAATTATACACTCTATAATACCTTTTCTAAGTGCCAAAAGATAAAATCCCCTCTAAAATCTTTCACTTCATAGCTTATTTAAACAACAAAAAATGTTTAACTGTTAACTATTAGCAAATTTTCTCCATCACTAAACTAATAACCCTCTAAAGAAGACTATTTGGTATCAATTTTTGTATACTTAATTCTCACTAATCTCCCCTTTTGATCTAGAAGACCATTTCAACTCTTCAAGCTAAGCAAAACAAAAAAGAAAAGAAACTAATAACCATTAACGAAATCTCTTACAATATTAAGATAAAAACCAATGACCAAATACAAAACTTTAATAGCTTCTTTAATACCTCCATACCTATATACATTTTTGCCCGCATCACTATCACTATTGCTGTTGTTGTGTTCATTGTTCAATCGATTGCAATGGGCCTCGTTCTAGTCCAAAATGTCCTTTATCCTACCATCATTAGAGAAGGACGAACCATCTTTTTCTTCTTCTTCTTCTAACCACAAACAAAACCTTATACGTACTTGGCTTTCAGCTTTGCTTGTTTGCCAAAAAGGTCAGGAGTTTTTGTATATATTTACTTTAACGCCTCTCTCCATCTTATAAGCTCTTATCACTTCTTTTCAGTAGTCGTCAAAGGAGCCAAAGTAAAAGCGAACGCGAAGCTCCTTTGATGCTAAACCAAATGTAGCTACCTCAAAAACCTCATTTTCAAGTCTGAAGGTTTGTCTGAAGATGTCGAAGAAGAACAAAAGAATGGAAGAAATTTCTACGACTATGTACGTAATTCAATTTGTTTTCCTTAAGCCAAAGCGAGATTTTCGTTCCGGGAAAAAGAAAATCACCATCCACCGCCGCCGCCGCCGCCATAACCGGAAATGGTATGGTACTTTGCTTCCACATAAATTTGCAAAATCGTGTCGGATAAGACATCAGTGTGAGTGAAAGAAACGACATTATACACCCAACAATGCCAAACGCAAAACGGATACATTCAGTGTGGCAAAGGCAATGGCAATGGCAATGGCAATATCAATTCTCCACTCGACTTCCTACATCCTTAACTAAGCCAACAAAAATGAAAGACCTCCGTATCACTTCCGACGTGTTGCCGCCGCCGCCGCCGCGCCGCCAGTCGTCAGTTTGATATAAATTTTGAGTAAACTTTCAAAAAGTATTATGTACTTCGTCAGCGCGGTATGTGACGGTGATACATATTTCAGGATAACACCGTCACTATTATCGTTTGTATTATAGCTGACGCGTTTCAATGACAAAGTCCTTTTCTTCGACTTTTAATACAGTTTCTCGAGGAGAAAAACATTGACAAAATAATAGTCCTGAAAAGAAAAATAACGTCAAATAATAAATGAGCGTACCTACCTATCCTTTTGAACAAACAAAAATCCAGGACTCCGTATAGCATAGCAGAAAAGCAACAACAACAACAACAACTTAGGTACAATCATAACAATAAGAAGGTAACTTGGTATTTTGGAATTTCACACATACTGATTTAATCGAAATGAGACACCATTCACATTGAGTTGAAGGTGGAGCAGCTTTTGAAGGAAGAGACGTGCGTCGCTCGCGTCGTCGGTCGTCGTCGGTAGTCGTTAGGGCGTCAGGCAGAGCAGGCTATACGTATAATATGGGTGTCCTTTATATGGCGTGTTGACAAGGACATTGTATTGTTATCCTTAACGTAGAGTTCTATAGTTCCTAACGGCGGCGGCGGCGGATCCAAGAGGAGTTTTTTTTTTATTATATGCTGTGTGCTTTTGGTCTTTTAGTTTACGATCGAGTAACTGTCATCAATGGGAATTGCCTTTGTTAGGTTATGGCACACGTTGCCATTCGTATCCTTTTTTTCCTTCGTTTTTTTTTTTTAAGGGAGCAATCAACGTGGAGGTTTTTCTTACTACAATATGTTATATTCTTTGAAATAAAGAGAAGGTATATACCAGTACCTATATAGACGACTCATGAATGAATAACCTAAAGTCGAATAAACGGAGGAAATAAATCTACGAAGTATAAAGGTTGTTTTTTGTTTATGCGAATAACGAAGAATCTCCTGATTTACGGGGATGTCTATGATTACTCGGCTCGGGGGATGAATTTGTGTTTAGTGGGAAAAATGTTTATGGATCATCGAAATAAAATGATGCTTCTCAGTTAGTTTTGTTATCTTTTATTTTCGTAGGTGGGTAGTTGTTGAATTCGAGTCATGAACGTGTAATTCCATTGATGATATGGCAGTTGGAATAAACAGAATTGATAGAGTAAAATAAATAGATGGAACTTAACTAGAACGAATTGAAGCTAAGAAAAGGTGGAATTTTTAAAGGAAATTTAAGAGATTCTTTTTTTTCCAACTTGTACTTATAGAGGGTTATATTTATTAAGAGAGTCTTAAACGAAATGTCAATACTTTCGTACCAAAAGGTCTACTGGTGATCTCATGACTTATCTCACCGAACAGTTAAACAGTAGAGTTTGGCATCAAGCTCTTTTATCAAAAATGCATGCATTTGGTATTAATGAATCTCTTCTGAAGTGGGTTAGAAATTACTTTTCGAAAAGTTATTCAAGCAGTTTTGGACGGATTTGATTCTGATATTCACAAAATAAACGCTAGTGTGCTTCAGGGCTCTGTTTTGTCTCCTTCTTATTTTTTTAAATGATCTTTTTTCTGAAGCTAAAGCACTTAATTGTTTCGAAGCGAACTCGTGGGGAAATGTTCTTGCTAATATGTCTTGTTCGTTTTCCATATTGTTTCGGTAAAGTCCAACTTATTTTCCTTCCGTCCTTGATCTATTTCTTACAAATATACCTTCATTTTTCACTCAGCCCAAAACTATAAAAAAATTAAGTTCTAATCATATTCCTGTTTTTTTGTAAAATGAGAAAAAAAAGTAAAACCAAAGAGCAATACTTTATGGACTTTAAAAATGCTAATTGGAGTCGTTTCAGATCAGAAACTAGGTTCAAGTTTAGGCCAATTCCAACTGATTTGAATTGAGTGTCTTTAAAAGAAGATGTTTATATTCATTTTACTCAAACCAAGTCCTGGAAGCAGTGTAGACATTTGTGTACCAACAAAAATCAAGAAACCATTTGTCATTAAAATGCCGACATATATTTTAGCTTACAATCGTATAAGGAATTCTTTTAAAAGATAATAGCAGCGTTATCGCTTACAAGAGTACCGCAATCAATTTAAATCTTATAACAAAAGAATTGCGGATCAAAGAAGCAAATTCCAAAATAAAAATTGGAATGAGAAACTTAGTAAGTTGGAAAAGAATGATTAACCTTTTCTGAACATTTCAAAAAATATCAAAAATAAAAACAGACAAATCCTAACCTTTAAAATAATGATGAAGTTGTTTATCAAAAATTCAGATAAAGCCAATTTCTTTGCAACAACCTTTTTGAAAAATTATTGTGTACCTCAACTTCTTAGTGATGATCCTACTAAAATGCTAGTAAGGGAAACAGCAAATATAGTCAACTAATAAATCACTGAAACTCTTAGGGATCAGTTTATAGACAGGGAGGATGTTAAATACGTCGTTTCAAACTTAAAACTCAAATCTTACGTTTTTGATAAACGCGTGTCTCAAAACGCAATATTTTCCATTGTATTGGAAATATGCAAAGGTAATACCGATTCCCAAACCTGGAAAATCATCAAAACTCCCAAAAAGCTATCGACAAATAAGTTTTCTTGGTGTTTTAAGCGAAGTTTTCGAAAAAATTTGATAAGTTCCAGATATTTTCCAATGAACAATTTGGATTCAGAACGCAACACAGTACAACTCAACAGGTATTTAAAGTGCGTGAACAGATTAAGAAAAATTGATCTCTTGGCAAATCGACTGGGCTTATTCTACTTGATATATTAAAGGCATTTGACTCAGTTTTGCACAAGATGGTATACTTAAGGTTTCCTTCGTACGTATCTTGTAAAAATAATCTAAAGTTTTTGTGCAATCATTACTTCAATGTGTTCGTCAACAACTGTTCGTCTAACTGTTACCAAGTCAACTATGGTGTCCCACAAGGATCAGTACTTGATCCTTTACTGTACAACATTTATACTTCTGATATTCCTATATTAACAGGTTGTCAGATAGCCATATTTGCGGATGATACAGGCATCTTTTCATCGCATACATTTAGTCTTAACATTGAGACAAATTTGAAAAATGCGATAGAATTGATGACAAATTACTATACAAAATGGAAACTAAAACTTGATGCTTACAAACTACAAGCTATATTTTTCAGTAGAAAAAGAAAATCTTGTTACCTACCAAGAAATCAAATTACCGTTGTTGCAATTTTATTTGCCCGAAAATTATTACGATAATTAATTAAATTAAATTAAAACGAAATTAAAAACAACCGAAAAGAAAAACAAAACAACTTAATCAAATTTAATCGTGATGAAATGCAATGTGCCGATCTGTCAAATAACAGTGGCGAAGAGGCAAAATTGCAACAGGCAGCAATTTAAGTGCTGCCACCACAGCGAGCTCAGAATGGGGTGGGTTCAGCGAATGCAAATTAATCGATGATTCGATTAATTAAGTTGCTGATGATTTGTTTTGATATCACTTGATATCAAAAATATTGTTTTAATTGAAAATTGCCACAGGGGCGTTCTTACGTTAAGTAAGTAAAAAGGGGCGCCAGCAATTTTTTTTCCTGAAATGTAAAAAAAAGGAAATTGCAAACCTTTTCGGAAACAACAAAGATAAAAGCACCACGAAATAATAAAACCTCTATAGAAATGAAAAAAAAAAACAAAATGGATACCTTTTCTGACAACTTTCTTTATTTATAACTGCCGGAGAAACCTTACACCAGTAGGACAAAAACTCCGGATCTTTTCAAAAATTAAATAAAATTGTATGGACAATGGACCGTTAAGGTCTTACTTCCCACAAATTGAATTTTGGGATTCAAACACAAGAATTAAAACGATTAACACCCACAATAAATTTCTACTTATCTTTTCTTTTTGTCCCTTTTAAGTTTTTCCTCTCTGATCCTCAAATTGATCCTTTTTCCTTTTCTTTCCTTTCCCTTTGTTTTTTCAATTTTCTGTTCCTTCCTTATTTTTAGTTCACGACACTATTAACTTTTTAATGAATTTTCCTCAATTTTTTTTTCACACCGTCTTTGTTTGATATCACCAATTTTTTTTTTTTGTCTAATCACTATGAATGCTAGTAAAGAATTCACGGCCAGATTCCAAGATCTGTCCTGTCTCTCCTTTTCATCTCCCGCCATTTTAGCTTTCAGCCAATATGGAGTGGCGGATTTCAATCACATCATCAACAGCCAATCGGAGATCGGCTTGTTGATCTCAACTTGTGATGAAATACTCGCGATCCTGCTTACTCGCCTTTTCCTCTCACAGCTAAATGCAAGTCATCCTGCAATTCGCCGCCCGCTGGATTCACTTCCAGGTCACGACGATTCCAGGAGCTGCATTCAGCCACCCCCACTTTCTACTTCGATATCGAAACAAGACTAAGAAACTTAAAATTGAGAAAAATCTTTTCCTTTGCTTTAACTTAACTTTAACTTTTTTAAAAATCGCGCGAAAGGAAAGAAAAACAAACTAGTAACAATTTTGGATCTGTTAACTAAACCCCGAACTAAGTTACCCGAAACTTAACCGTCCATCAGTCCATACAATTTGTTTCAAATTTTACAATAGTTACATATTAATATCATGAGCGTTAAAGAAAATAACAAAATAACAATTTAAACCAAAGAATTATGAAAAAATATAAATTTAAAATTTTCATTAAACTTTATGGTGGGCCGTAGGCCATTCTCCATTTGGAGTGACTTCACATGAAACTTTACGTATCGACCAGACCGTCCATCTGGTTTGGTTTCACTTCCATGAAAACCCTGGATCTATTGCAATCTGAAACTAAACTTGGTATTATTTTTTTTCCTCACGAAAATGACAGAGAGAACCATGGTCAGAAGGACTATGGCCGTCCCGCTCTATCTCATTCTCGTGTCGAAGGATGGTGACATTTGTCAAATCAAAAAAAGTAAACAAACCAAAGTAACAATTGCGTTCATTTATAACGCAACACCGTTAATGGTGTAAATGTTAAATGGGATCCAAGTGTGAAATTTCTCGGTATTTATTTAGATCAAAAACTCACTTTCAGAAAATATGTATATCGCCAGAATTATGCAAAAAGTTAGCATTGCTATAAATATTTTGTATCCTTTTATAAACAGAAAATGCTGCCTTAGCAAATACAAAAAAAATATTATTCAAAAAGTAGTATTCCAAGCAATACTTCTGTATGGATGCCAGGTTGGGGGGAAATGTGCAAAAACTCATCTTAAAAAACTGCAAGTGTCACAAAACAAGCTTCTAAAAATGGTGCTTAGCCTTCCACGATATCGTTCCACCGTACACTTACATGAGAAGGCAAATGTTGAATTGATTTCTTTGAGAATCAATTAACTGACTAGCACGTTCTTGCTAAATTGTGAAACATCTGAAAATTCGCTTAATAATCAATTGATTCACTATTAAATTTATTATTATATTTAAATATATTTATTAATTATTATTTATACAAATGTCTTTTTTACTAAAATACTTCTAAGAAAAACTTTGGAAATCTTAATTTAATTTGGGTCGAAATGTACCTGCCCTTTTCAATTTTGCGTTGAAGGTTTTGTTTGTATTTTCCTTCAAAATTATTACTTAAATTATTATTATCTAAATTGTATAAAATGCAGAAAGATTCAGAAAGCATTCTCAAAAAACTGAGTTAGTGTTTTTTTTATAATAGCAAATTCAAAAAAAAGGGAAAATTTTGGCTAGCAACTTGATTAAAATGTAATATTATATATTGTCACATGATACAAAAGTGAAATAGTTTTGAACGAAATTCAATTAAAGTTTTTTTTTTTATAAATCAAAAAAAAAACCTAATTGTCACTTTGAATCTCTTACGATCAAAAATGATTTTATCTCCACAATAATTTTATATGCAACAAAAAATAAAGTTTTTAACATCTGGTAAAATTTTGAGAAAAATCAAATTGACAGTTTTTTTTACAAAAAATAAAAAACTAAAAATGACTGATTGAATAAACGGAGCTGTTGACTTCAAAATGATTTCATTCTATGCTTAATTTTCTTAGAAAAATCCAATTTGATTTTGTTTATAAATTAGAAATAAAAACGTTCAAAAAAGCTACTAAAATTGGTAAATATTGGTTTTCGACTAAAAATATCGTTGACAAAAATAGGTTTTGAAATCTAACTATTTAATTTTTTAGAAAAATTCAATTGACAACTTTCTTAACAAAACACGAAAATTTATAGAAATATATTTTATTAAAGTCTTAAGCAAGACAAATCGACAGATGGGAAGGGAAGCTATCAGCGTGGGCGCATCCCAGGCTCTTTTTTTCATATTTGTTATTCTCATTATTGTCCTTCGGATGCTTTGAGAACCCAATACTCATCCATGAGTGGTGCTTGCATCGAGGAGATTGAACAGCTTTTAGTTCTAGGAATGTGTATGAGATACCTGTACTTCTACGAATACTCATATGTTTACCCTTGAGCCCAATGTTGGATGTACTTTTAAGTACAGGAATTGTTTCCTAGCCGCACCACACGAATGTGGACTGCTTTACCAGGCTTACTCATTAAATTGTAAAAACATTCAACACTAAAAGAAATGATTGTAATCGGTCCGATTTGTCAATTAAAAATGTTGACTCATTATTTATCTCCTCCAAGAGTAATTCTTGTCATGCAAAGTGCTTTTTCAAATAAGTCGTTCAGATTCGTCTTTAAACTATAGACCCCCTCCATCCCTGACAACATAACTCGCACACATGAATGGTTGAGAGTTATGACGTTATAAGTCACTAGGCCCTAGTTCTCAATGGACTGTTGCGAGACCTAATTTATTTATTTAATAGGGATATCGAATTTAAATACATTTTTTCACTGATAATAACACCGAAACATACAGTAAGGACTTTTAAAATATTGAACCGGTGGTTTTTTACTAAAGCAGTTAAAGAGAGTGAAAAAAGTGGACAAATTTTGAGAAAAAAATTTACATAAAATAAAACCTAAAAGTTGGTAAAAATTGATTTTCACTAGAATATCTTAGGAAGAAATAAATGTCGGATTCAAACCAGTTTTTTTTCTCATAAAACACTTTGTTTTTAACATTTTATGAATTTACAAAAAATCCAATTGATACTTTTCTTAGCAAAAATATAAACCTACATAAATACTACTGAAAATTAGTTTTTGACTCAAATATCTCGGGAATAAAGAATTTTGCTGCTTTCAAAATTATTTCATTGTATACTAAAAGGCTTTAATAAAAACCTTCCAAAAATACGCCTAAAATTGGGTAAAAAATGATTTTCGACTCGCTTGGCCTTCGCAATGAGCATAAACAAATCGCAAGGCAAATAGTTGGAAGTTTGCGGAGTTTCACCAAATTCTAGGTAATCACCCACTATTTTGATAATTTAAATAATAATTAATTCCTCTGTGAAGTTACCTGCATATTTGTATCTTATTTTCCTATAAAAATACAATTCCTATTAATCACAAATTTGGTAATTTTATTTCTCCAACTCATTTCGTTTTCAATTTTATATAAAAAGTACAGGAGTATTTAATGTACTTGTTTTCAGAATTAAGAGGAACTGCTGTTCTTGACTATAGCCCCAGTTTATTTACTTTCAACATTAAATGAAAATTCGAATTTAAAGTCGTACATTTATGAAAAATCATATGATTATTGAAAACTTAAATTCATCGAAAGTTAATAATCAAAGTTAATTGGTTTTCATTGGAAAAAGTTAAAAATTAACCAATTTATGTTTGATTTGAATCTTTCAAGATTCAATTATTTTTCTCCAATTATTTGAAGTTCTTTGAGATAGAAAATTAATTCAGATATTTTTGATCTAAAATCGATTTTAAAGAACAACCTTTTTCGGGATATTCAATACAATATCTTCTATCTTCTATATATATAAAAATGAATTGCTGATCGTTAGTCTCACTAAAACTCGGGAATGGCTGAACGGATTTATCTTATCTTAGTCTTGAAATGTTCGTGGAGGTCTGGGGAAGGTTTAAAAGGCGAGAAAAAATCGAATACTTTCCGGTAAAACCCTAAAAACAGCCCTTTTCTATTTCCCATAAAAATGCTTTCTAGAGTCAATTTGAACTTTATTCCTATTCAATAAAGTTCATATTAAATTATAATCAATCACTGTTGTCTAAGCAATTTAGGTGTGTTCCTAACGTCAACGAGTCAATTTGCAATTTATTACCGCTGCGTAAAGTTCAAATTCAATCATATCTATGAAAATAGTCTTCGCGTGCGCTTTGGAGGATCTAATGTCGCGTTCCGAAAATAAACAAAAGTGAATCGCGAATGCGACAAAAAATGTAATAAGCTATTAGTAGTATTGATTTCCAATTAATTTGGTCGGCTTCACGAAACTTAATTTTAGCTAACTTCAGTTGTAACTGTATCAGATTATTTTTTTAAGTTTGATAAATCTTAAGTTTAGTCACAAATTAAGTTTCTGAACACAATCATAATATTTGACATTAGATTTGACAACCAACTAATATGTCAATCATGCTGTCGCACTTCAGAACACGGAGGCTTAAAGGTAACTCCAAAAAAATTAATAAAAAAATCAGAACACGGAAAAAGTATTACGATTGACGAGATTGGGTTACGATCATGGTTACGATATTCTATGAGTACATCCTTCTATGTTTGTGAGTGACGATTAACGCTACGTGCCCGAGAACTTTCTTTACTTTTGTGATCCTTTGTGATAGTGACATTCCAAGTAGTGTGCTCTTTTTTTGTTGATATTTTGTGATAGTGACACTTTTCTGTTAAGTTACTGTTAAGTGAGCGAGAAATTTTCTCACTTTAATTAATTACGTTACGATGCTGAGGAGGAGACAACCTGACTTAGGTCATCGCAGTCAATCAAATGTGCGAAGAGCTAGGTACCTCACGTGCTAACCGCACTGATGACCAGAGAGAGACAGATCAATTGCGTCAGAATTGCGTTATTTAGTGAGTGACAATGAAGTGGATAGGCTTAGAATGCAACGAGTTCGTGCACATCAAACACAACAACAGAGAAAGAAATATTTGAATGTTAACAGTAAAATAGTTTTTTCCATTGTTCCATTGTTTATTTTTAATAATAATGATTTAAAATCATGAAATAAATATAAACCAGCAAATGTTCATATATGCGTTTCGCCCCGGTGTAATGGTTGGGCTCATCAGAAAATGACCAAATGGGATTGGAAATGATTCTAAGCACTTCTTGGCTAACATTCAGAAATATAACAACTGTTTCCAGATGACATCATTTGGCGAAGGGAGGCCCAAATTTTTGTTTCATATTTCGACCTATGTTCTTTATGGAAAGTTGTTGAGTTCGCCTCCTTCGGGGTTGATACCCCCCTTCCGTTACACGCTGAACATATGAAATAATTAATGGACAAAATTTAAAATATTACAGATACAAGGACAAATTTATCACTTACTGGGGGCACTGTTACCACTACCTGATGCAGATCATCAATTTTTACAAATTTATTTTATAGACAATTCAGATGCGGAAGTTGATAATCGTTGTGCTCACAATCCAACAGTGAAGAGAACCATTGTCCAAGAATTACAAATGTTTCTTCATCAGAATAACAATTACGTAAACATGTTCAAAATAGCATTGGATCGGATGCCATCTAATAGCCATAATATTATCAATTGAGGCAGTACGGAGTCTGCCGGGTCAGCTAGTCTTCTATAAATTTTACTTAAAACGTGTTTCGTAAAAAAAATTATGTTTTGTTTGATTTATTTTTTAATTTAATTAACTTTTAAAATTAACTAATTCATCAAGCACTAGCGGCCCGTCCCGGCCTCGCACGGGTAGACATAAATACTACTTACTTACTTAAGGTGGCGCTACAGTCCGGGGGGGACCTGGGCCTCAACCAACAAGCGTCTCCAGCCAGCTCGGTCCCTAGCTAGCTGTCTCCAGTTTCGCACGCCAAGTTGGTTAAGGTCTTCACCCACCTGAGTGCGCCAGCTGAGTCGCGGTCTTCCTCTACTGCGCCGTCCCTCGGGATTGGATTCGAAGACCTTCCGGGCTGGAGCGTTGATGTCCATTCGCTCTACATGACCCAGCCATCTAAGCCGTTGGACTTTAATTCTGCTAACTAGGTCAGTGTCGCTGTACAGCCCGTACAGTTCGTCGTTATATCTTCTCCTCCATTCTCCATCTATACGTACGGGACCAAAAATCACCCGAAGAATTTTTCTCTCGAAGCATCCTAATGAAAAAAGAATTATTAAAATCGGTCCAGTACTTTTTGAGTTTATTCGTTACATGCAAAAATACAAATCTTTCCTCTTTATAATATTAGTGTAGATTGTCTTCTCATGCGAATCAAGCAAGAATAATTGATTATGAACATGAACAGTATATAGTTCCACCAATGCAATGACAGTGACAAGAAAAAAACTGCATTCAATTGGATTCCATTGGATTAACGAAAAATTGATCTTTGTTCATGGTGAATTGAAAAAGATTGAAAATGTTTAGTTTGACATTGTTATGGTTTTCTTTTGCCGGCAGGTAGGACTTGTTTCGGTGTAACTGTCTTAAGTTCATAGTAAATTTTGTGTTAAAAGCAAAAACTGAATTTAATGTAACACCTTATTGATTTAGTAATTGCTCTTAAAATGTTTGAAGCACATTTTTCACAATAGAACCAATCACAATCAACATCAGTCAAATTGCCATTAAAATTGTACAAGGAGGAGTAAATTTAGATCCCCAACTTTGGTCTTAATAAAAAATAAATTAAATATTTTCTCCAATTGAAAACGATAACGTACAAAATTGGAGTTTTGACAGATAAATTGCTTATGTCAATATTTTCTCTTCTGACTTTTGCAACTTCCAGTTAAAATTCCGAACGCGTTTTGGTACTAGGTCATTTCTTATTCGACTGAATTTTAAATTATTGGAAAATCTCGATCCAAATAAATATATAATCAAAAAAAAATAAGTTATCTATACAAAATGGCTGATGTACAATAAAACGTTTATTTTTCGTGTAAAATTCCATATGTTGAATTTGTAAAAATTTCTGTTTCAATTTCGCTAGTGGCAACATACGTTTTCAAACATTACAATCAATTTTTTGTAGGTAGGAACATCTGAATGTGTTTTTTGAGTGTTCGGAAAAAAAGAAACAAAGAATCAATAATACCGACCATCCTTACCATTTCCATCATGGAAAAGAAATCACTCACAGACATTAATATGACGGAATATCAAAGATTGTACGCATAACGTTTATAAACGTCATAAGCGAGTCATAAGTGCACAAATGGGTCGCAGAAACTTGATTTTAAAGTTCAAAGACAACTTTTTCCAAAAATAAAAACTGGAATATAAACCACAACAAAAATGAAGACATTTCTAAAGCTTAAAACTTAACTTCATTTCAAATTTTTTGACAGTTTTGACAAATATTTTAAGTTTGTATAGCACTGTTGTTCAGAAAAGACGATTCATCATTTTATTTCACTGTAGTTTTTGTAGTTCATTAGCTTGGATCAAGATTTAAATGAGATGTCAAAATAAATAGCAGAAAGAGAAATGAAGCCAACACAAACAACATCTCTGCAACACGGTCAGAAGTGAAACTATAGCCTTAAAGATTTGACAGATAGATATAAAAGTTATAAGTTATGAAATATTATAGTTAAATGACAGTTAATACCATGTGATGATGTTGATGGTTATTGTGAACAATAAAAACGAAATATCTTTATATTTGTCACCTTAAAGCGGTCCCTAGGTACTCAATATTGTTGTACAATATTTGGTATTGCACAATAATATTAAGTTTCTAGGGACCGCTTAGTACACTTGGCAAGTAAATTCAGAAGGTGTTTATAAGTTTTATGTATGTAAGTGATCAAAAGTTCAATACTGCTGTCTGATTTAATAACTATAATACAAATTTAAAATCGACTTAGGGTTCGTTAAGGCTGATAGAATTGTTACAAAGTGACAAGAAGTGTCAAAAATGATAAATTTTATTGTAATGTTATGTTTAACGTTTTTTAAAGAATAAAAGTTTACTGTTAAATGATGAATTTTATGACTAAGAATTCAAAAGCAGACCGAATTGAAAATTGACATAAATTACGTTGGAAGAGATAAAACTTTTAAAAATTGACAAGAAGTGTCAAAAATGACAAATTTGAACAAAACCTCAAATTTTAAGTTTCTTTTTTTTTACCAATACAAGATTTGACTTAAAACAAACCTACAAAAGTCAAAATTCAATAAAGTCAGCCAGCACGCTTCATATGCCGAGCCATTTAACCCAAGGATATTTTTATACGAATTTTTTGTTCATATCTGTATGAATTTTTGTTTGTTTTCATATTGCCGAAGCTGATGCTATAGTCTTACGACTTACTACGAAACGATTGGAATCATACGAGTTACGAGTAGATATAGTAGAAGGTAGAAAAGTAGAAATTGAAGTTATCCTTTTCATATGGTGCCGAGTTTCCGCATTCATTTTAGTAGATATGCCGCAAGTCATATCTCTACTACTCAATATGAGCTTTTTTCCGAGATAACGTCATAAAGAATGTACATAAGGCTAAACATAAGGCTGCTATCATATCATAAAGTAGGTATAGGTTGAGGTACAGACGAATGTTCGGTATTACATTTTTAGGAATTTAGATAGGAATGTGATGGTGAGGGACATAACATCCAACTCGTTTATCTTTGGTCCTGGAAGAAAAACCCATATGGCATCAGTAGAGGAATATTATGTTCTATTCAAAGGAACATCATTCGTCGTCGTCCTCGTTTCGTCAGATTCGATTGTGAATGAATTTGGATGATGGGAAGTCTAACAAGTTGTACAATATTTGTTTGCTGCGTCTCTATTGTAGCTTCAAGGGAAACAAAGTAGATTCTTTTGACGAACAATGTTATTTTTATTGACCGTCCGTATAGTTGAAGTGAATGTTTTCTTCAATTCGACAACAACGTCAACGATATCAGAGAGCAATAAGAAACAGAAAAAGATTGTATGGTGAAGGTAACATAATGTATATTTATTGGAAAACAATTTAGTCTTTATGATTGCTTTCTTTTTTGTTTTAATGAAATACCAATATTTTTATAAATATGTACACCTAGATATAACAAAAGCTTCAAATTATGTACACGAGTGCATTATAAAAATGTTGTTAAGGCAACAGTAAAAAAACTCCTTATGCACTCTCAAAATACATGAGGTTAAATTTTCTCAGCGGTAACAGAAGAATAGAATCAAAAATGGTATTTCTTTGAGAAAATTCTATAAAAGAATAAACTTTTGGTGAAGAACCTCATTTATAAGTATGTTGTTAACACTTTCTTAAAAAGTACCCTTAATTTTGGGGAGGATGGTTGAAAGTGGGTCAAGTGCATTTGTATCAAAATTATTAGCAAAATATGGTGTAACTCAGTTAATTTAAAACATACAAAATTTCAAAATATTAATGTTTTTCGAAAAAATTGAAGTGTAGTTAAAAATATGTTATAAAATTATATTTTTGTTGGGAGAAATTTTGTTGTTTTATGTTTGGCTAAATAACGCCTGTCAAAAACCCTACTTTCTCGTAAAAATGGGGTTTACAAAACTTGGACGGACAAAGTATCGCTCAGTTCTTGAAAATTACTGGTTAAGGATTTTTTGGAGGAACTTGGCGATTATTTATTTAATATTCGTGATAATTTTTCAAATCTATCAATTGTATGAAAATAAAATGCACGACTGGGCCTCCCAAACTTATATTTAAAAAAAAAAATATGTATAATTTTATAAGATAAGTTCGTTTTCGAAAGTTTAAATGTCAACTAATTTCTGAAAAAACCCTTAAAATTTTTATTATTTTTTCAAAAACCTTTAGAGCGTTTTTTTAAATTTTATTTAAAATTATTTTTGGGATCCAGTTATTAAGATCTTAAAAATAAATGTTTTTGAATCTTGTGAATAATTGTTTTTGATATATTTAAATTGGTTTATTAAATGAACGATTTTATTTTTTTCTATTTTAGAAAAAATTTCATAAAAATCAATCGGTTTTTACCAAAACAATTATTTTTGGTTTAAAAAAAATAAGTTTAATATAAAAATGCCTAACATAAATCCGCTTAAAATCTTTATTTCCAACCTTAAATTTAATCGACCCGATGGTTTAGGTTGTAAGAGCGAGGACAAACGGGCCGGGCTCACTTTTAAGGAATATAATTCTTGCCATATAGTTTTTATAAGTCACGAATTAAAAAGTGTTAGGTATTAAATTTTGTGTACTATTCGTTATTTTTTAAAGTACACTTTTTGAGTAATTTGAACAAAAATGCACTTATGCTCTTTTTAACTTTCCATAGGAAGTTATTGCAATGGGTCCGATTTGTCGAATTGAAAATTTTGACATTTCTTGACGTTTCAAGGCCCCTAGAGTCGAAATAAAAGATTTTTAGAAAGATGTCTGTGCGTACGTACTTCAAATAAATTTTGTTATACAGGTAATAATGCAGAAAGGGCTCTCAAGAAAATTGCGTGGGCAGTTTAAAAAAAAGTTGAAAATTTTGGTTAACCCTAAATATCTCACGAACCAATAACGCTAGAGACTTGAATTAATTTTATATTATATATTATACAGTGATACCAAACATGTATGTTTTTGGAAAAAATTCCAATTAACAGTTTTTTTTATAAATCAAAAAAAACTGAAAAAAAAATATTTGTCACCTCTAAATTTTAACGAATAAAAAATGATTTTATCTCCAAAACAATTTTATGCAACGAAGAATAACATTTTCAACATCTGGTAAAATTTTTTAGAAAAATCGACAGTTTTTTTTATAAAAAATAAAAACCTAAAAAAAAACATTACTCAAAGTTGGTAAAAATTGATTTTCGACTCAAATAACTTTTCAAAAATTTGAGACATTGGCCGTAAACTATTTTTTTTTTAAATATTGTTGGAAACATTCAGTAACATTTTGAGAAAAATCTAATTGACAGTTTTTTTTACAAAAAATTAAAAACCTAAAAAAGAATTAACAAAAGTTGGTAAAAATTGATTTTCGACTTAAATATCTTTTGAAAACTTGGAGATATTGGCTTAAAACTAATTTTATCTTATGAGAAATATTGTTTTCAACATTCAGTAAAATTTTGACAAAAATCGAATTGATAATTTTCTTACAAAAAATAAAAACCTAAACAAAATTAATAAAAGTTTGTAAAAATAGATTTTCGACTCTAATATCTTTTTAAAATTAAAAATATTGGCTTCAAATTAATTTTACTCACAGAAAATATAACTTTTGACATTCAGTAAATTTTTTATTTAAATCCAACAGTCAGTTTTTTCATAAAAAAAATAAAATCTACAAAAAATAGTACGCAAATTTGGTAAAAAATGATGTTCGGTTCTCGATATCTCGTGAAAAATAGAAGGTATTGACTTTAAATTCATTTCATTCATCCAATTTGTATTTGTTTGTTTAAGAAATAAAAACTTTTAAGAAATGCTACTAAAATTGGTAAGAATTGGTTTTCGACTAAAAATCTCGTTAACAAAAATAGATTTTGAAATCAAACAATTTTTAACTGATAACTTTTTTAACAAAACACGAGAACCTGCAAACCTTTTAAGCAAGACAAATCGACAGACGCGATGGGAAGTTATCAGTGTGGGTCGCATTCCAGCCTCTTTTTACTTTTTGATCCACCCCAAATTGAGTGTTAAATTTAGAAAGTGCTTAGGACGTAAATTGTTTTCCCATAAGAAGTTTTCTTTTGAATAGCCAGTAATTGGGGCAGATGTCAATTTTAAAGCTGATTTTTTTTTTTATTTGACAAGTAAAAACTTCGTTACTACTAAAAATGCAACAATTTATGCTTCAATAACGCATGAAAATTGTTAAAATTACCTACATAAATGTTGTACTTTTATCAGTCACAGTTCGGAAATTTAAATCACTTTTGGGTCGTCGTGAAGAAACTTCTCGGCTGGCAATGGTGAAACTGGTGGTCAAATTTGAGCTGTTAGAATAAGTTAGTGATGTGAAGACTCAAAGCCTTTTGTATAAAGAACAACGAATCCAAAATTTTGTCGTTGCTTGTCGATCTTTATAATAATGTTTCAGGTTTCAGGTCTTAAGGCTTTTAAAGTTCAATTAAAACAATAAATTAATCCGGTCGATTACCAACAACAAAATTGTATTTTCGCTGATTTGGTCATTCAAATTAATAAAAATGAACCGAAAAATAATTTTCAGTGCTGCGGCCTATTTCTGCTTCGGAAGCTACGTTAATTAGCAGAAGTGTCGCTTAGCGTCTGAAAAAAAAAACAAATAATGATTTGTCTTCAACGCATCACTGTTTGGTGAGGTTTTCTCTTTGATAGCAACTGTTCTGGCTGAGATTAAAGGTTTTCTTATAGCCGCAGTTGGAAGAAATCAATGCGAATCATAGGAGACAACATTCCTGACCGTATTCTTGTGATTCACCGCCTTAATACTTTTTTTTTGTCTGGGGCCACGGGAAGAATATGATCTATTCAAATAATCCACGATCGATTCAAAACCTCAAAGATGAATTTTGTGAAGTAATTGAGGACATACGGCTTCATTTGTGCGAGTTGGTAATCTAAACTGCTATTTGACTGATAGAGTTTTTTATTATCCTTGATATATTTTCAATGATAGCTAAAATCGACCTTTTGTTTTATTGAAAGAAATTTTCAATGATAGCTAATCAATAAAAATCCAATGATCGGTGTCAATGATGGAAACCAATGATAGCCATATCTGGCTCTAAAGTTACTGTCTCACTATTGGACTAAGACTGATCCCCTTGTTTGTATATTTTGACTTTTTAAGGGTGGTGCCATGAAATAAAGTTTGATGTAATACATTCATAACAAGAGGACTATATTTTACTGTTTCACTATCACACAGTGCCATAGGTTCTCTGTCTCTGAGTTCCACCGTTTCTTTATCACTGTCACAATCTTGTACTGTTTCTTCTTCATGCTTTTTTTCTTTGCCACAATGTCAAACTTTTGCAAAGAATTAACTTCTCATTGATTCGCATATTATTATCAGCTTATCAGCTAAATGTCAGCTAATTATACCCATATCTTACTCACAAAATGGAGAGATATGTTCTGCCTTGCATACATTAAACATTTTAAATAATCGGATTAAGATTCAACATGAACTCCACTTAAGCTTAACTGGCAGCCATATGTCATAATACGCAAAGTATTTCCTATTCCAATGATCTATAATAAATAGATAATCTTTTCTGTCTTATACAAACAACAGCTTTTAAACAGCGAACATAGTCGAATGTTTTAATAATCCATTGACTATGTACATCAAGTCATGCATTATCCTTCGCATATCCTTATGGATAGCGCATCAAAACAACAACAACAACAAAAAGCAATAGAAATCTCTATAACTTATTCATTTTCATACGTTCAAAAACAAGAAGTCCTTATACAACAAGTTCGTATCGTTAAAGTAGGTGACTCCTTTACTTCAGTATTTTTATTTTATCAATAATCCTTGAAGCGAAACAAAACTTAATAAAAAAGAAAACAAAGTCCTCTGAATAATTTATCCGTTTTCTTTATTTAAATTCAATAAGTTTTTAACACCAAGCAATGTATAGGAATTCTCATAGAAGAAAACAAGCTAAGCTAAAACTGAAAGCAAAATAAAACAAAACTGACAAACAAAATATTAAAAGTATGTCGTATAGGCTGCAAATGGTAAAAAGAAAAACAATCTAAGATTTAAAATTGTAAAGCTATACTATATAGATATAAATACGTATTGAAATCCTTACGCCTTATCATTTATTCATAAAGTCAGAGGGCATATCTTAAGGTACGACACACATACCTAACCTATACCTATGTATAGTTGAAGGAAAGACACTTTTTGTTTAGTCTTTTGTTTTCAATTTGGGAAGGCATTCGCATTATCGCAAAAAAAAAAAAAAAAAAAAAAAAAACAACGAAAACTTTTTGAAAGTTTTTGATTTCACTTCCTAAATAATTTTTGAAATATTTTCTTAAGGCGAAGTAGTGAACTCAAAATACTAAATTTGAAAATCAGTTTCAGGAAAAATTTAAGAGAGTTTATTTTCTATGACAATGCGTTTGTAGGCATAAGAATGCATGAGGTTGAATGAGGATGAATGAGGATGAATGAGGATGAATGAGGATGAATGAGGATGAATGAGGATGAATGAGGATGAATGAGGATGAATGAGGATGAATGAGGATGAATGAGGATGAATGAGGATGAATGAGGATGAATGAGGATGAATGAGGGTGAATGAGGATGAATGAGGATGAATGAGGATGAATGAGGATGAATGAGGATGAATGAGGATGAATGAGGATGAATGAGGATGAATGAGGATGAATGAGGATGAATGAGGATGAATGAGGCTGAATGAGGTTGAATGATAATGAATGAGGTTGAATGAGGATGAATGAGAATGAAAGAGGATGAGTGAAGATGAATGAGGATGAGTGAGGATGAGTGAGGAAAAATGGGATGAATGAGGATGAATGAGGATGAATGAGGTTGAATGAGGATGAATGAGGATGAATGAGGATGAATGAGGATGAATGAGGATAAATGAGGATGAATGAGGATGAATGAGGATGAATGAGGTTGAAAGAGGAGGAATGAGGTTGAAGTTCTTTGATAAGTTCTGATTTTGTCTTTGCTAAACTAAACTTTAGTTTATGTTATTCATAGACAATTTAAACGCATTTTAAAACGATAACCTGGAGTCTTAAAATAAATACGATGGAACCATGTTTGAGCTGTTTTTAAAACTATAAAACGTCAAAAATAAACAAACTGATTGAGAAAATTACGTTGTGAGACAAATTATTTGAAAATTTAAAAACAAAATTTAAAATCTTAAAAGACTTAAGCATACAATATCAATATGTTGATATTTTCCTAGATGTTAGTATGCTACCCCCCAACAGAAAACAGAAGCTCTACTTAACCCGAATAGATGAAGACGATTTGTATGAAAGGTATCGATTCGAGAAAAAAAAACTGTCAAGTTTATGACTGACCTTCTAAATATTGAAGATCGAAATTCAATGAAAGGTTTGCCAATATCTGCACCAGCGCGACTTACATAAAATTTCTCAACTAACAGAAAACAGAATAATTTAAAGGATTTTAAAGATTTTGGCTCTCCAGCTAACGCATTTTATTTTATTCCCCTCTACAAGCCGTTTTGTATGGGTTTAAGTGAGATTGTACTAGAATTGTAGTAGAATATACTTTAAACTTGTTTCTCACTAAACAGAGCTGCCAAATTATTTATGAATAGCAGCTGTGTTAAATTAAAACTCCAGTTCAAATATTTTAATATAAATACGAGTACATAACTTTATATTCCAACTCGCAAGTCTTTACAACCTCTAAACACAGCCTTAATGTCAAAAGAGGGCATTTTTAGTTTGTTTGAGTTGTTTTTGTTTTATTTTTTCGGCTGAAGGACCATTTATATTTATGACAAAACTTTTTTTAAATTTCATTCTTTTTTCTTATTTTTATTGTTAAAGATTAGTCTGAAAATTAATTTTTGTTTGTTTTTATATTTGTTTGTGTTTTTTTATCTTTTCCAATTTTATTTTCTTGTGAATTGATAATCATCTCTTTTTTTTTTTTTTTTTTGGTGAGAAAATGATAAAAAATTTACATTGAAAATGGACTTTTGGTGTTATATATATTTATTTTTAAATTGTATTTTGAAGAAAATAATGTTGAGAATCGACGTTTTATGTACTGATTTGTTTTTAAAGAAAATAAAAAAATAAAAAATCAGAGAAAGAAAATAAAGAAAAAGTGGGAAAAAATGGATAAAATAAATGAACCTAAAGTACAAGTTTGAAGTTGAACTTGAGTTTAATTTTAAGGTATCTTATAAAATCATGAAAATGCTAATTTTTAAGTTTGACAAAGTGAAGATTATGATAATCTTGTTTGAATTGATAGAAACTACTTACTCTTAGAGCTTTTCAATCGTGTCTTAGAAGAAGGCCAGCTAAGATAAACGGATATTTCCTTGAATTTAGTTGTATTTTTCAATAGAATAACTTCGAACTTCGATTAAAAGAGAAAAGCTCACCTAACTTGAATCTTTAAATTCATTAGGACTTAATTTTAAAGTTAGAAAAATCTGTTACATTTATCTTTTGGAGCTGAATGGACATAATCAGAAGCAGAAAATGAAAATATATTCAGAAAATATAAAAATGATGTTGAAAGCGATTTCAAAATCCTCACATGGAAACATTAATTTCAAGGTTTCTCAAAACTGAGATATACTTAGATAACATAAAAACTGGTACTTTGCAAAATAATCAACAAATTGATTGTTTGGAACTATGCTTTATCTTAGCTTTAAAAACACTGTTTTTTGTTGACTTTAAAGTTTCTTAAAAGATATATTTTAAAATCTTGGATGTGATAGAAAACGGCCGAGTTCCCCTTAAAAAATATTGTTTTGTAGTGATGGGACATACAAACAAAAATGTATTTTGCCGACGATTGAAAAGTAGTAAAGATGACCTTGGCTTGAAACTTTTTCAAAAATTATTTTTTATCTTAATATATATAAATTACGTGTCACGTGTTTGTCCGCGATGTACTCTTAAACTAATAAACCGATTTTAATCAAATTTTAACACCGTGTGCAGTTTGATCCAACTTGAATCCAAACGATTCCGACAGATGGCGATATGTGTTGACTGGATTGAGTAAGCATTCAATAGATGGCGCTATGTCGAACTTCCAAAAGAGTTACAATTTAAAAGTATAACATGTTGTTGAGTATAGGTAACATTTATTTTGTAGTAAACAAAAAACAGTGAATTTTACTTATTCAATATGTAACATAAAAAAGAATATTGGAATAGCTGCAGTGTTGCGGAAGAGTTCAATTATAATTGGGGATGAGTACACAATGGCTCACATTATTCACTCGAAGTATTACATAGAACTATGCAAGATTTATACAGCAATTAAAAATATATAGAGTAATTACTTGAATCATAACTGACTCAGTCATGGAGTTTGGACTGGTGCCGTGCAATAACGCCGAGCGAAATAACGCCGAATTCTGAAATTCGGCCTTATTTCACTTTAATAAAGTGAAATAACGCCGAATTTTAGCATTCGGCCTTATTTCACTATTGGAAAGTGAAATAATGCCGATTCGGCGTTATTTCACTTTTGGTCCTATGCAAAATGCTTATTACATCTCAGTCTCAAATCTAAGTATTTTGAGATTTTGCTAGCATTTTTACTAGAAAAATCTAGAACTAACAAAACATTTTCTCCTCACATTTCAAATAAATTTGTTATTTTATTAATATGTTAACATTACTATTTCTGTTTCAAATTTTTTTACATTTTTTGATTCTGGTAAGACCAAGATCAGTTAAGAGAAGTAACGTGAAGTGAAAGTTTCAGTATTGATTGAAATTGAAAAGTATAGAACTAATACCTAATTATGTACATCTACAACATCAAGGCTAATAATTAAATATTTCAGTTTCATTCAAAACCGTTAAATTACCACATACGAATAAGGTTTTGGAAATGCATGTTTTTTAAGGTAAGACAAATTTAGCGGCATGGACCAGAAAAAAATTTAAGATTAGAATTTACATTTCAGCTAAGATTGCATTTTTTGAGAATTTGATCGAATACAAATTTAAAAAAATATACTATAGGCAGAAATGGCAGCGAGCGGAGCGAGCGGAAAAAATTTAGCCCAAAAGAGAATCAATTTGGGGTGTGAAAATAAAAAAATTCGCGCGAATTTTTTTATTTTCACACCCCAAATTGATTCTCTTTTGGGCTAAATTTTTTCCGCTCGCTGCCATTTGTGCCTATAGAATATTTTTTAAATTTTTATTCGATCAAATTCTCAAAAAATGCAATCTTAGCTGAAATGTAAATGATTATTATTCATCTATTAATTTTTTTAATAAATACAAATTGTTCAAATATTACTCCGACACTACACTGCACTCAATTCACTGAAGCTACTAAAGTGATTGTTTTTTCATCAACAACCGACCGCGACGCGACTGTTTATTCTACGGTAAACTTTGGTTTACAGTTGATTTTGAGTTAAGCCCCGCTTAGTTTCCGTGACATAAGGCCAAATTTTGAAATTTGAAATTTGGCCTTATGACACTTTTCGAAAGCGTCATAAGACCAAATTCCAACGTTTGGCCTTATGTCGCTTTCAGAAAGTGTCATAAGGCCAAATTTTTTTGCGACTTAAGACCAAATTTGTTTTAATGTTTTCTTCAATAACAAAAACCGTTCTTTACTGTTAGAATTATGAAAGAAGTTGTTAATATAGGCGCCTGCCTGGCGACTTTACATACCCTAAGCGGAGCAACGGAGTTGCGTGAGCGGGTGTGACCCCGAAAAAGGGAGTTAAAATCCTGAGAACCCGCGAAGCGAGCCACCCACAGGTGCTTTTATTGAAAGAAGTTGTTGATATAGGCGCCTGCCTGACGACTTTACATACAACTTCTTTCAATAAAAACACCTGTGGGTGGCCCGCTTCGCGGGTTCTCAGGATTTTAACTCCCTTTTTCGGGGTCACACCCGCTCACGCAACTCCGTTGCTCCGCTTAGGGTATGTAAAGTCGCCAGGTAGGCGCCAATATCAACAGCTTTTTTGAATAAAAGCACCTGTGGGTGGCCCGCTTCGCGGGATCTCAGGATTTAAACTCCACTTTTCGGGGTTCACACCCGCTCACGCAACTCCGTTGCTCCGCTTAGGGTATGTAAAGTCGTCAGGCAGGCGCCAATATCAACAGCTTTTTTGAATAAAAGCATCATCTCAGGTGATGAAGATAAAGTGTGAAAGTGACATAAGACCAAATTGGCCTTAAGTCACTTTGGAAAGCGACATAAGGCCAACCGTTGAAATTTGGCCTTATGACGCTTTCGAAAAGTGACATAAGGCCAAATTCTAAAATTTGGTCTTAAGTCACTCGCCCTTATGTCACGGCACCTTAGTTTCTCCTTGCAAAAGTTTAATTAAACCGAATTCTCTGTTTTCTCTCTTTCGGCTTTATTTCCCAATTGGCATTCGGCGTTATTTCACTTATCCAAAGTGAAATAAGGCCGAATGCTTAAATTCGGCGTTATTTCACTTTAGCAAAGTGAAATAAGGCCGAGTTTCAGAATTCGGCGTTATTTCGCTCGGCGTTATTGCACGGCACCGTTTGGACTTTGTCTATGAAAAATTCAAAAGGCCAAACAATGTCCATTTGTGGTTTAGATTTGGAAAATCCATGTTTTTCCCACGGGTGTTTCACATGTAGGAAAACCGTCGAAACTATTTGTGTTAGCGAAAGACAAAAAATTTGTGCACCGTTTAGTGCTAAATTAAATTTAAATTAAAAGTATTTATTATACAAAACAATAAATAGATACTTTTAGAAAATTTTAAACTCTTCGGCTAACCTACTTCGTTTATAAGTTTAACTGTCACATGTTGTTTACTTAAATCTTTGTAATATACTCATTTGTTACAAACTTGAATAAAAATAATAGGTCCATTCGCGTACTTTCTGCACTAAAATTCGTAAAAAGAGATATTTTAAAGAGTGGGGGTAAAATTCTCTCACAAAAAGACAAAACTGCAAAAAAGTATGCAAACGGGAAAAAACAATTTTTTTTTCACAATACTGTAAAAAAATAAATTTTGAAACATCATCATTTCATTTCGTGTTTAGAATTCTTTTTTTTGTACATGGATAAATTAAGACAACATGAACTTAAATTTATGCTTGAATGCTGTGTTGAAAGAAATTACGACATCTATGATATCCTGTTGGAGGACTCCGAAGAAGATGAAAGTTTGTTTAATAATATTCAACCGATTAAATAAAGCCGACATTTTATAAGTCACAGCAAAAGCGAGCAATTTATTTAATTTATTTGAAGTTCTATCAAATTTGACACTTTTCACAAATCAGCCCAAAGAAATTTCTTGGGCTAAAATTTGTATGTTGGGGAAATAATTTACTCTCTCGTGAGCGCTCTCTTTTACGAAAAACTACGAAATTTTTGAGTACGCGAACAGGATTTGGTTAAATTTCGTAATTTTTCGTAAAATTGGACTGTTTTAGGAGGGTACGCGAACGGACCTAATAATTTATTTTAAATTTAATTCTTTTATATTGATTTTTGCTTTACATACATCAACTGTACGAAAATTTTCAAAGTCCTTCCCCTTGAAATTTCAAACCAGTAAATTTGTATATCAGCCTTAATGTTTCCGTCATCGTTCGTAAATAATGACTTCATTGTAATAAGGGCATCTAATGTAAAAAAGTATGGTGGTGCCCATGTTTGATGTTCTCCTTTTTTCCCCTTAAACAGTTTACAACAATGTAATATGACAAAAAACGTTAGCCACAGCAACGCGTGGCCGTTGCCCGTTAGCACAAAACTACCTTCGCAAACAGGAAAGATATATGTTGTCACTTTTATTGAAAAATTTATAAAGTCATATGAGTTAAATGCTTAGAAAAGCTGAAAGGGAAGGAAGAACCCAAACATTTAATTGAATGTCCCAAATGTTGTTTTTTAGTGTCACAAATTTCAAATCTTGCGGGAATGCACTTTATGAAATCCATTCGTCGCGCCATCATCGGTTCAATTTTGTACCACTATTTCCAGCAGAGCCCCTTCTTATTTCGAGAGAAGTTCCTTGTCTCACTTGTCTCACCCTTTTTTACCGTTATTTTAACGGACTATGCTCTAGTGAAATAGCCAGTTGCATTCCTCCCCTTAAACAATTTAACCGTAATACCAGTGCTTCTAGGAATGCCCATCAATTTACCCTTGAGCCCAACTTCGGTTGTACTATGAAGTACAGAGATTCATTTTTTAGCCGTACTACGCGGCTAAAAAATCTATCTTTCTCTATCATTGCAATGTTCAGGAATTCAAAATCAATGTACATCGACGTCCTATCCAACCCTTCCCTCTTTTCCTAATGATCACACTGTGTCTTTGGCATATTAAAGGTATACAAAACCCTTTTAGTGTTCGCTAATTATAAAAAAAAAAAATCGATAAGTTCTTACTATTAAATGATCATATTATACCATATACTAGATTTTGGACGAAGTGGTTGGTCCATTTCTTGACGTTTAAGTCCATTTCTTGAAATCTGGTTCAACATGTTATGTGTTGGATTGACCCATTTCTTCCGTAAATATTTTTCAATGACATGAATAATACAGGTTAGGTTAGGTTAGGTTATAGTGGCTGTCCAAGATGGAAACGGAGACACTTAGGCCAGTTTAATGGCCCATTGTGATACCACATGAAACCTAAAATCAATGGAACAAGTTTGAGTCCCTTACGAAACGTGAGAGGCTGATTATGTTGATATTCTCCTAGGTAATTCTTGCGTTTTCGAGCCAGAGCAGGGCATGTGCAAAGAAGATGAAGAATACAAAATCAACAAAAATTTGGCAGTCGCTTTAGCCAATCATTGTAATAATAGTATCAGTTTCGGAGTTATAAAGAAAATTAACCAACCAGTATTTTTTTCGGGATTTAATGGAGCATCAACAGTGTAATGAGGATTGTTTTCACTCCGACGACATTCATGGGTATTTTCCAAACTACTTGTATCCGACAAAATTCAAAACCTCATCATTAGTGTGATAGCTTGTTTGACAGTTATTTCCATTAAAAACACACGACAATTTGAAACTCAACGGTTTTATTAGACGAATCAGTACAATTAAGTCTTTCGAAAGTGTTTGAACTGAGAAAAATCTCCAGACATCGTTACAGATAGTACTTTGAGAGTGGAATATAAAATACTTACCTTACGACAAAATTGATATCACACATATTAGTAAAATAGACAACTTCAAATTTGGATATTGCTGAGCAGATGACTTAACATGATGGGTCTATATTTTGTACAGTTTTACACACAATTTGAAACCGTTATTTTTCAGACACATGACACATCTATTATTGCACTAGTGAATTCATAAAGGAAATTTTGATGTATCTAATTCTTAATATTTGTTGATAAGTGAAATAAATATGTAGGTAGATCATTACTATCAAATTCTTGTAGAAGATAGAGGTAATTTTAATTCATTGTTGTGCCATTAAATCTTCGGAATCAAATCGAAAAACCTATTTTATCTTCTCAAACAAGTTATAATGTGTCTATTTCAATTTATTGAACTAAATCGCAAAATCATAAGTGAATTTAATTGACTTTTACTTAACGTGTAACGAGTTCGTTTAAAATGTTGCAGAGAGGAAAGATGCTTTATAGGGTATTTAAAGCGAATCAAGAAGCTACCGGTAAGAAAAACTTATTCTCAATTTTAATAAATATGATTTAAAATATAACCAGCATAAGTGTTCAGTTCATATATGCGTTTTACCCCGGTGTAATGGTTGGGCTCATCAGAAGATGACCATTACACCTTATTGTCTTGACGCATATTTTCTCGAATAAATCGAGATTCCATATAATCCGAGCTACATAGAGCAACTGCGAATTATGCCAATTCGTGAATACTCAAATACCAATCATAAGAATGAATGTCAAAGTAAGATAAAAAAAACATACATGTTTACAGCTCCTAGGTATAGGTACTTAAATTTGAATACACAGGTACTGACACTGATGCTTATGATGCCCTTTCTGTGACATCAAACGCTGCTCTTCCAGCTCTCTTAAGTCTTAATAGTAGCAAAAGTGAGATGGACTTTTCAGTAGAAGACAACGATGAGTACTTACTTACTTACTTAAGGTGGCGCTACAGTCCTGTGTGAACTAGGGCCTCACCCAACAAACTTCTTCATCTAGCTCGGTCCCTAGCTAGATGTCTCCAGTTTCGCGCTCCGAGTTGGGTGAGGTCACCTTCCACTTGTGCGCGCCACCTGATTCGCGGTCTTCCTCTACTGCGTTGTCCTGTGGGTGTGGATTCGAAGACTTTCCGGGCCGGAGCATTGGTTTCCATGCGCTCTACGTGACCCAGCCATCTTAGTCGTTGGACTTTTACCCTTCTGGCTAAGTCTACGTCGCTGTACAGCCCGTACAGCTCGTCGTTCCATCTTCTCCTCCACTCCCCTTCGATGCATACGGGACCGTAGATCACACGAAGAATCTTTCTCTCGAAACGACCCAAGGTGCTTTCATCCGCTTTTGTCATAGTCCATGCTTCTGCACCGTATAGCGGGGATGATAAGGGTCTTATATAGCGACACTTTGGTCCTTCGAGAGAGGATTTTTCCACTCAATTGCTTTCTTAACCCAAAGAAACAGCGGTTTGCAAGAGTTATTCTTCGTTTGATCTCAGCGCTGGTGTTGTTTTCTGCGTTTACAGCGGAGCCTAGGTAGACGAAGTCCTTGACTACCTCAAAGTTACGTCTGTCGATGGTGACGTTTTGACCAAGACGTCGGTGTTGTAGGTCCTTTCTTGATGACAGCATATACTTTGTTTTGCCCTCATTAACCGTTAAACCCATTTTTGCCGCTTCTGCCTCAATACTCACAAAAGCCCCATTGACATCACGCTGAGTTCTTCCGATTATGTCAATGTCATCAGCATATGCTAGTAATTGGACAGACTTTTGAAAGATAGTGCCTCTAGTGTTGACGTGTGAGCTTTGCACTATTCTTTCAAGTACGATGTTAAAAAAATCACATGACAGCGCATCACCTTGTCTAAAACCTTGTTTGACATCGAAAGGTTCTGTTAAGTTGTTTCCAACCTTTATGCAGCAGCGTGAATTCTCCATGGTCATCCTGCACAAACGGACGAGTTTGGCAGGGATGCCAAAACTAGACATGGCTCTATACAGCTCGTCCCTGTAGATACTGTCATATGCGGCCTTGAAATCGATGAAAAGATGGTGGGTGTCGATTTGGTGTTCTTGAGTTTTTTCCAGGATCTGCCGTAACGTGAATATTTGATCGACTGTGGACTTTCCTGGTCTAAAACCACACTGATAAGGACCTATCAGGTTGTTGACGATGGGCTTTAGACGTTCACATATTACGGCAGAGAAGATTTTGTAGGCGATGTTAAGTAGACTGATTCCTCTATAATTGGTGCAGTTTAGAGGGTCTCCTTTTTTCAGGATCGGGCAAACAATACTGAGGTTCCATTCATCGGGCATGCTTTCTTCCGACCATATCTTACAGATAAGTTGGTGCATGCTCCTAACCAACTCATCTCCAGCTGCTTTAAGGAGCTCGGCATTCAAGCCATCCGCTCCAGCGGCTTTGTTAGACTTCAGCTTAGATATAGCAATCTTTACTTCGTCTAAGTCGGGAGTACGGGATTGTTGGCTTTCGTCGTCTATGTTGAATGGATCATCCTGCCTGATAGCGGAATTCGGTTCGTCGTCGCCGTTATACAGTCTGCAGAAGTGGTCCTTCCAAATCCTCAGCATTGACTGCGGTTCCACTATGATGTTTCCACTTTCGTCTTTGCAGCCTTCGGTTCTAGGTTTATGTACTTGTGAATTTCGTTTCACCTGTTCATAAAACTTTCGAACTTCATTTCTGCTTTTAAACCTCTCAACATCTTCGACCGCACGCTTCTCATGCTCTCTCTTTTTCCATCTGAGAAGTCGGTGTTCCTCTCGCCTCTTCTGCTCATAGAGCTCATGAGCAGCTCTCGTCCTTTTATACAGCGCCGCTTTGCGTGCCTGTTGTTTGGCTGCATTTGCCTGCCGACATTCCTCATCAAACCAGGGGTTCCTTGTTGGTGGTTGCTTGAAACCCAGCACTTCAGAGGCGGCTTCTCTGAGTGCATCTTGGCAATGATGCCACTGATTTTCTATACATTGTGTCGGCGGCACAGAACTTTGAGAGAGGTTACTTGTAACTCGGTCGGAGAAGGATTTGGCGATCTCTTGGATTTGGCGGGCCTGGAAACCCGAAGTGCTACCTTGGCTACAACAAGGTAGTGGTCCAAATCGATGTTAGCTCCTCGGAAAGTTCGGACATCCATGATGCTGGAAGCGTGTCTGGCATCGATCGCAATATGGTCAATCTGGTTGACGGTAGATCTCCAAGTTCCTTTGTGGATGTTGAGGTGTGGAAAACGCGTACTGGCTACCATGACGTTTCGCCCCGCAGCAAAATCTATGAGCCTGAATCCGTTGTCGGAAGTGTTGTCGTGCAGGATGTTTTTCCCGATTATTCCACCAAAGATGTCTTCCCTTCCTAGCTTGGCATTAAAATCGCCCAGGACAATTTTAATATCGTAGCTAGGACACTGCTCATATGTTTTGTCCAAGAGCTCGAAGAACATATCTTTGGTGTTGTCATCCTTCTCATCTGTGGGGGCGTGTGCGCATATCAAGCTAATGTTGCCGAATTTAGCCTTGATGCGGATGGTCATGAGGCGCTCGTTGATGCACCTATAGCTCAAGACTTCTTGCCTAAGTCTGGCTCCAATGACAAAGCCGCATCCAAATAAGCGCTGTTGGTTTTCTCGGTAGCAGTCACCATAGTAAATATCGCAGTTTTTCATCCTCTTTTTGCCCGGCCCATCCCATCGTATTTCCTGGATGGCGGTGATGTCTGCTTTATAGCAGTCTAGGGCCTCCGCTAATTTTTCGGCAGCACGTTGTCTGTTAAGGGACCTAACATTCCACGTGCATATCCGAAGTTCGTTGTCCTTAAATCGTTTGCTTAGGTTGTCAACAGTAAATCCGTCCGTATCCGAGGCTTGTTGGTGCTTCGCAACTATGAGATTTTTAAGTGGTCGGGAAGTCACCCCGACGGCACAACCCCCAACCTGGAGGGCCAGATCCTTAGTATAACTCCAAGGACGGGGAGTCGGATAAACCGCTCCTTATAGGCCTGGGCTCCGAATAAGTCGTAGAAGCCCTATAAGGTGTTCACTAAGTAGTTCAACCTTACTGGAACTGTAGACGCCACCGTTGATTCCATCTCGAGAATTCGTCCGCTGCCGTCTGGATAAGGAGAGGTGCCTTAGTGGAAACACCTTTCCCCCCCTCTCTCGTTTGCTGCCCCCAACAACTTTCCACTGGGGTTAGAACCCAATCTCCAGTTGAGGTAGTAGGCACCCGATGTTCACCGCGGGGAGGTGAGAGTAGGAGTTGATAGACAGAGGTGGGTTTTGAGAAAAACCTGTGGACGCTTGTGTCCTCTTGAATGCACATGTCTTAATACCATTTGAACATCAACGATGAGTACATTCCTGATAAACTAGCAGTAGCAATGATACGGATTTTAGGGAAAATGAGACCACATTTGAGCCAGAAGAAGAACCTAAAGAAGCAATAGTATCTGATGTTCTTTCAAAATCTCCAAAAAAAGTAAAGAAAAAACCGAAAGACCATACCCAATGGAAAAAACGAAAGGCGAACTTGTTAAGAGCACAAGGTAAGAAATATGTATATTTCTCAAAAGGTGTAGTTCTGAACGAAAAAAGTGTCAATAATGGAAACTTGTGTGAACCTAGCAAAAACTGTCGCTATCAGTGTTCACAAAATATCGATTTAAGTGCAAGAAAAGAAATGCTTTCTGGATTTTATAAGTTAGATGTTAACGCGAAAAATGCAGTGTTGTTTAGGAGCATTCAAATGAAATATCCAAAATGAAAGGCAACCTTAAGCAAAAGAAATGTAACCTACGAATATCACATTAATCTTGCTGGAAAATTAGTTCGGGTTTGTCAGTTTGTTCTTTGTTCTCTTTTCAAAATAGGTTTAAGAAAATTGATAACAATACAGCAAAAGCTCAGATCTGGAAAGTCCAGTTCCCTCACCGGACAAAAGAGGATAACATCTTGTTCGGCCAAATAAAGTTCAGGACAAAGTGGGGCCTACATATGCGAACACATTTGGGAGTTTCCTGCGGAAGAGTCGCATTATTCCAGAAATAAAAACCCATTTAAAAAATATCTCTCTCCTCTTCTGAGCGTGTCCAAAATGCTAAAGCTGTATATTGAAAAATGTGACCTTAATAATAAAGAACATTGTTTTTTTTTGTTAAGGAAGCATTTCACAGAAATATTTTTGTCTCGAACTTTCATCTTTCTCGTAGCCTCGTAGTGATACATGCAGCACTTGTGATGTGAGAAACAACACTGCAAAGCATCGATTAAGCTACAAGGCCGCATTTGAAACGCAGAAAAAGATAGAGAAAAAGCACTTAATGAGAAGAATGTTGTGTATTTAACTGTTGACTTGCAACAAACAATGCCCTTGCCGAGACTCACAACATTGAAGGCATTTTATTTGAGGCAGATGTGGTTCTACAACTTAGGAGTTCATTCTGTAACGTCAAACGGAGAAAAATCCCAAACAGAAGACGTGGGCGATAGAGGGAGTACGGAAGGGGCTAGATCCCTATGGACGTTTGCTGAATCAAACATTGACATTAAGGATAGAGATCATCTTATTATTTGGTCTGATTCATGTGGTGGACAAAACAAAAATTTCAACATCATCTGCCCGTACCAAGCCTTGATACTTCAAGGATACTTCAAAACTATCGACCACAAATTTTCAGAAGTAGGACACACGTTTTTAGATAGCGACACAGACTTGAAAAGGTTTTGCGAAAACACGAGACAGTTTACACCGCAGATCAGTACCGAAACATCATAAGAACTGCTAGTACACAAAAAACGGTTGATATTGACATGCTAAATCATTTTTGTGCATTGAGTGATCTCCAAAAACGTAAAAAATTCAACAAAAAAACGTCGCTAATGACAAGGTCCAATTTTGGGACTCGATCAAATGGATTCGAGTAGAGGAGTATGGTTCCTATACCTTTACAAACAATGCTATGAATAAAATGCTCCTTTTAGTAAGGTCATTAGAGCCAAAAGTAGCAAACGTCCTGATAAAATCAAGTTTTATGCCAAGAGACACCGAAAAATGGAAACAACTTTTTGCAGAAAAAATTAAAAACTTACAAGAACAGATGAAATTTGTTCCTCTAGAACACCAATGGTTTTATTCTCATACAATTTCAGCAGGTCCTCGAGAAGGTAAAGAGAAAAAAAAAAAAAAAAAAATAAACTGGAGGCTTTCATTTAACACCCTGATTTAAAAAAAATCAACTAAATCCAAAAAAATCCTGGATGAAGGTGTTATGCGCAAAAAAATGTAAAAATCTCGAAAACTATTTGCGATGAATACAAAATAATACCAAAACTATACTTCCCTGAGTTTTATTGACTTTAAATAAAACATAAAATATTTTAAATATTTTCACAACAAAATTTGTAGACTATAAACTTTAAATGCTGTTAACTCAAATGTTTGAAAATGTCGCTAAGTCCTTTATCTTCTAAGCGCTTCTTATGTCCTTTTAAAGTTTCACTTAAGGTACACACCTTATTCCTGAGTTGGCAACGATGGTTATAGTTCTGAATGATATATCAATGTTTGAATAAATCACAAAATTAAGCTTACTTCTGCTTTACTCATTTCATCCTAAAACATATTGAAATTGTAAGGAGCTTATAATTAGTAGTGGTAAGATATGACAACAAAACTCAAACCAAAATACCCGGTTCACCTTATGTTTTACTTGAAATAATTGCTCCAATGATTATAATGACATTGATTTGTAGCAAATGATTGTTTAGTCCTATGCAGTTTTCATTTGGTCTTATTGGCTCTCTACTCGTTTTTGAAATAATCTAAAACCTACCTAAATGTGTTTTTCACCAATGTCCATGAATTGCATTATAAATTCAAATGACAGGTTAACCATCAGACAAACCGAATCCCACACATTCCACAAAATATCTCAATTTGAAAATATATTTTAACCACTAAAGGACATTCTACTATTTCTACCTGACATAAGTTTAGAAAAAAAAGTTTTATAACCAAAGTGGACTAATTATATTTGCTGCAACAGCAGATTGGTAAAACAGCAATTTAAATAAAATATACTGAATGAGTGCAGCAGAGAAGCCATAATTTTTAAACTCTATTATCATTATTAGCAAAATTCAACGCAACCATAAAATTTCGTCCCTTTATTCACCTCCCCGCTCATTTCAATTCAATTCAGGACTCAGAAGCTAGAAAGTATAAAAAACCACACTTTATTTCAGTCATGCAAAGCCCACGCTGCCGCTGTTGTCGGCGGCCCACTGAGCGCTACCGCCAGCCGTATACCTACCTCAAACCGCATCCCTAATAGACACAATCAATAAATCACTGAAATTGCAACCTAAAATTGCAACACCTCGTTAATCATCGTCAGCGCCAGCACACGAAAACAGCAATCAAATAATCAACCAAACCCATGCCACACCTCTCGTTTTCAGCTCACTGTCGCCCACTGAACAAGCTATAAAGAGGTGACAGCACCTGTTTTAAAAGGACCCACACACACCGCCGCCGCGCCGCCGGCCTGCCGTATGGCATCCTGAACCTAGTATATGGCATAACAAACAATGCAACACCTAAATAAGTAGTAGGTACCTAACCTATACCTCAACCTCGCTATGGACAAATGTATATCCTTGCATATCCCGTGAATAGTATATTTAAATAAATAATCGCCACATTGCCAAAAGGACCTGCACTGCACTGCAACAAGGACATACGATGAGCAGCAACAAAAATGTTGCCACATGATAAACCAAGAATTTTCATTTATTCATGCAACATTCCATTTTGTTTTCACCACACCAGGACATGGAGTAATGTATGTACGGTACGTACGTCTACGAGTACAGTGTACATCCTGCAGGCTATATAGGTACAACAGGTGTCCTTTCCTTTGCCATTATATTCGTCCTATCCGTTTGTGGGGCTTAGGGGGTTGGTTGATTGTAGGTGTAGTGTGGAGGGTTGGATGCACTCAGAATGCTCATTATAAAACAGGAAATTGCGTGCAATTTTCCACCAATTTAGTTATATCCTGGAGGTGGAGCCACAGTAGTTAGTGGGCCAATTTACTTTTTCTACCATCAGACCCTGGCTATATAAAAACAAGAGTAAAAATCACGGAACCGCAAAACGGGACAGCAACTGAAGCAACAAGAAACGAAGCAAGTTCGGAGCAAGGTATGCATGTTCTTCTTGTCATCTCAATTATTGTGGCAGGTGAAATTCTTTTCACCAACACCAGCGCCACCGTCACTGCCACCGCCACCGCCACCGACGCTGTTTCTTCTGAATGGACTTCTGGAAGCCAGCCAACTGATGAAGACGCCATCTACGGTAGTAAAAGCAAAGTCAAGGAGCAACAGTTATCCTTCTGGTGGAATATAGCCAATTTGCCATTGTACGTGGACTACTTTCGGTTCCATGGAGTTGGCAGTGTGGGCTTGGTCCTATGCCCAGAAGATGTCAGCGGAAGAGATGAGATTGTCAGACCAATTGGAAGACTTGTACGTGGTTTCTTGGCATCACAAATGTACGTGAATGTGTTTCGTGATAATATGAACTTGGACCATGATGTGGATGACGATGACGATGATGATGATGTGCATCAGTTCACCTTGAATCCCTTAAGCTACAAGACGGGAATAATTGTCAATTTAGATGGCTCCTGTGCCTGGCAGACTCTGAGGGCAGCCGAGCAGAGAAATCTATTCACAACCAACCGTTTTTGGTTGCTACTGAGTGCGGGTGGCAGTGGCAAAGATGAGACAATTCCTGACGTGTTCATTCCACCGGATGGTGAGGTTAGATTGCTGATGTTGAGCGAGGGCAGTCTGTTGGATGTTTATAAGGTCGAAGCAGGGAAGCCAATGAGGGTGAGGCATGTTGGTCGGAATATAACTTCGAGTAGAGATTTAGTAACGAGCTTGCAGCAATTCGGTTCGGCAATTTCATATCGGGAGAATTTAGAGGGATTGGAATTTAGGACCGGTCTGGTGATTGCATTCCCAGATATGTACACTGACATTGAGGATTTGACAATGAGACATATTGACACAATCACAAAGGTGAACTATCCATTGACAAGGGCGCTCAGTGGAAGGTTCAACATAAGGTTAGGATATTATTTATTATTTCTTAGAATTATATGGGTTCTATTTTTGTAATTTTTCCATCAGCTTCAACACCCATAAAACTGACAACTGGGGTTGGAAGAAGCCGAATGGCTCCTTCGATGGGTTGATGGGACGGTTTCAGCGCTATGAGTTGGATTTCTCTCAAAATGCCATATTCATGCGTCTGGACCGGGTTGCCGTGGTACATTTTGTGGTGGAGACCTTTCGCATCCGAGCCGGGATAATGTTTAGACAACCTCCGCTATCGGCGGTAGCCAATATCTTCGCGTTGCCGTTTAACTATGACGTTTGGATTGCTGTCGCGGTGTTTATTGTATTCACCGCTACAATTATGTCAATTGAATTGGCTTTTTCACCTCTGCTTGGGGGAATGGATTTTGGAGATTGCATTGTTTTCGTCTGGGGAGCCATTTGTCAGCAGGGATTCTATGTGAATATTCCAAATCGGTCGGCTAGGATTTTGGTTTTCACAACTTTTGTAACAACATTGTTTCTCTTTACGTCATTCTCGGCGAATATTGTGGCTCTGCTGCAGAGTCCGAGTGAGGCTATTGGAACTCTGGGTGATCTTGGGCAGTCACCGTTGGAAATTGGTGTTCAGGACACTGTTTACAATAAGATTTTCTTTAATGTATAGATTTTTCTGTGTGTCTTGAGATTTTTAACTTTTGCTTTTTCTTAGGAATCCACAGATCCAGTGACACGAACTCTATTCCAGAAGAAGATCCAACCCAAGGGTGAAAATGTTTACATGAGACCCAACATGGGTATGGAGAGAGTTCGTACCGGTCTGTTTGCTTATCAAGTTGAACTTCAAGCTGGCTATCAAGTTATTAGCGATACTTATGCTGAAACAGAAAAGTGTGGCTTGAAGGAATTGGAACCGTTTAAGTTGCCAATTCTGGCAATTCCTGTAAGAAAGAATTTCCCCTACAAAGAACTCTTTCGAAGGCAGTAAGTTGAAAAGGGAATGTTGACATTATGTGATTTTGATTCTCTTCTTCTTCTAGAATTCGTTGGCAACGAGAAGTTGGTCTGATGAATCGAGAAGAACTGAAATGGTTCCCTCAGAAGCCGAAATGTGAGGGCAGTGTTGGAGGATTCGTTTCGATTGGGTTAACTGAGTGTCGTTATGCATTTGCTTTGTTTGGTTATGGGCTTGGTTTGGCAGTTTCTATGTTATTTGTTGAGATTTTAATGAAAAAGTTAGTTGGGCTTGTTGGGAATGGGGGTGAAATGTATGTTAAAAATTAAAAAGGTTTTTCAAAAATGTGTTTAAAATTAATGTATTGTAATTAAGTCACAGCCCTAAGTGATGACTGTCATATCCAAAGTCTGATTTCAGCTTTTTCACTAGAAATTCATCTACCTTTGTCAACAAAAGGTCCCTTCGAATATCTTGAATACTGTTTCATTCCATGAGACATCAGAAACAGAGACGATGGCTTGTGAAGATATTTGATGTTGTGGGAAAAATTTAAGGTTCAATTTAGATACCATTATATTAAATTTTTCTCTGCATAAAAGTATCATTGATGTTTGAGAGCTCTTCGAATAGTTGACGTTTTTTCACAGGGAATAAAAGTGCGTCACAAGTTACGGTGTAAATATGGAGATATAGTATAAAATGTCTTGCAAATTTAATATAAATGGAATGTCTCTGAAAGTTTGATGGCTGAAATCAAAGCCTTATAAATTTAATTTCACAGCTATAAGTGCTGATCCGTCTCAAAAAAAAAAAAATAAATTAGGTGGCGCAACAGTTTATTGAAAACTAAGGCTTAGTGAATTACAACTCTCAACGATTCCTGTGTGCTAGTAAAGTTGTCAGGGATGCAGGGGAACTACAGTTTTAAGCCGAATCCGAACGGCTAATTTGAGAAAGCACTTTTCATGAGAAGAATTACTCTTGGAGAATTTGTCAATTCCTGGCAAGAGGCATAGGCAGGAATCGAACCCAAGACCTCTGGCATGACAGTCCAACGCAATAACCATCATGCTACGGGTACTATTATTCCGTCTTGAAAGCATCACGAATTTAACATTTAAGGTTAATGGATTTCGACTAAAATACCTTAAATTACAAAATCTCAGTGGCCAATTATTGTGATCACTTCTTCTAGAAATAACGTGGTGAGGAAATTTTGTTCCATAAACTGCGATTCGTGTGGAAATAAAAACTCATAATTCGTAGCGTGGTAGCACAATCTATGTACCATAAAAGAAGCACCATTTACATTTTGAAATAAGTAGCACCCGATCAAAACCTCCGCGCAAGCTTTTTCATCTATCTAATTCTTTAGGTCTCGTTCCGGGTGGATGACATTTATCCAGTCTATACTACAAAAAGTGCGAATCCTCACCCAGTCTAATTATCGACCGATTGCACTTACGTCCCTTGTTTCCAAGATTGTGTAAACGTTGATAAATTGTCAGCCCAATAAATCTCGAAACTGTACCAGCAGTACGGCTTTCTTAGCAATAAGTCCACTGATGATTGATTACATCATTTAGGAGGAAGTAAGATTATTGCGCTTCATATTTCAAAAGCATTTGATAGGGTTTGAGATCAGGGCTTGTTATCGAAAATGCATGCCTTTGTTTAGATGAATACTTCCTCCAGAGAAATTACCTTTCGGACCGTTCAATACAAGTAATATTGGATGTGCTCAAGTCTGAGAAGCACAAACCAAATGCTGGTGTACCACAGGACTCTGTTTTGTCTCCGACAATCTTTTTCATTTTTAACTTCCCATAGGAAGTTATTGTAATGGGTCCGATTTGTCAAATTGAAAATTTTGACATTTCTCGACGTTTCAAGGTCCCTAGAGTCGAAATAAAAGATTTTTAGAAAGATGTCTGTGCGTGCATGTGTACGTACGTTCGTACGTCCGTACGTTTGCGATGTTTTTTCCGTCGTCCATAGCTCAAGAACCAGAAGAGATATCGACTTCAGATAAATTTTGTTATACAGATAATAAAGCAGAAAGATGCAGAAAGGGCTCTCAAGAATATTGCGTGGGTGTTTTTTTTACCATAGCAGTTTAAAAAAAGGTGAACATTTTGGTTAACCCTAAATATCTCATGAACAAATGACGCTGGAGACTTGAATTAAATTTTATATTGTATATTGTAACGTGATACACAACAAGTATATTTTTAGAAAAAAGTCCAATTAACGGTTTTTTTTTATAAATCAAAAAAACTGAAAAAAAAATTGTCATCTCGAAAATTTTACGACTAAAATATGATTTCATCTCCAAAACAATTTTGTGCAACGAAGAATAATGTTTTTGACATCTTATAAGATTTTGAGAAAAATCTAATTGATAGTTTTTTTATGAAAAATAAAAAACCTAAAAAAAACATTGCTCAAAGTTGGTAAAAATTGAATTTTGACTCAAAAATCTTTTCAAAAACTTGAGATTAAGGCTACAAACTTATTTTATCTTATAAAAAATATTGTTTTCAACATTCAGAAAAGTGTTGAGAAATGTTGGATTGACAGTATTTTTTACAAAAAATAAAAACCTAAAAAAAAAATTATAAAAGTTGATTTTCCACTCAAATATCTTTTCAAAATTTTGAGATATTGGCTTTAAACTACTTTTATCTTTCGAAAAATATTTTTGCCAACATTCAATAAAATTTTGAAAGAAATCGAATTGACAGTTTTTTTTACAAAAAATTAGAAACCGAAAAAAAATTTAACAAAGGTTGTTAAAAATTGATTTTCGACTCAAATATCTTTTCAAACATTTGAGATAATGGGGTCTAACTAATTTTAACTTATAAGAAATATTGTTTTCAACATTAGGAAACATTTTGAGAAAAATCGAATTGACAGTTTTCTTACAAAAAATAAAAGCATAAAAAAAACAATACTAAAACTTGGTAAACATTTACTTTCGACTCAAATAGCTTTTCAAAAATTAGAAATATTGGCTTCAAACTTATTTTATTTCACAGAAAATATTTTTTCGATATTCAGTAATTTTTTTTTATAAAAATCCAACAGTCCGTTTTTTCATAAAAAAATAAAATCTTCAAAAACTAGTAAGCAAATTTTGTAAAAATTGATACATATAGACAAACTTTTAAGCAAGACAAATCGACAGACGGGATGGGAAGTTATCAGTGTGGGTCGCATCCTAGCCTCTTTTTATTAATGATCTCCTGCCTGAAACTTCTAAAACATTAACCTGTTCCACTGACGATATAATCCTCGGCTTTTCGTATTCATTGTACGATAAGTTCATTAAATTCTCAGCTGGAGAGGATTGTTAAATGGGAAATAGAGTAAAATTTAATGCGTCGAAAACTCAAAGCATCTTAATATCGTTAAAATATAATGTACCATCTTTGCCACTGTCCATGAGTGCATGCACCAATAAGACTGAAAATCTCGAAATTTTGTCGGTAAATGTATCTCCAATCACCTTTTGTGGAAGGGTCACATACATAAGGTGATGTTTGAGTTTCCTAAGGCGATACAAGAAATATTCATGTGGCTAAAACTTGTATACGTCCAAAGCATGAGTAAAATATTCATCTCTTGGCCGGTGCTCCTGCAACGTACTTAAGTCTCTTGGAGAGTATGGAACGTAATTATTTAAATTAGTTGATGACAGTTATTTTAACGGATTATGCTCTAAAAAAAATAGCCTCAAAATCGTAATACTCGCTCCTCCAGTAATGACCATCAGTATACCCTAGGAACTAACTTCGCTCGATGTCAAGTACAGAGATTCGTTCTTTAGCCGTACTACAAGAATGTGGAATTCATTTCAACGTGAACTCTATAAAAAATAGAACGTAACCTATGAGGTTAAAGTTATCCTTATCACTGAAGATGATTCTTTGATCATTAGAAGGGCCCAATAAGACAAGATACGACGTTGCTGGTGATCGACTGGTATGCCATCTTATGTTAACTGAAATAAAAATGTTACAAATTGGCAACTACCTTCGCAAGTTATGAAGACTAGCAATGAAATTCAATCGATAGAGGATCAGTAGAGCTGAAATTGACCCATTGATTATTACGACAGTAAAACAAAATTGTAATAACGCTTTTGCGACCAGTTAGAGTTGGAAGATTTAGTAGTTGAATACGTTGAGCATAAGGTGGCAAGGTAATCTAATTGCACTTTGGTAGAAAGTCTTATCGAAATCTCATGAATCTTCTTTGAACGGACTCCAGTCTATTTATATGAACCGCATAATATGGTGCTCATAAAAACAACCTTACTCTAAGATAGGTCTTACGAAGTGAATAGCATGGTGCATGACAAAAGATGGACTGTTTCTTCATCACGTGACTTCAACCAAGTGTGTCAACCTGTGATACAGGGTTAAAGTTCCACTTAAATTAATTCAAGTGAGTTAAAGGCTACGAGTATTTTGAGTAAAATACAATTTACGGGTGATTCAACCCACGTGGAAAATATAACTGTAAATATATAACATTGCTATAAAAAACTGAAGGGAAACCAAACGAGAGTTCGTTTAACTTGAACACATTCAATATTAACGACTTTCACAATGAATTCAAGTCAAAAAAAAAGTTTCCTTATAAAATTCTTTCCCATTTCTTAAAAGAAAAAAAAAAACGAAAAATAAAACCCGCTTAATTTAACTCTGTTTTTCCGCTCTAATTTTTACACTTTCTTTGTTGGCTATAATGTATTATTCGAAACGATAAGCAAAACGTGTTAAACGTAATTGCCATAAATTAAGTTTCCTTTGACTTTGCAACAAATTACCACAATTGTTAGTCTTATACCTTAAACCTATAGTTATATAGCAAACCAACCTACCTTATACCTTACCATATTCGTCCCTGTCCCTTGCTCTGATTCTTTTGTGACCTCTCTTGCCTTGCGAACGCGATTATTTTGATCCTTTTTTCTTATTTCTGCTTGTGTAATGCACAGAAAAAACAACTTAATTAATTTTTCCATCATGAATCTTGAGTCCGCATGTAAATCAAGTTAAGGTAATCAGCGTGTAGCTAATTTTTGTTTTTATTCATTTCACTTCGCCCAGAAGATAAACGTCAGTGAAAAATTTGTGTAAGAATTTTTGGTATAGGGAAAAAATCTTGTATCCTTCTAATTATTTACGATGGGGCAAAAAACAACACATAGTTTTGAAAAAGACGCTGGGGCTTCACTGATGGTCTCCCCTCTTTTGAAGTTTATGTTTACAACTTAAAGAATATTTCAAATAGCAACAAAAAACAAAAACATCATCATTTACAAAAGAGTCCCTAGAAGCACTAGGTTGCTAGCCTGAAGTCCTTATTCAGCTTTTTTTGGTATTTTTATGTACCTACATATTTCTGGGTCAACCTTCAATGTGCTCACGAAATGTGTTTATTTCACACGGAAAAGTTTCTGCCACCTGAAAATGCAAAATAAAAACAAAATTCGCCCCAAGCAATTTAATTGTTATCCTTTAGTATGGGGCTTGTTTTGGTTTAAAAAAAAAAAAACAACAACAAACAAACAGAAAAATGTAAAGACAACTTTCGTCCTTTTTGCATACTAACACCATTGTTTTCTGGGACAACGAAATAAAATTCGTTATCTCATTTTTGTGAACATTTTTGTTTGGTTTTTATAGGATGTTGTTTTGTTTCAGGATTTTCGTATTCAGTGTTTTTCTTCATTGTAGAAAAATGACGGTTTTGTTTTAAAATATGGACGAAGGTTTAGTATTGGTCAAGGCCAGAAGTTTTTTTTACCTATAGAAAAAGTCATACAATGAAAATCTTACAAAAAAGAAAAGTTGAGAAATGCATAAAATGGTCGCGATAAGATAGGATAACAATGCACCACGTTGGTATTTTCGCATCATCATTTTTATAGTACGGGAAGAAAAGTTGTTGGTACCTGATGTTTCTTGCAGTATCTATAATATAAGATTTCAAATTGGCAGCGCTAACGCTGTCACTTGGAACTTGTCAAACTCAGGTGTCACTTGGAACTCATCAAACTCAGCTGTCACTTGAAACTTATCAAACTCAGCTGTAATTTGAAACTTGTCAAACTCAGTTGTCAATTGAAGTCTCATAAAATGAGTTTAGTGTTTGTCATTTAACATAAAGGCGAAATTAACGTAGCCACTTTTAACGCATTTTATTATAATTATGATCGTCATATTCGACCGACTACGGAAACAATCGGTGAAATTGTGCCAACATTTGAAGACAGTGGATTCTTTAATGATGGTAAGACGATTGTCTCAGCTATATTACTTTATAGGTCTCTTTCCGATTGGGTGGAAAACAACATTTGTTCAGGCTGTTCCTAAAAATTTCGTGCCTTCTTTTCCTTCTAGCTTTATTCAAATAGCCCTTTCGTCCCTCCTTTAAAAGGTCATGCAAATACTGATTAATAATTATAAGCTTAAGAAATATCACGATGACCGAGAGTTACTCAACAAGCGGCATATAATGATTTCTGTAGAAATAGATGATTTGATGGCATTTGAACAAATCTTCATCTCGTTGTGAAGATAATAGTGAGATAGTGAGATTATGGCATCTGATTCGGTAGAGTTTGGCAGCAAGCTCTCTTATTGAAAATGTGTGCTTTTAGCATCAATGAATGACTTCTTTGTTGGATACCAAAACTATCTTTCTATAAGAAGTCTAAAATTCACGAAATAAATCATGGTATTCCCCAGGGCTCCGCTTTGTCTCCAATTCTATTTCTTAAATTCAAAAATGATCTCTTGTCTGTAACTTTTTATCCGTCGAATTTTTTCGCTGATGACAATACACTAAAATTTCCATATTTGGTTCATTACAAAGTTGAGTCTATTGCACAGAATTAAAAAAAGGGCTTTATAAATGTTAGGGGATAGAACTATTGGGTGTTATGTTAAGAGTTTGAGAACTTTAAATTATAAAACTAGAAAGAGATATTGCAGGAACTAATTTTGTATCATTATAATCTCTTAGAAATATATGTTTGCAAACAAAAATATCAATCAGCGTGGCTTGATATTCGCAGTTCATCGTAAAGGCAGTTCCTTCTACTTTCGAGAGATATAAGGACCAATGATGACGTCAAAGCGTAAAACTTACCGAACTGCAAATTTGAATGGATGCAATGGGGGAAATGAAATGAACTTTAGAAATAAATACAGTAAATTGGACGTAGTGCTCTATGAACTGCTCGAACTGATTTTTGTTTCAAAGTAAATTTCCAGAATTTTGAAGCATTAATCTGGAGTGAAACAATTCATGATAAATTATCTAACCTTCTGAACAAAAATTTTAGCTCAGACCTTTTTAACTATCAAACCGTAGACAACAACATTAAAACCTATCATGCAGCTAAAAACTGTTTCATGTCTTCTAATGTTTAATTGTTTATTTTAATAAAGTTCAGTCGAAATATCCACATATGAAGTATTGGAATTCTTTTCTCAGCCACACATTAAGATCGTGAACTTTTCATAACTCCTTAAGAGTGCTCGAGATATTAAAAAAACAACACATCCCAAAGTCTAATGTTGGAAGAGTGGTCTTGCGATGGGATATCAAACAAATATCTTTCACTCTTATATTTACTCTCTAGCATTAATTTTGACTTTTTCACTTAGTGAACAATGTCAAGTGAATTAAATTTTAATGAAACACAATATCGATCAATCGTTTGATTTTATTTTTCCAAAATAAGAATTTTAAAGACAAGAATCTGATTTATTGTCAAAATGATTGAAATCTTTTCACTTTCACTTTTCCACTAGCAGTTTTTCACGAATTGTTAAAGTCTCGGGAAAATAATTCATCTTCATTTCAAAAATCTAATAAAAAGTCAACTTTAACAATTAAACTATTAATGATGATGAAGGAATAAAATAAAATTAATTTTATTTAACTTTGAGCACTCGACTTTCACACTGTGACCATCATCGGGATAAAAATAATTAAAGGATGAAAATTTTAGATGGCAATGGTTTTCATTTTTGGTTTTGGGTTATGATGAGATTTTTGTTGTATTTATTAATGGATCTTAAAGTTTCATAGGATGACTTTTGTTTATCGTTGTACATATTTCTTCGGGATATAATTATATTTAATTACAAATGAAATGTTAAAGAAAGGTTTACCATTTCAATTGTTCTTGATGATTATGGTTTGATATAAATAAATGGGAGATTTTCAGTGTTGTTTACAATTAAGGGAAATTCATTTGATCAAAAAATGTGAATTTAACATACTGACTCTTGACGCAGTTTTCTTGCATTCGTTTTATCACTGTTAAAAGAAGGGAAATCATTGGATAAGAACTAATACATAGCTAGTTCTAAATTAATATAAATAAAATAGGTGTTTGACCGAAATAGTAAAAAGTTTAATCTTAAATAACAAAACGATGTCAGCTATGACTAAGCCCATTTTGCGGCTCTTTTTACTTCCGTCAGATGAATTAACGCCAGATTCTATTTTGGAACAAATCTATGAAAATTCTTCATACAAATTCTGACCCAATTTCCGAGAGCCTTTTTTTTTTAATCTCCTTGATCATAATTTTTCTCAATTTTCTTAAAAGTTCGATATTTAACAACATGAAACAAATATTTTCTTCAATGAGAATGTTAAAATAAGGTAATTGGAAGAAATTTCCATTTTAAGGAAAAACTTTGTTTCTGACATCCTAACTCCAAAATGCTATGAACTTGGACTCCGCTGTATGGAGCCTCAAGGGATACGAGAAAGAACTGGAAAAATCTAGTGATCGTTGGACCAAATCGACAGCCACTGGCGAATAAAAGTGTAGTAAAGTACCTTGGCATCTGGTTGGATCAGTACTTGTATTTCGACAGACATATGAGTGCTGCTCTGGCCAGAGCTAGGGGAGCCTTTGCCCTGACAAAACGGTTGTTTTTTAGCAGCCGTCTTGACAGCAGGGTGAAGGTGATTTGCTACATGGCCCTTATCCGGCCGATGATTGCCTATGGGTGCCCGGTATGGTTCAACGTTGCCCCATCTCAAATGGAAAAGATTCGGGTGTTTGAGAGACAATGTCTGCGACGTTGCCTTGGATTACACAGAACACCAGAGTCGGAGTACAAACATTACTATTCCAACCAGGTTCTATACAACAGAGCCAACATAAACAGAATAGATAATTTCTTGCTGAAGCTTGGTAGGGGTCACATTGCGAGAGCGATGTCGTCGACTAACAGCTTAATTTTTGGGGCTTACTACCCCAACAATGAGTACTACGAAAGTGCACGTTTAAGTGGCAACATTCCGCCCGAAGCTTTTCTTTATTTAGACAATCGAGGGCTGATACAGGATAGGGAGGCGGTTCCGCTAATCTACCACGTCAGCCGTAAAACTGTAGATAGGCGACTCCTTTACAGTCGAGACGTCCTCGCACTGGACGGAGCCGAGTGCCTTCGGTTCAGTAGGACTGTTTCCGATAGGGACCGAAGAGATAGGGTGAGGCAGGAGAACCAGTTTTGGTGGCTTCAAATTGAGAATGTCATTTAAAGTTGTCTAGGGCGTTTGGTCTTGGCCGGCTTACATAGGTTTAAGGATTAGGTTAGGGACAGTCAGGGTGGCACCAAAAAAAATTATATAAAAAAAAAAAAAACACAAAAACACAAAAAAAAAAAAACACAAAAAAAAAAACACAAACAAAAAAGAAAAGCTTACTGTGGCTGTTCTAGTTTTTAAGTAGTTTTTAAGCAGTTTTAAGTAGTTTTAAGTAGTTTTAAGTAGGTTTAAGTAGTTTTAAGTAGTTTTAAGTATTTTTAAGTAGTATTATTGGTTTTGGTTAGTTTTAAGTAGATTAAGTATTATAATGGGTTTCGGTTTTTTTTTTTAAGTTTTATATAAAATAAAAAATAATGATAAAGATACCAAGTTTTCTTTTAAATTTTCTTGGTTTTAGATTAATTTCTTGTTATTTAGTATTAAAATTGTTCTTAGACCGAAAGGCAGTAGATATAAGATAATGGATTAACTTAGAGCACCCGCGGCCAGTAAGATATTTTTTTAAGTTATTGAAATTTAAGCTAGTTTTTTTAGAATTTTTGTCTAGCCTTAAGTTAGCCTTAAGATTTTGATAAAATAAAAATAAAAATAAAAAAAAAAAAAAAAAAAAAAAAATGCTATGAACTTAAAAAATCTGACCTTTTTCTTTAACCATAATTTTTACCGTAAACTTAAACACTATTTGTGGTTAAGGAATCTTAATTCACTGAATTCGGTGAGTAAATTGAGATTGAACTGTGGATCAATAGTTAGGAATATGTATTAACTTCAACTCAACTTCGATTGAAATTAAATCATCGAGTAAAATTTGCTAAACCAAGAGTTTAATAGCAGTCCAACGAGAAGTTGAACGTTTTGCTTCGATATTAAATTCTTTGGTTTACCTACATAATTTGTTTTTCTTTTTTTAAGTTCACAGGCAGGTTAAAGGAGTTAAGGGGCACCCTTAACATGTTTGCGGTTAATCACAGTGTGAGTGTAAGAAAAATAAAGAAGTATTTAAGAGGAGATACCGATGCACATTGGTCTTAAAATGTTTAATATTAAAATTGGAGCGATAAACAGAGTTCGGTACAAAATTCCACATTCTTGATGTGTGGTAAAAAAAAGAATCTCTATACTTGACAGTACGTCCGAGATTGAGCTCAATGGTATACTGAAGAGCATTACTGGAAGGGCTAGTATTACTGCTGAATTATTTTATAGGGCGTGTTCGAGTGATGTAATTGTTTCGGGTTATAGTTCTGTCACCTATCATTTTCAAAGCTCTTTTTTTGGATCCTATGGAAAAGACTAAAACTTATTTTTGGGGTACCTGCCCATACTACAACGAGCATCCAATAATGGGTCACTATTCACCAAGAAATGTTATAATCAAGGGGTTTCCGCTTATATGTTCGGTTTTGAATAACCTGTTACTTGGCTGGTTTTGATCTTTTAACAATATATATGTAATAAAGTCATTATTTAAAATAAAGCGATACATGCTTCTACAGCCATCAAATTTATGAGAATTTACTAAATAATGGTGAACATTTTCCAGTTATTGCAGTTCGTTAAACGGAAACGGGTTTAAATCGCAGTGATGCACCTTCTTGGCTATCAATAGTGAAATTGTAAGCCAATTTGAGCTGTTGAGACAAGTAAGAGATGCAAGGAAATGACAACATTGCTTCTTAGACCCAGGTTTGTAGATCACTCGTTAATCTTTGGAAACTTTGAAACAAGACACCATATTTTCCTAAAAAAACTTTGACTCAAAGGCTTTAAAAGTTAAGCTAATGTAACAACTCAAGTCAGTCGATCACCAGCAACGTCATATAATCGCTGATTGGTTTTTTGAAATTTGAAATTATTCTGGGTTTTCATCGGAAAATTATCGTAAGTGATAAGGCCATTTAAACCTCAATTCATTAAATGATTGTTTAAAAGCCTTTTTATCATCAACATCGACCTGTTTTGTGTCGTTTTAAGGTTTGCTAAGACGGTGTGATTGAATCTTACTTCTTCGAATGATGCTGCTGCAACTAACGAGTGATTTAAGAAAAAAATAAAAAAGGAAAAATGCAAGAAATCTTTATTTGAATCGATAGTACGGTCAATATTAGTTAATATTTGAAGATTATTTCATGCAAATGTTGGCCGCATCTTCCTGCGTTAAATGGTCCATCGACTCAATACGATGTTGGCATATTCATTCTTACATTTCGGTCAGTATCTCACGAATAAATGTTTCAATGTTGAGTTCCAATGTGTCAATAGAAGCGGGCTTATAGAATTGAGCCATAAGATAGGCGTACGAAAAATAGTCTAAAGGCGTTTAATCTCACGCCTCTTAATCACTATATTGTTACGAGTGCTATCTGGTGGAACTATCTTGTTTTAACCACATGTCACGAAGTTCAAGCTCTTCCATTTTTCACTGTAGCGCTCAGGCTCACCATTCAAAGTTACGTTGAGATTTGCATCATTACTATTTGCCGAATGATTCCTCCAGCTCATAATTCGTACAAAACAGTGATTTTTGTATGAATCCATTGTTAGTTGTTGCAGTGTTTCTGGCTGCTCTTCACTCCAAATACCAAAGTTTTGCTTATTTACGTATCTTCGGCTAACTTTTCAAGAACCCATTCACCAAAAATTTGTCGCTGTGGTAAGTCTATATTTTTAAAGGTTGCACCACCTAAATTCTTCCACAAAATTTTCTAGTAGTGTAGTAACAGAACCCCAATTACTGAGAACTGTGGCGCCGAATAGATAATTCATGGTCACCCCTTACTATGACCGATACAGCTGCGACATTTTCCTCAGTCTGCATTCTACGTGAGAGGGAATTTTAATCGCAATAGGTCACACAACCGAGTTAGTAGCTCGATTAAACTGACCATAAAATGGAAGAAGTGGGAGATGAACTCTCGTAACGTAACAGGCATTTGGATAGTAAAAATTAATAATTTGCAAGTGTTGTAAGAAGATTTATATGTAAATAAATTAAAAACCGAACTGAAAATGTTTCAGGCAACGGCCTAGTCACTGATAAAGCTTCGGTTCCCATCGATCACCGAAATCAAGCATCAGTGAGCGTGGTTAGTAGAAAAATGGAGGACCGTCTCGAAACCTACCGCGTGCTGTTGTCATGTGTTTCTTTCTGTCTATTCGTTCTTCTTTCTCCTCTGTCCATCTGTCTTGTATTAATGTCTTGTGTTGTTATCACCTTATATATGTAGTTTTGTCGCTCAAGGTGCTGTGTTCTCTACTCTGTACATTTATGTGCTGAGTAGTGTGAAATGTAATGTAATGTAATGTGAAAATGTTTCATAGTGACATAAAACACGAAATGAGCGTGAGCTATCAAAACCAGTGCTGCCAAAAAGATACAATCAAGTTACAATAAGCTGGCGTTCCTAATCTTGCACAAAACCAAAAGAGAATTTGAACTTTTACGGCACTTTTTCGTAACATTAGTTTTTCATCGTTTGCGTTATAAAGATCTAATGCCTTTTATATCTTTTAATTAAGGGTCAATACTGGTAGGTTTGCAATGAAGTTAAAATTTTTCTTATAAATCCTTATGGTCAATCTCATCCTCTTCCATATCTTAGTTAAAATCATAAACAAAGTATGTATTCCCAAATTCATTTGAATGATGACCATACTTAATCTACGAGGCTACACAACATGATCCAGAAAAAAACATGTGCCTAAGGACAGGCTTTGAATTCACTGTTGTTTTATAACAAACAACGAAACAACGTCGTCGTTGTTGGCGGTGTGGTCGGTCGCTTTGTTTCCTTCTTTGTCAGGAGCAGACGATGCCAACTGTTTGATATCTTCTTGTTTCTTTTTTTCTTTCTTTTGTTAAATTTCACTTCATAAACTTTTTATCAGTTTTATTATTTTCATTCTTTGTCTTTTCATCACTGGAATCATTCATATCTCTTGTCTGTCTTTTACAATCGTTAAATCATCTATCTTAGGCGAACTCCTCACTCTGTGTCTCTCTATTTTGCCTCAAGTCTGCCACAATAATGAACAAAACTATTAGATTCCGTACAACTTTGTACCGTTGTACAAGTGTATAGTTAGAGATTGCATTAAGGTCAAATAACTTTGCGTTATATCAAACTGACCCATCATCACATTATTCCTTGGGGTAAGTAATGTAATATTTTCAAAATGTCACAGAACTGAACACAGAAGAAAAACTATAATTGTGTTTACAGACAGAAAAAAAGAATGGATACTTTGATAAAATATCTTATCTTTAACTATAAATATGAAAACTTTAAATTTAATACCAAATTTTTGAAAAAGAGCAGCAATAAACATTTGAATAGACAAAACGTTTTTCGAAAAACCAAAATAAATAAAAAGTTTAAGTTAAAATGTCTGAATCTATGTTTAGAAAAACTGAATTCGTAAGTCGATATATAATTTCTAAATGTTTCAAGAGCACCCAACAGTGTTGCCACCGTATCGTTATAAAGAGCTCAAACACAAGGATTTTTTACCATTGTTTAAATAAAAAATGGAAGTTAATTTTTACTTAACTTGGCACCTGATAATTTGATTTAATAAAAAAAAATAGGTTCTTTGCCATCACTTGCATAAACTGTCAATATTGCAAACATTAGTCTACATTTACTCAATTATTCTGCCTTTTTTTCAATTAACACAATGTCCCTTGTACAATTCAATTAATTGAATCAGTCGGTCAATTAAATCCATTAAGCACAACACAAAAATTAAATATAGCGCATTTAATAAAGAGCGTATCAATTGGTATATATTTTCTTATCCAGTGCTGTCAATTTCAATTTCAGTACAAAATTAGTACTTTTGAATCAATCATGAAAAATGTTCTTTGTTTCCTATCTTCTCCAAATTACACAAATATTGAAGTGAATACAAATAAAACGATAATAATGATCATTTAGAAGCTTTGAAAAGCTATACAGGGTTTTTTAATAAGAGTTTTCATTTGAATTTAGTAAAGAAAACATATTATATTAATAGAGAAATCATTTGAAATGCACGGATACGAAGCACCATATTTAAGTGAAATATTCCATCACCAAATAGCATATTTTTTTGCCTTATGTTTTCTACGAATTAAATATTTAAAATATTAAGTATTGGTAATTTATTTACCTTTCACGAGGTCACAAAGGAAAAGTCTTAAGTTTTTAAATCGAAATATCTCGATGGAAAATTGTATTCAACTCTTTCCAAAAAATAAAACGATCGGCAAACTTTTCTTGCAAATTGCAATTGTTTCGTTGCTTTCATTTCCCTTAAAAAATGATTAACCATAGTTCAATAAACTCTTGGTTTAAATGTCACCAGCCTCATTTCAAATAAGTAAAACCCAATAACATCACGAGCCCAAAAACGGCAACAAATAATAACATGGGCAACAAATTCTACAATTCTGAAAATGAGCCTCATCAGTCATCACTAAAGATAATTTTTCCACAAAAATGTGGATACTTTGATGAATTTTAAGAATCAAAGCACTGTTAAAGGTCTTAGGTACAAAGTCTGTATGTAAAATATGATGTTATATCATTTTGGAATGCCTGATTCCAAAGATAACGAATCGAGAATTATAGGTTTTCGTCAACAATAACGGCTACGACTATAGTACCAATATTCTCAGCTGTTCTCGAGCCTGTAGATTTTTAATTTTAAAATCAATAATATCACGTCATAACAAACAATTTTAGCAACAATTTTGAACGCAACTCAACTGCTCAAATTCAGCATGCAACTCATATGAAAAGCCAGAACTGTCAGACCAAAAAATATAAAAGCTCACTTTTGATTTACTTCTCGTGTTCCACAGTTTCTTTTTTTTTTGTTCAATAATTATTCAGTTCAAACATAAAAACTAATTTTTCCACCAGTTTAACTATTATTGGCTTAAAAGGTTCCTCACGATGACCTTAAAGTGCTTTAGTTATGCGAATTGTAATAGAAAAATGTTCAAGATTTTTTTAAGTGAATGTAAATAATTTATCGGATTGTTGAAGAGTCTATGGTTTCATTTTTATTAATGACTTAGTTTTTACTTGGAAAATGTCAAAAGATGACAGCTTCAAAAGTGACAGCTCTCCAATCAACAAGCTTTGCTTTTAGAAAAGTTTTCTTTTAGAAAAAAATCTTATAATTTTGTACTACATTATCAGTATCCCAGTTGAATTTATTTTCTTAAAATTTTCTTGGATTCGGATTTAGTGCTTACTAAATAAAAACACCTTTATTTGACATTTACTAGATCAGCCATCTTAACTTAAAATCCTTCCCGTGAATTTTGAAATAATTTAAACACTTTACATTTTTGTAATACAAATTCATTTTGACATTTTATACATACATGTATGTATGTGTTGCTTATTATGTTATATTTCTGTAATGACTCGTGCCATTCCCACTTTGATTTTAAAGATGTTGCAGTGCAAAAATTAACAACAAACTTTGTAATAAATTTCTATTAAAAACATTTCTATAGCATATTTAAAATAATGACATTATCAAACGAAGAAACTATATTATCAATTGACAAAGTCTTCAAGACTTTAAAACTTTAGACTACAAATACAAGTTTTGTGTAATATTATACTAATATTATAAATGAAAAAGTTAGTTAGTTTGTTTGTTTGCTTGTTTGCTCGTCCTTCACGACGCAACGGAGCAAAATCATGACATGATTTTTTGTGTGGAGGTAGTTACAAGGCTGGAGATTGTTTTAAATTGCTTTTAACTACGGTAAAAATTTCATTCACAGTTCATTCGAGGAAACCCCTGGTAAGCTTATAATGAGATATGCAATATGTATATTCATTATTTTAGAACACTAATTAGTAGCATATCATTAGGTGCTGCTGCTATCATTCCTACCATTGTTGCCTATCATTAGATGTTTCTTTAGATTGACATTTACTATACTGGAACACTCCTAAAAATTAGAAGATGGCAGTTAAAAACTGATGCTGAGGGATATTTGAAACTTACGGAAGATTGATTTTTGTAATTTAATACAAAGTAATTCTGATTTAATTGCAAGTGTTTACCTTGATGTAGAAAACAACATACATGACGATCAATTTTTCTGTCAAATAACGTTTTTAGTACCAAGAAACGATGTTGTTTTAAAATAAATTAAAACATATTATATGAAGTAGCAGGAGATATGATGGAATATTTGTCAACAGACACTGTCATGGAGTCAGAATAAATAACTTCATACCCCGAAAAGTTTCTTAACTCACTGTCCGGTGTGCCCTCTGCTGCAATTTAAATTACGGTACAAGGCTTCGTGTCACAACTTGGTTCGAAACATTATTAGTGCTGATATCAGGCATTAAAAGGGTAAAAATGTTATTATTCCTCGAATCACAATAATTCCTACAAATTTACCATTATATTTCAAAAGGCGTCAATTCCGCATTTAAGTTCGTTTCACTTAGACAATAAATAAGGTGCAATGGCAAATACCGAAAGTAGCGGGGATGAACCTAGAAAAGCAGTGCTTTATCACTTTAACAATAGACAGCGTTACTTTTGGTTCATCTTTGTTTCTTTTGAATATGAAAAGCTTACCAACTATCTCATGTATACTTGCCCCTTATACACTAAGTTTACAAGAATGATCGTGAGCTCAAGTTAATTTGGGGTCAGGTTTTAAACCCAGATTTTATTATTTTTATTTAAGTTGACAGTCTGAATTTTAGTTGAGTTGAAAAGGCATGTGACATCTTCAAAATAATTTATTCGCCAAATCTTTAATCCTCGGACTTTTCTTCGCAAATTTCCACTTCACTTCGCTTTTCAAATACGATCGAGTCGACTGAAGCACAATTCAACTTGACAAAGGCTTACAAAGAGTTAATGTGAACTTTAAAGTCCCTTTACTTGTAAAGGTATCAGTTGCCTTGAATTTAACTTTCCCCAAACTAATAGAAGAGCAATGACATCAAAGTGCAATAAGGTGGGAAGAATTTTAAAACACACCAAAATAGTGGCAACACTGATTCAGGCTCGTTAAGAATATAAAGCAAAAATGTTCGCTATGAATGAATATCTCAATTCATATTTTCCAAATTGTTTACTGCTTGAAAAACTCCACAACCGCGATGCTTCGCGCTACAACGTTATCACACCCTTACCGACACCCTTCACACCAGCACGAACACCACACATCTTGGTGGCTTGAATGGCATGGCCCGCTGGCGCTGCGCTGGATGGCGGCTTCTTTGAATAGCAACATAATAACTCAATAAAATTATTTTCAGCTCGATAAACTTCTGTTTCAATAAAATGTAATATTCTCCAGACTTTTTGGATCTTTCGATGCCGATGAATAGATGCAATTCGCAGAACTGCTCATGCTCAATTTTCTCCATTATTATAGAAGACGAACAGTCGAGAAAGCAAAGCCCCTATGGCTTCACTGAAGTACATCTCAATAAAATTAAATTAAGTGTTTGTTGTCTCGTTTGGATTATGATATAAATATACATATGTAGATATACGAGTATGTGCTGGAGTATACTCGTATGCATGGAATCAGCGTTAAATTGTTCTTCCATCATATCAGGAGTGAATCTAGTGTGCAATAAATATATACCATCACACTCTGCCTTTTATGACGCAGCAGAGGCCAATCGAGCGGTATTATCCTTATTCCAAAATATCCTTTCATATATTTCCACGGTAAATTAAGTCCTATTCATAAAACTTATCGAATACGACCATCAAATGAAAACGACTACGACGACGACGCTGAATACGACGAGAATAAGATCTAAATCATTGCGAGATATAAGGACGATAATATTTATACAAAATTCGATCCCACATCCTCCTTCAAATTCTTGGAATTCCCAGAAGAATCCTTACATTTGTCTTCAAGTGCGGCGAAGTGATGGAGATTTTAACTAGAAAAGGAAAATTCTCTCGCTTTCTTTCCGTTGACTCCGCATGAACTATGAGTGATGATGAAAACGTAGGGACCTATTGTACGAGTATAAGGGAAAGTTTCAAAAGTGGTTTTCAGTTTAGTGGTTGTGGCGCATAACTGTATGAATAGACCAAAAAGAAAATCAAAACTAACTTTTATTATAGATATTTATATATATATTTGAGGCTTTTCAATCCTCATTAAAGCTTAATTAGGTGATTTTCTAATTATTCTTATCGAATAAACATAATACTTGTTTTAGTAGGAGTAAGGGTATGTTATGGTTAGGTAATAAATTAACGATAATTATTATTAGTTACAAGGCCAAGAAGTTCGATTAAATATATATCAGCGATAAGTTTATTCGATATTATGATTTAATAAGTCTCATTAAAAGAGTATGAGTTATTTTCTTTTTAGTTGGATTCCGTTATACATTTGATTTTATTCGGGTTTTCTTTCCCTTTAATTTTGACCTTCTTAATCTTTAAGGCTTTATTTCAAAGCTTTATTGAAAATGAAGGAAAATAGTTAAAAAATAATTAAGTAGGTAGATAATTTAACTTAAATATGATAGTTTTTGGATTTTATCATTATTTGTTTGTGTACTTTTGAATACGTGTTGATACAGGGTCATTCATTTAGTATTTTAAAGTGGTAAAGCATTGACTTTTCACACATGTCAAACTTAGGTATTTCAATTAATATGAAAGAATCAAGGAGCATCAGTACCATCAATAATGGAATCTGATGATCGGTTAGCACCCTTGAAACATTATGTTATTCCAGCCTTTTGGTAGCAGAATGAAGTTGCTGTTTTAGTATTCAATTAATTAGTTCAATCTTTGCCATTAACGATAATTTATCCCTTACCAAAGGAACAACGAGTTAAAATTATTTAAGCTTACAACAAAAATTGACTATTAAGGTCGTCGTAGCAAGGAAACTCTGTTGCGCCTTCCAGACAATAAATAAGCAGATTTTTGAATTTTGTATTTTTCTTTTTATAAGAAAACTAGCTGACCCGGCAGACTTCGAACTGCCTCAATAAATAAATAAAATACCTAAACTTTTGTATAAATTAATTTCAAAACAAACAAAACGTATTGAATAAAAAAGCATTTTTTTAATGAAGCATGAAGTTTTAAAAAAACTGACTACCAGCTGATTGATTTACTATGGGAGGGCCAATTTTTTTTTCATATTTCGACCTATATTCTTTGGGGAAAGTTGTTGAGTTTCATGAGCACATTCACCTCCTTCAGGGTTGATACCCCCTTCCGTTACACGCTGTATATATATTTTAGTACAAATTTGAATATTATAAAAAAATATTCTGGTATAATACCTTGAAACTGGGCATGAAATTGTCCTGTATAATATGTGTAGCGCTAAATGATGTCATCTGGAAACAGTTGTTATATTTCTGAATGTTGGCCAAGAAGTTCTTAGAATCATTTCCAATCCCAGAAACTAAAGAGCGTAAAGGATCTGGTGGTGGGACCAATTGTGGCAATTTTACTTTGCCTCCGGCACAACATAATCCAGTAGATTCACCAGTGTATTTTAACGCCTTACAATATTTACAAATTATTTTCATTTCCCCAATTGTTACCGATTTGTCGGCACAATAATCAATTGCCGGATCATAGTGGAATGCAGCTCGTTCAAGAATCACAGGAGCACTGCGTCGGCGGATTCGCTCAATTTCATTATGTCGTGCTCGCTGTTGTTGTGTTTGATGTACACGAACTCTTTGCATTCTAAGCTTATTCACTTCATTGTCAATCACTAAATAAAGCAATTCTGACATAGCAATACGATACGACTATTTTCTTGATCTGTCCCTCTCTGGTCATCAGTGTGGTTAGCACGTGAGATAGCTCTTCGCACATTTGATTGACTGCGACGACCTAAGTCAGGTCGTCTTCTCCTCGGCATCGTAACGTAATTAATCAAAGTGAGAAAATTTCTCGCTCACTTAACAGTAAAGTGTAACTATCACAAAATATCAACAAAAAAAGAGCACACTACTTGGAATGTCACTATTACAAAGGATCACAAAAGTAAAGAAAGTTCTAGCGCACGTAGCGGTAATCGTCACTCACAAAGATAGAAGGATGCACTCATAGAATATCGTTACCATGATCCTAACACAATATCGTCAATCGTAATACTTTTTTCCGTGTTCTGATTTTTTATTTATTTTTTTGAAGTTTACCTTAAGCCATAAATCTCCGTGTTTTGAAGCGTGACAGAATGATTGACATATTAGTTGGTTGTCAAATCTAATGTCAAATATTATGGTTGTGTTTTCAGAAACTTAATTTGTGACAAAACTTAAGATTTATCAAACTTAAAAAATAATCTGATACAGTTACAAATGAAGTTAGCTAACATTAGATTCTCCAAAGCGCACGCGAAGACTATTTTCATAGATATGATTGAATTTTAACAGCGGTAATAAATTGCAAATTGACTCTTTGACGTTAGGAACACACCTAAATTACTCAGACAACAGTGAGTGATTATAATTTAATATGAACTTTATTGAATAGCAATAAAATTCAAATTGACTTTAGAAAACGTTTGTATGAGAAATAGAAAAAGGCTGTTTTTAGGGGTTTCCCGGAAATTATTCGATTTTTTCTCGCCTTTTAAACCTTCCCTAGACCTCCACGAACATTTCAAGACTAAGATAAGATAAATCCGTTCAGCCGTTCTCGAGTTTTAGTGAGACTGACGAACAGCAATTCATTTTTATATATATATAGATAGATATAGAAGATAGAAGATACAAAAACAATCAAGTACCTACATTAATCATTGAATATTGTATTTGTATTTTAGTACATAGGTTGCTCTTTACTTGAGTACCTTGTGTTGTGATAGACGAAATTTTTGGTTTTATTATCAGACGGATCGGAAATTGAAGTCATCGGTATCCTAGGAATGAGAACTTCCTCACCTTTGAATTTTCCTTTGAGTATTGTCGCGTAAATTACATTGTTCATCAATTTTCTAACCACCAAACACGTACCGTTGCACAATTTTTGTTGGTTTATGTTTCGAAGCATGATTACTACGGGGCCAACCTTTAGGTGTAAATTGTGCGGTGATAAGCCAGGCACCTCCAAGGAGTTTAAAATTTCAATTGGATAGTTGGTGGCTTTATCTTCATTTGTGACGCAATCAATAAATTTGAATGAATGCATTGATCCAATGATCTTATTTTGAATTATGTAGTTCAGGTCATCTACATCTTTATTCTTAGCAGCTAAAATTGTTCGCTCACTCAACCATTCATTACTTTTGTAGTTAGAAATAATGTTTGGAAATACATTGTTGATAAGTTCGTCTTTTGATGAGACTAAATTACAGAAATTATTAACTTCCCATAGGAAGTTATTGTAATGGGTCCGATTTGTCAAATTGAAAATTTTGACATTTCTCGACGTTTCAAGGTCCCTAAAGTCGAAATAAAAGATTTTTAGAAAGATTTCTGTGCGTGCGTGTGTACGTACGTTCGTACGTCTGTACGTCCGTATGTCCGTACGTCCGTTCGCAACGTTTTTTTGTCGTCCATAGCTCAAGAACCAGAAGAGATATCGACTTCAAATAAATTTTGTTATACAGATAATAAGGCAGAAAGGGCTCTCAAGAAAATTGCGTGGGTGGTTTTTTCACCATAGCAGTTTAAAAAAAAGATGAAAATTTTGGTTAACCCTAAATATCTCACGGACCAATAACGCTAGAGACTTGAATTAAATTTTATATTATATGTTGTAACGTGATACCAAACAAATATAGTTTTGGAAAAAATTCCAACAAACGATTTTTTTTATAAATCAAAAAAACTGAAAAAAATTTGTCACCTCGAAAATTTTACGACTTAAAAATGATTTCATCTCCAAAACAATTTTGTGCAACGAAGAATAATGTTTTTGACATCTGAATTTGGAGAAAAATCGAATTGACAGTTTTATTACAAAAAATAAAAACCTAAAAAAAAAACAATACTAAAACTTGGTAAAAATTTACTTTCGACTCAAATAGATTTTCAAAAATTACAAATATTATTGGCTTCAAACTTATTTTATTTTACAGAAAATATTGTTTTCGATATTCAGTAATTTTTTTTATAAAAATCCAGCTGTCCATTTTTTCATAAAAAAATAAAATCTACAAAAAATAGTATGCAAATTTGGTAAAAATTGATACATATAGACAAACTTTTACGCAAGACAAATCGACAGATGGGATGGGAAGGTATCAGTGTGGGTCGAATCCCATCCTCTTTTTATTTTGCATTGAAATTTTTTTAAATGCGAAATATTCGAGTGCGTGAAGTTAACCCTACTTTTTTCGATTTTCGTATTTTGGAAAGTTGTTCCCGGTTTGTTCCGCATTGTTCCAAAATTTTTTTTGAAAAATACCTAGAAATTGGTCTTTTAGACCCGAAAAATCCAGAGATTCGTTTCTTAAAATTAATTTTTAGTATGAAAAATTACAAAAAATTACCCCCCTCCCCCTTTCCGGTTCTAAAATCAAAAATCTAAAACTTGTTCCAGAACAAGGATAACATGATTTTTCGACTTAAAGTGCTTTTTCGGCTTTAAATCTTCATTTTTGAATATTTTTCAATGAATCCTTGGAAAATTTGATTTGGGTGATTTGGATAGGAAACAAGTTTTAGATTTCTGATTTGCGTGCTTATGCATATACAAATATTTTTTAAATGTGGGTTTTTGTATAAAGGGGGTTGGGGATGTTTTTTTTTGAATACAGGCATAACCATTATTTATTTTATAAAGTCGGAATCTTAAAGATCTTTTGGTCTTTTGATTTTTTTAAAAGGGGAGCTAAAAAAAATGTTTACAAAATTAAAAGACTTCGAGATTATTTTTGAAAATTCGATTATCAGCGTAAATAATAGTTCATAAGCCAAGTTTTGGATGCTGTACATGTGCTTATTCATGTTTTATTAAAATGTAGGCTTAAAAAAAAAAAAGAGGCTGGGATGCGACCCACACTGATAGCTTCCCATCCCTTCTGTCGATTTGTCTTGTTTAAAAGTTTGTCTATATGTATCAATTTTTCTCAAAATTTTATCGAATATTGAAAACAATATTTCTTATAAGTTAAAATTAGTTAGAAGCCATTATCTCAAATTTTTGAAAAGATATTTTAGTCAAAAATCAATTTTTACCAACTTTCGTTAGTTTTTTTAGGTTTTTAATTTTGTGTACAAAAACTGTCAATTCGATTTTTTTCAAAATTTTACTGAATGTTGACAATAATATTTTTTAACAGATTAAAGTAGTTTAAAGCCAATATCTCAAAGTTTTAAAAGATATTTGAGTCGAAAATCAATTTTTACCAACTTTTATTAATTTTTTTTTAGTTTTTTATTTTTTGTAAAAAAACTGTCAATTCGTTTTTTTTCAAAATTTTACTTGATGTTGAAAACAATATTTCTTATAAGATTAAATAAGTTTGAAGCCTTAGTTTCAACTTTTTGAAAAGATATTTGAGTCGAAATTCAATTTTTCCATTTTGACTAATGTTTTTTTTAGGTTTTTATTTTTTATAAAAAAAACTGTCAATTAGATTTTTCTCAAAATTTTATCAGATGTCAAAACCATTATTCTTCGTTGCACAAAATTGTTTTGTAGATGAAATCATATTTTGGTCGTAAAATTTTCGAGGTGACAAATTTTTTTTTTCAGTTTTTTTGATTTATAAAAAAAACCGTTAATTTGATTTTTTTCCAAAAATATATTTGTTTTGTTTTACGTTACAATATATAATATAAAATTTAATTCAAGTCTCTAGCGTCATTGGTTCATGAGATATTTAGGGTTAAACAAAATGTTCACCTTTTTTTTAAACTGCTATGGTAAAAAAACCACCCACGCAATTTTCTTGAGAGCCCTTTCTGCATCTTTCTGCCTTATTATCTGTATAACAAAATTTATTTGAAGTCGATATCTCTTCTGGTTCTTGAGCTATGGACGACGAAAAAAACGTCGCGAACGTACGGACGTACGGACGTACGAACGTACGTACACACGCACGCACAGACATCTTTCTAAAAATCTTTTATTTCGACTCTAGGGACCTTGAAACGTCGAGAAATGTCAAAATTTTCAATTTGACAAATCGGACCCATTACAATAACTTCCTATGGGAAGTTAAAAATAAACAAAATGGAGAGACGTATTTTGCTTTTTTGAAAAAAAATTCGGGGGCAATATCTTTTAAAATATACATTTCACGACTCTTAGTTTTTGGAACAATGGTTAGAACACTTTTTAGAATCTAAAAAAAAATATAAAAAGTTAGAATTTCGAAAAAATGGGGGCTAGAATTTTTTCAAATTTTGCCCATATCTTTTAAAATTTTGACCATAGATTTTTAAAAATTTAGGAAAATGTTCAGAACAACTAGAAAAGCCTGGGATAATTTTCAAAAATGGAATTTTGAAAAGGGGGGGGGGGCTAGGTCAAAAACAGTTTTCGGGTCTAAAACTCCTATTTTTGGGTATTTTTCAAAAAAAACTTTGTTACAATGCGGAAAAAAAACGGCAATAACCTGGAACAACTTCTCCAAAATTGGAGAATCGAAAAAAGAGGAGCTAACTTCACGCACTCGAAATATTTGCATTTTGAATAAATTTGTTGTTTCTTATTGATTCTGTGAAAAAACTGACTCTACAATTAGTTAAGTATTTAAGTCAATAAAATTGATCAAATTCTGCTTTTCCATTCTCAAAATTTATTTAAATAATCTTTTTCAAATCATTAATCCACCGCATCAATTAGATATACAATTCGATAAACTGTAAATAATATTTGAAATCTCGTATCTTACCACGAACCACAATAATCCATCACCAAAACAAAAATAATAAATATAATTGCATACCATTTATTAATACAAAACTCAATTAGCACTTTTCAGAAATAAAAATAAATATAGTAAAAAAGAAAAAACTGCTGCTGAAGGTCACATACATACATACAGGTAAGTATAATTGAAGGACAACACCAATCAACCTCCCATCCTGTCAACCGGATCCGGATAGAAACCAACCAACCATATTAAATTTCATCCCAATCTAATGCGCTGCACAACATCATTGTCACTCTTCTACCATAATCTTCGTCGAAGCCACACTCTGCACTCTGTACGTCCCATCGCCGCACTGCCACCACTGCCGCGCCCCAATCCGCTCCGGATTTATCCTTTTGCCATTTGATGAGCTCAGCTAAGGCTAATGAACACTCAAACACATCCCCATACACAAAATCCCAACACACGACACAACACAGGATCTCGAACAACCTTGTTAAAACTATGAAATGGAAAATTATTGATAATCGAATTAATTTTATACACTAGGTCCTTTTTAATTTGAATTTTTTTTATTTCATGCGAGAACCGAGCAGCCGAGCCGTCAGGATCAGAGGCATTAGAAACAAGGAAGAAAGGTCGGTCGGGTGGACGGACAGACGAACGAACGAACGAGCGAACGAAAGGATGCAAACAACATATAAAACCGGTAAACTGTGAAGGACTTTGAATTTGAGGTTAAGGTAGACAACTCACTTGTGCATGGCATGCATCCTTGCATGATGATGCACCATGAGAACATGAGGACGAGAAGGTCATGCAGGATATATTTTTATGTAGAAAACTGTGACAGAGGCAGATTAAAATAAAATATCGATTCTCCTATGGCAAATTCTACGTATGATTTTTCTTTTTCTTCTTTAAGGAAGGAAGGAAGAAAAATTATATAGCAAGGACTCTAGTTTCTGCTATTGCTCCTGTTCCTCTGTTTAGGTGGTAATGCTAAAGCTGGTGGTACGGTAAAGGTGATGGTGTTGATGATATAAGAACGATTTCCTTTGAATTTTATCTTCGAGCGATATAAATTTTTACTCCGAGATTATGTATGGATATGGATAGGATAAGTAAGGAGGCGTAATTGGAGCCACCTTATGTTGTAGACATATAGCTTTTCCTAAGTATAATTATATATCGAGACCTAATACCTGACAAATTGTCCTCTTTCGTCTTTCAGCCATGAACATGTCTTCAGATAACACCTGAAGAATGTTAAGCAATTTAAAGAACACAAACAAAAAAAAGAAAGAAAAGTCCTTTGTATCCTTCGTCGTCGATCGTATAACTAAAGGATGAGATGAGAAAAAAAAACTACACACGTTTCTAAGCGAAGCTGATGCTTTTCAGGTTTAAGTATCCAAACATAACGAATCCTATTCTAGTTTTTTCTATGGTATTATGTCCTTTTTTTTTCCTAACACAGCTTCGTCCTTTCATTCATATATCTACCTATAGCCTATATAGAGTGTGGGATAGGAATAGGATAGTGAGAGAGATATACACTATTGGACAGAAGATAATTTAGAAAATAGGCTTTCGGCTTTTCGTGCAGAGAGGATAATAGAAATTTTCAAAGCCCCAGATTTTTTGTCCTTCTTCTTTTATTTAGTGGTGTTTTTGTGTGTGTCTGTGGTATCAGCCTTTCTTTCAATTCTTGTTCACGTTTAAGGATGGACCCTGTTTTGTTTGTTTTTCTTTTTTTTCTATTTCTATGCTATTTGAGTGAAAAGGAGCCAAAAGGATTACCAGAGAGTTTTCGTTTGAAGCTAAAATGAAGATGAAGAAGAAAAAAAAGGACTTACATAGGTATAACTCGGTTTAATCCTTATCTATGATAGAATATTCAAAGGTAATGGTTTTTGGCAACGTTAGATGTGATAAAAAAAAGGATATACAAAAGAAGGATATGTGGGGCTTGTTTCGAAGAAGCATATAAACATATAGATAGATGGAGGCTTTGATTTGATTGCAAAATCATCGGAAATGAAAATTTGAAAATTTGATGAGGTCAACCCGAGTGAAATGGGGTCAACATTTTCAAAATGAAATTGGTAAAAAGGAAAAACAACACAGTCATGCTTGAAATTTAGAATTTAAGCTGATGTTTTATAATACATATATTTGTTTGTATTTAAACTGATTTTTATCTTATTTTATCGGATGGCTTAGAAAAATATACCAAGCTAGCATTTAATTTCATCATGTTTTTTTTTTAAGATTTTGGCAGAATATAATTCTCCTTGTTTTGGGAATTATTATTTTAAATTGTGGAATAGAATTATTTCAGATTACGGTTAAGAACGTCTTGTTTTGAACAAGCAGCTTCATTAGATGGACTTAACATATAAAGTGCAGAATCATTTTTCGAAGAAGATTTCATTTAATTTAAGTTCTTTAAGCTGATTTCTAGAAATTGTGCTTTCATGTTTCATTTTCATATTAAAAAAAAATATTTTAAATCCTTGTTTAATCGTGTTTATATTCAATCTGTTATTTAAAGATTTAAAAGCTTATAGATGTATTTTTTTCCGATTGTTTATGTAGAGTCTGATACTGAAGTTATTGTAATCGGTGCCATTTAATAAATTGTTTTCGGCTAAGGAATTTAATTTAAAAAAACAAGTATTTCTTAAGAGAAATCAATAAATGGTTCATTTCATTGTCAAGAGGGAGGCATTGCAAGGCCACTGCAGCTACGGATCTAAAAAGAGTACTTCGTTCATTTACTCAAAAGTATTGGAAAACCCTATACCCTTAGAATATTTGTATACTACGAAAAATAACACCTATTAAAATTTTTAGAGAACTTGCAGTTTTTTCTTTTTTAAAAACCTATCCATCCGATATAAATCTTCAAATGACATTTGGTAAGAAACGATACCGAGTAGTGTGGCACTCTTACCGCACTAAAACAACGGGCAGGTACAATCTATGAAATATCGACACGTAATTTTTCTTTCTTGATTTAGGTATGTATAATAGACAGGGTTATCCAATTTGCGGTTTCAAAAGTAAACGTAAATAAAACACATATAAAATATTTGTTTTCATGATATTTCTTTTTTATTATAATGTTTGGACGTTGACATTATGTGTCCAATACTACTTAATTTCATCACTTTTTGAAACATATTGGGCGGTATCTCCGCCATAACTTGACGAATATTGGTTTTTAAGTGCTCAAGAGTTAAAGGTTTATCTCCATAAACACGGTCTTTCAAGGAGCCGTACAAGCGGTGTCAAATCGCATGATTTTGGTGGCCAGTTGATATCGCCACGACGAGAAATTACGCAACCAGGATTGCATGTCTCTTGCATTAAAGCCATATTCGCGCGGGGTGTGTTGCATGTGGCACCGTCTTGTTCAAGTCGTATTCTTCAATAGAAGGCAAGAAAGTCGGTTATCATTATGACCATAACGCTCCGAATTCACGGTGACAGTCGTTCCATCGTCGTTTTCAAAGAAGTAAGGTCCAATCACTCCTCCGTACAAAAGAGCAAAGAGCGCACCAAACAGTGACTTTTTGTGGATGTAGTGGCCTCTCTTCAATTACTTGAGGATTCTCAGAACCCCAAATGCTACAATTTTGTTTATTAACATACTGAGTGAAAATGTGCTTCGTCGCTGAAGAAAATTTTGTTCGAAAAATTGCCGTCTACCGCCTTGCCCTGTTGTTCAAGCACCCATTCGACGAATTTACGACGACGTTGTGAATGGTCATCTGGGTTCAGCTGTTGTGTGAGCTGGACTTTATATGGATGTAGGTGTAGATCCAAATGCAAAATACGCGATAATGTGCCGTAAGTCAGTCCTAATTCGTGAAAACGACAAGGAATTGACACATTCGGGTCTTCGGCAAATCTTTTACTTACATCAGCGATATTTTCAGTGGTACGAGTAAACCGATGATGCACATGCCTTACATATCGGTAACCCATTGATCCGAGAACCTTGGTTTTACCAGGTTCAATGACGAGAACTTGGAAAATGCCATCATCGCCGAGCAATACGCGACTAATACCCTATTATTCACGAAGATAGAGCTCCAGCTCATCTTCGATTCATTAAAGAAAAAGAAGTCAGCAAGCGTCGAAGGTATATATCCAACATTGTACTACGACATTTACCTCAGGAAGCTGTGGACATTTATACCACTCTGTTTAACAACGTTCGTAATAATGCATATTATCCGATCCGTTGGAAGACAGCTGTGATACATCCTCTCCCGAAAAGGGGAAAGGACAACTCCAATCCGGCGAATCTCCGGTCGATAAATCTTCTGCCGAGTATCAGTAAGGTACATCGAGAAGGTTATAAATAGAGCTCTGTCAAAGTGGGCTGAGAATATCAAAATAATTCCGGATTATCAGTTTGGCTTCAAGGCGGGACATGACACTATTCATGCTGCGTCTAAGCTTGTTTCTGATATCCAGCGGAACAAATTAAAAAGGCAATGTACAGGTGCTTGTTTGGTTGACTTCGAGAAGGCATTTGACACCGTATTGTTAGAGGGTCTTTATCTAAAGCTGACCAGACTTAGCATAAGTAAACCACTGTTTTATATGCTTTATGACATGCTTAATGGTAGACAGTTTATTGTCAAAATTGGCAATGTAACATCTACCAAAATCTTTAATATTAAAAATGGTCTTCAACAGGGAGCGGTTAACTCGCTGATCTTGTTCAGCATTTACACCAGTGATCTGATAGCAAGTCTGATTCAGGCAATAGCGTACGCCAACGACTTAATTGCGTACAGAACTGCTCCAAAAATTGAGGTTATAAAGACACTTTTGCAGGGTGATTTTGACCATATTCAGCAATATTGTGATGACTGGAAGTTGAAAATCAACCTTCATGACTCCGCTGTATAGAGCCTTAAGGGATACAAGAAAGAACTGGAAAAATCTAGTGATCGTTGGACCAAATCGACAGCCACTGGTGGATAAAAGTGTAGTAAAGAACCTTGGCATCTCCGTAATTCTTAGGTATTTAGAATCAATTCCAAAGCACACACCAATTCGACAGAAACTTCCAGATTTCTACACCTTCCAGATCAACAACATCACCACGTGTCAGGTCACAAAAAACATCTGGCCAAAACTAGATTTAAAACGTTCAAGGTGTTTGCTATCTCTAAGCAGATCGCATATAAGCTCGATAATAGGTGTCATAACCGGACACTGTGTAATAGGAAAGCACGCCACGCGACTAGGGGTATTCTCAAATGACTTTTGCAGAAGCTGTATGGAAGAGGAAGAGGAGGAAACAGTACTTCAACTTCTCGGTACATGCCGTGCTCTAGCTCAAAAACGCAAGAATTACCTAGGGAAATTCTTCTTTAACGATCTAAACGATCTAAATCATATCAGCATAATCAGCTTCTCACGTTTCGTAAGGGACTCAAACTGGTTTTATTGAGCTTAGGAGGAAGCATCAAGATTCATGTGGTATCACAATGGGCCACTAAACTGGCCTAAGTGTGACCGTTTCCATCATGGACAGCCACTAACCTAACCTAACCATACGTTGTGCGATAGTTAAGCGATCCATTTTTGTAAATGTCAGGCTTTTAACTGAAAAAAAAACAACTTAGTTTGACATATGTCGAATTCTAACCCTATACTTTCGAAACCGCAAAATGGATAGACCGTTATTATTTCAGTATTTTTTAGTACAGATTGGATAAGTCTAAATCCTGTTTTTACTGAAGTTCAAGAGCCAAATCTTATAAAAGACTTGAGCGATATCTAAGAATATAGTCGAGCATACACCATCTTTAATTTGATGTGCTTGGTCTATCATGGAATGTTTAACTAAAAATGTATGCTAAATGAATCTTCTTTTTTTCTATTATTTTAATGAGCCTTTTAAAAAGCAATAAGTTTAAAAACTTTTGCCAAGATTGTTATAAGCAATATTGATCTGTAAGATGCAGTGCCGGTTTTAGCACTACTAGCGCCCTGGGCGAGAATTCTTCGGCGCCCCCTAACTGCAATTCAATTACATACGAAAAAAGGCAATGTGTACAATGAAATAACTATCTATTTAAAAAAAAACATTTATTTAAAAAACTAATAAAATTTCACTTTTCTAGCCTTTACATCGGCGAACTCTTTTATTAGACATTCAAAGTCCATGTTTTCTGCAATTTCGTTTTCGATTGATAAAGTTGCTAAGTTTGTTAATCTAGATTGAGAGATTGTCGATCGTAGATATGTTTTAATCAGCTTTAGCTTGGAAAAACTTCTTTCTCCACTAGCAACCGTTACAGGTATAGTCAGTAATATTCGAAATGCTATCCATACATTTGGATACAGTTCCTGTAAGTTGCGATCTTTAATAAAATTTAAAACATAAGCAGGGGTAGCCACATTCTGATCAGGCAAAAAAGATTTCAGGCTTATGAGTTCATCACACAACATACAACCATCTATATCTGATTTAGAATTCACAGTTAATTTCAATTGGAGATCACTACAGAGTTTGACAAGGTCGGGTTTTTCAGGAATCTGTTTTATATTGTACAAAAAAGACCAGCAATCCGAGTACTCATTGAACTGTTCAAATCTTTCATTAACTGAAATTAATGTAGCGTCCAAGAGAGAGTTGAAAAATTCTACCTCAAATTTCTTTTCAGGAGAAACAATAGGCTCGTCGCGGGCAGTTTCATCAGCTTGACGCTTAACAAATCGAATTCTTTTTGTGGCCTTAAACACGGGTTCAACTTCCAGTTCTTCAGCCAATTCTTTTGCAGTTGAAATGGCGCTTTTAAAGCCTGTATTTCTATATTCTTCCAAGAAAGTGCAGCATTTTTTCAACATTTCTGTGCATTTACTGAGATCTATATCTGGTGATTGTAGAGATTTACTAACGACGTTAATTTGAAAAAGTATGTCATACCAAACAACCAATGAAACTATGAAACTGAAATCTTTTAACTGTTCAGCTAGAGTAGTAGCCTCATGAGAGACTTGAACATCAGTTTTCTGAGTTTCAATTGCCAAAGTAATTAAAGCGTCATGGATGGCACTAATTTGATAACGAACTGCTTTGACACTGCTTATTCTTGCTTCCCAACGTGTGTCACTGAGCTTTTTTAGAGTATATAATCCCAGGCTATCGGTTAGAATTTTCCATCGATGAACAGAAGCTGAAAACAATGTGAACAACCTCTGAAGTACCCCAAACAAAGTCACTGATTTTACGGAAGACTTAGCGGCATCGCATAGTACGAGATTGTAGCTATGACAGCCACAAGGTACATAAACAGCTAAGGGATTTATGTCTAGAATTCTCCTTTGAACACCAACATTTTTCCCTTTCATATTCGCCCCGTTGTCATAACCCTGACCCCTGCAGTCGTTCAATTCAAGTCCGTGTTTATTTAAAATATCAATAATAACTTCAGTTAGTTTTTCACCAGTCGACTGATTTACAGGCAAAAATTCTACAAAATGCTCTTTTACTGATATTTTATCGTCATTTGATGATATATCAACAAATCGTATTGTCAGTGAAAGTTGTTCTACGTGACTAATGTCCGGTGTACAGTCAGCTATAATAGAATAATATTTTGATTTCTTTGCGCGTGATATGATTTCTGACTTCACTTTTTTACCCATCAGCTCTATTAATTCATTTTGAATGTCTTTTCCGCAGTAGTGGTCTGCAATATCACCCTTCATAGCTAATCGCAAGTGCTCCTGCATAACTGGATCAAATTTAGCTAGTAATTGTACTAAGCCCAAAAACTTTCCGTTATTTGGCGTATATAATTTGTCAGAATTACCTCTGAACGCCATATTGTTTTCAGCTAAATAAAGTGTAATATGCATCAATCTAGATAAAACATTATTCCATCTTGTAGTTTCCTTTTTAATCAAATATTGCTCTTGGCAATCTATTGTTTTGCCTATTTTTAAACGTAGTTCAGTTTCAATCCATGAAAGGTAAAACTTCTTATGTGAAGTGCTATTCTCGTGAGTTTTTAACATTTCAGACAAGTGTTTCCAGTCGTTATATCCTTCAGATACTAAACTCGACGTTGAGCTACTATCAAACAGCCGGCAACAAAAACAATAAACTCGATCCTTGGAAATGGAGTATACTAACCAACGACGCTGAATTGTCTCACTGTTTGCTAGTTTTTTTATGAAATGAGAATTAGAAAAATGTCGCCCTGTATCATTTTTCGGATAATCATCACAGTGAGTTTGCAGTGGGCCGGTATTTATAATATAATCAATTATTTTGCTATTTCGAATAGGTGGCCAAGTAGCTGGATCCGCTATATTCGGGACAACAGTATCAACATCATCTAATACATGTATTTGTTGTACATCAATAACAGATTCTTGAGCAGCATCTGTAATCGTAGCACAACTTGCTCCCTCACTTCGGGATTTTTCATCCACAATCTCTTGAGTAGCTATTCCATCGGACTTGCCAGACAGAGGCTCCACTGCCGATGCATTCGTTTGTATTGCAGATGTAGATGCCACATTCAACTCTTGATTTTTTGTTCTGATATATTTATCTATATTCATAAACTTCTTTGTTTTTTGAAATTCCTTTTCTTTTTCCGCTTTCCGTTTCCTATATTCTGACCCAGATGGTTTTCTTTTGATAAAATCACCCTGTTCAGACATTTTGTACCTTCTAGTTGTAATAAATAAAATCTGCAACAAATTAAATCTGTATCAATCGAATATCGAAACATTTATAAAAATGAATTGATTGCAATAAAACTTCGTTACAACGCTATTGACGTTCCAGAGATTATGCTGCCCAAACGTATAAACATATAAACAAATTTTATAAATATTAATAGATAGCAGAGACCGAAAAACATAGTATTTATTTATTTACATTGCACGTCTCAAAGTTACAACAATTACACAAAGTTATATAAAACAATTATGTGACACCCTGTTAGGGTGTTACAAAGATAGAGAGCCTGGAGCCAATTTCAATAATTAACCTGTTATTTTAACATCTTATATACTTTAAGTATTAGGGAGTGTGTAGTATAGATAGTAAAAATAAATTTGTACTTACTTATTGATGTGATCCGTCAAAAATTAAACACCTACTTATACACTATTTATTTGTCTACTTTTTAAATAGGCAAAACTAATGTCACTCTGTAGTTGGAACAAGAGCATCGTAACGTAGCGTTAAACGTTTGATTACTGTGTTTGTTTGTTTTAAAACAATCGAATAATTATTTTAAGAGCGTCCACTTATGTCAAGCAAGAAGATGATTGTCATCGAGAAAGAACTAATAGAGAGAACCAACTTCGACGGTTGCTCTCTTTTAGCCTACAAGCTGCGATTTGGCCACCAACTTGCATATGTATTAACTCCATATAAAAAAAATGTGGGGAACCAATACTTATGCAAGTTTGTGTGCAATTCTCACCACGAGAAAGAGTAAACTTTTCTCTCTTTTCTCTCTGCTCACCACCTTTGAAAAATGGCGACCACCTTAGAAACATAAGACTCTGAAAGCACTACAACTATTATTTTTATTATTAGCTTCGTTTATGCGTTCAACACGCTATAAAAAATGAGAGTAAGAGGTTTCGAAGGGACGGAGACGAGGAAGTTTGGTTCTCTCATTTAGTTTTTTCTCTCTGATGATTGTGTTCTGTTTCGTCAAAAATTAAAAACAGATAGATCCCGGGGAATCCCCGACCATAGAAAAACACATTGTTTCTGTTACCGCGTTTACAAGGAGAATTGAATCCGAATTGAATCAGGATTTAACGCCGTATAGACCTGGATCGGATCGAAATAGGATTACTCGATCCAATCCCACTGAAAGAGGTGAATCGAATCGAAAATTTGTTTGTAAACCTGAATCGGGGAATCGAGTTATTGGTGTGTGAGGTTTTGCTTGTGTGCGTGCGATGAGTTTTTTTCCCTCTTGTTTGTTCTAAGCTGAATTTAATTTGGCGCGCGTCTTTGTGTTGAGAGCATTTTTATAAAATGTGAAATTTATTTGAAAGTTATTCACGTAGCAGTACGCACACAAATAAAACCCAAATGTCATTTCGATTCCATTTGAATTCGATTCCTCGATTCAGTGCCACCATATACCTGGATCGAAATCTCAATTCGATTCGATTCGATTCCTCGATCTCCTCTTGTAACCAGGGTATGTATGTTTGGGAAGTCGGGGATTCCCGAGAAATTAAACCGATTGAACACAACGTTCTAGTGCTGCCAACTTACAATTTTTACCTAAATTTTGGGAAAATTACAAGTAAGTAGGCTGGGTCGGCGAAAAAAGACAAGAAACTATATAATATTTTTTGTCGTTAAGTTAAATGACTGTTACCATGTATTAAAAAAAAATAACTCTAATAGTAAACCTCTGCTTTAATATGGGAAATTATCGATAGGTGTAGTTAAATACGGAAAAACTCGAATTATTGTTATGCTATAAAATAATATGCTGTTCTGTTTTACCATAATATTTTTCATGTTGAGTTTCCTTTCAATTCATGCTGACAGTGAGGCAACTTGAAAACAAAAAAAATCCCTCACGGTTCTTGTCTTTTTTTGACCTAGTGGGCCTTGCTCAATGAGCGAGGGAACAATAAGGGGGTGCCTGTGGAAAATTATAAAGAATCAGATAGAGGCGCCGGACGAAAATGGGCGCCGCGGCCTGCGGCGCCCCTTTTGATCCGGCGCCCCTGGGCGGTCGCCCAACCGCGCCCTACCCTAACGCCGGTACTGGTAAGATGTTACTTCTGTTGGTCGTTAGCCGTTTTTTCAGGATTACAATGACTTTTGCAATGTTCCAATCATGTGGTACATCTTTGTTTAAATTCAATACTGTTGTTATAAACCTGATGTTTTTGAAAGCTATTGAATGCATTTCTCTCCAAACCTGAGATAACTTACATACTTATGTTATTAAGACAAAAGCAATTTAACATTCATCGTTCCTATCAAAACACATTCGGGAGTTGTTAAACATATAGATCAGCTTTTTGTTTCGTATTTCCGATTTGTGTTCTATCTTGAGATTTTATTGAAAGGTTTTGTGTCTTTGGTTGTTTTAGACTTTTTGGTTCTGTCAATAAGAACTATTTAGTAGAAGCATTTTACGTCAGAATTTTTAGAAATGTACTTAGTCAATCATTTTTGAATTGACTTATTCTTTTCTGGGTTAAACATTTTGTATAGCTTTTCATTTCCTTTGAGTTCTTCTTTTTTTAAAAGTCAGCTCCTTTCAAAAGTGACATTTGTCAAAATAGATGATTGTTCAAAAGGTTAATTCTTACTGGAAAACTCTTTTTTTATGTCAAGTTACGGATGTTCTGGTACAGTAAAAAATATTAAAAAAGTCGGTATTGTGTTTTAGAATCAAATCTATCCATTTATTAAGTCGAAAAAAACCTCATCACCAAATATTTGTTTTAAATTCCACCTGCAGACTTAATGACAATACAATTTGTTCTCAATTCTACAAATAGACCTTGGCTGTTATAAAAATGTACAACATCAAGCTCTCCGACTATAAGCTAATAAAAAAAAGACAATTGGGCTCTCCACATAATAGACAAATAGATACATTTCAACATTCACAAAATGGAGGACGTGTTTTTCAAAATATCGAACATAACTTTTCAGTACGGCTTCGTCCAAAAAATAATAAATTGTTACACAATAGCACACAAAAATGTTTCGAATCCAATTTGTTGTTGACTCTCTTCCATAATACGAAACCGAGAAAGGGGTGGGTGTTGGAGATACGGGAGCTCTTACATCATACACTGCTGGTTGACTAGATCCATATATTCGCCAGCCACACATGCTACACCAGCACGTCCCATGTACTTGCACTTTCCGGGAATTCGCATTTTCATCTCAACCGAACAATGATGCGATTTTCGAGCACCATCGAGTTCCATGTCACTGACGATGGTGGCGCCAGATCTGCTGCTGCCTCCATTGTTGGTACTGCTGCTGCTGCTGTGGCCATTGCCTTTGCTCATAGCAGCCATTGCTTCCAATTCGAGGATGTTGGATGAGGCATCGTGCAAGAATTCCGGAGGTAGGTCTAGGACATGCCCGACCACGACGACATTTTTACGAGGCTCCTGAATGATCAAAGCAAGGGTCACGTAAACAGCAATCGAAGCAACGATGGTAAGCTTCATTTTATGTTTATTCTGTTTTTTTTTATCTTGTTTCTTCTTTTTTGATTTAGGGTTTTGAGATGTTTTTTAAACTGTTGTTGGAGTTGGAGTTGTTGTTGATGTTTTTGCTGTTGGATTGGAATACTAGGTACCTATGATGCTCTCCAGAAAATTGCGAATAAAGTGGTTTTCAAATGACAGCGTTTTGTTTTGCAATGACATTGATTGATTGACATTTGCATCCTTTTATATAGAGCCAGCCAGCCCTTGGAACGAATGAACAAATGATGAGCACGAATGATGAGAGTTCATAGATGTCAAAGCAGCTGGAAACCCTTCAAGTACAATCAATTTTGATTTCTTTTTTTTTTGTGTCGGTCCGTCTGTCGTTTTTCGTTTGTATCCTTTTTGGCTTTTTTGTTTTTGGTTAAGTTATTTTTGATGTGAGAGTCATTAAAAATGAGAAGAGTTGGGGGAGTGAAGGGCTCGAGAAAACTAATATGGCAGTTTGTGTGGGCGACGACTACGACGGACGAGTGTTAGAAAAAATGACAGCTGCTGAATATGTAACTTGGGGCATTATGTATATAGTGTGATTCAAATTAATGACGTTAGCAGTCTATAAGGATATTTTGTGTTCGCCTTTAATATGCTTTAAAAGTATTTAAACGCAAGGTCTTTTTTAAACGGAAAATGGATAGGATACATCCGTGGCCGTTTGTCAATTTTTCTAAGACTCAAACAAAATATTATTAACAACGTTTTTTGTCGAAAACTATTTTCTACTTAGTAATTTGTTGTTTTTGCCGGTTTTCGTATTTTGTAAAAAATTTGTAAATTAATTTTTTCTAAAAAATTAACTAAAAGTTAACAACATTTTTACATAATGATAAAATAAGTTTGATTTCATTATCTGTTTTTGTTTCCCACATTTTTAGTCGAAATACAATTTTATGAATTTAACAGGCCATGGTTTGACCTGAGCGAATCCTCTATGCTGAAATTTTTTTTTGTCAAAAAGATTCCTTTAACTCTACTTTACTTATATCAGTGCTGAATTTTACTAATATTTTGTTTTTTGACTATAAAAAATGATTGTCGCGTAGTCGACGTCAGCATTATAGTATGGCGTTTTTCCCGGATGCGGGGTATGCGGAGGCATACCCCGGACGTCGACGATGCGTCGACGTCCGTCGCATAGAACAAATACGATTTGTCGACGACGCGTTGACGTCAGTAGTCAAAGTGTTGAGCAGCATTTTTGGAAAGCTTTTATTTGTGTTTTTTTTTATTCAGTATATATACTCGTATGTTTATGATACATTACTTCTAAAATTTTCCTTTCAGTATCGTCGCGTAAATTACATTGTTCATCAATTTATGTTTCAAAGCATGATTACTACGGAGCCAACCTTTTGGCGTTTATTGTGCGGTTATAAGCCAGGCACATCCAAGAAGTTTAAAATTTCAATGGGATAGTTGGTGGCTTCATCTTCATTTGTGACGCAATCAATAAATTTGAATGAATGCATTGTTCCAATGATATTATTTTGAATTATGTAGTTCAGGTCATCTACATCTTTATTTTTAGCCGCTAAAATTGTTCGCTCACTCAACCATTCATTATTTTTGTAGTTAGAAATAATTTTTAGAAATACATTGTTGATAAGTTGGTCTTTTGATGAAACAAAATTACAGAAATTATTTTGAAATGATATAAATCCGCTCGATTCATCAACAGGTACTTGACCATTACCGACAGTCAGCAATTGCTCAGAGAAATCATCAGTAGATGTATCATCAAGCAATGTAACTCTCGTGTTTGTTGTCAGCTGCAGTTTCCTCACATAGTACCATAGATTCATTGATTTGAGGCAAGCGTTTATTTCTTCCGCATCGTCGTAGATCTTGGAATTATTGGCAGTGTTTGGCGGAAATCCCCAGACAGTAAAAACATTGCTCCTCCAAAATATCTCGTGTCATTGCGTAAATCTTTCGATGTTCGGTTAAGTGCTTCTAATGCGCACGTGTATGCGCCATTGTGCATTCGTCCCAGATGACGATTTTTGATGCCGATAAAACTTTGGCCAATACTGAGAGTTTTCCAGTATTACACGTTGGTTCCTCGATAGTTTGATGATTTAACGGTAATTTTAATGCTGAATGAGCCGTACGGCATCCTTCTAACAATGTGGCTGCTATTCCAGAAGAAGCAACTGCAACCGCTATGTTGGATCTCGCACGAACAGTGGCTTAAACCAATGACATGAGGAATGTCGTACCATTTCCACTAGGGGCATCACGTATCTTCAATCAAGAGTAAAGCACGATTATGCGTTTTGTTATTCCAAGTCTGATTCTTTTTTGTTATACCACGCTTTGTAATGGCTGATGTTTTAGGTCAAGTCACACGGAAATGGGATAAACAGTATCCTATGTCCGTCTCCTGGCTCTAAGCTACCTACCCACCAATTTTCAGCGATATCGGTACAGCCGTTCTTGAGTTATAAATAGTGGTTAAAAAAGGAAACGGTAAAAGGACAAGGAAACGATTTCTGTCATGTTTAGAAAGATAATTTTCTCGAACAGCTTTCCTAAGCAGCTAAGCAAACTTATTGGGCGATAAGAAGATATTTCTGTTAGTGACTTGTTAGGTGTTGGAATTGGCACAATCTTTGCAATTCTCCATCTTTTGGGAAAATAACCGAGTATACAACAGCTATTGAAAATATAACTTAAACACAAGACAAAAATTTCATAATTTTAACATAACCCGGAGCTTTCTTGGTTTGAGATCTGATCTTTTCACCAGAGACTATGTTCATTGTTCATAAGCAGAATTATCACAGTCCCAGCTCGTTTCGCATTAATCTCGAGGTCGGACCTTATTGAAAATTTCGAAAAAAAAACAATTCTTTTTGATGATTTTCATTTAACGAAGAATTAAAAACATTGTATAAATAAAAATGTAATTCCCAGACGGCAATCGGTTAATCAAAAAGGAATTCACCAAATACTCTTTAAAGAGAAATATAAACTTCAAGTATTTAATTAAGCTACAAAACCCGCAACTTAAAACTTGCAAATTGTAATTAAAATTCCACAAAAGATTTCCCTTCCTCCCTCAATTATCCAGAAAATGTGAATGTGTTTTTGTATTGTTTCAAATGATGGTCAACTTGTGTGTGATGAGTTTCATATTACATAAAATTGAATTGTAAACTGGTTACAAGCTTACACAAAAAGGGAACATGTTGCAGAAGTTTCAATTTTCAAACAAAATCACACTTCCCTCTCAGCCGTTCCCTTTTCTCTTTTGTGTAAATACAATAATACTTTCTTAACTCATAAAACTGTATACTTGACAATCTTGTGTTGAAAAGCATTACAGAAACCAAACCAAAACCACACTTTTTGAACAAATAGTTTAAGGATCTCTTTTTGCTAACCATAAAACCATTACGTTCCAGTTGAAGAAATTTAAGGAATTGTCATCACATCATTATACACATATACAAATATAACCGTTTAACTTTGGCTGGAAAATATATGTATAATATACTTAAGCTTAAGGATGGAGCTGATGATTTGAGAATTATTTAGTTTTTCCTTTTTTTGGGTTCATAAATTGGATTTGTCTTATACCCAAAAATACGAGTTCAGTTAATATAGACGTTTTGTAGGATGAAACAAAACGAAACAGCTTTTTGTTTTTACGTAGTTTGCAGAACTCAGTTTCTATTAGAAATTTTTCAGTTGACCCAAACAGTTTTTTTTTTTCCAGCGCAGTTATTTCAACAAAAGCACAACATAAGAAAAATAAACTTAAACAAAAAATGAAAACATCAGCTGGAAAATTATCCCTTCATTTTCAACAGAATCAGAGTTTATCCTCTGTCCTCAACAACCTCAACAAACAACAACAACAAAAATGAAAAGGGAAACATATCGACGGAATAAGAGTTAAGTGTAGCATATGCCTTAAACGAATTTCACCAACAACCATTTTGTTTTGTATTTTATTTTTATTCTTGAAGGTTTGTGTTTCAAAAAAAATACAATATTTGAATTAGCAACAGTTTTGAATAAAAGCGTTGGCAACTCTGTGAAAAGTCAACTTGACAGCTGACAGTTTATGATTATTAGAAATAGAATAATACACGAAAATATTGCCATTGGAAACTGTTTGAAAATTTCAAAATACCGTTAAAATATTCATGTATGATGGTATGTCAGCTAATTGAAAAAAAGTTATTAAAAATTTTAAACAACTAAACTAATTGTCAGTCAATAGAATCTCTTCAAATGTCGATATCGAAAAAGTGAGTGGGACTTTAAGTGAAAGGCCTTTGTAGCTTTCATTCTTTTCGAATTATACAAGTCCATATAAAATTTACCCCTGAGATGTGAATGCAGTTTTTGATACTAATTTAAGAAGAAATTGCTTAAAAGAAAAGAGGCTGAGATCCAACCCACACTGATAACTTCCCATCCCGTCTGTCGATTTGTCTTGTTAAAAATTTGTGGGTTTTCGTGTTATGTTAAAAAAGTTGTCAGTTGAATTATTCTTTAAAAATTAAAAATTACCAACAATATTTTGCATATAGTGAAATAGTTTTATTTCAAAATTTAGTTTTGTTAACGAGATTTTTTAGTCGAAAACCAATTTTTACCAATTTCAGTAGCATTTCTTAAAAGTTTTTATTTCTCATATAAACAAATACAAATTAGATGATTGAAATTAATTTGAAGTCTATATCTTATATTTTTCACGAGATATCGAGAACCGAACATCAGTTTTTACCAATTTTGCGTACTATTTTTTGTAGATTTTAATTTTGTATGAAAAAACTGACTGTTGGATTCTTTTAAAAAAATTATTGAATATCAAAAACAATATTTTCTGTGAGATAAAATAAGTCTGAAGCTAATATCTTAAATTTTTGAAAAGATATTTGAGTCGAAAGTAAATTTTTACCAAGTTTTAGTATTGTTTTTTTGTTTTTGTTTTTATTTTTCTTAAGAAAATTGTCAATTCGATTTTTTTCAAAATTTAACTGAATGTTAACAACAATATTTTTTAAAAGATAAATTAATTTAAAGCCTATACCTCAATTTTTTGCAAAGATACTTGAGCCGAAAAAAACTTTTATTAATTTTTTTTAGGTTTTTATTTTTTGTAAAAAAAACTGTACAATCGATTTTTTTCAAAATTTTACCGAATGTTGAAAACAATATTTCTTATAAGATCAAATAAGTTTGAAGCCATAATCTCAAATTTTTGAAAATATATTTGAGTCGAAAATCAATGTTTATACCATCTTTGACTAATATTTTGTTTAGGTTTTTATTTTTATAACAAAAAAGGTCAATTCGATTTTTCTCAAATTTTACCAGATGTTAAAAACGTTTTTTTTCGTTGCACAAAATTATTTTGGAGATAAAACCATTTTTTATTCGTAAAATTTTCGAGGTGACAAATATTTTTGTTCAGTATTTTTGATTTATAAAAAAACCGTTAATTGGAATTTTTTCCAAAAATATATTTGTTTTGTATCACGTTACAATATACATATAATGTAAAATTTAATTCAAGTCTCTAGCGTTATTAGTTCGTCAGATATTTGCGGTTAACCAAAATTTTCACCTTTTTTCCAAATTGCTATGGTAAAAAAAACCACCCACTCAATTTGCTTGAGAGCACTTTCTGCATCTTTCTGCATTATTATCTGTCGATATCTCTACTGGTTCTTGCGTTTTTTACTAGTTTTTAAATAAAAATGATTTTAAAAGTCGGAAACCATAAAAAAAACGTCCGAAAATTACTTACAAATAAAGAACAATATTTCTTTAAAGGATTAAGTAGTCCTGAATTCGAATCTTGATTTTTTAATTTTTCTATAACATCAGGTTCTTAAAAAATAAATAAATTGCTGAAAACAACCTAAAACAGTATATTTTTAAGGCTTAAGTAAAATACTTTACAGTTTATAACAATAAATTACATGATGATTTTGAAAGGTAAAAATTATTGTCCTCTAAATTTTAAATCAAAATAAAATATTATTTAGTTTCTAGATATTCACATTTGCTATGAGTCTATATTTTACTCTATATGAATTTTTGAGAAGCCTTTAATTTAATGCTTTCATGGTTTTGTAAAATATATTCGAGTTAGTTTTTAAAGTTAAAGTTAATTCCAAATTTAAACACAATTTTTAAATATCAGTTTTCATCCTTTTCTTTCATATTTTTTAATAAATATATTTCAAACAATTGATGTGATAAACAAGAATTCTTTACAAAAACAAAGATTACTTGCAAACCATTTTGTATTTTGCTGTTATAAACCGTTTTGGCATAAATGGTTCACCGTTTCTTCAAAATGTATGTTGTTTTTTTTTAATTTTTGTTTTTAGAAATATACATTTTACATTTAAAATGCGTCAAAAAATGAAGTCAAGATTTTGACATTTTATTTTGGATAATCAAACTTAGAAAATATAAGAGTTTGCCCAAAAAATATTTAAATTGGTTCATTAGTTTCATAAAAATAATTAAAAACCAACCTATGGTTTTATGTTTCGTCAACATTAAAAAAATTTAACGGGTTATCCATTTTGCGGTTTCAAAAGTATAGGGCTGGAATTCGACATCTGTCAAACTAAATTGTTAAACCAATTTTGTCAAAAACGACGATGGAACGATTGTCACCGTCAATTTGGAGAGCTATGGTCATTTGTTTGCTATTGAAGAATACGGCTCGGAGATTATGTGGTTTCAACAAGATGGTGCCAAATGCCACACAATTCGCAACTCGAGCGAATATGGCTTTAATGCAAGAGACATGCAATCCTGGCCGCGTAATTTCTCGTCGAGGCGATATCAACTGGCCACCAAGGTCATGCGATTTGACACCGCTTGTAGGGCTGCTTGAAAGACCGTGTTTATGCAGATAAAACTTCAACTCTTGAGGACTTAAAAACCAACATTTGTCAAGTTTTGGCTGAGATAATGCCCAATATGTGTCAAAAAATGTGGTCGGAAATTACTTCAAAAGATTCGATGCTTGCAACAATTCGCGTGTGGTCATTTAAATGATGTAGTATTTCACACATAAGGTCAATGTTCAAACTTTATAATAAAATAGAAAGATTATTATATATTATAAATATTTTATATCTCTTTTATTTACTCTTGAAACCGAAAAATGGATAACCCTATATTTCTCATTGTGAAAGAAGACAAGTTACACAAACAAAAAATTAAAGACAGCTTAATTAATTTCTTGCTCCTTTCGAAATCTATACTACTTTTTAAGAAGCATTTAGGACACACAGAAATTTTGATGTCGTCAGATAGCTTTCGGAATTTTAAAAACATATTTAAGTTAAATCTTTTAAAAAATAGTTTGGCTTATTTTTTTCAAGAACTAAAACGCAAGAATTTTCTAATCATTTTCACAGTGAATGGAAAAATATTTTAAATTGGAAGCAAAGGACCCAAAAAATGATTAAACCGTTTATTAACTATAATTTAAAATTATTGTCATATTCTTTTATTAATTATTCAAGTATTATTATAACCATCTTATATTGTCCTTTTTATAATAATCAAGAATAGTTCTTTATGAAATATACTATACGGCACATCAAAGCTAAGTGTAATCTATACTATTATATAAAAGCGAAACCATTTTAAAGTTTGTAACGCATGATCTCAGAAAGTAGTCAACCGATTTATTTGAAATATATTTTATTATTTTCTATATTGTTATGAGAGTGTTTATGGTTTTAATTTTTTTCATTAATTATTTCTCAAACTTAAATATTATTAATTTTACATTTTTTGTCCATTTTTTTTTTCATTAGTTGACTCATACAACCACTCATATCTTAAAACCTATACAATAATCCACAAAGATTAGCATTGCTTCATAAAGTCAGTATTGTTGTGATTTTAGGCTTAAAATTACTTCTAAGTTAAACATACAACCTGAGAAATAAATAAAAACAAATTATAAAATTATAAACTTTTTGAATTTATTTTATCCAGGAAATTAGATTCCATCACAATCGCGAGGTTGCTGCTTTGTTTCATTTCATTATCATTCCAACATTTTTAATTTTCTTTTCTTCCCATGCTCTTTCTCTCTTAATATGTGTTCCATTTAATAGTTACGTTTTTTCTCTTACCTACCTACCTACATATTCAATTCTTCTGTATTGTTTGTATAGTTCATCAACTAACCTACACACACACATTATTTTTTTGTTTCTCTAATTCTATCGTCACATCGCTGAGCAGTGTGGCTGTGGGCTCCTTTTTTTAAGTTACTATGGACATTTAATTAACTACAGTGCCGTGCACATGAAATGCCGATTTATCTAAAGAAAAATTAGATCTTTTTTATTTTTCTGGTTCGAGGAAGTGAATAGATTATAATTCTTCCAATTTAAAAATAAAAAAAGTTCTATTATAATAGCTTGAATTACCAATTTTGTATCACTTCCTTGAATAATAAAACTGAAATTAAGTTAAAATTTTCTTTACAAAGAAGGTACTTACAATGACGTCGATAAAAAGAGCACACAAATGTGGGTAAGTTAAGTCAGTTGCACTGCACTGAACATGAGCAGATGAATAAAAAAATGTGTATGTATATTTACACACGCATAGCTATAGATGTATGAGAACATTAAAAATACAAATTTGTTTTTTTTTTACCGCAAACTATATTTTTCGGTTGCAAAAAAACGTTTCTAGGTATGAATAAAAGAAAGAAAAGAAGAAAATAGACAAAAATTTCGTTTATATAAACTAAAATTAATATTATTGTAGAAAATATACTCACTCCCATTGAGAAATTTTTTCATATGCTAATACATACTAATATTCAAAAAAAGTTCGTGGTTACAATTTGCGAAGCAACGCGAGCACGGGTCGGCTAGTATTTAATATACGAACTTAACTATTACATACTTCACTTTAACAAAACAAAAAATTATTTTAATCTATTTTTCCCAAATAATTATGCAAAAGTATTGAAAAATAATGATTTAAGGTTAAGTAATTAAAAAAAACTATTGTTATTGTTTCATCGTTTTTGAAAATTCAAAAACACACATACCATTAAATTATTAACAATGTGTGCAAATTTCCAACATAACATTATAATAATTATGGATGATTTTTGAAATGATGTATCTCAGGAATCATTAACGCTAGGTCACCAAAAATTTTGAATTTGATACAAAAATGTATTTTTATTCGTTTTTAATTGGTAATCCTAAAATCATTAAATTGAAAATGAAAATGTACATGTAATGCACATAGGTCAAAATAAAATCTAGAACAAATACGTAACCTCTTTAAAATAGATTCTTAAAAAAATCAGTATAATGATTCTAAAGTACAATTTTTGAGAAATGTTTGATTACAATTCCCTCTTACTCATTATTGAATATCAAGTATTAGATTTGTACTTTCAATTTCTGTTTAATTCCTTCTGGGAGTATATATTCATTTTAATTTTGTATGCAATTGAAGTCCTTTCAATCTTTTAAGTAAGTTCATTCCTTTTTCAATTGAATTCCTTTTGAAATTCAAGTACAATGAGCATTTTAAAAGTAATTGGGAGATGATATTACAAGCTCCAGTGCTTCTACTTAAGATTTTCAAGAAAAAGTACAATGGAAATTTTACATATGTTGCTATGCTTTCTAGTTTTAAATAATTGCTGTCTACAGTTTTAACTTAAACTAAATTTAACCTACCGCTTGTGAAATTCCCCTTTAAAAATTGCAGCTCTACACAAGAGATTCGCTTTCATCGTTACATTATAGTCAAGGGGTTTATTAAAAAAAAAACGAAAACCTGACCACAGCTTTTGGACCAGACTTTTCTATATGTTTTCTGAAGCTGTATTTTTTTGTTGGCCCTCACCCAACTTCGTCTCTTAAATCGCCAGGGACTTATTTGAAAATCCACTGAACCGATATACGAGTATAAAAACAAGGATAACAACAATTTCAGCATCAGAGGTTTATTCTTCAACATTCTGTCTCCTCGTCCTTCATTTAAATCTCTTAATGGAAAAATGTTCTTAACTTGGAGACTCGATGCTGTAAAATTTCCAGACATCAAGATTTCACCTGGTTGAACTTAAAGTTTGACCGCAATACCAAAAGTACCTACATATAATATACGTAGTAAGAACTTGTAAGGTCCTTAAAAAAAAAAGAAAGTAGATAATAGAACTTCTTTTGGTTGACCGAATGATGTCTCCTTAAATCAAATGAATGGTCATTGTATTTTAGTGTATAGACTGAAAGGACTATCCTCTAGGATTAGTGATATGGAGGAAAACCCACTTATATATTTCCAACAATTGGCAATGAATTTATTTTATGGATAAGAAAAAGTATCCTCTTCATAGAGAATTCGTTATGTCCTCTCTTATCCTTGATCTTAATTGCAAAGAAACCAATGCAATTTGTAATTGCGTTTGGGTTGTTAGGGTAAGGTTTTTGTGTATATGAGAGTGCACTTGTACGGTTTTTTAGCCAATTTTCAATATCACTTCCAAGGCTTCCCATTGATTTCAAAATAAATTTTGTTAAGACTCAATTTGTGGTCAGATGATGTTGGGTTCTTCTGTGTTGTGCAAGTTAAGCCAGGAGATTGTTATCCTCTTGCAACTTGTGTGTATAAACATATATGGATGAGGAAAAGCCAGCCAAAGGAAAAAAATAAAAAAAGAAGAAGAAGAAGAAGGACGAAAAAGAACTTTTCTAATCAATAAAACTTGTTGCAACAACTGCCACCCAATTTCGAATATTATTTCCTTGCATGAAAAACTATAAGAGAAAAAGAAGTCCATATCCATATCCAAGGATATGTGGTGCTGTGTGTCTATGTCTACCTTTTTTGTTTGTATAACACGGTAAGAGTTTATACATTCGTTGAATGCCATCCTGCTGCGTGTGAATCCCTTTTAATGGACTCGTGATCGATGGAGTTTTAATGGAGGAAACTTCCAACATGACAGGATTGTTGTTGCTCGTAGAAGATTGCTGACAGTTTGCGTGTTGTTTGATTTCTGAATGATTGAAAGAACCAAATAATACAAGCAGAAGCAAACAACAACAAGAGCTTAAAAAAGAACACGCCCACCCACCCTCAAAAGTTGCCACTATAGCTCACGAGCACGAAGATGCAGAAGGACGAACTTCGCAACAAGAAAATGATTTATCGGAGAAACTAATTAATCTTCAGGCTTTTGAAGAGAGCAAAGGATGTTATATTCTACGAAGATAGTTCCTCGTTTTCTCCTTTTCCTTCTTCTTCTTCTTCTCTCTCCTCATAATTGTTTGTTTTTGTTTTTGTTTTTTGTGTGTGTTCGATAAAGGGGATATATCCTTGCTGGTTGTTTTCCAAAGGATAACAACTTTGAGGCGGGTAAATATCGTTAGCAATATTGAAATTACTGATGTTGATTTTTTCTTAAATTTTTCTTTTTAATTTTTCATCCTCGATTGAGATGTAAGTTTGTTAAAATACAAAGTAAACTGCTTCCTGGATTCCTTTAAGGCGTTGTGTGAAATTTGATTCTGAGAAAGGAGTTATTTTTTTTATGAGTTTATGGATTTATAAGGAGAAGATATCATGAATAAATTGGTTCTAATCAAAGATGCCTATACTGACTATATTTTTCTAGGAAAATTTCGGACTTTGAGAGTTGTTTGACATTGATAGCAGTTTTCGAGTCGTAATGTCAACAAAAAGTCAGTATTAAACATTCATGGTGTGGCCATTTAAGCACTTGGTTCAGGGTTTCGGGTTCATATAAGAGCTTTGATCAGTACCGTCTCATATAATGTTGCTTTACGATTAAATAACGTTACAAAAAACTGAGAACTTATTTTGGGAGTCAGTGCTGTGTTGCCAAAACAGTGTGTTTTTATGAAAAAAAGTTTTGGGTCAAATTTCATGTCACAGTCGATCTTTTGCGTTGGAGGAATCATGTGATCACGTTTCTTGGCGATCGATGTCTTTGTTTTGTTCTTACTAGTAAAGCCATTACACATGTACAAAAGTAGTCAATGCTTTTTAGGGACAGTGTTCTTATACTTTGAATATCCTATTCTTATTTTCCGTTCTTAGTGGAATTACTTAGATAGTAGTTCTACCAAGACAGTCTTCTTTAAGTTGGATACAAATTAATCTGGAATTTCTTTAAACAAATATACGAGCCAATTTTGATTAAAATCCTTTCCAATTTATTGGAAGACTACAGGTCCAATCTAATGCTCTCTTAAACTTGCATAGAGCTGATCAGGTCATGTTAGTTTAGAAACTGTTGAGTAAAAAAAATTCTCCTTGAAACATGGGACCTTACAGTTTTTAGTTTTTGTTTAAACTTAAAATTATGCTAAATTATGCAAATAGGACAAGTATTGAAGTTAAAAACTTTCAAAGCACTTCAGATGATGATGATAAAAATCAAAATAAATGTGGGCTCCCACCTTTAAGATATACAGTTTTATCAGATTCAAACGATTGTATTCAAATTTGTGATTTAAAGTTTATAGGGTGTTTTTTAAAGCCGTGTGATTTTCAAACTGGAAATACTTTTTTCAGAGTTGGTCTTTTAGACAGTTGTCACTTCACTAATGCTCAATTTGGGTTTTCATTTATAAATAAATAGACATACTCTTGATATACTCATTTGCAAATCGTGTACATTTAATACCAAAATATTGGTTTCGTTACTGCGACACAACGAAATAATCAATTTCTTGAAGGAACATTTTGATGAGCGCATTATCTCGCTTTGTTGGGCCAAAGGAGTGCCTGCTAGATAAAGAGAGCTATTGCTGACATACGTCCTCAACGGCTACAAGAAACCTGGTAAAAATTTGAGGCTCTTGGCTGGAATTAATTCGAGCCAGTCCTGACAGCTACTTGTCCGAAACCATATTCTTGAAAATCACATGTCTACAAAAACACCATTTTCAAAGGTATCTGATATTAAGTCGTCTTAAAAAGCCTTCTTTAAACTCTTCTTATAATTTTTAGTAAATGTTAATCTTTTTTGTTTTTGAAAGTTACACAAGCATATTTATTAAGAAAACATTCTTTCTGGATGGTTTTTATGGTCTTCATAGCATATTTATTAAGAAAACATTCTTTCTGGATGGTTTTTATGGTCTTGTAATTCCTTCCATTCCTGACAACATTACTCGCACACAGGAATGATCGAGAGTTGTAAGTCACTAGGCCCTAGTTCTCAACGGACTGTTGCGTCACCTGATTTATTTATTTTTTAATTCCTTAAATCAAATAATTTTGGCGTCAAAAGCTTTTCCAAAATTAATTTGAAAAATATTTTTTCTATAGTGGACCTATTTTTTTGAAATTCATATTTTTTGGATACAGATCACTTGTTTTTAAATAAAATTCAAAATATTCACTGATCTTTGTCAACAAATTTTAAGGAATTAAGTGTTAAAAGAAAATGCATGGCATATTACCTCTGCGACTGCGTTTTACCCACTCATATTTCTTCAAAATCGAACACTGAACCAAAAAGGTACGTAAATATAATTAAAAAGTTCGTTGAGACAATAAATAAAATGATTGAGTTTGTCCAATAAACATATTAATTGTGTCAGCGAACTATCGTTTATTATTCTCCATTTCCGGGTGAAAATTTTACAAACAATTTAAAATTTTCATTTATAACCACAATAAACTGAGTTTATTGATTTTAATAAATCCATTAATAAACATAAACAACCGTTCATTATTTCCGTTTATAGTATTAATAAACTCGTTTATAGCCTTAATGAAGAGTTTATTAATTTTAATAAATGCGTTCATTAATATAAAAAATCGTTTATTATTTCCGTTTATAATATTAATAAACCTGTTTATAATCCCAATGAATAGAATTTATTAATTTTAATAAATGCGTTCATAAATATAAACAAATGTTTATTATTTCCGCTTATACCTCTGGTGGGGGGAAGCCTCTGTTAATATCCAACTTACTTACCACTGAACTGATCCTTGCTTAGCGGCGATCAAAGTCCAACTGCTTTCTGCGGTCTGGTTCACTCTTTTCAACTTCCTTACTTCTATTTCTTTTGCTTCTACTTCTCTTTTTCTGCTTCTACTACTTTTTTTGTTGGTCTTGTTCGGTTCTACTAGGCAACCTTTTGGTAACAGCATAGTGTGAATTATATCCTTGCGAATGACAAAATAACCTTTGCAAATTAATGTCACCGAGTTCTGGCCAAGTTGAGCTGAGTGTGAACACAATGCTCGGTGTAGTGACAGAATGCATGTAATTTGTTCGTGTTTTCGTTGTAGATTTGTAATGCGTGAATAAGGTTATAAAAAATAATAAACTGCTTGTAAATTTTCCAATTCGTCTCTTAATAATGCTGTTCATTGCAACAATAAACGGTTTATTATTTTTCAATTGACAAATTTGTATGTCTCAGTGAATAAGGTTATAAAAAATTATAAACTATTTGTAAATTTGAGAATTGGTTGTGATATTGGATGAAGGTTGGGATATAATCTTTAACAATCCCTTTTCAAACATCTTGTTTATTGTCGCAATAAACGATTAATCATTTTTAATAACTAAGATGTTTGCGGCAATTAATAGAGTTATTAATTTTAATAAACGATGATTAAGTGCTTTATTTTTCATTTAATAAACGGCCGTTAATAGTATCAACAAACGATTATGAAACGCTGAAATTTTTTTTAATAAACCGTTCACTCTGACAAGAAAAAGTTTGTTATGACAGTAAATAAGCAGTCAATAAACGCCGTTTTTTATATTAATGCACGTTTGTTTTTTCAGTGAATCTTTGTTTTTTAAATGATGTATCGGTGCTGGTTTGCCAGCATAGACCAAATATGACAAAAAGTAGTCCAAAGGTGTCAAAACGTTTATTTCCAACTTGGGGGTTTTGGGGGCCTTTTGAAGGGGTGTGCAGGATGACAGTTGATTCGTCGATTCCAATCATAGAATTTCATGAATTAATTATTTGAAAGCTCCAAATATATTTTAATATATAGGGTTTTTCAATAAGGGCGGGTAGATGTTGTGTGTAGATGTCGTGGCGTTTGCTTTGTGGCACGTAGCGCCCGTCCTGCTGGAACCACATGACGTCTAGGTCCATATGGTTCAATTTGGGCCATAAGAAATCAGTTATCATCGTTATGTAGCGCTCACTGTTGACGGTGACCGCCTCACTAAAGTCGTTTTAAAAAAAGTACAGGCCAATCCAAAAATCTACACCAAACGGTAACTTTTTGGGGATGCATTATAACCTTGTGAACCTCGCGTGGGTTGGTGTGGTTAAATATTCTGCAATTTTTCTTGTTAACAGAGACATTCATCCAAAAATGCGCCTCGTCACTAAAGATAATTTTACGGCCAAAATTGGGGTACTCTTAAAAACGATTCGAAGCCCAGTCAGCGAACAAATGGTGCTGTCTATGGTCATGAACTTTGAGCTCCTGGGTCAGTTGGACTTGTTCGGGTGTGGGCCCAAGTCCCGACGCAAAATTCGCCAAGTTGAAGTCTGCGAAAGGCCGAGTTCTTGTGCACGGCAAGGAATAGACTGCCTTGGGTTCTGATGTACACTTTCACGGACCGCGGCGATGTTCTCAGTTGATCTTGCGTTCGTTGAACTAACGGGTGTTGGCTGATTGTTTAATGAACCGGTCCTCTCAAATTTGATCACCAAACGTTGAAGAGTCGACTGTGAAGGGCTACCACGTCTACCGTAAAATGGGGGAATGCGCGCAACGTTTGCGTTAACGAACACTAATTTTGATAATAAAGTTTTATGATTTGAACGTGCTGTTCAATCGTGTTACTTGCCATGATGATTTGGCATAAACAACTGAATAATAAACAAAAGATTTGACAGATGTCAACAAAACAAAATGGAGCGCCAAATTCTACCTGCGCCAATTGAAAATCCCTTTATAATTTTCCGTCTCAAGTTTGTCTCGTCGATCTTTACTTATTCAATAATGCCAATTTACACATGATCTAAAAAGGTTCTTGGAGTCATCTTTGATCCCAAACTGAATGTTTTTCTCCCCATCAATTATATCGCAGTGAAGTTAACTTCTTATTTGGTTTTATTATTCGTAATTCCAATGAATTTTCGGACCTTTTATAGGTCTTAAGACTATTTCCTATTGCTATGTCGGACCAGTATTTAATTATACTACAATGCCTTACATTCTTATCGTTTAGAAAGTATTTAGATTCTTTGGTCACATATTTTACCACTTTTGCCACAGTCAATGATTGGAATTTACAACAAGGAACCTGAAAATATCGATATTCCCGGTATGTGATCTCCAAACACCTCTTGTATCGATGTCGCCAAAAATAGTCCAAGCTATTTGGGTTTCTTGAGGCGATACAAGAAGTTTTTCTACAGCTATGATCGGGATGTTATCAATTATGAATTATATACGTCCAAAGCTTGATTATATTTACCATCTCGGGGTTAGTGCTCCTGCAAATTACTTCGGTCTTTTGGACAGTACTGAATGAAGAGCATTCATATTAATCGGTAATGAGATCATCGCTGGATCATTTACGTCACTTAAACACCGTCGTTAAGTTTCTTTGTCTCAGATATTTTTACTCAAACAATTCAACTATATTACGAGCTCAACTTCGGTCGTACAATTAAATTCAGAGATTACTTCTTTAGCCATACTATGCGAATGTGGAATGTTGTATCACACTACCAATTTACACCGTAACCAATCCTCTCTTGTGTCTTGGAATAATAATAATTAAGAATAAAGTGTTTTGAAATTCAATTGTAACACTTCCGCTTATCAAATTCTTATTAACAACTTCCTCCAAGTAAGGCTAAAGCTAAGGGAGAAGTCTAGTATGATCCATAGTCCTCCTTTTAACCTTATTCAGTCGACTTCGCTTCTAGAATTATATATTTATTTACCTAGAACATGTTGTAGCCTACAGATATGGATTTTTATTAAAACCTGTCAATAAAAACAACACCATTTCATATTAATATTCCTGCAAAACGAAAGCCAATCGATTTCTTTTGAATCCAATCATTAAAGGAGTCATTTATTCGAATTGCATTTCCCCAATGGGAGGAAAGAAAACATCCTTAAACTCTTCCTGATGAAAATCATTTTCATCTGATGTTTGTTCCTGTTTATACTATTTTCCCATGCGTGTTTTAACAACCAGCTCTTTTAACTCAAATAACCTCCTCCTCGTTCATTTAATAATTCCAACCTTTATTTATATTCACTGATATTACACAACTATTTCTTCAAGGACGAAGATAACTGTACAGTGTACGTAACGTATATAGCTACCATTACTGATGATGATGGGAAATATCTCAAATTAAAAGCTTAAAGATCATGTTTCTCGAGGCAATGATTTTATTTATTAATAAACAACTGACAGACAGAAAAAATAATACGAGTAAAACGAAGGACGAAAAGATATGAACTTTCGTAATATCTGGTTCATCATAAAGTAATTGCCAAATTTAATGATGTAATAATTATTATCCAGCTATAGAGGGCACGAGACACAGAGAGATATGAATGAGAAGTGTTCTTTGAATATCTTATAGCTGCTATACTTCAAGATAGAAGACAACGCGTCCTTCTGCTAAAAAGGGGGAGAGGAGCTTCAGCTTCCATTGTGGTAAGTAATGGTGGCAATTTCAGTGGATTATTTCGTTGATGCTTACTTCCTTTGAAAACTGATGGATTGAGAAACTGGAGGACTGAGGATTGTTTGGTAGATAGTAAGCCATATCTCGTCTCTATATTATATCCATGGATTTTAATTAAATTTTCATCGAATACATAATTTGATGGTTATTAAAGGTCACAATGAACAACCAGCAGCGACGAGATAGGCTATCATCAGGCTAAGACTTTTACTATAGGTAAGGTACTCATCAGCGACTGCGACTATTATATCTATGTATTATAGAAGTCGGAGAGTTTTGTGTTGTTAATTTTAATGATGTAAGGCGATAGTGATGCGGTACAGTGCGATGCGGCGCGTTGGTTATGAATTATTAATTCGACTTTATTTTTATTATAATCTTAATGACTGAACAGATTTTGATGGTGTATAATTGAAAAATTAATGAGAAATTACTGAACAAGAACCAAAAAAAAGAGAACAAATGACAGTTCTAGGTGAATCTACGATTGAACAGTCCTTGAAAATTTTAATTTGAGAATAATTATTATCTGTGATTTGAGATAATACTTTAAATTATATGAAAGTCTGTTTTGATTATTTTATACATATATTTATTATGGCAGTTCAGCGAATTGAATTCTCTTAAATTCCTTTTATAAGCCGCGATTTTCAAAGGAAACAAAATGTTGATATATTAAAACCCACATTTTTTTCAAAAGTATTATAATAATGTTGAACTAAAATTACACACACATTTGCATTGCGACCGATGAATTAAGAAATTTAAAACTTTTTGGTCGTAAGAAAATAAACGAACTGAATTTTCTATTCAATAAATGCTGATTGTTAATTGGTATTTGATGACGCTCAATATTATTACGGAAAATATCGCAAAATATTATTGGCCTAGTGCCCCAGACGATTTAATATTTTATACAATAATTAGTTGAAAGCTTATCCTGAAAAAAGGAGACCCTTTAAACTGCACCAATTATAGAGGAATCAGTCTACTTAACATCGCCTATAAAATCTTCTCTGCCGTTATATGTGAACGTCTAAAGCCCATCGTCAACAACCTGATAGGTCCTTATCAGTGTGGTTTTAGACCAGGAAAGTCCACAGTCGATCAAATATTCACATTACGGCAGATCCTGGAAAAAACTCAAGAACACCAAATCGACACCCACCATCTATTCATCGATTTCAAGGCCGCATATGACAGTATCTACAGGGACGAGCTGTATAGAGCCATGTCTATTTTTGGCATCCCTGCCAAACTCGTCCGTTTGTGCAGGATGACCATGGAGAATTCACGCTGCTCCATAAAGGTTGGAAACAACTTAACAGAACCTTTCGATGTCAAAAAGGGTTTTAGACAAGGTGATGCGCTGTCATGTGATTTTTTTAACATCGTACTTGAAAGAATAGTGCAAAGCTCAAACGTCAACACTAGAGGCACTATCTTTCAAAAGTCTGTCCAATTACTTGCATATGCTGATGACATTGACATAATCGGAAGAACTCAGCGTGATGTCAATGGGGCTTTTGTGAGTATTGAGGCAGAGGCGGCAAAAATGGGTTTAACGGTTAATGAGGGCAAAACAAAGTACATGCTGTCATCAAGAAAGGACCTACAACACCGACGTCTTGGTCAAAACGTCACCATCGACAGACGTAACTTTGAGGTAGTCAAGGACTTCGTCTACCTAGGCTCCGCGGTAAACGCAGAAAACAACACCAGCGCTGAGATCAAACGAAGAATAACTCTTGCTAACCGCTGTTTCTTTGGGTTAAGAAAGCAATTGAGTGGAAAAATACTCTCTCGAAGGACCAAAGTGTCGCTATATAAGACCCTTATCATCCCCGTCCTGCTATACGGTGCAAAGGCATGGACTATGACAAAAGCGGATGAAAGCACCTTGGGTCGTTTCGAGAGAAAGATTCTTCGTGTGATCTATGGTCCCGTATGCATCGAAGGGGAGTGGAGGAGAAGATGGAACGACGAGCTGTACGGGCTGTACAGTGACGTAGACTTAGCCAGAAGGGTAAAAGTCCAACGACTAAGATGGCTGGGTCACGTAGAGCACATGGAAACCAATGCTCCGGCCCGGAAAGTCTTCGAATCCACACCTACAGGACAGCGCAGTAGAGTAAGACCGCGAATCAGGTGGCGCGCACAAGTGGAAGGTGACCTCACCCAACTCGGAGCGCGAAACTGGAGACATCTAGCTAGGGACCGAGCTAGATGGAGAAGTTTGTTGGGTGAGGCCCTAGTTCACACAGGACTGTAGCGCTACCTTAAGTAAGTAAGTAAGTAAGTTGAAAGCTTATATACTTGCGTCGTGTAGACAACTTGCTGAGTGATGCTTTCTTTATGGATGCTGCTTTGCAACGTGAATGGTTCTTCCAAGTTTCTAAGAAACTGCATTGCATCAAAATAAAACAATGTCAACTGCACTACTTTTTTCACAAGCCGAAGTTCTTGAAAATTCCTTTCTATAATTGGTGCGCAAGGAATTGAATTTCTGTATTTAGTGGTATTTATCACCCTCGGGATCTTTTAATTTGTATTTTGAAAGTAATTTTTCATATTGTTATAGACGCAATAATATTGTACAATATCAAATATTGTGCAATATCAAATATTGTAAAGGGTTTTTCAAATTGAGCTGGTAGATTTTGGTGCCCCGTGGTGACCATTTTGTTTTGGTGACATCTGTCAAATATTTTGTTTATTATTCAGTTGTTTATGCCAAATCTTCATGGCAAGTTACACGATTGAACAGCACGTTCAAATGATCAAACTTTATTATCAAAATGAGTGTTCGTTAATAAAAACGTTGCGAGCATTGCACCCATTTTACGGTAGACGTGATGGCCCTTCACAGTCGACTCTTCAACGTTTGGTGGCCAAATTTGAGACGACCGGTTCTTCGCAGACTTTTACTTGGCGAATATTGCGTCGGGACTTGGGCCTACACCCGTACAAGATCCAACTGACCCAGGAGCTCAGAGTTCATGACCATATACAATGCCGCTTGATCGCTGACTGGGTTTCGAATCGTTTGGAAGAGGACCGCTTAAGGAAAGTTGATTAAAATCTGTTTACCCTGGGAAAGTTATTTTGAAAAGTAGGTAAGTTCTGCATGCTAAGTTAAATAGTTACTTACACTGAATTCGAATTTAACGTTATAATTCCTCCATGAGGTCAAGCTTTTGAAATATACCTCTTCAAAAGTGTGTAAACATTCATAATACGGCAATTTAAAAGATAAAACATGGTTTAAGTTAGGTTGAAATGGCTGTTCGTGATGAGGCCTTCTTTTAAGCTCATTGTAACTAGTTTGTTAATTAAGAAAAGTGAAAGAATAATTATTGTGTGCCGGAGATCGTTTAGATTGTTATAGAAGAATTCTCCAAGGCTGGGCTTACGTTATTAAGGTGGATCAGGGCATGTACAGCTAGACCTAGTCCATACAGATTTTGCAAAAATTTGAGAATACGCCTAGCCAGGTAGCGTGCTCTCCAATTAGGCAATTTCCGATTATGATACCAATTATAGAGTTCTTATGTAATCTGCTTAGAGATATCAAGCAACTTGAGCTTTAAATCTAGGGTATGCCAGATGTTTTTCTTGGCCTGGCAGGTGGTGATGTTATTCCGTATGATGTTGGTTTTCTTTATACAATCTTTTTTAAGTAAAAGCTCATGTACATGTAGCGATTGGTATGCCAGCATTAGCCACATGTAGTACAATGGGTATTACTGTATAATTTTTGGCGAGTTCGTCTCTTTTGCCCAGCATCCACCAAAGGTGAATGTTAAACTGTTATGCCATTTTCATTAGGGATGATCTACAGTTATGGACTGTTAAAGAGTTTGTATAGACAAAGTATAAGAATTTATAGCTTTTATTTGCTATTGTAGCTATTTGTTTGCTGAGTATACCTGAAAGGTGTCCAGTACTCCAGTGCAGTAAGAAACAATCTGAACGTTTAACTTTGATTTATTTGTCACGGTTTAGAAATTTGTCTACCTTACTGTATAGTAGAATCGGTCTGATTACCGATGTGAATAATTAATGCATAGTTCGGGGTGGCAAACCTAGTAGTTAACAATACACACAAAAGTGCAAACTAAATTTTATTTGGGAGACATTTTTATTTGATTGAAAAGTAGCTTAGTTGTGCTTAGAAATCACAAAACCAAAATTTTAAGCTAATTAAATACTGATTTCTTAGACACAAAGAGCTTCAAGCAATACAATTTTTTAAAATTAATTGTTTTTACACTCTTGATAACAGTTTATTTAAAAAAAGTCCTTAAACCCATTCCAAAAGAATTTGTATTGAATTTCATTCATTGCTACAGTTCTTAACCTCAATCTCAAAGTTGGTAAAAAATAATATAACAAATATGTAGAGAGAATCCACGGATGTCTGAATATGTCAAAAGTAGAGTATTTTTCAACTAAAGAAAAATATAACATAAATAAAAATTGCGTATACGCCTAAGTGTACTGATTTAGTTTAATGTGGGTTAGTACTTTATTGATTGATTGTTTTTGACAAAACAACTTTTAATATAAATGCATTGCAGTTTAGTTTATTGTTCACACCAATTCAACCATTTATTTACAATATAAGGTGAAATTAATTGACTTTGTTATATAAATCTTCGCTTCAAAAGCAAAGCAACATAGATTAATTTTTTTTTTATATTTTTAAATCAGTTCTAAAAAAAATGTCGATTTGTCTTGCTTAAAAGGTTTGTAGGTTTTCGTGTTTTGTTAAAAAAGTTGAATTATTCTAAAAACTTAAAAAATTACCAACAATTTTTTTGCATATGATGAAATAGTTTGATTTCAAAATCTATTTTTGTAAACGAGATTTTTAGTCGAAAACCAATACAGACGTACGGACGTACGATTGTACGTACACACGCACACACAGACATCTCCCTAAAAATCTTTTATTTCGACTCTAGGGACCTTAAAACGTCGAGAAATTACAAAATTTTCAATTCGACAAATCGGACCGATTACAATAACTTCCAAGTTAAATATAAAATTATAGAAATTATTTAGCAAATGTAATGTTTGTAAGGTATAGAATCTAAAAACAAATATTTTTGGGGAGCGGCCCTTAATCTCAAAAAAACAAAATCACAATTGGACATAATCTCCAAAAAAAAATTGACCAAAAAGAGGAAATTCCCATGAGTAAAAACGTCAATGCACAAAATCTCCAAGAAAAAATCTTTAATTTCATTATCTCCAAAAATACCAAAAAATACCCAAAAATCTCTTCATTTACCTAATTCACTTTGTATTATGTTAAGAACATGTAAAGTTTCTTAAAAAACTTATTTGCTGAGTTATGTTCATACTATACAGCGATGAACAAGCAAAGAGCACGTTCTCAAAACCAACTCATGGCTGTTAGACATCAGTTATTATTGTATTAGAAGTACCGTTATGAATTGAGTTTTATTGTATATTCTTAATTATGAGAGAACGATTACCATCAGTCTGTGTCGGCATTTCGAACTTTAAAGTGAAGGTTAAAAAATAAAAAAAAAAACAATGCAAATTTTTCTTTCAAATAAAGGTGGCAAATTACTTTTTTTGGATGGCTATGGCTATCATTTTCACTCAAGAAATAAAAAAAAAAATGTAAGATGGTGCTGTGACTCGAAAAAAAAGTTTTTATGTAACGCATTTATTGTAACAGTTGAAGAAAACAATGAGCAACAAATTATTAGATCAAATTGTAATCATAACCATTAACCAAATTCGCATAAAAAAGAGTTATGCCGAATAAATAATGAATTGAAAGACTCCGCGGGAGTAAGCGGCTTTTTTCCTTCGCAAATAATAAGGGACGCTGTTGTAAACTGTGAGCCTGATTGCAGACCGTATCTGCCTTCAAAAGATGCCCAAAAAAAGAAAATAAGTCGTATTCGTCGTGTTAATAAATTAAATGAACCAAAAACTTTAGTTGAAATTAGTATTCCAGAGTCGCTGAAGTATGTGGAAAATGGACTTTTTGTTTTAAGTAAACATGATTTTAACGGAGAAGTTAATATAATCCTCGGAACAAAGACAACACTACAAAGTCTCAGTGAGTCGAGATGCTGGCTCATAGATGGAACTTTTTATATCGTTCCAACTGTGATGCGACAGCTATTTAGTATACATGGACAGATCAACGGTAAAATTGTGCCTCTCATTTTTTGCTTAATGAGCAAAAAATGCAGAGAGTCATATGATCAATTCTTTAAGACTTTGATTGAAATTTCATGCCAAGAAAATATAAATTTATGTCCTACACGAATTATTTCCGATTTCGAACCCACGCTTTTGCCTACGGTCAGAAAACATTTTCCTAACGCCGATCACAGGGGATGTTTATTCCATTTTAGTCAGATTTTGTGGAGAAGAGTTCAAAAAGAACATTTATCTAAGAAATATGGGAATGTCGAGTCCTTCAACATGCAGGTTAGAATGTTAAAAAGTCTTTCATTCGTTCCGCCGGAAGAAATCCCACAATATTTTCTTGCTATTGAAGCAGATAATTCAGACGCAGATTTTAAAAAAATTCTTAAATGGTTTAAAAGCAATTATGTGTCCACCAAAAACCCTTCTAATCAGATAAAATATGCTCCTCAGTTCTGGTCGGTCCATGATGCAGTCGAGAAAAATATCCCAAGAACACAAAATTGTGTAGAAGCCTGGCATAGGCGTATGAAGACAATTGTAGGCAAAAAGAATCAAGGTCTTTATAAACTTTTGGAAGATTTAAAAAAAGAAGTTATCGTTGTTAAAACAACATTAAATACGGGCACAAATAATAGTAAAAAAAAGAATGAGGAAATAAGACATAATAAAATTAAAAACCTATTGAAGCAAAGAAAATGTCTTCAGAAGCTTTCCTTTTTGAAGAGATTAGCCTATGTATTACCTCTTGATTAAAATAAAAAATATATTTTTTGATATTGTGTTTTTATATTTATGAACATATTATACTGAACTTATAAAGCTTAATTTTGAATACATAGTATTTATATTTTTGTTTTCTTTAAAATTTTTTGTTACTATAATAAATGAAGTTATAAATTAAAGAAAAAATGTATTTTCTTTTTAAGTAAACAAGCTGTTTAAATCTTATGAAACGAAACATCCAACATTATTTTCAAAAACAAGATATGTGAGTTCTGAATCAAGCAATAAAATCGCGCGATTTTATTGCTTGATTCAGAACTCACATATCTTGTTTTTGAAATTTTCTCCTGGGAGATTTTGTCTTTTGGAGATTTTCTCCTGGATATTTTGTCTTTTGAAGAAACATCTTTGGGGATTTTGTCCTTGGGAATTTTCTCTTTGGGATTTCGGGTTTTGGTCATTCATCCCCAACCCATATTTTTGTAAGCAGTTTTCCTTTTTCTAAATTCAATATTCTTCTGTTTTTGAGCTTTTCTTCTGTCGTCCTTCTATAATACTCTCTTGGGAGTGTATTGCTTCAAAGTCTATTTTATTCATATTGCTTTAAAAAGTCAATATTACTACATTAAATAAAATTGTACAATGTAACAAGAACTTAATCCTGAAAAAAATCCTGAATCAGACTTACAGTCAAAATGATTTGCTGAGCTTCGTTGACCACTGGAAAATTTTGATTCAAACCCCAAAAACACTTTAAGCAATTTTGTATTGAAATTTTGACCTTAAACTTTTGACTTGAAAATATATCTATGAAATTATGTTCTCAAATTCTAATGTTAGTTAAAATCAAATTTCCTTGTAAAAATGTCAAAACCATAAAAGAGCCCTTGTATGGTTAAAACCAATTTATTGATACCTTTGATATCATAGCCAGACTTACCCACTTACATTTTGTATAGACAAATATTAATGTAAAGCAATAATATAAATACCAACAATATGCTTAAGTTCTAAACGATAAAAATTCCCATAAACATACGCACATATGTAGGAGTATATGGACAATATAAATGACATTGAAGTATTCCAATAAAATTGATAGCCTTCGAACCAACAATCAATTATTCTAAGCTGACCGACCAACAAACCCATTTTTGCATAAAGTCTTTTTCTCTTCCAAAACATCAGAGAAACGAATAAGAGAAACCATCAGGATATACATACCTACTTCCTTGGTATGGTATCATTTTACCATGTCTATAATGTGTATAAGTACAAGTGGGGAGTGGAGTATGTGGATGCAACAATATTGATATAGCATGAATAGTTATTGCTATTTTACGTCTAAGTTCGATCAGATATAATGTTTATGGTGCTATAACAATGTATACGAGTACAATGAACGAGAACACTCTAAACAAATGTCGAAACAATAAATTTCCCTAACCACCTTTCCATTTATCTATATATAGAAGAGTCCATACCCATTATTGAAATAAGATTCTATGATGAACACAGCCGTATGTAAGATTTCCATAGGGAAGGGGCATGTCGCATTGACTTTTACACAATCAGAAGTGGGATTATTCAATGAATTGAATCTCCCTCCATCTACGGCCGTGTCCTTGCATAGGATAGCAAATTGCTATTTCCAATTGCACATCGTGCTTATACAAACCTAGGCATACCTAACTTCCTACAAATATCGTCTTATCTTCAGCAACATTGAATTTAATACCGTTAAAGGCCATTAGTTTTGGCCACTTGGCTTGATTAACATTCTTGGTCGCTTGTTTTTTCGTCCTCTTTCCTAAATGGGTGCGGATTTTATATATAGAGGAAGAGGTTCCAGTGAAGTCTTCTCGTTTAGTTCTCGTTTGCATTTCTTTTCCATTCATATGCAAATTGAGAGAGGCGGTGCAGGGTGTTGGTAGTCCTTTTTCCATTTTTTTTTGGTTGGTATATCCTTTCATAGTTTTTCGGGGCACGAAAGATGCCTTAAGTGAGAAAGTTTTTTTTAAAAAATAAATCTCTTTTCTTTTTCGTTTGGAGCGTCATCTGTTGGCATAGCACTGGATGCAGCAGCTCTTCACTATGCCGCTGCATAAATGGAAACAAATTAGTTCAACTTCTAAAACTATCATATACAGTGAGTGAAGAAGACCGACGACTATAATACGACTAAGAGGACGAGGACGACGACACCAGGACGAAGTGACGTATGTATATATGACGGTACTTATAACGCAGCTTGTTTGCCAACTAACTAATGGTTGAAAAGGACCTCTTGAGTGCCACCGCGTTGCATCTCCCGCCGCCGCCATCATCATCCTCCACCCATTTTCCCCGAAAAAGAAACGATTTTGTTTTAAAATTTATCAGTTCGAAAATTTGTTAGCTTTTTTCCTTAAGAGAAACGATGAATTGGCTGAATTGGAAAAGTTTACAATTTGGTATTCGTCCTTTTTGTATCTTCTAAATGGACGGTTGCAAGGACACGTTTTGTTATTTTTATTTTGTTTGTGGCTAAAAGCTGATTTATAACGTATTTTGCCTTCTCGTCCTTTTTTTATTATCCCTTTTTGTCTTTGTTTTGCCTGAGAATGCTTTTTAAAGTAGGTACTCTTAAAATTATAGCGGTTCTGATAGCCATTTTAAATTTGCTCATATAGGATGAGGGTTTTTTGAACTTTGATTTTCGGTTTTCGAAAATAGATGCACAAAACTTCCTCACTCCATGTTTAACTTGCGTAAGTCCTTTCAAACAATGTTTCACTGGAAAACAAACTCTGCAATCAAATTATAAAACCATAAATACCAAATGTTATTTACACTCAAAACCGATTTGAAATGAAATCTTTGCCATCCTGATGGGTAAACAAATTAGAAATCAACACTGATGATTCGAATTCCACTAAAACCTACAATCTACCCGCATCTATGTATGCCACGTGGGAGGATTTTACGAGCATATTATAGAGACCATCAGACTAGAACCAGATCCAGGACCAAATTATAGCTTAAGCTGAGTTGAGTGCATAAAACCAATTTTCAAATCCTAAAGCAGCTCTCAATTTGTATATATGGAGTGGTATCAGTATAATGAAGAGAAAGAGAAAGAGCGAGAGGTAGGTAGGTAGGCAGATTTATAGCCAAAAAGTTAATAATCATCCAATTTTGCGGATTTGATCCTGGTATAAAGTTTATTATGGCAATGGAAATGATGGGAAATTTCCAAACAACATCGGGTTTTCAATATTCTGTACTGTTTGAACTGTGCAAATATTGTTCACTAACCGTAATGAACAAACGACCATAGCCTAAGTCATGTCAGTGCTTTATGTTTACTTTTATGAGTTTTCCCACCTCGGTACCTAAAATAACATAAAACCATCAGAGCAAAAGTAAATTGTGTATAGTTTTAGGGATTAGAGGTATCACAGGTTTTCTACCGAGCTTATAGAGGATAGAGTATATTTTTGTGAATACTCACTAAAGGACTTGTACCTAACCTACATACATACATATCTAACTGGTACTATACGTATACCTCAATAGATATGGAGGAACAGATTTGTTTGAAAACGTAGGCTTATATCCTCGGATGATGGGCATAGAGAACCGAGGTCCTTGTGTTGTATGTAGGTATTCCAAAAACAAAAACCAATCAATCCATAATGTGAATTATTCTGATTGGATTTTGGTGTTTTTCTATTTAATGTTCAGTTTGTATTTTACGTATTTTGACGTACGAATAAGTGAAGTGATGGTTTTGTGATGATAGCCTGATATGTATATTTAATTTATTGCAGTTGATGTTGATTCAATGGAATATTATTTAAATAACACTTAAAAAAAAGGCGCAATATTATGAAGAGCTAACCCAATATTATTTAGTGCGATGTAGTTGTGATTTTTTACACTTTATTTAGATGAGTGTTTGTCGATTGGAAGTTTAATTTGAATGAATTTCCCATAAAATATTTACGTAACTTCAAAATGTACAACTAGCTTTGTATTCTTCGAAAACGGAGAATTTTTATTCAAAAAAAACTTCAATTTCTTTTAGATACATAATGTGTGTATATTTGTTAGTTATGGAAATGAACGTTTTGATATTTTATAGACTTTTCAAGAATCTAATATATTGGCTGTAGAAAGATAGCTCTTGGTACGAATGGACGTAAGTTTGTTGGTCCAAACGTTTGGAATGAGGATAATTATCGCCTTTAGACATAACGGGTTATCCATTTTGAGGTTTCAAAAGTATAGAGCTAGAATTTGACATCTGTCAAAAATAATAATAATAATAATGTTAAAATATTTTTTTTTCATTTGAAAGTCTGACATTTACGAAAATGGATAACTATCACACAACGCAATTTGTATGTTAAAACCTACTACAAAAATGGTGATTCTGCCACAGCCACAGCCACATTTCGTGCTTTAAGAGGGGATTATGGTTTACATAATCGTCCAACTACGCAAGCAATTTGCAAGATTGTGAAAAAAAGACTGGATTGGTTACAAATTTAAGAATTTGGCCTTATGACACTTGAATGCGTCAAAAGGCTAAATTTCAACGGCTAGCCTAATGTCGCTTTCCAAATTTCAATCTTTATCTTCATCACCTGAGAATATTGGAGATGTACCTTAAGGTATATGCATTATTCTTGTACATATTTCTGAAGCTAAAGATTTACAGAGGACATTAATAGCTTTAAATATTTTTATTTTGTATAATTGAAAACAAACAAATCACGCAAAGAATCGGTGCATCACATTGAGAACTCGGTTCTTCTGAAGTATTATCTTCTCGGTCTTCGACTTCTCCGGTTTCATCCACTTCACCGAGTTCTAGAATACTTGATTCGTCAGTCAGTAGGTTGTTGTGATTATTTGTCATTTGATTAAGTAAATCTTTAATGGATACGATTTTCTTATCCAATTTTCCTAATTCCAATTGAATTGTAGCTTCCTTGTCCTTAAACTTTTTTTTCGTTATGTTAAACTCTCTTCATTTTACCCGATCCTCATCCAACAGGATGTCCAAAAATTTGAAAAAATGACCATGTTTGGACAGTTTCCCGCTGAGATGACTATTGTAACCTTCTATGTCGCTGGTCGTTTGCATTGAAGAACCAAAGACGGATATGACCGAGTGAGTTTCCTAATGTTTAAACGAATTTATATATAACCATTAGTATATTAAATATTTTCAGTACGATAAATTTAGTTTACCTTCTCTCTAAAATCGTCGTCTAAAATATAACACAAACTCCTTAGAAATTGTCTCGCGCCGTTTTTTTTTTTTGAAAGAAGTGTCATTTGCTTTTGAGCTCAAGTAATCAAACGCCAGTACCAAAAATTGACGGAAAAGTCTATTCGCTGTTTTGTTTTTGTGCATGGATTTTACAAACGTAGGAATTTTTGAGGCCCTTCTTCGGACAGCTTGGCAAAAATGAAACCAACAAGCTGTAAGCTTTGTCTTTGGAAACACTTTTTGCAAACTATTTCGAAGAGCTTTTTCGTAATCCGATACAAACGAATCAGGTTTGAATTGAAACAAATTTGCCTCTATGTATTGGAAAACATGGTGTTAAGAGGACTCCAATTTATGACTCATGAGCACATAAATAAACGGATAAACCTGGAATCGAAATATCTATCTTCATGTACACATAGTCCAAAAAAGCCGAAGGAAAAACCTAATTTTTCAATACACATAAGTATATATTCATTGGTCAATACATTATCTTTTAATTTAGTCCAAAAAGTCTCCGTACAGCAGCTTATTTTTTGTTGATTCTGAGATAAAATATTTATTATTAATTACTATTAAACAATTATTTTGAAAATCACAATCACAATTTTTTAAAATTTGGTAAAAAGGTAAAGGTGGGCACTAAGTTTTTTTTTCAATGTTACCACTTTGATTTTTACATTAATTTAATTAAATATCTCGAAGATCGAAAGCTTCTTAATGACCGACAATACGCCTTTGGTAGCAATAGGTCTACTGGTGATCTCATGGTTCATCTCACCGAACAGTTTAGTAAATCTTTACATCGTTTTGGAGAAAATAAGATTATTGTACTTAATATTTCAAAAGCATTTGATAGAGTTTGGCATCAGGCTCTCTTATCGAAAATGCGTGCTTTCGTTTTCTTGAATCCCTCCTTCATTGGATTAACAATTACGTTTCGAATCGTTCAATACTAGTTGTATTAAATGGATTCAAGTCTGAAAATGACAAAATAAATCCTGGTGTGCCTCAGGGCTCTGTTCTATCTCCAACACTCTTTCTCATTTTTATTAATGATCTCCTGTCTGCAACTCCTAGTCCAATACATTGTTTCGCTGACGATAGTACTCTTAGCTTTTCATATTCATTTTCAGACTCACATCCCTCTCTCGGATGTGGGACTGCCACGACAAAATATGACAAGCTCATTAAATTCCGACCCAAACAGCATTGTGCAATGGGGATTTAAAAACAGCGTGGAATTTGGGTTTTCGAAAACAATGCAAGATGTTTTTCTATCCCTCTGATCTGGCTGTTATCTACAAGACTTATATACGTCCAAAGCTTGAGTATAACTCCCATATCTGGGCTGGTGCTCCTGCAACTTACATAAACCTCTTGGACAGTATTGAACGTAGAGCATTTAGATTGATTGGTGATATTACCATCATAAGATCATTTACATCGCTTGAACATCGTCGAAATGTTTCTTGTCTCACCCTCTTTTACCGTTATTTTAACGGTTTATGCTCTAGAGAAATAGCCTGTTGCATTCCTCCCCTTAAACAGTTCAACCGTAATACTCGCGCTTCTAGGAATGCTCATCAATATACCCTTGAACCCAACTTCGGTCGTACTGTCAAGTACAGAGATTCGTTCTTTAACCGTACTATGCGAATGTGGAATGCTTTGCCACATTCTGTCTTTCTCAGCCATTGCAATATTCAGGAATTCAAAACCAACGTGCACCGATACCTCCTTTCAACCCCTCTCTCCCTTTCCTAGTGCTCACACTGTGTCTACATAATAAGGGTAGTAATATCCCCTTGAGTGTGCGCTTATTATAAAAAAAAAATTCCTAGTACTTTTTTTCAAAAAACACTAAAATTAATCTGTTGTACGGAGAATTTTTGGACTAAGTGTACATACGACTATAATACAAATTCAAAAAATGAATGTTATTTAATTTCTATTGAGGTTAAGAAAAATCCAAAACAATCTAAAATATTAAATGTATATAATGTTCATATGTATATTTTATGAGTTGTAATTGTAATTTTTGTAATGAAAGAAAATAACGGCCACAAGTTTGTTTCTTAAAAATGGAATGTCGAATTTATATGCAATTGGAAACAAAACTTTTCAAACAAAACGTTTTCACAGAATCAGTACAATAATATTGAAAGAAAATCGTCAGAAAATCAATTCCGGACCGTTTTTTTTTCGGCAAGCATCGGTGGTACCTGTGGCATGATGGTTAGTGCGTTGGACTGTCATGCGAGAGGTCTTGGGTTCGATCCCTACCTATGCCACCTAAAGTTTTTTCACGGGTACTGTCTCTTGCGAGGAATTGACAAATTTTCCAAGAGTAATTTTTGTCATGAAAATTGCTTTCTCAAAATTTGGCGTTCGGATTCGGCTTGAAACTGTAGGTCCCTTCCATCCCTGACAACAGTACTCGCACACAGGAATGGTTGAGAGTTGTAAGTCACTAGGCCCAAGTTCTCAAACGGACTGTTGCGCCACCCAATTAATTTTTTATTTATTTTATCGGTTTGGAAATATGGTAGTCTTAATTCTGTGCACTTGGTCACTTTTGTATACGAACTCTGTTGTTTAGCGCCACTTTAAGTAAGCTAAGTTTCGGGCTCAAAATTATTACAATACCACAATTTTGGTATCGAATATCTGAGTGTCAAAATTCAGTTCTCAACAGTCTAGTTTTAAAAATTCCGATTTTCGTAACTTTCAACATTTTAAAAAGTCCATTTTTGAGGCAAATTTACATTTCTATTGTATTAAATTTATTGGTTGTTTTGATCAAAATTTGAAGGCTTGGAAAATTTCTCAATAGCCTTGAAAGGATAAAATAGCGATAGACGTTCTATTAATATCCAATAGCAAATTATTATTATCGGTCCGATTTGCCGAATTGAAAATTTTGATATCTCGACGTTTCAAGGTATCAAAATCAAAGGTTTTTAAAGACATGTGTGATGTGTGTTTACCTTATTTTATATTAGAAATTATGAGCTGATACCAAATTGGTTTCAATTCAAAAAGAAAAATCTAAAAGACCACTTTTGTAAAACCCTGTATAATCTGTAAAATCTAAATAAAGGACACAAAAATTTAAAAAAATCCAAAAAAAACTATACACATATTTGTAAGCTTAAGTTTCTAGGTATAAAAAAACATGGCACTTTTTTGGGCTCAGGGTGTTCACCTATGAGACTTGTACCAAATGAAAGCTTATTTTTGAATTTCGCTTTCTTGATTTTGAGACATTTAGACTAGATGTTGAAGGTCGGAAATGGGAAAAATCTGAATATATTTTAGACAAAATCATGTAATTATCATGGACAAAGGTATATAAGAGAAGTAATCCCACATCTCATCAACAGAGCAAGCTATTAGATCCAGATGGGTCGTTGAAGTCGTGAACAGAGCCATATTTAGCCGCATCGATGGAATTAGCCAGAATTGAAGTAAATTTCTAACACTCACCAAAAACTTCGAAAGATTGTGGAATTATCAAATTAACCAGGCTCGATCCTACTGTGGTGATCATTTATTCAGTAAAAGTCTGTGAAGATTGGATGTAAATTTCGTCTTCTCCATACATCATAGGCTTATGGGCTGCAATTACGTTTTATTGCGACGACCGCCGGTGGCGGTAGCGGATCAAATTGAGGCATATAAGTAGAAAAGTGTATCTTACTTATATTTTGGTTATTTTTTCGATGTATTGGCTGTCGACCTTCAATTGAAAATGTTGTTTTTCAAACTTATAGGTTGCTCTTTTCGAAATTAAAATTAGGCATTTTGAAAAAAGTTTTTCACATGAAATAAAAGATATTTTTAACTTCCCATAGGAAGTTATTGTAATGGGTCCGATTTGTCGAATTGAAAATTTTGACATTTCTCGAAGTTTCAAGGTCCCTAGAGTCGAAATAAAAGATTTTTAGAAAGATGTCTGTGCGTGCGTGTTAACGTACGTTTGTACGTCCGTACGTCGTTCGCGACGTTTTTTTCGTCGTCCATAGCTCAAGAACCAGAAGAGATATCGACTTCAAATAAATGTTGTTATACAGATAATAATGCAGAAAGGGCTCTCAAGAAAATTGTGTGGGGTTTTTTTTACCATAGAAGTTTAAAAAAAGGTGAATATGTTGGTTAACCCTAAATATCTCACGAACCAATAATACTAGAGACTTGAATTAAATTTTAAATTATAGTTATTATTTGTATTGTACTATTCGTACTAGAATGTCAGCTTGTTAGACTTGACCATTCCTTTTTTAATTTCATTGAATGTTTTTGAACAACAACAACAACTTAAACTTAATATTGTAACGTAATACCAAACAAGTTTATTTTTGAAAAAAAAATCCAAAAACACTGACAAAAAAATATTTGTCCCCTCGAAAATTTTTCGAACAAAAAATGGAATTATCTTCAAAATAATTTTGTGCAACGAAAAATAACGTTTTTGACATCTGGTAAAATTTTGAGAAAAATCTAATTGGCAGTTTTTTTTACAAAAAAGAAAAACCTAAAAAAAAAAAAATAATAAGAGTTAGTAAAAATTGATTTTCGACTCAAATATCTTTTCAAAAATTTGAGACATTGGTTTTAAACTAATTTCATTTTTTTAAAAATATTGTTGTCAACATTTAATAACATTTTGAGAAAAATCGAATAGACAGTTTTTTTACAAAAAATTAAAAACCTAAAAAAAAATTTAACAAAAGTTGGTAAAAATTGATTTTTGATTTAAATATCTCTTCAAAACTTTGAGATATTGGTTAAACTAATTTTATCTTATGAGAAATATTGTTTTCAAGATTCAGTAAAAATTTTAGAAAAATCGAAGCGACAGTTTTTTTTACAAAATATAAAAACCCAAAAAAAATTACTAACATTTCGTAAAAATTGATTTTCGACTCAAATATCTTTTCAAAAATTTGAGATATTGACTCCAATCTAATCTTGTCTTATAAAAAAAATTGTTTTCAACATTCTTTTAAATTTTGAGGAAAATCGAATTGTCGGTTTTTCATAAAAAATTAAAACCTACAAAAAATAGTACGCAAATGCAACTAAAATTGGTAAAAATTGCTTTTCGACTAACATTCTCTTTAACAAAAATTGATTTTGAAATCAAGCTACATATGTATGTATATGCAACATAGTGTTGTTCAATTTTATTTTTTAGAAAAATTCAACTATGAACTTTTTTAACAAAACACAAAAACCTACAAAACTTTTAAGCAAGACAAATCGGCAGACGAATTAGGAAGTTATCAGTGTGGGTCGCATCCCAGCCTGATCTTTCATATGATACAAAAATCATTATCCTACATGCTATACTTTGCGAAGTATACGTAATTATTTGAAAAAATGTCGGATCTTTTCCATTTCCGACACTCAACTTCAAGTAAATATTCTTAAACTCCACACGGCCCACGGCGAATTTCAAAAATATTTGGCAGAAAGTTTGTGCTGAACGTTAGCTTACAGTCTTATGCTCCATAGAAAAATGGAATGAAATGCTTCAAAACAAATAATTGACGTACTACATACATACATACATATGTAAATAGATTAAACATAAACTTCGAAACTCATGTACAGCTTGGTAAAATTGTGCCAGAATTATTTTGAAAAATGTATTTCGGACTTCGCAATAATTTCTACAAATCTAAACAAATTGATATAATCTTTCAAGTTGAAGACACAAAAACTTCTGTCCCTCTTATCTTAATTTCTCATTTGTTTTAATTTGTATTATTTTATCCAACTTCAAGATCTCTGACTTTGACAATATAGAAAATTAATTTTCTACATACAAAATCATCAAAAGCTCTTAACATCATACTGACATTGTTTTTGATGAATATTTGAGACCCTAAGGAAATGACAAAACATCAACAGATCACATACATATTATTTCGAGTATATTTTCTTTTCTTACTTGAACAATTTTTATCTCATTTCATTTAATTGTCATTGTTGATATTCAATGCTTCGCTAGTTTCTGTATGAGTTCCTAGAAATTCCCTAAGGATAGAATTAACTGTATTCATCTTAAGTTGAGCTAAGAGAGTTTTTGTGTCTAAGTATGTGAACATAAAAAATCGATTTACTAATTGTTCTTGGGTTTTGCTTTTTTTCTATTTTATATCAACAACAACAACAAAAATAAAATGTCGAGGAGATAGAAAAAATAAAGAACGTCCTTGGAACATTCCCAACGGTTAACTGTTGCTCTAAGATACAACACATCTTAAATTCATTCAACTGAATGCCCTGTCAATACAGGAGCGGATTCATATGGGTCAGTAAAATAAGGCAACATGAGGCGTCAACCTTGGAATGAGATACAATTATAAAGCTTGAAAAAGTTCAAAACATTGTAAAAAAAGCCTCAGAAAACCTCCAGTCAACGTCATAATTTAGTGAAATCCATAGGTTACGAAAATCTCTATTTCGTGATTATCTCCGTTTTGATAGATCCAAGTTAACTCTAATTATCCGAATTTTGAATCATACAATTTGCGATGATTTTTATCAACGTTCTCTGAGCTAATCTTAATCATGCTTAGTATTTTGCTAAGAGATGGTATAGAGTTTTTTTTTGTTTTTTTTTTCCTGGATAGAGCTTCTTGTGAAGGTTTGTGAAGAGGATGAAAACCGTCTGTAAGAGCCTTACTAATCATGTTGACTGCTCTTTTTTGTCCAAGTCGGTGTATTGAATTGAAGCCTGCTTTTTTTCGAAGGGCTTCAATTGGTGTTGTCTTAAGTGCTTCTGTAGATGTCCGGTAGCATTCGTTAACGGCTACATCGAGGCTTTCTAAATTTTTTTTAGAAGTCCACGTGTAGAGTGTTTTTCCATGCTGACAAGCGACAAGCGCTTTTGTTATTTTGAGGGCCGTTTCCAAATGGGGTCCTTTTCGACGAGAACATATCATTCTTAGAGCATTGTTCCGGCAAATTAATTGGTTTGTAGTGTTTTTGATGTGAATATCCCATTTTAGATTGCCACTGAACGATATACCGAGGACTCTAGTTGTTTTTTTCAAATTGACGTTGTTGTTACGAATCACGAGCGGGGATGTTGAACATTTCTCTTTTCTGCAGAGGTGGAGGGCTTTTATTATGGAGGGAGGTACAATAGCACCCGTTTTTTGAATCCAAGCATATATTTCATCGTCTGCAGATTTAAGGATTGTGTTCACCTGCGATGGATCACCTGAAGCTACCATGAAAACATTATCAACATATACCCCGACGAAATCAAGGTTATGCTTTGGCTGTGCTAGTTTCGTTATAAGGACATCTATATATGCATTGTAAAGGTATACAGATAAAGGAGATCCTTGCGGTATACCGTTCTCAAGCTTCGATTTGTTTGATATAAAGCCGTTGATGTTAACACAGAAGGTTCTTCCAGATAAAAAGGAGAGAATCAGCTTTACAAGTTGAAGAGGGATTCCTCATTTATGTAACTGTTCTAACGGGTGATTTTTTAAGAGCTTGAGAACTTTTAAAAAAAAAAACGCATAAAATTTGCAAAATCTCATCGATTCTTTATTTGAAACGTTAGATTGGTCCATGACATTTACTTTTTGAAGATAATTTCATTTAAATGTTGACCGCGGCTGCGTCTTAGGTGGTCCATTCGGAAAGTCCAATTTTGGGTAACTTTTTCGAGCATTTCGGCCGGAATAGCCCGAATTTCTTCGGAAATGTTGTCCTCCAAAGCTGGAATAGTTGCTGGCTTATTTGTGTAGACTTTAGACTTGACGTAGCCCCACAAAAAATAGTCTAAAGGCGTCAAATCGCATGATCTTGGTGGCCAACTTACCGGTCCATTCCTTGAGATGAATTGTTCTCCGAAGTTTTCCCTCAAAATGGCCATAGAATCGCGAGCTGTGTGGCATGTAGCGCCATCTTGTTGAAACCACATGTCAACCAAGTTCAGTTCTTCCATTTTTGGCAACAAAAAGTTTGTTAGCATTGAACGATAGCGATCGCCATTCACCGTAACGTTGCGTCCAACAGCATCTTTGAAAAAATACGGTCCAATGATTCCACCAGCGTACAAACCACACCAAACAGTGCATTTTTCGGGATGCATGGGCAGTTCTTGAACAGCTTCTGGTTGCTCTTCACTCCAAATGCGGCAATTTTGCTTATTTACGTAGCCATTCAACCAGAAATGAGCCTCATCGCTGAACAAAATTTGTCGCGAAACACATTTTCGAACCGAACACTGATTTTGGTAATAAAATTCAATGATTTGCAAGCGTTGCTCGTTAGTAAGTCTATTCATGATGAAATGTCAAAGCATACTGAGCATCTTTCTCTTTGACACCATGTCTGAAATCCCGCGTGATCTGTCAAATACTAATGCATGAAAATCCTAACCTCAAAAAAATCACCCATTATTACAGGAACAGTTGTGACACGGTCAAAGGCTTTTTCAAGGGCCGATGACAAGACGACGCTGTGCTTGCTAGCTGAGAGATTATCGGATAGCTTGTTTTCCATGAGATAAATGAGTGAGGTGACTCCTCTGTGCGGTCTTAAGGCATGTTGTTCAATGCTAATTGATCTTTCCATCAACCATCCAATTCTACGTCCTAAAATTTTTTCGAAAACTTTGGAGAGAACAGGAACAAGAGATATGAGGCGATACCCTTCAATTTGGGGATGGTTACGATTATTTTTTGGGATCGGCTTGGGTATGGCTTTCTTCCAATCGTGAGGAAGATTTATAAAGTTGAATTTAAATATTGGGTCATTAATTTCGTAAGTTGAAAGCACTGGTATTTGACACCTGTCATTTTAAGTGTCATAATTTCAGGTAAATGATTGCATTGTAGGATTTTGAATCGCCTAACAATCGAACAACTCGTTAAAGTTAATAAAACTTACTACAAAAGTGGTGATTAAAAATTAGACCCTTTTCGCGTGTAACGCAATGAGTATAGTCGAAATAAACAATCGGTAAAATTGTGAGAAAGCGTTACCGATATCGCAAAGCTGGTGCACCATCGAAATGCCAGCTCAGTGGAAAATATTGCCGCTTTGTTACAGATGATACCAATAAATGGATTAACAGGCTTTCGGAGCATTTGGACGCTGGTGATGGAAGGTCATGACTTGGACTATAGTTGATTTAAAAAAGACGGAGACAAGTCAGAAAACACATCCAATGATGACTTTATGGAGTGACAAGTTTCCTGGCCATTTGGCTATCAAGAGCATGCGATTTCACACCTATAGACTTTTTTTCTGTAAGGCTACGCAAAATAACGTTTTCACGCTAATAAATCTCTGAACTCAAAAATTATCAAATATGTTAGTACAGTTACAGCCGAGGTTCTGCTTGAAATGTGGTAAGAATTACATCAAAAGAAACAGAAGAAGCAATTTTTCCAAGGTAGTCATTGTTATGATACTATTTTTCCTACCTAATTGTTAAGGTTACCAACTATAGAGGAATCATTCTACTTAACATATCGCTTACAAAATCTTCTCTGCCGTATTATGTGAACGTCTAAAATCCAACGTCAACAACTTGATAGGTCCTTATCAGTGTGGTTTTAGACCAGGAAAGTCCACAGTCGATCAAATATTCACATTACGGCATATCCTGGAAAAACCCCAAGAACATCAAATCGACACTCTTTTCACCGATATCAAGGCCGCATATGACATCATCTACAGGGACGAGCAGTATAGGGCCATGCCTAATCCCTGCCAAACACTTCCGTTTGTGCAGAAGAAAATAGAAAATTCACGTTGCTCCATAAAGTTAGGAAACAACTTAAATGAACCTTTCAATGTCAAAAAAGGCTTTAGACAAGGTTATGCGCTGTCATGCGATTTCTTTAACATCGTCCTTGAAAGTATAGTACAGACCTCCGACGCCAACACTAGAAACACTATCTTCCAAGCGCCTGTCCCATTACTAGCATATGCTGATGACATTGACATAATCGCAAGAACTCAGCGTGGTGTAAATGAGGCTTTTGTGAGTATTGATGCAGAAGTGGCAAAAATGGGTTTAGAGGTTAATGAGGGCAAAACAAAGTACATTCTGTCATCAAGAAAGCACCTACAACACTGACGTCTCGGTCAAAACATCACCATCAACAGAGGTAACTTTGATGTAAATAAGGGCTTTGTCTACCTAGGCTCCGCTATGAATACAGAAAACAACACCAGCGGTGAAATTAAACTAAGAACTACTCTTGCTAACTACTCCATCCCTGACAACAGTACTCGCACACAGGAATGGTTGAGAGTTGTAAGTCACTAGGTCCTAGTTCTCAAAAGGACTGTTGCTCCACCCATTTTTTTTTTTTTTTTTTATACTCTTGCTAACCGCTGCTTCTTTAGGCTAAGAAACAACTAAACTTAAGCCTTATTTAAGACCCTCATCATCCCCGTCCTGCTATATGGTGCAGAAGCATGGACTATGTCAAAAGCGAATGAAAGCCCCTTAGGTAGTTTCGAGAGACAAATTTTTCGTGTGATCTACGGTCCCGTATATGCATAGAAGGTGAGTGAGAGGATAAGATGGAACGACGAGTTGTATGGGTCTTACAGCAACTTAGACTTAGCCAGAAGGATAAAAGTTCAACGATTGAGTTGGTTGGGTCACGTATAGAGCGCATGAAAACCAATGCTCTGCCCCAGAAAGTTTTCGAGCCCACACCTAACAGGACAGCGCAGTAGAGGAACAGCGCGGATCAGGTGGTGCGCACAAATGGAAAGTGACCTCACCCAACTTGAAGTGCACAACTAGCGACATCTTGGTAGGGACCGAAATAGATGGAGAAGTTTGTTGGATGAGGCCCTAGAAAAATTGAATAACCCTGTAAAAAAATACAATAACAAATTTGGGGCTTAATTTCTCTAATTGTTCAGGCTAAAAAACCTCAGACGATCTACACACTATGATATGGCCAGAAAATTGTAAATAGTAAAGTATTTTAAATTTCAAAACTGTCTTTATCTTTAAAAACTGTCCGAAAATAATTTTTGTATAGCAAAGAAATCAGTAAACCTTTAAAATTCCATAGCCTAGGGTGTTTTGGTCATCTAAATCCCACCCTGTCTCCATCTATCCCAGAGGAAAAGTTCTGTATAAGATTCTAAGAGCATCATAGAAGTGAGTAAGTATTTTGCTTTATTCATGTTCGTTTCGAATTTGTGTGTTTTTTTAATCTTCATAATGAAATTTTTAAAATGTCAATGTCACAATGACATTTGTTTTAACTCTTTGAATATACTTTAGTAACCTTATACTATTTCACTTCTTTCCGACTATAGAACATCAGAGCACCACCTTCCTTAACCACTTAGTGTGTTTTAATTAGATGGAAAATTACAACTTAAATTTTTTGTTTAAATCTTAAATTAACTTAAGTGGGAAAAGTTAGTATGACTTGAACTATGACCTTCGTAGAAATAAAACTATTCACAAAAAAGTGAATGTAAAATGCAGTATAATGCTTAAGGTAATTTGAGCCAAATAAACATCAAGAAAGTCATTATAAGATAAAAAAGGATTTGAAAATTGAATGCCCTTCAAGTCATACAAATGCCATATGCCATATATGTAGATCGATGTTTTGGATATTTTAGCATTTCAATTTTTACAGATATACTATTTGAGATATTGAAAATTTTTTAAGGACATTTTGAGAATTAAAACTCGAATCCAAAAATAATCTTGATGGAACGAATGGACAATTTGGCAAATTAGATTTATGAGTCAATCGATTGAAAAGCTTACTTATCACTTTAATACATTTCCATACTCTATAAGCTTGAAGGTATGTATGTAGATCTCTAGATATCTATATATTTGATATTTTTACAAAAATCTCTGATCATCAATTAAAAGTAAAAGCATTGAGAATGGCAGGTGCTATTTTTATATAGATACTCGTATCTTCCCTTAAAAGGTATGCGGTGTCCATTAATCAATTGATGTTTTTTTCTTTTTATTTGATTTTAACAAAGGATGTGGTGAGAAATGGACAGGCTTTACAGAAAAAAGGAAGAAAAAATAACGAAATAGTTTTACTGATAGTCCATCAATTTAACTTGGTATAGAAAAAGTATTCATTGTTGTTTTTAGTATAATTGATGTGGAGGTAATTTTTCATGGGTTATTTCATCCCTTTTGTGAATATGTGAGCATGTTATGCGGAGATTTTAAGTCTTTTCTCAATCAATTGTAGTCCATTGTAGTAAATTAGATTTTCGCTTCGGAAAACTGTTCTGAAAAAATCAGTAATTTTGGGGATACCTTAATTTATACGTATAGCATTTAAAAGAATTAAAGGAGGGTTGTCAGAGATTTTAGAGTGGTACCGGAAGAGGGATGTCATTTGTCGAATAATTTCAGCGAGGTATTACAATGTGGGCATGAAGTTCACTGGTCGTCAAGGTTTTGATCCCAGCAGTCAAAATTCACTTTTTCGATGAGCTTTGATGAAAGATGCTGCGTCGGAAGAGGTGTAACACTTTGTTCGTTAAGTATTAAACCAAAATAATAAAAATATTACACAGCAAAATTTATTATTAAAATTCTATAGATTTCATATGCTGCATTTCTTCCACACATCTAGTGACAGATGGCACACTTAATATAAAGGGTGGTTAAATTTTAAGGGCCGATGTTGAATGTAAACCACACCTAAACGTCAAGTTTTTTTTGCATTTCAATGTTATCTTTCAATGCGTCAATTGAAGCGGGCTTGTCTGTATAGACATGGGCTTTAACATAGCCAAACAAAAAAAAAATGTAAAGGCGTTAAACCGCACGATCTAGGCGGGGCCAATTGACCGGTCTCAAACGTGAAATGAAATGTTCACCGAACTCGCCTCTCAATAAGTCTATTGTTGCGCGTACTGTGTAGCATGTGGCACCGTCTTGTTGAAACCACATGTCATGCAAGTTTTATTGCATTTTGGGCAAAAATAAGTTGGATATCATCTCACGGTGGTGCTCACCATTCACAGTTACGTTTAGTACTGTCGGGACGGTAAGTACGGTCCAATGATGCCACCAGTCCATAAACCGCACCAAACTGTGACTTTTTCTGGATGCATTGGTAGCTTTTGCAATACTTCTGGCTGATATTCACTCCAAAATCGACAATTCTGCTTATTTACGTACCCATTGAGACAAAAATGAGCTTCGTCGCTGAACACAATTTTTCGTTAAAAAAGTGGATCTTTACCAAAAATTTTACGTTGCAGTAGGTCGTTCGGCTTCAATTCTTGCACCAGCTGTATTTTGAAAGGCATCACACCTAAATCCTTCCGCAAAATTTTCCACGTTGTTGAGTAACAGAGGCCCAATTGCTGCGAACGGCGACGAGTCGATAATGGATGGTCATCATTAACACTAGTCGATACAGCTGCGATATTTTCTTCCGTTCGCACTCTACGTAAGCGTGTTGGTGGTTTAATGACCAACAATGTAAATTTGGTGCGAAATTTAGTCACAATAGCCCGAATAGCCGCTTCAGTGGGTCGATTAAACTGACCATAAAATAGAAGAAGCGTGCGATGAACTTTCTAACAGAGCAGAGCACGCATTTTGATAATAAAATTCAATAATTTGCAAGCGTTGTTCGTTTGTAAGACGATTCATGGTTAAATTATAGACCAAACTGAAGATGTTTGATAGTAAAACAAAACACGAAACGTGCGTCAGCTGTTTAAACCAGTGTTGCCAAAAAGATAATAGCTAAATCACCCTTTAGTACCCGTGGCGTGATGGTAAGTGTGTAAGACTGCCATGCCAGAGGTCTTGGGTTCAATCCCTGACATCTGAAGTTTTTTTTCACGGGTACTGCCTCTTGCGAGGAATTGACAAATTCTCCAAGAGTAATTCTTGTCATGAAAAGTGCTTTCTCAAATTAGCCGTTCGGATTGGGCCTAAAACAGAAGGTCCCTCCATTCCTGACAACATTACTCGCACACAGGAATGGATGAGAGTTGTAAGTCACTAGGCCCTAGTTCTCAATAGACTGTTGCTCCACCTAATTTATTTATTTTTTGAATACTATAACAACAACTTGATCGAGCTACCACAAGGCTGGAATTACATATGTTTCACGGGTGCCAACCGATTATCAGATTTCTTTAATATTTTTGGCACTTAATCTTGGGTTCGTTCAAAATACATAATTGAATAACTTTTCTACCGTCTCACTAGGATTCGAACCCTGACCAGTGACCACGTAGCTTATGGAGCCCATACACTATTGGTATAACGTCGCCGCAGCTGGCTGATTAAGGTCCTCTAAATCAACCTTTGTGTTAATCAATTGCAATGACGTACTAGAATTTTAAATTTGGATTCTTTCAGTATTGTTCTCTTTTAAATTCGATATAAGGCTAAATTTGTTTATTGACAAAGCCAAGAAGAACCAAGAGGAAGGTTATTATCGAAAGATAAAAATGTTAAACACAACATTTTTATCTTTCGTTTAAAACGTTTAAAATTTTGTGTAAGACTTTCAGGTTTAAATAAAATTTTATGAGTGGTAAAATTTGTTCAAAGAGGATCAAGAAAGCGTTTAAGGCGAGGCAAGGCTTAGAAAAACTGGTTTTCCAATAACGTCGATTAACAGTTCAAAACTTTACTTTTAGAAGAATTAGTGAATATTTGGTCTTTAGAAAAAAATTTAACTTAAAACTTTTCACAACTGTATTTGTCTGATTTAAAGACAAGTTGTAGTTATCATTTGCTTTTATGATTAAAAGCAATCATTGCTTTTTTTTGACAGTTTGGCTACAGATATTATTGAAATTTCACAAATTTCCTAATTGGAATCATTAGTATTAAGGATTTGAGGTTAGAGTTGAAATGTTTATATAAACAAAAATTGAACGCTTTTAATCGAACGATGTGGTTCTGAATCATAAACTCGAAAATCTGCTGTTCATTGAAAACAATCATTATAATTGAAGTGAAGCTATTTATTAGTTTGATTTTGACACCAAACATAAGAAATTATATTCTACTAAATCGCTTTTAAGTTTTGAAACAAGATTTTCAATCATGAAACCAATGAAATCTAAAGCTGAAGAAGTCTTTGCAAACGGTATCGCCAATTTTACCAAAATATTGTTAGTTCAGTAATTTTTCGTTACTTTTCACGACAGGGTTGATTTAAAAGGTTTTTGGGATTAATCGAAGATTATTATGGTTAATAATGGTTGATTTTTTGAAAAAAGCTGTTGGTCTGTCAAAAAAGGTTATTGATATCAAAACCTCTTAATTTAGATATATGCATGTTATCTAAATCATCATCTTAACCATTAACTGTGTTGTAATTTTATTTTATTTGACTTTACATCCAGACAGAATTAAGTACCAAAAACAGATTCCATCAACGAGAAACAAAAACTTTTTTAAAAGAAAAGATTAATTTATTTTATCTTAAAATGTTCATTTAGGTAATATACAAAGAATGTAAGAGCTAAAGAGGCTATCAAGAATAAAACTTTTACTACGCTAATTAGTTCTACCTGCTCTACTTTTATACTTCTATATCTTAAAAGGGATTTAAGTTTCTTAGGAGTTCTTCGTTGCTTGCGTGCTTCGTGCTTCTTAAATGATGCATTTGGAACTTTCATTAAGCTTCTTGAATTACTAACATTCTTGACAAAAAAAAAAAAACGATAAGGAATAAAACCTTAAATAGAAATTAATTAAAGGGAGTTTCTGCTTCTGCTTCTTCTTCATCATCGTCATCAGACTTCAGACATCAAGATGTTTGATGATCAAGAGAATAAAGGTAGATTGACAGGTATTATGTTAAGGGAGTTTGTTTAATTAGCAGAAAAGTAAGACTTTATTTTAGCAAGTTTATTTTTCATATGAAATTGTGGTATAATTAAGTTTGTCTATGTCAGTTTTAAAAAGACGGGTTTTGTTTTTGTTTTGGAAAATGTTGATTAGCTCTGTTCTTGAGATGTGTTCCTTAATTGTAAGATAAAACTGCATTGATTCAATATCTACGGAAGATTAATTTCACACTAATACCATGCCATTGATTTACTCAATTACGTTAATTAGCTATACTTTACTAATATCATAAAGCTGAAGAGTTTTGTTTGTTTGTTTGAACGTGTTAATCTCTGGAACTACAGGTCCAATTTAAAAAAAAAATTCGTTTAGTGTTAGATAGACCATTGAATGAGGAAGGCTATAAGCCATTTAACATCACGGTAAGAGTAAAACGATGTTGTCACTTTTTCACTTTTTTTTTTAAAGTTTTGTGTCACAGAATTGTTGCCTTTTAAGCGCCAATTATAGCTATCATTGTTTTTCATCATTGAAAACAAATATTGGATTTTTTTTTGGCAGGTCGTTTATAGCTTTCATTAAGAATTTTTGTCATTGAAAAAAAATGTACTGATTGAAAGCCACCGACAAATTTTTACTGATAGAAATCTGTCATTGGAATTGTGTGAAATTGGAACACAAATCAGTGGAACGATTCGATTCACTTTTGAACATAAAACTATCAGCTGTTCAGAAGAATGAATTTCCGTCGGGAAAATAGAAAAATACATTTTAAGAGAAAAGTAAATGCGTAATTACACTTTTTTTTCAGAAAAAAATTCCTTGTGTGATTTCCGATCGATCAGTTGTAGCCTTTCAGTACCTAGTTAATATAAAAATAAAAAATTTGTATATATACACATATTGTACATATTGTTTCCCCTACGTATAGACTGTCGGTGTGAGGTGCCTATTTACTACGTTGTAAGTTATCCATATGTATATTATATCACTTAACGCTTAACGAAAGAAAAAAACGAAAGATTATTATGTATAAAACAAGCTAACGAACGAGTTCAGTTGCAGAAAGACCGTCGTAGTGTAAAGCACGCCATAATAAAGATTTGTATTAATTTGATATTAAAAGTGTTTTCTTTACTTTAATTTGAGAAGTTTTACTATAGACTGCTTACAATTTTCAGAAGTGGGATAAAGAGCCCCTCCCCCTCGCGAAAAAAATTCGATCGAAAAGAACAAACAATAAAAAACAAAAAAAAAAAAAAGAGTGTTCCTAACGAGTGATACCTACCCTTTTAGTGTCGGGTGAAAAAATTGCATCGTACAAGCAACACGAACGCATATACAAACGCGCACCCATTCAAAACGAATCGTCAACCGAAAAAAAAAACCATGGACGCCGATAATGTAAGTCGGTTTACATTATATACTGCTGCGCAGTTGAAGACATGGCTGCAGCGTCTGGGGAGGAAAACGTCGGGTAGCAAAAGCGAATTAATTTTGCGGCTGCTCTCCATACCCGAGAATGAACGTGGCGAATTCCAACCAGGCAGCAACAAAACCAACCACGACGCTGAGACGCAACCAAAGGAGAGACAAGCAACAACATCAACGGCAGATGCAGAAGGCAACGAATCGTTTTTCGTTCTTGACGAAGGAAACGCAGACGAGGACAGCGTAGATGAAACGTATACACCAGATGGACAACCTAACGATGAACAACCTAATGAAAAGAGGGAAAAGGACAGATCAACAAAAGAGAGAACAGAAAATGAACAGACAAATGAAAGTGAGAACCATGATGAGGGGAACGAGAATGATGAGAGAAACCCACCACAATCACAAACAAACGAAACCCAAAGAGAGAAAACACAAACGAGAGATGGGGATGGAGAAAAGGAATTGTTACTAATGAAATGGGAAAACAAGTTACTTAAACGAGAGGTCGAGCTGAAAATGAAAGAGAATATGCTCTTGAAAAAATGCAATGATGAGTTAAGAAGAGAGAATACGAAATTGGGTCAAACAAACAAGAATGACTACCTCAACAATGGAGTGAAGGAACTTTTGGCTGAATTTGAAGGAGACTGTTTCTCTCATTGGGAAACACAAGTACGAAATTTAATTGATGTATATAACTTAAACGACAAGAATGCAAACATTTTAATTTCTTGCCGTCTAAAGGGGAATGCATTGAGGTGGTTCCATTCAAGATCAGATCTCATCCAAATGTCATCGGATCAGGTATTGCTGGAGATGAAAAAAATGTTTGCCATTAAGGAAAGCCGTACAACCCAAAAAAGAGTGTATGAAGAAAGGAAGTGGCAACCAGCCGAGACGTTCTATAATTATCTACATGAAAAGGTAATTTTAGCCAACAAATTGGACCTAGAAGAAGAAGAAATTCTGGAAGATTTAATTGAAGGGATACCTAATGCCCAACTAAAATCCCAAGCACGAATGAAACGTTTCAATGAAATTGGACAACTGGCAGAAGCGTTCAGTAAAATCGAATTGCCTAAACCAAAGTCGACAACTAATGCTATCGCCATTCCATCAACATCAACATTCCGACGACGAGGAGCCATTACAGAAGGACCAGAACCGAAGACCGTCATCAGGTGCTATAATTGCAATAGTCAAGGACATCTAGCATCAGAGTGCCGTAAAGCTAAGCGACCGGTAGGAGCCTGTCACATTTGTGCCAAGATGGGCCACTATGCAGCCACATGCCCTGAAAGGAAAACCGTTGCGGTTCATCACTTCAATCAACATGAGCAGGAGAGCGACGATGATTACGTAAGACAAATTATCTTTAATTTTAAATTAAATAATTTATATTATGAAATATTAGTAGGCACCCTGATCGACACCGGCAGTCCCATTAGTATGATAAAAGAGCAGTTTATTCAAACAAATTATATTATTAAGCAAAACTGTAATTGTATGGTAATGGGAATTAATAAAAGTATTTTAAAAACCATTGGTTTAGTTGAAAGTATTATTATTTATCAAGGAGAGGAAATAAAATTGAAACTTTTTGTCGTAGGAAATGAAACTATGAAGATTTCAGCTATATTAGGAAGAGATTTTATGAGAGCTGCTAATCTTAAATTAAGTAAAAATAATGAAATTAAAAATCAAATAATAAAAGAAACAACAAATGAGTATCAAAATGATTGTAATGAGCTAATGAACATAGACGTAGGAGAAGAAAATAAAAATGAAATGAATGTATATTATAATAAAAACTTATCTAATGAAACGAAAAATGAATTTAATGAAATGTTCCAAAGATTTATGTGCTGCAAACGTCCCGAATTGCCTGAGACAAATTATGAAATGAAGCTTAGGTTAACAGATGAAAAGCCTTTCCATTGCCCCCCTAGACGGTTATCGTATGTAGAAAAAAGGAAAGTACAGGATATAATAGATGATTTAGTACAATCAGGTGTGATTAGATCAAGTAAGGCAGAATACGCATCTCCGATAGTGTTAGTAAACAAAAAAACTGGTGACATACGGTTATGTGTGGATTATCGGACGTTAAATAAAATAACTCTCAAAGATAATTACCCACTACCGTTAATCGATGATTTATTAGATCGTTTAACCAATAAACAAGTCTTTTCGCTTTTAGATTTGAAAAGCGCCTTTTATCATATAAAAATGAATGAGGAATCAATTAAATACACTTCATTTGTGACTCCGTTAGGACAATTCGAGTTCCTAAAAATGCCATTTGGGCTTAGAAATGCTCCGTCAACATTTCAGCGGTTTATAAATGAAGTTTTTGAAGATCTTATCAGAGTAGGGAAAATTGCAATTTATTTGGATGATATAATGATAGCTACAGAGACAACTGAGGAACATTTAAGCATATTGCAGGAGGTTTTTGATAAATTGGTACGAAATAAGTTGGAGTTACGGTTAGATAAATGCAGATTTTTGGAGTCAGAGATCCAATATTTAGGCTATAAAATATCAAAAGATGAGATACGACCTGATAGTAAAGGAATTGAGTCTATAAAGAATTTTCCTTTACCGAAAAATACAAAAGAAGTACATAGTTTCTTGGGATTATGCTCATATTTCAGAAGGTTCATTGCAGGATTCTCATTGTTAGCTGAACCATTGTATAAACTAATTAGAAAAGATGCTGAATTTAAATTTGAAGAAAATGAAATTAGAGCATTTGAGGTTTTACAGAAGAAATTAGTTGAATCGCCAATTTTAGCTATTTATGATCCACGTGACGAGACGGAGCTTCACTGTGATGCTAGTTCATTAGGATTCGGAGCAATATTACTCCAAAAGAAGAAGGATGGAAAGTTTCATCCTGTTTTCTATTTCTCAAAAAGAACGACTGATTGTGAGTCCAGGTATCACAGTTTTGAGCTAGAAACTCTGGCAATAATTAGTGCTCTCAAGCGATTCAGAATTTATCTGCACGGACTAAAATTTAAAATTGTCACGGATTGTAATTCCTTAACGCTTACATTAAACAAAAGAGAGATAAATCCTAGAATTGCTCGATGGGCTTTGGAGTTACAGAATTATGATTATGTACTAGAACATAGGAATGGGAATAGAATGCAACATGTAGATGCTCTCAGTCGCATAAATAGTATATTAGTACTTGAGGAAAACACTTTTGAGCAAACGTTGTCTATTTGTCAAAATAAAGACGAGGATATACTAAAAATTAAAGAACGATTGCAGAATGTTGAAGACAAAAGATTTGAATTGCGAAATGGGTTAGTGTATAGGAAGGTTGGTCAGGTTATTTTGTTTTACGTCCCTAAAAGTATGGAAAGAAGCATTATGCATAAATATCATGATGAAATGAGTCACATAGGGTGCGATAAGGTATTGGATATAATAATGAAATCATACTGGTTCCCAAATATGAAGACAAAGGTCCAGGACTATATACGCAATTGTCTGAAGTGTATAGTGTTTTCGACAAAGGCTGGTAAACATGAGGGGCTTTTACATAGTATACCCAAAGGTAGAGTACCTTTTGATACGATACATATTGATCATTTCGGACCAGTTATTCTTAAGAAGTCGAAGAAAAAGTATGTATTCCTAATAATAGATGCATTTTCAAAATTTACGAAGCTATATGCTACGCGTTCTACTGGTACAAGTGAGGTACTCACATGCATGAAAGCTTATTTTGCCGCCTATAGTAGGCCAAAAGTAGTCGTTTCAGATCGAGGAAGTGCTTTTACTTCAATGGATTTTGGAAAATTCCTCGAGGATAATAATGTAAAGCATATTAAAATTGCCACAGCCTCACCTCAAGCAAATGGACAAGTAGAAAGAGTGAACAGAAGTTTAGCTCCCATGCTCGCTAAGACTACCAGTGGGGGTTTAGAGTTTACGTTAGATGGAATTTTACCAACGATCGAATTTGCTATGAATAACACGTTGCATAAGAGCACTGGGGCATATGCAAGTGAATTGCTATTTGGAGTAAGACAAAGGGGTGAAGTGATAGATCAAATGAGAGAAAAATTAGAGGAAATAAATGAAAGTGAAAATGAGAGAGACTTAGTAGAGTTACGACGGAAAGCGTCAGATAGAATTATACAGAAGCAAAATTATAATAAACAGATTAAGGACAAGAATAGGATTTGTAAAGAATATAAAGTGGGGGACTATGTTATGATAAAAAACTTTGTCAGTCAACCGGGAGTATGTAAGAAAATAATACCTAAATTCAGAGGACCTTACGAAGTTAGCAAGGTGTTACCAAATGATAGGTATGTTATAAAGGACGTAGAAGGATTTCAATTGAGTCAAATACCGTATACAGGGATATGGGAGGTGGCGAATTTAAAACCATATATACAGTTTGATAGTTGAAACGGGTCAATCAGGGACGATTGCATGTCAGGATGGCCGAATTGTAGCCTTTCAGTACCTAGTTAATATAAAAATAAAAAATTTGTATATATACACATATTGTACATATTGTTTCCCCTACGTATAGACTGTCGGTGTGAGGTGCCTATTTACTACGTTGTAAGTTATCCATATGTATATTATATCACTTAACGCTTAACGAAAGAAAAAAACGAAAGATTATTATGTATAAAACAAGCTAACGAACGAGTTCAGTTGCAGAAAGACCGTCGTAGTGTAAAGCACGCCATAATAAAGATTTGTATTAATTTGATATTAAAAGTGTTTTCTTTACTTTAATTTGAGAAGTTTTACTATAGACTGCTTACACAGTATATAATTTTCATTTGTAATCAAAGGCAAACACCGCCAAATATCGATTCAAAAATTTTTCCGGATCGTTTTCAATGATGACTATAACTGGCGCCTTAATAGTTCCAAAAAAAGTCCGTGACAGTATATGTATATCTTTAAAACTTGTCTCTCTAAAGTCTTTTTATGCTATAAAGCATGTGAGTAACGGCGCGGGGTGCAGCTAGTAGTTAGTAAAATTGCAAAAAATTAAAAAATCCTTACATTGTATTTTCGAAAAAGACTTTATTACTCAGAATCTCGTAACTTTGTTTTCGATTGAGGTTTCTATAGGATTGATATTTCTTAACTTATTCCTACCTAAAAACAAAAGAATTCCGTTCGTTCTATTTCGTCCATTGTAAGGCTAGTTGAGTTTATTATATTTGTGTTTGTGTATAGCGCACAAGAATAGAAATGAAAAGAAATTCTGTTTTAAAAAAATAAGATGTGACTTTGGAATTTTATTAGATTAAAATTTTCAACTTCTTAGGCGCCACTTTTAATTTGTAAAACAAATTGTTTTGATAAACGTCTTCTAACTGTCAATCTTTTATCGATTACACTTTCAACATAAATTCTTACAAGGAAAAATTGTGCTAAAATTCAAGATGACTGCCTTCACTATAACTCTGAATAATAAAAAAATAGACAAACCTTGTAAAAACACTTATAGTTATAATAAAACTAAGTCAATATTTTAAACTTTTTTTTAGGTAATTTTTAATCTTTTAAGATCAAAAATTGTTGCATTTTTTCACTTTAGGCAACTGAAAGCAATAAAAATGAAATGCACCACGACTAGGCCGCACCTTTGTCCCAGAAATCTGTTCAAAAATAGTATAACTATACTTTGAAATTATAAAATGTAACTGCAAAATAATTCTTGTTCAATTTCGAAGAAGTAATTCTATATACAAAAATTAAAAAAAAAACTACATTATGTAAATGTTTTATTTTTGTTTGTATTTTTTTTTTATATAATTAAATAAATAGTATGGATTTTTACAGCAATAAACACCTTGTCTTTTTTTTTAGACATAATGTCGATCACTTCATCTGGATCCACATCAATACCTGAGTGAACAGACAGCATTGCAAGTGCGCTTAGTCTTGGATGGCCTATAACGCTTCGGGATACTGTTTTGATCCTTTTCATCGTTGAAAAGGTTCTTTCAACGCTAGCTGTTGTAACTGGTAGTGTGGCTAAAATTGTAAGCAAGTAGCTTATGCTCCTGAAGTAGGTCTTGTCACATATATCTAGCAGTTTCAGAACATCGGAAGAGGGATCCATCGATGAAATTTTTTCGCACCAGAGTATGTACTCCGCTTTAACAGCTGACAAGAATATTGCGTTATCGACCTGGAAGCAGAGCTTGAAACGATAGTAAAACGTCCTCGTTGACCATAAATCTGTCAGTAAGATTTTGTATAAGAGAATCTAGACAGGGAATAAGTATAGAAACTCTAAAATAGTCTTCTGGGCATGATGTTTCTGGATTAGAGCGCGTTGTTTGTTTCAAAGAAAGCCTTGGAATTGTTATGCTGACTTTGTGATGCGGATTGAAAAGCGTCTCTGAAAAAGTCTCTGGCAGTTTTTCTAATGTTCTTAAGAGAACTTAAGACTTGTTTCGTGTGATTTATTGCAGACACGAAATTTAAAGATTCATTTTGAAGGAAAATTTATAAGGGTAGCGTTAAACTATAAAAAGTTTTTCGCATACCATGAGGCTTACCAGAAAATCACTTCTTTGAATTGCTGCTAACAGAGTTGATGCTTTTGAAGACATTGCCCACGTCTTGGTGGATATTTCTTCAAGACTAATAGCAATACATTTGAAGAGCTCTACAAATGAAAGAATGCTGTCATGCCTTTCAATAAACCTTGTTTCACAAAAGCACAAAAGTCGTTTTTTTCTGCTTTCTGGTGCGTATTTTTGGATCTTATTTGCATTTGAATGGTTTCGGAAGAAATTAGCTATTTCGCTCACTACACCAAGACAATTGCGAATCGAGGGTGTTGACATGGCATTAGACAGAGCCAGGTTCAAGCGATGACTTGCACAGTGAACATATCTGGCATTTGGATACTGTTGCCTTATCCTACTCTGTACTCCACTTAAGTGGCCTGACATATTTGCCGCTCCGTCATAACCTTGGCCAACGCACTTGTTCATATCTAGATGTAGTTCCTCACATCGCTGCAATATGGTTTTAGTCAGGTTTTCAGAAGTTTGGGCATCAACAGGAATAAAATCTACAAAATCTTCCCGAAGCATACTTTCGTGTACAGCAGTCAACATATCGGATACATATTGAAAGTTGCTCAGTGCCAGAAACATCCATTGTTTCATCAGCCAGAATGCTAAAACAACTCGATCTTATAACCCGGTTAGATATTTTTCTGGTGACAATATCAGAGCATATATCCAAGATTTCGTTTTGGATATCTGGGCTTATATAGGTTGCATTTTTTGAACTGGTTACGATGTGGTGTTTTAAATTCGTATCCCCAGACTCAATTCTAAAACGCAGAAGTGCTCTTAATTTTCCATAATTTTTTGTAGGCCGAGTTAAGGATAGAGCCCCACTATCGTTATCACCTCTTAACGGAAGCTCCTGATCTGCACAAAAGAGAATAGGCTTGAGCCCCTCCAGCCCCCCCCTGGCTACGTGCTTGATCCTAAGACGTTCTCATATTTCTTTGACAGGGTCCAGGCCTCAGTGCCATAAATGAGAACTGGGACGATGAGTGTCTTATATATGGTGACTCGAAATGCTTGAGAGAGGGCTTTACTACTCAATTCTACTACTACTCCTTCTTAGTCCAAAAATGCAGTGAATTGCAAGAGCTATTCTTCGTTTGATTTCAGTGCTGGTGTCGTTGTCTGAATTCATAGCGGTGCCTTGATAGACAAAGTCTTCAACTACCTCAAAAGTTATAGCTGTCCATGGTGACGTTTTGTCCAAAATTACAAAATACAAAATTGATTTCTCGTGTAATTGGTTCATGGTGCCAAACATAAAGTGACAATTATAAAAATGATGACAATGTTATTAAATCTTATGCTTAATTTCTTCGAGAAATATAATGGATTAAAGACCAAAGACTTTAAATATTTAACAGCATTTTTGTAATACAAAAAAAAAAAAACTTATTAAGAAGACCGAACGTTGTTTCCATTAATCCTCATCAAAATCCTTTCATTAGACCAAAAAAAAAACACCCAAAGCCTGTTTCACAAATCTATTTTCAATGATCATACAAAACAAATCAACATTACGTGTATAGTTAGAGTTACGCAAGAACAAAATACGACTTGTCTAAGCTTCAGTGCATTCTTTCACAAAACAATATCCTGGTTATCTGATGTCGTTAGCGGTTTGAAATACAATTGTCCTCCAGGATTTGTGCACAATCCTTCTCGAAACGAAAAACAAAAACACCAACAACACGAATGAGCTAAAAAAAAATTAGAAACAAATAATAGACAATTCCCCGCAGGACTAAGCCACAAAAGCAACAGCAAAACACCATAAGTCCATAACCATTCCTGAATCCTGAGAGACTGAGCAAGAGTAGAAAAATTGTATTATTTTCTTCACAATCCGTTTCATTATGATTCCTAGGGCATTTCGTTTCTCCGTTATAGCAATAATACCGTTCTCAAAAGGATATTTTCCACAATTCCATTTACTGTTACACCGCATCACCATCATCATCATCATCTTTTTATCCTTGAAGCAGGACTGGGACTGTTACTGGTTCTAGTTCAGTTTGTTCGGTATCCGTATCGGTTATGTTTGAAGGAGAAGTATTGCCTACTGCTTCGAAAATTGCTCTGTCCGCCGCCGTGCCGCCACCGACCGACCGCAAGATGTTTTTTACCTTAAATTCTTGGAAAATATTTCATTGAGCAAATTTTGAAATTCCATGGATTAAAGTAGAGTAACTCATGTTATGTTGGTTTTCAACATTTCATCCAGTTTGAATTTTTACCATTCTTATACGAGTATGTTTTTTTTTTTTAAGTTTTGCTGATGTTGAATTGATTCCGAAATCCAAAGGTATTTTGAGTGTGAACCTGAAGAAGTGTATTTGAGATCGTGTATCTTTTTTGCATACAGATTTTGTGGGAAAAGCTGCAAACTCCCACATACATCCGTCCTCTGCTATTTCTGCAGGTTGTTTGTTGTTGTTTTATTTTTCTGGGGAGGGGGGCATTGAGATGAGGAAACGAAGGCATATAAAACGTGCTATTGTTGTTGAAAGTTGAAATGTGCCAAGAATGCAGGATTATAGAGTTGCCTTTGGTTTAAAGGAGTCTTTTACAGTTTTCACATTTACATCCAGGAACTCAACTATACTTCTACCTCAACGAACGTCTACATAAAACCACAAACAAACTATATAGCTTTATACGGAATATACGGACTTAATATAAACTTTTGTAAACCACCTGCAGTTTTTGGGTCGATAATTTGAAAATTGTCTATATGCCATGGCTAAATTAAAGGGATTCTCCAATGAAACATTTAAGGACACGTTATGAGATAGTTTTAGGGATTTCTTTTGGTAATACCTTTCATACACATCCATATATACCGACCTATACTTACTGGGTTTAAGGAAGAAATGGTTTTGGAACAGAATAATCTTTTGATATGCAGTATTTTACTTTCAAAAATCTATGATTTTGTATATGCAGCAAGAGATGGAATTAAAATATAGCCATAGGAAAAATGTCACGTCGAGATTGGTTTATCAGTGCATTTATATGAGTTAAATTCAAATAACGAAAATTTAATATTTAAAATATCTAAGGTAACAGTATTCGTAGGAATTTAAATTTTGTAGAAGAAAATATTTTAATGGACGAATTTGTGGAAATTAAATGCTCCATGGGATATAGCTTCAAGAATAACTAGAGACAAAAATAAAAGGAATAATCTCTCAGTGTGATGTTAAATTAAATTAGAAAATTGTATCCTCTTTAAACCCTGGAGAAACAAATTTTATACATTATGACCTTTAAAAAACAAAAGTTGGATGAAAATAGTAAAAAATAGTTTTTGGATACATTTCTTCGGATAAGTATTTTGTATTTCAATAATCGTAAAAACTTTTACCTAAATAGAACGTATCAAAATATTGAAATGAAAAATGGGGGATTTATTCGATTACCGAATATTTTCGGAAGTAAGACTACTGGCGCGGGTAGATTTTGGAGCCTTGTGGCGGCCATTTCGTTTTGGTGACATCAGTCAAATCATTTGTTTATTATTCAGTTGTTTATACCAAATCATTATTTTTTTTTTTTTTTTTATAATTAGCGAACACTAAAAGGGTTTTTTTTTATACCTTTAATATGCCAAAGACACAGTGTGAGCATTAGGAAAAGAGGGAAGGGTTGGAAAGGAGGTGTCGGTGTACATTGATTTTGAACTCCTGAACATTGCAATGATAGGGAAAGATAGAGCGTGGCAAGGCGTTCCACATTCGCGTAGTACGGCTAAAAAATGAATCTCTGTACTTCATAGTGCGGCCGAAGTTGGGCTCAAGGGTAAACTGATGGGCATTCCTAGAAGCGCGGGTATTACGGTTAAATTGTTTAAGGGGAGGAATGCAACTGGCTATTATGGCAAGTTACACTATTGAACAGCAAGTTCAAATGATAAAACTTTATTATCAAAATGAGTGTTCGTTAACACAAACGTTGCGCGCATTGCGCCCATTTTACGGTAGATGTCGGGGCCCTTCATAGTCGACAAATTTTAGACGACCGGTTCAGTAAATAATCAGCCAATACCCGTTCTTTCGAGGAACGCATTTATGACAATGCTAGTATGGCCTGGAGTCCCATACTAAAAAAGTATTGGCGATATTCCTACATTGTATTGCTACAACTCCTATAAGTATGGGATTATGTACTATACTGTATGGTACCACAATCTTTGCCTGTAACACAAGGGCTCATAGTACGTTTGAAGAGACAGCATTGCCTTCAGCCCCATACTGTATCGGAGATGTCGTAATGCTACTAGTTTTTCCCGCGATAATTTATGGCGTGATAATTGATATACTTATTGGATTGCTGTCAATAGTGTAAGTATAAGGGACATAACAATAATGTATTGCCTTTTCTGCTAGGAGCATTGTACATGCCGCCAGTCAGTATGGGACTGACTCCCATACTGGCATGGCATTGGCGTATCGGCTATAACTATTGTCGACGTTACTATTCTCAGTATGGCCAAATTAACTATGCTTACAACTTTTTATCCAATGGAAATCTTCTAAGCCATACAGTATTGCGTTCACACATATACTGACATTGTAATATTCGCAATGTATTTCTTTCCGTGTGCGGTCCGTGAAAGTGTACAACAGAACTCGAGGCAGTCTATTCCTCATCGTGCACAAGAAATCGGCCTTTCGCAGACTTCAACTTGGCGAATTTTGCTTCGGGACTTGGGTCTACACCCGCACTAGATCCAACTGACCCAGGAGCTCAAAGCTCATAACCATTTACAACGCCGTCTGTTCGCTGACTGGGCTTCGAATCGCTTAGAAGAGGACCCCAATTTCTTTCGAAAAATCATCTTTAGTGACGAGGCGCATTTTTGGATGAGTGGCTTTGTTAAGAAGCAAAATTGCCGTATATGGTACGACATCAACCCACACAAGGTTCACCAAGTGATAACGTATTCTCAAAAAGTTACCGTTTGGTGTAGATTTTGGGGCTGCGCGCGGCGTAGTTGTTCCGTACTTTTTTGAAAACGACTTTAGTGAGGCGGTCACCGTCAACAGCGAGCGCTACATAACGATGATAACTAATTTCTTATGGCCCAAATTGAACCATATGGACCTAGACAACATTTGTTTCCAGCAGGATGGCGCTACGTGCCACACAGCAAACGCCACGATTGACATTTTGCATGAACAATTTGAGGGTAAGGTTATCTCTCGCGGGGGTGATGTGAATTGGGCAAAAAGGTCAGACTTTTTCCTGTGGGGTTTCTTGAAGTCGCAGATCTATGCAAATAAACCACAATCGACCGATGCCCTAAAGTTGAACATAACACAGGCCATCGCTCAAATTCAGCCAGATCTATGCGGAAGAGTCATTTAAAATTGGACCACTTGGATCCGTGCCACCGTAAGAAGCCACACTTAATGGCATACATGCGCCTTTCAAATAAAAAATAATTTTGTAAATACCTCACACACAGCTTGTTTTATTCCATTTCAACATCTAATCGGCCTTTTTGAAAAAGCCTTTGTATGAAAATTGTAAATTTGCCGAAGTTCAACCGAAAAATATAAGTATTCCCTCAAAAGTTCTTGAACGTTCCAGAAGGTGCCCAGGTCTTATAAAAAAAGTCAGGAAATCTCTTGTTTTAAATAAAATTTGATGATCATAAATGTCTAGTTTTTTCTAAAAAAATTATTAAATTTGTTTGTTTTCGAAGTCCGACGTTTTAAAAATAGGTGAACATTTTTAACGATATTCAAATGTTAAATGTTTACCAAAAATATTTGTTAAAAAAATTGAAGAATATTAAACAAATTTAATTAAGAAATGGCTCTAATGATTTAAATAAAAGAGTGTGGGATGCGACCCACACTGATAACTTCTTATTGTGCTTTTATGTCAATTTAAAAGTTTCGGTTCAATATCAATTTTTTTTATCAGGATACTTGAGTCGAAACCCACTTTTTATCAGTTATAAGTTGTTAGTTTCCATTTTATGTAAGAAAATATGTCAATTGAATTTTTTCTTAATAATTTCCTTCAAGATTAGAACAATATTTTCCATATGATACAATAAGTTTGAATTCAGTATCAGTTTCTTTTTTCGCGAGATATTTATGTCGAAGGTCAGTTTTTACCAATTTTTTGTAATATTTTTTGATACTTTTATTATTTGTAAGAAAACTAAGTTATATTTTTATAAAAGTTTGACTAAAAGATAAAAACAAAATTGTTTTAAGATAAAATCAGTTTAAAGGCAATATATTGAATTGAAATATTTGTTATTTTTCCATGCACAAGTAAAATGTATTTAAAGTCGATATATTTGACGGTTTTGAGATATAGACGACGAAAAAAGGTATTTCGAACCTTTGATTTATATTCTAGTGATCTTGAAACGTCGATAAATGTAAGCATTTTTAATTCCAAAAATCAGACTGATTACAATAACTTCCTATGGGAAGTAATTACCGGTCTCAAAACTCATATAAGTTATAAAAAGGACTTGTTAGTCTATGTAAGAGTAAAGCATTTATACATTCTTCAATCTTTAACTTATACTTAAGAAATCGGATTTTAAACAGATTTTGTATATAAATACACTTATGTGTGGTAGTAATAAACTCAATAAAGCCATGAGATAAATCAGACAAATGAATATAGACTATAGCAAGGTTGACAAACAATCCCAACCACCTGACTTTCAAAAAGAGTACTCAGGATTAAAGCAGATATTATGGAGTTGAATGTCTTGCCGACTGTTAAAAGTATAGGCAAGGGTGTTTGGGAGTACAATTTTTAAATGAACTTTCTTACGAGAAAAATATGGTGGAAAGAAAGCATATATCCTTGCTATATCGTACCCTATTCGCCAATTTATCGTATACGTGAAAACAAAAAAGCACTTGTGTCTAAGATTCTAAGATGAGATGCTGATATTAATAACAGTACCCTAACTTCAACATGACAACAGTTTTGATAGCCTCTAGTGGAATGGACACAAAAAATCAATAATATATTTTCTTATATGTAGATATATGTTATAAGCTCAGTCACCTGATAAATCCGATCAGTGTAATTTTAGGTAGGTAATAACTATATCCACTACACCGTTCAAGTATCCATTTATTGAATGAGCTTCTAGAATTTTAAATCAAATTACATCAATTTCAACTTCATGTTATACAATGTCTAAGGAACCAAATGTTGAACTTTTTGGGTGTTGTGTATAATCGGATAGAAGAAACTTCATGTCAGGAACTTTCTTCAATATTAATGACGATGCAAATAAACCGTCAATGAAGATTAGACAAAATATATGCTATCAATAAAAATAAACCTTACAACATTTGTAATTCATAAATAAATTCGTCGAACTATGTGAATATAAAAATCTATTCGTATTATTTTGACCAACGAAGATAATTTCCTTTAATAATATCTAATACCATCATTTACCGTCTTATTCTGAAAAAATGGTACATTTAAAAATTCGTCGATTTTTATTAGAGCCATTTTAAAATGTGTAAGAAATAAAAAAAAATATTTTCGTTATTAACTAAAACCAACATTCCAAAGGTTTACATATAAAATGTTTTAAAAGAGTGTTGAAATTTCAGCTTGAAATGGTTTGGAAAATACGTGATGAATTTGTTATACTAGAACAACGCTTCGGAATTGTGTGATGCGATAAAGCTCATTTTTGGTTAAATGGTTTCGTCAAAATATAGAGCAAAGACAATCCACAAACCATTACAAAACCATTACAACTACAAATCAAAATATTGTTCGGTGGCAACGTTATTTCCAAAATTTCTTAACTGACACTCTTGAGCTTTGTTAAGTCATTGGTTTATAACCAATAAACTCTTACAGCATTAAATGCCAATATTCAAGCCACCTTCAAGGCTATACGGCCAGATTTTTCGGACAAAGTAGTGACGAGTTCTACTGATAATTTGGACTATCTAACTAGTAGAAGTGATGGGCATGTGTTGATATCATATTTAAAAAGAGGCTGGGATGCGACCCAGATTGATAACTTTCCATCCCGTCTGTCGATTTGTAGGTTTTCATATTTTGTTAAACAAAATGTAAGTTGAATTATTCTAAAAAAATTAAAAATTACCAACAATATTTTGCATACGATAAAATAGTTAGATTTCAAAATCTATTTTTGTTAACGAGATTTTTAGTCGAAAACCAATTTTTACCAAATTTAGTAGCATTTCTTAAAAGATTTTATTTCTTATATCAACAAATACAAATTGGATGAATGAAATCAATTTGAAAACAATATCTTCTATTGTTTACGAGATATTGAGAACCGAACATCAATTTTTACCAAATTTGCGTACTTTTTTTTAATGAAAAAAAACGGACTATTGGATTTTTATGAAAAAATCGTTGAATGTCAAAAACAATATTTACTGTGAGATAAAATAAGTTTGAAGCCAATATTTTTAATTTTTGAAAAGATATTTGAGTCGAAAGTAAATTTTGACCAAGTTTTTTATTGTTTTTTTTTTAGGTTTTTATTTTTTGTAAATTCTGTAAATTCTGTAAAAACTGTCAATTCGATTTTTCTCAAAATTTTACCAGATGTTGAAAACGTTATTCTTCTTTGCACAAAATTGTTTGGAGACAAAATCATTTTTTGTTCGTAAAATATTCAAGGTGACAAATATTTTTTTTTTATTTATAAAAAACCGTTAATTGGATTTTTTCCAAAAATATAGTTGTTTGGTATCATTTTTCAAAAATCTTTTTTGTAGACTCTAATGAAACGTCGAGAAATGTCAAAATTCTCAATTAGACAAATCGGACCGATTCCAATAACTTCCTATGGGAAGTTAAAAAAGAGGCTTGAATGCGAAACACACTGTTGATATTTCTAAAGTTTACCAAAATATTAAAAAGAAAATTTTGTGTAATATGAAAAAAAGTTTGAAGGCAATATCGTTCCTTGTTAACTTCCCATTGGAAGTTATTGTAATTGGTCCGATTTGTCCAATTGAAAATTTTGTCCGTACGTCCGTACGTTCGCGACGTTTTCTTCGTCGTCCATAGCTCAAGAACCAGTAGAGATATCGACTTCAAATAAATTTTGTTATACAGATAATAATGCAGAAAGAGCTCTCAAGAAAATTGAGTGGGTGGTTTTTTTACCATAGCAATTTGAAAAAAAGGTGAAAATTTTGGTTAACCCTAAATATCTCACAAACCAATAACGCTAGAGACTTGAATTAAATTGTATATTATATATTATAATGCGATACCAAACAAATATATTTTTGGAAAAAAGTCCAATTAACGGTTTTTTTATAAATTAAAAAAAAACTGAAAAAAAATAACTGTCACCTCCAAAATTTTACGAACAAAAAATGATTCTTTCTCCAAAACAATTTTGTGCAACGGAAAATAACGTTTTTAACATCTGGTAAAATTTTGAGAAAAATCGAATTGACAGTTTCTTACAAAAAAAATAATAAACTAAAAAAAAAATTAACAAAACTTGGTAAAATTTGATTTTCGGCTCAAATATCTTTTCAAAACTTTGAGATTATGGCTTCCAACTAATTTTAAATTATAAGAAATATTGTTGTCACACATTCCGAAAATTTTTGAGAAAAATCGAATCAGCACTTTTTTTTACAAAACAATAAAAAACCTAAAAAAAAATTAATAAAAGTTGGTAAAAATTTACTTTCGACCCAAATATCTTTTCAAAACTTTGAGATATTGGCCTTTAACTAATTCAGGAAAATTTTGAGAAAAGAGAATTGACAGTTTTCTAACAAAAAATAAAAACCTTAAAAAAAACACTACTAAAACTCGGTAAAAATTTACTTTCGACTCAAATATCTTTTAAAAAATTTAAAATATTGGCTTCAAACACATTTTATCTCACAGAAAATATTGTTTTCGACATTCAGTAAATTTTTTGTTTTTCATAAAAAACTAAAATTTACAAAAAATAGTACTCAAATTTGATAAACATTGATGTTCGGTTCTCGATGTCTCGTAAAAAACAAAAGATATTGACTTCAAATTAATTTCATTCATGCAATTTGTAACTTTTAAGATATGCTCGTTAACAAAACTAGATTTTGAAATAAAACTATTTCATTATATGCAATATATTGTTGGTAATTTTGAAATTTTTAAGAATAATTGAACTGACAAGTTTTTAAACACAACACGAAAACCTACAAACCTTTTTAGCAAGACAAATCGACAGACGGGATGAGAAGTTTTCAGTGTGGGTCGCATCCCAGCCTCTTTTTTTGGTATAATACTTTAGTGGAAAATCATTTCTTCTGAGTTTATTGCTGCTTTTGCAGGTTTTGTGTAAAAAAAGTTGTCAATTGAATTTTTCAAAAAAAAAAAATAACTTAAAGTTAACACAAAATTGACACTTGATTCCTTCTTTGATTGGTTTAGCATATTTTATATTATGTCAACTATTTATGTACATGCTTCTGCGTAAAGGGGGGAATACTAAAATAAAGTCATTTGTTGAAAAAGTAACCATGATTTTATTTTAAAAATTAGTAACGACGCCACACGGAATGTAAATATGCAGAAATAAATAAAAACCATTTGATCAAAACATCGACTCCAAGTTTGGTTTTGTTGTAGTCCAGTATCATCACAGCCTAATTTTGAGAACCGGAAGTGGCTTTTTCACAGTTATGTTGCTTCGATAAAAAAAACAACTTCTTTGTTTCTCTTTTGAACATAAATCACAAACGCCATTATTTCCAATACATTTTTTTTTTTTTCAAAAACCACCAAAACACGATTTTACATTTACAGCCAAAGTTGTCAATTGTAATTAAATAACAAATTATAAATAGTAGAACTTTGTATACCCATAAATGTACCATCTTAAGATCTTGAGAGCCCAGTTTAAGTTGTAGGAAGAGTTGAATTTTGTTTACAGGTTACTACTTAGGGCAAACCCGAAATCCCTGTCGAAAGAAGATCTGCGAGAAATTTTTAAATTATAGCATTTTATGCCAGTTTTTAAGTCAAACAAATTTTAGAATATATTTTCGAATGACCTGAAAGATTATTTTCTTTCTGAAATTTCAAATAAACTTATCTGATAAATGCCATTGGTAAAACCATTCACAAACAAGTTAGAACAAATTTAAAAACGTCACTTTTCGACTTATGTACATATGTCAGTTTACGTTTCCGATATGATTAAATTGATAAAATCATAGACAAATTTTGTAGACATAAAACATTAAATAAGACAAAATAAAAATAGTTCAAACTTCTTGGAAATATCCCACAAGAAAAAATGACAACCCAAGGCGTAAATTTTTGTTTTTTTTTCAAATATCAACTTATTTTTTTATTATTTCAAACAATTTTCTTTAAGTTCTTTTTGTCAAACAACAAAACATTTTTGCTTAGCAAAATCTTCAATACCATATTTATGCATTTTACTTAATTTGTGCTTTTTTTACACGACTATTTTTTTATTTTTAAGATTAAATTTTGTTTTTGTTTTGTTCAATTTATTTACATTTTTAATAAATGGTACGTAAATAGCATTTTCTATAAAAGTTTTCAACTCCTTTGCATTTTTTAAGTTTTTTTTTTTTTTTAATTTACTTTTTGTTCAGTATTAATTTATACAACTTAAGCTTAAGCCTTAAATATTAAGTTAAAACATTTATGTTTAAGCTTTATAACCATTATTAATTAATTTACTTACTAATTTTTGTTTTTGTATGTTTTTATTTTTACATGGTAGCATTTTTATTTATATTTATTGCAGTGCTCCTTAAATAATATATTATATACATTGTTATCCATAACAATAAACATACAATTAATATTTAAATTTTTAGAATTATAATTTACAAAGAAATATTTACAAGATTTATATAAACTTTACAGATATTTTGTTACTTTTTTTTTGTTTGGTTAAAAGAGCTTGTGTCCTTTTTTTAAAAAGAGGACTCATTTGAGTTTGTCGCATATACTCGTAGTAGTTTGGAACAACAGAGTTCATCGTCACCTGGAAGACATTCGCCATTTTTTCTTGGCCAATTTTACAAAAACACCACAATCTGTGCATAGATCTCAACAGCGACCAGCAGTCCCATCACCAGTCCGTTCAAAATGCACCGATAGCGTTCCAAATGTCAGACAGACGCTATCGAATTACTATCGTAGGCCACCAGGAGTGAGTCGTTCTCCTCACTGCCACTGCCGGCGCTTTTCTCCAGCTCGTCAATCACCTCCAGGCGGGTCTGCCGATGACTTATTTTATATTTATTACGTTTTATGAATAAAGTGCGGACGTTATTGTTGTTGTTGTTGTTGTTGTTATTGATATTGCATCCGAGTCTGCGACGATTTCTTCGACCTTTCGATCCATCACGGACTTCATCGTCTCCATGATCCAGGATGCTGCTGTCACTGTCTTCTTCATCGTAGTAGGCATCGTCTTCATCATCTTCATCGTCGTCGTCATCATCGTCAGCACCATAAATGTCATCGTCGTCGTCCATGTCGAAGAGGAAGCATCCAGTTGCTAAGGATGTTGTGGTCTTCGCCTGCGAGTAGGAGGAGGAGGAGGAGGATGGATATGTGGTGTGAAAGTGCTCAGAATCACTGGCCTTATATCATAGTTCTATTACCTCTGGGCCCTTCCAAGTGATGCCGGCCCGTACAAGATTATAAAATCGCATGACACCCCACATCGCAAGAACCTGCAATTGAAAACAAGAAAAATGGAATCCAATGGGAATTATCAAATATTTAAAAGGAATTCAGTTTTGAGGTTGGATATAGTTTGATTTGAATGAAGAGAATATGATTTTGAATGGTATAAAGTGGGTTAGAAGAAGATTTTTGTTTAGAGATTTGTATGTGAACCTCTTAAATTCAATAATATTCTGAATGTCCAGGTTTAATTATCCCATAATGTCACTTTACACCCAACTTTACCCTATTTTGCTATTCTTCAAAGCCAAAAAATGTTAAATATTTTGAAGTTATCATCTTATAGTACTTGACAAGTAAAAACCACGGCATTACCAAAAATCCAAAAATGGAACAATAGTTTGACGTTTGTAAACGAGTAAAAATAATATTTTTATCTTATGTTCTGTTTTAATTGTCATTATATTTTCGAAGTCATTAATTTTTAAAATTTTTAATTTTGTGAAAATTAATTCTCATTTCAGTTTACGTGAGGACATTAATTTTGCACTAGAAGGGTTTTCATTGTTAAAATAAATCAATTTCTACATATTTGACTATTGGAAAAACTTAAATACTGGGTTTTCTGATTTAAGATATCATTGGTAAATAAATATGTATGTATTATCTTTTTTGAAAGATTTACGAAAACATATTTCTTGCAATAGCACAAACACAATTTTTAGCAGCCAGTATTCAAAAAAATGTTTTTGCTTTAGTGAAAACTTTATTATTTTGTATTATATTTATTGAAAAATAATTGTTTTGACAGATGACATTTCCAACAGACTACAAGGTACTTACGCGTTTCAGGGTATGTATATGACGTTATTACGTTGCAACAGTCAGTTTGTGAATTTAGAAACTGTAAACATTTCCAAAAATAAATAAATAAAAATAAATTGAAATAAGCAGTTCTAGAATTTTCTATATTGACAAGAAGAAATAACAACACAATGACAAATTGAAAACAAATTTTCAATCGTTTTCCATTTGCAACCAATAATATATTAAATATTGTATTGTATTCTCTATGTACAAATGGAAAACGTCAATATACGGTAACACTTATTAAAGCATCTTGCACATGAGCTACGAACTGCGAATTGCGAACTGTGGATGTTCGCATATTTTGACTTTTCTTGCACATGAGCTTTATTTCTATTCGCAGACAGCGACGAATTGTCAATTTATAATTACCCTTTTCTGCATATTTTCCTCAGCCATGATCACACATACAACAACAAAACAAGAGTGGTATAATTTTGAGGTTAATTTGAGCGCGAACAATTTATTCGTTGCAGTGTGGATGGTATGTGGAACGCGAATAGAGTTTGACAGTTCGTAGCAACCACACTGCGATTCGTTACTACCAAATTGTTTTTACAAAATTCTCTTGTTTTATAGAACAAAATGCAAATTTTATTATCCAAATATTAGTGCCAATTGGTTTCTTATAATTTAAATGTTTTTTGTTTGGAATTGACTTTTTGAAATGTGTAAAATCACGTTTGTTCGTCCATTCGTTCATTCGTTGTTTGCTCTCATGTGCAAGGCACTTAAGTGTTAATATCTCCTGAGTTTGCATCAATTTTTAACTTCCCATAGGAAGTTATTGTAATGGGTCCGATTTGTCAAATTGAAAATTTTGACATTTCTCGACGTTTCAAGGTCCCTAGAGTCGAAATAAAAGATTTTTAGAAAGATGTCTGTGCGTGCGTGTGTACGTATATCCGTACGTTTGTACGTTCGCGACGTTTTTTTCGTCGTCCATAGTTCAAGAACCAGAAGAGATATCGACTTCAAATAAATTTTGTTACACAGGTAATAAGGCAAAAAGATGCAAAAAGGGCTCTCAAGAAAATTGCGTGGGTGGTTTTTTTACCATAGCAGTTTAAAAAAAAGGTGAAAATTTTGGTTAACCCTAAATGTCTCATGAACCAATGATGTTAGAGACTTGAATTAAATTTTATATTATATAATGTAACGTGACACAAACCAATTATATTTTTGGAAAAAAATCCAATAAACGGTTTTTTTTATAAATCAAAAAAACTGAAAAAAAAATTTGTCATTTCGAAAATTTTACGACTAAAATATGATTTCATCTCCAAAATAATTTTGTGCAACGAAGAATAATGTTTTTGACATCTGATAAAATTTTGAGAAAAATCTAATTGACAGTTTTTTTACAAAAAATAAAAACCTAAAAAAAAATTAATAAAAGTTGGTAAAAATTGATTTTTGACTCAAATATCTTTTCAAGACTTTGAGATATTGTCTTTAAACTACTTTTACCTTTCAAAAAACATTGTTTTCAACATTCAGTAAAATTTTAACAAAAATCGAATTGACAGTTTTATTACAAAAAATTAAAAACCGAAAAAAAAATTAACAAAAGTTGGTAAAAATTGATTTTGGGCTCAAATATCTTTTCAAAAATTTGAGATTATGGCTTCCAACTAATTTTAACTTATAAGAAATATTGTTTTCAACTTCAGAAAAAGTTTTGAGAAAAATCGAATTGACAGTTTTTTTTACAAATAATAAAACCCTAAATAGTAAAATTAATTAAAGTTGTTAAAAATTGATTTTCGGTTCAAATATTTTTTCAAAACTTTGAGATATTGGCTTCAAACTAATTTTATCTTATAAATAATATTGTTTTCAACATTCGGTAAAATTTTGAGAAATGTTGGATTGACAGTATTTTTTACAAAAAATAAAAACCTAAAAAAAAAACAATACTAAAACTTGGTAAAAATTTACTTTCGACTCAAATAGCTAAAAATATTGGCTTCAAACTTATTTTATTTCACAGAAAAAATTGTTTTTGATATTCAGTAATTTTTTTTTATAAAAATACAACAGTCCGTTTTTTCATAAAAAAGTAAAATCTTCAAAAAATAGAACGCAAATTTGGTAAGAATTGATACATTTAGACAAACTTTTCAGCAAGACAAATCGATTGATGGGATGGGAAGTTATCAGTGTGGGTCGCATCCCAGCCTCTTTTTAAACTTTGAGTTGGAACTGGATAAAATTATGCAACGTCAAAATAAGTCGCCTTAAATTAATGTATAATGTGAACAGCACCATATTATTGCTCATTAGACTCTTTTGAGGTGACTAATTTAGACGTCTCATAATTAAACCTTATTTTGACTTGACTGTTAAAAAGAGACGGGAAAGCGATACACACATTTTCTTATTTTAAAAATATTTGCAATCGATAAAATGATGAAACGTCAAAATATAAAAGCTCAAAAGTGGCAAAGGCTAAGGCTAACCTGGGGTCTCCATTGGACATTTCCGATGACAGGACTATCGGCCTGTCATCAGATAATCCAATAGAGACCAACAATCCAACATCCAGTCCATGATCCGGTCATCGCAGTTTGGATTTTTCGAGCGGATCAAAATCCTGTCATCAAATTGACGTTTGTGTTGTATGTAGTGGTGAGCGTCCATTTTCCAGTCTTTTTGAAATTAAAATTTCATTTCGTTTCAATTGTCTTCGAGTGCGGTCATACCTACATATTTTTATACCTATTAAGTTACTAAAAGTAAACAACAGATTAACCGTTGTGTCAAATGTGACATTTGAGGTTGCTCATGGCAAGACATAATATGCCCAGTCAAAAAAAAACACTGGATTGCGGATGAGATTGCGGAAGAGAAGTTGGATTGGATTTTACTCTTGTGGAGTCTCAGCGTAAAGGACAATAGAATTGGTAGAATTTGTCGTATATGCGTTGCGGCAACGTATACAACTGACAGCTCAATTAATTACACACGTTATCATAAAAAGCGGAGAATAAACAACGAATTTATCGGACGCAACGCAAAAAGTGGCATCAATTGTCAATAATAGGCATGTTCGAAAACATGGTGCATCGCTGGGCTCTGGACTGGTTCTGGATGATGATTGTTCCCTCTAGTTCACTTACGAACAGTTCAAGGTGTTTAAGTAGCGTATGTTATGGTATAAATAACGACAGCGGTGTTTATTCATCGTTTTCTTCAAATCGAACAGTGTTTTAAATTAATACAAATGATATGGAGTTAAAATCAAACAAACAAATGTTTGTAAACAAAAATATGAGAATGAACTTGCTTATTTTTTCTACATTCCTTAAGTTGTTTTGATAGGTAATCCAGCAAATGCAAACAAATACATATAAAGTAAAGCTTTTATCAGTTCTATACAATGTTCTGAAGTTCTTCAGTTTACATTGTGTTCAAAAAAATTAACAGACCTAATACCTTGAAGTTTGTCCTCTATTCGCACGAATTAACAATGCATCGTATCCATTGGTTACGTTTAATCACAGACAGATAGGTTTTCCGGATAAACCTTGTTGTTAGTGTTTTATTTGTAAAGGAACATCTGATCCAAAATAGCTGGGGTATCAGAAAAGAATACAAAGTTATAAAAGAATTTCTGGTATATGTGGGTATCTGACAGAACAGCTGATTCAACATATAAAGGGTGATTTTTGTAGCTACATATTATCTTTATGGCAACACTGGTTTAAACAGCTGACGCACGTTTCGTGTTTTGTTTCACTGTCAAACATCTTCAGTTTGGTCTATAATTTAACCATGAATCGTCTTACAAACTAACAACGCTTGCAAATTATTGAATTTTTTTTTTATTAAAATGCGTGCTCTGTTAAGAAAGTTCATCGCGCGCGCTTCTTTCATTTTATTTTTCTCAGCGACGAAGCTCATTTTTGGCTCAATGGGTACGTAAATAAGCAGAATTGTCGATTTTAGAGTAAATATCAGCCAGAAGCATTGCAAGAGCTACCAATGCATCCAGAAAAAGTCACAGTTTGTTGCGGTTTATGGGCTGGTGGCATCATTGGACCGTACTTCTTCAAAGATGATGCGAATCGTAACGTAACTGTGAATGGTGAGCGCTACCGTGAGGTGATATCCAACTTTTTTTTGCCAAAATGCAAGAGCTTGATGGCTGAATCACAAACACGCTTCAGCTTCGGCTTCGTCTGCGTTACGGTGGGCCTGCTTCGAGGTTGCTTTGAATGACATTTCTATTATTTCATCCCTCCAAAGAGCAAATATTTTGTTTGTTGACATTTTTTTACAGCTCTTGGGCTGTCAGACAAAGCAAATGTTAAAAAAATTGAACTAGAGCTTCCGTTTGGAGTCACATTACGTTACATTACGTTCTTTTCCTTACGATTGTCAAACGAAACGTGAGAAGCTCCATTGTAATAGCATGCATTGAATTACTATGGATGAACTCGTAAACGTCAGGCAAAGCCAAAGCTGAAGCGTGTTATGGCTGAATCACATACACGCTTCAGCTTCGTCTGCGTTACGTTGGGCATGCTTCGAGGTTGCTTTGAATGACATTTCTATTATTTCATCCCTCCAAAGAGAAAATATTTTGTTTGTTGACATTTTTTTACAGCTCTTGAGCTGTCAGACGAAGGAAATGTTCAGAAAATTGAACTAGAGCTTCCGTTTAGAGTCACATTACGTTCTTTTCCTTACGATTGCCAAACGAAACGTGAGGTCGAAGCTCCATTGTGATAGAATGCATTGAATTCCTATGGCTGAACTCGTAAACGTCAGGCGAAGCCGAAGCTGAAGCTTGTATGTGATTCAGCCATTAGTGATTCAGCCATGACTTGCATGACATGTGGTTTCAACAAGATGGTGCCACATGCCACACAGCACGCTCAACAATTGACTTATTGAGAGGCGAGTTCGGTGAACATTTTATTTCACGTTCGGGACCGGTCAATTGGCCGGTATAGCTTTTAAAAAATTATACCCTTATTGAATTTGGAGGAACCCCACAATAGTTACAAATTTTATTATTTTTCGGTAAAAATCGATTAAAATTATTATCCATTGAAAACTTTATTTTACAATCATTTTGAACAGATGAAAGTTGTTTTTGTTTTTTTGCGAGCAATTTAGGTATCTAACTCGTTCAATAAGGCATCTAAAAATGCACATAACCAGTACAGCCTATCCAATTTAAGATTGAACGCAGCCATTGGATCACTCCAATCCGTTTTGTACGTTAATGTCAAGGGATCCGTTGCCACAACGCATACGCGCGCCGCCGCACGGTTTCTATGTGTCGTTCCCACTTGAGTTATCTGCCATTTTTTTAAAAAGTCATGTGTTAATAATTGTGAAAATTAAAAATCATTGTAAACAGTTTAACAATTTAAAAATAAGCCCTGTCAAGAAAACATATTTTGTTTTTGATTTTATGTTAATTTCAAACACGATTAAATATTTTTGTAATGATGGTTTTCAGGTAACAGTTAATGAGATCTCAATTGCTCTGCCTAACAAAAGCTTCTAATTTACTCTTTCTATGCTACTAATAATTTTATTTCAATCGTATTAACTTTACCTACCGTAAGCACGTGACTCATGACCTCACTTATCATCGCAATGTCAAAAACAAAAACTACAAATAAATCGATTAATTATTTGAATGAGCGTTTGAACAAAAAAATTAGTACTCTGGGGCACCCCTCTTCATATAATAACTGACCTCTAAATAGACCTCTATATCTCTAACCCCTATTATAAGTTGTACGCAACGATTGTGAGAGGCTTAAATTAGTAAATTAAAGTGCGGAGGTGTGTAGGCGGCTGCGATAGGCGGCGACGGCTGGCGATGGTGTATGTACTGTAAATGTCGTTAAGGTCCAATAAATATCCATTCCAAATTTACACTGCAATAAATTTCGATTAGGTCGGCTGGTGGCGACGGGCGACTGGCGAATTCTGGAAAAGCCTACAGAGACTACCTGATGTCTAATGGCTCGAACAAAAACATGACCATAGAAAATATAGGCTTGGTTAACCGTGAACCAGTGCGAGGGTGATTTATCGTGCACAATTCGATTCCGTTCCAGCTTCGTTACGGAGGTATATTGTATAGGACTTTCGCTATACCTCCCTCAGGGACCAAGGCAGTGCTGGTGGGGGAGGCAAAGACCATCAGCAAACAAAAGTGTGGAAAGCTGCAAGGGAGTGAGGTGTACGAGTATATTGGGTGAAAATCTATGTACTCATAGATTATCGGTCCCGAGATAAGACAAAAACTGATGCGGGATATCCGCAGGCACGAAACGTGAACATGAACAATGCGAATGCATTAAGCCCCAGGATACGAGCATTAATGAATCTGTACTAAGGATGAAGTCCAAATATATATCCACAGTCTAGTTATACCCCTTGAGTATTTCGCATGGTGTATTCCATATCTGTCTGTATCGATACCGACATAACATTCAGCACATGTACTGTTCAGTGTACACTACATTTACATACTCGTATATATGGCGGCAACGTTATAGCCATTTGACATCCGAATCTGGTAAATATTTGGCTTAAATTTATCGCCATGTTATGCTCTTATAATGAATACATGGCTTGGCCATTGCGTGATAATCTACTTTGTTTTAGCTTTCAGGCTTTTAAGTTAGATAAAGTTTGTATGTGTATTGTATATAATACATGTTCTAAACCGTAAACCATTTGTCTCTATGGGTTATCGTTATAGGGTTCTTTTTTATTTTATTTTATTTCTTGACTGGTTGATTGACGACCAACCATTTAGTTGGCCATTGAATTTAATGGTCTTGTAAAAAAAAGACGGGTAGTAAAAGAGGTGAAAAATAGCTGTTGTGTAGATTATTTATTTAAGAACAAATTTTTAGGTTAGCGTTAACGTTAACGTTAGCGTTATACGAGTATAGGGTTTCATGTGTAGGCCATTTAAATTAACAGACACAAGAATTTAACAGTTATGTTTACAGTACATGAAATGAACAAATAAATGTCGGTATTTTTATATGAACCATAAACACTCCATCTCGAGAAGTGACAAGGATATAGAGGGTTTTGGGTTAGTGAAAGAATTCGAGGACATGAACATCAATTTTTTTTTGGAAAAGCATACAATCTTATTTATGTACTCTTTAGAAACAATGGAATTTTATGTGCTTCTTTTAAACGTGGCGTTAATTTGCATACAATTTTAAAACATTTTTTGAAAATTATACCCTATAAAGCAGAAGTCGATGTGTTTTTCGTTAATTTGAGATGATAACTGATAATTAACTAAAATAATTAAGTTCTTAAATCAGGAATTGAATTTGACATAATTTGTAAAGAAAAATAAAAGGCTTTGAACAATTTTCAGTTAAGAGTTAGTGGAAAAAACTTGGACGAAAAAATAAAAAGAGGCTTGGATGCGATTCGTAATGAAAACTACACATGCCTGTCCATTTTTTGCAAATGAGTAATATTGTCATTTAAAAAACTTCGAAAATTATGCAGTGAATGATTGGAGTTTTATTCGGGACCTTAAACGTTTATCAACAAAATGAACAACAAAATTTTGCATTAAATGAATAAGTTTAAAGTAAATACTTTTATTTTTTGTTTCAAAGCTCGTTTTCTAATTTTTCTATCAAATCAGGTTTTTAAAATATGCCACTTTAAATATGCAAAAAGCAACCAAAAACGAAGTTAGTTAGAAGCCAAGTAAACTTAAAATATCTCTTTACAATAAATTATACTGGTATCATGATTTTGAAAAGTACAAATTTTTCAATTTAGATAATTTTTTTTAGTACATTACTTATTTTCTGAAAATTCTCATTAGTTATGCTTATGAGTCTTTATTTGGATCTATATGAAGTTTCGAGAAAAACTTGAATTTGTTCTTATAGTTTTAGAAAATACGTTTTGAACTTAATTGTTATTACTGGTTTCGAATCCAAACTCTTATTTTAACTATTTGCTCAAGTTGTTCAGCATTATTTTTTTACTATTATTTCAAAAACTTGATATAATAGTATTGTGTACACAACAGGTTGTTTCAAACCGTTTTGCTTTTTTCTGTTGACAATTGTTTTAGCATAAATGGTTTAGCGTTTCTTTTAAATTTTTGTAAGACATTTGAAATCTAACAGCTTTTGAAGTTTTTTCAAATATTATATAAAATATTATAAATATTTCAACTGAATATTGAAGAAAAGGATTATACATGTGGAAAACCATCACGGATTTTATTTAAAAAAAAAACCTACTTCATAATATTTGATAGCCTCAAAAAGCCTTATATACCTACGATTTTCAAGTTTTAAAATGTGATATCTCAAAAACCTGACGGGATACATTAATTTTGACGTTCGATTTAAATTTAGACCACACAATCATTGGGGCGAAATTAAAAACAAATCTGTTATTAAGGGCTTAACATTTTACTAAATAGCAATCTTCTAAATATTTTGCAATTAATTAATAAAAACAAGCACCCGAATATGTCAGTGACAGCTCGTAAAAACAAACAAAGATAACAAACTTAAACGGACCTATTAATTTTAATTGCAACTTGTAGACTAGACCATTCCATCCATTGTTCTCTCATAAAATTAATTGTTTATATGCAAAGCTTTGTCCTCCATTATGAAGTAAACTAACCAACATCAGCCTAATGGCTGAAACAGATGTGCACATTTTTTCATGCAGGGAATTTAAATTACACAGGGTCTTCTTATGGGAGCACAATTGAAAAAAGTCTGCCTGCAGCGCAGCGGTGCACGATGTCTCTTTTCCTTAATTCGCTGCGCTGAGTCATTGCAGCCCATACAGCGAACAATAAAAACATACATAATCATCTGGCATCACTGATATTGTAGTTCTTTGAAATAAATTCCTTGAGACAAAAAAAGAAAGATATATCGGCTCGGCTGCTCTCATTTTATTTGACAGAACTATGCATCATTTAAGCAATATTCGCATGAGCACGACCAACGACCAACGAATGAACGAATATTCGTCGATTTTGACATTTCTTTCACATGAGAGTTTTTAATTCGTCGCGAATGAAGTTTGACATTTACCACCGAAACCAAAACAAGAATGATTTTTTAGGTTAAGTACGCGAGATTATTTTATTCGTTGCGAGTGTGGATGATGTGGAACGCGAATAAAGTTTGACAGTTCGTATCAACTAAAATTTTGTTCGCGACGAATAAATTTGTTTTCTTAAATTTATCAATATATGATATTGAAAAGTAAAAGTATGCATCATAAATCAAATAGAAACTACATTGCTATCGTTTTGTTAAGATTTTGTGTGGAAATATGTCTTTAAACGTATATAAACTCACATTTTGTATTTCATTCGTCGTTCGTTGGTCGCGCTCATGTGAATGCTGCTTTACATGGCGTTTGGTTGCAGAACAACATGTAGAGATTCGTGCAAACCAGCTGCACACCTGTTTTAGCCATTATATATATATAGGTATGGTTAATAAATAACCTTGTTTATTTTAATTTTGAATGTCCCATTGTATATATTAATAAAGAGTGGTTAAATTTTAAGGGCTGATGTTGAATGTGAATCACACCTAAACGTCAAGTTTTTTTTACATACCATTTGACATTTCTCAATTTTCGACTAATTTAATTCAAACCATGCGAAGATACTCAATAAAGCAACGCGTTGAAGTAACTCAGGCTTATTGTGCAAATGGCCGTTCAAATAAAAATACATTTCGTGCAAATCGTGCAAAAATTTAAGCAAACAGGGTCTGCAGAAGATGTTAAAACACTAATGCATGCTCGTTAAGATCGTAAAGATCTTACTACAGAAAATATTGCTGCTGTTCGCGGTTAAATGGCTAAAGACAAAGAGCAGTTCACCTCAACTCGATGTCATGCCCAACAATTGCACATCCCATGCTCTTTGTTCATGAACATTTACAAGCTTACATGTTGCAATTGACTCAAAAACTAAAGCTTCTTGACCATTACAGGCGTCGTCGTCAATGGTCAAAACGGTGGCAAGAAATGGCAACAGTGGATGATCAATTTTCGAATAAAATCATTTTCAGTGAAGAGGCTCATTTTCTTCTCAGCGCGAATTATAATCCCATAGTCATTGTTGAAAATAGTTTTAAATTTGAAATAATAAGAAAATACTGAAAGTTTTGGCTTAAAAGCCCTTTCAGCTAAGGTAAGTCATATTTATCAGTGAAACAATTATTTCAAATGTCTTACAATCTAGTTAACTTCCCATAGGAAGTTATTATAATGGGTCCGATTTGTCAAATTGGAAATTTTGACATTTCTCGACGTTTCAAAGTCCCTAGAGTCGAAATAAAAGATTTTTAGAAAGGTATGTCCGTACGTCCGTACGTCCGTACGTTCGCGACGTTTTTTTCGTCGTCCATAGCTCAAGAACCAGAAGAGATATCGACTTCAAATAAATTTTGTTATACAGCTAATAAGGCAGAAAGATGCAGAAAGGGCTCTCAAGAAAATTGTGTGGGTGGTTTTTTTACCATAGCAGTTTAAAAAAAAAAATGAAAATTTTGGTTAACCCTAAATATCTCATGAACCAATAACGCTAGAGACTTGAATTAAATTTTATATTATATATATTGTAAGGTGATACAAAACAATTATAAATCAAAAATATTATTTACCTCGAAAAATTTACGAACAAAAAACGATTTTATCTCCAAAATAATTTTGTGCAACGAAGAATAATGTTTTTGACATCTGGTAGAATTTTGAGAAAAATCGAATTGACAGGTTTTTTTACAAAAAATAAAAACCTAAAAAAAATATTAATAAAAGTTGGTAAAAATTTATTTTCGACTCAAATATCTTTTCCGTTAGCATAAAAGTTAGACACGTATTTTTTAATATTGCGTCTATTTACTGTCCTCCTCGGTCCAAGATAGACAAAAACGATTTTAAAGATCTTTTCAACGCTTTAGGTCCAAAATTTATTATTGGCGGCGACTTCAATTCGAAACATTCATTTTGGGGATCACGTTGCATTTCGACGAAGGGTAGACAACTCTACAAAGCGGGTATTGAATGTAACGTTGAATTTTTCTCATCAGGAAAACCAACGTATTGGCCAACCGATACAGCGAAAACACCCGATCTTGTTGACTTTTTCATCGCAAGAGGAATGAACAGAAAATATATGACAGTAGATGATAACTTCGATTTTTCTACGGATCACTCGGCCGTTATCTTAACAATAAACAGTAACGTAATCGAAAAAGAAAAGCCCCTAATCTTAACAAATAATAACACAAATTGGGATAAATTCAAAGAAGATTGCGAAAATAGAATTATACTGAACGTCTCTTTGCAAACTCCGTTTGAGTTAGAAGATGAAACAGAAAAATTTATAAATATTGTTCAAGAAGCAGCTTGGAATAATACTCCGATCTGTAGTAAAAAGTCAAGGCAATACGAAGAAAAAATTCCAGAAGATATAAAAGAATTGATACGCGAAAAACGAAAAGCTCGAAAAGTATGGCAGCAATCACGTGCTCCTCAGCATAAAAGTGTCGTCAACTTTTTATCAAACAAGATTAAAAATTTGTTACGAGATTTTAAAAACAGCGAGAATTCTGCCTATCTTGAAAGCCTAACAGCAGACAAAAAAACGAATTATTCTCTTTGGAAGACGATAAAAGGTATTAAAAAGCCTCAAATAATGTCGGCACCTATTCGAAAAAATAATTCTGAATGGGCAAAAACTGATAAGGAAAAGGCGGATTTATTTGCTAAGCACCTTGAGGAAACGTTCAAACCTTTCGATGGTCAAGAGTTTCTGACTAATGACGGAGAGCTCCAACCAGCGCCGGAAAATTTTTCTATCAGGAATATTACTTTGACTGAACTTGTCCAGGAAATAAAACGGCAGAAAAATAATAAAGCTCCTGGCTACGACCTGATTAACGGTCGTGTCCTCAAAGAGTTGCCTAAAAAAGCAATGGTTAAGCTCTTACAGCTCACTAACGCTGCTTTAAGACTTGCTTACGTACCCACGCAATGGAAAGTCGCCGAAGTAATAATGATCCCAAAACCGGGTAAGCCACCGAATGAGAAAAAATCGTATAGACCAATTTCTCTCTTACCAATTATATCTAAAATATTTGAAAAATTGCTTCTTAAACGAATGCTACCAATTATTGAAGAAAAACGTTTAATTCCCGACCACCAATTCGGTTTCCGGAATAATCACTCGACAATTGATCAGGTTTACCGAATAACTAACGAAATTGAAAAAGCATTTGAAGAAAAAAAGATTTGCTCAACTGCATTTCTTGACGTTTCTCAAGCTTTTGACAAAGTTTGGCATGACGGGCTAAAATATAAATTAAAAGTCTTTCCAGAGCAAATATATAACATTCTTGAATCGTACCTAGAAAATAGATTCTTTCGAGTTAAGCAAGGAACGGAGTATTCGGAGTTTAAAGAAATAAACGCTGGGGTTCCCCAGGGTAGCGTCCTTGGACCGATTTTGTTTGTTCTTTATACCCGAGATATACCCCAAACAGAAGGCACAACTTTAGGCACTTTTGCCGATGATACAGCTGTACTCGCAATATCGGATTCAATAGAAACGGCAACCTCTAAGCTTCAAAAGGCATTAAATAGCATTTCAGATTGGACAAAGAAATGGCGAATTGCTCTTAATGAAACGAAATCGACGCACACAAATTTTACGTATAAAAAAGTATATAACTTACCTATTTATATAAATTCTGTGCAAATTCCATACGCTAATGAAGCGAAGTATCTAGGCATGACTCTAGACGCGAAACTTAAATGGAAAGTTCATGTAAAAAAGAAACGCGATGAACTCGAAAATAAACTCCGCGAATTGACATGGCTTATTGGAAGATATTCCAATCTAAGCGTTTATAACAAGCTTCTTATTTATAAGCAAGTACTGAAACCAGTTTGGACGTACGGTATACAACTTTGGGGTTGTACCAACGAAAGAAATATACAAATTTTGCAAACATACCAAAACAAAGTACTTAAAATAATAGTAAATGCTCCATGGTATGTAAGAAATAGCGACTTACATAGAGATTTAAATATAAAATATGTAGAAAACGAAATTAAAAAATTTGCTACAGAGCTAAGATCACGACTTAGAAATCATAGTAATAACTTAATCCAACAATCTGTTAGCGAGGCGTTCGTTTTTCGGCGTCTGCACCGAACAAGACCTTCTGATCTAGCGCAAACAAATTAATCTCTCCACTCGAATTTTGTGGAATCTTCAGGTCCTCTCGTTGGGGAGCTTCCTGACAAAACGCGAACAAAATGACGCTAAAACTACTTGTTAAGCTGGACTTAGTTGTAGTTATAATATAGAAGATAAGGGAGGTGAGTTTTAGTCAGTAAAAATCTGACACTACTATAAGCATCGGGCTTATAGTGTCTCTGAAGATTTCTCACCTTCCTGCGAAAAAAAAAAAAAAAAAAAAAAAAAAAAAAAAAAAATATCTTTTCAAGACTTTAAGATATTGGCTTTAAACTAATTTTTTGTTATAAGCAATATTGTTTTCAATATTCGTTAAAATATTGAGAAAAATCGAATTGATAGTTTTTTTTTTACAAAAAATAAAACAATACTAAAACTTAGTAAAAATTTACTTTCGACTCAAATATCTTTTCAAAAATTAAAAATATTGGCTTCAAACTTATTTTGTCTCACAGAAAATATTTTTTTCGACGTTCAGTAGATTTTTTATAAAAATCCAACAGTCAGTTTTTTTATAAAAAAAATAAAATCTACAAAAATTGTAAGTACGCAAAATTGGTAAACATTGATGTTCGGTTTTCGATATCTCGTGAACAATAGAAGATATTGACTTCAAATTAGTTTCATTCATCCAATTTGTATTTGTAATTATAAGAAATCATCTTTTTTAAGAAATGCTACTAAAATTGGTTAAAATTGGTTTTCGACTAAAAATCTCGTTAACAAAAAATTAATTTCGAAATCAAACTATTTCATCATATGCAAAATATTATTGGTAGTTTTTAAATTTTTAAGAATAATTCAACTGGAACTTTTTTAAGACAAGACAAATCGAGGGACGGGATGGGAAGTTATCAGTGTGGGTCGCATCCCAGCCCCTTTTTAACTTTAGTTTTGTTTGACAATACATATGTCTATAAACGTCTCTGTCAACTTTTGTTTGGTTAGTATAGTTGTCAGATGTCGTTTGTTTATGATATCTGACAATCGCTGACATCTCCTTTGTAAGACTATTAAAAAAAATCTTCCAATTTAAAGATGAAAGGTATTTGGCTTTTGACAGCTCGTTTGGCGGCAATTGTCAGTGCAATTAATCATTTTACAATGTTGTAAGATTTGACAATAGTCTGTATACTGAGCTTAAGTCATTTGAAACTGTCAAACTAAACTCTTTGCAACTCAGCATCAAAATTAAATGAGATAAAATGTTTGATTATATTTCAAATACGCTGTTTATATGCAATTTTGTTTTAACTTTACTTGAAAAGTAAAGAACTTTAAATATTTCAAAAATCAACAATTTCTGTATAAAATAATTGAACCTTATGGTTTCTTATGGACAAATATTACGTCTGTTAAACATTTTCTCGTTTCGTTACTAAGTTGCTAATAAAATATGGCCTAAGTCCTACTTATTGTCAGAATCACTAAGGATCAACTATTTGCAGTACATATTTCTAAATGTAAAACGTTCACCAGATTCATAAGTTCGCAACACAACATTTTTCAGTTATCATCTTCGCTTAGAATCATGCATTACTCCTAATTTCCAAACCTGTCCCAACACATTTCTATCGTATGACAAATTAAAACTTCACATTCAAAACGGGATAATATATATTATATGTCAACATTTTAAACCACAAGGCAGTTCTTAAAATAAATTACTAGTTAACCTCAAATATCACTTAAAACATAAACATACACAAATTGTGGGACATATACCTACGTAACTAAGGAACATGTGAACGTACTCTTAAAAGATAAAAAGTAATTCATATTTTAAACATCTTATTTGTCATAAAAACAGAAGCAGATGTATTTTACTTTCTGTTTTGTTTAAATAAAATAGGCTAACATTATTTTTAAAGATAATGAGAAGCCTCTGAGGTAATTACCATTAAAAAGTTCATGAATGCAATATATTTTACTATAGAAGAACCTTCACCCTTGAAAATAATCTAGAATCAACTTTTGCCTACATAAATAATAAAAAATTTAAATTTTTAAGTATTCTCCCTCGGAGTCCCTATAAAAATGTCCTCCCATAAAGAAAATGAAAGATATAGAAAAAAATATGTTTGACAACTAATTTTATGATTCTATAACTCTTTTCGACATTAAGCTTTATTTAACCCTTCTTTTTTTTCAGCTTCTTTCAACCCTTCTGCTCTGCATTACGTTGCGTAGCTTCGCGTGTCGTCGTCGGTAATATCACCCACCCACCCATTAAATAAATTAAGGACTTTTAATCTTATATATGTACATAGATATGTACATCAGACAACAAAACCACTTGCTCTTGTAAAACTTTCCTAATTAAGAGCAACTGCTTGGTAAAACAGTTAACATGTGTTATAAGAGAACTTCATAACTTTCCCAAAACGTGTCCAACACATTCTACAATATACATACTTACCGACATATACCGACAGATTGAGGTGGTTAACGGTACTTAGAAACATCAGAGAACCCCAAAGAACGAAGAAGAACAAAGAAACTTTTAACTGCGATTAGAGGCCATATTATATGACCAACTTGTAAAACTCTTTGTCCCATCTCCCATTCCATCACTCCACTGAGGAATGAGCACGGGGCACGACGACAACGACGAACGCACGAGAAAGGCATAAAACTCATCTCTCAGTAATTCAAAACACTCGAGACCAGATCTAGAATAATGAAACGTCTTTCTTTATTGCCATCACATAGAAATTCCCTGAGCCTGGGAGGACTTTTTTTCCACCACTGCCTCACCATGCGTCTTCTTTCATCACGAAGAATCCAACTTCATCTGGATCTGATGCCATACAAATAATTTAATGTAATTGTTCTGGATGGTGCCTTGGGGAAGTGCAATTATATATCCCTATAATCTCGCCCAAAACAAACCAATGTCACATTTATCCCCATTAGCTGCGTCTAATTTTCAAGGTGAACTCCATCAGTCCGTGTAGTCCCCGTGTCGTTGTCGTTGTCATTGTCGCTCCTCGTATTCGTGCCTCCTGTCTGTCTACCTTACCTATATTTGCAGAGCATTTCACTGACAGTTGGTGTAATTCCAACCAATGAAAAGAAAAGGTGAGAAAAAGCTGTCAGTTTGCATATAGTCAAATTAGCCTTGACAAAGAGCTTTTGACAGGCGCTACTTTGCTCCGTTAACCTGGCTTTGCTCTGTTCTGGCTTTGGTTCTGTCTCTTTCTTTGGGTGTGAATTCATTTATCGTTAACCATCCCTGTCGGGGTTAATTATGCAAAACGAAAAAGAATTTTGGTCCCTTTTTGCACTTTTTTACTTTTTTAACGTTGGTTCCGTTCTTTTATTTTGTTTGCAGCCAACTTCAAGGATAGCTAAAAACATATAATTCAAATCCCTTGAGCTTGTGCCTCCGGTCGGTATTTTATTCCTGGATTTCGGGTATGTTTATAAGTCTGTATATCTACTCACTGTCGGTTTTCGTAATGAACATCCAAGCACTTAGTGTTGTTCCGGTCTAAAATTATTCTTTTTCTTTTTTGACAAAATGTACAAAATTGAACATTTCGAAGACAAATTTTGTGGTGGTGATTGCTACGGATTCGTTGGTACTAATAATTGTGACGAATATTCGATTTGGCAGTTTTGTTTTTGGAATCGATGGCAGTCTTCGCTTGAGCAATTAGTTCTTAATCCTGAAAATGTATCCTTGTGCGGTCCCGAGTGGTTTGCTTTGATATTTTGGATTAGTTTGGCTTTAAGTGTGGCAGGAATTGTGAGTTATATTGTATTTTGGTTTTTGTTGAAGGATATTTGATGTTTTTTTGTTTTTATTTTGTGAAATAGTATAAAAATGCGAAAGAGTTTTTGAAAATTTACTATGGACCTTGGGATATGACAGTTTCTCGAAAAGAAGGAGACGAAAAATATCAAAGAATTTCAAGAGTGTTTCAAAGAAATTTAAGGCTTATAAGTTCGGCAATTATGGTTAAAGCTTTTACAGGACTATTGATTGGAATCACCACAGTAAGTATGAATAGTTAAAAACTTAAATGATATTAGTTTCAGCAACAGGAACATTGAACACACCCAATACCAATGTTAAATTTAAGCTGACAGACGATATTAAGCTTTGTTACATTTATCTACCAATATCAAAGGTAAAATGGGGCATGTTACTTTATACTCTTAATGTCTGCTGCCACATTTTTATCTGTGAGATTTTAAGTACAAAGTCGTTCCCATACTCAACAAGTTTGATAAAAGTTTTGTGTCAAAAATGTCATCAAAATGTCAAACTTAAATAGAATAAAATTATAATAAAAGTACTAAATTTCTCAGAACTGGTTAGAAATTCAGTAAATTCTCTTGATCTGATTGCAATCTGACTAAAACCAGCCATTCACGAAACAATCACATTATTAAAAAAAGAGGCTGAGGTGCGACTCACACTGATAACTTCCTTTTTTCTTAACTTTATTTATTTTAACTTAAATTTTGCGCCTAACTCTGGGCCCCATAAATGATTGACGTTTGTGATTTTCTGAGGTTTTGTAGAAGCTTTTTTATCAGCAAAATTAAGGGAAGCATTTGGTAAAATGTTCCAATATTCGGTTAAGAGGAACGCTTGCATTGTGCTACAATATGCGATTGCAAATGATCCCGTTAAATTACTGAAAAGATTTTTAAATCTCAAAATATCAATTTCCAAGAATCTCTAACCAAAAACAAAACAAACAAACCATAATTAAAGGCATATTAAGTCTGAAAGGTTAATTGTTAGCATTGTTAAGATATCGGTGCCTTTTGAGTGATAAATTCATCTTAAGAACAAGAATTTTAAAACACTTAAGATGTTGTGTATATTTTCTACGTTTGTCAAATATTGTCAAATATTAATTTCGTAAAATAATAATGGGTGACAGGTCTGATGTCTAATTTATATTACTTTATTGTTTAATTGAATTCAGTCCGATGTCCTATATTTTACTAGAAATTGAAAGTTCTTCAAAATTGTCTAGATTTATTGCAGTGTTGTTGTAATATCTGCTCCAATATTGAGTAAAAACTAAAAAATCGGTTCCAGAAATCGAGTCAAATCCATTTTGAAAAACAAGTTAATTTTTGTTGGCGCCGAGTTAAACTTTGTCATCTATTTTTTTTTACAATATCACAAAAATTATATTTCAAATCAATAGCTTTGATATTTCAAATCAATAGCGTTGACAAGCCTGTAGAGAAGGGGGCTGTAAGAAAAGAGATGTGCGATTTCCTATCACAGTTACGTAATTTGATTGCAGCTTAATTGAGACAGCCTACGAGTAATTGCTGAGTTCTTGGCAGCAATTTGGAAGAAGCAAGTAAGAATTTTCTAATAAAAAGTATATTTTGATTAGCCCGCTTTTGAGAAGCTGTCGTCTTTTGACATTTGACAATTAATAACAATTATTAAAAATTGAACGATATACGTTTCAAAACATTTGTTTTAAATAACAACAAAAATAGTTAACATTTCGAGCCACAAATTGAAGAACTAAATCACTTTTGGTTAGTTCGTGGATAAATTTGAACAACTTATAATGTTGCTGTCTTTCGATTTCGAACTTTGGAATGAGGCATTCTACAAACGAAATCAGACTGTATTTTGTATTAAAACTGTCTTGAAGGCTATCAAACTTCAGCTAACACAAGAATTTGAATCAGTCTTTTACAAGCACCGTCGCGTCGTCGTATCTTTGTTGATTGGCCCATAAGCATAACATTGTCGCTATTGTCCTCAAAAATCCAAGAATGTTTGTTTTGAAGCCCTTCTATTTATGGAAGAAATGTTGGCCTTTCATATTCGAAAATATGGCATTATGGTAAATAGAATGTTCTACAGGGCTATGGTTATGATATTGTACTGTCGGAAATTGAAGATATTGATGTGGTTAATGTTTGCATGCAGCGTTTCGTGCCAATCCCAATTTTAAGAGTAAATTTGACTGAACTTGTGAATTCCCGAAAAAGTGTTCACATTTGTCTACCGAGATCTTGTGATTTCACATCCTTACACACTTTTCTTTGGGGACAAGTGAAAAATGAGGTCTATGCCAATGCTCGACTATTAATTCTTAAAGATGAATGATGTATAAATTGGTCATGGAAAATTTTATGAAAAGTATATGGTGCCACATGAATCTTAAAGCCTTCTTCTGAGCTCAATAAAACCAATTAGAGTTATTTGCGAAACATGAAAGATTAATTATTTTAGTGTGTTTGAGATCGTTAAGATGGTTATAGAAGAATTCTCCTAGTAAGGTCTTTCGTTTTTGAGCTAAGGCAGGGTGTGTACAGAGAAGATGAAGAACAGTGTGACGTGGTCTCCTATTTGGCAGAGTCTGATTATGACACCGATTACAGAGCTTGTATGCAATCTGCTTAGAGATATAAAGCACCTTGAGCGCTTAAGCTAAACGTGGTAGAATGGGTATAATATTGTTCCGTTCTTACCAAGTTCATCTGCTATACCATTTCCTGGAATGTCTCTATGGCCTGGCATCTAGAAAAGGTGAATGTTACCATGTTGTGCCATCTCTATTAAATATAATAGACAGTTATGAACCTTTATAGAATTTGTATAGACAAAGTCAAATAGTTTAGAGAAAATCGGGATTCTAGATGTTGATATCACGTTTTATTTTTAAGCCAGAAGAAGACTTCTCTTATCGACAAAAGTTTTGCCTCTAAAACGCAACGGCCCTATTATTTAACAATGGCTTTTCTTCAGGAAACTTTCATTCTTTATTGAGAGAGAGGCTCGGGAGAGGCTTTAGTTTCGTTACTTTTTTAGTCCCAAGAAGCAGCGGTTAATTAAGAGTAATTTTTCGTTTGATCTGGTGTTGTTTTCTGGATTCATAGCGGAGCCAAAGTCCTTAACTACCTCAAAGTTACATCTGTCGATGGTGACGTTTTAATACTGATATACTGAGGTTCCATTTATCGGGCATGCTTTCTTCCGACCATATCTTACAGATAAGTTGTTTCATGCTACTCACCAAATTATCTCCAGCTGCTTTAAAGAGCTCGGCATTCAAGCCATCTGCTCCAGCGGCTTTGTTAGATTTCAGCTTAGATATGGCAATCTTTACTTCGTCTTAGTAGGGAAGACGGGATTGTTGGATCTCGTCGTCTATGTTGAATGGATCATCCTCCCTGAAAGCGGAATTCGGTTCGTCGTCGCCGTTATACAGTCTGCGGAAGTGGTCCTTCCATATCCTCAGCATTGACTGCGGTTTCACAATGTATTTGCAGCCTTCGGTTCGAGGTTTATGTACTATGTGAATTGCGTTTCACCTGCTAATAAAACTTTCGAACTTCATTCCTGCTTTTGAACCTCTCAACATCTTCGACCGCACGCTTCTCATGCTCTTTCTTTTTCCTTCTGAGAAATCGGTGTTCCTCTCTCCTCTTCTGCTCATAGAGCTCATGAGCAGCTCTAGTCCTTCTATGCAGGGCCGCTTTGCGTGCCTGTTGTTTGGCTGAATTTGCCTGCCGGCATTCCTCATCAAACCAGGGGTTTCTTGTTTTTGGCTGCTTAAAACCCAACACGTCAGAGGCGGCTTCTCTGAGTGCATCTTGCCAATGTTGCCTATGGTTCTCGATGCATTTTGTTGGCGGCAGAGAACTTCGAGAGCGGTTACTTTATGACTCGGTTGGAGAAAGATTTAGCGATGACTTGCGATTGTAGCCGTTCGACGTTATACCTTATCCCAGCATCTCCCTGTTTTGCATTGGGTCTTGGTACCCGAAGTGCTATACCTTGGCTACAAAGAGATAGTGGTCCGAGTTGATGTTAGCTCCTCTGAAAGTTTGGACATTGATGAAGCTGGAAGCGGGTCTAGGGTCGATCGCAATATGGTCAATCTGTAGATTGATTTGGAGAACTCCAAGTTCCTTCGTGCATGTTGAGGTGTAGAAAACGCGTACTGGCTACCATGACGTTTCGCCCCGCAGGAAAATCGATGGGTCTGAATCCGCTACCAAAATTATTCCACCAATTTGTCTTTCCCTGCTAGCTTTTGAATTTTAAATCGCCCAATACAATTTTAATACCGTAGCTTGGACACTGCTTATATATTTTGTCCAAGGGCTCGTAGAACATATCCTTGTTTTTTATCGCAGTTTTTCATCCTCTTTTTGCCCGGCTCATCCCATCGTATTTCCAGGATGGCGGTGATGTCTGCTTTATAGCAATCACTCTAAAACCCTTTTAAGTGAAATAAACATTAATTGATTTATCTGTTAAAAGAATACTTGATTGAAATCTGAATTCGGATAAGTTTTCAATTTAATAGGCTGTGTTGCTTAAAATGTGAAAATTGTTACAAATCCAAAAGTGATGTCAGATGTCGCTAACAACAACTTCTACGAATTTTGAATGAGCCTGGTAATTTTCTAAAAAATTTAACAATTATTGAAATTTCATGTGTCATGTGTCCAGACCAGTGTTATTTAAAGATGGCTGCTCATAATGACCAAGCAGTAGCATTTCTGACAACATTTTCAATCATAATTCCCTTCTGTCAATTTGGCTATGATGATTCCAAAATTGTTTAAATTCCTAAGTTCAACTTTTCATTTTATAGTCCTCCACTTTTTTTCCAGTAAAAACATTTTTTGGCTTAAATGGTTGAAAACATATAGATGTATATATTGTATTTATTTAACATTTAACAGACAATATTTCCAGACAAATAACTAAATCAAAAACAATTATTAATGTAAAACAAAATAATATTTGCATATCGAATAAATAAATTGAAAACATTTTGTCTTTTGTTTTATTTTATTTTAAAACATCCGCATCCGTTTCCGCACCCACAAATTTTTAATTTATTTTAACAAAAATACACTATTTATGAAGGCATAGGAGTATAGTGTGGATTATAGTGGGATTATTAACAAAAGCTTCTGGTTTGACTTCAAAAACTATAAAATAAACTTGAAACCAATTGAAAAATAGGAAAAAAAAACTATGTGTATTTTTCTCCCTAATTGAATTGAAAATAAAAATAAAAATAAAAAACACTTTATTTTTCAATTTACTAGTAAACCAATGTATTCTAAATCAAAGCCTAAACTACCCCCCCCACCTCCTCACACACACATTTCAATTAGTGTTGTAGTACAGACAGGACTTGTAGTTTAAAAAAAAAAGATATCCAACAAAGCTCCTCAAAAATCCTTTTTCATTTACCTCAATTTTTGTATTTTTTGATTACAGGTAACTCCATCAGCAATCTCAACTTGGTTGGCAATTTTTTCCGTGACAATATTTTTGGATTTAATCGAATGGATTGGCGTAACTTTATTCGTTAAAAGCAAATTGGATTTTAGAACTTGTTGTAAGCATTTGATGCCCGTTGGTATACTTTTAATGGTTCGTTGCATTCATGGTGTTTTTATTCGGGAAATTGAAAGACGTGCAAATATTGAAGAACTTAAATTAATTTCTAAATTGACTAAAAATTGGTGATGGAAATACATACATATATACATACATGTGTACATAAAGCTAAGCTATATTTGAGGTTGTATTTGATGAAAATAAATAAATTGAAAAATTTGTGTATTTATTTTTTCCGATTCATTTTTCAGTATTAATTAAAAATCTTTGTTGAATTAAAACAGAAAAGAAAAAGAAAGCATTATCCTTGAGTGAAATTGAACAAAAGTTGCAAAGTACCGTTTATTTCATATATCTACTGTAATGCTCAAGTTTTGTGTTCAGTTAAAGGATAACTTTAATTAAGTCGAAAGTTCCCTTTTTTTCTTTCTTCTTCATTTTTCTTTCATTCACAAACGATGACGACGATAAAAAAAAAGGAAGAAAGCAAAAGCAGTGTGAACTTTCACTCCTCCATTTTGTTTCCTTGCAAAAGGATAAAAAAGTACACACAATAGCCAACGGTTGAGTTCAAAGCACTTTATTGGGTTCCGGAACATCCGTCACCTGTGGATAACGAATACCCGTTAAAGAGAATGGAGTAGATAGGTAGGTGCTCGCTCGACTCGTAGAAAGGATATTTTATTTAACTATGTTCGCACGTAGTCGGAATAATTGATGGGATATCCTTGGGGCCTGTCTCACTAAGCCCTAGTGATCTGTTGGATGTCTATAGGGAAATTTGTAAGTGGTATGGATTCTAACAAAGATAGAAGTAAAAAAAGAAAAATAAATCAAAGATTTAAAGTATTTCCTTTTCACATTTCTTTTATTTTTTATTAAGGATTGTTGCTTCTATAAAGTTTTACTTTTGAAGTTATTGTGAAAAATAAATCCTTTTTTAGGGAATTTCAATAATCAATAAGTAACAAAAAAAACCTTCTTTTTAGATGCGATTCTGATTTTTGTTGTTTGAAATATAAATGTTTGGTATTTTTTTATGATTTATGAATATGAACATTTTGAATGGGGGAATATTAAGATATATTATGTTAAATTTATTAAATGCACTATTGACTCACATTGATAAACGCTCGAGCTATAAAAAAGGTCACTTCTGCTTTGCACATTGTGTCAAATTGCTGAAAAGAAAACATATTTAAGAGATTAGCATCAATAAAATTAATGTTTTTGTTTATAAATTAATACTAATTATGTATATAACTTGAAATACAATTGACTTTGCTTTTTAACGTATACTGTAATTTTTAAAATTTATTTAGATGCAGGATGATTCCGAATGTAGGAATTTAGAAGAACAATGAAATAATTAATAAAACAGAAGCTTATAAAATGTGTTCCGAAGTTTGAAAATTTTGAGTAAACTAAAATTCTGCAATCAATTATTCTATAAATCTAAAATTCTGTTATAACGGGTGATTTTTTAAGAGCTTGAGAACTTTTTTTAAAAAAAAACGCATAAAATTTGCAAAATCTCATCGATTATTTATTTGAAACGTTAGATTGGTCCATGACATTTACTTTTTGAAGATAATTTAATTTAAATGTTGACCGCGGCTGCGTCTTAGGTGGTCCATTCGGAAAGTCCAATTTTGGGTAACTTTTTCGAGCATTTCGGCCGGAATAGCCCGAATTTCTGCGGAAATGTTGTCTTCCAAAGCTGGAATAGTTGCTGGCTTATTTGTGTAGACTTTAGACTTGACGTAGCCCCACAAAAAATAGTCTAAAGGCGTCAAATCGCATGATCTTGGTGGCCAACTTACCGGTCCATTCCTTGAGATGAATTGTTCTCCGAAGTTTTCCCTCAAAATGGCCATAGAATCGCGAGCTGTGTGGCATGTAGCGCCATCTTGTTGAAACCACATGTCAACCAAGTTCAGTTCTTCCATTTTTGGCAACAAAAAGTTTGTTAGCATTGAACGATAGCGATCGCCATTTACCGTAACGTTGCGTCCAACAGCATCTTTGAAAAAATACGGTCCAATGATTCCACCAGCGTACAAACCACACCAAACGGTGCATTTTTCGGGATGCATGGGCAGTTCTTGAACGGCTTCTGCACTCCAAATGCGGCAATTTTGCTTATTTACGTAGCCATTCAACCAGAAATGAGCCTCATCGCTGAACAAAATTTGTCGATAAAAAAGCGGATTTTCTGCCAACTTTTCTAGGGCCCATTCACTGAAAATTCGACGTTGTGGCAGATCGTTCGGCTTCAGTTCTTGCACGAGCTGTATTTTATACGGTTTCACACCAAGATCTTTGCGTAAAATCTTCCATGTGGTCGAATAACACAAACCCAATTGCTGCGAACGGCGACGAATCGACATTTCACGGTCTTCAGCAACACTCTCAGAAACAGACGCAATATTCTCTTCTGTACGCACTGTACGCATTCGTGTGGTTGGTTTAATGTCCAATAAAGTAAACTGAGTGCGAAACTTGGTCACAATCGCATTAATTGTTTGCTCACTTGGTCGATTATGTAGACCATAAATCGGACGTAAAGCGCGAAACACATTTCGAACCGAACACTGATTTTGGTAATAAAATTCAATGATTTGCAAGCGTTGCTCGTTAGTAAGTCTATTCATGATGAAATGTCAAAGCATACTGAGCATCTTTCTCTTTGACACCATGTCTGAAATCCCGCGTGATCTGTCAAATACTAATGCATGAAAATCCTAACCTCAAAAAAATCACCCATTACAAAATCTATTGAATATAAAATTCGAGCTTTCTAAAAATATTTTTTTTTATCATTTGCAGTGTTATGGATTTCATGAATTCGAAGTATAATTAAATTAATTTATTAAATAAAATTACAGAATTCTTGAGGTAAATAAGCTAACCAAAAAAATATCATCTCTCGATATTTCTAAAAGTTTTACAAAACATTAATACAAACATTTTGTGTAAGTTACAAAAAAACTTTGAAGTCGATATCTTTCTTTGTTCTCAAGATACTTGAGTAGAAAACCACTTTTTCAATTTTATGTGGTTTTTGAAAGCTTTAAGTTTTTGTTAAAAAAAAGTTGTTCATTTAATTTTTTTAAAACTTAGCAAGAAGCTTACAACAATATTTTGCATATAATAAAATTATTTTGATTTCAAAAACTGTTCTTGTTTCCGAAATATTTTTGTAGTGAGTTCCAATTTTCGACCAATTACGGCAGTATGTCAGCAATAACGCCCCGAATATTCTCTTCCAAGCCGTCAATCGTCTCGGGCTAAGATGAACTCCAGATTTCTGTTATGATAGTCCTATGCACTAATAATCACGATACGAGTAAGCCTGTTCATAATAAAATGGCAAACCAAACTAAGCAGAAATCAAGTGACAACTGTCAAAAAGACCAGCTACGCAAAAAGTATTCCCAGTTTAAAAACCACACGCCAAAAGAACACCCATTATTTGTTATGGATTTTCGTTTTTTTATAAGAAATTAAAAACGATTATACCCTTGGGACGTAAAGTTTTAAGCTGCGTTTTTAATATCACTTGCCTCAGGTTTTTCAAGTATCATTAAATGTTTGCTTTTTTCGCAAACATACCTTGGAGTTCAGATGGAATCAAATAGACTGAAGGAAATTTTACTGTCATGCTTTTATTGCTGGTAAATTAACTGTCTCTCATACTATGCTATCAACTTATGGGATTAAAAATAATATTTTCCTTTGCTCCCGTGAATCTCTCCACTTTGCGACACCAACGTAAATAATGCGGAATGTGGCCGCCCTAAAAGTTTCTGTTTATGAGAGTACTATGGTTTTCATATAAGAAGGTTACACTCAGAGCCATGTCTTCGGTGTCTATATTATCCAAATCAGGCCACAAAAAGTTGGTGAAAGCAATGGCTGCCATTGACGTTGATGGCCTGGCCAGCTTTATTTTAAAAGAAGTGCGGACCAATGACGCCTTCAGCCCAAAATCCACGCCATGCCATACAGTAGCTATATTTGAATGCATTGGCTCCTTGAGAATTTCGAGTTGATATGCGTCGTCCCAAAACCGCAAATTTTGCTTATTCACGTACTCATTCATCCAAAAATGGGCCTCATCGATAAATATGATTTTTCGACTAAAATTGGAATAAACTTCAAACTGCTCCAAAATGCAATTAGCAACACAGGACACCTATGTATTTTGATAATAACGTTATATAATTTGCACGTGTCACTCGACGCTGTAGCTTGACATGATAATTTATCTTTGCTGACTGATTTAAAGAAGATATTTTGGAAGAAAGGAACGATACGATATGATATGTCCGCCACGAGTTGTCAAAACCAACCCATCCCTATTAGAAAACTCTTTAATAGTATTTTTAAGGTTTTTATTCTTCGTAAGCAAACTGGCACTTCAATTTTTCTAAAAAAAAATTCCATGTATCGAAAACGTTATTCTTCGATGAACAGAAAACGGTTCTTGAGATATGGCTGATGAAAAAACTTATCCTGAAAACACTGATGTGCGTATAGATAGCAGGATGTACGTACACACCCACACACTACAATTTCTCAAAAAACCTTTGATTAAGATATTCGGGAAATTGAAACGTCTAGAAAGGTCAAAATGTTTAATTCGACAATAACGATATAAAGAATGATCGATAAAAAGAACACTTTTATTAGTATTCTATTAGGTATTCTATATAACGAACAAATACTGAATTTCAGAAAATTAAATTCTTCTTCGTGTATGTTGCTCTGTTCGCTATGCAGAAAATTGTAATGGTTTTTTCGTGTCATTTCTTGTTGTTTTACATTTTGTGGCGTCTATAATATTTTACATCTTTTATCAGTTTCATGTCTGACACCAAATAAGAAAGCTTTGCAAGATGGCATAGCGCAAACGTTCTTGCAATGGAATTAAAAACTAATATCATTGACGAATATAAGAGAGGTGTTTCGCTTTCGAAGAAGTTTGGAATTTCAAAGTCTACAAACAGTGGATCTTTTCGTCGACGATCATTAAAGAAGGGCAAATATCCAAAAATGGAAACCGCATTGTACAAATGGCTTACTGCCCAACGTAAGAGTCACGTTTCTATGAATGGTAACATTTCAAAGGCCAAGGCATTATAGTTTCAAGAAAAAAAAATACCACCACGGTGCATTCAGAACAAGCAGGAGCAACAAATTTCAAAAAGCATTTTGGAATTCGACTCCTTGAAGAGTCTGGTGAAAATCTTTCATCGAGAGGAGACCTTGTCAAACCATATGGGAAAAAATTAGCTATAAAAATAATAAAAGAAAATAAACTCAGCCATGATTCAATTTTCTCCAGTGCAGATGAAACTGGGTTGTATTAGAAAATGCTACCAAACATTACATACGTTTACGCTGGCAAAACGAGTGCACCTTGTAGACAAATTTCTAAAGAAAGTCTTACTTTTCTAGCATGCTCAAATGCTACAGGTTCAAAGAAAATTAAACCACTCATCATTGGAAAACCAAAAACGCCAAAGCTAAAAAAAGAAAGAGAGGATGGCAAAATTTGGGTGTTCTATATGCCACCAAATGTTACACCTTTAATCCAACCCATGGAACAAAATGCCATGACTAAGCTTTTTTATAGACACAATTGTGAATCCCGGAAAGGGCATAATCAATGCTCTAAAAGTTCTTAATCTTTACGGTGCTGTATTACTCATTGCCTTGTCACGGAAAAAAGTACCCGCGGTTGTTCTTCACAGGTGCTGGAATATCATTTTATCTCCAAGTTCAGATGAAGAGTTTGATGAGGAGGATAATATTCCTCTGTCAGCTCTCCGTAATCAAGACGACAAATAAGGTGGCTCTTATGAGAATTTTCAATCCCAAAAAGTGTTTTGTAAGCTATGAAGTGTTTTCAGACTGAATTCACTACACATGATTTGAAGTTCTAGAATAATGCACACATGATCGAGTAATCCTTGAACACGAAAATATTGATAGCAATAATGTTAAAGATAACGAAATTTAAGATAATAATAGTGGTATAAATGCTAGCCCAGAAACTGAAGTTCAAAGAGATCAGTCACCACGAAGATGTCGGAAATGTTCGACATAACGAATTCTGGAAACATTATTATAGGAATGATCGAGGTTTAAAAACTCAAGAAACTGAAAAATGCCCCATCTCCTATAGGTTTTAAATCTTCTTGCTTTGAGTACCCACCTCTCATTTATTTTCACCCCAATATTTTAAAAATTCATAAAACTTCTCCCAGACATACAACCCCCAAAAACGAATGCAAATTATTTTAAATCCCAACATCAAATAAATTAAAATGCAAAACTTACCTAAACTAAACCACTTAAATTGCATCCAATTACCAACAGCAAACTCGACTACAACTATTCTCTTAAACTATAAATTTTATTTTTCCTGACCCCTATAACATAGCCAACACTTTTTTATATAGTAAAAATTTTAAGTGCCCCTCAGAGTATTCATTCATCAGGGCCTGATATGATGTTTTCTTCCTTTTTCTAAAAAATATAAAAACCCTCAGGAGCATCCCAAAAACAAAGTCATCTTTATGGTTCATGAATTATTTACAATGGTTTTTATGTTTTGGCTTCGGCGCGGCGTTCGGTGTGGTTTGTTTAGCATAACATTTGAATTCCTTTTGATTTTGGCAAAAACAGGAGTACATTGCTATATACGAATGAATGTAAAAAAAAAAATTCCTGATAAAATATACTATAATGGACCACCAGAGGCTCAAAGACCGCTTTGCAAAGGCCAACAACAAAACAAAAATAAGTAAACGTTTTTATACTGCTGGTTGGGTGTTTTCTCATTGAATGGGAAATAATTCCCATATTTTTACGCTACCTTAATACTGCTACATTCCATAAGGGAATTTTGTTATTATGTTCAATTTTCTGTATAAAAATATTCCAGGAATCAGAATGAAAAAACAACATAAAGTCACGTCTGCAAAAAGAAACAAAAATAAGAACCTTCCTATAATATTATAGCTTTATTATTACATATTTTTCTTTTTGAAGGACTCAGCTTGATTTCTGTCGGTATTGGTATTTTGTCAATAAACTTTATTTTTTTCGTATTTATGATTTTACCAATAATTCATTGATTTCGATTTTGGTTCTTTGTTCAATTTTTATTTATTTTTTCTTTTTGTAGAATGAGTCAATTGTTTTTATTTGTGCGAATATTTGGTGTATTTTGAACTTACTTTATTTACATGATCCCGCAGGACATTGGAATATACCATAGCTACAGCTTCTAATGCCATAAAAGTAATAAAGCCAATTATCCAAGGCACAATTAATCCGGGGTTTTCCTGAAATAGAAATTGAAAATCCAAAGAAAAAAAAATTAAATTGAATTCAATCAAGTGCAAAATAGCAAAATATTTAGAATGTTGTTGTTGTAAAAGAAATGCGGAGGTTGGTAAGAGGTATATATATATTTCAAGGAAATGTGGTTGACTAATAGCTGAAAGGCATATCTAAAAATATTTGTTTAGCAAAATAAAAATATTGGCGAGAAAATCCCTTCCCTTAAATTCATGGAGTCAAATTGCCAATTTCTTCTAATTTGGCTCAATGACTGAGAGAAAATACTGTCAATTAAAATGAATGGAAAAGACTTAGTCTTTCAATGAATTGATCAAACTGAAACTGAATGACATATTGATTTAGTTTTATTCATTACGTTAAATATTAACGCTAAGTTAACAAATAAAACTTATAATTAAACAAACAATTATGTAATAAATTTAAATTGGTATGGATACGTTTCCCCTATGGTATGGTGTTTCCACTAAGCCACCTCTTCTTATCCAGACGGCAGCGGACGAATTCCCGAGATGGAATCAACGGTGGCGTCTATAATTCCAGTAAGGTTGAACTACTTAGTGAACACCTTATAGGGCTTCTACGACTTATTCGGAGCCCAGGCCTATAAGGAGCAGTTTATCCGGCTCCCCGTCGTTGGAGTTATACTAAGGATCTGGCACTCCAGGTTGGGGGCTGTGCCGTCGGGGTGACTTCCTGACCACGTGAAAAATACCTTCCTTCCGAAGTACCAACAAGCCTCGGATACGGACGGATTGACTGTTTACAACCCACGCAGACGAAATAAGGACAACGAACTCCGGATATGTACTTGGAATGTTTGGTCCCTTAACAGACAACGTGCAGCCGAACAATTAGCGGAAGCCCTTAACTGCTGCAAGGCAGATATTATTGCCATCCAAGAAGTGCGATGGGATGGACCGGGCAAACACATACTAAAAGACTGATGTATGCTACGATGACTGCTACCGAGAACAAAGACAGCGTCTATTAATTGTGGATGGGTATGGATTTGTTGTTGGAACTAGACTCAGGCAAAAAGTCTTAAATTTTTACAGTGTTATCGAGCGCATCACGACAATCCACATCAAGGCTAAATAAGCCTAATATGGGCGCATGCCCCAACAGAGGAGAAAGATGAAGACACCAAAGACATATTCTTCGAGCTCTTGGACAAGACATATGAGCAGTGCCCTGGCTATGACATTAAAATTGTCTTAGGAGATTTTAACGCCAAGCAAGGAAGAGAAGACATCTTTAGTGGCACAACAGGGAGATAAAGCCTGCACGACACCACCTCCAACAACGGTTTCAGGCTTATCGATTTTGCGGCGGGGTGAGACGTTCTGGTAGCTAGTACGCAGTTCACACATCTTGATATCCACAAGGGGACATGGAAATCGCATGATCAATCAACTGTCAACCAGGTTGACATTGCGATCTACCTCGTTGTAGCCAAGGTACGGCTACGGATACCCCGATCCAAGCCAAAACAAGGAAGTACTGTAAGAAGTTTCGACGTTAGACGGCTACAATCGCAAGAGGCTGCCATGTCTCTAATAACCCCTTAAGAAGTCCTCTGCTGCCTGCATTAAGCATTGAAAACTAGTAGCAACATTGCCTTGCAGAAATCAGAGATGCCGCCTCTGAAGTGCTAGGTTTCACACGGCCACCACAGCGAAACCCCTGGTTTGACGACGAATGTCGGCAAGCACACGCAGCTAAACAAGAGGCATACAAAACGGCGCTGCACAGAAGGACAAGAGCTGCTCGCGAGCTCTACGAGCAGAAGAGGAGAGAGGAACACCGGCTTCTTAGATGGAAAAAAAGATAGCATGAGAAGGTACCAAGGGTACCAGCCACGAACCGAAGCCTGTAAGGACGATCAGGAGAAAAATGTTTAAAACAAGGCGATGCACTTTCATTAAACTTCTTCAACATCGTTCTGGAAAGAATTGTGCAAAACTCAACCGTCAACACCAGAGGCACAATCTTCCAATGGTCCATCCAATAACTCGGATACGCAGATGATATTGACATAATTGGAAGATCACAGCGTGATGTCAGTGGAGCGTTTTTGAGCATTGCGACGGAAGCGAAGAAGATGGGTTTAGTGGTCAATGAGGGCAAGAACAAGTATATGCTTTCATCAAAAAAGGACATTGAACAACGACGTCTTGGACAACAAAAACTTTGAGGTAGTTGAGGACTTTGTCTACCTAGGTACCGCTATAAACTCAGACAACGACACCAGCGCTGAAATCAAACGAAGAATAACTCTTGCAAATCGCTGCTTCTTTGGATTCAGAAGGCAATTGAGTAGTAAAGTTATTTATGGCGCTAAGGCCTGGACCCTGTCAAAGAAAGATGAGAGCGTCTTAGGATGCTTGGAGAGAAGAAAAATTCTTTGGGTGGATTTTGGTTCCGTCTGCATAGATGGAGAATGGAGGAGAAGATATAACGACAATTTGTACGGGCTGTACAGAGACACTGACCTAGCTAACAGAATTAAAATCCAACGACTTAGATGAAAATGAAATGGACCCACTCAGAATTCCAACAATAAAGCAAAGTTGCAAATACTTTCGGTGATAAGTTAAGCATCTTGCACATGAGCTACGAACTGCGAACTGTGGATGTTCGCATATTTTGACTTTTCTTGCACATGAGCTTTATTTCTATTCGCAGACTGCGACGAATTATCAATTTATAATTACCCTTTTCTGCATATTTTCCTCAGCCATGATCACTCACACAAAAACAAAACAAGAGTAGTATAATTTTGAGGTTAAGTTGAGCGCGAACAATTTATTCGTTGCAGTGTGGATGGTATGTGGAACGCGAATAGAGTTTGACAGTTCGTAGCAACCACACTGTGATTCGTTGCTACCAAATTGTTTTAACAAAATTCTCTTGTTTTAGAGAACAAAATACAAATTTTATTATCCTAATATTAGTGTCAATTGGTTTCTTATGATTAAATGTGTTTTTGTTTGGAATTAACTTTTTGAAATGTGTAAAACCACGTTTGTTCGTCCATTCGTTCATTCGTTGTTTACTCTCATGTGCAAGGCACTTTAGGGATGCAAGACCTTTTAGTTTTAGCCTATCAATATAAGGAGGCAAAGTTACTCCTTCATTCCTACAACCTTCTTTGGACAATATCAATTCTATCACTTGTCAATATTCAACATTAAAAGTTTTGCTTTGCACCATTCCCATAGTCGAAGTAGATCATCTTGTAATAATTCGCAGTCCGTTAAGGAATTAACTGTTTGAAATATTTCCACGTCATCTACGTATATTAATATGACCGATTTGTTTAAGATAGAGGGAAGGTCATTTATAAACAGAATAAATAACAACGGACCAAGGCTGCTACTTTGAGGTGTATCAGAATTAAAAATAAACAAAATTAGAATCGCCATTTTTGAAGACAACACAATTCTGTCTATCAGATGAAATCTACTATTTGTCATATGTAGTTCGAATTGGTATAGTTTAATTTAAAGTACTTTATGGCTAAGTTTGTCAAATGATTTACTAATATCAGTAAATTCTCAATTAATTTGCTGTTCTCGAAAGCATCAATACAAAATGGCTTAAACACAAAGCTGACTGTTCCGCTCAATTGTTGAATCAATACTGTTATACGGATGCAGCCTGAAAAATAAAAGCAATTTACACAAAGGGATACTGCAAAACAATAATTATAAAATTTCGAAACATCTTACTAGTTTTTTGACGCAATCGTATATCCAATAAAAAACTGCTTAGGAAACCGGGTCTGGAACCCATTGACACTATTATAGGAAGGTGAATGTAGCAGTGGATTTGTTACACGCTTCGAAGAAGAAATAACTCACATTACACAAGTAATGCAGTGAAATTTACTCTCTCAAGAAAGTAGAAGAGCTGGAGGGCCAAGAAGCAAGTGAAGAAGAACATTCGAGGATAAAACATCACCAACAAATAATAATTTGAACAAAATTTTTCTTCATTAATGAAATTTGGAAACCTTAAAATATTATATACATTATGTATGTACTTCATAGATCTAAAGTTCAACGAAAAATACATTAACCTTAATATACTACATGTTTTTCCTATACAAATTTTAACTTATGTATATAGTTTTTTCTTTCAAAAAGTCTTATGCAGTTCTCATTGAATTCTGACGTAAATATAACGCACCAAATACTCAAGCAGTGATTTTGTCCTATTGAAGTTTCTACAGAATGTGTAAAAACATTTCCATGAAAAGACTTACCTCGGAGAATTTGTCAATTATTCGTGATGAAAAGGAACAAATTTCAACAAAATTATTTTTAGGTAGAATTCCCAGAATTCTCTATTCTAACAATATTCTTCGAAGAAACATGTGATATCAGTCAGTTGTCGCAGCAGGAGGCAGCTATAGACCATAATCTCTGCTTTGAAAACCAACCAAACGTATTAGAAAAGAGTTTCTAATTTTATTAATTTAAAAATGAAAAGAAGTTCGTTTAAATGATTTCAAAATAAAGTCATTAGAAACAATGAAAACTTAGAAGACAGTTTTTTCATTATTTCTCCTAAAGTACCACCAAGCAAAATAAAAATGATATCATTTCATTAAAATGTTTCAACATAGATACCACTTTTTTGTGTGTAATTACTTTCATCCAAAACACACAAGTTTCCATTCAAAAAATCCTCAAAAACACTGATGCACTTTATTCTATGTCACTCGTATACTCTTGTTGTCTTACATCATTTTAAACGAGTACTTTACAGAATTTTTTGCAAATGTTCCTTCATGTACACATGGTGTTTCCGTTAGAAAACGTTCTCTGTTTTCCTGACCCTAAAAATACAAAAACAACAACAACAACAAAAAACATTTAAAACACTACCAGAACAACAACAACAACAAAATCCCCATTTCCATTTATAAATTGTGCCTGGTTGACATTTCCCATGGAATAACGCTCTCACTCTTTTAGAAAAGTTCAGCTTTTAGAAACAATTTTCATAATTATTATTATGCATCATGTTGTATGGCTTCGTGTATGACTGTGTATGTTGTGTGTGTGGCAAGCAGAGAAAACATCAGCAAAATGATATATAATATGGAAACTCAAAATTAAAGACACTTCCGGCGCTGCTATCGCAATGTGGTGGTTCAAAAAAGGGATGTGACTATAAGGGACACACTTGTCGTGTGTTTTTGTGTGTCGTGTGTGTGTGTGTGTATGTGTGTGGAATTGTGGTTTGCCCATTTGTTCTAAAAAGTACTGAAATGAACTTGTAACACTTGAAGAACAAAAACAAAAAGTGGTTTTTAGTTGATTTTTATTTATCCTTGCCACACACACACACACAAAACGATGCACATGATGCCAAAAGAAATGTCTCCCTTCATCGTCCTTAAATACTTAAATGAAACGTTTTGACTAGACAAATGGTATTTGTGTAATATTATTTTGTGGCCCAATTAGGATGCGAAATATGCAAATGTTTTAGTTTAGTTGATTCCTTTTTATTTTATTTGTTTTTCTTTTGTGTGGTTTTGTCGTTTTTCATGCGACAAAATAAAAGAACATTTTGTACTTTTTGTGACACTTTCTTTTTTGTATATCCTTCGGTTAATGACACAAGCAAGTCGGAATGCGACAGTTTATATGTACTGTATCCTTGTAATTTGTCATACTATGAGTACTATAGGCAAGACACTGAACTGATGCTGATGCTGATGAAGGACTATGATGAGAATGGTGTTTTTCTGTATTTACTTGAGCTTCTGATGGTAAATATTTTATTCATTCGTGATGCGCGAGGATGAATAAAATAGAAAGTAAATAAAAGCAAAGAAAACATTCGTCTGCTTAACGTAACGTACGTAACCAGAACCACCACGTAGTCATTATTTATTATAGCTTATTTCGAATAATTAAATTTAAGACACACTCTTGGCATCATCAGTTTTTTTTTTTTTTTTTTTGGCATCTGCAATCTTCCATCATGATGATGGGCTCTAGAGGCTATAGGGGCTATAGAGCTACACTTAGACTTGATGAAACCCTGTAGAGTGAAGATTTTAATATTTAAAGATCATAAATTAATGTTACGAGTTTGCGAAAGAATAAAATGAAAATCTCTCTATATCGCAGAGTTGGTTCGGACTGGAGTGGACTTAAGGGAGGGGGGGGATGAAGTCACTCTGTTTATATATATTTTGAATCTTGTTTAGGTTGATGATGATAACGATAAGGGATAGAAGAAAAAAAAGTTCTTAAATTAAATCCAATTGAAAGGAAAATGCCGACCGAGCCCATGTTGGGCGCCAGTTTAGTGTTTCTTAATAAGTGGCCATTAGGGACGATAATTAAAGCTTTATTGTATTTTAAGTGTATGATGTTACTTAGGAGGATTTTTTTCGATTAAATTTGAGAGAATACAGGCACATTTAAGGCAAATAAAAAAGTCTTAGGTATAAAGGCACTTAAATTGAACACTTTTTGAAGAAATTCTGTACTTGGTTTAATTATAAATGACTTCAATCAACTTGGAAGTAAATCGAAGAAGAAAAAGTGGTATACCTGTGCATACAAAAAACCGATAATATTGCAAACAAAAATAACTTCATATATATATAATTTATCGATCGTCATGGCTTATTCAGAAGATTTACACAAATTTTAATTGGTTACATTTTTAATTTGTAGATATTCGAGACTACATTTTCAACCTTACCCTTACTCTTATTTGAAGCATAAATATTTAAGTGTATGCCAATTTAATGATATCGCAGACCATGTCCTCTTTTTGGGGGTTAAGAAATTGAACTTGAAGAATGAAATTTAAAGTTTTGGAAATGAATAATTAAATATTGAATTTGTTAAATGCAAATATATTATATGGTGAATTGTGTGGCTTCATGAAGGTGTACATGTAACCATTAAACTTCTCTGAGACTTGATGTTTAAAAGGAGATGGACAAGTGAGGAAGAGTTTTTAAATTATTTTTAACTTTCCATTGGAAGTTTTTGTAATTGGTCTGTTTTGTCGATTAGAAACACTTGACATTTCACGACATAGAAAATGTTGACATTCCTCTACGTTTTGTTTCTACGTCCGGATGTTCATACGTTCGGGATATTTTGTTTCTCCAATCTCAAGAACGAATACAGATATCGTCATTAATTTTGTTATTGATTTTTGACTCTAATTCCTCGAGAAAAAATGTAGTTGTTGCCATTTGGTAAATTTTAAGAAAATTGAATTATTGTGTATTGAAAAAAATATAAGCTTATCTACAATCTAAGAAGTAACGTTCATTAAACGATGAATAATTTTTGCTAGAACATATAGTTTGAATATTTTAGGAATTTCAAGAGTTTTAATTCTATTAGAAAAGACATCATAGACAATGTTCAAGCTCTAAGCAGATTGTATATTTTGACGAAAATCAAGATCAATTAAAACACTTATTCAAAATACAATGGGTTTTTATCTGTCCATCATATTTGCTTAGCATCAAATCTTGTGAAAGCTTTTTTAACTTTATCGAATTTATTGATGCATACTTAAGTCGATGAATCTCAAAGAATTAAACAATTTTCTGTAAAAGGAAATGACGATATAATGCGGATTTGTAGATGCACTATAGTTTCTTGGGAGGAAACCAATCCTAGGGTTTGTCTCAGCAACAATATAATCTGTAAGTAGGGAAAACGAAGATTTGGCATCAAAAGTAACACCCCTTGCCGTCATACATTCAAGATCTTGATTATAAATTTGGTATACTATGAAACAATAGCATCAAAATTCAACGATCAGTAAAAAATGATGCACAACAAGAGTTTTATATTAACACTATAAGGACAAGATTCATTTTTTATAAAAAGGTTATTTCGTTCATAAAAATACTAAACAGAAGAAGTCCAAAATGGCCACCTTGTGGAACACCATATAATATTAATTTCCCATAGGAAGTTATTCCAATCGGTCCGATTTGTGGAATTGAAAATTTCGATATTTATTGACGTTTCAAAGTCTACAAAATTTTAATCAAAGATTTTAAGAAAGATGGCTGTGCGTGCGTGTGGACGTTCGTGTGTTTTTTTCGTCGTCCATATCTCAAGAACCAGCAGAGATATTGACTTCAAATAAATTTGTACATACATATAATAGCTTGATACCCAACTTTATATTTGGAGAAAAAAATCAAATGATTTTTTTTTATTAATCAAACAAACATGAACAAAAATATTGGTCACCTCGAATATCTTATGAACAGAGAATGATTTTTCCTCTAAAATAATTTAATGCAATGAAGAATTGCGTCTTTGACATCTAGTAAAATTCTTAGAAAGATGAAATTGATAGTTTTCCTACAAAAAATAAAAACATTTTTTAAAGTTGTTACAATATCTTTTTAAAAATTAAAGATATTGGCTTCAAACTTCAAAAATGAATAAATAAAGATATTGGCATCAAAATGATTTAATTCTGTGCTAAATTGTGTTGTAAAATAATTGTCATACACAAATTAAACATTCATATATTTTTTCATGTAAGAAATAAAATCTTTCAAAAAATGATGCTAAAATTGGTAAAAATTGAAAACTTTTTTTATAAAGCACGAAAACCGACAAAAAGTAGGAAAATCTTATGAGAACAAAGAAAAATATTAAAAAAAATTGTTGTTTGTTACTCTTAAAAAATTAAAAATTACCAACAATATTTTGGATATAATGAAATAGTTTATTTCAAAATCTATATACATATGTTAAAGAGATTTTTAGTCGAAAACCAATTTTTACCAATTTTAGTAGCATTTCTTAAAAGTTTTTATTTCTTATATAAACAAATACAAATTGGATGAATAAAATTAATTTGAAGTCAATATCTTCTATTTTTCACGAGATATCGAGAACCGAACATCTATTTTTACGAAATTTTTACGATATTTTAGTCGAAGTGACAAAGTTTTAGTATTGTTTTTTGTCTAGGTTTTTATTTTGTATAAAAAAGTGTCAATTCGATTTTTCTCAAAATTTTACCAGATATCAAAAACTTTATTTCTCGTTGCATAAAATTATTTTAGAGATAAAATAATTTTTTGTTTGTATTAAAGGTGACAAATATTGCCCAATAAGTCTACTTGGTAACCTTACCAAAATATGAGAAAAAGTTATCAAAATAAAACTTGTCGACTTTCCTGAGACTGTTTTAAATGTCATTCCGATCCAAAAAATTTGGATTTAGGCAAGCTCATACTACCACCCATCAAGTGCTTAGAATATGTAACCATATTATAGAAAAACTAACTGCGAAACAGTCTTTTCCTTTTGAATGTTGAAAAGGCATGATGGTGCTCTTCATTAACCCAAGGTCTTTGGTTGTCCTTTTTATCTTATAAAAATTATACAAATTTTCTCGGAAACAGTAAATTTCAAATTAATTTAAATAATATACATTCCTGATTAAAAAATATAATCTCGGGGGTACCACAAGAGTCGGCGTTGGGTCCGTTATTATATATTACATACGTTGCTGACTTCTGTGAAATAGCGATGTCTGCAGATGACACTGCTATTAATATTTCAAATAATTTTAGTCATGAAATAAAGAATGATTTACAACAAGCTCTTAATAAAATGAACGGTTTTTTATAGCATGAAAAGTTAAACTTAACGCAGACAAAACCAGCGCCATCTTTTTTTCAAGAAAAAAGAAAATCCTGTGCGCTTTACCACTTGGTCAGATCAAAATAAAAAATTGTGATGTTGGTTGATTCTGTCAAATATATATGTAGGTATGATATTAAGACAAGACATTGACGTAGGAAATCACCCCTGAGTAAATTTAATAAGATTAAAATCTATAAAGTAATTTACCAAACCATAATTTTCTATGCTTGTCCAGTATGATGCACTTGCGCAAAATCACACTTCAAAAAACTACAAATTTCACAAAACAAAACCTTGAAAATGATGATAAATTTACCATGGCATTTTATTACACCCAACTTTTACTTGAAGAAACTAAGGTACATCAAGTTGCAAGCAAAAGTGGAATTCTCAATGAAAGATTTTCTTTAGGATGTAGTGACTCAAAAAATGTATTAATACAAAATTTAAAAAGACAATAAATAATAATAATTTTAAATTGTATTGACTTAATTACATGCATATATTATGTGTTGTATGTTTCTACATATGTGTTTATGTGTGTGTTCATAGATTTATTTTGTTTGTTTGTTTGTTTATTTATTATTTAATTTTGTATTTATTTATTTATTATTTATTTATTTATATATTTACTTATTTAGGTATTCATGTATGTGTTTATTAATTTACTTGCTACTTTAATTATTTATTAATTTTTTCATTTAATTATATATTTCTTTATTTATTAACTTATTGTTTATGTATTTTTTCTTGAATTTTAATATTTTTTTTAATTTTTTATGTATACAAATAACTGTATACCATGCTTGTAATTTCCTAGTCTTCTAAGTTCTTATCCAGTAGTTTGTTTTCTTTTATAAAAAATATATTTTTTATATCCAAATTAAATGATGGTATTTTAACATAGTTTGTAATCTTCACTTCTAAATTTATTCTATTTTATAAAATTTGTCAGTTGTAAGATATAATTTAAATATTAAATTTTTGAGCAAGCTACGTATTTTTATATTGTAAAGCCTCTATCTATGAAAAAATATAATATCTGTCAACTACTCCATTACTTTCAATAGCCTCGAAGCGCCACGTACATATTATTGAGTTTCTTCAAAACTAGTTTTCTGGCAAAACTATTTTTAAATCTGCTTCGAGTTGTACGATTTTCAGAAATTTGATTTCGGAGTCAGATTTGAAGTATGGCTATAAAAATCTATCGAAAAAGTGCAATATGATTGCAAAGAAAATAAAATTTGTTGACCACTGTAATCATTAAATTCAATGAAGTCTCGATTAAAGAATTCAAAACTAATTTCATTTGGAAGTAAGAAAGAATTAAAAAATAGTTTTCATGCTTTAAAATACAACAAATAAATTATTGGAACGAGGTTAAAATGATTAAACTTCAAAAATTTAAATAAATTCAATGTTTTAGTTTTATGGTGGAAGTGTCAGTTTATGGTTTTCAGGAGAACATTTTTACTTGTTTTCCTTCCACTCCTAAAACGTTTTTAATTGCTTTCTTCAAACTAAATTATGTACAAATATTTCTAAAGCACTTTAGCGCTGTGATAATGACTATTTTTATAGTTCGATTAAATGAATTCCAAATAAATTTTCAATCTTAATGATGTTGGCTGACCATAATACCATAAAATCACGATAAAAACGTTAAAATTCCATTCTATTGTAGGACTACAAATATTCCGTATCTTTCTTTTCTTTTTTTGTTGTTGACATTTATGTCCTTAAAGACTTAAGTGACTCATAATAAATTCCATAGACATATTTTTGCTTTGAGACTTTTGTCTTTTTGTTTTTCTCCTAAGTCACAAACGGCTTTACTCTATTTCTTTCTTTTTGGCTTAAACGATGACATACGCACAATACATATGTATGTACATATGGGTAATGTTGTTTGAACATTTGCTATTCCATCACTTTATAGCTTTGACATAGGAAAGCCCTTAGCAAACATCACACAAAGCCAAAAACATCTCAATATTATAGTCCTATTTGATTTGCAAAGAGCCCTCCACAAAATTCTTCCTCAAAGTCAATAATATCACATCCATTAGGAATCTTGTACCCGTATACTTCAAACACACTCTGGGTCATAAATATTGTGTTCGAATGTGAAACCAAAAATATTTGTGAAAGCTTTAAATGTCCTTGGTTGCGAGGGCTCGGCCGCCCCCGCCCAACACCCAACCAATTTATCATGTTGTATCCTTGATTTTATGTCCCAATAATAATTCGCGACTATATTTATGAAATGCCTCGAACATCAATCTAAATTTTTATAGAAAACGATCCTATTTTGTTTATGCGGGTTTGTTGGAAGGCAGTGTTGGCGTATTTCCGGCCACGGAACGGATAAGACGGCAAAGGACTTAAATAAAACCGCACAAAACATCAGGGTTCTCGATTTTTTTGTATCATAAAAAGGTCAACAAAGTGCGATGTGATGCGAGAGGAAATGCCACGTCAAATTTCAAAGTGCCTACTTCCAAAATTCCCACAAAACAGCTTCGGATTTATGTCTGGTAATGCCAACCACAATACCCCGCAACACCCCTTTTTGAACCTTGTGTTCAAAAATAACAAAATTGCTATTTGCTGCCGAAATGCGTATACTCGGTAGGGTTGGATTTAGGGCTTATGATTTAAGGGTTAGGTATAATTTAGGGAATGGGAAAAGCATATGCGGTTTTTGGGGGCTTTAGTCTTTTTGGTTGGAATATAATGTTTACACTCTGTGTCACTGCGCGAAAGTGTTTTTGACATGGTTATTAGGTATGGGAATTATACAATTTGTATCAAAGTGTGCAGCCACCCCTTTAACCCGCACATTTCTTTCAATATACGTATAACAACTATTTGCATGGATTTCCAATTTTACCTTGTAAATGCCAAACATCAACATAACGCTGAGGAATATCATTGACATCTGAGTCCCGATTATAGCAAAGTAGGCTATTTGAACACCTGCAACAGAAGTCAAATTTAATGGTTTTATAGAGGCTTTAAGGATTTGTACATCAAAAATTACATAACATAAGCTTCAATATAAAATATAAGAACAAATTTTGTATGGGGATTGTCATTATTTTTGTATTGACTTACCATAATAGACGTCCTCTAATTCGCCGGATCGTCTGACATTGACACTTATTCGCCACGCATATATGAGAACGATTAGTATTGAAATGTTCTGAAATTAGTAAAAGAAATATGATTTAAAGGTTTGGTAAAATACTACAAAAAAGTTAAAAAATTGTCATTTAATGGATACTTTAAGTTGTCATTAAGTGGCATCTGCAATCTTAAAAAAAACTTTAAGTGACATTTTTGACTACAAGTTGTTATCAAATGATTTATGACGCGAAAAGTTGTAATTAAATTAAATGTGAAAATCAGTTAATGGCTTTTGTGAAATCTTAAGTGACATTTGATCTAAGTATGGGGTTTGGTACCATTTGTCATATCAATTTGCAACATATAACTTTAAATAAACCATATACAAATTTTGAACTATGTGACATATTTTATCTTAAATTGTTAAGCGTTCTTTATTTTGTGTATACAGCTGTGGTCTTAAGTGACTTCGTGATTAAGTGACATTTAGTGACATGTGGTATGTCAAGTTTTGATTTTGTGAAAATTTCTATCTCAAGTTGTCATTTAGTGCCATCTGTATTATAAAGTTTTATTTTTAGTGACTTATGTTGTTTCAAATTGTGATTTAGTGAAGAATGCAATATTAAACTGCGATTTATTTACACTATCTAAATTTGGAAATAAGTGGCATTTGCTTTGACATTTTGTGATTAAGTGTAAGCTGCAACCTCAACCTCATATTACAAATAAGTGACATAAACAATTGTAAACAAAGAGACATCTTTTAAATCAAATTGTGATTCAGTAAGTTGTGATTTTGTGAAGTGTGTTGTATCAAGCTGTGCTCTTACGTGACGATTGAATGATTTGGTGGATAAAAAAAGTGATAAATAATGTTTATAGCTTGTGATTTAGTGACATTTCTGCTATCTCTGTGATTTAGTAACTTCTTCCATTTTCAGATGTGATGAATTCATATCTCTTGTCTTAAGTTGTAACTAAGTGACATTGTTTGTATATAGTATTTTTAAAATTGACGTGTCTCTTATTTCAGGATTTGTGACATTTTGACTGTTTTAGACCTGGATTTTCATAATGTCTACCGACAGTGATTAAGTGACATATAATATACAAATTGACATTCTTTCTAAGTTAAAATATGTTAAAGTGACAATCAACTATTTGACGTTATGACTTGGTAATTAAGTGACTTCTGCCTCAGTATTAAGATTGGCCAAAGGTGATTTGTTCTAAGTGAGAGAGTTACTATTGCGTCTACTATTTCAGACTGATATTTTTTTACCACATGTTGTGATAAAGTGACATTTTTCTTTTTCGAAAGTGATTTAGTGACATTCTTTACTATAGACTGTCATTTAGTGACATTTTTGCTATCCAAGTTTGTGATTCAGAGACGTGAGTTATCTTTTATGTAAAAGTGTTGATACTGTTATTTCAACTAAATTTTTGATTTTTCAGACTACGATTTTAAAACGTCTACTATTTAAATTTTTAACTTCCCATAGGGTAATGGGTCCGATTTGTCGAATTGAAAATTTTGATATTTCTCGACGTTTCATGGTCCCTAGAGTCGAAATAAAATATTTTTAGAAAAATATATGTGCGTGCGTGTGTACGTACGTTCGCGACGTTTTTTTCGTCGTCTATAGCTCAAGAACCAGAAGAGATATCGACTTCAAATAAATTTTGCTATACATAATAATCCAGAAAGATACAGAAAAGTCTGTCAAGAAAATTGCGTTTGTGGTTTTTTTTATCATAGCAGTTTAAAAACAAGGTGAAAATTTTGGTTAACCCTAAATATCTCACGAAGCAATAACGCTAGAGCTTGAATTCAATTTTATATTTTGTATTGTAACGTGATACCAAACAAATATAGTTTTGGAAAAAAATCCAATTAACGGTATTTTTATAAATAAACAAAACTGAAAAAAAAATATTTGTCACTTCGAAAATTTTACGAATGAAAAATGATTTTATCTTCAAAACAATTTAGTGCAACGAAGAAAAACGTTATTGATATATAAAAAATAAAAGGCCAAAAAAACATTGCCCAAAGTTGGTAAAAGTTGAATTTCGACTTAAATATCTTTTTAAAAATTTGAGGTTATGGCTTCCATTTTATTTTATCTTTTAAGAAATATTGTTTTCAACATTCGGTAAAATATTGAGAAAAATCAAATTGACAGTTTTTTTAATAAAAATAAAAACCTAAAAAAAGCATTACTAAAAGTTGGTAAAAACTGATTTTCGACTCAAATATCTATTCAAAAATTTGAGTTATAGGCTTCAAATTAATTTTATTTTATAAAAAATATTGTTTTCAAAATAATATAAAAAATAAAATTGATGTTCTGTTCTCGATATATCGTGAATAATAGAAAACATTGACTTCAAATTTTCATTCATCCAATTTGTATTTGCTTATAAAAGAAATAAAAACTTTTAAGGAATGCTACTTAAATTGGTAAAAATCGGTTAACGACCAAAAATCTCGTTAACAAAAATAGATTTTGAAATCAAACTATTTCACTATATCCAAATATTGTTGGTTATTTAAATTTGTTAGAATAATTTAACTGATAACTTTTCTAACAAAACACGAAAACCTACAAACATTTTAAGCATGACAAATGGACAGACGGGATGGGAAGTTATCAGTGTGGGTCGCATCCCAGCCTCTTTTTTATATTAAAGTGTCGATTCTGTTATTTCAATTACTGATTTGGAGAAATTTTTGGCTTTCTTAGACTATGATTTTAAAACATCTACTATTTAAATTTTTGAATCAGTAATATTCGGACTTTAATATTTCTGAATTCTTATATAACAAAATTTCGGCAGTGGCTCAGACTTAGATTTTATAAAATCTACTGTTTTAAGTTTCAGTTATATTGGTATTTCACATATTTCAGGCACTGATTAAGTGGTAAGTAAGTAATTTAATGACTTCTGTTACCTCAAAGATACGATTTGTTCTTGATGTATATTAACTTAAAGAGTTATTCAGTTTGTCTACTATTTTAGAATGATGGAAGTGACATTTTTGCTATTTCTGATCTAACTTAATGACATTCTCTACTTCAGACTGTCATTAAGTGACCTTTCTGCTATCGTGAGTAGAGAATCACGTCAAGATTTCTTTATGAAATTGATAAACGTGACATTACTTTTATTTAAAGTTCTTAGTTGAAAACATTTCAGACTGTGATTTTAAAACAATATTACTTTAAGTTGAGCTCCAGTGACATTTGAAGTTCATATTCATCTCAGAATCTTTTGGAGTGAGGTGTGTAATGTCAAGTTATGACCTGATAATATCTGTTGCCCAAGAATTAGACAGAGATAAAATGATTTTTCATTTTCACTTTTTCAGAATGTGATATTTACTATCTCAAATTGTTATTAAAGAGTATTTTTTTATTTCTGAATGTGATTAGGTTAATCTCTTATTTTGGGACATTTTAGATATATCAGACTAAAATTTAGTGACTTCTCATGTTTCAGATTGTGAGCTAGTGACACTATTGCTAACTCAAATTGTAATTAAGTGACTTCTTCTAACCTAAATTGTGACTAAGTGGCATGTTATGTATAAAGTTTCAAAAATTGACTGGAGTATCATTTCAAGTTTTGATTTAACGACATTTCGGATATCTCATTCACTATTTGAAAGTGTAATTTAAGTGACGTTAAAAAAAATAAATAAATTAGATGGCGCAACAGTCCATTGAGAACTAGGGCCTACAATTCTCAACCATTCCTGTATGCGAGTACTGTTGTCAGGGATGGAGGGGACCTACAGTTTTAAGCCGAATCCGAACGGCTAATTTGAAAAACACTTTCCATGATAAGAATTGCTCTTGGAGACTTTGTCAATTCCTCGCAAGAGGCAGTACCCGTGAAAAAAAATTTTAAATGGCACAGGCAGGGATTGAACCCAAGACCACAGGCATGACAGTCCAACGCACTTTTTTTTTTTTTTTTTTTTTTTTATTCATTTTTATTAATTCATTCTCAAAACTATCTTAAATCTAGACAAAAATTCATAAAACTAGCCTAACTAACCATACCTTACAACTAACTTACTGGTCCCATACGGACACTCTAAGTTAAACTATAACACTTAATACTAATGCCTTTCGGCCCTAAGATCTATTTTACTTCAATTAACTTTTATTTATTTTTGTATTTATTAGAAAATTTGAAAAAAAAAACTAATATCAATATCCCTTTTTATTTTTACTTAAAAACTACTTAAAATAAAGTCCTTAAAATAAAACTTAAACTAACTTAAACTACGTATTCTACCTATAAACTACTTAAAAACTAGAACAACCACAGCAGCAAATCTAACTATCTAACATTTTTTTTTGTTTTTCATATTTTGGTCTTTTTTTTTTTTCTTATTTCATGTATTTTTCTTTTTTATTTATTTATTTTTTATTTTGTCTTTTTTTTGTATTTTTTTTTTGTATTTGTTTTTTTATTGTGTATTTTTTTTTTGTGTCACCATGCCTATTCTACTTAAAACTAAACCCTAAAACTATAAAACAAGTATGTAAGCCGGCCAAGGCTTAAAACCCCAGCGTCTGACGTGGTAGATTAACGGAACTGCCAATCTATCCTGTATCAGACCGCATCTATCTAAAAAGAGGAATGCCTCTGGTGGAATGAAGCCGCTCAAGCGTGCACTTTCAAAATACTCGTCGTTCGGATAGAACGCCCTTACCATCATGCCACAGTGAAGTTAGATAAAAACTGAGACGTGGTAACTTAATGAGGTCTGTTTTCTCCGAGCTTAGACTCTGATTAAGTGATGTTTTCAGGAACTTATTAAATGCCATCCACTTTTTCAGACTTTGATATTTGTTATTTCAAGCTGTGATAAAGTGATAGTTTTACTATTCCAGAATGTGATTTAGTGGCACATGCTATTTCAGATAGTGATGATGTTATATTTCTTGCTGTGTTAAACTGATGCTATATACTACTTTAGGCACCTTGAGATAAAGTGACATGTACTATCTAGCATTACGGTTAAGTGTAAGTTAAGTGCAATTTGCTAAAGTTATGAGATACATATATGATATATGATTTCTCAAGCAAGTTACTACTTTCCATGTCCACATGTAAATGGAAACACTAGAAAGTGGGTTTGTTACATTTGCCTCCTCCTCAAGTTTAATTGCTTTCACAGTTTTGGTATCTCCCCAAGATGCTATAGCACAGAGTGTTTCCCTTGAAATTTTATAAATGCCATAATAGCACTTACCTATTCAACAAAAACCATAATAAGTACGGAATTGTTTCAATGGGTTTTGTCTAATAGTACTTTTTCATCAGGAACACTTCCAAACAACGCCAACATTATGTACATTTTCAAGTACTTCATTTTTCTAAATTGCTCAACTTTAGCACTCAATGTGCGACATTCAAGGCATATAAACTACTTCAGAAGTTCTTATGCCATTAAGCATCAAGACACAAACTAAAAAAAAAAAAGAACCAAACTAAAACTCTACATAATTAACTCTTATAAAGCAAAATAGCACACAATCCCCATTTAAAGCTCATTTTCATGGCAATTTTTCTTGACTGTAATTCGAAATCTTTGAGGTTGAAAAATTTTCATTTTTCTTCTTTTTTTTTTTTTGATTAAATGCTGAATCAACACTTTTCATTTCAAAGTTTTTAAATTTTTATTTTTTATTTTTATTCAGAGAAAAATTTTTATTCACACATGCTTGCCTCAGAAAACATTCTTAAAAAACTATTGTCGTAAACTTTAATATGCCAGAAAGGAGATCCTTTAGAGAAAGAAAGAGACAGGGTAGGGGGGGTGTTGGGTTGAGAGAAAAAGAGAATTATGCATTTACATACTTAACTGAAGTTTGATGAAAACTTAGTCCTTTGAAGTCAACGTTTATGTTCGTAGATTTATAGGTAGAAGGTTAGGTAGGTACATATATAATTGACCTCAAATTGTAGATGAGATGGGATTTCAGTGCGGGAGAATTGGTCGATTAAAAATTCTTGTGGTATTTGAATTTAAAAGGATTCTTAAGTAGTAGACTTAAGGGTGTAATTCTTTTTGTTTGATTTTTTTGTTGGTTTTATGAAAAATTAATTTTATTGTGAAGAACAAATAAAGTTTTGTTTTTGAAAGTTGAAATTCTCACTTTTACTGGTAAACAATCTTAAACAATAGTTTTTAGTAGTTATTTTCGAGAAATTTATAAAACTTGGATATTCACAAATTTATTTTGAAAATGTTTGACAAAATTAGGCGAAATTAAAAAATTGAATCTGATTTTTTAATAAAATAAATAAATTTGTTGGCGCAACAGTCCGTTGAGAACTAGGGCCTCAGTGTTTTTTGAAATATGAAATTCTTTTAAAATTCAGTCAACTAGACCATTCTACAAATTTTAACCAACCCCATTTCTTCGTGGAAAAAAATCCAGGAGCTTAAAATTTATACCCACTATCTATTCATTGATTTCAAGGCCGCAGTAGGTATATGCATATAGCAACAAACTTTATAGAGCAATATCTAGGTTTGACATTCCCGTCAAATTTTTCCGTTTATGCAGAATTACGATAAAGAAAACACGCTGCTCTATTAAGGTCAGAAAAGATCTCACAAATGCTTTCGATGTCAAAAAAGGTCTTAGACAAGGCGATGCACTGTCATGCGACTTTTTCAACGTCGTTGCGGAAAGGATTGTGATTGGTTGTTCAATCGACAACACTAGATGCATAATTTTTCATAGGTCTGTCGAATTACACGGATATGCCGTAATTGATATAATTGGAAGTCCAAAGCGTAATGTCAGTGGCATGTTTTTGGACATTGCGACGGAAGCAATGAATATTTCGCAGATCTTCTCTTTGGCAGGTAATTTAAGATCAAGATTTTCGAGATAATATGTGGTTCCAACGGGGACCAACCATATAACATACTAAGTATGGCCTGGTCGCGTTATTCCAAATTTTTATCATTTGATCAGACACCCAAGGCTACGCAAAAACCATAGCGTTTTTTCTGAACTCTAAGACGCATTAAACACTCTCATTAATAAAGTCATAGCCGAGATATGACCAAAATGTGCGAAAAGGTGCTGAAAAATTACCTTAAATGAATCGTATGCATTCAATGGATATTGTCTTTCATAATTAATGGAAAAGAGCAATCTTAATATATACATTTTCTAACAGCATCTATAGCTTTGCTTTAGATCTCAGAAATTAATAACCTTGTTTATACTATTTGCAAAATATTGTTAAATTTTTCACAATAATGAAAATGACCATATTAGTTGATTTTATTAATCTATACTATTTATCGTCTTAACATTAACAAAAATACATGGTTATCCATTTTGCGGTTTCAAAAAGGTCTTTGGCGTAGCCCCACAAAAAAAGTCCATCGGTGTCAAATCGCAAGGCAAGTTGATATCGCCACGACATGGAATTACGCGGCCAGGAAATGTCTCGAGTTGTGTGGCATGTGGCCCCGTCTTGTTGAAACCACATATTCTCCAAGTCATATTCTTGATATGACCATAACTTTACGAATTGAGTATGACATTCGTTCCATCATCGTCATTTTCGAAGAAGTAAGGTCCAATCACACCAAAGAGCGCACCAAACAGTGACTTTTGTGAATGTAATGGCCTCTCTTCAATTACTTGAGGATTCTCAGAACCCCAACTACGACAATATTGTTTATTATCATACCCACCGACTCACCAAGTGAGAAATGTGCTTCGTCGCTGAAGAAAATTTTGTTCGAAAAACCGCCGCGCCGCCGTCTTCCGCCTGTTGTGCAAGCACCCATTCGACGTACATACATATCTACGACGCGACGTTGTGAATAGTCAGCTGGCTTTAGTTGTTGTGTAAGCTGGACTTTATATAGAATGGAAAATATGCCATCATAATGTGCCGTAAGACAGTCCCAATTCCTGAGAACAACGAAGAAACGACACATTCGGGTCTTCGGCAACACTTTCACTTACAGGAGCCATATTTTCTGTGGTACGAGCAGAACGATGATGCACAGGCCTTACAATATCTGTTACCAATCCAGTCTCTTCAAATTTGTTTACAATTTTGCCAATTGCTTGCGTGGTTGGACGATTATGTAAACCATAATCTCCTCTTAAAGCACGAAATGTGGCTGTTACAGAATCGACATTTTTGTAGTAGGTTTTGCCTATTTGTATGCGTTGTGCGATTGTTAAATGATCCATTTTCGTAAATGTCAAATTTTCAACTAAAAAAACACTGGTTTAACAACTAAATTTAACATTTGTCTAATTACAGCCCTATACTTTTGAAACCGCAAAATGGATAACCCATTATATGTTAGTTCTCAAGAGTGGCATCGACCATTCTGAATAGTCTAAAACTCTAAACTGTTTAATCCGCATAGATTTAATGCCTTGATTGTCTTACTCAAATAGTAAAAACTTATAACTTATAAGGGCACCGAGGAACTACATAATTATATATGTTATAGGTTTTGCTATTCTTCTGTTTTCAATTCACAGTGATTTTTTACAGATTTTTTCATATAGAGAGGCAAAATTTCAACTTTCGTCTTTAATCTTTAACTATAGTTTGGGTACCAATCTTGTGTATAGCTTGAACCAATTCAGTTGGCCATTTTACTGCGCAGGTCTCTTTTAATTTCTCTGATTTACTCTTTAATTCTGAAAGAGACAGAAAAATCCGTGAAAAAAAGAAAAAAAAGATGAACATGCTGGCGTTGTTGCCAATGACGCTACTGCGATCATACTGTAACAAGGCAAGGAGGGTAAGTTTTGTCTATAGCTTCGCTCACAGTTAAATAGAAATGAATTTCCAGCGATATACTTTCTTTGAATAAGATATGATCATGGTTTATTTTTCTTTCAAAGCTTGGTGTCTGAAAAACTATTCCATCTCTGGTGATAGAAAAAAGAAAGAAAAATTAGGTGTTAACTTTACTTAGAAAAGATAAAATTAATATTTTTTTTGTTTTTATTATTGCGACAAATTTCAGTGCACCTATAACAAAACAAAATAAGTCTATTGCAAAATCTTTGGCTAAGACACAAAAAGTTGCATAAGAGCTTAAGAACTGCGCCATAGGATTAATTGACATAAAAGGGATTATTGTTTAGCTCTATGTTTTATGATTTGTGGATTAGCAACAGAAAGGGTTCCGGGGCGTTGTGTTTATATTTATTTTATGGCGTTAGTCCAAAAAGATCTGTAGGTGAACTAAAGTATTACAACAAGATTCTAAGAAAAACCGTTTTTAGTTACAAAAAAAAAACAAAACAACCTTAAACTTCTCTGTGAAAGAAATTATATTAAACTCATGCAAATTAAGTATCTGAGAAAAATCCGGGAATTTAGAACAAAAGGATATGACATCATTTATTTTGACGAAAGCTATAATCATAGCTCATATACAAGACCACGGGCTTGGACTGATGACAGTGACATTGGGTTGAAGGCGCCAATTTCAAAGGGACAGAAGCTAATAATGGCGCATGCAGGTGGTGAAAAAGATTTAACTCCTTACTTTTATTCAAATCTTGAACAAAAAGTTGAGACTATCACGATGACATGAAGTTCGAAAATTCATTTATTTATTGTAATGGACAACGCCTCGTTCCTTAATAAATTAGAAGAAAAACAAATTACTTATGCTAGCAAGAAATCTGAGATGATACAATGGCTAACCGAAAACAATATTCGGCATACCATTCAGATTTTGAAACCTGAACTGTATGAGGTAATAAAACGACACTGAGCTACACACAACCCAAAGCATAAGATTGATGATATCATTTACGGCATGGGACATAAGGTTCTACGTTTTCAACTCTATCATCCAGATCTCAATCCCATTGAAAATATTTGGGCAACTGTCAAGAGCTCATGAAATACGACATTCAAGATATTAGATGTTCAAAAATTAGTAGAGGAAGAATTTTCAAAAATAACGGCTGAAGATTGGCGAAAAGTGTGTGAAAAAGCCATAAGAGCTGAGGAAGAATACTTTTCTCAAGACCTGATGTAGGACACAATTTCGGATTCAATTATAATTAATCCATGTGACGATTCTTCAACCGAATATGAAAGCGACATTAGTTCTGAAAACTAAGTATATGTAAATAAACATTTATTATTTAAATTATATTATTGTTGATTATATTATTTTTATTTTATTTTTTATATTTTTTTATTTATTTATTTTTTGTTATAACTTCGCTGAAATTAGTCAAATAAAAAAATTAAACTCATGCATTCCATCTCATTTTAATTTAAAAAAAAAAACAAAGTTGAGTTAGGCACTGTAAGATTTATGGAAAAATCTTTACTCATTAAATATTTTGCGCACCATTTTTGTTCTCTTAATCCTCTCTCCGCGCAACCGACCGTTGGCCAACTGAATTGGTTCAAGCTATACATTAAAGGAAAGTACTTCTGAAGTCCTGATAACATTTAGTACCTCGTATACCTTCTTTCTTTCCGTTTATTCCGCTTTCCACTTCTTCAAAGGCCAAGGCCACCCGTTTATTCTCTGGTTTGCTGTTAAGGACAGGGAGCTTCATTTTCAACCGATTATTTCGTGGGCCTCTTTCTAAGGTTTTCATAGTTTGTCAATTCTCTTCTGGTTTTTAGACTTGTTAATTCCGTTGAGTACTTCTCCTAAAAATAAGACGGACAAGGCTTAGGCCGACCAAGTATTCCCTAGTACTAGATAGTTTATTACTAGAGACAGGAAACGCAATCCCAACTGATTACTTTGTATTCACTGTCTAAGAGTAACTTGGACAAGCCCTGTGTCGTAGCTAGTGCTTTGTTTACCATTTCCTAATCTTATTTAGCGAGAGGTTTCAATTTATGTACCCCTTTTCGAATAATATTATTAGGTTACATTAAATACCATGTAATGTATCCCTATATATAATTTGTGAAGTGCATGCGATAAATTAAATTGAGTTGTAAGGAAATTTAAGTTTATGAAATAACTTAGTCTTAGGAGTCTAACATTTAAGATCTAAAGAGAAATAAAGTTGGTTACAAATTGCAGTTTAAAAACTCAAAACCCAAGTTTTTTGCTTTCATTGGGAAGTACCCTGGACGCCGACAACAAGTCTAACTCAGCCTTGTACAAAAATGCCGTCACACACTGTTCTTATGTTATTTGACTTTCGTGTAAATGGATTTTTTAATTTAGTTCCCTTTTTAAGTGTGAGATTAAATGGACAGCTTGGTAGACTCTCAAAAATTGAAGCGATGCCTTTGGACTTAACGAAATGACACATATTTGGTGTATTTTCCCTACAGCTTGTTTTATGCCTTTGAAATTCATTCTATACTTAAATTCATCAAAAAACAAAGCATACAGACTGAAAAACAAGTGAATTCTTAAAGCAAACTAAAAGTTTATAAAAAATAAACAAAAGAGTTATCATCATTTTACAAAAAAAAGCATCCAGGATTCGCTTTAACACCCACAGCTCTTTATGTTATGCAGATTCAAAACTACAAAAAGTATAAAAAGCTTAAACCCATATGCCACAAAAAGACTGTTTTCCTTCTCTTAATTATTAATTAAACATAGCAGCTATACTGTTGGATATCAAGAGGTTTACCTAACTAACTTCTATAAAGCTTCCAAACTTCCCCGTTCCACTTTACTACGTGCTTGTTCTATAACAATCACAAGGCGACGGGACGGGACTAATAAAAACACAAACAAAAACTATGTAGAAAAACAACCCCACAAAACACAAACCCCAACTCTATGGGCAAAAATTGTAATTCACTGTGGCGTATGAGTAACATATTTTTCCAAACAACTTACCAATGTGTATATGGCACTGGTCACTGCCAAATGTTTCGCATGTAACATCCGACAGCATCCTGTGCCTGTTAACGGACCATAGGGATACAAAATTGCGGATTTCATTTTCTCACTGGCTGCTATCGCAAAGGGTTTCGTTTTCATTTTGTCATAGCCTCGAGACACTTAAGTTTGTCCCTTCTTTTTATTTTTTTGTTTCCTGACTTTTTGTTTGTTTGTCTATCTATCGGTTGCTGGCTGACATTTTGTGGCGGTGACTGTGGCTATGTCTGTGGCTATGAATGTTGTTAGTTAATTTTACGTTTTGTAGTGTGCTCTTTATTTTGGTCTGAAATCGAGATAGAAAATGGAAAATGTAAGGATTAATTAAAGTTGTACAAGCTTAAAAAAAAAAACAGAAGATTTTAGAGAATATAAAGTTAATTAATTGTAAATGCGTTTTGTTGTTGTTGTTGTTATTGTTATCGTTGTTAGAGAGATTTGTTTAAAGATAGAGTTGTTGTTCTTGTTTTTAGGAACTTGAAAATTAAATTAAGTTTAAAATTTATTACGGATTTGGGACACGGGTTTTTGCTGTGGATTAAATTACAGATTTAACGATAACGAACATTTAAGAGGGATGAAAATAATCGTGTATTTAATTGAAATGTGCTCGTTTTTAGTACTTTCGAGTTTGAAGGAAAAGTATTAAGGTAGGTTGCCTTAGAAACAAATATTTATTCCGAAAAAGAGTCATTTCTCATAAATGACTCGTAGTATTTGCTTTGAACTCCAGAGAGACATACAAAATTCTGTTGACCAAAAAGTATTGCATTTCTTGAAAGCTTTACCATATGAATACTCAAGAGTTTGAGAGATGACCAAAAAAAAAGACCATTTATCATCAAAACCCATTTACAACAGCAATTGAAACATCTGGGAGGAAAATTGACTTGGAGACGATCGTATTTCAAAATATCTGATTCATGAGAAGAAGGTTTTTCAATTTCTTCTTTTTTCAAAGAAAAAAAGTGCCACTTTACTTTGGTGAAAGCTTTAAACGAGTGTTTGTGTTAAATAGATTCAAAAAGGATTTTTAAGGTGCCTTACAAAATGTATACCTACTAACCTTCTTTCATATAGGTTGAGAAACTTGAAACATCCTTTGAAGACCACATATGTGTGCTTGACTACATAATGAGAGTGTTTTTAATTGATTGATAATATACCTAAAGCACATACTTAAGAGACTATATAGACATACATATTTTCCTTATAAATTGTTTTTATTGGAAGGATATATTCATTTATACACTTTAGGCTCCGGATAGTCGTTAACATATTCTTCCTTTTATATACAAAAAAAAATTAAAAGGAAAATGAAATAACAGTATGTTGTTTAAAAATTCTTGATTGATAACCATTATCAATTTAAATTTTGGGCCTTGTAAAGGCATTTTTTTAGGACAAACATAATTAAATGTGTTTTTTTATAATTTTATGTAAAATCAAGGTTTTTTCTTTTAGATTAAAACAAAATTTTTCATAGGGTTTAAATTCTTTTAAAAGTATTTATGAACTTTTTGGGGATTTTTATTTTGAATAAATGTGAGTGAGTTTTACGTTTGAAGTGCAAAATATCTTTGGAATTTGTAAAATATTGATTTTGAAAAATAAATAAAAATAAAGTTTCAGGTACGACATACACTAGTTTAATAAAATAATTAATGCCCTTCAAAATTTGCGTTTTTTTCAGGCGATTTTGTTAATTAAAGGGAAGTGAGAAGTTAATACACATTGGTTTTGATTTTCTGGATATTGTAATGACAGGAAAAGACAAAACACAGTGAAATATTCTACATTCGCAAAGTGCGGCTTAAGAACGAATCTATGTACATGCCAGTACGACCAGGATTGGACTCGAGGGTATACTGATGGGAATACCGGAAGGTGTCAGGATTACGGTTAAATTGCTGAAGGCGGAGGAATAAAACTGGCTATTCCGTTAAATAATGGTAAAAAATGGTGAAACAAAAGGCCTTACGTCAAATAACCGCTGTTTTTAAATAAAGAGGCTTCGGACTTGGATCACCAAACATTATAACTACCCATGGGTCATTGCATTATTTCGGCCCTATTTCCCTCTAGCGCATGCATTATGACCCAATTAAAAAAAAATTTGTTTTTGCTGGATTTACTTTTAATACATCTTGGTTAAGATTTTTATAGAAACAAATTTTCGAAAAAACTAAGTACATTTTCAAAAAAAAATTGCCATATATGGCGTTGTATGCAGTCAGTGATTTTTCTACCAAAAAAATCCTTGCCATATATGGCGTTTTATGCAGTAAAGATATTTCTTACAAATAATTAAGTTTATGTTTTTATTGATTATTTAATTCATATTTTTATTTATTTTATTTTTATTTTTATATTTTAATGTTTACATAAATCAAAAAAAAGAGTATATTCAAATATGAAAAGACATAAAACAATTTCTGTGTTTGTTCAAGCAAAGGTAAACACCGCATTTGGAACAAAATACGAAACTTCGAAATTTGCAATCATTATGGCATTGCTGTCTGTCGCTTTTCCATTCTGGATGATGATCCACTGAATCCTTACGGACTTCATTTGGAGGAGTGGGTCGCACCAAAGCTTTCTTAGCTTTTTCAGAATTGAGGTCGATGGACTGAAATCCAAAGTTCTTTTCGTGCTTTTTGGAGTGCCAGTGATGGAAGCTGGTCGACCCTTCTTTTTGTTAAACGTTTTGCCAACTTTGCAGAAATGCTCGGCTGCTGCCATCTTGAAGTCGAATAAAAGCATGTACACGTCACTTTTCTTACGCCATAAAATCCATGCATTTACTACGCAAAGGTCCAAGAAATGGAAGAATATTTTTTTGGCCCATTTCTTTGATCGGATTCTGATCCGGTAAAGCCCAAGCATCGAATCAAGGAGATCCACACCTCCCATGTATTTATTGTATACATCTATAACTTTTGGACAGTCAATTTCAATATACTTTTTTTCCTTTCTGCAGTATTGTTTCTTTTTTGTTGTTGAATTACATTCCACAAAAGTTAATAGCATGTTTACAACTTTGTTGTCGTACTACGATACAAAGGATACTTTTTCACCATCGATATCTGCCACTCTCTCGATTATATATCCGCGACCCTTCTTTTGCATTTCCTTTTCTTTGGGAGCAACAATATTTGGCACTTTGTTCAATCTTACCGTTCCTAATGGAACAAGTCCCGTTTTGGTCAAATGTACCTGAAGCTTTACTCCCATAACCCCATTTGTGAGGTTTCTTTGCTTTAGTTCATGCCGGCATTTTGTATAGGAATTGTTTGCTCGTCAACTGCAAGGAATTCTTCCTTTGGAATAAGAAGAAGCCGATCTCTAATTTTACTAAGAAGAGGCCTTACTTTAAAAAGTTTATCATGTCCGGGTAAACCGCGCTTTATAAACTTATCGTTGTCGGCAAAGTAGAAATATCGCTTTATGTCTTCCCATCGGTTGCATGTCATTGTCTCGTAAACAAAACATTGACCAATTTCTGAGCTCCAATATCCTCTTGTTGAAGGTAATTTCACCAAGGCCAAGGACATGAACAGGCAAATACCAACAAATGTCTCCATTTCTTTTACCGTTTTATTGTCCGGTTTGTTTATATTGCTTTGTAAAGCTTTTTGGTTAGATTCATCGACTATCATTTGAATCAAATCTTCGGTTAAAAAAAACGAGAAAAACTCAGCTGGAGTCTCAAACTGCGACATGGTATCTGGCAGTTCTCAGTTTCCTAAAAAGGGGAAATCTTCTTCTTTGTACGTACCAAGATTAGTATCACTCCAAATTATGTCCTGCTGTTTCTTCTGTTGCATTTTCTTTTTTGGCACAAAACTAGCTAAAGGCTCATCATCTTCAGAGTCGAAGTCACTCGTTTCAGAAACCACCTATTCTGATTCCGCGGATCCATTCCTTTCTTCTTCGTTATCTGACTCCAGAATTTCCTCTTCACTTTCCGAGCCATCGTGAGGAATTGAGTAGAATCTCCTTGTTAAGAAAACGGAGCTCGATGATGCCATTATGGAGTCACCTATTTGACTAAACCATAATTTTTACTTTTTCGTTACTACATAAGAAGCCAAATATGGCATGATGATTTTTAATCTACATTTTCGTAACTGCATACACCAGCCATATAGCTTTGGCTGTTTAGTAAAATGTCCATTTTCTAGACTATGCATGAACTTACACCAAAATAAAAACACACATATTACTTACCAAAATATATATTTTGTAAAAAAAATTATTAGTGTGGTAATACTACACTTATTTCTTTTAAAAAAAAACTGTTTTACTGGATGAATTTTCAGACGATACGTGACCATGCCCACTTCTTACTTAAACTGAAAAATTAACAGTTAAAAAAAGACCAGAAAAAAAAACAACGCATGTTTCTCAGACACAATTACCAACAAATGCAATCTAGTAACCGTTGGTTTCTTGATTTTTTTTATTTCTGTCGAAAACAGCAACTTTAAAACTAAAACCCATGTATGGCGTTGTATGCAGTAGAGGGATCTTTGAAAAATATGCAATCAATAAATTAATCAAAATCAGTTTTTACCTATTTTCTGTATAGTATTAGACGATTTAAAGGCTACTTTTTTTTTATAATTTACAGGTGCTCAAGGGGTTATTGGTACTCCTTATATGTTAATATTTAAACAAAGTGCGAGCTTTAGGAAAATAGGGAAGGGTTTAAGAGCCGGTGCACAATGGTTTTAAAGTTCTGAAAATCAAAATGGGAGGGAAAAACAGAGTTGGTCAAAGCATTCCAAATTCTCCATGTGCGGTTTGAGAAAGAATCTCTATACTTGACAGTACGCCCGAAATTGAGCTAAAGGGTAAACTTATGAGTCTTCCTGCTTGGAAGTGCGAGTACTACGGCTTAATCGTTTAAGAGGTGGAATGGGGAATACAACTTGCTAATTCGACAGAACATTGTTTGTAAAAACATCGATAAAAGAACGAGAGACATGCAATATTGCGGCGGTGTTCGAGGGACATAAATGTTTCGGTTTTAGTTCTATCAATTTAAAAGTCCCTTTTTTAATTCTATCCAAGGGATTTAACTTATTTTAGGGGCAAGTGCCCAGATATGCGAAATATATTCAAGCTTTGGATGGATTAAAACCGCGCGCGCCGCCGCACAGTGGTTTAAATGCGGAAAAAAATCAAAAAAATGAAAGTGTTAGTATGAAGTTTTTTTTTTTATTTTATTATAGTTATATAGTTGGTCTATGATTTTTGAAAATTTGAGCAATTTTTGTTCATAAGTATTAAAGATACAGGGCTCCAAAGTTACCCTTTTTTTCAATTTTGAAATTCCTATATTTTCTTGCACTAACTTCTTGGCACGAAAAATAGCGTTTATAAAACCTTAAGCCAGAATTTTTATTTTTATTTCAAAAACATGTACTTTAAGCTTAAAAAAAAACATGCATATATATATATATGTATATATGTATATTTTAGATAAGTCAGAGCAGAGAGCTCTAACATGAAATTTTTTATGTTTTTTCCTTAGAGCTACAATTTTAGCTACACTTGCCTACACGCTCTGACTACATTCACTTGAAAGCTACAATATTCACCTTACTAGTCCAAAAAGAATAAAATCCGTCTGGATCCAACCCTGTGACTTATGTTCAATTTTGTTCACCTGAATCAGGTCTTAAAAAACACGATTTTGACGACGATAGATCCCGAAAAATTACAATTTCTTCGAAAATACTTGTCACAAATAACTAGATAAGAGCTTAATTTTTAGAAAATATATGTACCTTTCTTTAAAAAATAAAATAAAATTAATTCATTGACTAACCTGTGAGATATTCAATTTTTGGCGCAAAACTTTTTTTTTGCCTGACTTATTTTCCAATTGTTTCCTAACTTTTATTTAAAAATTACAATAAAAATAAAAAAAATTATGATGTATTAAACTATATGGAAGTACCTAAATATAATATGAAAATAAATCAGGTATAATCTTAAAATTTTTTATGATATTACGCAAAAAATAGGGACAGGTAAAATAAAAAAAGGTGCTTTTTGTGGTTTTACCTGTATACGGGTTTTTCCTAATACTTGATGTTAGTATATGAATTGGTACCTGTTATATGAATGACAAACAAACAATTTCTTTTTTACGACCATTTTCCGGAAAACCCTTTCATGATAGGTAAGACCTAATAAGAATAGTTTGGTTGTCACTAAAATAGTATATAAACAAAAAATCGAATAATAAGTCGTTATTAAGCTATTGTTCATTGTGCAAGGTGTTAGGAATAAATAAAATGAAATTAACGGGGCATTTCACGTGAAGCGGACAGGGAAAAAAAAGGGACATCTTTGATTTCGCTCATATTTAGGTCAGTTACAGTATTTGAGAATATAAAAAAGTAATTTCATTTTTTTTATTCTACGGCACTTAGTTTAGGAATTACGGACTACCAAAAAATTGACCCACTATGAAAAGCCATTATTTTAAATCAGTGCTGTAGGTATTAGATATAAAGTAAAAATATATTGTAGGTATGTTTTAACAAGAAAAAATGTGTATTATTTTTGTGATAAAGTCGGTGCAAAAAAAATTTTTTTTTTCTTCCTCAAAACCGGAAGTAAAGTTTTCAAAGTAATATTTCAGTAACTTCGACCATTTTTTTTTTAATTTTTATTTCTGCAAAATAAAGATAAAACTATGTAGATATTACATAAAAAGTTTCAAAATGGAGACTTAAGTCGTTTTTAAGATAGAGTTCATTGAATAGAATATTACGCGCCTAGCATTGTACTTAGCGCATACATGCATATACGAAAAATTACTTTTGCATACATGTATGCGCTAAGTACAATGCTAGGCGCGTAATATTCTATTCAATGAACTCTATCTTAAAAACGACTTAAGTCTCCATTTTGAAACTTTTTATGTAATATCTACATAGTTTTATCTTTATTTTGCAGAAATAAAAATTAAAAAAAAAATGGTCGAAGTTACTGAAATTTTACTTTGAAAACTTTACTTCCGGTTTTGAGGAAGAAAAAAAAAATTTTTTTTGCACCGACTTTATCAAAAAAATAATACACATTTTTTCTTGTTAAAACATACCTACAATATATTTTTACTTTATATCTAATACCTACAGCACTGATTTAAAATAATGGCTTTTCATAGTGGGTCAATTTTTTGGTAGTCCGTAATTCCTAAACTAAGTGCCGTAGAATAAAAAAAATGAAATTACTTTTTTATATTCTCAAATACTGTAACTGACCTAAATATGAGCGAAATCAAAGATGTCACTTTTTTTTCCCTGTCCGCTTCACGTGAAATGCCCCGTCACAGTTTGTTTTAAGTTACACTGCTTTGTGTGAAGTTCTAATTAAAGGTTTTAATTTTGTAGAACCATTTCTATACGAAGAGTATCCTCACTTGAGTGAAAATGATATTTTTTTAATAACATCAGAAATTAAAAAAAAATCTTTTCTCAATTTAAACGGAGATACATGTTTACCAAAAAGTTTTATTTCTTCGGTATTAATTTTCAGAATGAACTGGTTAAGCCCATTATTTTAAGAAAAAATGTCAAACTTTATTAAAAAAAAAAAAAAAAAAAAAATTAATACATTGACCCAGGTCTGAGAATTTCGAGTTTTGCGAAACCATTTATTTCTGCCTGGAAATTTTTTTCAACTTTGAACTCAATTTTCTTGAAAACAATACACGAAAAACAATATGGTTTTATGATATTTTAAATTGTATGATAGAGCTTAATACAAAATAAAGAAAAGGATTATGGATATTCCTTTATTTTTTTTTTATTTTTCGCTAAAAGTAGGGCAGGTAGAAATAAAAAAGGTGTTATTTTGAAAGTTTTATTGCTTTGTTTTTGTTGTGTATTGCGTAATTTTTTATTACCTGACTTATTAGAATAAAATCTCTTACTTAAATCTATATATATAAAGGATTAATTAAAAAAAAGTCAGTATTGAGTTATTGAGCATTTGTGCAAGTTGTTTAAGAAAAATGTTTACTCTTTGATCAACCAATAAGTGAAAGTGAAGTGAAATGAAAAAACCTCATTTTAGCGTTATAAAATTTCTACTTCATAATTGTTTTTTATTTATTTTTTGTATGTATTTATCTATTTATTTATTTAATTTTACAATATACATAGTTAATAATAATATTTTGTTCAAAATAGAAAGTTAAGATTTTACTAAAAAAAACTGTTATTTAAATATATCATCAAAAGCCTCAAAATTTAGAATCTTAACATGTGTGTAAAATTTCAATAAAATTCGTTTAATAGTTCAGATTTTACAGCCGTTTTTCTGCTCTCCCATACAAAAATCAAAAACATTCAAATTTTAGAAAAATGTCAATAATTTTTTTTTAACAATTTTTTCTTGACGAAATTTTGACCAAGCATGTATAAGACTAATCTTAACATGTGTTTTAAATTTCATTAAAATTTGTTTAATAGTTCAGATTTTACAAAAATTTGTCCACTCTCCCATACAAAAATCAAAAACCCTCAAATTTTAGAAAAATGTCAATAACTTTGTTTATAATTTCATTTTTTCAACCAAATTTTGACCAAATATGTATAAGATTAATTTAAACATGTTTGCCAAATTTCATTTAAATCCGTTGAACCGTTCAGATTTTACAGATTTTTTTCCGCTCTCCCATACAAACCGAACCACTGTGCGCCGGCCGGCCGCCGCGCCGTCCGAGAAATCCTAAGCACCTAGCAGCAATATCGAATATGTGATCATGCTATACGAGGTGATCTATGATACACATATTGAGTACTGAAAGTTAAATACTTTCCTGGATGCAAGGTCCACTCATGGATAATGGTATCGGGGGTGGGTTACGCTTTAATGACAGGAGACAGTATTGAGTTCATGAATCATAAAATTCTACACGGTTTTTGATTCCCCATAGAACAATGCTGTCAAGATCAGAATTTAATGAGCTTATATCATACGCTGCCGTTGAAGTTCCACGTCCGAAGGACAAGGATGTGAATTTAGAAACGAATATGAAAAGCTGAGGGTAGTATCGTCGGCGAAACAATTTAATGGATTAGAAGTGGAAGACCAGTATTTATTTTACAAGTTTCAAATTTGAAACCATCCAATACAACTTGTATTGAACGGTTAGAGGGGTAGTTTCTAATCCATCGAAGAAGAGATTCATCAATATCAAAAGCGATAAGAGAGCTTGGCAATAATATTAATTTCTCCGAAACGATGTAAAGATTTGTTCCACTGTTCTGTGAAATAGACCATGAGATCACCAGCGGACCTATTGCTACGAAAGCCATTCTGCCGGTCATTAAGAAGCTTTTGTTCTTCGAGATATTTTTTAAGCTGATAATTAATCAGTGTTTCGATGACCTTGGAAAGAAGGGGCGTGAGTGCTATTATGCAATAGTAAGAGGGGGAGGAGGATTTGCTTTTTTTAGGGCAAGGCTGGACAAATGCTGTTTTCCATCCATCCGCTCGGAAAGAGACCTGTAGATTAAGTAACATGGAAGACGTTGAAGAACACCTTTTCGTGCAATTTTAGGATTAGGATTTGACACCGTTGAACTTCTTTCTTTGGGTTTATTTGAAAGAAAAAGTCGTCGATATGCCAGAAATAATTCAAGACCTAAATGATGAGATAATTCGGCACATTAACAGCATACAACCTCAACTATGCCTCAGCGTCATCGAAAATTTAGATGGAGGTGTGCCGAGGTTGCGGTGGCGACCCTTTTTCTGATATTTTGTTCTTTCATAATTTTACCATACCAATATTATCATAATAAGAACAAATGACAAACATTTCCTAAATAATTTGTGTTTTATTCAAAATCAACATTGGTCCTTATTACCCACCCTTTTAAATAAGTAGCAATGGTCCTAAGTGGCTTTCTTGTGGTACGTCAGAGTTTGTGTAAATAAAGGAAAGCAAGAAACCCATATAACAAATGTATGAGTTTTGACCGACAACAAAAGGTTCCCAAAACTTAGGAAGTATGAAGAAATTTAAAAATGTTCAGTTCCAAAAATCGGACCGATAACAATAACTTCCCACGTTAAGTTAAAATTATTTTTTTTCTAATCTGCTTTATTTTTAAAAATACTATTATGCCCTCAAAGTGGCATGATGGTTAGTGCGTTAGACTGTCATCCCAGAGGTCTTGGGTTCAATCAAAAGTGCTTTCTTAAACTAGCCCTTCGGATTCGGCTTAGAACTGTAGGTCCCCTTCATCCCTGATAACAGTACTCACCCACAGGAATGGTTAAGAGTTGTAAGTCACTAGGCCCTAGTTCTCAACGGACTGTTGCGCCGCCTAATTTATTTTATTTCAAGTCCTCCTTGTTGTTTTTGAAACAGGCTTTTGTTTGACTTCCTTGTAAGTTTTAAAGATTTCAGTTTCACTTAAATTTAATAAAGTAATATTCTCATCTATTGACACTGTTTTTATATTTTCTTTTAAACAGAAAAATTGCAAGAATTGTAAATCATTTATTACCGATGGCGAAATAATCAAACAATAATAATAATTTATGATCTAACATCTTACCCAAAATCTCTTGCATTTCTTCCTTTTTTTCTTTGAGTAATTTGTTTTACTGCATAATTAATTGTGACCTTTTTATCCTTTTTTTCGAGTTGCCTTTCCATTTGACAAGAATATAATTTTGTGAAAAATTCCAAAAAACTTTTGGGTTTGAATTTTTAATCAGATAAACATAAAAGACAAAATACAATACTATGTTTTCTTTTATTCTGTTGATAAAACCACTGCGGGTAATAATTGGGGTTAATGTGCCTGCATATTTTTTAAATTAATTTCTGTTTGGTCAAATAATTCTGCCATGAAATTGACACATTTAATTTACATAAATAATTAAAAATAAATTAATAGCATAGGACCACCATGATATCATGTGTGTGTTTTTAAATACTGAAGGGATCTACTATTTATGTATGTCAGTTTTGTAGCTTCAAATTAAATTTTATTACTCATGCGTAATTTTGGAATTAATTGCATTTCAATTAAATTCATCATCGCCGAGGCCACCGCCATACATCACACCAATCGAACTTGGCCAAAGATTTAATTTTGAAGCAGTCACTTTCAAGAGTAAAATATACCCACTTGCAAAAACACATTTCAAAGAAGCAGTGTATACGTTTCAAAAGCAATAGAAGTATGTTTCGTCACACTTCACTTTGATTGCCACTTAGAGTTCAATAAATTTTAGGTTGTGCACATTGCTGCCTTAAACGAAAGAAAAAACATATTAAATGAATCCCTTGGCATACATGGCGTATGTGGAACATTTTTTTCACTCGTTTTAATCTCTGTTGGCAACAGGACTGTCACAGAGAGTGGTGAGTCCTTAAACTCTCGTTCCTTGTGTTTTTTGAACAAAATTGATTTTTCTTTTCTCAAATCGAGTATTTTATTGTCAGCATTATTTGATTTGATTATTAAAAATTTTTGTTTGTTTGTTTGTTTGATCCTTGACACGCAATTATATGTTTCTTTTGAATTAATATGATATCACCGTGGGGATTTGGGACTCCACTTCTGACGCTGTTCGATTCTTAAAATTGGCTTAAAATTACAAAAATAAACTTGAACAAACTTTATAGAAATAGGAGGGTAGAATATTTTTTTAAATATTCTTATTTCACAGGACGATTCATTTGTTTGTTGGTTTATTATTTAAGGATTTCATTCTTCTTATTGTCGGTGTTGAGAACAGCGTGAAGCACAAATAATAAAACGAAAAAAACTTCATAAGTGTGGAAATTTGTAAAATGTAAATTCGTTGAACTTTCGGCTTTTTATTTTTAATAGAATTTAAGAAGACACAACAAATTCTTCCCATGTCACGGATGTTTCCATAAATAACCATAAACCAAACAAGCAACAAAAAAAATCATGATAATGGCATGAGTTTTGTAATATAATTTAAACGCTATATAAGGACGAGAAACGCAAACACCATAATGCTGTCACTCGCTGGGGAGTATAATGTCTATGTTTACAACTTACACAAATGGTAAAACAATATGGTTGGTGGTTTAGGTTTTTGGTTTTTGTTTTATTTTTATGATGTTCATGATGGTTTTGAGGTTATGATAATTTACATCCGCGATCTGACATTTGATATAATGGGGGAAGGATTGTGTTTTTTATTCCTGCACAGTGCACAGGGTGGTTTGGATTGTACTGAAGTTATTCGTTAAGTTTGTTTTATAAGTTGATAATAACTTAATAAAAGCAGCTTAAGGTAACGAAAATTTTTCTTCTTCATTATTTTTATACGTCAAAAATAAGTAAAAGATTTTTTCAACGAAGATTCTAGTTGTCAATTATTAAAAATAAAAAGTTAACGAAACTTTTTTTGAACTTAATTGAAGTTGTTCTTGTTGTTGTTGCATTCAGGAGATTTTAAATTAATTCATCTTACATTTAATGTTACTCTTCTTACAAAATGCCTCAGACAAACAAATACTTTTGGCTGATCGGTGTGGACTGGGTGTTAACCCACATAAAACCGAATTAGTCCTATTTTTGAAGAAATACAAAATTCGGCACGAGTACGATAACTTTGGCGCCAAGATATAATAACGGTTTTTGGTAGAGGGGCTTAATACAAGCATTTTTTACTATGGGAGGGGGGTCTATCTCCCCCTGTTTAGGCGGTAGGGGCAATTTAAAAAAATTATTATTTAAAATGGAAAAAAATAATTAAAAAATAACGGTGATACTTAAAATAATTAAGTTTTATACATTTTTTAAAGCCAACATTCTGGTTTATTAGCCAGTTTTTAATTCAAGTCAAAACTATGCGTAGTTTTTGAAAAATTTAATTTTAAACTCAAAATTTGAGTAAAAAAAGTTAAAAAAAAGTTTTAAAGTGTAATTTTTCAATACTTCAAGATTATCTACCATTGTTTGTAGAATTTTTTCAATTTTTCTCAATTTCAATTTTCTCAAGAACTAGAAGACATAAAGTCATCTCGTTTTCAGTTTTTGATCAAAAACAAATAAGAGCAATGAATTCTAAAAAAAAACAGTAGATAATTTGAAAGTTTTGAAAAACTACACTTTAAACCTTTTTTTTTAATTTTTTTTGCATACATTTTTAGTTTAAAACAATTTTTTTCAAAAACCATGCATAGTTTTGACTTGATTTAAAAACAAGCTAATAGACAAAAATGATAGCTTTAAAAAAGGTATAATACTTAATTGTAAGTATTACCGTTATTTTTTAATTATTTTTTTTCCATTTAATGTACACATTTTTTTAAATTGCCCCTACCGCCTAAACGGGGGGAGATAGACCCCCCTCCCATAGTAAAAAATGCTTGTTTTTAACTGTTCTATACAAATCCGTCATTAAACTTTGTCGCCAAAGTTATCGTACTCTCCCCCAAAATTCCATTTGTTAACCCTCCCTATATTAAAAGGAATCCAATTAAAGTTCTCCGACGAGGCTAAGTACCTGGGTCTTACACATTGGCTATACACATCGGTAATCAGACCGTTTTAATGTACGGTGTGGCAGTATGGTGGACTGCTAAGAAAAACCAATAAACGCGACAAACTAAATAAAGTCCACCGTTCAGCTTGCCTATGAATAAGCGGATTGCTTCGCATGACCCCATCTGCGGCACTGGAAAGCCTATACTGTACCTAAATTCACTTGATATATTAAGCAAACAAAGAGCTGCAATTTTCGCTATTCACCTCAAAGCTTCGTCACAGTGGATTAACAACAACATTGTGCACTCCGTAATTCTTAGGTAAAAAGCACACAGACTACACCATCCCCCAACTGCAATTTGACAGAAAGCAGATGGATGAAAAACAAAAGAAGGGGTTGGTGGATATGTATACTCTAAAATTAAGTTTCTCATTCCGCCTTCTTAATCATTTTAGCATGTTTCAGGTGGAACTTTTTGTCGATAAAAGAAGTCTTGTCGTGGCTTTAAGAAAACGTGATACCATCATCTAATATCCGTATTTTCTCAGATAGTCAGGCCGCTATCAAATATCTGGACTCCATCTCTACAAACTCTATAACAGTCCATAACTGTCGATCATCTATATTTACCTTTGCTGGGTGCCGGGCCATAGAAACAATCCAAGAAACTGTAAGGCAGATCAACTCCCCAAGAATGGTACAGTACAACCCATTCTACCACATTTCGGAAATGCTGGATTTAAAGCGATCAAGGTGCTTGCTATTTCTTGCTTGCTAGGAAAGCACGCCACGTGGCTAGGCGTATTCTTAAATGACTTTTGCAGAAGCTGCATGGATGAGGAAGAGGAGGAAACAGTTCTTCATTTCCTCTTTACATGCTTTGCTCTAGCTCAAAAATGCAAGAATAACCTAGGAAAATTCTTCTATAACGGTCTAAATGATCTCAATCATGTTAACATAATCAGTCTCTCACGTAAAAGACCCAAACTAGTTTCATTAAGCTTAAAAGAAAGTCTCAAGATTCAATGGGTCATTAAACTGGCCTTAGTTTTTCCTACTCCATCACGGACAGCCACTTTAACCTAACCTAACCATTCACAAGTATTAGAATTAACAAAAGCTTAACCAACTAACGTTTTTTTTTAAATAAAATCTTTAAATGAAAAAGGTCCAAAGGCGTTAAGTTAAAAGGTCTTGGGAAAATAGCACGATTAGCAAAATTTACATCATTTTTGTGGTGAATCGTGTATCATTTCATTTTAGTAAAAGCGTAGTTTTTACTTTTGCCAATGTCAAAAGGCGACTGTTTTAAAAGTGACAGATGCCCAAATACCAAACTATTCAAAATAAAATCTCGTTTTGAAAAGCCAAGTATTTTATATAATTTTTGTGACACCCTATTAACAAAAACAACAAACTCCTGGATGAGACATTTGAAGAGTTTTTTAAGGGCGTTGACTTAAAAAAAAAAAAAAAAAACAGGAGGAAACAAAACAAAGGCAATTCTTTAAATTTACCAACAGTCACTGTTAAATTTTTGATATATGGTGGTGAGTATATGATGAAAAACACTTCCTTTTTTCGTGCAAATGAAAGACATATGTCAAATAAAATTTAAATCTTAAAATGATATTGTTGTTTTGTCTAAAACAGAGTTAACTGTTGGATGTCTCGGTTTTTGTATTTGTTTTTTTTTTTCTATTGTTTTAAAAAATGTTAAGAATTTTCAAATGAATCCTTTCAGACAGCTTTTATTCATGTTGTAAACGTTATTTGATTTTGATTTTTAAATTGAATGTGTCCTTGAAGTTAAAACGGGTTGAAATTGAAAGACAAGTGTTTCCTGCTTTTAAATGATTCAAACTTTTTTGATTTTGGTTGTTCTCAAACATTTATAATTTCATATACATATATAACATTCGACCTTGAAAAGAGTATTCCAAATGTCATTAACGTGGTTAAGCATTTTCTAAGTCATATGTTGAAGTGTAATGTACCTCGTTGAGTAGACACTTGTAACTAGCATTTTATGATATTTGCTTTTAAGCTTAGGTATTTCTAGCTGGTCTGTAAGAAAATTCTCAAAACCTTGTAAAAATTCTTAAATTCAACAACTTTGTTTACAAATAACACTAAGAGTATCCTAAATCGTTCCAGTTCGGGTCTTCTGGTACTTGAGGTTCTGGTACTATCTGGTTATTCTGACACTGAAACCACAAATCATATATGATTATTTGTGCTGAAACGTTATTGTAAGGCTTCTCTTTATTATTTTATTATTCGGCACTTCGCCATACATAAAGTACATAGTGGCACAATTAATTTGTTTGTTACAATATTCGTACGCTAAGTGACTTATTACTACTGGAGGTAGTCTGAACTACACGACTAATAAAACAATCAAATGACAGAATCCACTGTGATTGGCAGCAAAAATACTCAACTACCAAGATTGGAATCCTAGACTGACATTGCGGTTTGGCAAAAAACTGCGGAAGACCATAGAATCCGTCGCATGCGTTGAGGCAACGTATAGAACTGACAGCTCAATTAATTACACACCAGAAGCGTTGAATAAGCAACTCATTTACCAGACGTTACGCAAAAAGTGGCTAAATTTGTAACATTTCTCTCCGGCAAAGGTCTTTTAACATCAGTTGTCAATAAATAAGCATGTTCGATAACATGATCCATCGCTGTGCTCCGAACTCATTCTCGTAAGATTTCTTGACTCTAGTTTAGTAGCGACCAGTTAAAGGTGTTTTATCTTTGCACTCAAAAATCTACAACATTGAGCGCGAAAAGAAGGTGTATATGAAAAAATAATTCAGGCTTATTTCTTAATATGATTGCTTTTTACGACATCAATGCTTTAGCTTTTATTTTTGTCTTCCTTCTAATCGAAGAAAGGGATTTTAAATTTGTAGGAATGAAAAAGTTGAATCTGTTGAATGCAAACAGAACGTAATAGAACAAAAAGAAATTTAACAAATAAAGGCGATAACTGATAATTTTGTAAACAAAATATAAATATGCACCTGTTCATTATTTTCTACATTTTGTAAGTTATTAGTTTTATGACGCCAATTTTGACAGTTTTTCAGTTTTTTTTTTTAAATCTAGCAAAAGTAACAAAATAATTAAGTTAAACTTCAATCAGTTCTATAAAATGCTTTGCAATTCCACAGAACGCACTCGATTCAAGAAATTGAACACAGCTAGTATGGAGTTTGAAAATCGTCTTCTATATTTTTCTAAAATTACTTCTCGTTTTGTTATTGTGGTTGACGGTTTTAATAAACTTGTGACAATACTTTTTACTTATTTTATTAAAGCAACACAAAAATTCAAATGCTGACAACTTAAAATATTCGCACGAATTAAGCTGTCAAAACAACGCAACGTATCCATTTGGTTATCACAATCTGTTACGTACATCAATGTCAACGGATCCGTTGTCGCAATGCATACGAGGGAGTTTATGGCCTGGCCACTTATATGTGAGAACGTGTGTGTAAAATTATGCAAAAATCAAACACATTCTTGCATTTAATTAATAAACGAATCAAATTGCATCATTTTGAAAGTGTTATGGGTGCGTTCAAAAATAATTTAATTCCAACCTACAGAATTTTAAATGCTAACATGGGCTTGAATTGAAATGTTTTCCATAGTTTTATTTTTTAATTTTAATCAGAATAAAAGTTGTAGGCATATATAAATACATATAATAAAGTGGAATAAAATCATATTTAATGATTTTTTAGTTTCTTATTTTGATTACTCAAATTATTTGTGAATGCAAAATCCGTTAAAACCGATTTACTATAACTGGAAATGTAAAAAAGTTTAAACTGTGGGGTTTCACTTAATGACTTTTGAACTGCAACAATACAAATTTGTGTCGATATCATAATACATTGAATTAGTTTTAAATGGATTCAGAGTGATTTTTGACCGTTTTCATTTTGTTTTCATTTTGTCAAAATTGACATTTTATTTCCTCTGCAACTAACTCTTAGCTCTAATCGTTGGTGTTCCTTTGATATTCTCTTTAAGTTGTTTTAATAACAAATGCACTTATGTATGGTTCTGTATTTTTTATATAACTCAATTGACAAATTAGGAATTAAAACAAACGAAGTTAATTTTTCTTAAGCTTGTGGATTTTCTTGGTTACATAAAGAAGACTGATTTATTATATATACATTTTCCAGTACATCTAGCAAGAATTTCGGAGACAAGGTCAAGTCTTACACTGTCTGTCTTGTTTTACGCTCAACTGAGATTAAGAAATGTATGCAAACTAATATTAATATTATAGAATATAAATGTCAAATAGATTGCAATGGCGTTAAATTTTATAGAGATTTAATTTACTTGTAAATTGGTATATCTATTTAAATTATGAATAAAATAAAATAAAATTGAATTTAATAAACTGTGCTCGCACCCTTAAGACTCAACTAAACCGAACTTAAGCGAACAAGCCTTGTTTAAATTTATGTACTTATCTTGTGCGTTTTGGATTTTAGTTATGAAGTGACACGTAGGCAGTAGTTGTAGAGGTTGTACGTTTCTTTAACTTGTACTAAGTATTTATTATTTTGCATAGGCGAAGCAAAGTAAAACATGTGTGAAACAACCTTATTCTTGCATTTACTTCCACGAAAACTTTTTGTCTTTCAGTCAGCTAACTAACGTATTGAACGGGTCCTCTGGCTGGTCAAACTTATTTAAATTTTGTAACCATTTGTAACAGCTTCTAACGCGTTTACTCATTTCAACAGTTAAAATTCCCCTTTTTATGTTTCAAATCATTCAAAAATTGATAGTTTTAAATTAAAATTTGTAATATTAATGTTTAAAATTGTTTTAACTGGTTTCAATTTAAAAAAAAAAAAAAACTTACGAATTTATAGTTAACTTTCTTTTCGCAATATAAATTATTTATAAGATTGCATCTTTTAAAATTTCATTCAAATATTCATAGTTATAGCTATAAAAATACATAAATGTTTACCAAGTGCATTAATTTGGAGAAAAGGTAGGAATGTAATTAAAGTTTTGTCAAAATAATTTACATTTAATATAGTTAAAATAATTAAAAAAAAAAAATATTTTAAGATCCAAAATTTTACCTGAAAAATAAGTTTGTCTACAAAAATTTAAATGCCATTTTATAAATCAAAAAACTCTTGATTTTTCAAATTTTTTGTTTGAAAATTGTTAGAGCGGTTTTTTTTAAATTAATTTTTTACATATAAAATTTTTCAATTTTGTTCTAAAAATATTTTTGGTATGCAGTTGTTTAGTGATTATAAATATACGCTCTACATTTAAATTTCGTAAAAAAATGTTGACCCGTTTTTGACATATAGAATTTTGAAAAAAAAATTCAATATTTTTTTAAAAATCCAAAAAAAAAAAAATTGCACTTTTGGTAATCAAATATTGTTAAGGCAATATAAGAGCTTATTCTATAAAAAAAATTATTGAAATCAGTTCATAAGTTGCTGAGAAAATTAAAAAACAAAATAACGGTTCTATGAGCGGTACCTTTCCTGAGCAATACAAAAATATGTTTTTCTTATTAAAAGAAGCTAAGTTAAAAAATAAAATTTTAGAGAAAATTTAAAAAAATCTATTGGTTTGTGTTTGAGAAAATTCGAATTTTCGTTTTTTGACCAAAAAAATTGTATGGGGGCCACTGTTAGTTTTGATCTTAAAAAAAAATTAAAAAAAGCCTAACGCGAATCTGCTTAAAAAATTAACTTCCAAGTTTGAACTCAAACGACCCAATGGTTTAGGCTGTAGGAGCGTGGACAGATAGACAAAACAGACCGGACGGAATCGCGGGACCCACTTTTTTCGACTTCTCTACCATCGTAATATCATGTTTGATTAAAATCTCGAGTTCGAAATTTTGCACGAATGCAAAACTTGCCATATAGTTCCTATGTGTCGCAAGTAAAAATTTGTTCAAATATCAAGTGTTGTTTCTTTGCAATCCATCCTTGAATAACAGGCCCGAAGGTAGACGACACCCTTAATGCGCACTTAAATAAATAAATTGGGTGGCACAACAGTCCGTGTGAGAACTAGGGCCTAGTGACTTACAACTCTCAACCATTCTTGTGTGCGAGTAATGTTGTCAGGGATGCGCACTTAATTGCATTAAAAATCAACATTACTCAAGTGATGTCCAAAATACCACCTGAAATTTGTGAAAAATTAGTTAAACATTACAAATTTAGTATTATCAGTTTTCTTCTTATTCAAAATAATTGGTTCACGATGGATCTAATTTCTCACGTCGTTTTATATTGTGCTGTTCCTTTCGTAATTTTTGGAAAAAGGCATATCCCACAAATTTATGTAAGAACCTTATCAAAAACTCGGAAAGTTAATTACAACTTTGGATATTAATCCTCCTTTTTTGTCAGTGGTCTTATTGCCAATTTGTAAAATCACACCACAAATGGACTGTAAGAGGGTATTTCCGTCGGTTTAGTTGACTCTGGTTTAAGCACATTACCCACGGCAAAGTAATTATGAGTGTTTCAAACTCACATTGATCACATAAACAAATCAAACTCATCCTTGCATTTTATTTCAGTTCCATCTTTTTTGTTTAATTAGCCCATTTAATTACACATAATTTAATCATTCACAATCATTCATCAAATTAAAAATATCGTGATGCAGGAGCACAAAAAGTTTTAACAAAATTATAATAAAAAATGAGTATAAACATGATCTTATCCGACACACCTCAACCAAAAGATATGTTGTACTTGTTTTAACCCTTTGCATTCTCCTGTTTTTTTAACAGCTTCTGAAACAAAAAAAATATAGAAGATTTTACCTGACAACAAAAAGAATCAAAAACAACAACAAAAAATATGTAAAATATAAAATGTTATCATTTTGAAAACAGAAGAATATACATACATAAATGATGGCACCCTCAAGTCTCAAACCCTTAATTTGATTACACCTCGTTTATCAGTTTTATTGCCATCATAAAAATGACGCAACAAATTATTACCCAAAAAAAAAACAACAACAAAATCCATCCATTTTTTCTTCAGATTTTAAAATGAGGCATGAATCTTTCCTATATACGCGTGTTTACATTTAACATCAGGTCTAGAAAAATAAATCTGATAATACCTACCCTATACCCTACTTACCTAAATTTTTTGAATTTTAGAATGTAGGTAGGTTTTTATTTTTAAAAATAAGCTATGGAAAATCCTGCCTAACACCATATCTTTTATGTCTTACTTAATTGAGAAAATTAAAAACGTGTGTTCTCTTCGCTGGTTTTGTTTATTTTTTGTACATAAAAAGTGCCTTTTAAGCCCTAAGGTACTCAAAATAAAAACTGACATTTATGAGAACTTCATTAAAAAAGATTTCTTACATTTTCGGCCTTTGTTATAATTTTTTTCAAGCTTCTTTTTTCTTTAAACTGAGGGATTTGGAGGGCAGTTATTGGTTTTGCGAACAGCTCAAATGGTAAAAAGAATTCTATGGGCTTATTCGAGTTTGATAGGTCATCACAAATAAGTTTTTAAGTCTTAATCCAAAATCTGCAATTACGCTCATTATAACTCTTTGAGTTTAAATGGGTCATAAGTCCACAACGATTTTACAAGAATAATCTCTTACTATTTACAAATGGGTCATAAGACCATAATAAAAAAATATTGAAGGAATAAAAACTTAGTAAAAATGAGTCATAAGTCCACCTTGATTTTAAGTCAATAACAGTTTAGTACAAATTGGTCATAAGTCCACAATGATTTTAAAAGAATAACCTCTTAGTATTTACAAATGGGTCATTAGTCCGTAATAAATAATTATTAAAGGAATAAGAACTTGGTACAAATGGGTTATAAGTCCACATTGATTTTAAAATTATAAAATGTTAGTACCAATGGGTCATAAGTCCACAATGGTCTTAAAGAAATTAAAATTTAATGAAGCAGTTTTATTCAATATTTTTCTTTAACGAGACGGTATAACGTGTAAGCCACGCACTCACAACTTCAGGGGGTATTAACTCCCTTTTGTGGTCTTAGACCCAAAGTTTGTTTTTTCATTATCTTGGATTGATACTCGTATACTCTGAGGTGTGTATGATTTGTTGGTTTAAGTAGGCCATTAGTTCATAACTGATATGTGGACTTATTACCCACCAAAGTTGATACACATTCCTTTCTTAAATGGAGAATTTTCCGTATTAAGATCAAGAACATGAGACTCCAGTCGTCCATTTAAATTCAATATCTTAAGATTTATTTTTGTATACCTACTCGCTTATAAGTTTTCTTCTAAGTCAATTGTTTTTATAAACAGGGAGTAGCTTATGGGATTATAATATTTCTTAAACTCTGAATAAATAAGACAAGTAATAAGTCTTCTGAAAAACAACAAAGGAAAAAATACCACAAATACCTTAACCAAAATAAAAAAAAACAACATATAATTATATGTACATGAAAATATCCTGTCAAGAACACTGATTTTGTTTTCAAAATGTCCTGTAAGCTTTCATTAACAAACAACCAAAAAAAAATAAACCAATAAATTACTTCATCGAGCAACTAATTTGTAGCAGGATACACACCCTTTTTGTCTGTGTCTTTCAATAAGACAACCAAAATTGGCCTTCAATTAATTGCAGGACATAAAATAATAAATATATTGAGATTGTGATTTTATGTGGAGCTTTTTTTAGATAGTTAAGGGAAGAAAAATGTCTAGGCTTGCTGTCTTAATGATTAGGGCAGAAGCGGTTCAATAAATAAAACCAGAAACTACGTTTGTTAGGCAATTTCTTTCAAACTCCTTGGAATTTAAGTGGGCTCCTGGGGTAGCAGAATACAGGTTTAGGTAAAATACCAAAAATTGCTCGAAGAAAAACAAATTATTTTAGTATCAAAAAGTCTGACTCACCCCCTTCCCCTCGCCATTGATCCGCCACTGGTTCTTACAAAAGACACGCGACATAAGAAGGTCAAATTAAAATTGCTTCATTTTTATCTTTCCAAAGAAAAACGAGCACAACAACAAAATCACAAGAACAAAATGAATCAAGAAACGAGAAGACATAGAATACCTAACAAAAACAAGAAAAGAAAGAAATACATGACACAAAAACAGGACAAGACCAGAGAAGTTAATTGTAATAAGAATCAGGACTCAGGACACCAAGTGGTATAATAAATCATTGAGTAGAAGTTAAAGGACACCAATTTGAACTTTACCAGGCCATGAGAAAGCTAAAGGAAATATAAAACAACAAGAACAAGTATCAACAAGGATAATTTTATAATGCCAAAGTGATGGGGCATGACATGGTGTTAATGACTTTTCAAATGAACCTTTATAAACGAATAAAAATAGTAGTTTATTTGTATTTCGGTATTTTTGATAAACATTTGAGATTTGAGATAGAAAAACACACATTTAGACAAATAGTTTAGTTTTGATTAAAATAGAAAAATGGGATGGAGCATTCTTGTCAATAGAAAATGTAACACTTGTTGAAAAGCAATTGATTTATTATATTCAAACTAAAAAGGTTCTAAATTGGTCAGAGTAGTAAGGTTTTAGTAGATTGAAATAAGATTTGAGGTCATTAACAGCTTGTTTGTACTCGGAAGTAATATAACCAGAAACAAGGGTGCTAATATTTCATGTTGTTTGTTGTATTTTTAGTCATACTGCTAGACATAAATATCCCTTTTGTACCACACGAATGTGGAATGTTTAACCTAACTGCGTATTTCGCAGTCATTCCAATATTTAGGAACTTAAAAAAAGTATCCATCACACCCTTTATTCAAGTATATATTGAATTATGTGTCTTGAGTATGCACTGAATGGATGAAACACAAAAACGCTTCAGCTTCCGCTTCACCTGACGTTTACGAGTTCTGCCATAGGAATTCAATGCATACTATCACAATGAAGCTTTGACCTCACGTTTCGTTTGACAATCGTAAGGAAAATAACGTAATGTTACGTAATGTATGACTCCAAACGGAAGCTCTAGTTCAAATTTGCTGAACTTTGTCTGACAGCTCAACAGCTGTAAAAAAGTCAAGAGACAAAAAACATTTGCTTTTAGAGGGATTTTCATTGGTTATTATAGGCTGTGTAAGCTACTTCCTCGATACATTTAAGTTTTTCGATTTCAAAATTCATATTTTTTTACTGCACGAAAAATCAAAACAAACTTTTGAGAAAAAATAACAGCTTCTAATGACAGAAGTGCCATTTAATAAATGTCATAATAGAAATGTCATGCAAAGCAACTTCAAAGCAGGCCTATCGTAATGCAGACGAAGCGGAAGCTGAAGCGTGTTTGTGTTTCTGCCATAATAACGAGCGATTTTATTGGACGTGTGGTTCCCAATCTGGCAACACTCTTTTTGATGTTGGGCTTTTTTGTAAGCAGTCACTTGATTTATATTTAGTTTGGTTTGCCATTTCATAATAAATAGATTTACTCTAAAACAAGGGTTCAGATCACGCAACCCAACGAATGAACAGCCCCGTCGAGAAGGGGGGAAAGGGGGGGAAACCCCCGGGCCCCGGGATTCTCTAGGGGCCCGTAAAATTGAAAGCAATGAGGAGTGTTTTTCTTTTCAATATGAGTATGTAGTATAAATTCATCATCAACATACCTATTCCCACTTATTTTTAGGGGCACGAAAATTTAAAATCATTCATGCTTTCGCAATCGGGCCCTTGTTTGCATGTTATCTACCAATCTTTCAGTCACAAGCTTGCCGATCTGGGCCCCTGATTATTACTGGCGTACATTTTTGTTTATATTTAATGAAATATTGGGCAACTCTGAACTATTGAAAGAAAGTTATAATAAATTCTTTCGCTTTTCTTACTTAATTTAACGTACATTTCAAATTTGTTTTATTGTGAAATTTTTTAAAATCAAAATAAGGGGCCCGGCAACTTAAAACAAAACACAAATATTTATTTCGGTTTCTGTTTTTATAAAGATTCTTTTCTTCTATTTTTGTTTCTGCTGGGAACGAAATTTTTGATTCGGTTTCGGGGGACCGGAAAATCCCACGCCAACGTTTTTCAATTGTGGTTTCCGTAATATTAATTAATTAATATTTTAAATAAGTTGTTTACTGAAGATTTGAAGGATATCAAATCACTTCAAAGCGTGTATATAACGAAATGTTGTACTGCCGCAATCACATTCTTTGGTGATGTTCAAAAGTGTTTCAACTTTTTTAGTAGCCGTGCACAACGTTGGGAAAATCTTAAGAAAAATTGGGCCAGATCCCTTCATACACTTTCCGATACAAGATGGTCAGCAAGAATTTAGGCAGTGAAACCATTTGCAAATCATCTGAAAAACATTAGAACATCATTAGAAGCCTTAAGTGATTTTAATTTAACTGCTGAAGCTCGAAGAGATGTAAATGGCGTTTTAAAATATATGCACACATTTGAATGCGTCCTGAATTCCTGATGTCTTCGATTTGGTGCAAGGTTCTTAGCGCTATAAATGAAAGAAGTATCATTCTTCAAGCCAGAAATATGACTATTGACGTTGAAATTCGAAATTTTGACAACTTGATCTCCGATTTGAACATTATTCGAAACGGATGGGATCAAATTTTATCTGAATGCAAAGCAGTTGCTACTAGATTGGGGGATGCTCCAGAATCGTATCCATCGAACTGAAAAAGGCAATTAAAGAGACATTTTGAAGAAAACCGAGGAGCTGGAAAGTAAATAGAAACAGACGAAGAAATAAATTTCAAGATAAACACCTTTTACGTCATAGTTGATTCAATTATATGTGGAATTTCTCGTCGGTTCGATACGATGAAAAATTTGAATGCTACATTTTCATTTTTATGACAGTTTTCAACAATGGACGAACTTGAGATTAAAAACTCTGCTACAAGGTTCATCCAAAAGTATAACTCGCATGTGTCTCAAGAGTTGAAAGAAGAAATAATTCATCTGAAACACATTTATGAAGCCAATTTTGAAGCAGAACTTCCGCCATTGAGTTTGTTCAATTCTATTTATTCCCAGAACTTGGAGACGATTTTCCCCAACATTTGTGTTTCTCTGTGTGTTTTCCACCATATCTGTAATCTTAGCTAATGCCGAACGTTCATTTACCGCCCTTGCCAGAACAAAGAATTTTCATCGTTCGTGCTCATCACAAGATCGTGTTTCTGGACTTGCTACACTATGCTTTGAAGCACCTTTGGCAAGGAAATTGAATTTCGATGCAATTATAAGTTGTTTTGCTGCTCAGAAAGCTAGGAAAGCTCGTTTGCAAAAAGAAAATATTTCATTGAATGCAAACTAACTTTAATGAAAACTTTGTGATAATATTTTAATATAAAGTAAAACAATAAAGAGTATTTAATGCAAACCTTTTAAAATACATAGTTTTTTTTAAAGACAAATTTCAAATACTTTTACTTCGATCTATTTTATTTTCATGTAGGTAATAGATCTACATGCTAATTTTTTTTGTAATAGTTAATCGACCGTATTATCAGTTACTAACATGTCGTTGGCAATATCGAATTGAATGTATGATTCTGTTCGGAATCTGATATACTCGCATGTAGTATAATTTTCTATCCATCCTCCATTTCAACTAAACTGGACGATACCCGTGAGATTGATTTGATGATTAACATTTTTTTTCGGTTCACTTTGCAAACAAAAAATTATTATTTCCGTCAATTCCAACCAATTTCATGCTATTCGTAAATGAAATTAGAACGTACCATATCAGTAGGCATGAACTTTGAAAAAAATGGTGAATAGCCCGAGATTTTTCCGTCCCGGGCCCGGAATTCCTCTCGACGGCCCTGAGTAACGAAATTAATTTTCTCTCTTTTAGACGTACGTTTGATACCTCTTTGAAGCTCGAAGGATCTTTTCGTAGAATAATACAGTACAGTTGTACAACATATAAAACACTATGACGTTTTGTTTTGACGTGACAACGTCTTAAATTAGGTTGCGGCTGGGAGTCACTTATGAAAAAGTGTAACGCCCGGTAACGTTACGATGAGTCACCGAACGAGAGAGAGGCCCGCCGAATGCCTTGCGTCTCTCTCCCACTCAACTATGATCGGTCTGCCGCGCGCGCAGCACTAGAGAATTAGGCGCATTGAATCGGCGCATGCTTGTGTCTCTGTCTTTGTCTTTCTCGAACGTTCTTGGCGTTGGAAAAACAAGAAAGCGTCATAATACAAGTTCAACTACGTTAAAAGGAACAACTATCGACTTTACTTTCGCAAGACACATTACAGCAGAAACACTTTCTTTCATTTCATATTTCTCCTATCATCGTCCTATCCTCAACAAAATCACTCAAATAGGAATTAGTTAAGTTTAAGTTTACATGTACAATGTTTTAGTAAACAAAATATATTTCTATAGTTAAAATTTGTGCAATTCTTATTTTCATTCAATTCCTTGTTCCTATTGTGCAATTTAATTATATTCATATCAATATATATTCTACCGAGAAAAAGACGTTGTCACGTAAAATCTTCGCCCGTAAAACCGACTTTACAGGCAACCATTCTTTTTTTAAGTTTAAGATGAACTCAAAATAATTTCGACAGATTTTGACTTTCGCTTTATTACGCTTTTTATCATAATTTTTATTATTTCGTTAATAAATATTCCTTTTCCTGTTCTCACACTGAATCAATTTTTTAGCAAATATGGTGTCAAAAGAAATAGAATATAATATTAATACGAATTTATAATGTTAAACAAATTTTATTACATTAAAAATACTAAATACTGTTAAAATAAAATATCAAAAAAACACAATGGTTTGTGTAGTTGATCGAACAAATTGAGAGCACAAACCATTTTTCGTCGATAAGTTACTTTCTCGGTATTTCATGTTTTTTGGGATGAGTTCTTTGTTACTTTATGAGGACGAGCTTAGCGGCGAGGTTAACCGTGTATAATGTTTTTGTGGGCGATGTATAACCAGCCGTCTCAGTTCATACCTCATGGACAACTCATACCGGAAACAAAAACTCATCCCAAGAAGAATGTAATACTGGTAGTTAAAGATTAATAGATTAGGTAGGGAGGTATATAGCCAACTTTATTTTTACATTTAAAACTAAATTTGGTTGCGTGAGTACCCGCACGGCTACACTAGTACTAGTACATATGGAGTTGTAAAAAGTCATATTTTAACTAAAAAGCAAAACAGAAAAATTTGCTGAAGCCCAAGAAAAATAAAGAATTGTATTTCATAATTCTCGCACCTACCTCGAATCCTATATCAGAAAGGTTGCAGGAGCAGCATTTAATTTATTAAGTATTTAATGGGCAAAACCCATAAACAAGGGGTCAGTGTAGTTATCAATAATTTGTATGGGCTTTTAGACCAATTGATTTCACCAATTCTTAAGTTTACTTCTGCTTTTCCTGGCGAAGAAAGTTGACAAAAATGCAATGGCGATGATTTTAATTTAGGACTGGCTCAACCATTCTTGCCATTTGACCGATGCGACCCACACTGATAACTTCCCATCCCGTCAGTCGATTTGTCTTGCTTAAAAGTCTGTCTATATGTATTAATTTTTACCAAATTTGCGTACTATTTTTGTAGATTTCATTTTTTTATGAAAAAACGGACTGCTTGATTTTTATAAAAAATTACTGAAGTAAGTTTGAAGCCAATATTTGTAATTTTTGAAAAGCTATTTGAGTCGAAAGTAAATTTTTACCAAGTTTTAGTATTGTTTTTTTAGGTTTTTATTTTTTGTAAAAAAAACTGTCAATTCGATTTTTCTCAAAATTTTATCGAATATCGAAAACAATACTTCTTGTAAGTTAAAATTAATTAAAAGCCACTATCTCAAATTTTTGAAAAGATATTTGAGTCGAAAATCAATTTTTACCAACTTTTGTTAAATTTTTTTTAGGTTTTTAATTTTTTGTAAAAAAAACTGTCAATTCGATTTTTCTCAAAATTTTATTAGATGTCAAAAACATTATTCTTCGTTGCAGAAAATTGTTTTGGAGATAAAATCATATTTTAGTCGTAAAATTTTCGAGGTGACAAATTTTTTTTTCTCAGTTTTTTTGATTTATAAAAAAAACCGTTAATTGCAATTTTTTCCAAAAATATAATTGTTTTGTATCACATTACAATATATAATATAAAATTTAATTCAAGTCTCTAGCGTCATTGGTTCAGGAGATATTTAGGTTTAACCAAAATTTTCACCTTTTTTTTAAACTGCTATGGTAAAAAAACCACCCACGCAATTTTCTTGAGAGCCCTTTCTGCATCTTTCTGCCTTATTATCTGTATAACAAAATTTATTTGAAGTCGATATCTCTTCTGGTTCTTGAGCTATGGACGACGAAAAAAACGTCGCGAACGTACGGACGTACGGACATACGGACGTACGAACGTACGTACACACGCACGCACAGACATCTTTCTAAAAATCTTTTATTTCGACTCTAGGGACCTTGAAACGTCGATAAATGTCAAAATTTTCAATTTGACAAATCGGACCCATTACAATAACTTCCTATGGGAAGTTAATATTAAATATCGAAAACAATATTTTCTGGGAAATAAAAAAAGTTTGAAGCCAATATTTGTAATTTTTGAAAAGCTATTTGAGTCGAAAGTAAATTTTTACCAAGTTTTAGTATTGGTTTTTAATTTTTGTAAAAAAAACCTGTCAATTCGAATCTTCTCAAAATTTTATCCAATGGTTAACAACAATACTTTTTATAAGTTAAAATTAGTTAGGTTATCATTATCTCAAATTTTTGAATAGATATTTGAGTCGAAAATCAGTTTTTACCAATTTTTGGTAAAGTTTTTTTTGTTTTTTTAATTTTTTGTAAAAAAAAACTGTCAATTCGATTTTTTTCAAAATTTTAATGAATGTTGAAAACAATATTTCTAATAAGGTAAAATAAGTTTGAAGCCTTAATCTCAAGTTTTTAAAAAGATATTGGAATCGAAATTCAATTTTTACCAACTTTGATTAATGTTTTTTTTAGGTTTTTATTTTTTATAAAAAAAAACTGTCTCTTAGATTTTTCTCAAAATTGTATCCGATGTCAAAAACATTATTCTTCGTTGCACAAAATTGTTTTGGAGATGAAATCATATTTTAGTCGTAAAAAAGTCAGCAATTTTTTAGTTGTCTGCTTAATGACAACTGGTAGTGCTTTGACAATCAACAAGTTGTCATCGAAGATAAAAATTCTTAGAATGACAACTAAACCATAGTTGAGTTGCCTTCCATAATAATAGGGGTGTTAGTTTTCTCAAATAAATGGAAACAAATAATTATATAATTGTATTTATATATTTTTACTCATCACATCACTTTCGTAACTGTGAGAAATTAACAAATCAAAGAATTGTAAACTGTCAGAAACATCAAAGACCTCATGTCTTTGTTTCTCATTGAAAATAAAAACAAAAATGTGATGCTGGTTTGAAATTGAACACACATTTGTAATGAAATAGTTTTCAATTTCAATTAAAATAAAACAAAAATACAGGCGAAATACATATGTATGTATGTATGTACGTACATACATTGTATGTGCACATTTTACTCAAATTCCTTTCAACCTTGAGATGGGCTTTATGGTCATAAGTAACATCACATGTCTGACTTTTTATGTCCAAATATAATATCGAAATGCATTTTAGATTTATTGGGAAACTTTTAACAACAGGAAATTCAATCAATTAATACACTTCGTCTGTAGTCAAAGTTCATGCAAATGCACAATTGCTAATTCCTTGTGGTTTTTCTTAATTTTGTATGTTCAAAAATGCTGAATATAAAGGAGGTATGTACAGTACATAAAAAAATGATCTAATATAAAAAAGTCTTTAATCAAATCGTTTAAATAAGTAGTAGGATACATTTTATCGATATAAACCTGAACATCTAATTTAAATTTTATGATAAATTCTTTCTTTGACACAAACAATTCAAAAATAGTTTAAGATGAGAAGAGTGAGAAAACATAATATTTATTACCTTGCTTTTTCAATTCATGGCTAAAATGAGGCTTAAGAGTAAAAAGCGTCCCGTTTTATATTACATAGAATACAAACATTTCTTTGTGAATTATGTTACAAAAGATGGCAGTAGTTTTTTTTTGTCTATGATTCTTCTTTGGGCAAAGATTAATTATTTATTACATGAGAAATCCTTAAAACGTTTATTAAGAGTTTCAAAATGTCTTTAACAATCCGAGATAGTAGTTGATAGTTAAAAGCACAAATAAAAATAAATCCAGTGATTTAATGGTTTGTACAGGCAAAAAAAACAAAGCATATATATACTTTTGAAGATGATAAAGTGAAAGATAAAAATGTGCTTCGTATTTTTAGTCTTCCTTGAGTTAGACATAAATGTCTTCTCCGAACTAATAAAAACTAACGACACAGGAGTAGGGATGATGTTTTAAGATCATAATGGGTGATTTTTTTGAGGTTAGGATTTTCATGCATTAGTATTTGACAGATCACGCGGGATTTCAGACATGGTGTCAAAGAGAAAGATGCTCAGTATGCTTTGACATTTCATCATGAATAGACTTACTAACGAGCAACGCTTGCAAATCATTGAATTTTATTACCAAAATCAGTGTTCGGTTCGAAATGTGTTTATCGACAAATTTTGTTCAGCGATGAGGCTCATTTCTGGTTGAATGGCTACGTAAATAAGCAAAATTGCCGCATTTGGAGTGAAGAGCAACCAGAAGCCGTTCAAGAACTGCCCATGCATCCCGAAAAATGCACTGTTTGGTGTGGTTTGTACGCTGGTGGAATCATTGGACCGTATTTTTTCAAAGATGCTGTTGGACGCAACGTTACCTCAAGTAGCACAAAATTCCAAAATACACCAAAATATTTGGGGTATATTTTACACTTTCGTGATATACATTTTGAATTTAAAAAATACACCATTTTTTGGTGCAATATTTGAACATTTAATTTCGATTCAGTGTAAATTATACCGCGTCCCCGTTTAAAATTTACACTAACTGTACAAAAAGTATACCGTATTTTGGTATTTAAATTGTGCTAGTGGTATACAAATTGTTCTGGTAACTAGAATAAATAATACTCCAGAGGTGTATATTATGTTCTGAAAATAAGCTCAATTCTTACACCTCAATGGTATACAATTTACACCACTTTTTGGTGAAAAATCTTTCCCAAGAGTGTAAAAAATACACGATGATTTGATGGATTAAATATACCATTAGTGTAAAAAATCCAAAACTCAGAATTAATTTTGAAACAAAATATACACCGAAGTTTATTTCTTTAATCGGAAACTAGTTTGATGAATTAAAATTTACACCATGGTTTATTTCCTATGGAAAATGTATATAAAAGAATAATGATCATTCTATGATTCTAATACATAATATGTGCGCAATAAAATCATGAATTAATATGAATTTGAGTGTCTAATTTCAAAACGAAGTACATTCTGTCGACTGATTTTCGGTCCTACCCCATCTAAAAATCGAGCGCCTTAATAATTTTACTTAGTTAAAGCTTTCTAAATCGATACGAGAAAATTCATTTTTCAAAGTTCATAGTTTTTTGGTTGTTCTTATTTTTTTTTAAATATGTGCTGTTAAAAAAGAGTCGGAAATACCAAAAAAGTGGAATAATTCATTCGAAATATATAATAAAATAATTAATCATAGTCTTCATTTTGAAGATGACGGCCAGTGGAATCTCATGTTTACCTAAATATTTTTTGAAAAATATGGCTGCCGTGTAAAAAATACACTGATTCCTGAATCTAGAGAATAAAATGCACTAATTTAGAAAAAAAAAGAACAAAATACACCATTTGAGACAATTATATGCCATCTTCTATTTTCGGTACATTTATTTTGCTGAAAACTGTGCAAAATATTTACTGATGTGTATCAATTTGAGAAAATGGTATAAAAAAAGCACCAAGTCAAAGGAGAAATGAAAAAAATGCACCATTGTGCAAAATATATACAGGAATATTTTTCGCTATGTTTAATATATTCTAAATGGTGTAGGAAATGTCTAAAAGTTTATTCAAAACAAAAACAAAATTGGTTCATAAGAAGTAAAAATATTTATTAATATTTAGGTACATACGAAGTAGAAAAATATTTATTTATATTAAGGTACATTATGTAATTGCATTTATAATTTTTTTTAAATTTCGTAAATGCTTTTATCTTCTTGCTGTTCAATAACGACGTTTTCACCTTCGATATGTACATGATCTCTGTCTGTCTTCATCCTCTTCCTCATCGTCATCGTCCTTATTTTCCTTTACTTTTATTTTCTTTTCTCTACTCTTTGGGACAGTATCCTCCTTCCGCTTCAACAATTCCCGAAAATACTTTTGGGTGCCATTTAAACTTATTGTTTCTTCAACATTTTCATTCACAACATTTATAAATAACGATAAGACCGAACTGAACTGGGAAAATTTATAAGGCTTTTTCTCTCTAGGTACTTTCCAAGAGCACGTTCTTAGGAAGAAATCAGCAAAGAGCATTGACTTAAGTTTTGTTCTTCGCGTGAACTGTTTTGTTGAGTTTTTCAACAGCTTCAGTTTTAATAGAACGTAGTCTGTCGCTTTTTGAACGTAACCATCTTTGTCTTCACTTAATTCTTCATTGAAGAAATTCAAGACATCAATTGAAGTGATTGGGAATCTTGGAAACGATACGCCTTCATAATTTTCAGATGCAACCCATTCCTCTGCACCAGTATCAAAAATTATGGATCGTTTCTTTTCCAAATTCTTTGATTTGGTTGGTGGCTCTGATTGTATTAACTGTTGTAAGGAAAATACTTCACTGCCAAGGTATTCCACACTGTTTTTAAGTTCCTGAATTGATGCGTCGGTGCTGACCCTGTTTTGGTTGACAATGTTTGAAACTCCCGCCAAATAGTATTTCAAAACTGCAAAAATTATTATTATGAAGTTAAAAATTTCTGTTATCATCATAAACTACTTACTATTTGCTTCTTTTGAATTAGTCTTAAGAAATTGAAGTAGCTCCTCTTCGTTTGGTAGATCCACATCATTCGGTTCGACGATGAATGTAAAATTCTCATTCTCGGACTTTTTGCATTTTGCATTTCAAGGAGTTTGCATTATTATTTGCTTGGGATTGAATTGACACTGATGAATTTGGAAGCGATGTGAGACTCACAAACTGCTGTATTGTCTGGAAAGTTGAAGTTGATTGCGGTGGTGGTTGAAAATTAGAAGTCGATGGCTGAGTTTTTTGGTTTGAGATCGTTTGCTGGTGCTGGCTGTGAGCTGACATAATATTTTCGTAGGCATTGGGAGCCTTTTCCTGCGTATGAAATTGTTGACGAGTGCGACTTATATGCGTTATGTTTTGAGTTTCTTCGTCAGTATCCTCAAACTGACTTAACTTCTTTGCAGCATCTGAGGCTGCTTCATAATAATCAAAAACGCCTTTAAGTCGCAATATTCGACACGGATCCCACTCACTAGCATCGCTGAAATTTGCCAGAAAATTTAATTGGCATTGCTTTTTCTGATTTTTTTTAGATCTCGGCCAATAAATATAGTTTTCCTTGTACCAATTGAATGGTACGGCGGCCTCGACAAACTGTGATTTATCCTTTTCCTCGCAAACCACACAAATAAACTTCCCGAATATGTTGGTTTCGTTAGCCATGTTTTTATTAAAAAAAATATTTGCTTAAGTTGATGTTGACACGACAATTGACTGAATATTATGAGACGATATAATATTTCAATTCTATGTTTGGTATATGGAATGGTGCAAATTCTTCCAAAATAGTGTATTTATTAGACCCATTCTCTGTGTTGTGTATCCACTGGTACATATTTCACCAAAAAAGAGTATTAATTACACCTCTTCCCTGTGTGGTGTATTTAATGGTGCATATTTCACAAAAAAAGAGTATTAAGTATAATCCAAATCATCATTCGGAATTGAGTCTATAAATATTTCATTTGGCTCTAATACAGTAGTAGCTTCATTTGAAATAATATTTTCTCCAGATGAACAATTTGTAAAGTTTGTGTCTCGAATGTAAAAGTTTACATTTCCCCAGTTTCCAAATAAATTTCGATGGTTGTTGTTAACTGGTTTCACAGTTTTACTCAATTATTTTAAAAAGTTTTTTTTCCTACGATAACACTTCAAATAATTATTAAATTTTGAGCTACTCATTTTTGTTAATTATCAATAATTGTAGTGTGAGCACGTTAACAATCCAATGGCGACTGAATAAGTTCAATAATGTTTTCATATTTATTTTTCACACCATGTAGTTTAGTGTATTTAATTTCCACGGGGTTTAAATCTTACACCAAAATATAATTGCCCATTTCAGATAGTGTATTTTATCTACTAAATATAGTGTAAAACTTATACAACTTTGGTTTGTTTCCAGAATCGAATAATTTTATTAATGGTGTATTATAAAAACATCTAAGAATCAGTTTATTTTGTACACCGAATTTAAAAAAAATGATGAAATTTTGCACAGAAAAGGCAATGGTGTATTTTGATTACCGGCATATTTTGAAAAATACACCAAAATATTAAATGTTTTTTCATTTTTCTCAGTTTTGCACCAAAATTATTGAATTTACACCAAAATATGCACCAGTGTGCTACTTGAGACGGTGAATGGCGATCGCTATCGTTCAATGCTAACAAACTTTTTGTTGCCAAAAATGGAAGAACTGAACTTGGTTGACATGTGGTTTCAACAAGATGGCGCTACATGCCACACAGCTCGCGATTCTATGGCCATTTTGAGGGAAAACTTCGGAGACCAATTCATCTCAAGGAATGGACCGGTAAGTTGGCCACCAAGATCATGCGATTTGACGCCTTTAGACTATTTTTTGTGGGGCTACGTCAAGTCTAAAGTCTACACAAATAAGCCAGCAACTATTCCAGCTTTGGAAGACAACATTTCCGAAGAAATTCGGGCTATTCCGGCCGAAATGCTCGAAAAAGTTACCCAAAATTGGACTTTCCGAATGGACCACCTAAGATGCAGCCGCGGTCAACATTTAAATGAAATTATCTTCAAAAAGTAAATGTCATGGACCAATCTAACGTTTCAAATAAAGAATTGATGAGATTTTGCAAATTTTATGCGTTTTTTTTTTTAAAAGTTCTCAAGCTCTTAAAAAATCACCCGATATTTGGTACTAAGACATAAACGAAATCTCCATAGTTTTAGTTATTACAACTTTCAGGCAGGCAAATGCAGCCAAACAAAAGTCATCCAAATCTGAGGATATGGAGCACCACTTTTGCAAATTGTATAACGGCAATCTACGAACCGAATTCCGCTGTCAGGCAGGATGATCCATTCAATATAGATGACGATAGCCCACAATCCCGTCTTCGATGAAGTGAAGATTGCCATATCTAAGCTGAAGTCCAACATAACCGCTGGAGCAAATGACTTGAATGCCGAGCTTTTCAAAGTACGAGTAGTCGGAAGAAAGCATGCCCGATGAATGGAACCTCAGTATTATTTGCCCGATACTGAAAAAGAGAGACCCTCTAAACTGCACCAACTATAGAGGAATCAGTCCATCGCTTGCAAAATCTTCTCTGCCGTAGTATGTGAAAGTCTATAAAGCCCATCGTCAACAACCTGATGGGTCCTTATCAGTGTAAACTAAACCAGACCAGGAAAGTCTACAGTCGATTAAATATTCACATTACGGCAGATCCTGGAAAAAACTCAAGAACATCAAATCGACATCCACCATATTTTCATCGATTTCAAGGACGCATATGACAGCATCTACAGAGACGAGCTGTAAAGAGCCATGTCTAGTTTTGGCATTCGTGCCAAACTCGTCCGTTTGTGCAGGATAACCATGGAGAATTCACACTGCTCCATAAAGGAAACAACTTAACACAACCTTTCGACATCAAAAAAGGTTTTAGACAAGGTGATGCGCTGTAATGCGATTTCTTTAGCATCGTCCTTGAAAGACTATCTTTCAAAAGTCCGTCCAATTACTAGCATTTGCTGATGAAATTAACATAATCAGGAGAACTCAGCGTGATGTAAATGGGGCTTTTGGGACTAGTTCACACAGGACTGAAGCGCCAACTTAAGTAAGTAATTAAGACTGTCAGTGTGTTTTTTGAACACACATTCGGAAACGATTTTTCGTCTTCCATATCTCAAAAACCAGCAAAACTATAGATCTCAAAAAGATTTAGTCACATACATAAGAAAAAATCGTAGATTTCTGTTTATTATTATAAAAGCTAAAAAAGTTTTAATTTTTGAGCAAATAAATTAAAAAATCTGAACGAACAAAAACTGATTCATAATAATTTTGTAAATAAGAAAAATTATGTTTTTGACTTCAGCAATATTTAAAAGAAAAATGTAATCAACAGCTTTTCTTACAAAAACATATATAACGCGTTAACCATTTTGCGGTTTTAAAAGCATAGGGCTGGAATTTGACATCTGTCAAATTTAGTTGTTTAACCAATTTTTTTTTTTCAGTTGAAAATCTGACATTTACGAAAATGGGTCGCTTAACTATCACACAACGTATACAAATTTTTAAAACCTACTAAAAAAATTGCATTGTGCCACAGCCATATATCGTGATTTAAGAGAAGATTAAGGTTTAAATATTCGTCCAACTACGCAAGCAATTGTCAAAATTGTGAAGAAATTTGAAGAGAATATATTGGTTACAGATGTTTTAAGGCCTGTGCACCATCGTTTCGCTCGTACCACTAAAAATATCCCTGCTGTAAGTGAAAGTGTTGTCGAAGACCCGAATGTTTCGATCCTTGTCGTTCTCAGGAATAAGGACTGTCTTATGGCACAGTATGGCCTACATTCCATTTGGATCTACACCTTCATCCATATAAATTCCAGCTTACACACCAACTATAGCCAGCTGACCATTCACAGCGTCGTAAATACGTCGAATAGGTGCTTGAACAACAGGCGGTGGACGGCGATTTTTCGAACAAAATGTTCTTCAGCGACGAAGCACATTTCTGGTCATTCATGGTTCATGGTCATATGATTACCCACTTTTTTGCCTGGAGAATATGGAGAATATGTGGTTTCAACAAGACGATACCACACAACTCGATCGAATATAGCTTTATTGCAAGAGACATTTCCTGCCCGCGTAGTTTCTCGTCGTGGTGATATCAACTGGCCACCAAGATCATATGCGATTTGACACCGCTGTACTCTTTTTTGTGGGGCTACGCGAAAGACCGTGTTCATGCAGATAAACCTTTAACTCTTGAGCACTTAAGAACCAACATTCGTCAAGTTATGGCTGAGATACCGCCCAATATGTGTCGAAAAATGGTCGAAAATTACCTCAAAAGAATCGATGCTTGCAACAATTCGCTTGGTGGTAATTTAAATGATGTAGTGTTTCACACAAAATGTCAAACGTTTACTTTCAAAAGTTTTAAAACCACAAAATAGAAAACCCTGTATTATTAAATTGGTTTATTGTCTCTTATACCTCGCCATACTTTTCAAAGCTCTTAACTTTTTGAAGGCCGATAGAAGATTCTAACATTATAAAAAGAGGCTGGGATGCGACCCACACTGATAACTTGCCATCCCGTCGGTCGATTTGTCTTGCTTAAAAGGTTGTAGGTTTTCGTGTTTTGTTAAAAAAGTTGTCAGTTGAATTATTCTTAAAAATTTTAAAATTACAAACAATATTTTGCATATAATGAAATTGTTTGATTTCAAAATCTATTTTTGTTAATGAGATTTTTAGTCGAAAACCAATTTTTACCAATTTTAGTTGAATTTCTTAAAAGTTTTTATTTCTTTAATAAACAAATACAAACTGGATGAATGATATAAATTTAAAATCAATATCTTCTATAATTGCTCACGAGATATCGAGAACCGAACATCAATTTTTATCAATTTTGCGTACTATTTTTTGTAGAGTTTAATTTTTTATGAAAAAAGTGGCTGTTGGATTTTTATAAAAATTTACTGAATATCGAAAACAATATTTTCTGTGAGATAAAATAAGTTTGAAGCCACTATTTTTAATTTTTGAAAAGATATTTGAGTCGAAAGTGAATTTGTTTTAAGTTTTAGTATTGTTTTTTTTAGGTTTTCATTTTTGATGTGAAACATCTATAGGATCACTTGTAAAACGAAATTTCATAGTGGCGACGCTTGCAAGGGTCGAGGGCGACGGCGAGGGCGAGGGTCGGTATACTAAGGTATAAATATATATATATATATATTTTATATATAGTAGAGTGTACGGTCTTTGTATATGAAAACTATAGCTTTGTATATGAAAACCATAGTACTCTCATGAGCAGAACACATTTTCCTTCATTCTATTTGAGTCTATCCTTGTATGTATATGTTTTCATATGCTAAGCTTCCATATGAAGGTCGATGAATTTGTTTTTGTATTTTCTTTATACCAATGCACTTTTATATGGAAAACGGCAATGGCTCAATATTGTGTCTAATAAGGGGATGAATGAAATTTTTGTATGTGCCTGTCTACACGCGTTGTGCCCACAACGTTGTGACGAGAGTTTGTTGGAAAGCGAGGAGCTGAGGAAAGGGACGGAATGCTCATGACAAAAATTGAATTTTCTGCTTGGGCAGTACAGTTCCTTTCTCATTTCGTTCCGAATTTATCATTATTTTCTGTTCGTCGATGCGAAAGGTGTAGGTACTTGCCTTGTTCTTCGGCTTTGCACATATTGTATATACGGTTGCCACATTGCTCATCTGCGACGAAATTTGGTCATTATTTGTTCACTTGGGCAAATGGTCATTTTTTATTCGATTTGGTCATATTTTTCGAAAACGGCAAAAGATGTTCGACAATTTGAGTAACGAAAACGTTCTTTTAACATACTCACTTGGCTAAACAGAAACAACGGTTAAACTCATTTCAGCAACTTTGTGTAAATAATAACTTTATTAAAAATATAAACTCTTGATCTGAATTGGACTTAAGGAACAGAGAGAATTATCTACGCATTACACAAGCCGTAAAAATTCTCAAAATCGAACCTTACTACTTTTAATAAAATTATTGTAAGAACTTACAAGTGATCATGTTTATTTTCAAATTTGGACACAAACTTTTTTTTCAGCAGTGGCAACCGTGGGTATACCTCAATTCACTTCCGTGTCCCATATTGAGGTATTAGCTCTACTAAACACGAACACGAAGTGAAGCAAATGCGAAAAAATACGAAGAAAAGGAAAGACAAACGTCAAAAACATGCAAGGAATTGCTTGTGTTGTACGTGCATGCCGAGACAGATTTATTTCTATTTCATTTTTTATTTCTTCCTTTCTCTTTCGCACTTCATTGTTGCAAGGAAAAACATGCGCTGGTACCGGACTTTGTATATAAAAACCATAGTACTCTCATGAGCAGAAATTTTTAAGGCGACCGGACGCGCGCCGCCGCGCGGTCTCGTTGGTGATAGTATGGAAAGTGGATAAATTTCGGGGGTGCGAGAGAAAAATATTATTTCCATTCCCATAAGCAGCCAGCAGAATAAGGGAGACAGTTAATTTTGCAGCCAAAAAGTGAACACATTTATTTTCATTGTATTTGTATTATGTTTTCATATACTAAGCTTCCATATGAAGCAGAGTATATCTAATAATGAGTAGGGACACTCTCCAAATTTTCGTTCTGAGTTCATATTTTAAATTACCGCTATGTCACACAAACACGAGAAATAGATGGTAATAAGAAGTGTTACAGTGTAAAAGAGAAGGAAGAAAAAGAATTTTTCTTTTGACTGTAGCATAGGGTGTTCCGAAAAATAAAGGCATATCTATATCATTTTTTAGAGTAATTTTATTTAGGTCTTATAAATAATAAGGGTATTCATGCAAACACAAAAAACCCATAGAAACCTTAAAAACTGTAGAATTTTCTATCGGTAGAAATCAACTGTCAAAATTTGTATGGGAAAAATATTCTGCAAAATTTGTATCTCTCAAATTTGAAGCAGAAATCGTAGAAAAAAAAAACAGATAAATTTTGTGTTTGTTTGTAACGTTTCCGCAAATATTTCTAATGGGGTGTTCATGTAAACCCTTTGTAGAAATTTATATTTTTCTACAAAGTAGAAAATTATATCGTTACATGAATACCCTTAATGTTTTACATTATGTGTAACGCTTAAATATTTATGCTTATTGCTAGATTTTTTCATAGTTGCATTGAAATTCTTAAGGATATGGTATACTCGAACTCGTATAAAAAACTTTATAATAAAGTCCTTATTTTGGTTCTTACAGCAATTGTAATCAAATTCATTTTTTAAAATATCAAACATTTTCATTTCAAAATTATTACAAAAATATAAATTTGGAAAATTAGTTATAAATTTTTGTTCGAGGCTCTCTAATGCATCTAAAAAATCTTGTTGTGGTCATGTTAAATTCGCACCATCAAATTCTTTAAAATCTGTGAATATGGATGAAATATTAGGTTGCTGGCTCAGTTCCACTTCACACTTATGATTTTGACGGTATTTTTTTAAAATATAGCCCGCAAAATAATAAAACGCATTTTGACAACCAAATTAACAGATTTGTAGTCAGATTCGGTTTCAAAAGTGTAAATTACTTCGTCTTTTTTTCTTCGTTTGATTTAATATGGATATCAATATGCGGCAGTTCCAAATTTGTAGTTGGCTCGCAGTTTCCTTGGGTAATGTCCTCCATATACTTGGCCGCAAACGACCTTTTGAAAGCACATGTGAATTGAAAAGGAGTCAGCAACTCATTATTTCCTCCTCGATTTCGTAACACAGCAAATGTGTTTTCTAAACAATCTTCATTAAGGTTTGTAAATAGCACTTAACCACTTTGTTCTCCTGAAGAAAGAAAAAAATAATTATTTTTAACCGTATTTTAAGTCGGATCGCAATCTCAGGCAGTTGATGTTATTGTGTTTACAAAACGCTGAAAGGGCGCGAAGTTACAACCAAAATTTAAATTGATCAAAAACCACACAATCTACTACCACGAACTAAAAAAGCGTTCAGATCGTACATCTTTTATAACAAAAAACCATAATCATAGCCTGAGATTATAAAACTTAAATGTATTTTTTGTACTCAACACAAAAAAAAACGTTGCAATTTTTACATTTTCAATAACACAACAGCAAATATTGCTTACCTTGCTATATTTTCTGGCAATTTAAAATATTTAACACCAGAATAAACTTCTTCTTCTCGACCGCATGCCAAACACTTTAAATAATGTTTACCCATTTTAATTTTTATTTCAATCACTTTTAAGATACACAAGTCACCCTTTATTCAACTCACTGAAACACTTCCGCACAAATGAATACAATTCAAACCAGATCGCCTTTAAAAATGCATTATGAAAAAATGTAAACAATTCCTCCCCAATTACATTTTAGTGTTACCAGCTGTTTTAAATACGTACTAAAGAAGTCAAAAATACTATTTCTTATACTACGCTAAACATAGCTTTTTTTTTATGTTTTTAGAAGAACAAAACAAAGATGAAGTTGAAATTTTCATATTTCAGAACAATACATTTATTTAAAAATTAAATAAGAGGTATAATTTATAAAATAAAAAAGTGACACAATAAATAAAAGAAGAGTAGAGGCTGGTCACATTCAATTAATGAAAAGCACAGCAAAACCACACACACACATGCGATCAAACTGGATCGCCTTTAAAAATCCATTATGAAAAAAGACCTCATTTATGTATCATACGATCGAAGGTGTATGTGTTGGTGTTGGGAAAACCGATTGTGTGTCTTTCTAACATTAGCTATGTCAGGTAAGAATTAAAATGGATACATTTGACCTGTTTTCACTTATAATAATTTTTTGTTTTGTTTTATTGTTCATTTTTAATTGTATTAGTAGGTGTTGCATATGTGTGGAGAGTGTCCCTACTCATTATTAGATATACTCTGATATGAAGGTCGATGAATTTGTTTTTGTAATTTCCTGATATCAATGCATTTTTATATGAAAAACGGCAATGGCTTAATATTGTGTCTAATAAGGGAAGAATGAAATTTTTGTATGCTTACATCAGCTGTTCAGTATTTTGTACCGATTTTTGTTTTTATTTACATTTATAAGGCTGCTTCTCCTTGTGTACGATCTTTGTATATCAACCATGGTTTGTATTATGTACACAAAGCTACGATGCAATTTTTGTCGTGCAGATCTTTGTGAAGAAGAAGAATATAGGGGTAGTTATACGTTTGGTTATAGTTATGTATATTTTGGCGAGTGGGTATGGGTATTTTGCTTTTATTTGGCATTAAGTTTTTCTTCAGTATTTGAACATTAGATTTGTTTGAGCTTTAAAGATTTGTTTTTGTAGATAGATATCAATTGGTAGGTGATTTTTTTTTCAGGATGTGGGTTTGATTTTAAATTTAAATTTTATATAGGTATAAAAGGTATTGGCAGGTAGGCAGGTAGGTATGTATTTCATAAAATTTCATAGGGAATTCCTACTAGTATCCGGACAGTGATAATATCAATTATCCATACACTTAGCACTTTGTTTGAGATTAGTAGATAGGTACCTAGGTACAGTATTTATAAATACCTATGTACATAATGTAGTTTAAAATAAAAACAAAAATGCATTCTTTATGTTGGTTCAGATAATTTGAATAATTTGATAATTGAAATTTGTGTCTTTTATTTATGTTCCAATCCTCCTTTTGTTTTATCATTTAAAAAAAAATCACCTACCAACTGTGAGAAATTCGTAATAGGTAGGTACTTCATTTTTTCATTAGGCTATATTTAATTCCTGTAAATATATTATCTTTTATGCATATTACTTGTATACAAACAATGTTTCACATCTGCCAGGCGTCCCATGACGGCTCACTTTTTTTTGTAAGAAAACTGTATTTTTTATAAGACAAAATTTGTTTATAGCCATAAACTAAAATTTTTGAAAAGTTATTTGAGTCGAAAATCAATTTTTACTAACTTTTATTAATTTTTTTTATGATTTTATTTTTTGTAAAAAAAACTGTCAATTCGATTATTCTCAAAATTTTATTAAAAGTGAAAACAATTTCTTATAAGATAAAATAAGTTGGAAGCCATAATCTCAAATTTTTGAAAAAATATTTGAGTCGAAAATCAATTTTTACTAACTTTTATTAATTTTTTTTAAGGTTTTATTTCTTATAAAAAAAACTATCAATTCGATTTTTCTCAAAATTTTACCAGATGTCAAAAACGTTATTCTTCGTTGCACAAAATTTTTTATTCGTAAAATTTTCGAGGTGACAAATTTTTTTTTCTGTTTTTTGATTTATAAAAAAAAACGTTATTAGGATTTTTCCCAAAAATATTTTTGTTTGGTATCACGCTACAATATAATAAACATTTTTTGTCAATTCTCTAGCGTTATTGGTTCGTGAGATATTTATGGTTAACCAAAATGTTCACCTAATTTTTAAATTGCTATCGTAAAAAAATACCCACTCAATTTTTTCAGAGTTTTTTCAAACGCACGCACTGACATCTCTCTAAAAAAATTTTATTTCGACTCTAGGGACCTTGAAATGTGTAGAAATGTCAAAATTTTCAATTCGACAAATCGGACCCATTACAATAACTTCCTATGGGAAGTTAATAAATATTTGATACTATTTTTTTTCTTCTATTAACTTTATAACCTAAATAAACTTGATTGAAGGAATAATTTTGAGACCTACTTTTTTAGTTTGTTAGTTTTTTACGAATTCATCATATTGACATAAATTTCATTTAAAATCATTAAGTTAATTATTATTTGTAAAACCCTCTCATGTCATGTCAAAAAAAAATACAAAATGTTTGAATACATTTATAAAAATGTCAATTAAATCTGTTGTAAAATAAAAATTATATAAATAAAAATACAATGTGATTACTTAAAAATATAAATCTAGCTACAAACTTATATAAACAAATACCCATACTATAATTATAGAACAATATTATAAAACTGCAGTTTTATCAAATAAAAAATACATTTCAGCAAAAAGTTTATTTTCAAATAAAAATAAAAAAATATTAAAAAATCTAGATTTACGTGCAATAATAATAATTCCTATTAAAACTCTAGACACAACTTTGAAGTGTCATCTCTCGATTAAAATGTTTGTATCGTTTTTGTTTTTGTTTTTTGCTGTCATTTTTTTTTAAATCCCTCGTTAAATTACCATCAGTAAAAGTTTATAGCTTTTCATTTAAAATTTAACAACCGCGCAATTACATTTTTATACATCATTTTGTTCATTGAGGTTGAAGTTGAATTTAAACGTGCTTCATTCTACGAAATAAAATTCAAAAAAAAAAAATAATAATAATAAAGAGAACTCAAATTTAATCGCACATCAGCGGATATAAGGACATAATTTATTCATAGAATCCAATCTATAGCCTCTCATGACTATTTGTTAAATTGTTATAAAAAGGTGTAAAATAATAAATTACAGTAATCCAGGTGAAATTCGATGTGATTGTTTTTCTTTTATTAAATTTGTAGCTAAGTTTTAAAATTCAACGTTTTCGACTTTAAAATAATTTAAATTCTTCTCGAGCACGATTTTGAAGAAGAAATACCAAATCTATATCATTCCTGGAGATTCATATAACCGAAACTCATTTATCTTTCCTTGTTACTGGAGGAAGAAAAATGTAAGACCCAAACCCTTTTTGTCTTATTTCCCTAAGATAAACCAATAACGATTATCGCCAGAGGCAAATACAAAGTCAAACGGCAGTGAGCGAAGCGAATTCCTATTCCAAAATGAAGGACATCATCTTCCGGCGGAAACCAGAGAAAGTTAGCGATGTGATTTTAACGAAAAAAAAAGTATGGGATATCTTGCCTGAAGGACTAAAAGTAGAAGAACCTACCTACCTACATTTTTCTATCTATCTATCTACTCGTATCTAGGCTATAGGCATAGGAAAATTAAATTTCATATCTATTCTCAAGAATTTCAAATGAACATAAGTAGATCCTTCCGCTCCTTAATGACCCAATTAAGGGAGGAATTGTTTTTGATACCAGAAGAGAATATTCAAAGACACAAGAGTGGAAAAGTAGAACCAAGTTGACAACTTTTGAATATAAATTTCAATCTTTTTCAAAACAACGACAATGACAGGGATATTGAATTTCAATCTATTTGAAAACCAGCGTTTTTGTTTTTCTATTTTCTGTTATATTTTTTTGTTTTTATTTTTGAAACAGGAAAAGAAATAAGAACCCGGTATTCGTGCGAATCACGTCTCAGTTGACATCTTTTATTTTGTCGCGTGAAAATAACATTTTTTTTGCATACGTATACGACCTCGTTGACGGGTAACTGTAGACTGTGGGTGTGTTTGCTCGCTTTTCTTTTTTCTTTTTACAAAAAGAGGTGAAAATATGCAAATAAAATAAAAAGTATAAAAAGAAGAACGCTGCGCCGCCGGAAGGAAATTAACAATGTAGTCAGAGACCAGAAAAGAAGCAAAGGTGATGGGGCGGAAAGTTTTGTTCAAGTGTCACACGGCATGATGCCACAAAAACGAAAAAGAAGAAAATATCGCTGTCGGTGACTGTGATGTGACTGTGAGGAGGTGAGAATGTTTTCCGGATATTTGAGAAGTGTCCGCAACATTGTGTTTTTGTCTTTGAAGTTCAAGGTAAGGTAAGATGGTTGAATTTTTTAGATTGAATAAGTTTGTGATTTGTTCAAGTAGGTAAAGTACATAGGTTGGTAGGTATAAGTTGTGAAAAGAGTGATGAAGGATTGTGCGCTGCGACACTCTAAATACCTTCACTGTCTCTGGTGAGTATAGGTATAGAAAAACTTAGGGGTAGAATTGAAGACTTGTTATGAGTTGTTGCATTTTTCTGCTCGTGATTGCTCCACGTACACAAGTATCACTATCAATTGCTTTATTTTTAGATTTATTCATTTTCATTACTAAACTCATTTAATTGTAACAAATTTAGTCTATACATAGTACAGGCCTATCAACGTAAGTATTTTTACAGTAATGACATTTTGAAAAAGATAACAACGATGTATATATTGATAGACGTTTCAAGGTTATAACATTGCCATTTACATATGTATTTATAAATAACCTTGTCAGTTGTTTTCACCTTCTTCATTGCTTTATAACTTTGAAATAATTTGCAAATGACAGCTTACTTCATTCAGTAAGTTGTTATACGGAGGATTTTGAAAATGTTTTGCATCTCTGTTTTAGACAAAAAGAAAATAAACATGATAAACAAAGTCTACGAAGTTATATATTAAGTTTTATTGCTAAATTAGACACAACACATTAAGGTTAAGGCTCCATGAGTTTAATTTAATAATTATCTAGTTAATGTCTTTGCTTGTCAATCTTCTGAAAACTAAAATGCTGCATTTGGCTAAAAATAATAAAAAGTATCACAGACTAAACGAACAAATTCAAGGGCGAATATTTTAAATGAAAATTGCATTGTTATGTATACGCCCCAATTTATCACTGTAGCCCTTTTTGTCGTATTCTTCAATTTGTGTGGATTTTGCTTTATATTTGTTTAAGGGCGGACTAGGAAAGATGAAGTTATGATATTCTGTATTTTGGCCAAAATTTTAGTACTGAACGAGACTTTTTGAGATTTTTGTTATTCTTTTCTCGGCCTCGTCAATTTAGCTAATTTCAGTTCCGATCTTATTTTAGTCCTTGGAATGTCGTCTTTAGGTATCGGTTTCATGTAATTCATATAAATCGTCTTATTTTTAGTCAATCTCATTTTTATTATTTATTTTTAGACGCATATGTATTATCAGAGGAATTTAAGGAGATATACTGAACTTTGGAATTTTGGGTGGTTTTACTAATTTTTTTTAATTCTTGCATATATTTGACTACTAGCCGACCCGTGCTCGCGTTGCTTCGCAAATTGTTGAAATAGTTGAAAACAGAACGAAATTTTTGTCTATTTTCTTCTTTTCTTTCTTTTATTCATACCTAGAAACGTTTTTTTGCAACCGAAAAATATAGTTTGCAGTAAAAAAAACAAATTTGTGTTTTTAATGTTCTCATACATCTATAGGTATGCGTGTGTAAATATCCATAGACACATTTTTTTATTCATCTGCTCATGTTAATTGCAGTGCAACTGACTTAACCTACCCACATTTTTATCGACGTCATTGTAAGTACCTTCTTCGAGTTATTTGTAAAGAAAATTTTAACTTAATTCCAGTTTTATTGTTCGAGGAAGTGATACAAAATTGGTAATTCAAGCTATTATTAAATTGGAAGAATTATAATCTAATCACTTCCTCGAACCAGAAAAATAAAAAAGATCTAATTTTTCTTTAGATAAATCGGCATTTCGTGTGCACGGCACTGTAGTTAATTAAATGTCCATAGTAACTTAAAAAAAAGAGCCCACACTGCTCAGCGATGTGACGATAGAATTAGAGAAACAAAAAAATAATGTGTGTGTGTAGGTTAGTTGATGAACTATACAATACAGAAAAATTGAATATGTAGGTATGTAGGTAAGAGAAAAAACGTAACTATTAAATGGAACACATATTAAGAGAGAAAGAGCATGGGAAGAAAAGAAAATTAAAAATGTTGGAATGATAATGAAATGAAACAAAGCAGCGACCTCACGATTGTGATGGAATCTAATTTCCTGGATAAAATGAATTCAAAAAGTTTATAAGTTTATAATTTGTTTTTATTTATTTCTCAGGTTGTATGTTTAACTTAGAAGTGATTTTAGGCTTAAAACTTGCGCAACAATATTGACTTTATGAAGCAATGCTAATCTTTGTCGATTATTGTGTAGGTTTTAAGATATGAGTGGTTGTATAAGTCAACTAATGAAAAAAAAATGGACAAAAAATGTAAAATTAATAATATTTAAGTTTGACAAATAATTAATGAAACAAAATTAAAGCCATAAACACTCTCATAACAATATAGAAAATAATAAAATATATTTCAAATAAATCGGTTGACTACTTTCTGAGATCGTGCGTTACAAACTTTAAAATGGTTTCGCTTTTATAAAATAGTATAGATAGATTTGTAACCAGTGTTACCATCAAATCACTATTATTTTAGACTAACTGTGCAACAAACAATTCCAATTTTAAATAAGTCGTAACTTCTAGGTTGCAAACTCATTACTGGGTCGCACGAACTTGCTCCTGATTGCAAAGAGTCTATTTAAAGTACCTATATAAGATTTAAAAATATACCTGTTAAATAAGTTTGTCTTCAAAGATATAAATACCATTTGATTTGTCAAAAAAACCGCCCGATTCATCCCAAGACACAAATCATCCTAGGACAACTCATCCCTGAAATGAAAAATACTTGTAAGCATACTTAACGAAAACAATAATTGTTTGTGTATTCAACTAGTTCGTTCAAAGCTTTTTCCTTTGGATAGCTTTATTTTAATTTCATATTAGAAAATCCAGGATGGAAAATAAATTATCTGAAGATAAGAAAGAGGAAGAACATGTACACATGTTTAAATTGTAAAGCGATCGCCTATTGGTTGTGTAGTTAGGTAGGAGTCTAAAACGAATAAAGAATAGTTCATAAGAGTGCTCAGCTTTATGCAGATAGATAGATAAAGACATGTTTATGATGATAATAAAGGAATGTTATTGGTAGGTAGAAGGTACTTACTACAATCCAACCACATTCCTTCTTTGCTACAAGTATTCAGCGCAAACATGGAGTTATTACGTTCAGTTTATTTTTTTCGTTAGTTTAAAAATCCAAACAAAAAAAATTGCACTTTTGATAATCAAATATTGTTAAGGCAATATAAGAGCTCGCTCAAAAAAAAATTATTGAAATCGTTCGATAAGTTACTGAGAAAATTAAAAAAACAAAATAACGGTTCTATTAGCGGTACCTTTCCAGAACAATACAAAAACATGTTTTTCTTGCTAAAAGAAGCCAAGTTAAAAAATAAAAATTTAGAGAAAATTAAAAAAAAATCTATCAGTTTGTTTTTGAGAAAATTCGAATTATCGGTTTTTGACCAAAAAAAGTGTATGAGGGCCACTGTTAGTTTTGATCTTAAAAAAAAATGAAAAAAGGGCCTAACGTGAATCTGCTCAAAACCTTAACTTCCAAGTTTGAACTCAATCGACCCAATGATTAAGGCTGTAGGAGCGTGGACAGATAGACAGGACAGACGGACGGAATCGCGGGACCCACTTTTTTCGACTTCACTACCATCGTAGTGTCATGTTTGATTAAAATCTCGAGTTCGAAATTTTGCACGAATGCAAAACTTGCCGTATAGTTCCTATGTGTCGCAAGTAAAAATGGAGATAAATTATTAATAAATTTTTAAATAAAGGGTATATCAATAACTTTCTCCATTCGAAGAACATATGTATATGTATGTCGCTTCAAATGGTTAATCGGCTTCAATTCTTGAGCTGCTGGCTTGAACTTGTATCAGTGTAAGTCAAGATCCTTACACAAAATACGCCATAATGTGATCTGAATACGAATTGACTGATTTGGATCGATTGCTATGGATCCTCAATGCAAATATACTTACGACCCGTTGTCTCCCTGACACGGCAACATTACACAACAAATATGTAGACTTAAACTTGTTCACTTAAATTGTTATTGCCTTTCTCTGGTGTGAGAATTTCAATCGAAAATTGGCGTTAACGCTCTTAAAGTTCCTGTCAATGGCTCCGAATTTCGGTAGTAAATTATTATAATTAGCAGACATTGCTTATCATAATGAAAATGTTGAGTTTACTGAATAAATTGAAAATATCAGTTTGACAATTAGTCAAACTGTTTTAAAATTTAATTGTTAAATTGTAAGTTTTTTCTTATTCTTGTTGTCCACAATATTGTACTATGCAACGATCAAAGTGACCAAAAAAGCCGAAGGAAAACCTAATTTTTCCAATACACATAAGTAAATTAGTCAAAAGGTGCGTTCACAAATTAAATTCGAAGCTGTCATCACTATTAGTAAGCCCGATATTTAATTTCAATGTTTTCCATAACAAGCGGATTAATTTTAATATTAACGTGAACCTTTATTTTTGAAAAGAAATAGGTATATGGAATTTTATTACTTTGTACATAAGAAGGTATAAAAATAACAATTAAAAACGATATTAACTATATGTTTCAGATGAACAATTTTTATCTACAAAGTTTTGAATAAATTGTGGAGCGTTTTCATACGCCATATTTTATGTTTCCTTAAAAAAAAAGTATTTAAGTGTAACAGCGCGAGATTCTGTAAACCAATTGTAATCACATTTTCTAGAAATTAGACAGTCAGGAAACTTTTCTTTAGGAACTGTGAACTGAGACTTCAGAATTGTAATTTTTTTTTAGTTTTTATATCATTCCACTTTTAGTAATGGTGTTGTTTTTCCTTTTCATATGTATAAAATGGAAGCTTTCAAAGTAACAGCTAAGTAGCGGGCTATGCAAAATGAACCCTCTCATTGGACGACTCTAGAGTTCTTATTAAGTATAGAATTATAATTCGATGCAATACTTTGACGTTTTTCACCTTAACGTTCCCATCGACCCTAAAACACTCTTGGTCACATCCTCAACAGCAATCTGCAAAGCGCGTCGCACAAGTCGTGTCCATCATCTTAAAGCAAACATATTCAATTCATGCTTCTAGGATCAGGCTCTACACAATTATTTCACCTTGGTACCATATTCTTACCTTCCTATAAGCAAAGATACAGTATATACAAGTATGTAATGATAGTGTAGTTAACTTAATTGTTTGTTAATTTATTAATACATAGAAGGTCATAGCATCTCTTTTGCTCAGCAAAGCATGATATGGCAATATTGTTTGAGCTCATGAGCTTTGAGCCTTGACCTTTAATCTGTTATACGAACTTGATTCATATATTAAGCAAACAAAACGCTTTTCACTGTTGCATGACCATAACGACCAATCCTTACCACCTTGACCGTCTCAACCAAGTATCTAATAACTTTTTTAAATAGAACGAACTAAATAAACCAATTATTATAATACATTATATAAACCTGCTAAGTACGTTTCTACAAGGATAATAGCCAAACTACCCATGTGTCTCAAATTCATTACAAAATAAATCATAAATGAACCACAACTATGCAAGACAAGTAAACAAATAAATATATTTTCTCTCCAAAAGCGAACGTGACACACGTCTTACGTCCAAACGTACTCACGTAGCTAGAAAACTTAGTGCTACACGTTTGTGATAAGATATTTGATTGAATAACTACCTAATTTAATATGAAAGCAAAAGTCCTATAGGTCAGAGCTTACCACATGTTTTGTATCTTGTTAACATGACAAATAATTTTATATGTAATCAGTTAAAATAGTCCTCTGACAAAACTATGGTAACATTTTACAAACCTTAAATTACCACAAATAAGCTTACATCGAGACTTTAAGGATACGCTCTCATCTCTGTGTAACGCATCACTGATGCTATCATTGCGGACAGTTTTCCAATTTAATTTGAGAACAATGGTGTTGCAAAGTTTCAAATAGAATTATTAAACTGTCATGTCACTACAGTAGGCACTGGTAATTCCCACGCTCTATTGACCTTTTTAATACCTACTTTTTGTTTTTACAAAATTCAGCAAATTTTCTCAATTAATTTGATTATAAGAAAAAGTGCTTTAAATTTGTTGTTGAAAATATATTAAATTTTAACAAAATCATCCTTCATTTTAAAATGAAACACATATCACTTTCAGATAAGTGAATTAAATTTTATTTTAGATAAAAAACACAGATTATTTGATTTTTATTTTTATTGAAACGTGTTTCTATCACTTTTCAATATCCAACAGCGATGGTGTTGAGTTGAGGTGATGTAAAAAATTCACATTCAGCGAGAATCTCAGTGAGTTAACATAGATTCTAGATTTTTGCGGTTATTCTTTAGTATCATTTCGTCGTCCTTTTTGAATATTGGTATAGTTACGTACGGATTTATATAACTGGGAGTAAAAAACTACAGCGGATATGCTCAGTGAAAGGTAATAGAATTCAGTCACCTGGAATATAGGAATCTGGATGGCTGAATAGCTGAATTCAATAGTGACAATTTTAAGGTTCTACAGTACATAGCAGCAGCATCACATCTGACGAGTTATTTTGTTAGAATTCGTAAAATTGGTAGAGTGGATTTGATCAATGTGACGGAGTGCTATGAGGAGGATGGAATTCAGTGTCCTTTTGGGAATGATTAATTTTTTTATTTGTGAAAAAGTGTTGTTCTAGTTTCTTAATCAATTTTCCACATAATCTCTTGTGTGCCTAACCTTAAAATAAGAAGAATATTCAAATTTAAGAAAACTCTATTACTACTTTATTTATGGAAATATAAAACATCTAAAGTTCACAAAAGCGATATTATTTTGTTAGTTTGTTTTGAAAACAAAAGGAACTTAATAACTAAGATACCTTTACAGAATTGGCTAGACATATTTATTTAATGCAAAAAGTAGCACTTTTTACGCTGTATAAAACAGCAATAAAATAAAAAGATAATACAAGAGACCAATGCCTTCCAAGAGTAATTCTTGAAATGAAAAGTGCTTTCTCAAATTGGCTTGGTGGGAGTCGGCTTAAAACTGTAGGTCCCCTCCATTCCTGACAACAGTACTCGCAAACAGTGGTATGGTTGAGAGTTTTCATTGTTAGTCACTAGGCCCTAGTTCTCAACGGACTGTTGCGCTACCTAATTAATTTATTTATTTAAGAGACCAATGCAAGATTGAAAAGTTTCAAAAACCTGTGATACGGCCAGAAATTATGGCCCAAAATTCGACAAAATTTGATCCCGGTGATTATGCACCTAGCCAAAAATGTCTACGATTGCTTGTGAGTATAATAACAGGTCACAACCTATTACCTTATTCATAAACATTGACAATTTCGGATATATTTCTATAATTCTACAAAATTGTTTAATAGATTAGATTTTGACAATTTTCAAGTTGTATATTAACAAATTGTGAAGATCTAATCCATAAGCTATTTTGTTGAATTGCAGGAAAATACCCGACAATTGTCATCTTGTCGTTTCATTACGAAACCGTCATAAACCGTCACGAATTTTTACAACAAACTTATACTGACAATTCTTTTATGAAAAAAATACTTACAATTTACTAACTTTCCATAGGAAGTTATTGTAATGGTTCCGATTTGTCAAATTGAAAATTTTGACATTTCTCGACGTTTCAAGGTCCCTAGAGTCGAAATAAAGGATTTTTAGAGAGATGTCTGTGCGTGCGTGTGTACGTACGTTTGTTCATCCGTACGGACGTACGGACATACGGACATACGGACATACGGACATACGGACGTTCGGGAAGCTTCTTTCGTCGTCCATATCTCAAGAACCAGTACAGATATCGACTTCAAATAAATTTTTGTATACAGATAATAATGCAGAAAGATGCAGAAAGGGCTCTCAAGAAAATTGATTGGTTGTTTTTTTTTTACCATAGCAGTTTAAAAAAAAGGTGAACATTTTGTTTAACCCTAAATATCCCACGAACCAATAACGCTAAAGACTTGAATTAAATTTCATACGAGTATTATATATTGTAACGTGATACAAAACAATTATATTATTGGAAAAAAAATCCAATTAACGGTTTTTTTATAAATCAAAATAACTGAAAAAAAAATTGTCACCTCGAAAATTTTATGACAAAAATATGATTTCATCTCTAAAACAATTTTGTGCAACGAAAAATGATATTTTTGTCATCTGATAAAATTTTGAGAAAAATCTAATTGACCGTTTTTTTATAAAAAATAAAAGCCTAAAAAAAACATTACTCAAAGTTGGTAAAAATTGAATTTCGACTCAAATGTCTTTTCAAAATTTTGATATTATGGCTTCCAACTTATTTTATCTTATAAGAAATATTGTTTTCAACATTCGGAAAAATTTTGAGAAAAATCGAATTGACAGTTTTTTTTACAAAAAATAAAAAACCTAAAAAAAAAATTATAAAAGTTGCTAAAAATTGTTTTTCGACGAAAATATCTTTTCAAAACTTTGAGACATTGGCTTCAAACTAATTTTATCATATAAGAAATATTGTTTTCAACATACGATAAAATTTTGAGAAAAATCGAATTGACAGTTTTTTTTACAAAAAAATAAAAACCTAAAAAACGCATTACTGAAAGTTCGTAAGAATTGATTTTCGACTCAAATATCTTTTTAAAAATTTGAGATATAGGCTTCAAATTAATTTTATATTATAAAAAAATATTGTTTTCAACATTCAGTATTTTTTTATAAAAATCTAACGGTCAGTTTTTTCATAAAAAATTAAAATCTACAAAAAATAGTATGCAAAATTGGTAAAAATTGATGTTCAGTTCTCGATATCTCGTGGATAATAGAAAACATTGACTTCAAATTAATTCCATTTATCCAATTTGTATTTGTTTATATAAGAAATAAAAACTTTTAAGAAATGCTACTAAATTTTTTAAAAATCGGTTAACGACCAAAAATCTCGTTAACAAAAATAGATTTTGAAATCAAACTATTTCATCATATGCAAAATATTGTTTGCAAGTTTTAATTTTTTAGAATAATTCAACTGACAATTTTTTTTAACAAATCACGAAGACCTACAATTCTTTTAAGCAAGACAAATCGACAGATGGAATGGGAAGTTATTAGTGTGGGTTGCATCCCAGCCTTTTTTTTAAATTTATTTTCAGAACCTTGAAAACAGCTGTAAAATAACTTTAATAACATAGTTTTTTCGTAGCATGATTGTCTTTTTCAAACTTTATTACTGTATTTCGAAATTTTGATTATTTTCAGAACCTGTTGATTTCGAAATACAGTAATATGTGTAGTTTGAAAAAGACAGTCATGCTACAAAAAAAAATTGTTATTGAAGTTATATTGAGAAGATAATTACATGTTCTGCATACGCAAAATGGATTATAATTAATTGTTTAAAGCAACACGACAATTCGCACTGTCTTCGCAAACTGCAATATATGAATTAATTAACCCCACACATTAGAGAAGGGATGTCGAAAACATCCAAACATCAGGGTTTCAAAAATATAGTAATATTTACTAACTGTTAAGACTACAATTAGTTATCACAACTTGTAAACTGTTGTTGAAAATTAGTTCCTTGATCATATATTTTTTAATGTATACATACTTTTCTAAAGTGAATTTCGTTCTCACTGAGTGGAAATTAAGTCAGTCAGTGATCTAGGTTCCCGGGGGCTTATCACAGCTCCTGGTTTCACTAAATTTTGAGAATAAAATATCTTTTTTTTTTTTAAGAAACTTTAGACCACTTATTTTAAGCATGTTATTCATTTTAAAGCTCTCGATTTTTATTATGTTTTATTAAGTTCACATTTTAATAATAAAACAATTTTACATTTTAAAATTGACATAGTGCCAGCGTTCTAACTTCAAAAAAATTGGTTCAGATAGAAAATGCAAAGTTTTGTTCCACATTTCATCGCTTTTCGATCATAACACATTTCAAGATTATGAAATAAAATTGTCACGACAAATTTGACAGTAAGTTTAAAAACTATGAAAACTTGTCACGATAAATGTGTCAGAATATAACGATGGCAAATTTGTCATCTGACAACATTTAATAAAATATAGGTTTGTCAGATAAGTGTGACAAATTCGTAGAATAATTCCCTGTCAATTTTCATGAAATAGAGCCCTGTTGATTTACAATAAAAAGAAAATGCGGCTTACTACGGGCAATATGCGCAAAGGCTGCAGTAATGAGTAAGAACAAGAAGACACTGCTCGATAGAACAATAGAAATAAACTCTTGGGCAGAAACTTCTTCGAAAGTCTTGAAAAAGTCGAAGACATTCAAGGAAACAGCCTAAGCCTGTTAGGTTTTATCAAAAACCTCTGAAAGACTGGAAAGACAATAAAAAGAAAATGCGGCTTACTACGGGCAATATGCGCAAAGGCTGCAGTAATGAGTAAGAACAAGAAGACACTGCTCGATAGAACAATAGAAATAAACTCTTGGGCAGAAACTTCTTCGAAAGTCTTGAAAAAGTCGAAGACATTCAAGGAAACAGCCTAAGCCTGTTAGGTTTTATCAAAAACCTCTGAAAGACTGGAACAAGACATTATATAGGCATCATAGGATTTAATCATATGTTTTTCTTTTAATGAAATTTAACAATTCAGGGCATCACAAGGGATCTACTCTACACTACATTGATCTAACTGTGGCGATAATGTCATCAATCGAACTATTTAAAAAGCATAAAGCAATATTTTTATAGTAACATAAAAATACATATCACAGCTACATAATATAAAACCGTTGAATAATTAATATTCAAACATATTAAATCTAAAAATAAACGCAAAATCCTTTTGATTTTAACAATTTTAATTAATATTCACTAGAATTGCAAAGGCGATGGCGATGACGATGTCGTTATAACATAGTTTAATTTTTCTCTGAAAACTAACTAAAGATACAATGTACGTTGGCTATAAAGTTTTCTGCAATTCATATGAAAATTGTGTGTTCCAACTAAATTTTCCAATCATAACTTTATCAACCCTGTCGATTCAGTCAGTATACATAAAAGCTTAACAAAATTCACCAACATTCCTTTTAAACTGTCATATTCAACCAAAATCTCTATTCCTCCCAAAATCACACAAACTACCAATTGTCAAATTCAATTTTCCTATAAAACGGTATAAGAACATGGGAATAACTTGACAGTTCAACATTGAATACATAGAAATAAGATGTGGATGTGGGTGTGTGTGTTTCTTTTGTGTACATAAAATGTTTAGGTGCATCTTTAACACATCCTTCTGCCAGTTGGAAAAAGAGGGTGAAAACTTTTCACATCACATTTCCATTCCAACTGCAAATACAAGTCTAAGTTTTGTGTATTTTGGATTTGAATCTAAAGATAACATAAGGGATTTTGTAACTGCATTGGTAGCACCTATACTGAAACACAAACAGTATACATAAACATATGCAGATACACATGAATACTGCCTCATCTGCTTAACTCGTTTCTAAAGAATCCTTTTGTAAAGCTAAAAAGTGAACATGTGACTTGCACTTTAGATGCTTGCTGTCTTTTCTAAAATGTATTTGGGGTATGGGAATAATGTATTTTTGTTCTGGTTACTATTGTTACCTAACCTACTAATCCCATATGGTGCAGTATCTTGTTACTTTTGACTTTGTGTTATTTAATTAGACGTTAGAAAATAGATATGTGTATTGTATACATCCCTATATACAGTAACAAGGATATTATTGTTCTTTTGATGATGCAAAAAAAAGAAAGAGAACTTTAGAAGGATTTTAGCTTTGATTTTGAGTTTTAAGTATAAGTACGTTGTAATTAAATGTTTGAGAAGTTTTTGATATTTTTTCTCCATTGTTGCAACAAATTTCTTTCTTTTACGAAATTGGTAATTTTTTGGTGCTTAAAAAGATATTGACTTTTGTACTACAATCGTTACTAGCTTCGTGAACATCGTGGATCGATATTAAACAAATGGATATTTAAGTTTTTGTTGAAAAGAAGTCTTTTTATGAAGTATCTTGTAACAGATAATAGGGATTAGTAAAAATAAGCACTCAAGAATGATAAGGAGATGGGTAATCACTTAGACCCTGGGTTTATCATTAAAGAATGAAAATAAGATACCACTTATTAATTTAAAAAAGAGGCTGGGATGCGACCCACACTAATATCTTCCAATCCCGTCTGTCGATTTGTCTTGCTTAAAGGAATTGTAGGTCTTCGTGATTTGTTAAAAAAAAACTGTCAGTTGAATTATTCTAAAAAATTAAAAGTTACCAACAATATTTTGCATATAATGAAATACTTTGATTTCGAAATCTATTTTTGTTAACGAAATTTTTAGTCGAAAACCAATTTTTACCAATTTTAGTACCATTTCTTAAAAGTTCTTATTTCTTATATAAAAAAATACAAATTCGATGAACGAAATTAATTTGAAGTCAATGTCTTCTATTATTCACGAGATATAGAGAACCGAACATCAATTTTTAACAATTTTGCGTACTGTTTTTTGTAGATTTTATTTTTTATGATATAACGGACTGTTGCATTCTTATAAAAAAATTACTGAATATCTAAAACAATATTTTCTGTGAAATAAAATAAGATTGAAGCTAATATTTTCAATTTTTGAAAAGCTATTTGAGTCGAAAGTAAATTTTTACCAAGTTTTATTAATTTTGTGCAGGTTTTTTATTTTGTGTAAGAAAAACTGTCAATTCGATTTTTCTCAAAATTTTTACGAACGTTGAAAACAATACTTCTTATAAGTTAGAATCAGTTGGCAGCCATAATCTCAATTTTTTGAAAATACGTTTGAGTCGAAAATCAATTTTTACCAACTTTTGCTAATGTTTTTTTTAGGTTTGTATTTTTAATAAAAAAAAAACTGTCAATTCGATTTTTGTCAAAATTTTACCAGATGTTAAAAACATTATTCTTCGTTGCACAAAATTGTTTTGGAGATAAAATCATTTTTTGTTCGTAAAATTTTCGAGGTGACAAATTATTTTTTTCAGTTTTTTTGATTTATAAAAAAAACCGTTAATTGGAATTTTTTCCAAAAATATATTTGTTTTGCATCACGCTAGAATATATAATTTAAAATGTAATTCAAGTCTCTAGCGATATTTGTTCGTGAGATATTTTTAGGGTTAACCGAAAATTTCAGTTTTTTTTTCAATTGCTATGGTAAATAAACCACCCACTCAATTTTTTTGAGAGTCCTTTAGGCATCTTTCTGCCTTATTATCTGCATAACAAAATTTATTTGAAGTCGATATCTCTACTGGTTCTTGAGATATGGACGACGAAAGAAGCTTCCCGAACGTACGGACGTACGAACGTACGTACAAACGACTCGACTCTAGGGACCTTGAAACGTCGAGAAATGTCAAAATTTTCAATTCGACAAATCGGACCGATAGCAATAACTTCTAATAAAATTAGAACTATGAATTTCTAGGATTTGTTTGTGATCCTAGTTTTCAAAAAGAAATTGTTGGAGGATTACAATCAATCAAAGTTCGGTCATAATTGAAGTTGCTGAAAAAAAATTGAGTAAAAAAGGTAAAATATGCATGTATCCTTAAAGGTTTTTTTTTAAATATTGTTATATTTTGGGAAAATATTGCTTTAAATTTCTGAGTAATACTAATTTTTATTTCATATAATATTAAAACAGACGTTTCAATTAGGCACTTACTTTTCCCGGAGCCCGTAAGTAATAGAACCACATTTTTGGGGGGTAAAATTCACAGACAAAAATATTCATATCCTCGTCTTTTGTTTCTACGGTTGTCACAAACACTTTTTTCATTCGAAGAAGACATTTTACAAATTAATGATTTTTTGAGGCTGGAATTGTTAGATGAGACAAACCTCTTACCTACCAAATTAAAATTTGTTCATTGCAAATGATCAATCTCACCATATGGGCCTCATTCTCAGAGCTCAGTCTCATGAGATGTATTCTACATCTGCATACCGACCATTGACTTCAAGCTTTTTTCATCTTATACAAAATGTTGTTATTAATATTTTGTCAAACTTTAAGAAAATCTAATCGACAGTATATATAAACCAAAACAGAAATACTAACAATTCAGTTTTAACTTAAACATCTTTACTTCAAAATTTGTTTATCCAATATAATTATAAACATTAATGTTGATGTTTTTTAATTTTAAAAGACACATTTTTTAACATTTAAAATCTACTCTAAGCCAGTTTTAAATTCGAAGTCGACTGTAAAAATGAGTTTTAGAGTGAGGGTTGACTCTTTGATAATTTTAAATGATATAAAATATACTTTAACGTTAAAGCACTCGTCTAAATTTAAAATCAACAAAGTGCTTCTTTGTCTTCTTAAAGTATACTTTATGTATTTGACGTTTGTCATTACATACAAAATAATTAAAGACATATTTTTCCTGAAGATCAAAATTTTTGTATTTTCGAGGATTTTGAGCTGTTTAGAAAGCCAAAAGTGTTTAAACGTCAAGACTCTTCATACACATTTTATTACTGTCTTCAGTATTTTTCAACAAACAACCCAACTTGAATTAAACACACACAAAAATAATGGGGATAAGTCAAATGAGAAAGAACCCGAAAATGAAATGGAGAAATCGCTCGATTTTAAGAAATTCTGATCTTTTTCGATCACTTTCAAAGATGGACACGGGAAAAAAAGTTCAATGTGAATTCAAACTAAGTAAGTATTTTTTAATGCATCGTTATATTTGACTTAATCAGCAGTCAAAATTAGGCGGTTCTTTAGTTAAAAGAGTTGTTCAAAGAGTTTAAAATGAAGACCAATTTTAACAAGCCTATAAAAAAAAAAGGACTGCTTTAACTAGTGTCGGCTTTATTGCTTAAACAAGAACTGTTCAAAATGTTTCACTAGTGTTTCTTACAAAAATCAAATTAATTCCAAAAACATTTAACTTTTCCAATGTATCTTGACAAAAAAGCCAAAACTTAAATTTGACTTGTTACAGAAAATAATTTTTGAAAATGTGTAATGGGCACGAATGGGAAGTTGTGAGTGTAGGTCGCATTCCAGCCTTTTTGTATTTTGTCCATACTAGCAAACCCGGCGAACTCCGTTTCGCCACCAGATGGCTTCGCTTTTTTGTAACATTTCGTTTGGGGATTAAAAGATGAAGAAAAATTATTTTTTGTTGTTTTATATTTGAAAAGGAAACATTTTATTTCATTTCACAACAGTAATGAATTAATTTCGATTACAAAAATGAAGTGTAATTTAGTTGAACTTCTCTAAGTAAAAAATGAAAGTGAATCCAAAGTAAGTACTGAATCGAAGCGTTATACTTGTCCGCAAATTAACGTTTCATTGAGGTGCTCTTTGGTAAACCACATTTTTTGTTTTTTAGTCTGACTTTAACACAAACAAAGCGGATGGTTTCCCAACTCTATAGCTGCCCATGTGAAAAACAATGATTTTCTAAATTTATCCCGCAAACACTAAGCGATTGGCCTTGCGACTTGTTAATTGCCATTGCGAACGCAAAGCGAACCGGAAATTGCAATCGTTTGAAGTCAAACGGAAGATCAGTCGGAATTATTGGCATTCGAGGAATACATACATTTTCACCTGCGTGCTTTCCGTTAATAATGGTTGCCTCAATCAAATTCGGCATAAGTCTTTTCACCTTAAGTCGAGTACCGTTGCAAAGTCGCGGTGGATTCAAATTACGCAATATCATAATAACTGAACCAACTTTGACTTGCAGGTTATGTAGTAGAAATCCTGGTAACTCCAGAGAGTTCAAAAACTCCGTTGGATAATTTACTACATCATCGGGATTTGTTATGGAATCAACGGATTTATGTCACCAAATCGCCAGCGATTTTTGATTGAATGGTGAAATTCAGTGCGTGTACGTACATCATTGCAGCGAGAATTGCTCGTTGACTTAACCAAGCATAATTCTGATAATTCTCTCCAATGTTTGGGAAACCATTTTCAATAAGAGCTAATTGAGAGTCTACAAATCGGAAAAAGTCGTTGGTAAGAGTAATTAATCCAGTTGTCACATCAACTGGCACTTTTCCATTTCCAACAGCTAACAATTGTTTGGAAAATTGTACAGCACTTTGATCATTTTGAAGTTAAACTCTCATATTAGTGGTTAGCGATAATGTTTTTACGTTATTCCACAAAAGTCATGCCTTCAGGCAAAAATTCAATTCATCTGCAGACGTTCCACGGGGAATTACTGGCAACGTCTGCTTGAAATCGCCTGCCAACAATATCATTAAGCCACCAAAGATGTTGTTACTTCGTCGAAGATCCTTCAGTGTGAAGTTAAGTGCTTCAAGTGATTTCTTAAATGCCATTGTGCACTCATCCCAAACAATGAGCTTGCGTTGCATCAACAATTTTTCCATTGCACTGGATTGGGATATATTGCATGTTGGAGTATCAATTGTGTTTAAATTGAGTGGCAACTTAAGCGCACAATGTGCAGTACGACCGCCATCTAGAAGAGATGCAGCAATTCCAGATGATGCCAACGCCAAAGCTATGTCACATCTTGATCGAATAGTGGCCAAAATCAATGAAATGACAAATGTTTTCCCTGTTCCCCCAGGTGCGTCCAGGAAGAATAGACCACCAGTATTATTGTCCTCCACTTGCATTAATGTTTTGTATACTTGTGTTTGCTGTTCATTCAGCAACGGCACATTATTTCCAACAAATTCCAGCAAGTTATCAACATTGTATTGCAGCTCTCAATTTAATTCTTGGTTCAATGCATCGTGCATCGATTGATTTGGCGCAATCATTCCTACTTTAAACAGTAGCTTGTTTGCAATAGTATTGATCATCAATCAGAATCATTCCTTCATTGTAGATTTTATACGTTATTTGAAGTCGATATCTCTGACGTTTCTAGAGATATGGTTTACTAAAAAAGGTTCCCAAAAGTAAGCTTTGGTTTAGAATATAGGGCCCTTGAAACGTCTAAAAATTTAAAAATTTTCAATTCCACAAATCAAAACTTTTAGAATAGCTTTCTATGGGAAGCTAAACGGAGTTCACCGCTTTTCTGTTGAAATTTTTTCCTAAATTTTGTCTGCTATAAACCTCACTGAGCCCGAGACCTTTCTAACGAATGCAAAACCGTGGAAATCGGTTCGTGCGTTCTGGAGTTATAGCGTCAGGAAGGAAAACCCGACTTATTTTTATATAGTAGATTTCGCAAATAGTTATTTCAGGATTGGAATATACATATGTAATAAAGTGACTTACCACAAATCCGTTCACAGTTTAAGAAATTTCATTAAAAGTGTTCATAAAATTGCTCATCAAACTCAAAGCAGTCTGATGGAATAAACCAATTCTCTGGCGACTTTATAATTTATAGCCTCGTAGTAAAATAGCTGATGAAGTGATGAAAACACTAAAGTTTTAAGTTAAATTGAAAGCAATTAATGGTTGACTAAGTCATAAACTGTAAAACAATTAATGTTTTAATAGTCGGAGCTATAAAACGATAAACCACCCTTAACCGAAGAAAAGCACAGAACATAGGGCTGACACATAAATCGATTGAAAAAGTAATTCATATTTAATTTACTGTTTCATATAATTATCGTCTCGTTAAAATAAAGTAGTTAAAATAATATATTGTATAGATAGCAAGTTTAAAAACAAAAACCCATTACGCTGCCGTGAATTATTTTGTCATTAATTTTTAAGTGCAACACACTCCCATTTAATGAAATTTTTGAAATAAAGAGCTGAAAATATTTCGCTTAAGCCTTCAAAAATAATCATAATCCTTTTTACCTTGAAGGTTCTATAAAGCTGCCACGCCATAGAACCTAACCTGTATAATGACATAAAACTATAAGAAAAAGGAGCAACTATATTTACTTAACAAAGTACACTTAGAATCAACAATTCACTGAGTCCTTGGTCCTTTCAATTTTTCTTGTGTTTTATTTTTGTCTGTATAGCTGGAAAATTTGTAACTCTATGGTGTCACAGTCTCTTAGTTTTGGTTCCTTCAATATCTTACGCAAATTTGCTTCCCTTCGACCAAAAAAAAAAGGAAGAGAAACAAGAAAAAGAACTCATTTTCCATTTTCTCACTATGACGGTGATGGTTTTCACCAAGAAAAAGAAAAACCATCTTTTAGTTTATTTTTTGGTGTATCTCAGTTTCGGTGCTTGAGCTCGTTATGAAGTGACAATGGATTCACTTTAGAGTTGCGAGGACAAAAACAAAACAGACGGAAACGGAAACAGAAAAAGAAGAAAAAAAAAACACAAAATTCATGTCGTTTATTTTTCACTAAATTAAATGTAAACTTTAAGGGTTGTTCTGTGAGGTTTGCATAAAGCTGGGGGTGGAACTTGGTTTGGTCGTCCTCGTCATCGTCACTCAGAGTCAGTTGGTAGAGGGAAGGATAGGTACTTCTACAGGACTTCTTGTTTGGTTATAATGGTCTCGGTCTTGTTTTTCTTATTTTTGGCAGTTTCGGAGTTGGTTTTGTGTGCTTTTGTGGTTAACCATGCAGGAATTTTGCTGTTATGCCATTTTTTGAGAGAATGAAGACATCATGATGGCGTTCATGTTCCATGTTCATGGTATGGATGAGAGATCCTCTTCTAGTCATCGTGGTTGTGGGAAACAAATTTACTTTTGCATAGTAGGTACCACCATTTCGCATTTGACAAGAACAGGAACTCCATATAGAGCAGACATGTTTGCTTTTTAAGAGAAATTGAGAAGTGGAAAAATATTGCTCGCAAGGATGATTATTATTATTTTCTCTACTAGCCAAAAAATAAAAACATTCATATAACTTACTGAAATTTTCGTTCGTTGTTGTTGTTTGTGAAAATAACAATGCATAAGTCTCAATTTAATGCTTTTATGATTACTAAAGAGGAATTTTGTATAATGTTTACAAGGGAAGAATGAAAATGGAATTTTTTGAATACTCTCTAGTAGTGTAGTATAGCATTGGTTTTTCAATGCATCATATTGGAAACCAATTATATTGGAAATAACGATACGAATATTCTGGAAATTTTTAATATTCAAGGGAATTTTTTTTTAAATTAATTAATGAAGCTAATTTAAAGAATACGCTGAGTATTATAAGAATACATATTTTCCAAAAGTTTTGAATGTAACTCTTTCTCAAGCTTCAATGAAATACAAATTTGAAGAACCTTAAAGAGAGATTTCAAAAATTAGAGGACACTCCAAAAAAAAAAACAGAAATATAAATATTAGTAAAATTAGAAAATGAGAAAATAGGTAGAATGAATAAATTTAGGAACTTTACTTGATATCCTTGTTTTTCCTTCAAACAAATTTCTACATAGCTACTTAGGACATAAGAAAGGGTATTTGGGTATAATCTGAAGTGGAGGTTGATTTTCGTTAAATTTTAAGAAATATTAAATAATAATTTTCATGCAGACATCAGGAAAAACAACGAAGTTGCTCCCTCGATTTAGAATCACCTGGAAAAATTAAAAAAAAATTTGCATATGCTTGGACTTTCTATAGGATTTGCTTTAAATGCGAGGTTTCATGTGTTATCAAAATATTATGTGTTAGTTCGTACTGGACCTTTTTCATATCGAAAGAAGTTTCACCATTGGGACTTAAATAATTTGTATTTCGTTACTTGATTCATTTTACGTTAGGACTTGGTGCCAACAAATTGTCTGACTTTCAGCAACAAAAGTTTACATTTTAACAGAAAATATTTTTGACATTACAGTTCTTTTTTTCAATCGTAAATAATTTTGAGAAGTTGTTAAAATTTTATGAGTAACAACATTTAAAAAAAAAAATTAAATTATTAAAAATACGCAATTATTTATTTAAAACAATCTAAATATTTTAAAAGATATTACTTTACTTTTTTAAGTTATTTTAGTAGTTAGAATTGGGATACCAAATTAGATTTTTAAAAATGTTTTAAAAATTGGAGGTTATTCAAATACTCTTTCCAAAAATTCTATTCAACAGTGTCGCAATGATTTATGTCATTAATTTTGTACTTTAATTGACTTTTTCAAATTTAAAACATTGTAGCTATGTACCAAATTTTCATTGACAGTATTTTGACAATGAAGAATTTTGGGAGCGTATCGGAATCTCGCTTTTTATAATCCCGTTTTTAAAAAATCCCGAAAAAAAGTATTACAATCCCCGTCTTCCAAAATACCGATTTTTGGAAATCCCGTCTTTTAAAATCCCCCTATTCAAAATCCCGATCAATTACAATCCCGCTTTTTAAAATCCCGTCAAATCCCGACAATCCGGTTTTTTAACAGTTTTTAAAAAATTAAACAACTTGTTTTGATTGCAAAACCTGGATAATAAAAAACGGGATCATAAAAATGGGATTACAAAAAGCGGGATTATAAAAAATCGGGATTATAAAAAGCAGGATTATAAAAGACGGGATTTTAAGAAACGGGAATATAAAAACCGGGATATCGAACCCAACCCAAGAATTTTGTATTTCAAAATCTGAATTATACAAATTCTGGGCCATACTTTAATTTACTGTTTGGTCTTATGCTGTATGTTTTAAATTCTATATTACAAAATACAAGAAAAACACTGAATTTAATATTACTGGAAATCAAAATCATTTATTAAAAGTACTGTGTCCTAAAAAAGTGTATTTTAAAGAAAATTGTTATTTGTCCTCACAATTGATAAGTTAATTTAAATAAATCATAAAATATAACCATTTAAAAAATGAACAAACTTTTTAGCATCCACAACAAAAATCTATGTACAAAACGTTAGAAAAAGATGGAGGAAAGAATCAATAAATGAAAAAGAGAAAATTGATTTTACTTTTAATTTAATTAAAATCATCTTAAAATTTTGATCTAAATTAATTTAGATAAAATATTTTACAATTAAAAATGCTATAAACAGGTTCTTTTTCACCCTCTTTATGGCATTTTGAAATACAAAATTCTAACCAACCGAAATTTGTAAATACAGAACTCACAGTATTTTCACAATGCAGTATTTTACTCATACAAAATTTTGTAATACAATATTTTGACATAGAATATTTTGAATGCTACCCGTGTCTCTTTTGGCATTCTATAAATATTATAGTAGAAAATTCCCAAGAAATCCCATTGGAAGTAGCCAGATTTTTGTATTTCAAAATGTGTACAACTGAAAGAAGACCTGTCAGAATAATAATAAAAAAAAAAAACAAAAATAAAAGAAAGTTTTGTGAAAATCAAAAGTTAAAATTAACTTCTGCAAAAAAAAACTAACTAAAACTAATAAAATGGAAAATTTTCAAAAAGAAACGGTAAGAAGAAAGAATCTGAAAATTGAGATTCTATAACAATTTGACATACAATAAAAACTTCAAGAAGGGGATATGTTCGTAGACTACTACATTAACATGTGGTGTTGAAGCGAGCTTGAAGCTCGCCTCAATTCTTTATATGTATATCTGAATCGAGTTGAAATGAACTTGATTCGACTCGATTCCGGTCGGGAATTTGTGAAGAAAAACCTGTGTGGAGGAGTTGGTCTTACAGATAATGCATCATGGTCTGTTTATTTGCATGTTTGTGTACAAAAAATATAGTTTTGTTTCAATCAAATGAAAAAAAAAAATTGCACATGGAGTAGGAAGCATATTATTATATGGTGCTGAACTATTCAGTTCTTCATTGTTTAATACGGATCAAACTATCAAACTTGCATTTCATAAGAAACATCAAACACCATTTGCATTTTAAAAAGCGAGGGTTAAACTTAATCATTTTGATTAAGTGCACACCAAAAAGATTTATTAAATCTAAACTGAGATAAACCTTTGGTGGAAACATAGAAAATCTTAATTATCTCTGCTATTGTTTTCTCTTGAAAAATAAGCCTAGTTAGTCCATTTTCATTACCAAAACTAAATAATATCAACAGTAACAGATTGATTTTTTTTCCCAATGGAAAACACATGATTCCAAATGCACAACTACTCAACGAACACAGCCATCGAGATACAAATGCAATATCAATCGTACCAACATTTGAGAACAAAATCACATAAGATCCATTCGAGACTCGTATAAATGTCAAAAACCCATCCGTAGTAAGATTCTACTTTAACTTTTATCGGTAGTATTCATACTGCGGATATTGTTTTTGTTATTCGTGTAAAATCCTACTATACTATTGATAGATTTTTCAACAAAACACGGGTACTGTATTTCAAGACGAACCCATCAAATACTTTATTTACTAATCTTTATTTATAGTTTTTAAGAAATAAATTATGATACTTCGTTAAGCTCAAGCTGTTTAGGAGTTAACTTAAATACTTTTTTAATTGATCAACAATTATTTGGAATCTAAATTCATGGGGCCATATTCACAATGTATCTATAAAACCTCGAAAATGAACAAACTAATTAAGGTAATACCGTTGCGAGGCATTTAATTTGAAAATATAAAAACAAAATTTTATATGTAACCCAAATCGACGCCTTTGAAATAGATGTCGCCGATTTGTATGAAAGTATCGATTCGATAAAAAAAAAACTGACAAGTTTATGATTGAACTTCTAAATATTGGAGATCAAAATTCAATGAAAGGTTTGCTGATATCTGTGTGTTTCCAAGTCTTAACAGTTCCAACGTGACGTAGTCAATGTGATGTTTAATACGGGTTGGGGTCGAAATATTGTATGGATCATAATACTGTTTTTAAAATACTGTATCTCAAAATAATGTATTTCAAAATACTGCATGATCAAAATACTGCACCTCAAAATTCTTTATTTCAAAATTCTGCATATCAAAATTCTGTATTTCAAAATGCTCATTTTTACGTTCTCAAAAAGATTTTTATTTTTTTGCCTTATTTACAGCATTTTCAAATACAGAATTTTGAAAACAGAATAAATTTTTTTAAGAAAACATCATAATAAATGTTCATTAAATAAATAATAAATTAGGTGGCGCAGCAGTCCATGAAGAACCAGGGCCTAGTGACTTACAACTCTCAACCATTGCTGTGTGCGAGTAATGTTGTCAGAGATGGAAGGGACCTACAGTTTATATGCCGAATCCGAACGGCTAATTTTGAGAAAGCACTTTTCATGACAAGAATTACTCTAAGAGGATTTGTCAATTCCTCGCAAGAGGCAGTACCCGTGATTTTTTTTTTTTTTAATTAAGGTGGCACAGGCAGGGATTGAACCCAAGACCCCTTGCATGACAGTCCAACGCACTAACCATCACGCTGATGGTACTACCATAGCAATTTAAAAAAAAGGTGAAAATTTTGGTTAACCCAAAATATCTCTCGAACCAATAATGCTAGCGACTTGAATTAAAAAAAGAGGCTGGGATGCGACCCACACTGATAACTTCCCCTCCCATTTGTCGATTTGTCTTGCTTAAAAGTTTGTAGGTTTGCGTGTTTTGTTAAAAAAGTTCTCAGTTGAATTATTCTTAAAAATTTAAAAACTACCAATAATATGTTGCATATAATGAAATAGTTCGATTTCGAAAATATTTTTTTTTTAACGAGATTTTTAGTCGAAAACCAATTTGTACCAATTTAAGTAGATAGTATTTCTTAAAAAAATGATTTTTATGTAAACAAATACAAATTAAATGCATGACATTAATTTGAAGTCAATATCCTCTATTGTTCACGAGATATCGAAAACCGAACATCAATTTTTACCAATTTTGCCTACTATTTTTTGTAGATTTTATTTTTTATGAAAAAACGGACTGTTGGATTTTAATACAAAATTTACTGAATGTCGAAAATTATATTTTCTGTGAGTGAAATTAATTTTAAGACAATATTTTTAATTTTAAGAACAGATATTTGAGTCGAAAATCAATTTTTAAGATCTTTTAGTAATGCTTTTTTAAGGTATTTATTTTTTGTTAAAAAACTGTTAATTTGAATTTTCTCAAAACTGTATCGAATGTTCAAAACAATATTTCTTATAAGATCAAATTAATTTGAAGCTAATATTTTTAATTTATATAATTAAATAAAATTAGTTTAAGGCCAATGTCTCAAATTTTTGAAAAATTATTTGAGTCGAAATTCAATTTTTACTAACTTTTATTAAATTTTTGTTTTAGGTTTTTATTTTTTGTAAGAAAACTGTCAATTCGATTTTCCTCAAAATTTTACAGAATTTTGGAAACAATATTTGTTATCAGATAAAATTAGCTTAAAACCATAATCACAAAATTTTTGAAAAGATATTTGAGTCGAAAATCAATTTTTACTAACTTTTGGTAATGTTTTTTTTTAGGTTTTTATTTTTTATAAAAAAAAAACTGACAATTAAATTTTTCTCAAAATTTCACCAGATGTCAAAAACGTTATTTTTCGTGGCATAAAATTATTTTGGAGATGAAATTATTTCTTGTTCGTAAAATATTCAAGTTGACAATTATTATTTTCAGTTTTTTTGATTTATACAAAAACCCGTTAATTGGATTTTTTTTCCAAAAATATACTTGCTTGGTATAACGTAACAGTATATAATATAAAATTTAATTCAAGTCGCTAGCGTTATTGGTTCGTGAGATGTTTTGGGTTAAGTAAAATGTTCACCTTTTTTTAAACTGCTATGGTAAAAACCCCACCCACTCAATTTTCTTGAGAGTTCTTTCTGCACCTTTCTTCATCATTATCTGTATAACAAAATTAATTTGAAGTCGATATCTCTACTGGTTCTTAAGCTATGGACGACGAAAAATACTTCGGGAACGTACAGACGTACGAACGTCGAAACGTCGAGAAATGTCAAAATTTTCAATTCGACAAATCGGACCGATTACAATAATTTCCTTGAATGAATCTAAATAACTGATACTACTAAGAAGGACGTTTGTGAAGTCTAGTACTGTTTTTAGAAAAATGCAATTCACAGCTGAATTGGAACAAATAAAATATCTTGACAATAAAAATGGTTATATTAATTAAAAGCTTATTTACATTTGTAAGTATTTGATATTTTTGAATAAAAACTATAATTGAAAGGTAAAAAACTTTCGCCTTTTTTAATGTACTTCTGACTCGATAGTCATGTGGTAAAAGAAAGATATTGAAGTTGAAGTAATTTTATTTTAAAAATGATTGTGTTGTAAATACAATAAGATATTTCTACGAAATTCGAATACCTCGACAGAAAACTTATTAAAATATCAAGTTCTTAAAGATAAAACAATGTAAAGTCTTAGCCTCATTTTCTAGTTAAAAAACTTAGTGAATGAAAATTTAAATAAATAAAAATGTTTCGTAATGCTCAAAAAGAACCTTTACCCTTTTTTAAATTATATTTATTTTCTAAACTGTTAGCAGGTCTAATTATCTTGCCTATTTCCTGTCAAATTTAAAGAGAATTTAGTATGTAAGTTTATAAGTTAAAAAACAGCAGAATACAATTTAAATAAAACTCAATATATGTATTTAAAACAACAGAATGAAGAGGTTAATCAGAAAGACAGACAAATTAAAGCAAAATTTCAAAATCAAGTAAAATGGTATAAGAGCATACAAATATCAGCCGAATTCGAATTGAACTAAGAAACTTAAAGCCTTTGAAAGTAATGAATAAATTAATAATTAAACATAAACTAACCACAATTCTAGATTTAAAACAAAATTATATACCTTAAGAAATAAAATGTAAACCAAACAGTCTATAATAATTATCAAAGTGGTTTGAAAAATAAAATTCCTTCGGTACAACAGGTATCTCCGGAAAATTCCCTAAAATCCTTCCCTAAGGCCACTGATGGCATTCTTTCATAGCCACTCTGGTGGCGTATACAAGACTTTCCATTGTGCCATGGAATTTTCTTAGAATTTCAAGAATGTGTTAGGTATTCTCTCTTTCCTTTGTTAGACTTCTTAGAATTTTACGTTATTTCAAGAAACATATTTTTATATAATTTTGAAACTCCCATGTGTAATAATATATATATATATCAACTAAAAGATATAAAGCGATGTAGAAGCTTACACATTACCATGAAAAATTGAATTGACACTAACAACCACCTGTTTTGGGATTTTTTGAATTCTGTCAGTTTTGAATGCAACGCCTGATATTTTACTTCTTTTGTTTTTTTTTCATCAAAAATTTCATATTATTCGAAATTTGAATAATACATTTTCTTAGAAAATTTAAGAGAGATTTTAATTTATATGAAATTTATTGAAATTGGTTGTAATTGAGTGTTGATTTTTTCCCTAAATTAATTTCCATTATTTAAACCTTCACTTTCAACAAAGGCTTTAATGTGAAATATTAAATACATTTTGCTCCAGCAACCCTTTGTTGTTCAATCAAAAGAGCATAAACGTTTTGTGTTTTATACGTATTTTTAACAATATTCCACGATATACGCATTAGTGAAATTTCAAATTCATTATTGATGCACGAGTGGTCAATTATGCCCGCAGAAAAACCATACGATAATAAAAATATCATCATCATCACATTGAAGTCTGCATAAATGTCCTTAATGGATATTAAATTGTATAATAAGCTGTTTGTTGACGGATACATGTATGAAGGATGAAAGTTTGAAGCACGTCCTTCATTTTACAAACCATTTAACAAAAATGGTATTTGTTTTTCAATTTATTTTTTTTTTCGTTATAATTCAATTATTCACTTTTTAGTATTAAATTACATATATCAAATGACTTACCGGATTATTAACTATCCTTTTTGTACGGTGCTCCTTCTGCTATAATTGCTGACGATGATAAAAATTATGATGATGGTGATGATGGGACTCCAATATGCCGCAAGGCAAAATGGAAAAGTATCTGCAGCTTGAATTGAATTATATAAATATTATGTTATAAAACAGACACTCTACATAATATTATTTCAAGCACCAAAGCAGACTTTCACTGAAAAGCTACATACAACGCCACTTTACCACGATAGCAGAGCAGAAAAAGGACACTTGCCGTGAATCCTTGAATTATTTATTTTCTTCACTCCGATATGAATTTTTTATTTCCTACTATAAATTTTGAAATCAGAAAGGAGTAGAATTCTAAAACATGATGTGCACACTTTTTGGTTCACTTTCACGACGACGATAAAATCCCTTGGAAAAGGATTTTGTTATATTTCTTCCTTTCTTTCTTTTTTCTCACATCAATTTCCCGCTGTGGACACTCGGGCGTATACGTGATTTTTAATCAAAAGCGTAGAAACAACTAACGTCTTTTGGATATTTGAACGGTGTTAAAAAAGATGTTTTTGTAAAATGTTTGATGTGATTTAAGAAAAAGCTTTTTTACATTTTGATTGGTATAAAATATTCTAAGAGAATTTTCCTGCGCAGGTCCTTGAGAGAAAGTCTCGTGAATTTCAAAGAAGGAGAGAATCAAAACAAAGTAAATAAGTGATTTTTAGAACAACTCACGTGCGTTTTTTGAATGTTTTTTTTTGTTTGTATTCATAAAGGAACAACAACAAGAGAAATGTAAACAAAAAATATTGCATAAAGTCCTTTGAAGTTTTTTGTTTTGCTTTTATTTTACTAATTTTAATGAGTATTCAAGGTTGATTATAGAGTAATTTATGCATAAAGTCTTCTAAAGGTATTATCAAAAAAAAATCACATTTTTCTATAAACATAACACTTTTAAGAACTTTAAGATCCTTTTTTAGGTAGACAATTTTATTGAAGTGGTTGTTTGAGTATAAAAGGGCGGAAATGATTAGAGCGAAGGATATATCTTTGAGCAGAAAATAATATCCCTTCCTTGAAAAGGTCCTTTTGTTGTGATGAGGAAGCAATATTTTTTAGGTTGTCTAATAGCTTGATTGAACTTCCTCAATGTTTGGTTGGTTTGTTTGTGGGGAGTGTTTTGTAAAAACAACAATATAATAGGAGAGGGAGATGTATGTGTTTTCTTTTACTTTGAATTTCATTTTTAGAGCAAAGTTTTATATTTTTATTTAAAACTTAAAAAATCCAATTTATTTATGAATTTATATTCATATTTTAAAGTTACATAAACAAATTAATGTATAATGTATACATTAAAAGATCTGAATGCATTCTTTAAGACAAAAGTAAAAGTTATTCCAAAACACCGACAAACAAAAACTAGTTACAAATTGAAATTAACGGCCATTAAATGTTTAAACCTAGAAAATTATAATATTAGAAAAATATTTTATTTGTCACCTTAAAAATTTTAAGATAGTAATATTAAGCTTAAAACTGATTTAATTAGAGTACATACAATCTTTAAATCATTATTTTCTTTTGTTTCGAAAAATTGTTTTTGAACTTTTTTTTCCCAATTTCTAACTTCCCATAGGAAGTAATTGTAATCGGTCCGATTTGTCGAATTGAAAATTTTGACATTTCTCAACGTCTCAAAGTCCCTAGAGTCGAAATAAAAGGTTTTTAGAGAGATGTCTGTGCGTGTGTACGTACGTCTGTACGTCCGTACGTTCGGGACGTTTTTTTCATCGTCCATAACTCAAGAACCAGTAGAGATATCGACTTTAAATAAATGTTGTAATATTGATAATAATGCAGAAAGATGCAGAAAAATTGCATGGGTTGTTTTTTTACCATAGCAGTTTAAAAAAAAGGTAAAGGCTTTGGTTAACCTTAAATATCTTACGAACCAATGACACTAGAGACTTGAATTAAATTTCATATTATGTATTGTAATGCGATACCAAACAAATATATTTTTGGAAAAAATTCCACTTAACGGTTTTTGTTTATAAATCAAAAAAAACTGGAAAAAAAAATGTGTCACCTCGAAAATTTTACGAATAAAAAATGATTTCATCTCCAAAATAATTTTGTGCAACGAAGAATAACGTTTTTAACATCTGGTAAAATTTTGAGCAAAATCAAATTGATTCATTTTTTTATAAAAAATAAAAACCTAAAAAAAACATTACTCAAAGTTGGTAAAAATTGAATTTCGACTCAAACATCTTTTCAAAAACTTGAGATTATGGCTTTAAACTAATGTTGCCTTATAAGAAATATTGTTTTTATCATTCGGTAAAATTTTGAGAAAAATCGAATTAACAGTTTTTTTTACAAAAAATAAAAACCTAAAAAAAAAAACAATACTCGGTAAAAGTTTACTTTCGACTCAAATATCTTCTCAAAAATTAAAAATATTGGCTTTAAACTTATTTTATCTCATAGAAAATATTATTTTTGACATTCAGTAAATTTTTTATAAAAATCCAACTGTTTTTTCATAAAAAATAAAATCTACAAAAAAAAAGTACGCAAACTTGGTAAAAATTGGTGTTCGGTTCTCGATATCTCTCAAACTAATTTCATTCATCCAATTTGTATTTGTTAATATAAGAAATACAAGTTTTTACGAAATGCTACTAAAATTGGTAAAAATTGGTTTTCGACTAAAATTCTCGTAAACAAAAATAGGTTTCGAAATCAAACTATTTCATTATATGCAAAATATTGTTGGTAATTTTTAAATTTTTAGTAGTACCCGTAGCGTGATGGTTAGTGCGTTGGACTGTTATGCAAGGGGTCTTGGGTTCAATCCCTGCCTGTGCCACCTAACTTTTTTCACGGGTACTGCCTCTTGCGAGAAATTGACAAATTCTTTAAGAGTAATTCTTGTCATGAAAAGTGCTTTCTCAAATTAGCCGTTCGGATTCGGCATATAAACTGTAGGTCCCTTCCATCTCTGACAACATTACTCGCACACAGGAATGGTTGAGAGACTAGGCCCTGGTTCTTCATGGACTGTTGCGCCACCTAATTTATTTATTTTTAATTTTTAAATTTTCAAGAATAATTCAACTGACAATTTTTTGAACATAACACAAAAACCTATACAAACTTTTAAGCAAGACAAATCGACAGACAGGATGGGAAATTATCAGTGTGGGTCGCATCCCAGCCTCTTTTTTTAAGACATTGCAGAATCGTTAAAAAATAAATTTTTTGATTTCACATTTATTTGCTGCCTGCTTATTTGGATTGATATTTTAGAAAATATAAATTAAACTAGTAAATATTTGCAAAGTCCGTCCGTTAATCTGTCAACTGGCATAACAGTTTTAGAAAATACAAAAACCAGTTTGATTTTAATGCGTTCCGATGAAAAATTTAATAAGTAGGTACTATGTTCAATTAACCGAGCGTATTGCTAGTTCCCTAGAAATACCAAATATGTTTCCTAGCTTCATCATTGCTATCTTAACGGAGAAAAATACTTTACGCTGATGAATGTCCTGATACTATATTAGACCCGAAACAAAGATTTAAAGTTGATTTTTGTTTTAAATACTTGAAAGATTTGATACGTATAGTATCAATTTTTCATTTTTAAGTAACATAAGCGAATGTTTAAAAAATAAAAATGTACGTGCTTTATGCCTTAATTTGCAGAATGTTTTAACATAAAGTAGTTTTAAAGATTTAGATGGAGAAGAATTGTTTCAAGAGTTAACCGTAATATCCCAGCTTGTTACACCACAAAGCTCAAGTTTAGATGTGTTAAATTTTATTTTTAGTTCAAACCTTAAAGATTTTGCTCCGAATTTAGTAATTGCTCTCCAAATCCTTAATACAATCCCGATCACGGAGAACGTAGTTTTTCTAAACTTAAAATTATTAAAAATTATCTTAGGACAACCATGATTCAAGAGAGATTGGTAGGTTTATCTATAATGTCCATTGAAAAGAAATTATTAAATTCTTTAGAATTTGATGATCTCATTTCTGAATTTGCAAAATGTAAGGCCAGAAAAGTAAGTTTCCAAGTTTAAAAGTTTCCCCTCTGCTCATTTCTTCGCTGCGTTTTAGTTTAATGGTTTAGGCCTCCTGGGAATACCTCAATAAAAAAAAACGCATTGAAAGTCTACCTCCTAGGTAGTCTGGGAAAGGCTTATGCTTGTGTATCAGTGTAAAAAAAATATAAAAAAGGGGTGCTTTCTACAAATCTTGCACAGGGCGCAAGTTTGGCTGGAGCCGGCCCTGCTAAGATTAAGCTATAATTTTCGATCATTGGGTCGATCGAGTTCAAAACTGGAAGGTAATGCTTAAAGCAGATTCGCATTTTGATTTTTTTATTTTTTTATTTTTTTTAAGACTAAAAATAACAGTAGTCCCAATACAAATTTGTTGGTCAAAAATTGAAAATTCGAATTTTCTCAAAAACAAACCGATAGATTTTTCTTAAATGTTCTTTAGTTTTTTTTTTAAACTTGATTTCTTCAACGAAAAAATAGAACCGATATCTTGTGTTTAAGTTTTCTCAAGAACTATTGAACTGATTTCATTAATTTTTTTCTGCGTAAGCTCTTATGCTGTCTTAATAATATTTGATGATCAACGAAATGGTCACATTGACGCTCACATTGACAAATATTTTTGATTCAACGCGTTGACCCTATTTTCTAAACGTGTTGGCTCGTTTTTGGGACTATCAGTCATCGCATTAACTGTGTTTCGCAACATTGACAGGGCAGAATTTAATACCCGGTCAACGCATAATTTAAAGGTATTTCTATAACAACGTACAATATGGAAATTAAGTTAAAAAATTGTTTTATAATTTGATTTCTAAATACAGCTTGACTCTAAATGTGTTACATTGATTTTTTGATTAATTAAATGACATTTACATTTTTGAAATGTATTGGTACATTTTAATTTTTTTTAAAACATTTTCATGCGGTCCAGTAGTGCACTAAAGAAGTGAGATCTTTTGCTTTAAATTTTAGGCAAAGAAGTTTTGGTACTTAATACTTATCAAATTGTGTATACGTAAAAGCTTCATATAAGCGGACAGAGAACGATACTACTTTTTTAACCAAGACATTGCGCTGGGTTGAAGCCGGCCATCCACTTGGGGTTTTTTTTATACAAATTTACTCTGACGTTAATTTGCTTAAAATAAAGTAACATCAAAGTCAATATATTTATTTTTTCTCAAGACAATCTGGTCTTTTACCAGAGTAATATGAGTTTTGTTCTAAAAATATTCCTGGTTTTTAATTTGGTTTGATTTATAGAAAAAAATGTTAGTTGATTTCTTCATAAGGTTTCAATTTTATGTAAGACTATTTTTCTTAAAATACAATTTAATTTAACAGTTTTAATATGTTCACGAATTTATTTGAATTACTTTAGTAAAAAACAAATTTCATCGAAAGTTGAGTTTTCCCGTTTGATCAAATAATAAAAGCTTTCTTTGGTTTTAATAATAAAATATAAAAGTAATTTAAGCTCACTTTATAGAGTATAAAAAGTTCTTGGAATTTCCTTGAAGTAAGATCAAGAGTGGATTTCAAAAAATACTTTAGATTGTTTTTTGATGCATCTAAGTGTGTGTTTTTTATATCGTTATATATTTATATTAGAGGCAAATCGACGAAGTCAAAAACGAGAAATTTCAAATCAAATCTATTTTTTCTATGAAAATAAATAATGTTGTTTCTGAGATAATTTCTCTATTTTATAATTGGGTTAACAGTATGCAGTTGTTTTTAATTAAAAATTCATATTCAAAAATGTTTGAAGAAATTCGTATCATCAGATTGGTCTTTGGGTCTATAGGTATTGACGAAATTGCTTAACACATTCTTTCTACGTTCGTACAAAGTCAGATTAAAGTTTCTAGTTTGTGTTTTGTTTGCAAACGCTTTAAGTATACTCTCTTGCTATATCACAAGAAATCTCTTAACGTTTATACTCGCTTCATTCAACTAATGAGCCCAGAGCCCCAAAAGCCTGAACACCAATTTGTGTGGCTTTTTTTAAGTTCTAATGAAAACTCCATAAAAATCATCCACAATTTCTACCACCTGCTGTTTTTTGACTTATGAGACTTAATACATCTACAATATTCCAATTAAACTTTTAGCCTTATACTCCTCGTCCTCATTCAAAACAGATGCTGGATTCTAAGAAAAACATCTCCATTTTCTTGTCACGAGTTTGATTATTATGTGAATTATTAACGAGCACCGTTAGAAGAAAAACAGAAAAATCACCTCAAATTAAACACATTCCTCAAAAAACAAACCAAGCAACACAAAAACCTCCTGAATTCTTTTTAAACACTTTCAATTCAACCTTAAAAACCCCACAATTGAACCTATATCATCCAGAAGTTTTTTTTTCCTTTTATTTTTCTGTTTAATTTCAGGATAAAAATGACTGTTTTTTACTTGTTGTTGTTCAGCTTCAAAAACTTTATCTACCGAAAGGATAAAGTTTTTTAAAGTGAAAAATGTGTTTTTGCCTGTCATATTCTTTTCAGAGTAAAAATTTAACATGCAAAAGTGTTTCGAAAATAACATAAAGGTTGCTTGGGGAAGCAGTTGCATTCACAGTTTTTCAATCTGTACAAAATTGAAACTACTGCCAAAGTGCATTTCATTGTGTAGTTCAGGATTATTTTTTTTTTTTTTTGAGTAAGAGACATAACCGAAAAGTTGAGACTTAAAAACAAAAGAGAGGATTTTATTGAAAATAACTGCTAAATTCATGCAAGGATCAAAAAGTTTTTTGAGGTGGTTTTGAAAATCGATAAGTGTCAAGTAAAAATGTTTAAGCAACGTTTTACGAGTAGAACGTTGTTAATAAGAGGTTTTCATTTTGAGTATCCCGCTGTTTGGACAGCTGCCAATTTCGAAGATGTTATCTTTTGACATTTAACAAATAAACACTACGCCATCCATTACAAAGAACGAAACACGCTTCAAAACGAATTGAAAATTTTAAGATTTACTTTGAAAAAGGTGAGAAATTTGCAGTCCAGACTCCAAAAAACTGGAGCTGTTTTGGTTTTTATTGAAGCACATTCTGAACTAGAAATGGTGAAACTGGTAGAACAATTTGAGTTGTTAGAATAAGTTACTGATGTGATGTGAAAAAAAAACAAAACGGTAGGCGTAACATAAGATCGACTGAGAATATTACTCATGTAGGCCGTAGTTTTGACAAAAATCCAGGTATGTCATGTCAATTATTCGCTGCACCGTACTTTACGTAAGAATGTAAAACTTAAAGCTCAATTCCGTTTACGGAAGATTTCAAACCAGTCGATCACCAACAACGTCGATCATCTTAAGTTATGAGGCTCATTTTTACATCAGGGGCTACGTTAATAAACAGAATTTATGAATTTAAGGCTAGGAGAATTAAAGAAAGACTGTTGAATAGCCTCTAGATCCTCAACGTGGCACTGTTAGGCGATGTCCATGCCGATTTGAGCTTACTAATTAGAAAACGAGGCTGTTGCAATTTGTACGGTATTATATTCACAAGAAATTTCTAACTCGAGATCTTAACCATGACATACCACGATAGTAGTGAAGCCTAAACCGTTAAGTTGATTGAGTTTAAACATACAAATTATAATTTATATCTCTTACTTCAACTCAAAATTTTAATATTTGCAAAAATTTCGCCAAATAAATGTTGACTTTGATCCTATCTATGAGAGACACCAATGAGCGCTTTTACAAATCAATAATTGTCAATTAAATATGTACAGTACTGTTGTCAGCTGTCACGGCCGGCAGCCATTTTTAATTATTTCTCAATTATTTACATTCGAAAAAAATAACCCTAAACAAAATCGAAAAGGGTACATACTTAATATTAAAACACTGACCTTATGTCCACATAATTTTACTTATTTTTAGAAACTAAATTACTTGAGCAATGCGTAAGGTCGTTCATCATCAGGTGCTAAAGGTTGTTAAGACAGTTGAAGGCTATTTGCAAGGCCCCCTTAAGACTTAAGGTTTATATAAATATCTCCAGTAATCAATCGTCTTGTCTCAACTATATAGAAACTCCTTTATCCTTCAATAAATAATACATTCATTCTGATTCCGACGATGTGGTGAAACAATCCTTTTCACAACCGAGGCACAGGCTTACACCAATAAAATAAAAATGATGATACAAAAAAGAAAACGAAGGATAATCGAAACTGAAACTTTATTGAATTAGTTGAAATCCCAGATGATGCTATGGTTATTATTTTTTTTCTTTTTTTATTGCCGACATAATCCCGCGTGAGTTTGAGAAAGTATCCTTATAGTCTCAGGTCTTATCCCCGTAAGTCCTTTTAAAAATGTATGTTTATCGTCTGATGTGGGGTTGTGTATCCTTAAAGAGTTGTATACGAGACGTCAATCGTTCAAACTGACCATTGACCTCTTTCACAATGAGGAGGCGGAGGAGGAGGGGTGGTGAGGAATTGATTTAGGTGTTTCCTAAACGACACCTTGTGCAACAAGTGGTGCGCACCAATAAAAAAGAGAACCCTTATTCTTATTCCATTTTTCTTACATTCAATTTTATATTTTTTTTGAGATGGAAAATATAAAATATGTTTTTGAAAAATAAAATAAAATAAAATAAAAAGGATGGTGGATTACACACTATACGACGGTATCCAGTCCACATCCAGCTCCAGACACTGAATTATCAACTTAGTTTGATGATTCGTATCCATTTCTTTATTTTGTTTGTATTGTATTTGGCAAGGATATGGTATATATGGGTTCTATGGACTATACGATTTCCAGCTTTAAAAATAGTTACAAATATTCCAGGTATGAGACAGGAAAAAAATGTATTTCCAAGGATTGTCCAACAAATGTCTGATGCTCTTCTGAAGCTTGGTGTGTCCTTTTTTGGATGAAAACTTTTCATAAATATTTCTTTTCTATGTATATGTTTAAGGATAGGCTGGGTTGTTATTTTAAGTTCTTTCGTTCGTTTTTTCAAATAAAAATAATCCTTCAAATGAGAGAAAAAAAATATAAAAAAGTAAATATTTTGGAATTTTTGATTCCATATAATTCGATAAACCCTTTTATATTGTGTTGTCCTTGAATAGGGAGACTATATAACTTAATGCATCGAGAGGACAGTTATTTACAATATGATATGGAAATATTGTTGAAAAGACATCTTTTCTTGATGAACTACACTACACACATGATACGAGAGATGGAATCTCTTAGACGGATAAAGGACGACGAGTTTATGATATGACTTATGACAACTTATTTAAGATTATCATATGGATTTGTATAGGAAAAATTTCGCTATTCTACGAAAAGCTGAATGGAATTATTTTCAAGTGAAGATATAAAATTCATGGGAAAAGCAAAATGATGTGTAAAAAGAAAAACCTAACAACTCTGAAGATGTATTTTTGAGGAGCACAGGCTCATTAAATTGGACAATGTAATAACCTTGTAAAAGGACTATAATAATGTGACGGTCATTAAGTTGTAAAGCTTTAATAAGGAACCCTCAGAACGAGTTCACACAAGCGCTTGCTTAGCTCAAGTTTGAAAATTTTTGTTTACAAAAACTTTATGATGCCGTTTTTCAACTTAACAAGAATTAAAGAAACTATTAAATTAACTTAATTCTGAACAAAAAAATATAAACAGTGTTAAATCTGTTCAAACTTCTGGTGGGTAGATAAAGCGGCTTTGATTCGACGGATAGTGTTAGCACTTGATGGATTGTCTGTGAATACATCCATTTGTCGTGAAACAGGACACTCCACCAAAATGTTCCAAATTGTAAGAGTTATTTTGCAATTAATAGCATCTCTGGAAGCCTCATGGGTATAAAAATGTTTGCTTCTAAATAGGGTTTTTCCTACTTTGACTCTTAATATTTGTATTTAATCTACTACAATCTACTTAAAGATAGATTATTATACGGGATACGGGTGATAGCGGGTTGATGTTGTCGAAGACAAGTATCTGAATTTTACCAGTTTTCTGTAAGCTCTTTCTTTTTTGAAGATGAGCAAAAATTTTTCGCAGAAGTTGGTGTAATTTAGGATACTCAACGACAAAAGGGTGCGAAAAACGTCAACAGTATCATTAGCTTTAATTCCGCAGTATCCGGGTATTTAATCTAGTATGATGTTTCTGTGGTGGTACAAGCAGTGCTGCTTAATCCTTTTTATTATACCTAGGTTGTATGTTAGGACTAAGGAACGTTCCGAAGTTTGTTGGGCGAAGGAAACAGCTTTGTAAATTGCAGATAGCTCGGAAATTAAGCCTTCATGTAGCGTTTTGTCCATAGCGTCGAAAGTGTTTGCCTTTCTGTATTTCGAGACATTCCTGTTGATTTGAAGTGGATTTCGTTTTTATGGAGGTGGGTTCTCAGCTGCAATTTTTTATATCTATTCCAACAGCAATTTGGGTCTCTAGAGATCATGTTAGTCAGCTAAGATACAGAGTTTTTCTTTGATTTTTTGGTTAAAAAAATAACTTTTTCGACAGCTTCGACAACGGATGTGTTGATTGCGCTTATGCTAGATGATCAAAAGATACATATCTACCTTCGACTATTAGGGCTTCCACGTCTGTCGATCTAGGGGCACCTGTTGCTGTTTTATAGTATTCGTTGTTATAGCTTCGTCAATATGTGACAGGTTCTTTTTTGTAGTCCTCATAAAAATGGTTAAGCTTTGCTGAAGTGTACCTTCCACAAGGGCTTGTGCTATTCGGATAGATGTTTTCATATGTGGCACTTTTTGTTATGAACATATCATTTTTATTTCGTTGTTTCGGGATGACTTTAAATCTCAACCTTTTTAACATGTCTATCCCGTAAACGTAACTTTAAGAATCTTTGTTTCTCTTTTTAATGGAAAATGAGTGTTCCGTACAACAAGTAGGCTGCTGCTACATTTTCTTTTCCTGCAGAAATGAAGCATTTCAATTTTAGAAGGAGGGATAGTTAAGTCCATTTTTCAGACCAACTTAACATTGACAAGTTCACTTCTTTAAGGATTTAACCTGATAAGGGTAACCAGAAACGACAACATAGTTGTAATTGGCGTAAACTCTGATAAAGTTGAGATCGTAGGTCGGCTGGGAAAGTCCATTTATCAAAGAGTTTATGCATGCGTTGTGTATAGAATTAAAGAAAGCGGTGAACTTTGTGGTGTACCGTTTTTCATAAGTTTGGAATCGTACCCATCCACATTTGCTTTAAAAGTCCTATTATTCGTAAAGGATATTATTGTCTTTAGTAATTTCTAGGTAAAAATGGGGTAAGGCTGCTCAATTACTGAAACCATAGTAACTCTGTCGAATGCTTTTTCTTAGTTGGATGACATTACAATACTGTGTAGTTTTTGACAATTTTGTTGCCAGTGTGTGTTTCAGTAGATGCAAGAATGTGTAAACTACTCTATTTGGTCTTTAAGCATGTTGTTTTGCACTTGCCTTTTTCTCTAGCAACCAACTTGAGAACGGGAAGGAGAGAAATCAAGTGATATTCATTGAAATCATGAAAATTTTTAGGGCTTTTCGGAATCGGCTTAAGTTTTGCTCCTTTCCAGTCCATGTCTTAGCGTCAAAAAGCGCTCAAATTCTATTTTTGAGGCTAGTATCGCTCAGTTCAACCATCTTGTATGTGATTTTATCATCACTAATGCTACTTCCTTTTGCAGTCTTAAGCATCATTTCGAGTTCAATTAGTTCAAGTATTTAAGCTCAAACACAGCATGGGAGTTAGAAATAAAGGGTGATTTTTAAGCTATTATCTTTTTGGCAATATTAAACCAGTTAAACAGCTGACGCACGTTTCATGTTTTGTTTCACTGTCAAAAATCTTTGGTCTACAATTTAACCATGAATCGTCTTACAAACGAACAACGCTTGCAAATTATTGAATTTTTTTTATCAAAATGAGTGCTCTGTTAAGAAAGTTCATCGCGCGCGCTTCTTCCATTTTATTTTTCTTAGCGACGAAGCTCATTTTTGGCTCAATGGGAACGTAAATAAGCAGAATTGTCGATTTTAGATTAAATATCAGCCAGAAGCATTGCAAGAGCTACCAATGCATCCAGAAAAAGTCACAGTTTGGTGCCGTTTATGGGCTGGTGGCATCATTGGACCGTACTTCTTCAAAGATGATGCGAATCGTAACGAAACTGTGAATGGTAAGCGCTACCGTTAGATGATATCCAACTTTTTTTGTACCCAAAATGCAAGAGCTTAACTTGCATGACATGTGGTTTCAACAAGACGGTGCCACATGCCACACAGCACGAGCAACAATGGACTTATTGAAAGGCGAGTTCGGTGAACATTTTATTTCACGTTTGAGACCGGTCAATTGGCCGCCTAGATCGTGCGATTTAACGCCTTTAGACTATTTTTAGTGGGGCTATGTTAAAACTCATGTCTATACAGACAATCCCGATTCAATTGACGAAATGTTAGAAAGAGTATGCCGAAATTAGACTAAGCGGATGGACCATTTGAGGCGCTATCAAGGTCAACATTTGATTGAAATAATCTTCAAACATTAAATTATATGGATCGTACTATCGATTCAAATAAAGATTTCATGCATTTTTCTGAATTTTATGTGTTTTTTTTTTACTTTCTTTAAGCTTTTAAAAAATCACCCTTTATAAAAAAGGATTTAAAAGTAAGTAACTGAAACACATTGATCTAAAGCATTGCACATTCTTGATGTGTGGCTGAAAAAATAATCTCAACATTTGAACCAAAGGAAGTTCGAGTCATAAAACAGAATATTTTAAAATAAGGAACAAAATGGTATATTTTAGTTATATTTAAATGTATTTGTAAAAATATCATTGATATTCAAGCGATCTAATAGTTCTTTAACTCATTATTTCCAAAGCTCTTTGCTTGCTTCTACTCAAAAGTCTTAAATTTGTAGAATTTAGTATGAGTTCCATTTACGTTTTAGATGATTGAAGGCTTTGTAGGTTATAGCTAGATCAGAAAGACTGACAAGTGTCTTGCATCTTCCTAAACCCTATTAAATGCTTTTGAAGTATCAAATGGAATAATGATACTTTCTCAAAAATTATGTTAGAACTTGTTTCACTGTTCGGTTGGATAAGCCAACAAAACATAAGTGGACCTTTTGCAATATGAATCCCATACCACCGATGAGTAAACAGTTTTAGTTGTTCAACATACTTCTTAAGCTGGTGATAAATCAGCGTTTAAAAGACCTTGTAAGGAAGGGACGTAAATGCAACTGAAGAATAGTTAGATAGAGAAGAAATAGTTATTATCAAGGCAAACAAGACAGATGATGAGAGCGATGGAAAATCTTCCGCATTGGTTTTGCTATTCTTGAAGAACACCATTTAAGGTGGGATTCTATCCCGGCAAATGGAAGTTTTGTGTGTCAAAGCCTTTTAATCATCTTGCAACTACACGATTGTGAAATAAAATTAATCGCACATAGACTCAATTACAGGAAGTGTCACGGCGCTCTCCTTCAAAACAAATTTAACGTCAAAGTGTGCTTGAAGCACATAAGCTTTATCTACCAGGCTTATGAAAGATGTTTAATTTGTACGAATGACCAATATTTGTATTTTGTCTGTAATTTTTGTTCTTTCTGTTTTGTTTGAATTTATTGAGGCCGACTGAAAATAATAAAATTCAAAAAATTGTTTTAATAATCATGTAAAATAAAAATGAGTTCTTAAATGAAGTTTTTTTTACCTCCAAATGAGTTATGAATTTTAAAACTTGGGTCTTATAATAAGAATTGAATAATTGAATGCAGAACCTCGATAGATAGAAAGAACCAACGATTACCGACCCTAACTGCAGAAAATTCAAATAACTTAACTAATTGAACACAACATTTTTTCTAATCAATTGGCTACATATTTCTATGAAAACCTGTACTCTATACGAACTATTTGTATATTCTATCTAATCAATGTCAAATTAACGTAAGTGTTGTAAAATTCCAACAGGCAATACATTACCACTTAATTAGCATTGATGCATCAATATTACCTATAAGCTAAGTTATATACTGTATCCAAATCGAAATAGACAAGTTATAGCTTTGATGGTAATTGACATGCTAAGTACCACCACCGCATTTGCGATAGTGATTCAATTAATTTAGTAACAAAACCAGAGGGCAATAGAACATCATCAATGAAGTGGTTGTACAAATCTATGTACTTGCTTTCACCTAAATATAGTGACAATATTAAAATTGTTAACTTGATAATTTGTTCATTGAACCGTAAAAGAATTTAGTTGATGAATTTTCCATCGAAGTTTAAATTAATAGGATAAGTGTAGAAGAATTGATATTTGATTTTATATAAGTTGATTAGTTTTTAACTGAAATTCCCTTAAACGAGAAAATATTAAATATTTTGTAACTTTTCAATAAAAAGTGTGTCAGGTGAGTGGGGAAGTAGGCATTTTTTGGCCAACAAAGCCTTTTTCAACATCCATTAGTACCTCATCAACTTTCATACATTTAGCTTTGTAAGCCTTGACAAATGTTATGCCTTGTGCTTAATTCTACTGTGAAAGAAAAGAAATCAATTGTTCTATATACGTTGGCTATAAGGATTGTGTTTTATGCTTTTGATCACATCACGAGTCATTAAACGATGAAAGAAAATTGTTTCCCATGCCAACTTTTCTATTATTTTAGCAGCGTCAAATTCATTATTAATTTTTTGTTTGTTCTGTTCATTTCACTTAAGTGATGGAGCCTATTTTCTTTGGCCTAATTTACATTAACACCTCTTCTCCACATAAAGTGATGATATAAAAAATGTTAACACTGCCAGACAGGTCATACGAGCTTGCTGCTTTACAAAAATGTTTGACAATAAATTGGTAGTTTTAAGAACAATTGAATTCGGGAGCGGATTTAAATAAAGTCTTTCGAAATTCTGTATGATTAAAATTCTTTATGATACTTTAGGTCATAAAGTGCAAGAGTCTTTAATTTTATAATTCTGCTGAAAACTGTATCAACAAAGCACGGCATTAGTGTTGGGGTAAGAATCCTATACAGGTCATAACATTATTCAAAATACTATATTGCAAGATTGTATAAGTGTATGCACAAGATACTGTATGATCAGAGTTTTGTCGGTTAAAATAATTTATTTCGAAATATTGGTTTGGTATTAAACAAATATCCTCATTTTTCAATATTGTGATATACAGATTCTGAAATAAAGAATTGTTGTTTTACAACCACAAATTCGTAATGAAGTAACTGTGACATGATGATAAGTGCGTAGAACTGTCATGCCAGAGGACTTGGGTTCAATCACTGCCTGTGGCACCTAAAGTTTTATTTTCACTGGTACTTGCCATTGCTAGGAATTGGCCAATTCTTCAAGAGTAATTATTGTCATGAAAATACTTTCTTGAATCAGCCGTTTGGATTCGGTGTATAAACTGTAGGTCCCCTCTATCCCTGACATAACTCACACACACGAATGTGTGTGAGTTGTAAGTCACAAGGGCCTGGGTCTCTGCGAGCTTATGTGCCACATATTTTGTTTTTATAACTTCCCATAGGAAGTTATTGTAATGGGTCCGATTTGTCAAATTGAAAATTTTGACATTTCTCGACGTTTCAAGGTCCCTAGAGTCGAAATAAAGGATTTTTAGAAAGATGATAAAATAAAATGTCTGTGCGTGCGTGTGTACGTATGTCCGTACGTCCGTACGTCCGTATGTCCGTACGTTCGCGACGTTTTTTTCGTCGTCCATAGCTCAAGAACCAGAAGAGATATCGACTTCAAATAAATTTTGTTATACAGATAATAAAGCAGAAAAATTCAAAAAGGGCTCTGAAGAAAATTGCGTGGGTGGTTATTTTACCATAGCAGTTTAAAATAAAGGTGAAAATTTTGGTTAACCCTAAATATCTCATGAGCTAATGACGCTAGAGACTTGAATTAAATTTTATGTTATATATTGTAACGTGATACAAAACAATTATATTTTTGGAAAAAAAATCCAATTAACGGTTTTTTTATAAATCAAAAAAACTAAAGAAAAAAAATTTGTCACCTCGAAAATTTTACGACTAAAATATGATTTCATCTCCAAAACAATTTTGTGCAACGAAGAATAACGTTTTTAACATCTGGTAAAATTTTGAGAAAAATCAAATTGACAGATTTTTTACAAAAAATAAAAACCTAAAAAAAATGAATTAAAGTTGGTAAAAATTGATTTTTGACTCAAATATCTTTTCAAGACTTTGAGATATTGGCTTTAAACTACTTTTATCTTTAAAAAAATATTGTTTTCAACATTCAGTAAAATTTTGAAAAAAAAACGAATAGACAGTTTTTGTACAAAACATTAAAAACTGAAAAAAAAATTTAACAAATTTTTACAATTGGTTTTCGACTAAAATATGTTTTCAAACATTTCAGATTATGGCTTCCAACTAATTCTAGCTTATAAGAAATATTGTTTTCAACTTTAGGAAAAATTTTGAGAAAAATCGGATTGACAGTTTTCCTACAAAAAATAAAAACCTAAAAAAAAATTAATACAAGTTGGTAAAAATTGATTTTCGACTCAAATATCTTTTCAAACCTTTGAGATATTGGTTTTAAACTACTTTTATCTTTTAAAAAATATTGTTGTTAACATTCGCTAAAATTTTGAGAAAAATCGAATTGACAGTTTTTTTTAATAAAATTTTACAAAAAATAAAAACCTAAAAAAAAAAAACAATACTAAAACTTGGTAAAAATTTACTTTCGACTCAAATAGCTTTTCAAAAATTAAAAATATTGGCTTCAAACTTATTTTATTTCACAGAAAATATTGTTTTTGATATTCAGTAATTTTTTTAAAAAAATACAACAGTCCGTTTTTTCATAAAAAAATAAAATCTCCAAAAAAAGAACGCAAATTTGGTAAGAATTGATACATTTAGACAAACTTTTAAGCAAGACAAATCGATAGACAGGATGGGAAGTTATCAGTGTGGGTCGCATTCCAGCCTCTTTTTTTGTATAGTTTTGAAATACAGAATATATTGACCTTTTCGAAAATTTTAAGAAGCACTTATTAAAATCTGGCGATGATTAAACTAGACTAAACACATACGAATTTTTCAAAACATACATCAAAACCTAATTCCCAAGGTGAACTTGAAAAACTATAACGGTGTTAAATAAAAATCGCGATTCCACTTATCAAGAAATTTACACTAAAGAAAAAATGTATGGATTTAGCACAAACTTCTTTATTTTATGTATTCATTACATAATATAATCTTTATTGACTACAGGCATTGATATAGACAATAAGAATAAAGAATTTGTGTACTCATAACAAAACAAAAATAATAAAGGACATATTCCAAATAAAACTGTTTTTTCTTATATATAAGAGCTTTTGTAAACAGTTAAAGTTTGAGTAATTTCTATGTTCTTGAAAATAAATATTTATTTGTCTCATTACATAAAAATGTGCTGACAATCCATCATTTCAATAGTGGATAAGAATACAATATCTTATTTAATCGTCACATACATTTTATTTTTTATATGGAATTGTTTTATGAACATTAGACGAGTTCAATGTGATGAGTACATGTTGATTAGAGACTGTGAGGTCCTTGTAGCAGATTTCCAATGTGAGACTGGTCAGGGTTACGGATTCATAAGGGGTTTGATCACTATTTCCTCGAAAATGATAATGAGACATATTTTATCATATATTGTATCGGATATATGCTTATTTATTGAGTAATGATTTTATGAACTCATTACATAATCTTAAATAATGGTTTTACTCATAACAAAAATGCATGTCAAGTTATTTTAATTAGGTACTGGAAGAATTAGTGAGTTAGTAGTGTATGCACTCTTTAAAAGTGTATATGTAGTAGTTACATAATTCTATGTATTCTTGAATAAATCTATTTAACAAATGTATGTATTCATTATATAAAAATCTATTAATTTTTCAGTAGTATTTAAATAATTTATGTACTGATTACATAAATGTATGTGCTTATTACTTGTATTGGTACATACACAATTTACGTACATTTAATTTGCATTTTTGTACATATATGTAATTGTATTTACACATTTCAATGTTCTCTTCCTATCTTTTTTAACAGCTCCGTTTTTCGTACATCAGCTTTTTTCTATGTTACCATCGTCCATTAAATGTTAACATAATTGCTGTTTTCCCCTATAAATTTTTCCCTCACTGTTAACAAAATAAATTCAGTAACTAAAATAAATAAATTTGAATTTCAGTGACTAAATACGTTATTGTTTTTTGAAAATAACTGTTTGTTGTAGGTATTCTATTATTCAATCTGAAATTTATAGTACTAAACAAATACTTGTCCCTTAAAAAAAAAAGAAAAATGTTGAACGACCTCGACTCGGTGTTGTCGACGACACGACGCGTTGCTCGGATGCTACTTCGAAGCTGTTAATGGGTACTTAGAGATACTTATAATTTCCCATGAGTGATATGATGATATTAGGATATGGAAAATTTGTTCCAAATGTTCGATTGGGTAGAAAATGTCTCTTTATATTTTAAAATATGTATTTGATTATTTTATCAAGCGAATATTTCAATAGAAAAAAGCTTTTCCTGCTTCTTGTCTTTTTAAGTATCTATAAGTAGGATGGCTTTTAAAAAAGTATTTATATGTTAAAATTTACCTTCATCACACATTGTTGATTTAACAAAACATACATCCTTTATCCTAAAGAGTCATGCTAACAGTGTGACAACAAGAAATACACTTAGATAATGTAAGCATTTGACATTTCTATAAGAGATTCAACAAAAAATATAAAAGTAATCCTTAAGTATTCGTACGAATGTGAAGTAAGATCGAACAAAATGGATTCTTGGAAATTCAAGATTTAGGTTCTTATTCGAGTCTTTTATCAACAAAAATTTATACGATAACGACTGACAATATATTATAGAATGATAAAGAAGGGGTTGTTTGTTTGTGGGAATAGAATCATTTTAACATTTTTGAGATAGACATAGTTAGATAGGGATTATTTTGAAAGGATATGAATTTGAATTTCTTTTATAAAAGTGTAAGGGAAGTATTGGCTTTGTTATGAAAATCCGAAGAAAATTTAAAAAGAGGCTATAATGCGACCAATACTGATAAGTTTTCACAGATGCTCTTTCACTCTTAATATGTGTTCCATTTAATAGTTAGGTTTTTTTTCTTACCTATTTACCTACATATTCAATTTTTCTGTATTGTATAGTTCATCAACTAACCTACACACACATATTATTTTTTACTTGCGACATATAGGAACTATATGGCAAGTTTTGCATTCGTGCAGAATTTTGTCTGTCTGTCCACGCTCCTACAGCCTAAACCATTGGGTCGATTGAGTTCAAACTTGGAAGTTAAGGTTTTGAGCAGATTTGCGTTAGGCGTTTTTTTCATTTTTTTTTTTAAGATCAAAACTAACAGTGGCCCCCATACAATTTTTTTGGTCAAAAAACGATAATTCGAATTTTCTCAAAAACAAACCGATAGATTTTTTTTTTATTTTCTCTAAAATTTTATTTTTTAACTTGGCTTCTTTTAATAAGAAAAACATATTCTTGTATTGCTCAGGAAAGGTACCGCTCATAGAACCGTTTTTTTGTTTTTTAATTTTCTCAGCAACTTATGAACCGATTTCAACAATTTTTTTTTTGAATGAGCTCTTATATTGCCTTAACAATATTTGATTATCAAAAGTGCAATTTTTTTTTGTTTGGATTTTTAAAAAAATATTGAATTTTTTTTTTTCAAAATTATATATCTCAAAAACGGGCCAACATTTTTTTACAAAATTCAAATGTAGAGCGTATATTTACAATCACTAAACAACTGCATACCAAAAATATTTTTAGAACAAAATTGAAAAATTTTATATATAAAAAATTAATTTAAAAAAAAACCGCTCTAACGATTTTCAAAAAAAAATTTTGAAAAATTAAGGACTTTTTTATTTATAAAATGGCATTTAAATTTTTGAAGACAAACTTATTTTTTAGGTAAAATTTTGAATCTTAAATTAATTTTTTTTTAAAATTATTTTAACTGTATTGAATGTAACCCCCTCCCAAAAAAATTGAAAAATGGAGGTTTTTTCGACAAATCAAATGGCATTTATATCTTTGAAGACAAACTTATTTTACAGGTATATTTTTAAATCTTATATACATAGATACTTTTTTAAACAGACTCTTTGAATACAGGAGCAAGTTCGTGCGACCCAGTCGTGCATTTTATTTGTTTCTCTAATTCTATCGTCACATCGCTGAGCAGTGTGGGCTCTTTTTTTTAAGTTACCTTGACATTTAATTAACTACAGTGCTGTGCACATGAAATGCCGATTTATCTTTAAAAAATTAGATCTTTTTTATTTTTCTGGTTCGAGGAAGTGAATAGATTATAATTCTTCCAATTTAAAAATAAAAAAGTTCTATTATAATAGCTTGAATTACCAATTTTGTATCACTTCCTCGAACAATAAAACTGAAATTAAGTTAAAATTTTCTTTACAAATAACTCGAAGAAGGTACTTACAATGACGTCGATAAAAATATTACACAAATGTGGGTAGGTTAAGTCAGTTGAACTGCACTGAAGATGAGCAGATGAATCAAAAAATGTGTCTATGGATATTTACACACGCATACCTATAGATGTATGAGAACATTAAAAACACAAATTAGTTTTTTTTTACCGCAAATCTATACTATTATATAAAAGCGAAACCATATATACACACAAATAAACTTAAATTAATATTATTGTAGAAAATATGCTCAGTCCCATTGAGAATTTTTTTTCATTTGGTAATACTAATATTCAAAAAATGTTCGTGGTTACAATTTGCGAAGCAACGCAAGCACGGGTCGGCTAGTACAAAATACGCCTTAATGTGCCGTAAGACAGTCCTAATTCCTAAGAACGACGAGGAATCGACACATTCGGGTCTTCGGCAAACTTTCATTTATATCAGCGATATTTTCAGTGGTACGAGCGAATCGATTGTGCACAGGCCTTACAATATCTGTAACCAATCCAGTCTCTTTAACTTTAAATTACTTCACAATTTTGCCAATTGCTTAAAGCACGATATGTGGCTGTGGAAGAATCACTATTTTTGTAGTAGGCTTAACAATTTGTATATGTGATGTGCGATAGTTAAGCGATCCATTTTCGGAAATGTCAAACTTACAACTGAAAAAAAATTGTTCCAACAACTTAGTTTGACAGATGTCAAATTCCAGCCCTATAATTTTGAAACTGAAAAATGGTAACTCGTCAGAAGCTTTCCAGGACGCGTCTAGTTAGTTATAGTTAGCTTTACACCTCTTTCTTGACAGCTTATTTTGCTAGTGAAGTGAATTTTAAGTTCTTCATAAAAATCTTATTTAAATTACAAATTTTTTTTGACTGTACGTCAAAAACTTAAGGCAAATTAGTCTTACCTATTTGGCCCTAGACAAGCCTGCAAAAAGTATATTGACTTTCTTTCTTGCCTTTAAACTCCTTTAAAAACCTCAAAGCAAATTCATACAACTTTTAACTGTGCATTTAACTTTATTCTTTTTTCTTAAAAAATGGTTTCAAATTTCTCGTCTTTATTTGTCTTACTATTTTCTGTTTGAATTTTCTGATATCGATTGGATAATACAATGACCACAAATTTGCTGTCATTAAGATGTTTGCTTAGGACCTAACCAATGTATAATGTTAAAGGTATTATAACAGAGCAGATGGACAAATTTGTAAGTAAAATGGGAAATCTTAACCAAAAGAGAAAAGCTGGGATTGTTAAAAAGGTTCCTCAAATTAATGGAAGAAACCCTCAGTGTTATAAAAGCCACAGGAAAAATCTGGCTTACCACATAAATGGAAAGAATAACAAAAAACACTTTTAGGGATTTCTCCATTAACACCATTTTAATGAAAAGCTTTGATTTTTTTACCTGTCAATTTAAATCCATGTTGAAATTTAAATGTCATCCTTTTACATCTTTAATCAAATAATATCCTTCGAGTTATCTTGAGAAGTTCAAACACACACCGCCCTCATCAATTAGAGGAAATAACTCAACAAATAAGGAAATTGATAAATTTCCCACAAATCCTTCAGTTTTCATGAAAGCTTAAGGTCTGCAATGATATATGTATCAAACATCATCTCATCCCACTCATTGATACCACAGGAGTCATGACTAATTAATGGACATATCAGAAGTTAAATAACCATCCTGTCTGGCTCTGGATATCCTTGTTCTCAAATGTCATAAATATCAACTCTTGTGTCCGATATTCCCACAATGCACTCATGTCAAATGCTCATTGCCCAATGCCCATTCCTCACGTTCCAATACCGAATATCTACGAGTAAAATAAAATGTTGTTCTTCTGGGTGATGGCAATTCTATAGTCGAATATGAGTTATTAAAAAAGTTCTAGCAGATAGAGGTCTTTAACTATACCAAACAATAGGACATCAGGTATCGATGCTATTTATAGGATATTCCAACACTCGTATGTCCTAGAGGAAGGGAAGACTATGTTTGGAGCTCGCATCATGTTGTGAAATATTCAACATCCGGAATTCCCAATAGCTTCATAGTATCATAAACTACTTTTAACATGATCCGAGCATTTGCATGAATGTCCTTACTGCTGCTGTTCCATTGCATATCCTGAAAATTGGTCGACATTTTCCATTTGCAGATTTCGAATCTGTCTGGGCTATTCACACACCCATTCGAAATGTGTTGTTAGTTTGGAAATCGTCTGCCATTCAATATGGCGAGCGATGGTCACTATAAGGACATCACTATACCTTCTGTTTTTCAGCAGATAACAAACTTTTGTCCTTGGGCTTTACACGTATTCATATTCATTGATGAAACTCGTGGGAGTTTTTATTTTCAAAAAATTGAAATTTAACCCTTTGTATGAATTAATTAGGAAAGTAGATTTTCGAAAAAAAAACTCCCTCATTCAGTTTTTAACTTCGTTTTTTTTTAAGGCCAAAATGTGCTAAAAATTTAAATGCAGATAATTTTATTTATTTTCCACTTCGATAACAAAAAATGTTTAAATTTTAATTTGCAAGAGGTGCGCGTGGCCTGTGCCAAGGACATCAGGAGAACGTGCTTTGGACTTGGGTCGTGGTGTGAGGTTGTTGAAAACTGAGGAGAGAAAGTTGTATGAATGAATTATATCGACCATGAACCTAGAGAAAAGGCTACATGGTAAAATTATACTAAAAACACAAGGTTTTTTCTATTCCTTCCTTACTTCGTTTAATTTGAATGAAAACCCAAGTTTAAGTTCAAAACTGTTCTATTCAAGAAAAAGTTTGTTTTTTTACAAGTCACTTCATTTCAATTAGGAGTGTGGTTGGGGGTTGAAAAAAAAGGTAGTGCTTGTTTTTGCTTCTTTTATGGTCCAATATGATGATGATGAATATTAATGTTAATGGCGAATAATAATAATAAGTGTGTACCTGCGTCTAGTTTAGCTTTCACGTTGTGTTCTTTCTTATTCTAAATCAGTACGATGCATACAACAATAATTATTGTTGATAATATTAAATTTAAAGAAAATAGCAAAATCTAAGAAGACAACTTTAAATCGTAAAAATAAATTCAAGGAAATTTATATTCAATTATAGCGATATATCATCGCAGAGGATATACGGAGTTATCCATTTTGCGGTTTCAAAAGTATAGGGCTGGATTTCGACATCTGTCAAACTAAGTTGTTAAACCAATGTCTTTTCAGTTGAAAGTTTGACATTTCGGAGGTGTGATTCGACCTAACTTCTTCGAAAACGACAATGAAACGACTGTCACCGTCAATTAGGGTTATGGTCATATGATAACCGACTTGGAGAATATGTGGTTTATACAAGACGGTGCCACATAACTTAAGCAAATATGTCTTTATTGCAATAGACATTTCCTGGCCGCGTAATTTCTCGTCGTGGCGATATCAACTGGCCACCAAGATCATGCTATTTAACACCGCTGTACTTTTTTTTTGTGGGGCTATAGGAAGACTGTGTTTGTGCAGATAAACCTTTAACTCTTGAGCACTTCAAAATCAAAATTCGTCAAGTTATGGCTGAGATACCGCCCAATGAAGTTGGGAGTTTGATGGAAGTTGAGGATTTCAAGGAATCTTCAATCTTTTGGTTTTTTAATTGACGCGGGTTTGGCGCCCCGTGGCGGCCATTTTGTGTTGGTGACATCTGTCAAATCTTTTGTTTATCATTCAGTTGTTTATGCCAATCATCATGGAAAGTTACACGATTCAACAGCACGTTCAAAGAATAAAACTTTATTATAAAAATGAGTGCTCGTTAACGCAAACGTTGCGCGCATTGCTCCCATTTTACGGTTGACGTGGTGGCCCTTCACAGTCGACTCTTCAACGTTTGGTGGCCAAATTTGAGATGACCGGTTCAGTAAACTATCAGCCATTACCCGTACGTTCTAGGAACGCAAGATCGGCCGAGAACACCGCCACGGTATTTGAAAGTGTACACCAGAACCCGAGGCAGTCTATTCCTCGCCGTGCACAAGTACTCGGCCTTTCGCAGACTTCAACTTGTCGAATTTTGCGTCGGGACTTGGACCTACACCCATTCAAGATCCAACTGATATAGGAGCTCAAAGTTCATGACTATAGACAACGCCGTTTGTTCGCTGACTGGACTTCGAATCGTTTGGAAGAGGACCCCAATTTTGGCCTAAAAGTCATCTTTATTGACGAGGCGCATTTTTGGATGAATGGCTGTGTAAACAAGGAAAATTAACGTATCCCAAGCAACAATTTTTGGTAAAAAATCGGCTTATAAACCGATTTATAACCCGAGGTTATTTACGGACAAGTAATGAAATCGTTAAAAATCACGGCTGGGAGACGTTCCAGAACCATTACCATTACCCGAAATGGTCAGTAACTTTTGAGCTTGGGTTTTTTCTTGGTAACAATAAACCGATTTTAATGAGTTAAATAATAACTTCTTCTAAACCTGGGTTTTTGTGTGGTAACAAAAAAACAGTTTTAAACGGTAAAATAATAACTGCTTATTGGAGATTAAATGTAACCGATAAGAAGCGGTTAATATCTTACGTTCCGTTAATGTTATTTTGAAGCGTTATGGTGACGTATTTTATTTACCAGTTATTACAGGTAGTAAGGAAACCTACAAATCGTTTTTTTTAACCCGACTCTAACGTTGTAATTAGGTTACTTAAAAACCATTATTTTTCGTCGGTTAGAATTAGGTTACCAAAAAACCCAGTATAATTCCGAAATAAGTTATTTTATAACTATTTATAACTTTCCTGAAAATAAAATTCCTTTTAAATAACATGTTTTCTATTCATGTTTAAACTAAACATTTAACTACTTTATGAACTTAAAACTAATGCATACTTAAATATATTTGGCTTAAAATCACCAAGGTTGCAAATTTCAAATTTTTTTTATGACAAAAAAAATTGCAAGCTATAATGATGAAATTTAGTTATACTGTTGCAAAAATTGTATATAAATAAACTTTGACAGGGCAGCGCACAGAATTGTATAGTTTTTTAGTAATATTTTTTAGTACTAAATATCATACAAAAAACCATAAATTCGGGAACGTTTTTCTAAGTTTGATAAAATCAACAAAAACAAAACAAAGTACATAATTTAAGCTTTGTTTAATAACATGGGTATATTATGTATGTGTATTAAATAAGCAATAATGAAAACAATACATACAAAATCTTCTACAAGCAAAATACGTAAAAATCATGTCCGGGAACGTTCCCGAAATGACCGTTCCCGAAATGACGATTTCAAATAAGCGCGCGCTTTAATTATACGGCGGCGGCGGTCATCTTAAATGCGATCTGACTTTGTCAATAGGAAAATATTTGAGGTAACTTTGAAATTTCGTGTCGTAGAAAAAAATGTCATCAATAATTAAATGTAATAAATGCGTTCACGGATTGACGGACTATTGATGTACGCTCTACGAATAATGAATAAGAAGGTACTTACCATTTAGATAAAATTTATTTGACGATAAATACTCTGGCAGCCGGCTTTGATATTGTTCTCTACCTCGACTGACGCTTCACACCGAATGGCTGCGTTCACTTAAAATTATTTTTGATCGATTATCGATATGTTCACTGAAACGACTTGTGCGGTATCGGACAAAATATTTTTGCATTTTTTTTAGTTAAAAATAAATAATCTCTTAGTATCCTTTCTAAAACTAGATTTTGTATAAAAAATACTGTGTATTAAGTGATGACTTGTTGTTGAAGATTGTAGATTAGGACGCGTTCCCTAAATGAGTTTCTATGCGTGTATATTGATTTCATATAAAATTTAGTTTATTAATAAATTATATTGTTTGATAGACACGCAAAACAGGTTAGTTTTAGTATTTTATTATTTTTTTTTCTTAATTAAGTCAAGATTTGAGACATTAAATTGCTAGCGAAGCCAATTCTGCACCTTGGTGATTTTGAGCCATTTATATTTATATAACTTAAGATTAATACAAGGAATTTAATCGGTTGCTTCCCCGTCGCTGAAAATAAATACACAAATTAATTAGAAAAAAATAAAAAAAAGGGAATAATCTAAATTAATTTTGTTTAGTTTATTATAGTTACATAAATACAATATAAATATACCTGTATAAAAAGAACTTTAGGTAAAATGAACTCACATTTTTCCCAGCCTGAAACGGGCCTGTTTCAAGTACGTTTTTATGTTTGCGGAGCGCTCCGGATCACTTAAGTTAGGGAACCTCTTCCTGACCGCCTCCACCACACTATCACTCCAAAAATTTGCTTAAACACATCGAACGTTTTTTTGGTGGCCGTCCCGAACCACTAGTATTCGAGGAGCAAAGGGTTTTCAAACATGCACCTGGACATTGTGCGAACAGTTTTATTCGCCCTTACTCCTCTAAATGTGCTGAGTTTCCGAATATATTTAAAAGAAAAACAGTTAGTTATAATTTAACACATAGGGAAAAATAATATTTGTAAAAATACATTAGTAAGAATACATAAGTAAAAATACATTATTTAGAAACACTAGAAAAAATACATTAGTAAAAAAATACAAACGAATTTACACATACCAAGGTTAGGTTAGGTTAGGTTGAAGTGGCTGTCCAAGATGGAAACGGACACACTTAGGCCAGTTTAATGGCCCATTGTGATACCACATGAATCTTGAGGTTTCTTCCTAAGCTCAGTGGAACCAGTTTGAGTCTCTAACGAAACGTGAGAGGCTGCTTATGCCGATATGATTTAGATCGTTTAGAAGATCGTTAAAGAAGAATTCTCCTAGGTAATTCTTGCGTTTTCGAGCCAGAGCAGGGCATGTGCAGAGAAGATGAAGAACTGTTTCTTCCTCTTCCTCGTCCATACAGCTTCTGCAGAAGTCATTTGACTCGCTTAAAAACTGGATCAGCCCCAATTTTTTCTTCCAGTTCATCCATCTGGGCGTGATCTTTGCTGGGCAAGAAGCTGTCGGGAATTTCAGCTGTATCCGTCCGCTCAACTCCAAGGCACAGTTTCTTGATAATAACATTCAAGCTAACCTCCGTCTTTGCCATGAACTTTTCAAGGAGTTGCTTATTTTCGACGGAATCCACTTTTAATGCCTCCAGCCCCATTTCGATGGACTGTAGACTTGTCCTTTGTTCAGCCTGCACATTTTGAATTTTTGTAAGGCAATTTGCTGTTCAGAAGTGTTGGAATCTGAAATGTTCAATAAGATATATTTTACAACTTATTTTTAAATTGAAACATAAAACAATAACATTTTGTATGCAATGATAAGAGTTATATACTTTTGGGCTATGATATCTGCTGCTAACTACTTCTGGAAAGAGCATAGTTTCGAATTGAGACTACAAGTATTTTAGCTTTTTAGGTTTAAATCTACACTAATATTATAAAGAGGAAAGATTTGTATTTTTGTATGTAACGAATAAACTCAAAAAGTACTGGACCTATTTTAATAATTCTTTTTTCATTAGAAAGCTACATTATCACTGAGTAACATAGGCTATATTTAGTACTAGATTACTACAGAAATGTTTTGAAATTCTTATTAAAACCAACCGAAGGTGTAAAAAAATTAGCCATAAAATGTCTTTCATCGCATACGCTGCGAAGAGTATTAATGATAGGACAAAACAATGTTTTCTAATTTAGTGATTCATGGTCGTTTTAATTAGCATGCTTATAACTTAAATATATGTACCTATTTATGTATGTTGATATTTTTATCAAAATATTTTATTCTGATGATAATTTCTTTAAAATCTGAATAAGGAAAAATGCGAATCCATGGAAGAAATAAGTACTTTTATCATTCAGTGCATTGCAGTGATACAGTATACACCGATAGCGGAAGAAATTTAGAAATAAAAATCAACCCCTAAATTAAAAGGCTAAAACTCAGGTATACCTACGGGCTACCTGCGCTAGTCAAGTAATCACCCTGATCTTTTCCACGAACAAAGGTTTTTTTAAAAATATTTGTTTGTTTTAATCAGTGTTATAAAATAAAAAAAGTGAAAGTTAAGCCGGAAATGGGCGAACCATTTAATCCGGAGGCAGCGCTTGCTTCGTTAGAAGAATTGCTAGCCAGGATAGCCACGCACCTAAGTCCCGAATACAGTCAGACGCTTAGTGAAACTATCGGCAAATTCTTACCTGCCACCATCAACGAACCAAACAAGGACAATGACGAAATGGAATCCGAGGAAATGGAAAGCGATGACAATTCTGAATCCCCATTGCCTGGTCAAAAAAGACGGAAACCATCATCCAAAAAGGACAACGTCAAACGCCCTCAACTGGATGTCGAAGCACCATTAACAACGACAGTAGCACCACCTACACCAAAAACCACCAAACAGCAGCCAAAAAAACTAATCCAACCACCAAAGGAACCAGCCACAACAACAACAACCGACACTCAGTCACCGCCACAAAAACCTAAAGACAACACCGCCAAATCTTCAGGAATGCCACCAATTTTTGTGTTTTCTGGAAACATCGCTGAAATAAGCAGACACTTCAAAGGAACAAACCTCAGCATGACCTTCAAGAACCGTAACACAAAATCCACCATCATCAACGCTGGAAACAGAGAATCTTTTGACGCCGTCAAGAAGTTTTTGCGGACAAGCAAGATACAATTCAACACTTTCACGCCAAAGGATGACAGGAAAAACCTGCTTTTGTTAAAGGGTATCCACCACACGTACGCCGCCATCGAAGTAGAAGAAGAGCTGAGGATAGAGGGACTGCCAGTAATTAAAGTGTCACCCTTCAAAGCAAAGAAGGCACAAGGAAAGGTGTACAACAACTTCGTTGTGGAATTAGCAAAGTCCATCGACATCAATGAGGTCTACACAAAGACTCGCATTATGAACCAGAGTGTCCATTGGGAGAAGCTAAAATCCAACGACATCGTTCAGTGCCATAAGTGCCAACGCTTTGGACATGTGGCCACCAACTGCGGGCGGGACTTTGTATGCGTTAAGTGCAAGGATAAGCACGAACCAGGACAGTGCCAGCGCAAAGAAAACACTGGGTTGGACGTATGGTGTGCCAACTGCCAAAAAACTGGACACCCTGCCAGCTTTAAAGGCTGCCCAACGCTAAAGGCCCGCCTAACAGAAAGGAACAGGCTATTGGCGGAGAAGCGTTCTCTCCAAGAATTTGCTGCTAAGTCAGCTTGCTTGGTTACTCGTCCGGTAATCAGCTACGCAGCAATGGCGAAAAGAGGCCCACCAACCAAACCAGCACCAACAAAGGCACACCAAGTTACAGGAACTTCAGCCAAGATAACCGCACCAAGGATACCAGCAAAAACAGGACCAACCAAAGCCGCAGCACCAGTAAACCTCAACAGCGAAGTCCAGAGAATCTTTGGTTCCGACCTGCTCACGGTCATGGGAAAAGCTAGGAGTGCGGTTCCACCAAATTACTCTCAGCTCAGCGATGGAGATAAGTCCGTGGCACTGGCCACCTTCTTGTTCCAAATATGCAACTAAAGAAGCTCCGCATCCTGACGTATAATGTAAACTCATTATACAGCCTTGATAAGAGGACGTCATTCAACATGTTCATGAAAAACAACAAACCGGACATCGCTCTTATAAGTGAAACCAATGTTACCCCAAGGAACAATATTAACATCGTCGGATATAAGACCTTCCGACAGGACAAAGGTCAGCATGGAAGAGGCACAGCCATCTACGTGAGGGAAAAGATCTCTTTCAGCACCAGCGAAATTATCATCCCAGGCCTTCAAACAAGCGAAGCTACAGCGGTCCAGATAGATCTAGGACAAGGAGAAAAGTTGACAGTAATCGGCGTTTACTTCAAATGCGGTTCCTATAAAGTAAACATCCATGGCGACCTCAACTTACTCAACAGTGTCTTAAAACAAACAACTTACGGTCTAATTGGTGGTGACTTCAATGCAAGACACCACAGGTGGCAGGATACCACTATCAGTGCTGAAGGCAAATTCATCGTCGACTGGTTGGACCTTCACAGCGATGAACATTCTTTGGTTGTAGTGTCGCAACCAAAGCCAACCTTTCCAAGAACTCCATCAACTTTAGATTTTTTCCTATCAACTTCTAATTTCATTTATATTCTTCCAGAAATCAGCAACTTCACCTGTTCAACGGTGCCCAGCGACTCTGACCACGAAGCAGTTCTACTTTCGATAAAACTCAATCAGCCAGCCATCCTAACAGCGAGACCCCAAGCAAACTACATAAATTATAGAAAACTCAACGTCGAGAGAATGCAGCGGTATATCGAGCAACACTTGGTACTTCCTCCTGCCAACAGAAACCTCCAGAATAATGAAATCGATGGTGCCGTCGAAATTCTGGAAACGACAATCGGCAACGCTCTTGACGTTCAAAAGGTTCCCATGACATCCAAAGATAGGTACCAACATCTCCCGGAATATGTACAAAAGTTGTATTCGCACCGACAAAGGTTGAGGAAAAGGCTACAGAGAATTCACCAGAGAGAACTCAACACAGTGAATCGGGAATACCAGACAGTGAAGAGCGAACTCGAATGCGTTAACATCATGTTCCGGAACTCTATTCGACACCACAATGACAAATCTCTCAAGAAGAGATTGCGAGAAATAAAACCCGGACCAGACGCCTTCAAAGAAATCAACCGCTTTATAGGAAGAAATAAACCACTACCGGAAGTCATGATGGACAACACCACTGAGATTACATCGTTGGATGACAAAGTGGAAGCCTTTGCCAACCACTTCGAAGGCAACTTTACCCCCAACCCTCCGTCTAGCCCACTTTTTATCAACGAAGTGAATGATTCCATCCAACAAACTCTGGCTCCCACTTTAGAGAGAATTATATTCAACGAAACCAACCTGGCAAATAACCCAACTGACAACCCATACTTGAGCACTTCAGAGGAAATATGTGAAATTATAAACCACGGCAAACCAAAGAAGTCAACAGGGCCGGATGGTGTTTCTAACTTCATCCTGAAGAGGCTACCGCAAGCAGTGTTTATATTCCTGACAATCGTCTTCAACAACTGCCTCAACAACGACTACTTTCCCCAAAACTGGAAAACTGCTAAGATCGTGGCAATTCCCAAAAAAGGAGATCGGAATTATATTTCTAACTACAGGCCCGTATCTCTCCTGAGTAACATCAGCAAACTCCTGGAGGAAATTATATTAAGGAAACTGAAAAAATTCTGCTGTGAAAACAGTATAATTCCTGACATGCAGTTTGGTTTTAGGGAAAAACACTCGACGCTGCATCCTTTAATGAAGTTTCAACACGACATCACCACAGCTCTTAATAGCCATCGTGTCACCGGTGGATGCCTTCTGGACGTTGAGAAAGCATTTGACAGCGTATGGATTGAAGGCCTTATCCATAAACTTCACATGCTGGGCTTTCCAATCGCACTAATAAGAATTATTTTTTCTTTTCTCTCTTCCAGAAAATTCTATGTACAATTGGAGGAATGCAAATCGTCAATGAAGAACATCAGGGCTGGAGTTGCCCAAGGATCGAAGCTCGGCCCATTTCTATACAGCATCCTGACATCTGACCAACCTTACCCCGTCAACTGCGAGAACCTTCTATATGCCGATGATTCCTTGACCTACTGCTCCTCAATGTCACCACATATTGCCGTGAAGAAAGTAGAAGAACACATCCACCGTATCTTTGACTTTTACCATAAATGGGGTATTAAAATCAACGCAGCAAAGTCGGAACTCATCTGCTTCAGAAGGCCGTCAACTCTCGTCCGTAGAGGATCGCAAAAAGCGGCAATATGCAGAAACCTGAAGTTGAAACTCCCAGATGGATCGTCACTTTCAGCCAAGAGGACCGTACAGTACCTGGGAATTTATTTCCACGAGCTATTAAAGTTTAACCCTCACGCCCAGAAAGTTCTTAGGAAAGCCAGCTGGGCCTTTCATCGTGTCCATCCATTGATGAAGAAAAGCAATGGACTAAGTCAACAGACCAAAATCCTGATGTACAAACAACTGCTGAGACCAGTCATTGGATACAGCTTTCCCGTTTGGTACACCATCTCCAAAACGGCCATGAAGCAGCTAAAAGCCTTCGAAAGAAAGATCCTAAGAATCTGCACTGGGCTTGTCTTTGACAGGGAGCGCCAAAAATACTTTAAAAACGACAGAATTTATTCTGAAGCGAGGATAAATACATTGGACAACTACCTACTACTCTTGGCTAAAAAGTTAGTAGGTAACTCATCTAGCCACCCGAACCAACTAATAAGAAGGATGACAACCCAACAGCGACTGCCAGAGCCCAGGTACCTTAGCGTCATGGACATTATGGATGATAACATAATTCAAGTCAACAACGAAGATGCCGTTGCATTCTACGCTGACCCCGAGTCAGCCCACCGACGTGGCTAAACAAGCCAACAACCATCTAACCAATCAACAAATCCAACAAATGACAACCGGGAAGGAACACCCCGAGGATAACCAAGTCAACCGACTTTTATTTTTAGAACGCCATACATATTAAACAATATTTTAATTTAAACTTAAGCCAATATATAAAGTTAGGCCCCCTATGTGCCAACAAACTATTTTATTCTAAGACAATGTATCTATTTAATCTTAAGACTATCCAATTGTATATATAAAAGTTCAATAAACAAATCTTGAATCTTGAATAAGTACTTTTATTTTAATACCATTGGAAAATACCAACTTAGTTGTTTCTTCCAACAAATTCCATTTTTCTACAAAGATTTTTAATAATCTCTGTAAAGTCACTAATGGATTAAATGAATTGAAGCTCGTTCAAAACGTCCCCGGTAGTTAATTTCTGAATAATAATACACTGCCTCTTGTGAGGCATTGACAAATCTTCCAAGATAATTCTTGTCATAAAAAGTGCTTTCCTAAATAAGCCGTTCGGATTCGATGTAAGAACTTTAGGCCTCCTCCATCACTGACATTACTCGCACACAGGAACGATTCAGTCCTGGTTTTCTTTTGTATATTGAAACTATATACAAGTATTGTATATACCTAACAAATTGTAAGTTCTAGATTTAGGCAAAAATTATATTACGTTGGTATAGAGACGTCGGAGAAAGTGACTCTGGCCTAAGCTATTGGGTCGATTGAGTTCAAATATAGAAATAAAGGTATTCAGGTATTCTCCTTTTGTTAAGACCAAAAATAAGAGCAGCCCTCATCCAAATTTATTGGTACAAAATTTAAAATTCGTATTTTCTCAAAAACGGTCCAATCCCTTTTTTATAAAATTTTCTCGAAAATGGTTTTCTGTCTTCTCTTCTTTCACTATGAAAATTATATTGTTTTGTATTGTGCCAGAAGGGTACTTATAGAATCGTTATTTTATTTTTAAATTCCCTTAAGAACTAACGAACCGATTTAATTTTATTGTCTAAATATTATTTTGATCACCAAAAATGTCTAATTTTTTCTTTATGGATTTTCAAATAATACTTTATTTTTTCAAAGTTCCATATCTCAAAAACGAGTCTTAATTTTTTAAAGAAATTATAAACACTAGCAAGTTTGTGCTACCCAGTCATGCATTATATTTTTTATTCTAGATCGAAAATAGTTACTGAAATATCTTCAAGAAGATTTTAGCACTATGAGACGAAGTAAACGTTGTACTAATGGTCGTATGGTTACTTCGTTGTAGAAAAAGTAAGGTTATTGCCCTTGATATTTTGAAAGCGTTCTCTCATATCGAAAATGCATTATTTTTGTTTCTGTAGACCTGTTCTCTATTACATATATTAAAAACAGCATTGCTTAAACGTTTCATACAAGTTGAATTGGATGGATTCAAGATGGTGCTCCACAAGGTTCCGTTTTGTCTCCTTCTCTCTTCCTTATGTTTATATAAGATCTCTTGTTTGCAACTTCTAATGAATTAAGTTGTTTTGCTGGTAATAGAACCATCAGTTTTGTTTTGTACATTTTTAGATTAACGCCTTTGATTTTCGCATGTAAAACTTTATCGGCAATGCATAATAGCGGTGAAATGTGGATATCGACAGCATTGTCCCATGAGCAATTATTATTTATGTTATTTTTCCTGTTTGAACATGCTTCTAGAAAACTAATAAGCATTTAATACTCGGTAGATGCATCACAGATGACTTCTTGTGGAATGATCACATATTTGACGTGATCAAAAATTCTGCTAAGTGCCTTGGACTACTCCGACGTTGCAAGAAATTTTTGAGCCCCTGGCAATACATTTTCAAAGTCTTTATTTGTCCTTGAAGCTTGAGTACAATTCTCAAATTTTGCAGGTACTCTTATAACCCGGTTAAGTCATTTTAACAGAATCCAAGAAAGAGCTTCAGAAAATGAGAGGTAATAGAACTATTAATTACATCGCAATATTGTATGTCAATTGTTATAATACCGACATTTGTATTAGCAATGTTCTGTCGAAATTATTCTGCTCTAACACTTTGACTTCTAGATCCTTTGCCTTTAGTTGACTCTTGAGCTCAATGTCGGACATTATTTATTATAAAGAGGGGATTTTTTTAGCCCCACATTGTAGAATGCATTTCGTAACTCTGTATTTCCCTCACATTTTGATATTCAAAACCTTTAGACCAATTTGCATCAGTATATCCACTTTAATCATTGCATCAGTTTTCTTACGCTAGCACTGTGTTTATGAATATTAAAGGGGATAGTCATAACTCCCTTTCAGTGTATTTAAAAAAAAAACTCTAAGAATTAGGAATTAATTAATCCGTTTCAAGGTTAACTTACTAAAATTGCTGATCTTTCTCACCTGAGATTTCTACTTATTTTCAAGGACAAAGCCTTCCAGCTTCAACTGTTGCGAACTTTATTAATCATTCTTCAAAATTCAATTTATTATAATTTATATCCTAGGTGACAAAAATAAACCTACAACATTGAATTAATTTTAAACTCAGCATCAGCATAGCTAGTAATAGATAAACTCAAATGGGAAGGGTTGTTTCTAAATAACTAAATTCTAACCTCCTTTAGGAGTCCTGTAGGAGAATATATACACCTACAATTTAAAATCTCTTCCTGGAGATTGTTTGTTATTCAAATTAATAAATGAAACTTCACAGAACCCGAAGGTATATGAAGGTAGGGTAGGTATGGATATATCTTGAGAAGGAGTTTTTGTAATTTAATTACATTAAACTTTATTTTTGAAAAATGAAAAACGAGAACCAGAAGAAAACTGAGAGATGAAAAACAAGCAATAAAGTTGCATCGAGTTTTGAGGAAACTCAGTAACCGGGTCTTTAAGTCAACATGATGGTTGATCTACTTGTGAGAGTGAGACTTAGACTCTGACTGAGTGAAAACGAAAAGTTTGAAGGAACAAATGGGTTTTTGTTGACTTTTCTTGTTCAAGTTTTAGCCAAAGTAGAAAATATTGATTTTTATTTATTTTAAAAGTTTTATTGTTGTAGCTCTATCTAGACTCTTTAAAAGACAGAAATACAGTTAAAAATATATATCAGAAAGATTAAAATAGAAGCTTTTATATAAATATTTGTAGATGATGGGTTTGAGTTTGAGTTTAAACAAAGAGAAAGAAGTTAGATGAAGACGAAGATATTTTGAAATTAATATCTCTAAACTGTTTTAATTTGTTTTCTCATCAACTGTTGGCAATCATTAAACATCATAAAGAGAGATGATGGCAAATGGTTCACACGTTCTAAGTGTAGTTATTTAGTTTCAGTTGTTTTTTTCCTTATAAATCACTTCTTCTTCATTTAAGGACATTGTTAAATGTTCTTCTCTATTTAAAAAGTCGACAAATCGGACACAAATAAAGTTATAATTTTATAATTGGATTTTATGTTCACGTTCAAGTCGTCGTCGTATTCGTTGTCGTCGTCGGTTGGTTTTCTGGAATGTTGAGGGAAATAAGAAGAAAGAAAAAAAAAATATACTTAAACACAATTTACACTCTTGACCAAGCTTGCAGGATTCTCGTTCGGCTTCGCTCTATATATCACCACGCACTCCAGAGTCCATCCACCCACCCCAAAGGTAGGAAGGTATATACTTCTAGTGTTTGTTTAAGAAACGTGGGTTAAATTATTCGCCAGCCAGGGCTATTACAGGGTTGCCATGTCTAAAACAAGTTGTGGAGAAAGGTTTTAAAAATACATGTGGCCCAATGATTCTTTTCTTTTAAAAGGTAATTATAAAACAAAATTGAGAAATTTTCTAACAAGATACACAGCGCTTTAAAGAGGATCAAACTTATTAAATTTTATTTAGAAAATAATCACTCGAGCACTTTTAACCGTCATCGGCGGCGCCAATTTATATGAGAAATACAAATTCTGCGCACTACACGATACTGGTTCCACGATTTCTTCAACAAGGAACTGTTTCTGATCTTCCTCCAGATAGAAGACCACGCACATTAAAGCGAATATGGAACGCATTCTTGCAAGTTTTTTAAATAGGCTAGAAATACGATACGGATAATTGATAATGAAAATTTTTTTAACAAAACAAAGCATTCTTGATGTACGGTTTAAAAACTAATATCTATACTTAACAGTAGGCTCGAAAAGTGACCTTAAATGAATTCATTAATAAAACAAATTATCATGTCTGCGGTACTGAGAAAATATGGTTGATCCATCCCTCGAAATTGATATTAATTAAGTGAGGTGTTACTTCAAAAAAAATGATTTGGAAATTGTTTTTTTAAAGACAATACTGCCAAAACATAAATAACCGACACTTAAAAATTCACATTCGTGAAGTTATGACTGAGATACCTAGCTACCTCAAAACAATCGATGGTTGCAACAATTCGCGTGGTGTTCATTTAAATGAAATAAATGTAAGAAACAAATATTTTATATGTGTCTTATTTACGAGTACTTTTAAAACCGCAATATGGATAACTCAGTATATTTAATCTTTTGGGTTCTTTAATAGGGGCTTGAAAACTTTAAATTTCATTTATGAACGCATCCATTCACTAATCACCAAATTGTAGCTAGTTGTCAATTAATTCAGTAAACCTAGCATTTTCATTACGGTAAAGTACACGACCAAGGTACGTCTGCAAATAATAATAACTACCGAAATTTGGAGCCAGTGACCGCAACTTTAAGAACCATTAACTCTGTCGTAATTCTCACCGCAGCAGTAGAAAGGCATTAACAAGTTTAGTTCAAAAGTTTGAGTTTACAGTGGTTGGTCTATGTGTCAAAAATATCGCTGCCGTTCGGGAGTCCGTATAGCAAACGATCGAAATCAGTCGAAACAACGGAGTTCTCAGGAAATGGACTTTACTTAGACCATATTGTGGGGTATTTTGCGTAAGGATCTTAGTTTAAAAGATCAACCTGACTCAAGAATTGAAGTCGTTGGACCATTTAAAGCGACAAACATTCTCCGACTAGAAATCTTGTCAAGCAAATTATCATAATTTTAATTTCGCTTAAAATTAGATAGTCACTTTTATCAAACCCTATATAACGAAATACGACACATCCCTGACTAAATTTCTTACCTTTTTACGTCTTCTGTTTTATTTTTTTAAAATATGTTTTACGTTATTCAAATTTTTGACGTTGGATATCGAAGGAGAAGAGCCATCGTATAGAAACACTGTTATTCCATTTTTCTGAAATTCGCGTACAGACTGGTTTCAGCACGAGGTCAAAACCAGAGTCCCAATCGTGTCAAATTTTTGCAGTGGTCGTTTAAGGGAATGTACTAGATGATATTATCACTCTTGCGATACTGATAGCCCCATTACTGATAAAAAGCTCAATATGGTAAGCCTGGACCATATCAGGTGACAGGACCTCGAACCAGCATCAATGTGAATGCAACACGATGTTGGGTGTGTAATTGGTGGTGCAGAGGCAATAAAAATATAAATACAACAACAAAAAAAACGTATACTATATTATAAAATAAATGTTGTGTGTTGCTCACGTAATTTCAATTCTTATACACATATACTTAAGTTAAATACAAACACATACTCAAACTCATATACGTGTAGATTTGTAGCTGATGTAGCTACTCGTCCTTGTTAAACTCGCTTTCGTCCTTCATTTTATTCCAGTGCGATTGCGATGTTGTTTTTGTTTATTTTATATTGTAGTATATTTGTTGTCTTGAAAAGAAAGTTGAAATTCAATTACAGATAAAACGTTTCCCATGAGAGGGTGTTTTGTAATGGCACTACCATGTCACATTTATTTGTTTTCATTTATAGACGAAGAAAAAAACATACCATACCATACCCTACACATTTTATTGATATACAGCGTTATAGTGTCGGAAAAGAGGGTTGGGCGGGTTATCTGTGTATTCTTTAACACTTTGTGATTTGAGACTTTAAGCGAACTTAAATGAGATACAAAATGGTCTGAGCTTGAGAAGATACAAAACGGTTATTGATTTTGAGCTTCAACTATTATCCCTTCACGAAAAGGGATATGAGGCGAAATTGTATGCTTTTCAAGAGTATCAAATTAACTTGATCTATAAATAAGTTTGTCTTAGCAAAATATACATTTGAAATGTCATTTATGTTCTTATATAGTTTAAGTTACAAGGTCGGTACTTTATTGGAAAAGTTATAGTCTCCTAGATGAATCTATCTTGTGAATTTGTGTAAACATCAAAAATCGTATACCTACATTTTTTTCATCATTAACCAAACAAAGTTCTACAATAATTCAATTGGATGAAGCGCGTTTTATTGGTAAGTGAATACGCAGAATCGCAAAGCTCAACATAGAAAAAGAACAACTTCAACGCATTATTGAAGAAAAATAAGTTAGCAATCATTTAAAATGTTTTAGTGAAAACAAAATTCCGGATTGTGAAATGTTTAAGACAGTTTTGTGAAAAATTAAATTATATTTATTCTGTCTTATGCTTCGGGTGCACTAGACTCAATGTATAAATCGTTAATTTTTTTTTAAATTTTCACATTAATTAATTTGATTTCAAATTAACATCAAAAGAACCTTTGATGCGAAACAAACTAATTGCATTCCATTAGTGGTTTTCAAAATTTTTCCAAATATACTTTTTGCTGTCTAAAAAATCATTTAAAGAACAAAATGTTTGGAATATATCAATCATTTAAATTAAAGCTGTTTTTTTTTCCATGTATTTGAGACGTTAAAATAAATTCAACTGTATTTTTGGTATGACTTTAATTTAAAGGGTGTTTAAATTGTATGTGCCGATGTTGATTTTAAATAAAAAACACAAACTATTCAAGAAATAATAGTAATTTCTTTTTATTATGATAATATTGGTTTGGTTTAACTATTGTGGAACAAAATATCAGTCAAATGACCGCCGCGACCTCGGCGGCACATCTCCATCTTAAAGTCCAAATTTTCGATAACTCTAAGGCATAATTGAGATTGAGGTGAAATCTTGGCAGTGAGTGGATGTGTTAAATTTTGCTCGTAGAAGATTTTGAATTTAAAGTCGTTAAAGATTTGTGAAAAAAATAAAGTTTGAGCCAACTGATTGTAATTTGAAGGTGGCAACCATTGTGCTTAAAAAAATATTACAAAACTAAATTTTAGTGCGTAAAATTGCAATGATATATTTAATTATTGAACTCAAAGAATATACAAATTTGAATTGAGTGCTTTCTTTCTGCTTGAGTCTTAACATACTTGTGAGCAGCGTTACCACTTCTCAAAAAAAAGTGGAAGTAGATTTTAGAAAAAAAGTGAAGTAGATTGAGAAAAATGGAAGTAGATTTCAAAAATTAACTTTTTCATATTATTCCACATATTTTTAAATTACATTGTTTCAATAAAAAAATTAAAAAAAAACTAGAATTATTCAAGCCTTCATATCATATATCTCATTATGTTAATGTAACATTTCTTAAATTAATTCTTGGTTGTTGGCAACGAAAACGCAAAGACCGGGCTCGTGTTGGTCAAATGAAATGACTTTAGGATGTTTTGATTGCAAAGGACGAGTTCTACAAGAAATAGTTATTGTAATCGTAACAATTTCAGTACATCAACAAACCTTTTATCTTTGTTTCTGGACAACTTGAAAATATCTCTCATGTATCCAAAAAAAATCTGTTTAAAACTATTTCCTGTATTTTAAGAATTAAAATGTACTTACAAAAAAGTTTGTTTTCAAAAATGAAAATGCCATTTGATTTCTAAAGAAAACCTTAATTCTTTTGAATTTGTATTTGAAAATCGTTTTTGAATTTTAGTTTAAAAATATTTTTGGTATAGGTATACATAGTTTTGAACTTATCATTAGACGTCTTGCATTTCAATTTTGTAAAAAATGATGACCCATTTTCAAGATATCAAATTTCGAAAAAAATAATATTTGTTTTTAAATTAAAAATAAAAACAATGACATTTTTGGCAGTTCTTGAGAAAACTTAAAACAAAATAACGGTTCTATCTGAGCTACCCTTCTGGAGCAATACAAACATATTTTTTTATATTGATAGAAGCCAAACTAAGAACACAAATTTTAGCAAGAATTTAAAAAAAAACTTTCGGTTTGTTTTTGAAAAAATTCGAATTATCGATTTTTGACCGTACAAATTTGTATTGGGACTACTGTTATTTTTTTTTTTTTTTTTTTTTTTTTTTCGGGGGACCCACTTTTTTCGACTTCTCTACCATCGTAATGTCATGTTTGATTAAAATCTCGAATTCAAATTTGTTTACGAATGCAAAACTTGCCATACAGGTCTTATATGTCGAAAGTAAAAATGACAAAAGGGTTAAACTAGAATACTTTATATAAAACGGAACCTCACCGCAAATGCAAATACTCAAGCTATTTTTAATTTTCTAGAAAGTTTTAAGACTATACACAAGTGATAAGGAGAAAAAAGGAGTAGATTCAGTCTATTTGTATTAAAATTGAAGTAGGTAGAAACACAGATCTTAAAAATGAAGCAGATTTCAATATTTTGATGATGGTGCGAAGTAGGAAGTAGATTTTAAATTTATTTGAAAAAAAGAAGTAGATCTACTTCAATTGAAGTAAAGTGGTAACGCTGCTTGTGAGTAGAACATTTTTACTACATTGATAACAATCAAATACATAAAGTATAATACACTTCAAGCGAAGAAACAAAGGCATCTCTCACGCTTGTAATTTTGTCTGCGCATGCTCAGTAGAACTGTAACGTTGAGTAAATTTTCAACTCTCACCAAAATAAACAACCAAAACAACTCATAGCTATTTATTTGACAAAGCACTAAATTCACAATAAAGCACATAAATTATTCCAGTATCTTATCCCACAACCTCTTGATTTTTAGCAAATTCACCAACTCATTCACCTTTACTCATGAATGAAAATTCAAATTCAAAAAGATCGTTACGACAGACTTCGCCAGAATTTGATTCCTTGTCGTTTAATAAAAATTGCACAAATACCAATATGGCAAACGAATTATTAATGAATTCAATTATTCAATTAAAGATGTTGCCACAAAGAATGATATAAGCGGTGTTATTATGCGTGTGGCAGAACTTGAAGAGGAAAACAAACTATTGAAAGAGGAAATAAAAAAGATGAAAATAAGTGAATCCAGGTCTGAAAGAAGATTGGAAGAGGCCGAGAAGTACACCAAACGGCAGAATACAATTGTCAGAGGTTTAAATGCTAAGACTACTATAGAAGAAGCAAAAAAGCAATTTCAGCAAGTATGTAACACCACACTTGAAGTCGCTATTACTATCAATAGTGCTTAAAAAATCGGACCTTCTAACCAACAGCATTCGTCGTATGTTTTTGAGCTTTCGAATGGAAAAGATATAAAAACCGTTTTCTCTTCATCGAGCCGTTTAAAAAACACAAAAATATCAGTTAATAAAGACCTTACATTGAATGAACGATCTGAAAGTTTCCACCTGCGTCAGTTGAAGAGAGTACTGCTGAAATTGGATACCCGGCTTAAACTAGAGATTAAGCATTGGACACTATCAGTTGAGGGACAACAAGGATGGTATTATCACTTCATTTAACGAAGTCGATATAAGGCGTACTTGGTTAATCTTTTAAGCAAAACCAACCTAGACTATCCTGTCAATGTGGCAGTATCTAATATTCAACAAAACAATATTATCTAATAATTAGCAACGCATTGCCTGTCAGGTTTTGGCAAACGTATACATTATTTATTTCAATTCGTTAAATACTAACGTGAACAAAAGCTTAATAATAATGCTTAAAACTACTTAACATCTTATTTTAATCCAAACTATTATAAAACATTGTTTTAAACTTGAAATTTTTAAAATTGTCATTAGGTGATGTTATTAAAAAATACAATTTATTGAATATTTCTATCAATTGATTAAGTGGGCTATGAGCACCATAGTTCGACCTGCTAAAAATTATATTTACTGGTTTTTGGAGCCGTATACTCGATCGACTAAAACTAAAGTTGAAACGATTAAGAACCGATGGTGATGATACTGTTCCATTTATTATTGCTGCAGCAAAACAAAATTGTAAATATTTTCTATGGTTTGTCAAGGAAGGAAGATTAATTAAAGTGAGCCTTTGAGAATAAGGGGGCAGAGAATTTTCGTAGGGAAGAGAACGGAGACAAAAACGCAAAAATCTCCTCTGAATCGCTTCAATCCTCATTTCGTGTATAGAATAATAAGGTGCCCATACTACACAGGCATATTCCAGAACTGGTCTCACAAATGAGACAAAAAGTATCTTTAGAACATAAGGATCACGGAAGTCGCGACTAAATCTCTTAATGAAGCCAAGGACTTTATTTGCTTTTTTAACAACAAAGCTAACATGCTCAGTAAATGTAAGTTTCGAGTCTAAGACTACACCTAGGTCAGTAAAAACAGATACTCTACTTAAAGAACAAGAATCGAACATATAATCAAAAACAATTGGAACTTTTTTGCGTGTAAAACTCATGGTCTTACATTTGTCAACATTTAAAACGAGACGATTTTTATTGCACCATTCCCTAAATAATATTAAGTCATCTTGCAAAAGTAGACAGTCAGATGTAGTGTTAATTCTTTTGAAAAGTTTAATGTCATCAGCATAAATAAGGACAGACGAATTTTTTATGATCGAAACCAAGTCATTTATAAATAAAATAAATAAGATTGGGCCTAAATGGCTGCCCTGTGGAACACCAGAATTCACAATAAACGGACTCGAACATTCATTACGAAATATTACACTATATTGTCTATTTTCTAAATAAGATACGATCCAGTTTAAGAAATTTTCATTAAAACCTTGACGAGATAATTTAAAAATTAGCGTTTTATGACACAACTTGTCAAACGCTTTACTAAAATCAGTAAATACACAATCTACTTGTCCACGTTTCTCAAAAACATCTAAACAAAAGGACGTAAAATTAAATAAATTAGTAACAGTAGAACGTTTTTTAACAAAACCATGCTGGTTATCACAAATAATTGAACTACAATGAAAGGAGAGGACACTACATACGATAGACTCAAATAGTTTAGGTATCACAGATAGCTTAGCAATAGGTCGATAGTTCATAATATCATTTTTAGGACCTTTCTTGTGCACTGGGGTTATAAATGAGCATTTCCAGATAAATGGAAAGACCGAACTTCTTAAAGACGTGTTAAAGAGAACACATAAAGTATACGACAAATAAGAGACACATTTTTTCAAAATAGAGGATGGCAAACCATCAGGACCAGGACTAAAACACTCATCTAGTTTCAATATGCTTTGTGCAACAGTATGTTCACTTATTTCAAAATTGATATTATTTAAATGCTAAAAGTTCAAAACTGAAGAAGAAGAGGAAGAAGTATTTACTGGATTAGATTCATCAAACGCTTCCTTAAAATAGCTAGCAAACATGTTTGCAACAACTTTTGGTTCATGGCTAGATGATGTTGCATTTGACATAGAGTTAGGGTACCCACAGGTTTTTTTCTTACACTTGACAAACTTCCAGAAATTATCAGGATTAGTTTTAAGATCAGTTTCAATTTTATGTATATAATCTTCGTATAAAGAGTTTGAATATTCATTAAATAATTGCTTAAGAATAAGGAACGTTCTATAATCACCATCAGCTCTTGTTTGATTATATTTTACCCACGCTTTGTTTCTCTTGTTTTTTAAGTTTTTGATATGAGAATCGAACCATGGTGGAGCATGCGAGTTTTTACGAGGTTTTGTTCTACAATATAGCTGGTCTTGTAAACAAATCTTTTTTATGTTTTTTTTTTTTTTTAAATATATTTGTAAATTTCAAATTTTCTTTTTATTCGAAACTTTTGTTTTACCTGAGAATTTTAAAAATTATGAGAACTACATACTTCGTAGGTTATAAACTTAAATGGATATCTGCTACAAAAACGCTCAAATTTGGAAGATCCAGTGGTGGATGGCTGTTTGGGTATAAGAAAATTATTAGACCCATATCTATTAACTAAAGTTTGTAACAACAAATGATATTATGATTATTCTGCAAGGATGTTTCGCCGGAGAACAACTAAATTTAATACCTTTTTACTTGAATTGTAGGCATTGGAAAAGAGACTTTACTCTTCTTAAAAACTCTAATTTGGTTGAAGATTTCAGTGTAGATTGTGTAACCTTCTCAGATCACATGCCATTAATTTGTTCCCTACTTCAGTAACAACAGAAAATACCAACCAAAGAGGTATCTCTAGAATAAAATGGTATGACCAAAGAGGAGAGGAAATAGTAATATTTCGCAATGGTGGAAGAAGAGCAGCGTGCGAAAAATGGTTTTACAATAATTCTGAAATAAAGGTGGCGTAGTGTTTAATTACAACATTTCTTGGAATGAGCATTTAACAAACAGATTGGGAGCATCTAACGTGGTCGAAACTGCTGCAAGACAATACCTTCAACAAATACCACTCAACAAAGTTCAATATTCTTTCATAAGACGAAATCTTAATCTTCCTAATAATAGATTACCCAACATTTTATCGAAAGCCATATTATAAACAAGAAAATCTTTTGGGCTAAGAAATGGTTGGATCTTTTTCATGGATGTTCGTTGAATTTTTCTTTTGACATGAATCTACTTGAATGGCCCATCTTAGATAACATTTTCTTACTGAAAATGAAAGAAAAACACTGGACTGAATTTACAGTTGTTAGTGCGACACAGTCTCAATTTCACGATGAATATTGCAACTTGATGTACGTTGGCATACCGTACTACTTTGATGACTCCAATTCACGAAATCATATCAGTTTCCATAATTTTTAAAGCTCGCTTCGGGCTCCTTGATATCAATGGAAGAGCCTTCAAAATAGATACAGTTGGAATATGTACATTATGTAATATGGATGAATCGGAAAATACCTTGAATCGGAAAATTTCTTGGCAGCGGCATGCTTTCTCATTCTCAACTTCTCAACGTTTTTAATGGCTACTGCTACTCAAACTTATATGACTTCTTAAAAGCGTCAATTAAATATCACAATCTTATTATAAATGAATTTTCATAACATATGTATGTAACTTAATCTACTTACTGAGCTTATATATTTTTAAATTTCCTTTTTAACCTGGCACGCAACTTAAAGTTATTGTCAAAACTTATTTTAAACCAGCAATACTCATTTTTTGTATAATCTTTTTGAAAATAAAATTATTTATATATCTTTTCTAATTGAGGTGCAATGCTATTAATGTGCCAAATTATCTCATCCTTAAGCTCTAGAATTGCTGCTGGTTTATTGACGAACACCTCGTTTTTCAAATAACCCCAAAGTTAAAAGTCAAATCACATATCTTTAAGCGGCTAGACATTGCCAACTCGTGAGATAACACCGACATTGAATATGTCGTGCAAAATAGCCATTGTTTCGTTAAAACCACATATCTATATCATCTCACGATGCAAACACCATTCGCAGTTACTGCCTGACGGCCTCATTTTGTAAAAAAATACGGCCCGATGATGCCGCCAACATATGAACCACACCAAACACAGTCCTTGTGTCACATCTTGGATTATGCCCTAATGCGGCAATCATCGAAAATTGACGAATCCACTGAGGTGAAAATGTGCCATATCACTGAAGACAATTTCCTTCAAAAATTGATCATCTACTGTTGCCAGTCCTTGCCATCATTCTGACCATTGACTACACCGAGGTCCTATACAACGGGGCTCGAATCAACAGAATTGACAATTTCGTGATAAAACTCGTCCGGGGTCACATTGCAAGAGCTATGTCTTCGACCAACAATTTAATTTTCGGGGCGTTATATCCGAACGATGAGTATTTTGAGAGTGCCCGCTTGAGCGGCTTCATTCCACCAGAAGCATTCCTCTTCTTAGATAGATGCGGTCTGATACAGGATAGATTGGCAGTTCCATTAATCTACCACGTCAGACGACGAACCGTGGATAGGCGACTCCTGTACAATCGGGACGTCATGGCACAAGGCGGAGCAGAGCTCCTTCGGTTCAGTAGGGCTGTGTCCGAACGGGACCGAACTGATAGGGTGAAGCAGGAGAACCAGTTTTGGTGGCTTCAATCGGCACTTGATAGTGGGTAGTCGGGATGGGGTTCTAAGCCTTGGCCGGCTTACATACTTGTTTTATAGTTTTAGGGTTTAGTTTTAAGTAGAATAGGCATGGTGGCACAAAAAATAATATATACAAAAAAAAAATAAAAAATAAAAATACAAAAAATACAAAAAAAAAATAAAAAAAAAAACATGGATTAATAAAAAAATAAAAAAAAAAAAAATAAAAAAAAAATATGAAAAACAAAAAACGTTAGATAGTTAGATTTGCTGCTGTGGTTGTTCTAGTTTTAAGTAGTTGATAGGTAGAATAGGTAGTTTTAGTTAGCTTTAAGTTTTATTTAAGGACTTATTTTAAGTAGTTTTTAAGTAAAAATAAAAAAGGATATTGATATTAGTTTTTTTGAAATTTTCTAATGAATACAAAAATAAATAAAATGGAATTAAAGTTAAATAGATCTTAGGGCCGAAAGGCATTAGCATTAAGTATTATTGTTTAACTTAGAGTGTCCGTATGGGACCAGTAAGTTAGTTATAAGTTATGGTTAATTAGGCTAGTTTTATGAATTTTTGTCTAGCTTTAAGATAGTCTTAAGAATGAATTAATAAAAATGAATTAAAAAAAAAAAAAAAAAAACCATTGACTACACTTGAAATGATCAAGAGCCTTTAGTTATTGAGTCAATTGCAGCATGTAAGCTTGTAAATGCAAGTCTGTATGCATAATGTTCATAAACGAAGAGATTTAAAGGTGCACGACGACGAGTTAAGGTGGAGAGCTCCTAAGCCACACTATTGCGAACAACAGCAATATTTTTGCACGATTTTTTCGATGGTACGCACATTTGCATGAAAATCACGAACTGCACGATATGCATTTTGATTTGAACGCCCATTTTCATCAAAAACCTAAATAACTGTAACGCCTTGCTCGATTGCGTATCTTCCCATGGTTTGAATTTAATTAGTCTGAAATTGAGAAATGTCAAAAGATCTGCAGAAAAAACTTTGACGTTTAGGTGAAGTTCACATTCAAAATCGGCCCTTAAAATTTAACCACCCTTTATAAGACATTCTGTTTTTTTTTTTGTAAACAACAACTTTTAATTTAATGTTCCTACAAACCGTACAAAATATTTAAAACTATATTTAGCGTAAGATGAAATAAATTTGTAGTCTATTTAAGTCTTTGTTCCAAAAATATTGTAGTCAAAAATTAATTTTTAACAATTTTAACAAAAATTTTGACCTAATAATCATTTTTTCGAAATATATGTACAAAAAATTTTTGCTTGTTTGCTATATGACGTCACTTCTTTTTTAATCTAGGGTCAAGTTCGAGAAAATCAACTTCGATGTTTAAGTGACACTTACAATTTGTTTGGCATTATTTAAAAACCGTAATAATTGAAATTTTCGAAATTCAATTTGTAATTTTAATCAGAGTTGGTTGCTTTTATAATTCTAAGGTTTCAATTCTTTGAGTATAGAATTAATGTGTGTCAAAAACTTTGATATATCATCAAGCAAAATTGGAACTCTTTTATTTTTTGCTCACGTACAAATTCGATTATGAAATAATACAGCTCAAACACTTTCAAATTGATGTGTTTTTAAGAATATTTGAATTTGATAGATACAAGAAACTTAAATTCATCTAATGTGTTGACAGTGGCACTGATTGGAACTTTTTAAATGTAAATTAAAAATTACTTAAAACATTCTATTGCACTTTAATTACTGTTCTAGCTTTAGGTTACCAATAAAGCACACGTATATCTGTTTTAGTTTTTAACTCACATTTAAATTCAGTTGATCCGTGGAATTGGGTCTATTAGAGCGTTAAACCATGGATCAAATTTTTTATGTTAGATAAATGCTGCTGTACACATTTATTAATCAGAACCACAAACTTGGGCCTCATTTAACACTCCGAAATGTTCGTGTTAAAATTTTAGAACCACACGTATTAAATATTCAACCACGTTTGTTCATTCAAATAAAAATGTAAAGTTTTACCAATATTCTTCACTGAATTGAAAAGTGTTAATTTAATTTTTCAGACTTTCAGGTTAATCAATAGATATTCATAACTTTAACTTTCAATTTGTGTATAAGAGTTAAAAATACTCTTTGAAATACAAAATAAAATCCTTCCTTTCCTTGAAAACAAGCATTTGCCTTAAATTTAAGGAATATTAGGAACAAAATTAATTATATTAAAAGACAAAGATTATTATAGCATTCTATGATTTTTGCTAATTGGATTGAAAAATTTAATAAAACTTTAATTGTTCTAAGAAAAGTCTATGAAAGATACTTTTAGCAGTCAAAACTTCCTTTTAGTTTTATTTTTTTAAGGCACAAAATAGGAAAAAAGTACAAAAGATAAAGACATACAAACTATGAAGAAAAGTTCAACAACTTAGGATGAGAAAGGACTTTTTAAGTTGTTTAATCTTTACAAAAGAAATTACACCAAGAAAAAAAAGAAAGAAATAAAACTAAACTAAAAATAACAAAGAGAAACAAAAGTGATTAAGAATATTGACCTTGTGAACTAGTGATTATTTATCTCTTTGTTGCGTGTTCTCAAAGTTATCTTAATTCTTTACAAGACTCATAGACTTTAGCAAGATTGAAGTTTGATTTAATTTTTGTTTTGTTTTTGTTAAGATTTAATTGATTTTTTCTTTATGATGTGGTATTTTTACTTCCAACTTTAAAAAGAAAAGTAGGTTTTGTGTAAGATTAAAAGTTTAATAGAATTTTTTAAGATACGACTTTAAAGAACTTTAATATTAAAATCACTTATTTTAAAAAAAATCAATAAATCCTTAAGAAACACGAAAGTTAAGCCAATTGCTCAAAGCTTTCGTTTATTAAAAGGCTCCCGGATATAACGGCAGATTTTTTTTTTTTAAAGATGTCGCAATAAAAATCCGACAAACAAATTTAAAGGAAAAAGAATCTGAAAATAACCCAGAACTTTTCATGAAGAATTGACCGGCTTTTTCTAAAAAAAAAGTTCCGGAAATATTTAATCTGCCGCAAACTTTTAATATGCCCAAGACTCAGTATGAGTATTATAGGTAAAAAAGGGGGCGTAAGAAATAAGTTCTTGAAGATTGCAGGAACGGGAAAAAACGTGCTAAGACATTCCACATTCAATTAGTGGGGCTAAAGAACGAATCTCAGTACTTAATAGTACCGTCGAAATTCTAACGTAAAACGTTTATCTATAAGATGTAAAAAAAGGAAATCGTTCCATATACAAAATTAATTTTAAAAAGAAGTTCTAATGATTTTAAAAGAAATAAAGTGCACGACTGGGTCGCACGAACTTGCTCCTGTATGCAAAGAGTCTGTTTAAAAAAGTATCTATATAATATTTAAAAATATACCTGTAAAATAAGCTTGTCTTCAAAGATATATATGCCATTTGATTTGTCGAAAAAACCTCCATTTTTCAATTTTTTGGGAGGGGGTTACATTTAATACAGTTAAAATAATTTTAAAAAACTAATTTAAGATTCAAAATTTTACCTGAAAAATAAGTTTGTCTTCAAAAATTTAAATGCATTTTATAAATCAAAAAACCCTTGATTTTTCAAATTTTTGTTTTGAAAATCGTTAGAGCGGTTTTTTTTTAAATTAATTTTTTATATATAAAATTTTTCAATTTTGTTCTAAAAATATTTTTGGTATGCAGTTGTTTAGTGATTATAAATATACGCTCTATATTTTAATTTCGTAAAAAAATGTTCACCCGTTTTTGAGATATAGAATTTAAAAAAAAAAAATTTCAATATTTTTTTAAAAATCCAAACAATAAAAAATTGTACTTTTGATAATCAAATATTGTTAAGGCAATATAAGAGCTCCTTCAGAAAAAAAATTATTGAAATCGGTTCAAAAGTTGCTGAGAAAATTAGAAAACAAAAAAAGGGTTCTATGAGTGGTACCTTTCGTGAGCAATACAAAAATATGTTTTTCTTATTAAAAGAAGCCAAGTTAAAAAATAAAATTTTAGAGAAAATTTAAAAAAAATCTATCGGTTTGTTTTTGAGAAAATTCGAATTTTCGTTTTTTGACCAAAAAAATTGTATGGGGGCCACTGTTAGTTTTGATCTTAAAAAAAAAATGAAAAAAACGCCTAACGCAAATCTGCTCAAAACCTTAACTTCCAAGTTTGAACTCAATCGACCCAATGGTTTAGGCTGTAGGAGCGTGGACAGACAGACAAAATTGACCGGACGGAATCGCGGGACCCACTTTTTTCGACTTCTCTACCATCGTAATATCATGTTTGATTAAAATCTCGAGTTCGAAATTTTGCACGAATTCAAAACTTGCCATATACATATGTCGCAAGTAAAAAAGAGGCTGGGATGCGACCCACACTGATAACTCAACATCCCTTCTGTCGATTTGACTTGCTTAAAAGTTTGTCTATATGCATCAATTTTTACAAATTTTGCATACTATTTTTTGTAGATTTTATTTTTTTATGAAAAAACGGACTGTTGGATTTTTATAAACAAATTACTGAATATCGAAAACAATATTTTCTGTGAAATAAAATAAGTTTGAAGCCAATATTTTTAATTTTTGAAAAGCTTTTTGAGTCGAAAGTAAATTTTTACCAAGTTTTAGTATTGTTTTTTTTTTTAGGTTTTTATTTTTTGTAAAAAAAACTGTCAATTTGATTTTTCTCAAAATTTAATCGAATGTTGAAAACAATATTTCTTATAAGATAAAATAAGTTTAAAGCCTTAATCTCAAGGTTTTGAAAAGATATTTGAGTCGAAATTCAATTTTTACCAACTTTGGGTAATTTTTTTTTCGGTTTTTAATTTTTTGTAAAAAAACTGTCAATTCGATTTTTTTCAAAATTCTACTGAATGTTGGAAACAATATTTTTTTTAAGATAAAATAAGTTTAAAGCCTTAATCTCAAGGTTTTGAAAAGATATTTGAGTCGAAATTCAATTTTTACCAACTTTGAGTAATGTTTTTTTTAGGTTTTTATTTTTTATAAAAAAAACTGTCAATTAGATTTTTCTCAAAATTTTATCAGATGTCAAAAACATTATTCTTCGTTGCACAAAATTGTTTTGGAGATGAAATCATATTTTAGTCTTAAAATTTTCGACGTGACAAATTTTTTTTTTTCAGTTTTTTTGATTTATTAAAAAAACCGTTAATTGGATTTTTTTCCAAAAATATAATTGTTTTGTATCACGTTACAATATATAATATAAAATTTAATTCAAGTCTCTAACATGATTGGTTCATGAGATATTTAGGTTTAACCAAAATTTTCACCTTTTTTTTAAACTGCTATGGTAAAAAAACCACCCTCGCAATTTTCTTGAGAGCCCTTTCTGCATCTTTCTGCCTCTTCTGTATAACAAAATTTATTTGAAGTCGATATCTCTTCTGGTTCTTGAGCTATGAAAGACGAAAAAAACGTCGCGAACGTACAGACGTACGGACGTACGGACGTACGAACGTACGTACACACGCACGCACAGACATCTTTCTAAAAATCTTTTATTTCGACTCTAGGGACCTTGAAACGTTGAGAAATGTCAAAATTTTCAATTTGACAAATCGGACCCATTACAATAACTTCCTATGGGAAGTTAAAAAGAGGCTGGGATGCGACCCACACTGATAACTTCCCATCCCGTCTTTTGATTTGTCTTGCTTAAAAGTTTGTCTGTATGTATCAATTTTTACCAAATTTGAGTACTATTTTTTGTAGATTTTATTTTTTTATGAAAAAACGGACTGTTGGATTTTTATAAAAAAATTACTGAATATCGAAAACAATATTTTCTGTGAAATAAAATAAGTTTGAAGCAAATATTTGTAATTTTTGAAAAGCCATTTGAGTCAAAAGTAAATTTCTACCAAGTTTTATTATTTTTTTTTTTAGGTTTTTATTTTTTGTAAAAAAAACTGTCAATTCGATTTTTCTCAAAGTTTTTCCTAATGTTGAAAATAATATTTCTTATAAGTTAAAATTAGTTAGAAGCCATTATCTCAAATTTTTGAAAAGATATTTGAGTCGAAAATCAATTTTTACCAACTTTTCTAAAATTTTTTTTAGGTTTTTAATTTTTTGTTAAAAAACTGTCAATTCGATTTTTTTTTTTCAAAATTTTACTGAATGTTGAAAACAATATTTTTTTAAAGGTTAAAGTAGCTTAAAGCCAATATTTTAAAGTTTGAAAAGATATTTGAGTCGAAAATCAATTTTTACCAACTTTGAGTAATGTTTTTTTTAGGTTTTTATTTTTTTAAAAAAAAACTGTCAATTAGATTTTTCTCAAAAATTTTATCAGATTTGTTCGGAGGTGAAATCATATTTTAGTCGTAAGCTTTTCGAGGTGACACATTTTTTTTTCAGTTTTTTTGATTTATAAAAAAAACCGTTAATTATATTTTTTCCAAAAATATACTTGTTTTGTATTACGTTACAATATATAATATAAAATTTAATTCAAGTCTCTAGCGTCATTGGTTCATGAGATATTTAGGGTTAACCAAAATTTTCACCTTTTTTTTGAACTGCTATGGTAAAAAAACCACCCACGCAATTTTCTTCAGCGCCCTTTCTGCATCGTTCTGCCTTAATATCTGTATAACAAAATTTATTTAAAGTCGATATCTCTTCTGGTTCTTGAGCTATGGAAGACGAAAAAAACGTCGCGAACGTACAGACGTACGAACGTACGTACACACGCACGCACAGACATCTTTCTAAAAATCTTTTATTTCGACTCTATTGATCTTGAAACGTCGAGAAATGTCAAAATTTTCAATTTGACAAATCGGACCCATTACAATAACTTCCTATGGGAAGTTAAAAATTAATGTAATCAGTTCACCCCCGGGTCCTGAGGGTTTTCCTGCCATTTTCTTAAAAATGTTCCTCTTCTCTCTCAACTTCTCTGTCTTAAATTGTTCATTTATCCTTGCTTCAAGGACCCTTTCCTAAAATATGGAAAAAAATTTTTAAAACTCCAATTCACAAGAAGGGATCAGAAGGGGAGATGATAAACCATCGATCAATTGCTAAACTCTCTCATATCCCAAACATTTTTTAAATCATTTTATATGAACTCCTCAGCTTCCGTGCAGATCTCTAATCACCCCAGCACAGCACGGGTTCAAACAAATAAATCTAAATCATTCACTCTAAGAGCCTTAGAAAACGAGAACAAAGATGATATGGTCCCCACTGACTTTAGCAAAGCGTTTGACAACATTTCTCATAGTCTTATAATAGTCTTCAAACATTCCTTCTTAGGTTTTAAACCTCTTTTCCTGAAATGGATTACTTCTCACCTAGAAAATCAAAAACATTATGACCGATTTATATCCGCTCGTTCCAATTCTATTCCAGCCACTTCTGGTGTTCCCCCAGATATAAGTTTAGGCCCTCTCCTCTTTATCCTTACAATTAATGACATTTACATGGTAATTAAACAATGTCAAATATCCCTTTACGGCGATGATACGAAATTTTTCAAAATCATTGCAACTCATGAAGACGTTTCTTTCCTCCAAACAGTTCTCGACAATTTTATAATTTTATAATTAACAAGTCCAACTCTACATTAGGTTTTGTTAAAAGATGGCCCAAAACATTTTCTAACCCTTACGTGATGACCCGATCGCTTTACATGACGTTTGTCCTACCTCTACTTGAATATGCGTAGCAGATTTGGTCTCCATATCAAGATATACACATATCCAGAATAGAAATCATCCAACGAAGATTTATTTATTTTGCACTTCAATACCTTCCTTAGGAAAATCATTTGATCTTACCCCCTTATCGTAATCGACTTCGTCTAGAAACGTATATAGAAATTGCTGACATACTGGAAGTACATCGGCTTCTCTCTGGCTCAGTTGATTGCTCCTCTCTCTATAATTACATTTCTTTTAACAACCTGAAAAAGCCCTCGTCTCTTCTATTTACCAACTCATCACACCTCCTATGGCCTCAACCAACCTCGTATGCTTCGGTTGGCCAATTCGAATCCAAATTCATTTGATTTCAACATCAGCGCCTATAACCTCAAACTCCTTTTGACCCACCGCACTCATAGTATTACGTTTACTTTTTAGTCAGTTTTTAAGTTATACTTAAGGCTTGAATTAAGTGAAATATATGGGGGTTAAGCCCCCAATGAAATTAGTCTCATAGACGCAGTTTTGAAATATGCAATCTTTACCCAAGTAAGACTTAGCGTAACTACACCTCCTTAAAATTATTCTCTATATTGTTTTCTATCATTGAATCCCGAAGCCACACTTACCGGAAAATTCTTAAAATTTTCTAGTGTACAATCAGAAGAAAGACTAAAATTCGAACTATTGCTGGCAGAAGACTAGAAAATCCATGAGGAAGAGGGTGCTCATGCTCAATTATAAGGGACGACTTTAAAAAATTCCTTACCAAAAACCATCACTAAATCAACCTTCGCTCATGAAAACCCTATATTTCTATCTATTGCTGTTATTTTGTATGCCACATGAAATCCCATTAAGATCCAGATTAATCCCATTTTCTATTGCAGAGCACCATCCCACCACCATCAGCACACCATATACATATATAGTGGTTCAATTCATTTTAATTCTACATAAACTTCCCTTTGTATAAAAGCTAAAGAACTAAAGGACTATTTATATATACTCGTATCTATGTATGAGTCTAGGAATATAAGGATGTGAAGTAACTTTTTGATTTAGGAATCAAAAGATACAAGCACGAAGCTATTAAACGAAGCGGTGATTGCAATTATTCTCATACTTGTTCTAGCTTCATACATACATATCTATAAAAGAGAGTTCTAGTAGGTATATAGTTATAACATATGTATATCGTTCAAGTCATTCTTCAGAAACCAAAGTTCAGAATAGTATATAGTATGCAATTTAAGGACTTTGTCTGATGAATAAATTGTACAGTAGAACCCAATTATAATTATGGCTAAGCTAGAAAATGTTGCACGGCCAACGATTACGGCAACAATATTAAATTTTATAAGAATCTACTTCCACATTCGTACAGATGCCAGAGAACTAAAAACCCTTGGCTTATACAAATCCGCTGAAACTAGTATCCCTTTTACTGTTCTAACGCTTCTTTAAGGAATTTTAAGGCCACTTCGTTGAATTGAAATCACCTTTCAAACCGTATATTATAAGTTTCACGGGTTTAAAATTAGTATAAAATATATAAAATAAATGCCGGTGTTCCCCAGGGCTGCGTTTTGTCCTCTATTATCTTCAGTATATTCATAAACGATCTATTGTCTGCAACTTCTTACCCATTAAACTGTTTCACTGAAAACACTTCAACTGACAAAACCTCAACTTTTAATATTAGTGTGTGTGTTCACACCTTTTCTATGTTAATCATTAAATTAAGATCCTGACATCGTTGTCCGATGAATATTATTAACCGTGTAAAATTTAGTGCTTTCAAAATATGTAAATGCTTCTTCCTGTAGTCTAAGCCTTACACATCCCTTTCTAAATCAAAAATACATATCGGCTTTCAGTACTCTATTTGCATCATAAGTTAGCTCTTAAGAAATGATAGTTAATTGGACTCTGCTAATAATCCTGCTGAGTGTGTAGGATTCCTACAACGATTCAAGAAATATTCCACCCCTTCTAATTTGGCTGCAATCCAAAAAGCTTTTTTCGTCCAATTCGACAAAACTTAAGTCTTTTGGGCGGAATTCAAAAAAGTCTCTCAAAATGATAAAACTGTTACTGAAGATTTAACAAAAATTTATCTGCCATATTTCTCGAACTTTCAGGGACGTAAGTTCAATTCCAGGCGTAGTGTTGAGTACAGACATTCTTTTTTCAGCCGCACATCAAGAATGCGGAATACTGTATTTCAATCCCATTTGGTTATTCAAAAGCTTAGGACCAATATTCACCGCTCTCCTATTAAATCCTTCCATATTTTCAAAATGCTACATTCAAGTTAATGTTTTCTAATAAAAGACTTCTTTTTGGTATTAATAAAAACAACTATTTTTGAAAATATAAGGTTGTTAATTTCATTGTAAAAAAGAAGTCTTGTCATTAACGATAGCAAATGATATCAGCCAAATGACTGGTAATACTACGGTTGAAACAGAATATCTCTTTTAGAAGATTTTCCAACAGAAGAAGAACCTTGCATTTTTTCGGCTCCACAACTTCACGATTTCCGTCCTTAGGTCTTTAATCGATTGTGGAACGTTGTCGTATAACTTATTTTTCACATAGCACCACATAAAAAAGTCTAATACTTTCTTACTTCAGGGTCGCCATTAATGGAAGGTTCCAGCCTGATAGATTGCGTTCTTCCACAGTTTACGGTGCCTTGCAAGCTCTTGAACCCATTCGTTTGGCCAAATGGATGCAGTAGCGGTTTGCTAGGGTAATTCTTCGTCGGGTTTTCTAACTTAGGCGTCGTTTGTGGATTTGATATTTGTTCCTTGACGACCTCGAAATTATTGCTTGCTGGTTTGCTCTCATCTACTGAAAGAACAACGCGTTTCGCTTGCTTCTAGAACAGCTGACTTAGAGCACACGATGATGTCGATGTCGTCCGCATAGCTAAGCAGTTGTAAGGACCTGTTAAACATAGTGCTTTTCTCATTTCAAGACTAGGTTTAAGAAGTCACATGATAACGCATCTCGTTGCCTGAACCCTGTCCATGTCTGGAATGGCTCGTTGCAGCGTGTATTTTGTAACGTTAAATGGGATAGGCTTGATCAGTTTCTTCGGGATCTTGAGTTCCAACATCAATAATAGAGAAAAGAAAAAGGTCTGAAGGTTCTCAATCATAACATCTGGATGGTCATTGGTGGTCAACTTTTCTTATTACTATAACACGGTCAGAAAACTTATCTTGCAAAGCTACAAACTGAAATTATTTTTTATTACTTGCTTAACTTAATGTTGCATTTTTTAAACACTTTTATTGAAATCGTTGTTTTGCTCATCAAAAGTTGAAAGATGACAGCTTCCCAAACAGCTAGTGATTGAAAATGAAACCTATAATTTGAAAACCCTATTCATTAGACATTTGCCTTAGTATCCAAGCGAAATAGTTACCTCTAAATAAATAAGCTTTCTTATAAATAATAAATCACGATTTCTTCAACGTTTTTTGAAAATGTCAGATATTATTCAGGTTCGACTGTATTTGGTATTTCATCCCAAAAGGAATAAAACTACAGAAAAAGCACAAAAAGTTGTTAGTTCTTGTCATTAATTAGAAAAGTTGTTGGTACCTATTACTAAAGAAAATTCTACCTACATCTCACATATCTATACTTGAAGGTGAAGGTATATTATTTGTAAGTGGAGAAAATGAGAATTGGTGCCTCGATAACAAAAAAAATATAAGTACCTGAGATAATGACCCGTAAAAATGAAGTATACTTTGTTGTGATTGTAATATATTGCCTTGTGAATGTGAAAAAAGGACTTGAAAGCCCACCAAAAGAAAAGGAAAAAAACTCATTAATTATTATATTAATGAAATCATATCGTAATAAAGTTATGATTTTTCACACAATTAACCAACACATATAATTTGATATAAAGTAGTTTAAGAGCAATTAATCCAAGTACAGTATATTTTATTATATGATTGTAGCATTTCTAAATATGTCGTGGATTTGATTTTTATAGTCCAGTTTTTGAATTTGAATTTAAGTTGCTTGTGAAATTGCTCCTTGAAATTAACACGATTTCAAAAATTAATTTTATCAATTAAGTGGTGTTAAATTGGGAAAACGTGAACAAGAGTTCTTATCTTCTTATAGGGGAACCATAAACATACATTGACCTAGAAGGGGACCGCTATTTGAACAGCTGTCACATTTTGACTCTTGACAAGTAAAATCTATCTCACTTCTGAAAATTGAAAGAAACACACAACTGCGAATTGAAATTGTTGAAATTCACTACAAAAATAGCACTACATAGTTCACAGTTTCTCAAGAAAAGTTGCCTCACCGTATGATTTCTTGAAGAGGCGTTCACAATTTGTCACCAAGATGATGTGATTTATAACTTTTTGACTTTTATCTTTAGAACCACATAAATAGTCCTTTCCAATGCTCCAGAATCAATTCAAATCCTTAAATATAGATTTTGTAAAGTATTCTTGGACATACAACCGCAAATCTGCGAATTGGTCATTTAAAACGTCCGAAGGCCAGGGTCACGTCGTCGCTATGGTGACCATTTTGGTGATATCATATCTTTTTTTTTAAATAAAATAAAGTTTTATTGATTTCTCTTAAATGATACTGTTGTTTTTTGTAAATATCAAAAAGAAACCTTTTATCGGAAAACCCTATGTTAAACCATAGTGTTTAAAAAGTGTCTCTTTGTTTTTAACTTTAATTTATGTTTCTTTTCTTTAAATCTTTCTTTTTTCGCTGCTTGTCCAGGCGTGTAAAATTTGTATATGGGAAACTTCACTTAAATTTTTTTTTGATTTTTGGTTGCATAAAGCTTGCAAATTGGTTCCCAAACCTCTTACATAATGAGTAATGATATTCCTACGCAACATTACGTCAGCAGCCACTGTATAATTAAATGCAACCATTCAACACATGATGCAGCTACTCCCAGTTCATGAAGTTTGTCCTTACAAAATCAACATTTACTTTACATTGGCCTCGTACTTCCTGCGATCGTCCTTCCATTTTATGTGCCTGCTGAGCCTGCACACTTCGTAGATTCAATAAATAACTGAAATAATAATATTGTTCTGTTGAATGAACATTTATACATCTATAAATTTTAATTAATTGAAGTTTTTGTTTTCACTTTTTAAATAGAGCGATGGAAATTATTATTTTGTTTCAACAAATATTAATTCTTTAAAGTGACATTGGAATTAAATTTAATGGTCAATATTATATCTTTTTTTAAATTTTAATAAAAATTGAAACGAAAATTGTTGACAAAAATATTGTTGTCATAAAATTTGTTGGGTTACTGTGCATTCGTAACGCAAATAATGTAAACATTTTTAATGGGAGTAATTAATGTATTTATGGTTAAATACAAAGATAGATTAATTTTATGGGCAATTAATTGAAACAATCTGTTAATTACAATGTATCCCTTTTTATGGTTAATTTCTTTATTATGTATCTATTAAAGCTTTATTTTTGTATATTTAGAATTAAAAGATTTAATATTTAAATTAACAACGGAATTTAAATTAACGGAATTTTTTTGTCATAATTGATTGACTATTTCTGTTTTTTAAATTGGCTCTTAATTTGCCAAATGTCAACCAACAACAACAACAATATCAGATAATAACATCAAAAGATGCAAAAATGACTTTCAAAAATATTGAAATATTTCCCGAAGCAGTTTTAAAATAAAGCGAAAGACACAAATATCTCTCTAGCAAATAACGCAAGCGACTTCAATTAAATTGTATATTACGTATTGGACAAAATTATTGTATGTATCGAAAAACGACGTTTTAAACATCTGGTAAAATAAAAAAAAAAAACATGGAATAGACAGTTTTCTTACTACAAATAAAAACCTACCTAATACTACTGTTTTTAAAACCAATCTAATAAAATTTAAAATTTAAAAACTAACAAAAAATGTACAAAACTTCTACGACGTTAGGTCTTTCGCCCAAATCTATAACGTACACATCCTAAAATGTCGTCGTCCATAGCTCAAGAATCAGTAGAGATATCGACTTCAAATAAATTTTGTTATACAGATAATAATGCAGAAAGACGCAGAAAGGAATCCCAAAAAATGCATTTGTGGTTTTTTTACCATACCAATTTAAAAAAAAGGTGAACATTTTGGTTAACCCAATAGAGCAATAGAGCTAGCGACTTGTATTAAATTTTATATTATATATTGTACCGTGATACAAAACAAATATATTTTTGGAAAAACAAACCAATTAACGTTTTTTTTATAAATAAAAAAAAAACTGAAAAAAAATATTTGTCACCCCAAAACTTTACGAACAATAAATGATTTTATCTCCAAATTAATTGTATGCAATGAAAAATAAAGTTTTTGACATCTGGTAAAATTTTGAGAAAAATCTTATTGACATTTTTTTTATAAAAAATAAAAACCTAAAAAAAAAATTACTCAAACTTGGTAAAAATTGATTTTTGACTCAAATATCCTTTCAAAAATTTGAAATATTGTCTTCAAATTAGTTTTATCTTATAAAAAACATTGTTTTCGACATTCACTTAGGTTTTGAGAAAAATTAAATTGAAAGTTTTTTTTTTACAAAAAATAAGAACTTAAACAAAACATTACTAAAAGTTGTTAAAAACTGAGGCTTAAGTAATTTTCGACTCAAATATCTTTTCAAAAATATGAAATTATGGCTTTCAACTAATTTTATCTTATAGGAAACATTGTTTTAAATATTCGGTAAAATTTTGAGAAAAATTGAAAGGACAGTTTTTGTACAAAAAATAAAAACCTAAAAAAACCAAGTTTTACTTGTTCAAAATTTACTTTTGACTCAAATATCTTTTAAAAATTTAAAAATATTGGCTTCAAACTATTTTATCTCACAGAAAATATTGTTTTCGAAATTCAGTGAATTTTGTATAAAACAACAGTCAGTTTTTTTATAAAAAAATAGAATCTACAAAAAAAATAAGAGGTACGTAAAATTAAAAATATTTTTGGTAATTTTTTTTTTCAAATAATTCAACAGACAGACAATCGTTTAAGCAACATAAATCAACAGTCAGGATGGGAAGTTATCAGTGTGAGTCGCATCCCAGCCTCTTTTTTGAATTTAGTTTTTATGACAGGGGTTGAGCTTATTGATTATGATTTTAATCGGTTTTTATGTCTTATCACCAAACGACCTATAACCCATATCATTAAATGACATAAAGCCCAAGAAAAGAAAGGTCGTATAAGATATACCTAAGAAAACGTCAAAAAGCCCAAATAAAATGTCATATCGTCCAAACCAACTTTTAATATCGTAACGCCAAAATTTTGAAATATCATAACGCCCAAAAACATTTTCGGTGGTTGGGCTTTAAGACCCCTATTAACAATGAGGAACGTATGGGGGGCATGCTACCCCCTGCATATCCCATACCTGGTCTCACTATAGGATTTTTATCGAAAATTTTGTTCAGCGACGAAGGTCGAAGTAGTGAAGACGAAGAGCAGCCAAATGGATTGCAAAAGCTACCAAGATCACAAAAAAGTCACTTTTTAGTGCTAATTATGGACTGGCAGAATCATATTTCTTCAAATATGATGTCAATCGGAACGTTACTGTGAATGGTGAGCGCTAGCGTGCAGGACATGCTGTATTAAAAAGACAGTCCCACATGCCTCACAGGACGCCTACCTAACAATGAACGAATTGAGAGGTGAGTTCATCCAAGAATTTATTGGTGCGGTGATATTTCCAAGTGAAATGAGGACAAATTTTAAGAATTGGCCGTATTTTACTTTTGTAAAGTGTAATAAAGCAAATTTCCAACAGTTGGTCTTTTTGTCAAATTGGTTTTATTTCATTTTCAATAGTATGGTTTGTCATAAATGTAAAGAAACTATTTAAGGGCAATTTTTGAAAGCTGGTCTCATGTTACTTGGCACCGCCAAAATGTAGAAAAAAATATGCCAAAGTCGTATTAAATGAATGGACTCTTTAAGGTGGGCATCCAAGATCATTTATGTGAAACAATCTTTAAACATTCAATTGTTTGGACCGTACTTTCGATTAAAATAAAGATTTTGTAAATTTTTCTGAACCTTGTGTGATTTTTTTTTAAGTTTTTTCAATACCGTTTAAAAAATCAGTCGTTTCAGGACATCGATTATTGTCATTGATTTTCCAACAGTTTCCGACGATTAATTTTTACAACCCAATATTTGGGTTCTTAGAATTCGGGTATTCAGTTGATTTATTCGAAAAATAATCAAATGTTTTCTGAACGATCTAATCGAATTCTGAAATCATTGCATTCGATAAATTAGTTTCATATTTTTTTGTATGAGTTCTTACTTAAATTGCGTAATGAAAAAACCTAATATTTACATACTATAAATTGTCAAAAATTAAAAACTTGCTACAGTTCTATATCAATATTTTCAAACCAAACAAAACCCTCTACAGAAGTTTGAGACACTTGTTATATCTCGAAAAACTTCACTTGGAATTGGAAACAAAATTTTCGAGCAGCAATTTCTACTCGGGTACGAAAGTATTATGTAATGGGATCAAGAGCATTAGTTTCCAATCAGGCCAACAGTGGAAAGAGACACAGCAAAGAGAATGATTTTTAGTGAAATAGTTTTGCAATGGTATTGTTTATATTTATTTCCAAGCAGTTATAAGAAACGAGCCGAGTATTCAATCGTTTGATAAAGATATTAGGTTAAGTTAAATTCACGTGGTACATATAAAAATGAGTGGACCTAGGTGGTTCTCATGCCGTACACCAGAAATAAATATAAAAAGCCGTAGATTTTGGATTTAGCTTAAATTTCTTAGCGGAGGGTTTCTAGGTTCTAGGAAGTGAAAGTCTGTTAAAAATCTTGCTACAATAGGTACAAAACAGCTTTGTCTCAATACTTGAGGTACTACCTACATAATGTATAATAATTTTGTTCACTATTTTTCTTATTTTCGATTTACTTTATTTTCGAAGCTAAAATCTATTAGGTGTTTTGCAAAACAAAGCTGTTTATAAACTCTTGCAAGCAGCGCTTTGGTTTTTGTTCTATTCATCTTTTCCACTTGATCGCATCACCGTTTTAAAGCGCTTCTTTATTGTTTTGATTTATATATAATTTTTTCCGATTCAAAATTTTCTTATGCTTCTTGAAGTTAAAGAACCATTATCGAACGATTTTCTCTCCCTCATAATTTCCTTCCTTGAGAATAAAAATGCAATCAAAACAAATCGAGCACAAGACTTCCAGCTGAAACAAAACAAAAAAGACTAAAAATAAGGGACTATTTCCCTGCTATTAAGAACGTATAAATAAGAAGTTTTTCCACGATTTCTTTGCCTGGCTTTAATGGTTTTCTCAATTTTATATGCGGTAACCACAAAATGGATTATTTCAATAAAACCAAAACAGAACTCATAAAAAGGAGAAAACCAAGAATCTATAGAGAGCTATAGAAAATAAAAACTATATGTGGAAATAAGTTGTAGGTAAGCTTCCTTGGTACCTATGAGCTACGAGCTGCAACCTACGAGTAGTAAAAAGGACTCTTCTAGGTCTCTGCGAAACGTTTTATAGTATAAAGTAAGATTTTATTCTGAACTTTATGTAGTAGGTACGTATGTTTATATTTGTGTATACCTAAGTTGGTCTCCAACATTTTTGTCAGGAGTTGTAGAAAGTTTTCCACCTGGATAATTCCATATTCGCTCTTCCGCTCTGTCATCTGTTTAATTCGATTTAACATCATCAACTTTTAGAAAACGTGGGTAGAAATAGGTCTTTTTTTTAGTTTTGATCTCTTTCTTTTTTATGTTTTTCCCCCCTTTTATATCTTTTTTCATTTCAGACAAATATACTTCATCTGTGCAGTGCCTGATGGTATAGTTGTCCTTATAACAAAATTCAAGGCAGATGTTTTTGCACACCATGAAAAAAAGGTGAAAAGATACCTACCTGCCTAGAAGACCTATACCTTACCTACCTTCGTATTTTGTAGCCAACAAGCTTTTTATTTAACGGCTGGTTTGTGGCAGAGTTCAAAAGAATATAAATTGTGGCAGCAAATAAAACTTATTAAGTAGATTTCATTCCTTTGATAGAAATTTTCATAAAATAAAATGCATGTAGGTAGAAGAAAAACGAAGTTTGGGCGTTACAAAATTGCCAGAGGCATTTAATTTGAGAAATAAGTATTCGAATAGGCTAATGGTAGTAAATTCCTTTTGACGTAAGGGTTAAGAATTTCAATACTAAACATGAAATTTAAAGTAGGTTGTTAATAGTTAGAGCAAGATATAATTTCGAAAAATATGGAATAAGGAAAGGAATTTAGAAAACTGGAACAATTCTATAAAATCGGGTTTTTAGAACCAAAATTCTAGCGTGATTTTTGAGGGAAATAGTTTTTAGAACGAAGACAAAACTTAGCTTTAAAGAAAAATGTCAAAGAGTAAATTTAATCAATTTTATTTTATAACTAACTCAAGGTGAACAAAATTAGAAGTAACTAAAATATAGGCAATTTTGGGAATACAAAATCTCAAAAACTGGAGGAACAAAAAGCCAGGACAAAATAAATATGACTACGCCGGGATTAGAACATTCTGTTAAATTTCAGAAAACTTATATTGGACTACACTTCACTGTTTCTAGAAAATTGCTGAAAATAAAATTGCAACTGAGATAGAAATAACCCCTTCAGAAAAGTACCCTAAATTTATATTTGAAGGCAAAACACGATATTTCGGAAATATTTCTTAGAATTTAAATTATCTTTTGCTAGTTTATTTGGAGAAAAAAATAATTTAGGATATTTCAATAAGTATCTGAAAATTATAATTGAAATTTACTTCATTAAAAAAACAAATGTAGTAAAAGGCTGTAGACTTATTTACTGGAAAAAGTGGTTCAAGCTGTTTTAACCAATTTTCGAAAATTGAAAACTAGATCGACATTAAGCTTTTCGGAAAAATTTAAGACAGTTGCAAGAAACAAAACTAGAATCAACTTCGAATTCATGTCATTGTAAATTATTATTTAAAAATAAGGCCAGAACGCAAGCTTATACCTTTTTTTTAAGTTAATCTTCTAAGTAAAGTGTAAGTAAAGTTCTTCTTAAAATTCAAGTAGAGCAGGAGCCTATCAATTATTTATTTTTATGAAAAATTCAAGTTTATTTCAAAAAACGAAAATTGAAAAATTCAATTAATAAAAAGTAAACAAAAATTAATCATTAAAAAGTTGCGTACCTTTTTTATGAACTTGATGATGTTCAACTTTTTCGGAGCCATTATTTGATTTCAAGTAAAACTTCTTAAAATCTTCCCTTTCATACCCTAACAAAGCAATACTAGCCTTTATTTTTCCTTCAACTTTAACAACACCTTAGGACAAGAAATAAAGTTTTAGAAAATGTTATTTCTTCTTCTTGAGTTTCGTCTCTTATTTTTTGTTGAATAACTACAAAATCGTTATCCTTAGAAATACTACCTTACCTACATTTATTTCTCATTTTGTGTTATATTTGAAAGGATTGCAAATGAAACTTAAATTTTAAACTTTCGACAACTTTAATCACCTCAACAAGAACATTTCCTGTTTTCGAAGGATGCCGCTATACCGTTAGAGCAAAAAACGAAACAAAATAAAACAACAACAAACATTTTCAATTGTTCCGGCAAGCAAGGTTATTTTCATTTTGAAAAATGTTGTTCTTATGTTAGTTAAAGGATGTTAACTTTTTCATTTTCTTTTGCAAAGAACTTTGTTAGAAATAAGTTATCAATAAAAAATAAACTTTTATAATACTTTTCAAAAATTTTACACGCTACACTTATTAAATAAAAATTATGAAATCTTTAATTTTCTTGCCTTTATTTTCCGGAACGTATAAAGTTCAACCAAATCGATTAAATGCTATAAAAAGGAAGGCTTTCATTTTGATAAAAGGTCATATCCGTATTTATTTTATGCAAAGCATTCATTTTGAACTTATGAAACTAAAGTTCTTCAAGGAAGGTAAAATATTTTGGAAGAAGTAAAACAAACAGTGGAAGGATAAACATTTTTCAGAGTTTTATTACAGGAAATTGTTGTGTATTCAGACTTTTTAATGAATTCAAAGAAAATTTTCAAATGTTAGTGACTTGAAATCTGTATATGAAAGGTACACTTGGACGCATACGCAATTTTTTTTAACATATACGTAATTTTTTTAATTTAATTTATAAAATACATAAGAATTTAAAAAAAAAGTTTGATATTTTTTCTAACCCTAAAAATAACTATTTAACTTGCATATTAGTCCAGGGAAATAAGATTTAAAAGTGGACTTAAATTAATATATTAATTAGGTGGCGCAACAGTTCATATTAAAATAGGGTCTAGTGACTAACAACTCTCAACCATCCTATGTGCGAGTCGTTTCAGGGATGAAATCCGACTTGGAGAATTCGTCAATACCTTGCAAGAGGCAGAACCAGTGAAAAAACATTTAGGTGGAACAGGTAGGGATTGAACCAAAGACCTTAATACAAATTCTAATATAAATTATAAGGGGTGTCCAGGAATGTTTTCAAATTTAAAATTCAAAATTAAAATACTAAATAACGATACTATTTTATTTTTCAAAGACAATATTATCCAAATGATTACGATTTTCCAATTCACTCTTGCAGAAACATCCTTTATTTGCGATTATGCGACAGCAAAGCGTTAGAGTAATGCTTTAAATTTCATATAGAATATTTTCCTGCAAGGTCTTAATTGCCCGGGGATCATTATAGTAAACCTTTGATTTGAAGTATCCCCATAAAAATAAATCACAAAGTGTGAGGTCTGTCGACCGAGGCAGCCATGAAATGTCCACGTCACTTTATTCGGAAAAACTGTCCTTAGTCTTTCTGTATGCGGTGTGTGTTGTGTCTGGAGTGGCACCGTTGCGTCCTGTTGAAACTGTGTTAAGGTTGCTGTACCCTAAATATAGCCGCATATGCGGTCACAGAAATTCATCAATCGTTTTTAAACAATGTAAACGTTTTTTAAGGCGTTCTCTAGTGTTGTTGGGCACCAGTTTTTCATATTTTGTTTGTTTACATATCCATCAATACGAAAATAGGCTTCATCACTAGATAAAATGATTCCAAGTCTAAGTGCTGTCCAAAAACGTTTGTTCTTGCGAAGGAGTATCGCAAAAAATGGTCACTTTTGTTAAGGTACTGAAAAATTTACATTGATTTTATTTCTGCCAATTTATGCGTGAATTTCTAATAATTTAATTTTGAACTTGAGGCATATGTTCTGGCGTTGTTGCTGACGTTGATGGTTCATTATGCCTTCTTGCCTGAATCTTTGTACCCACGGACATATAAATTGCCTGCAGTTTCAAAAAATAATTATTTGAGATACCAAAGAAAATTTCTATCGATCCTCATTTCTATGAAAGAATAAACTTTAGACCGCGGTCTAGAAATTTCAGAAACCCGATTTTTTTCGGTATTTCGAAAGTATAATATAGGTATCTTAAAAATGTACTTTGAAATTTTCATTAACCAGACAGCTTCTAATGGATCTAACGCTTGGCAGTAGTCCCGACCCTTCTCCGAAAATATATATGTAAACCTGTTTATAGCATATATGTTATTCTAAATTTGCTCAATTTTTGAAAATATCTGTATCTCAAACTTTAAACTCATTTACCTCGAAAGATTTTTTTTCAAACACAAAATAGTGCATGCTCAATAATAGTAGTTATAGGGCCAACAAGTTTTTCTTTAATTTTGAACTTTAAAAAAAATCGTAAAAACAGGTGAAATTTTCGTAAGAAAGAATTGACAGAGATGCCGTCTATATAATATTTTAGTTTGTAAATTATTTTATTTTCTATAAATGTGCAAGTAATTTTCTGAAGAAATCAACTTATTGGGAGGAAATTACGGTAGCATTTCTCTTTCGGTAGCACTTCAAAACTTGGTTTCTTTCCAATTGTTGTCCTCTAAAAAACTTTGTATAATTTGTAGTTTAACTTTATATAACATGTTAATTTTTGGTTTATGTGTAAAACACTGTCTTTAAATATTAAAATAGATTACGGGCAATACTTCTAATGGATAAGTCAAAATGTGATTTTTAGTAGTTTTTAGAATTATTTTCTTAAAGGTTTCCATTTTTCTGTAAAAAACAGTCAATTGGATTTTTGTGAAAGTTTTATAAAATATTAAAGGCAAAATTTTGAAATCGATATCTTTCTATATTCTCAAGATAAATTAAATCGCGTATTCAGTTTCACCAATTTTTATCAATTCGATTTTTCTGAAAAACCTATCAAATGTCAAAATGATATTATTCGTTGATTTACGCCATTCCTATTAAAGTATTCCGAATGCAAGATTAAAAAGAAGCTGGGATGCGACCTACACTGATAGTAGTAGCATTTCTTGAAAGTTTTTATTTCTTATATAAACAAATACAGATTGGATTTTTGGAAGAAAATTTAGCAGAGGATGAAAACTTTCTGAAGTCAACACCTTCAAATATTCACGAGATATCGAGAACCAAATATTAATTTGAACTGTTGGATTTTTATAAAAAAAAAATATTGAATTTTTAAGACAATTTTTTCTATAAGATGAAACAAATTTGAAGTCAATGTTATTATTTTTTAAGAAGATATTTAACTCGAAACTAAATGTTTACTAAATGTTGTCGTTGTAGTTTTTTTAATTTTACCAGATGTCAATAACGTTTTTCTTTCTTGGATGACATTATTTTGGAGTTATAATTTTTTTTTTAATTTTGTGATTTATAAAAAAAACCGTTAATTGATTTTTTTTTTTCAAAATTATACAAGTTTTGTATCACGTCACATTATATAATATAAAATTTAATTGAAGTCGCTAGCGTTTTATTAGTTCGTGAGATATTTTGGGATCTATGGTAAAAAAATTACAAACTCAATTTTTTTGAAAATCCTTTCTGCATTTCTCTGCATTATATAGATATATAACAAAATTAATTTGAAGTCGATATCTCTACTGGTTCTTGAAATATGGACGACGAAAAAAGCTTCCCGAACGTACGGACGTTCGAACGTTCGTGCATATGCACGCAGAGACATCTTTCTAAAATCTTTTATTTAAACTGTAGAGACCTTGAAACGTCGAGAAATGTCAAAATTTTCAATTCGACAAATCGTATCAATTACAATAACTTTATATGGGAAGTTAAAAATTTATCGGCATCAAATGGCAATGATGACCGCTTCGGGTATTTTTTTTTTATCAAAATCTTAAAGCTATCTTAAAACTAGACAAAAATTCTTAAAAAACTAGCGTTAATTTCAAAAACTTAAAAAATATATTACTGGCCCTATGCGGGTGTTCTAAGTTAATCCATTATCTTATAACTACTGATATGTGTCTTTATCATTATTTTTTATTTTATATAAAACTTAAAACTAAATAAAAAAAAAAACTGGAACCCATTATAATACTTAAGCTACTTAAAACTAACCAAAACCAATAATACTACTTTAAAATACTTAAAACTACATAAAAACTAAAACAGCCACAGTAACCTTTTTTTTGTTTTTTTTTTTTGTGTGTTTTTTTTGTGTTTTTTTTGTTTGGGTTTTTTTTTTTTTTAAATAATATTTTTTGGTACCACCCTGACTGTCCCTTACCTAATCCTTAAACCTATGTAAGCCGGCCAAGACCAAACGCAGTAGTCCACTTTAAATGACATTCTCAATTTGAAGCACCAAAACTGGTTCTCCTGCCTCACCCTATCTCTTCGGTCCCTATCGGAAACAGTCCTACTGAACCGAAGGTGCTCGGCTCAGTCCAGTTCGAGGACGTCTCGCCTGTAAAGGAGTCACCTATCTACATACTTTTACGGCTGACGTGGTATAGATTAGCGGAACCGCCTCCCTATCCTGGTATCAGCCCTCGGTTGTCTAAATAGAGAAAAGCTTTGGGCGGAATGTTGCCACTAAAACGCGCGCTTTCGTAGTACTCATTGTTGGGGTAGTAAGCCCCAAAAATTAGCTGTTAGTGGACGAAATCACTCTCGGAATGTGACCCCTACCAAGCTTCAGCAAGAAATTATCTATTCTGTTTATGTTGGCTCTGTTGTATAGAACCTAGACCTAGTTGGAATAGTAATCTTTGTACTCCGACTCTGGTGTTCTGTGTAGTCCAAGGCAACGTCGCAGACATTGTCTCTCAAACACCCGAATCTTTTCAATTTGAGATGGGGCAACGTTGAACCATACCGGGCACCAATAGGTAATCATCGGCCGGATAGTGGCCATGTAGCAAATCACCTTCACCCTGCTGCCAAGACGGCTGCTAAAAAACAACCGTTTTGTCAGGGCAAAAGCTCCCCTAGCTCTGCCCAGAGCAGCACTCATATGTCTGTCAAAATACAAGTACTGATCCAACCAGATGCCAACCCACCAATTCGGGTATCAAAAACGTGAAATTACGGGTCCAGGAAGCTTCACACGTTTCAAGGCTTTTTTTTGTTAGAGTCACATATTGTTTGAGTCATGGTCTTCAATCAATTTTATAAAATCGATAAATTTGGATCATCAACAATGTTTTCTACTGAGTTAACATTACGATACTGCATAGGCTTTATGACATAAGTACTGCTTCCATTTTCTTTAAATTGTCCAATCCATTTACCGATTGCTTGTTGAGTGATTCGATTATGATAACCACATTAATCATGTAATGATTGAATATAATCTTGACGTTTGAATCATATTCTTAAGTTATTTCAATAAAACTGCATTTCAACCCATTTCATCCACCTTCCAAAATTGTTTGCTTCCCTTAAAATAAATATAACTTTTTAGGAATTGCTTGGAAGTGGAAATGAGGATCTCCACTTAAGTCAAGCTTTGTCCTAATTTTTTTGGATGTAAATGTCGTATTTTACTTCACCATGTTACTGGTAAACACGCGTAACTTAAACGTATGTATGATCATCAAATATTATTAACCCATTATAAAAGCTTAAACAGAAGAAAAATTATTGAAATCGGTTTATTATTTCTTGAGAAAACTTAAAAACAAAAATTAGAATTTTCGATGTTTACCAACAAATTTGTATGGGGACTACTCTTATTTTTAGTCTTTAAACAAAAATTTAAAAAATTTCTAATTCGAATCGGCTAAAAACCTTTATTTCCAAATTAAAAGTCAATCGTCCGAATGGTTTCGGCGGCTGTAGGTAAGTGGACAGACAGACGGGAGCAATCGGGGGATTCAATTTTCAACTTCTCTACCTTCGTAATGTCATGTTTGATTTAATTTCGAGTTCGAATTTTTTAACGAATGCAAAACTTGCCATATAGTTTCTTTATGACGTAAATAAAAATATGTAATTGTTTTAGTTCAAGAATTTTTCGTACAACTTTGTAAGTCATAATTTTAGGTCCATACAATTACCAACCTTTTATTAGTTATGGAAAACGTAATTTAAAACATAAATGTTCTCAATTATTCTAAGAAATGAAACCACATTTATTCAGATTCATCCTTGTGCTTAACCTAAACAAAACCTTCAGAGGTGGTAAATATTTTTACCATAAATTAACAGAAAATTGTAGTTTCATTGTTTGCTCCTTTCAAAGTGTACAAATTAAAGGTTAGTCATTAAAAACACAAAGTAGGTAGTTTTATTCTTCAAAACTTTGCACCTTCTCTGATGATGATGGTTGCAATAAAAAGTCCCACACAAAAATAAAGACCAAAACACAAACCACAACTTTAACATGAATAGAAATTAATTACCTCCTAAGAAAGTGTTGAACTATATACAAGTTGACTATACTCCCGAAGCTAAATGGAAAAAAGCTGAAAGCAGTTTGTTTTCGCTTTGATGCTTCTTGCTAATTTGCTTCCCTCCTTGATGGTCATTTTGTCCTCACCATCATTATTTACATCGTCACCAACATTGTACAGAGTTTGAGTTCATATTAAGTTAAATGTAAAATCATAAAGTTATGAATAGTAAAATAAAAGAAGCACGGAGTAGTACTGACTTGTCGCAAGTATAAGTTTTGGAAAAAGTCCAACAAAACGTTTGCCAACATTTTTAGTTGAACATTCAGCAACAAAAACAAAACATAGAAAAAGGGAGAAATTTTCTCTATAGAAAATTAAACTTTTTTCAGACCACAATCACAGCAAGGGTAATAGAAGAAAAACAAAAGCACAAAACTGGTTTTCAGGAATTTTTGTGGTAGTCAGTCGTCACAGTTGGGATTCGTCTCGTGCGTCGTTCGGTCGGACAGGTTAGGTATGCTCGTAATGCTCTGGACATTGTGCACTTGTGCTGCACAGGTTTGGTGTTTGCACAATTATTGCTGGGCTGTTAATTTTGTCTCACTTTTGAGTGGCTCTTTTAACTGTTAGGATTTATCACCTCAAAACTTGGTTTTGAAATTCATGTTTCATGTTTTCTATGCGGTCGGTCGGTTTGTCTAAATTTCAGATGCACAAAAGCTGAAAAGTAAATTGTATGCGAGTAAGTTATTTTAAGCTTCGTTGGACTTGTGTTTTTATGGCAGTGGTTCCAGATACCTGATGTAAAGATAAATTAGAAGTTACCTCAGTTTAATTGTTGAATTTAATTTTTCAATAAAATAAATTGTGCACATTGTATTATAAGCACGCAAATTAATGGGTGGTAGCCTCCAGTAGCTCGTTTTTAAGGCTATAGTCAAGGTGTAGGCATAAGGTTGAGGATATTTGTTCCTATCTATGGACTGAATGTGAATTGTTTCAAGTAAATCTTTTCAACGACAGATGTATTATTACCTGCGACGAATTGGAGCTATGTATATTGTTTTTTTATATAATATAAATATTGGAATGGCTAGGAAAGACAGAGTGTGGTAAGGAATTCCACATTCACGTAGTATGGCTAAAGAACAAATCTGTACTTGAGAGTACGACCGAATTTGGACTTGAGGGTATACTGATGAGCATTCCTAGAAGAGCGGGTATTACGGTTGAACTGTTTAAGGGGAGGCATGCAGCTGTCTTTTTCTCTAGAGCATAAGCCGTTAAAATAACGGTAAAAGAGGGTGAGACAAGGAACTTTACGACGATGTTCAAGCGACGTAAATAATCCTATGATGGTATTATCACCAATCAATCTAAATGATCTACGTTCAATACTGTTCAAGAGGCTTAAGTAAGTTGCAGGAGCACCAGCCTAGAGATGGGAGTTATGCTCAAGCTTTGGACAGCTTTCGTGAAACAATATAAGTCTTGTAGATAACAGCCATATCAGATGGGGAGAAAACCCAAACTTCTTGCTGCATTTTTGGCGACATCGGGTATGTGATCGTACCACAAGAGGTGGTTAGTAAAACACATACCGAGAATATCGAGATCTTCAGTCTCCTCGACATACAATACAAGACAGCGTTGGGTTTTCGAAGCATTATTTCCACGTGATTTTTTAATCCCCATTGTACAATGCTGTTTAGGTCGGAATATAATGAGCTTATCACATTTTTTCGTTGCAGTTCCACATCCGAAGAAGAGGGATGTGATTCTGAAAACGAATATTAAAAGCTAAGAGTACTATCGTCAGCGAAATAATGTATTGGATTAGAAGTTGCAGACAAGAGATCATTAATACAAATGGAAAAATGGGGCACACCACCATTTATTTTGTGGTTTTCAGACTTGAACATATATGCAATACAATTTGTATTGAACGATCGGAAAGGTAATTAGTAATTACTAATCCAATTAGGGAGGGATTCATGAAGGGCAAAAGCACGCATTTTCGATAAGAGAGCCTGATGCCAAACCCTATCAAATGCTTTTGAAATAACAAGTGCAAGAATATTACTTTCTCTAAAACGATTTAAAGATTTGCTCTACTGTTCGGTGAGATGAACGATGAGATCACCACTGGACATATTGCTTATTTATTTATTTATTTATTTATTTCAATCTACAAGCTTAATGCTAACAGACTGCATACACTTAATAAATACATAAAATAAAATAATAATTTTAACATAACATATACATATTTGAACTTATTAAATTTTGAAATCATTATTAACATGTAAACAGTTATGTAGTAATAATAATAATGGAAAGTAATTCTTTTTTAAAGCTTTCACGAGATAAATTAAAATCAAATGTAGAACAAAGTGCATTGAACGATGAAGTAGCTCTTGACATTGGCTCATTTTTCCCATAATTTGTTCGATGTGTAGGCTGATAAAGGAACTTTCTAGTTCTGAGATGTCTTAAGGGTACATTTATTGGAATTAATGAGATCAAGACTGAGCTTTTTATTTTATGGCAAAGAATATCCCTTATGAATAACGCATCCTGAGCTTTTCTACGTGTTTCTAACGACGTCAAACCAAGTAGCTGGCATCTTGCTTTGTAGCTTGGGCATAAATCCCATCGCATTTTGTAAAATATGTATCTAGTGAATCGTCTTTGAATTTTTTCAATTCTATCGATTTCATTTTTATAAAACGGATTCCAAATCACTGATGCATACTCAATAACAGATCTTACTAATGAATTATAAAGTATTAATAATACATAAGGATCAGTAAAATCCTTAGTGTTTCTTTTAATAAATCCCATAAGCGAATTAGCCTTTACAGAAATAAAATCAATATGAGATTTTAGCGAAAAAGAAGAATCAAACACAACTCCGAGGTCCTTAATTTTATTAACACTTTGAATATCGTTCTTGTCGAGATTATAAGTATATTGAACTACAGGAGCTGATTTAGAGAACGATATAGTAAAACACTTTCTTGTATTAAGTTTGAGTTCATTTTTGGAACACCAGTCATGAATTCGATTCAGATCAGCTTGAAGATCATCGCAATCATCAGTGTCATTTATTTTTAAAAATAATTTGAGATCGTCCGCATATAGTAGACAATTACAATTGCGAATCACATCAACGATGTCGTTTATATAGACATTGAATAGCAATGGACCTAAATGGCTTCCTTGAGGAACTCCTGACGTGCATTCTATAAGTCTAGAGAACTTACCATCAATTGAGACCCGCAGAGTTCTATTGACAAGATAGGAAGATATCCAGTCAAGCAGTTTTGAATGAAAACCAAAGCATTTAAGTTTTTGAGCAAGAATTCTATGGCTTACAGTGTCGAATGCTTTACTAAAGTCGGTATAAACTGTGTCAACTTGACTTTTATTTTCAAGGGTATTTACAACAAATGACGAAAAAACAGCCAAATTTGTTACAGTTGAACGGCCAGAAACAAATCCATGTTGTGATTCAGAAAGACAACTGTTTACCAGAGATTCGATTTTGGATTTGACTAAGCTCTCAAAAAGCTTTGGAATAGCCGAGAGTTTACAAATACCTCTATAATTCTCGACCATATTTTTCGAGCCAGACTTAAAAATCGGAATTAAAAAAGATTCTTTCCAGGCAGGTAAAAAATATCCAACAGATAGCGATTTATTAAAAATTGTTAGCAGAGGCAAGCAAAGAGAAGATTTACAATTTTTCAAAATTATAGGTGGAATTCCATCAATGCCAGGCATAGAGTCGCTTTTAAGAGTTTGTAGGCCTAACAGCACCTCATCGTAATTTAACTGGATCAGTCCGATATCAACCAAATTACTCACAAATGTGAAATCGGAAGAAGAAATGTTGCGATTCAAATAAACAGATTCAAAAAAGCTGGCAAAAAGTTCCAAATGTGTTTCGATAACAGAAGATTGTATGCCATTGAAACTGACATTTTGTGGAATTCCTGATGATTTTCTTTTAGAGTTAAGGAAAGTCCAAAATGATTTACTGTTCATTTTAATATTGTTTTTGATTTCAAAAATATAATTTCTATATAGAAATCTACTCAGCACACAAAAATCCCTTCTCAGCCCACTATATATTGCATAATCATACTCGTTATTAGTTTTTTTAAACTTCGAAAACGCTTTATTTTTTTTGTTTTTTAAGAAAGAAAGTCTTTTATTGTACCAAGCTGGCTTTGAGTACTTTGATGTATGTTTTCGAGGAACAAATTGGTCAAATATATTGCTGCGAAAGCCGTACTGTCGGTCATTAAAAAGCTTCCGGTCTTCGAGATATTTCTTGAGCTGATAATCGATCAGCGTTTCCATGACCTTGAAAAGAAGGAACGTAAGTGCAATCAATCGGTAATTAAAGGGTTGTCATCCTCACCTTTCGCCTTTTTAGGGATGGGATAGACAAATGCAGATTTTCATCCGTTTGGAACGAGACCTGCGGAGTAGGACTCTCGCCACATTACGAGTGCGAGACCCCTGTAAGCTCGAATTTGGCCTATTTCCTCCTTGGTTAGACCCTTACCTCTACTCATATTTCTTGATTCTCTTAAATTAATACTCGTACTAAGCTCTCAAATAATTAAGAGTATCCTTTTACTTGTTTTGCAATAGTAGACGCTCGATATAGTGAAATAATAAAAACCAGCCATGTTCACTATTTCGAGATTGTTCACTATTTCAAGCGGGAGCCTAGAAACTCTTTCCAAAGTTAAATTTAATCAAAAATACACATTTTGTTCAGTGTGAAGATAATTATATTTATTTAATCGATAAACTAACATTTATTCAAGTTCAAACAGCTTAAAACAAAAAAAAATTCATAATACATTCATTATTATTACAATTACAATGTTGTACAAAAAACTGACTACTTTCTTTTGTGATTCAGTGTGAGATATATACATGAATGCACGTTAAAATTTGTTTAAAGGCAGTGGGCATGCTGAAGACGCATTGCCGCTGCAATACTCTTGTTCAAACCTGAGAAAAAATATGTTTTCACTATATCGAGATGTGTATTGTTCACTATTTAGAATAGTACATGTAAAATTTTGGGTGTTCACTATACTGGATAGTTCACTCTTCCGAGATGCACTATATCGAGCGTCTACTGTATAAACTTTTTACATACTTCATTCATTCCACATTTGGGTATTCCCAAACCAACCTAAGGGTTTGAAAAATATCGTCAAATAAAAAACGAAAAAAGCTTGTCCCTATTCATGTGACACGAAGTGTATTTATATCTGCTAAATAATAAAATATTAATACTTTATTCCTTGGATACCAGATCAAGTTCGTGCGACCCAATCGTGCATTTAAAATGTTTCGCTGCCAGATTAACAGCTCCTATAACTTTTTAGTCAAAATGACCTAATCATTATTTTTATTATATGGTATAATAAATGGTATATAGAAGAAAACGAAGGATTCTTGAAATATATTGATTTCGAGGCAAACTTGCCTAAAAAATCGTGACCCAATTATTAATCCTACTTCCTAGGTAAATGTTGTTTCCAAGATATATTCACAATTTTAAGACAATGGGTCAAATGTTATGCGCCCGGCCAAATTAAAAAATGCATTTGAAATAAATAAGTTTGAAGTTTTGAGAATTCGAATAAAAATTCTTTTCTTGCATCATTATTAAGCTCTTTAGGAACCCAAAGGCTTCGGCACACTGAACGCGTTTCAAGATTATTTCAACGCAAAGTATATCTATTCTATTAATTTTATTGAAACGCTTCGCACCAAAACTGACATTGTATTTAAATAACTACTAAAATTTAAGTATGAAGAAGCTCTGATCTTAAGAAAATGCTTAGTTTTGCATTCATAGTAAAATATGTTTTCCTACTTGATTGTAAATACTGAGTTCATTTAAATAAAAATCTAATTTTTCTTTTTATTTTTAAAAAGAAAACTTAAGGGAACTCCATTAAAATTCAAATTTTATATAAAATAAAAACAAAAATTGTGCATTAATTTTGTCATAAATATGTAAAACGGATGTTCTCCATAAAATTATTACCCTAGTTAAAAGCTTAAGTAGTTTCAAACAAGATGAAAACTACATCTTATTAAATACAACCTTATGACCATAATGACGTCGTTTTTCTTTTTAAAGTAGTTATAAAAGGGTGACCCAAAAAGTTTATATTTTGTTAATATAGTAATTGTTTTGATTTTTAGAGTCATAAAAGTAAACAAGACCCAACCAGTGTTCCCGGATTGAGGGGAAAATCACCATTCTTGCCGATTTTTTTCAGCTAAAGGGAAAAAAAGGTGACGGGAATAAGTAAGGGGAAAAATCCAAAACAGGGGAAAACAGCTTAAAACTTTAATGAATACAAAACATTTTTTCGAAATTGTCAATAGTTAAAACCAAGCCTTAGAATTTCATACACAAGAATATGGCCCATGCAACGCTTCACTTACATTTTTATTTTTCTGTTGAATGCATTCATCCATTTGACATTTCATTCAATCGAAAAATTCAAAATATGTACGTTCTAGAAGTTTTTGCAAACTGGCGTTTGGTTTTTGTTACACATTGGTATTACATTGTAGATTAGCTATGGGTAAGCAAAAAAATTAAAATATTCTCTTTGTTTAATGCACAAATATACATGTTAGTTAATAGAAATGGACGATGAGGAGGAGACTCGAAAACAGAAGAATAAGCATAACCCATAGTAAGTTGCTATGAATTTGTTGTTGAAAAAAATTTTCTTGCACTACATAACAATTCCATGTACAAATAATAACATAAACTCATATGTGATAAAACATTTATGTATTTATTTTAAAGTATGTATGTTTTTACTTTTTGTATTATGAATATGTATGAAAAAATAAACAATAAAATTTTATAAAAATTACATGAAAATCTTAATCACTTTTTTCGGGGAAAATTAGGGATTTTTTTTTTCGTTCAAGGGGAAAAATGTGTTTTGGTATCAAAAAAGGGGGATTTTGTTTTTGAAAACCTGGGAACACTGGACCCAACGGTTATTAAAATAAGGGGTCAATTCTGGTCACTTCAATTCTACTCAGAGTATATTCAAGAATTAGAAAATTTCTTATAAGAAGTAAATTAAAAATGATATTCGATGTGAATACATCTTGTTGTAATCTAAATTATATCAAGCACATCGATCAAATCTAACTTAGACAGAAAGAACACCTCATTTTCGTTACCATGTTACGATATGAAGCTTCTTTGACAGTTAAAAAAATGTGACAGTATGACATTTCTTCAACTATGTATTTCAAATTTTTATATTTCTATGATTTTCTATTTAACCAACTCTGAACTGTCAATTGTCATTTGTCAAATTGGTAATTCTTTTTCGGTTTAATACCATAAAAATAGTGTCAAATTTAAAGCTTTCCTTAATTCTTAGACACACCCTTTATATAGTTAAATTTGAATTAAATTTTAGTTTTTCTTTAAAAAAAAAAATATGCGTGCTCAGATGACAAAGGATTTTAAAAAATAATGAAAGTATAAACAAAGATTATAGCCACCATATTTCTTTCTCAAAATTGAAGCCACAAAGCTTTGACAACAAAAAAATAACACTTCAGGGTTTTCTTTTTTTTTTCCTAAATTCCAAAGCACGTTTTTCTCAAGAATCTTAGTTTGGTACACAACAAACCAAACCAAAAAATAACGACCAACTAAAGACGAAAAAAAAAATCATAAGAAATAAAATCAAAACTCAAGTTTCATCACTTTTGAATTCATAAGCATCCTTGGGAAAAACTTTATAAATCATAGCACCTTCCCCCCCCCCACACTCTGCTCTCTTGTTTTATGTGAAGTGTATACAGAAAGTCAAAGCAATAAAAAACAAAAACAAAAAAAGAACCCACTCCATATAAAAAGATCCTTTTGATGGGAAAAGGAATATAGTATACAACAAGGATCCATAGGATGGTGACACACAAACAATGAACTGCAATTAATACAAAATGATGATATCCCCATTCATCAAGTGTACCTAACTATCATAAATAACCATCAACTTCCTCAGACTCTGAGATGAGACTCAGATGAGAAGTCCGGAAGGACCATTGAATAAAAATAAGGATGCTCTATCATAAGGAGATAGAAAGGGAAGTAGGTAGGTAGATATAGCAATGTGATTCGTCTTCCCAGCCTCAGACCAAGTCAGTCCTAGCACAAGCCAAAAAGGATCTAGAGAAACCGTCTTGACCTAGATATAATCGGGTAAAGTGAGTTATGTACCTAAAACAACCAAAACAAAAAACACCCAACAACATTTTTATAGTTTTTGGTTGTGTGATGATGTCGGGAGCGAGCGGGTCGGGTCGGGTTGGTTTTCCTTTTTATATGACCACCAAGTTGTGGGTAGTCATTTTATTTCCCATTTAACCCAAAGTGTCGGAAAATTGTACGAGAGGGGTTTGACGAACGATAAGGCAATAATTATACAACAAGGATATTCTATAGTCTATTCCTATTCTTTTCCGCCTTTCCGCCAGTGCTGTATGCCGCGTGGGGTATTGGTAAGTTGATTTATGGAAAAGGATATCTAAATACACGAATAAATCTTACTTAGAGCAAGGAGAGAAAAGAACAAAAAAAAAGGAATGTAATGCCTGGTGTACGTTTTTAATTAAGAAAAGTGGATAAGACAAAAAGAAACATGAGTAAAGCTCGAAGATATATGAGAAGAAACAAAAAGAACTATGCAATACAAAACGAAGGAATCCTAAGACGGATGGACGGACATCACATTGTCAAGGACGATGAGGAAATAAAAAATCTGAGGTGCATCTCGAGAAATAAATGACAATCAAAACGTCTCTACAACTGTCAACCATGAAGCGAAACACGATTACACAATAGCCTTGACTTGAGCTTGGTATGGCTTGGCTAGGGTTAGCTATGGGATTTAATTTATTACTGGAATATTAAATGCATAATATATGTAGCTTGTTCTATATTAAAAGAAATTAAATGAAATGAAAACCAGCAAGGAAGATCCTTCAAGCCTATATTACTTAACTGGATAACTTTTCTTATACGTAGTACCTTTTGTTTAAGCTCTTTGAGGATGCAAGAAAAAGTATAGGTTCTGGACTTAAGCCAAATCTCCAAATCCATCACCGACGAAGAGTTCCTTAGATAAATTATACAAACAAAAATGGCTCATTTAGCAAGATTTTGATTTACTTTTTATTTTGTTATATAGCCTCAAGCTTCAACACATTATTTGTCCATGCATGTACCATAAAATTTAAATACTCCTATCATAATGTACTATCCATATAAATTTTGGAATTTTGGGAAAATTTATTATATATACGTTATATGCGTGTGACAGGGCCATAATGGTTCTTTCAAGAAGCTTTCAGTTAACATCTTTATTTTTGCATATAATAACGCAAGAGGAAATAAGAACATTATAAAGATAAATTGGTGAATTTACTTTATTTAACAGATAAGGCCATTAAATGATAATAATGGCAGAAGACTGTTATAGATATGTGGTTTTATATTTTCATGGATAACGTAGGTATGTTTGATTTACTGGGAACCCTCCATTTCCATTGAAATAAATATTTTTACTTGCGACATATAGGAACTATATGGCAAGTTTTGCATTCGTGCAAAATTTCGAACTCGAGATTTTAATCAAACATGATATTACGATGGTAGAGAAGTCGAAAAAAGTGGGTCCCGCGATTCCGTCCGGTCTGTTTTGTCTGTCTGTCCACGCTCCTACAGCCTAAACCATTGGGTCGAATGAGTTCAAACTTGGAAGTTAAGGTTTTGAGCAGATTCGCGTTATGTGTTTTTTTTAATTTTTTTTTTTAAGATCAAAACTAACAGTGGCCCCCATACAATTTTTTTGGTCAAAAAACGATAATTCGAATTTTCTCAAAAACAAACCGATAGATTTTTTTTAATTTTCTCTAAAATTTTATTTTTTAACTTGGCTTCTTTTAATAAGAAAATCATATTTTTGTATTGCTCAGGAAAGGTACCGCTCATAGAACCGTTTTTTTGTTTTTTAATTTTCTCAGCAACTTTTGAACCGATTTCAATAATTTTTTTTGTGAATAAGCTCTTATATTGCCTTAACAATATTTGATTATCAAAAGTGCAATTTTTTATTGTTTGGATTTTTAAAAAAATATTGAAATTTTTTTTTCAAAATTCTATATCTCAAAAACGGGTCAACATTTTTTTACGAAATTGAAATATAGTGCGTATATTTACAATAACTAAACAACTGCATACCAAAAATATTTTTAGAACAAAATTGAAAAATTTTATATCTAAAAAATTAATTTAATAAAAAACCGCTCTAACGATTTTCAAAAAAAAATTTGAAAAATCAAGGGTTTTTTGATTTATAAAATGGCATTTAAATTTTTGAAAACAAACTTATTTTTCAGGTAAAATTTTGAATCTTAAATTATTTTTTTTTAAATTATTTTAACTGTATTAAATGTAACCCCCTCCCAAAAAATTGTAAAATGGAGGTTTTTTCGACAAATCAAATGGCATTATATATCTTTGAAGACAAACTTATTTTACAGGTATATTTTTAAATGTTATATAGATACTTTTTTAAACAGACTCTTTGCATACAGGAGCAAGTTCGTGCGACCCAGTCGTGCACTTTATTTCATATGAACAATCTTACAACAATTCAAAAATTAATATTCGGTCAATGAGTGCTCTAGAGAAAAACAGGGTTATCCAATTTGCAGTTTCAAACGTAAACGTAAATAAAACACATATTAAATATTTTTTTCATGGTATTTAATTTTTATTATAAAGTTTGAACTTTGACATTATATGTGAAACACTACATCATTTAAATGATCACCACGCGAATTGTTCTTATCGATTCTATTCTTTTGAGGTAATTTTCCCATTTTTAGAGAGATGTCTACGTGTGCGTATGTTCGCTGGCGATACTATTTTTCGTCATCTATATCTCAAGAACCGATAAATATACCGACTTCAAATTAAATTTGTTTAAAAAAAAAATAGCAGAAAAGGACGTTTGTTGTGTTTTTTATCAATTTTGAAAAAAGGGAAATTTTGGTTGACCCCAAATATTGGAACAGAAACGAAAAATTTGGCACCTCGATTAAGAAATGGTATTGCTTCCAAAATAATTTTATATTACGACGTTTCTAAAATCTGAGAAATAAAATTGACAATTTTTTTTTTCAAAAAATAAGAACATTAAAAAATTACTTTTTAAAATTGATAAAAATTGGATGCTAATATCTTGGAAAGAAAATATTGGCTAACAAATAATTATTTCTTATAACAGACATTGTAGCCTAAATAAGACAATTTTTAAAAAATCCATAATTGACACTCTTGACAGTTTTCATAACAAAAATAAAAATACTACTGAAATTTGGTAAAAATTGATTTTCGACTCAAGTTTCTTGAGAATTAAAAAGTTTTTTGTTATTAATATTTTGTAAAGCTTTTCCCAATTTAGAGAAAAGTAAAAACGGCACGAGTACGATAACTTTGGCGACAAGATATAATAACGATTTTTGGTAGAGGGGCTTAATACAAGCATTTTTTTACTATGGGAGGGGGGGTCTATCTCCCCCCGTTTAGGCGGTAGGGGCAATTTAAAAAAATTGTTATTTAAAATGAAAAAAAATAGTTAAAAATAACGGTAATACTTAAAATTAAGTATCATACCTTTTTTTAAAGCCAACATTCTGTTTTATTAGCCAGTTTTTAATTCAAGTCAAAACTATGCGTAGTTTTTGAAAAATTTTATTTAAAACTCAAAATTTGAGTAAAAAAAAGTTAAAAAAAGGTTTAAAGTGTAATTTTTCAATACTTAAAAAATATCTACCATTGTTTTTATTTCAAAACTTATTGCTCTTATTTGTTTTTGATCAAAAACTGAAAACTAGATGATTTAATGTCTTTTAGTTTTTGAGAAAATTGAAAATAACCACAACTACTATTTTAATTTAATTATTTTTTTTTGCTTGAGCGGTCTTATTTTGATAGCAATAATGGTATTTGCGTATGCGTAATGCGTGTTTGGGTGTATGCAACAGTGGCATCTGCAACCCCCCTGCATGGGCACACTATAGGATTTGGGGTGGGTGCGAGGTGGAGTGGGTGCAAGGTGGGGAGGGTGAAAGGTGCGGTGGGTGCAAGATGAGGTGCATGCAAAGTTTCTTTTGCATTTAAATAAGCTGGATTTAAGAAAAATTAATTTATCCTTGGTATATCTTAATCCATATTCGATTATTACTATCAAAATAAGACTACGTAAATACTCAAGCAAGGAAAAAGAAATTTAATTAAAATATTTTGTTTTGGTAATCTCAATTTTCTCAAGAACTAGAAGACATAAAGTCATCTAGTTTTCAGTTTTTAATCAAAAACAAATAAGAGCAATGAATTCTAGACAAAAGTGTTGGCTTTAAAAAAAGGTATAATACTTAACTGTAAGTATTACCGTTATTTTGTAATTATTAACTTCCCATAGGAAGTTATTGTAATGGGTTCGATTTGACAAATTGAAAATTTTGACATTTCTCGACGTTTCAAGGTCAATAGAGTCGAAATAAAAGATTTTTGGAGAGATGTCTGTGCGTGCGTGTGTACGTACGTCTGTACGTTCGGGACGTTTTTTTCGTCTTCCATAGCTCAAGAACCAGAAGAGATATCGACTTCAAATAAATTTTGTTATACAGATAATAAGGCAGAAAGATGCAGAAAGGGCTCTCAATAAAATTGCGTGGGTGGTTTTTTTGCTATAGCAGTTTAAAAAAAAGGTGAAAATTTTGGTTAAACCTAAATATCTCATGAACTAATGACGATAGAGACATGAATTAAATTTTATTTTATATATTGTAACGTAATACAAAACAAGTATATTTTTGGAAAAAAATCCAATTAACGGTTTTTTTTATAAATCAAAAAAACTGAAAAAAAAAAATTTGTCACCTCAAAAATTTTACGACCAAAATATGATTTCATCTCCAAAACAATTTTTTGCAATGAAGAATAATGTTTTTGACATCTGATAAAATTTTGAGAAAAATCTAATGGACAGTTTTTTTTATAAAAAATAAAAACCTAAAAAAAAAATTACTCAAAGTTGGGAAAAATTCAATTTCGACTGAAATATCTTTTCAAAAACTTGAGACTAAGGCTTAAAACTTATTTTATCTTATAAGAAATATTGTTTTCAACAATCAGTAAAATTTTGAAAAAATCGAATTGACAGTTTTTGTACAAAAAATTAAAAACCTAAAAAAAATTCAACAAAAGTTCGTAAAAATTGATTTTTGAATCAAATATCTTTTCAAAAATTTGAGATAATGGCCTCTTACTCATTTTAACTTATAAGAAATATTATTTTCAACATTAGGAAAAACTTTGAGAAAAATCGAATTGATAGTTTTTTTTTACAAAAAATAAAAACCTAAAAAACAATACTAAAACTTGGTAAAAATTTACTTCAGATTCCAATAGTTTTTCAAAAATTACAAATATTGGCTTCAAACTTATCTTAATTCACAGAAAATATTGTTTTTAATATTCAGTAATTTTTTTTATAAAAATCCAACAGTCCATTTTTTCATAAAAAAATAAAATCTACAAAAAATAGTACGCAAAAATTGATACATATTATAGACAAACTTTTAAGCAAGGCAAATCTACAGATGGGATGGGAAGTTATCAGTGTGGGTCGCATCCCAGCCTCTTTTTTTTCATTTAATGTACATGTTTTTTTAAACTGCCCCTACCGCCTAAACGGGGGGAGATGGCCCCCCCCTCCCATAGTAAAAAATGCTTATTTTTAACTGTTCTATACAAATCTGTCATTAAACTTTGTCGCCAAAGTTATCGTACTCTCCCCATTCAATTTTAGGAAAAGTTTGAAACCTACTATTCTATGTTATAATATAACCAAGTAAACTTATCTTGATGCAGAAAATATATCAATACTTTTTTAAATTTGTTTATGATGTCGGGTTCCGAATACAACATTTTGAAAAAACAGACAAAACCAAGAGATCTCCTAAATTGCTGAATTCCTGATAGCATACTACCAAAACAGGGTAGTCTCAAAAACTAAAAGACATTAAATCATCTAGTTTTCAGTTTTTGATCAAAAACAAATAAGAGCAATAAATTTTGAAATAAAAACAATGGTAGATATTTTTTAAGTATTGAAAAATTACACTTTAAACCTTTTTTTTAACTTTTTTTTACTCAAATTTTGAGTTTAAAATTAAATTTTTCAAAAACTACGCATAGTTTTGACTTGAATTAAAAACTGGCTAATAAAACAGAATGTTGGCTTTAAAAAAACGTATGATACTTAATTGTAAGTATTACCGTTATTTTTTAATTAATTTTTTTCATTTTGAATAAATTTTTTTTTTAATTGTCCCTACTGCCTAAACGGGGGGAGATAGACCCCCCCTCCGATAGTAAAAAATGCTTCTATTAAGCCCCTCTACCAAAAACCGTTATTATATCTTGTCGCCAAAGTTATCGTACTCGTGCCCAAGACAGCATTCCGAAAATGAAAAAATGCTATCAAAGAAAATAATAAAACTTCAGCTTTTTCTTTGTATGAATAATTGTTATTTAAATGTAGCTCTTATTTTGTTATTCCATATATTTACAGTTAAATTAAATAGTTCAAACAAATATTTATGATTAATCCATAAGAACTATCGAAACATGTAGAAAAAGCTATTAATTTAATTCCTTAAGAGCTTGACGCGCATTTTTCCACACTGTAATCCCGTTCCATCAGTCATACTATTTTTACTTTAATTGTATTTCGTTTGCACAAGAACTCTTAAAGCTTTAAGACTTTAGAGACCAAAATTACTTTTATTTACGAAATTAAAATTTCTATTTTAAGATTTATTTATATAGCTACATTACAAACTAAAAAGTTAGCTACGAAGCAACAACCTTACGAATAAAGCAAATTAGATAAACTTTATTTCTAATCAAACTTCGTCTACTTTTTGTTTATTTTTTGGGGTCGATTAACTTGAGAATTTCAATCTTCTTCTAATTATTACTTGTTAACAAGTACACATTGCTGAAAACTTTTTCAGGTAGATACATTAATGCGTATACATAATTATATACCTAGCTTCTTTTATTTTTATAGTGGATTATCATTAAATTGGATTTTGAGCAATCAAGTCATTGAAGTCGTGATGGCAATAATAAAGTTCTTGTTTTTCAATTTATTTGTATGAGATGAATAACGACAAAATTCCAGTACTACCCACATTGACAAAATTGAGAACTTTCTATTGTGAACAGATAATTAGTAATTTGAGTTTTACTCAAAACAAATTACAGTCTAGGAAAATGATAGATATTAATTTCGAATAAATGAAGACAGAGCGAAAGTTATAACCACCTTATAGAAAGTTTCCTTAATTTGAAATAAGCAGTGCAGATTTATAACACTTATCACAAAAAAGCAATGGTTTTTCAGAATACAAAAATTCAAAAAGTATAAGTCCTTAATATATAATGTCCACGTCCCTTAGTAACCTTATGGGACTATTATAAAACTACAAACGAAATTATATGCAAAGTATCTTAACTGAATTTATTTGATTAAATGTCTATCAATTCTGTGAAAAAAGTAGTTTTTAATTAAAATTGGTCTAGATCCCACGTGTTTTAATATACAAATATATTCTTGACAGAAGTCCTTAAATTTTTGACCAAAATTAACACGAAAGTTACATTTTTGTTAACAAAAAAATAAAATTATTTTAATTTTATTATTTCTATTATTATTATATTATAATAGGTATATGTATAGTATTAGATATTATCCTTTTGGCAAACACTGGTTTAAACAGCTGACGCACGTTTCGTGTTTTCTTCCACTGTCAAATATCTCCAGTTTGGTCTTTAACCATGAATCGTCTTACAAACGAACAACGCTTGCAAATTATTGAATTTTATTATCAAAATGAGTTATCTGTTAAGAAAGTTCATCGCGCGCTTCTTCCATTTAATGGTCAATTTAATCGACCCACTGAAGCAGCTATTCAAACTATTGTGACTAAATTTTGCACCAAGTTTACGTTGTTGAACATTAAATCAACAACACGCTTACGTAGAGTGCGAACTGAAGAAAATATCGTAGCTGTATCGGCCAGTATTAATGACTAGCCGACCCGTGCTCGCGTTGCTTCGCAAATTGTAACCAACACATTCTTTTTGTGCTTATGGATTTTCTTCCGATGTTAGCCTTTCTTTTACCCATTTTATATTTCTATGCGATAAAAGAAAATCAACGAATTGAAGCTTGTTATGAACTCGTATTTAATAAAAAAATCAATCAAAAAACACTTCCTTACCGAAATTAATACTTTAGAAAAAAAAACTTAAGTAAAATATTACGTAGTAAAGGCCAAGCCGCACGTGAAAACAAACAAAACCATTTCAATTTTTTAGTTGAAAACAGAACGAAATTTTTGTCTATTTTCTTCTTTTCTTTCTTTTATTCGTACCTAGAAACGTTTTTTTACAACCGAAAAATATAGTTTGCGGTAAAAAAAAATTGTGTTTTTAATGTTTTCATACATCTATAGGTATGCGTGTGAAAATATCCATAGACACATTTTTTTATTCATCTGCTCATGTTCAGTGCAGTGCAACTGACTTAACCTACCCATATTTGTGTGCTCTTTTTATCGACGTCATTGTAAGTACCTTCTTCGAGTTATTTGTAAAGAAAATTTTAACTTAATTTCAGTTTTATTGTTCGAGGAAGTGATAGAAAATTGGTCATTCAAGCTATTATAATAGAACTTTTTTTATTTTTAAATTGGAAGAATTATAATCTATTCACTTCCTCGAACCAGAAAAATAAAAAAGACCTAATTTTTCTTTAGGTAAATCGGCATTTCATGTGCACGGCACTGTAGTTAATTAAATGTCCATACTCCATAGTAACTTAAAAAAAAGAGCCCACACTGCTCATGCTCAGCGATGTGACCATAGAATTATAGAAACAAAAAATAATGTGTGTGTGTAGGTTAGTTGATGAACTATACAACACAGAAAAATGGAATATGTAGCCATGCAGGTAGGTAGGTGAGAAAAAACGTAACTATTAAATGGAACACATATTAGGAGAGAAAGAGCATGGGAAGAAAAGAAAATTAAAAATGTTGGAATGATAATGAAATGAAACAAAGCAGCGACCTCGCGATTGTGATGGAATCTAATTTCCTGGATAAAATAAATTCAAAAAGTTTATAATTTTATAATTTGTTTTTATTTATTTCTCAGGTTGTATGTTTAACTTAGAAACGATTTTAGGCTTAAAATTTGCGCAACAATATTGACTTTATGAAGCAATGCTAATCTTTGTCGATTATTGTATAGGTTTTAAGATATGAGTGGTTGTATAAGTCAACTAATGAAAAAAAAATGTACAAAAAATGTAAAATTAATAATATTTAAGTTTGACAAATAATTAATGAAAACAAATTAAAGCCATAAACACTCTCATAACAATATAGAAAATAATAAAATATATTTCAAATAAATCGGTTGACTACTTTCTGAGATCATGCGTTACAAACTTTAAAATGGTTTCGCTTTTATATAATAGTATAGATGATCATCAATTATAAATTCGTCGCCGTTCGCAGCAATTGGGCCTCTGTTACTCAACAACGTGGAAAATTTTGCGGAAGGATACAGCTGGTACAAGAATTGAAGCCGAACGACCCACTGCAACGTAAAATTTTTGGTGAATGGGCTCTTGGAAAATTGGCCGAAGATCCACTTTTTTACCGAAAAATTGTGTTCAGCGATGAAGCTCATTTTTGATTCAATGGGTACGTAAATAAGCAGAATTGTCAATTTTGGAGTAAATATCAGCCAGAAACATTGCAAGAGCTACCAATGCATTCAGAAAAAGTCACAGTTTGGTGCGGTTTATGGGCTGGTGGCATCATTGGACCGTACTTCTTTAAAGATGATGCGAATCGAAACGTAACTGTGAATGGTGAGCGTTACCGTGAGATGATATCCAACTCTTTTTTGCCCAAAATGCAAGAGCTTGACTTGCATGGCATGTGGTTTCAACAAGACGGTGCCACAAGGTAATTTGCATGTAATAATCTTCAAAAATTAAATTATATGGACCGTACTATCGATTTTAAATAAAAATTTCATGCATTTTTCTGAATTATATGTGTTTTTTTCGAAAAACTTTCCTATAGCTTTTAAAAAATCACCCTTTAAATAAAAATGCTTTTGTTTCTTATACCTAATAGTAAAAGTTAAGTTTAAAATAAGTCACACTTTTTCCTTTTCACTTAAGATGATAATAACCACGTAATATTTTTATTTTGATTCCGTTCCAAATTGAGCATCATAACAGGCCAACTTTAAATGCCCAGAATCATAAAATTTGTCGCACTATAACATCTTAATATTTTTTTCCAAATAACGTTTTCAAACATTTTCCGGATGACTTTTGTTGAGTATACTAAATTAAGTATTTTTACAAAAATAAGAAGACTGAAGTACTCACAAAACACTCAGGCAGACCTATTCTAAAAGTCAAAAACGGCAAAGGGAAAAAGTTAAAATAATTACATCGTTTTAAAAATTCATAAAATAAACGGTGGTGTTCCATAGGGCTCCGTTTTGTCTCCGACACTCTTTCTTATATTTATAAACGATCTCTTGTCTGCCGCTTTAAATCCATTAAACGTTTCAAGATTAACTTCCTTGTCCTTTGGAGGTAAAACTTCAACGTCAGCGTATGATAGGCTCATTAAAGTCTGGTCTTAACACCATTGTTTAATGGGGAATTATTTACTGTGTAGAATTTAATCCTTCAAAAACTCAATGCTGTCTCTTTACGTTAAAGCGTAACCTACCCCTGATGCCTGATAAGCGGATTTTGTATTGAGGAAACTAATCAACTTTCAGTATCGGAATGTGTATCGCCGATCACTTCTTATGGAATGATTACATATTCGATATTGCCAAAAATTGTTCACACCTTATAATCTGGCTGTAATTTTCAGCTTAAGAAATATTTTGAAGAACAAAAGCATTTTAATGACCAACAATATGGCTTTCGTAGCAATAGATCCACTGGTGATCTCATGGTTTATCTCACCGAACAGTGGAACAAATCGTTACATCGTTTTGGAGAAAATAAGATTATTGCACTTGATATTTCCAAAGGCATTTGGTAGAGTTTGGCATCAAACTATCTTAACGAAAATGCGTGCTTTTGGTATTGATGAATCTCTTCGGACGGGTTCAAATCTGATATCCACAAAATAAACGCTGGTGTGCCCCAGGGCTCCGTTTTGTCTCCGACGATCTTGCTTATTTGTATAAATGTTCTTTTGTCTGAAACTTCTAACCCACTAAATTGTTTCGCTGATGAAAGTACCCTCAGCTTCTCATATTCGTTTAAAGATTCGCATCCTTGTTCTTCGGATGTGGACTACCATCGGCAGCGTATGATAAGCTCATTAAATTCTGAACTTGACAGCATTGTCCAATGGGGAATTAAAAACCGTGTAGAATTTAATGCTTCGAAACCTCAATGCTGTCTATTGTCGCAAAAGCGTAACCCTCCCCCAATGCCACTATCCATGAGTGGTACTTGCATCGAAGAGACTGAACAGCTTTCAGTGTAAAGTATGTGCATTACAGACGACTTGTTGTGGAGTGATCACATATTTGACATCTCCAAAAATGCTGCTAAGTGTTTAGGTTTTCTCTGAAGATGCAAGAAGTTTTGTACCCCTTCTGATCTAGCTTTGTTCGTCCGAAACTCGAGTACAATTCCCATATCTCGGCAGGTGCTTCTATTACCCACTTGAGTCTCTTGGACAGAATTCAAAAGAAAGCCCTAAAACTGTTAGATGAGCGTTGCCTAACTGAAACTTTTGTATCTCTCAAGCACCGTCGTAAAGTTTCATGAATGTCATTATTTTATCGCTACTTCTATAAATAATGCTTTAGGTAATGAAATAGCTAGTTGCATTTCTACCCTCAAAGAATTCAACCGTAATACCCGTTCTTCTAGGAATGCTCATCAGTTTGCTCTTGAGCCCAATTTAGGACGTACTGTAAAGTTCAGAGATTCTTTCTTTAGTCGCACTACACGAATGTGGAATGCTTTACCAGACTCAATATTTCCCACTCATTGCAATGTGCAGACATTCAAAACCAATGTGCATCGGTATCTAATTTCTAATCCTATCCTTCTTTCCTAATTGCTCGCACGGTGTTTAATCATTATAAGGGTATTCAATTCATATCCCCTAATATAAAAAAAAATATGTGTTTATAAAATAAATTGAAATTGAAGGAAATTTTATTCAAGACAATTTTTAATATTTCACTCTCAGTTTTATAAAAATTCAAAGATTAGAAACTCTAAGTGATTTACTAGTAATTTAATATTTTTTTTTAAATAAAATAATTCTACTGATAAATTCAACTAATCTACTTATCCAGTCCATGCCGTATCTTTTTTAATTTGGTAATATATTTCTTATTTTACATTAACAAAAAAAAAACACTTTAATGTTGTTTTTAAAATTCGTAAAATTTCACCAAGAGCCACCAAAGTAATGCCATAACCATATTATTAGCAATCAAAAAACAATTTGTAACGTTTTTGCTTAGTGCTTACGACCTTTATTAGATTTCTTGGTTAAATAATTTATCTTACCAGTTATTTCAACATTGAAAAATATTGTTTTCTTTTCTTTACTTATAATTCCAATTATAAATCCAACTTCCGGTATAATTGCTGGCAGAAATTCCTGATCCAAAACAATATTTTGCATCTGATAGTGGTAATCCTTAAAATAGTGAATTCGATTTTTGTAAAAATATTAATTTGATACATATTTCAAATCTGTACACAACTCAAAATTATTGCTTTTGTAGAATATTTTTCACGTTTAGTTCAAAACTTACCGATGCAACAGGACAATGCCGCGGTACTGTGTTGTTAGGATCTAGCAAAACTTTCTGAAACATTTTAACAATTGGTTCGTTATAATCCTGTTGTAATAAGGTACAACCATCTATGTTGGCAGCTTTGAAAATAGTGCTCTTCTGGTTGTTTGATTTGAAAACAGAAACTAAAAAGTCCACTCGATATTCCTTGATTCCCTTTTTCATTTGAAATTCGATATTTGATTTTGGGAAGTTAGAAGATTTATCCAACGTACAGGAGTAGTTTGCAACAAATTCTGGATTAGATGTACATTTGGTGTCACTTATTAGAAGATTGTAGTTTCGCTGTTTTGAATTAGGTTTGTTTTTTCGTTTATTCTTAAATTAAAATTATTTTATGTGAATTACCTTTGAAATTGCTAAATTCAGAAATATCAAACACAAAAACAAATAAATGAAGAATGATTTTGCGTTTGAAATCATTGTGTGCCACAAACTGCTCCAGAGCATTGAAGTGGTAAATTAATATGGTAAACATAGTAAAGGTAAACATTCATATTAAAATCATGTTTAATTGGGCATGGCATTGTATAGTGACACGCTAACAGCTAGCAGTGAATTTAATAATTAGTTTCGAATGCGTATTAAATTGATATCATAATATTTAAAGCGCTCTTCAAAATTTCATTTACTACTTAATTGTCCAAAAAATAAGCCAATGTAATATAAATAAGCTTTACAGACAGTATTTTAGATAACAAAGACCTTTATTTGTATTGATGTAAAGGGTACTTTTATATGGAGCTATAAGTTCTTGTTTTATTAACCAAAAAAGGTCTGTACTGCAGTGCACAGTGGTCATTTTTATTGCTGCCATTCAAAATAAGAATTGTTTCTGATTTCATAGATATAAAATTTGAGAAAACAAATCAAATATTTTTAAGAACTCATTTGCGGTCTTTCATTTTTTTTTAATAATAAGCGCACACTCAAGGGGATAATACTACCCTTATTATGTAGACACAGTGTGAGCAATAGGAAAGGGAGAGAGGAGTTGAAAGGAGGTGTCGGTGCACATTGGCTTTGAGTTCCTGAATATTGCAATGGCTGGAATAAAAAGAGTGTGGCAAGGCATTCCACATTCGCGTAGTACGGCTAAAGAACGAATCACTATACTTAACAGTACGACCGAAGTTGGGCTCGATTGTGTATTGATGAGCATTCCTAGAAGTGCGAGTATTACGGTTGAACTATTTCTCTAGAGCAAAAGCCGTTAAAATAACGGTAAAAGAGGGTGAGACAAGACATATTTCGACGATGTTCAAGCGACGTAAATGATCCTATGATGGTATTATCACCAATCAATCTAAATGCTCTACGTTCGATACTGTCCAAGAGGCTTAAGTAAGTTGCAGGAGCACCAGCCTAGAGATGGGAGTTATACTCAAGCCTTGGACGTATATAAGCTTGTAGATAACAGCCAGATCAGAAGGGAAGAAAAACTTCTTGCATCACCTTAGAAAGCCCAAACATTTGGCGGCGTTTTTGGCGACATCGCGTATGTGATCGTTCCACAAAAGGTGGTTGAGGATACACATGCCGAGAATATCGAGATTTTCAGTCTCCTTGATGCAAGTGCTATCTATGGATATTGGCAAAGGGGGTATATCTAGCTTAAACGATACAAGACAGCACTGGGTTTTCGAAGCATTAAATTCCACGTGATTTTTTAATCCCCATTGTACAGTGCTGTTAAGGTCGGAATTTAATGAGCTTTTCATATTTTGTCGTTACAGTTCCACATCCGAAGAAGAGGGATGTGATTCTGAAAACGAATATTAAAAGCTAAGAGTACTATCGTCAGCGAATCAATGTATTGGATTAGAAGTTGCAGACAGGAGTTCATTAATAAAAATGAGAAAGAGTGTTGGAGATAGAACAGAGCCCTGGGGCACACCCGCATTTATTTTGTGGTTGTCAGACTTCAATCCATCCAATACAACTTGTATTTAACGATTCGAAAGGTAATTGCTAATCCAATGAAGGAGAGGTTCAAGAAAACCGAAAGCACAAATTTTCGATAAGAGAGACTTATGCCAAACCCTATCAAATGCTTTTTAATTTCATTTGATTGAAATGGCAATCAGTTTTTAACAGAGATCAAAAGTAAATCTCAACCTTTTGAAAGGTGTCTTAAATTACTCTCACTTGTTGAGATTTACAAAAATGATCACTTAATAACCAGTTTACTCAATTTTTTTTTTCGGTTTCTGAGAGAGAAACTTTTATTTTGACTTTTTTTAGGTTTTGGTTAACCGGTGACCACTTATTGCTGAGAGAAAAAAATAAATCTCACGTCAGTAATAACGAAACACTTTCAAAATTATACGTGGATATCGAAAATTTTGATTCGGTCTACCCTCTTTTGCCGTTGGACACTAACATTCATTTTTTCAAAATCTCGAAATAAAATCTCCTAACATTTTTGAGATCGCTCTGGTTGTACTGGGCGTTCCAGCAACGCAAGTATCAGTGGAGAGGGCGTTTTCTTCTCTAAGTTTTATACTTAGTGAAAGAAGATATAATTTAAATCCAAAAACTCTTGAAAGTGTACTATTAGTTAGGCTTAATAATTAAGAATTAACTTTTTTTACTTGCAAAATAAAGAAAATCATATAATTTATCATTTTAACCATTTTTGATTTATTTTCTACGGAAAAGGTTTAAGGTTAACCATTTCCATTTATTTTTAGTTAAATAAGTCAACAGATAAGAGATATTTGCAAACTTAAAAAATAAATCTCACACAAAGACCTAAAAAATTAATTTTTAAAAATAAATCACAGACCAAGACCAAAATGAAATTGGCGAATTAAATAAATCTCAGTGACAAACCGATTGAAAATAAAGGTCAACGGTTATTTTGGCTCTCTGGTTTTTAAGCCTTTTAAGTTTTTAAAAACGTCATTGATTTAATTTTATGTTCTTCAATTTGTGTTCTTACTTACTTCAGGTGGCGCTACAGTCCGGGCGGACCTGGGCCTCAACCAACATGCGTCTCCAGCCAGCTCGGTTCCTAGCTAGCTGTCTCCAGTTTTGCACGCCAATTTGATTGATTTCTTCACCCACCTGTATTCTATGAAGATTTAATTTATTCCAGGAAATATTTTTGATTTACGCAGACATTGTCCTTAATAAATAATTATAGTGAAATCAATACATTTTTTTTGAGATAAGAGAGTCCGTAATTTGTATTTCTTACGAATTTTGGAGATTTGAATTTAACTAAATCTAGAAACTCTGTTTGCTTCATAAATAAACTCAACATTGCACTTTCATTTGTTTAGAAATCTTGTTTTCTGAACGTTTAAATGGGCGAACTGAATTTTCGAAAACGTTAAATCAAAAGGAGTTATCACTGTTGTCAAAAAATAAGTAATCAATCACTAACAGGAAATTAATAAAATGTTAAATCAATAAGTTTGGTCATCTCCTTGCGTTATTGACGTTGTTTAAGTTACAAGCTCGTAGTTAACGCGAAACCATCTTATACAAAAATGACACGACATAAACGGAAAAATTTCATACTACTTTTTATTTTCGATACGTTTTTCAATAAACTAGCGTACCCGTGTCTAAAGCTTTCTGTATTAAGTCTCATTTTGTCTAGCCTTTTATAAAGTTATCAGATCTCTTTTTAATTTCTAATTACGGGCACGCTTGCAGAAGTCCAGACGCTGAACCCAATTTTCGACAGTTTTCAAGCATAAATCGGCCGATACTGCTGCAATTTCACGTTCGATATTCGTACGAAGTTCACCAATCGTTGCTGGTTTGTTGGCATAGACAATAGACTTGACGTAGCTCTACAGGAAATAGTCTAACGGCGTCAAATCGCACGACCGAAACGGCCAAGCGACTGGACCATTTCGTGAGATAATATGTTCTCCAAACTTGGTTTCGAATAAATTGATTGTGACATTCGCTGTGTAGCTTTTGGTGCCGTTCTGTTAAAAGCACATGTCCTCTAAGTCCATATCATCCAATTGGGGCCAAAAATATTCAGTTATCGTTGAACGGTAGCGAAAGTGACGTGACGGTCTTGATCATCACGGAAGAAGTACGGCCCAATGACGCCGCCGCGCCAGCCCATTAACCACACCAAACCGTAATTTTTTCTTGATGCAATGATGACTCATGGAGTACGTGTGGATTGCTGTCTGAGAAATATCGCATATTTTGTTTAGTGGCGAAGCCATTCAGCCAGAAATGAGCCTCATCACTGAAGATGATTTTTCGATGAAAATCCGAATAATTATCAACAACGTCACAGAGATGGCCAACGCTTGAGAACGACGTGTGAAAGACACATTTGGGCTTTCTGCAACTGAAGCCTCAGCGGCAGCAATATTCTCGACACTACCGGGCACACTTCTTTGTCGCACTGACACGGGAACATTTTGTACTGTGCATGTGGATAAAAATGTTTCCACTAGACGCTCAATTGTTGATCTGCTAGGATGCTTATGACGACCATGAATTAAACGAAGCGCTTTTAACGTTGAGGCCACTGACTCCGAATTTCGGTAGTAACTATTTTTAACTCCCTCTTTTTATTTACAACAGTTTTTCAAAAGAAACATTTTTGTTGCTATAAACTGTCAAAGTCCATCGATGTCCGTGGATTAAAATTCAATTTGAAATTGAGATAATTCAAAGCGTTAACCCTAAAATTTAAAATTCAAAGTTCATGTTGTTTGGTAAATTCGTCAAAATTCAAAAATAAATTGTCTTGTTAACTGTTATTTACTACTTTAATTTCAATTTCAAAATGGTTTTATTAGTTTTCGACAAACTTTACAAAACAAACTTTTATTTGCAAATACAAAATTCTCTTTCCATATTATTTTTCATATACGTTGATGAAACATTTAAAAATCATTTAAATTAACCCAAAACCAAATGGAAATTAGGAAACACGCAAACCATTAATCTGCTATAAAGATGATTAACAGGGTTAAAGTTTTATGGGGTGAGTTTTGTTCCCGGTATGAGATGTTCCTGACGGATGCTGCTGCAGGATGGGCTGCGTTGGCACCGCTTACAGGACAAAACATTATTGCTTACTAACGAAATGATATATGTATACTAGCACATTCGTGCGAGAACTCTCGCAACCAAATTTTGCTTCAAAATTCAAAATCATTTACATAAACTTTGTGTAGTTTTTCATGTCTTTTATTTATTTTATTTATGGTAAAGATATATAAAACGATTCTTTAGGACTTCTTTCATGTGAATTTTTTTTTAACATTTTATGGAAAATATAATGTTTTGCAAGGAATTAATAAGAGTTTTTGAAAATCGTGGATATTTTATAACCCAAGTTATTTTTTAACCCAGATTACTTTATAACCCAGGTTATTTTTCAGCCAGGTTAACCCTGGATATTTTATGACCAAGGTTATTTTGTTGCCTTGTTTATTTTGTAACCCTTGTTATTTCTTAACCCAGGTTATTATTCCACCAAAGTTATTTTTTAACCCATGCTATTTTTAAACTCTGGTTATTTTTAACCCTTATAATCTTAACCCAGGTTATTTTTTAACAATTATAATTTTTAGCCCATTTTGTTTTTCAACCCGGGTTATTTTATAACCCATATTATTTTATAACCCAGATTATTTTATAATTTTATTTTTGAGCTGGGTTAACCCTGAATATTTTATGAACAAGGTTATTTTGTAGACTTGTTTACTTTTTAAACCTAGTAATTTCTTAACCCAGGTTATTATTCCATCAAGATTGTTTTTAACTCATGTTATTTTTTAACTCTTATAATTTTTAACCCAGGTTATTTTTTAACAATTGTAATTTTTAGCCCGGGTTTTTTATAACCAAGATTATTTTATAACCCAAGGTTATTTTATTACCCTGGTTATTTCCTAATCCACGTTATTTTAAAAGCCAGTTTATTTTTAACTCGATGTTATTTTTTTACTCAGATTAGTTTGTTAACCAGCTTATTTTTTCATAGTGGTTATTTCATAACTTTGGTAATTTGTTAACCCCGGGTTTTAGCCGAAGTTATTTCTTAACAAAGTTTCAATTTTAAACCATCTTTTTTTCACTCTGGTTATTGTAAAGCCTTGGTTAATTTATAACCTAGTTTGTTTTTAAACCAAGGTTATTTTGAAACCAAAGTTATTTTTAACCCAAGTTAATCTGCCATGCTAGAGGGATTAGTTTCAATCCCTTCATGTGCCATCTACAGTTTTTGTCACTGCTACTCTTGCGAGGATTAAAACTGTAGGACCCCTTCAACCCCCACATATTGTAACTCTGTTTATTTTTAAAGCCTTTGTAGTTTCTTATAATATAAGTTATTCATTAAAACACCGTGGGTTTTATAACCAAAAATGCTTTAGAATACTATCACATTACTTAACAACTTTATCAAAAAGTTTGTATCAAAAAGTTTTAGGCCTTGAGTTAACTTTTGCAATTGCAGATAATTAATTACAATATTTCGGTCTTATTGTAACTAAATCCAAAATTTTGTAAGTAAACAAAACAAAAGTAAACACATTAGGTATAGGTTTTTAATTACCTACTAATTCAATGTCAAACAATCTGTTTTTTGGAACCTACATAAATACGTCAATGGTATATTTTTTACTTTACTTAACTTAAATTTCACACAATGCTATCTTACCATCTATTCGAAACATAAAACCCTAATCATGGCCCAATTAGCCATCTCCCATTAAAAATCAATCAAAAATCAAATTTACAACGCAAAAGCAATTTCAATACTTTGCAGTCAACTAAAACATGCGTTCGTATCGATTACATTTGGTTAATTTTTGCGTAGTTTTTATTACTTGGACTGCCTTATTCATTCCAAATAAAGCGGTACTCAAATAAAAAATAATATGTCTTCAGACTTGTACTAAAATATTTTGTTTTTTTTTCTTTAAGCAAATTTACAATTTAATATTCAGTGATTTCAAATGCCAAGTCAACAATGATTTTGTGGCAAATTTCTCATGTTTTGTAAATAAATCCGAAAAAATTCCATCAACAAATATGGATCTTCAAATGAAAAAAGAAGTCAACGATATTCGAATGGATTTGTTTGTCTATATTGAAAAGGCAAATGGTGAAAGTAATTTACTGTTCAAAGTAATCGGTTTACAACTTTGTAGAATTTTTGAAAAGGATTTTTCAACACCGGTGCTACGAGCTTATAAAAATATGATATTAAATCCAACAAATGTCATCCCAAAACGGTGTCCTATTCCAGCGGTAAAAATCGATGAAGTTAGATAAAATTACCTACTTAAAAACTAATTTTTTTAAATTTATTTTAAAGAATTTTCACTATAAACTTCGTAACATCACAATGAATTCGGATTTACTGCCGCCATATATTCCAGAAACTTCATTCAAAATCATCATCGTATATAAGGACAACAAAGAAATGTTTTGGCAGTTAACGACTTTGGGTAAAGTAGTTCGCAGGAAGAGCAATAAAAGTCGGAAAAATAATAATCATTAGAATGTTTGTGAATCTGTTGTTTTTGAATTAAATTTTAAAAATATTTAAGGACATTTAAGCGTTGGAATAATTTATTGGTGGCATACCTTGAGGAAATTCCAGAGTTAAATTCATTTCCAGGGCTTATGGCTAAAGATATAAATTTGATTCTTTATACGACTTCTGGTGTAATGAATGTAAAATAGTATATTTGTGTCATTCGTTTCTTGGAAGAATAACACCTGAAATTCTTTCCAAATTATTGTCGTCGTTGTATGAATTGTATTTCTCTAGAAAACCAATTATTCCAGGCCATAAAAAGAAACAGAACACAATAACGACGACGACGACACGGTAAGTACAAATATCTTCCTATTTATTTCAATCTTCAAAAGTGACTCTGCTCCACACTTCCCTTTTCAAGCTATATCAACCTGAAAAACAACCACATTAGCATTTTGAAAAAAGAAAACAATATTAATATACCTACCTGCAACACGTACCTTACATACTTGCCTTCAAACTGACTGGATATCATTTTGCGAGGGTTCTAAGAGAAGTACTTCAAATTAAATGGAGTAGAAAAGATCTTATATGTTCAACACAATATAAAATATAAAATACCCAAAGCCAAAGTCAAAGTCAAAGAGCACCACACCACACCACACTACATACCGACCGACCGACGACAGCGACCTACCTACCTACTGTGCGACACATGTTGCGAAAAATAATAAAATAAATGTTCCACATACGCCACGTGTGCCGCTCCAATATGTGCCCCATGTGGAGAATTTTAATGTTTTCTTTTTTTTCTTTTTAATCTTTTCTTGTGTTACCCTCGCAGCAGCCCGGAAAATGATGATAAACCTTTTGCGTTGGGAATAATTGAGATGAAAAGTTTTGAGTTTGAGATAATAAAAGATTTCAATTAAGCTTTGTACTGTGTTGGGATTGGGAAGCTGCTTATTGCTCTTTCCCCTCTCAAGGATTTTATTTTTGTGTGATGATTGCTGGTAGATTATTATTTTAAATCTGATGCAATGGTGATAAGGATTTGTGTCATTTTCTGAGCAATGAACAATAATTGACTTGTTTTTGAAATCTGCACGAAAATGAGAAAAATGTGTTCTTCTTCCTGAGAAACCCCCTTTTGCTGATACCAGTTTTCTCTTTATAAAAATTTAAAAAGTTCCAAAGTGTAGCTTCTTAAATGTTTTCTGGTGTGACAATGGAAAAAATAGAATCAGGTTGTGGAGCTCTTTTATTTGGAAAGAAGAAATGTTGTGGTATTTATTCCCTGTGGGTTCAAAGAAGTTTTGAAATTTTTAAATGAACTACAAAAAGCAGAAAACTGAAGGTACGGTTTTCATTCAGTTTCAGTTAAAAGGATATCATATAAAAACAAAAAGTTACTTTCATCGTCTTGTAATCGAATTGAAGTGCAATACTGGTTCACAAGAGGGTTGTAATGCATCTAGACGTTTTATTGTATAATACTTAAGAGAAAAACTGAACTTCCTGTTGTGCAGGGAGAGGGATGAGTTGCGTTGAAATATTGCAAGGGGAAACATTTCTAAGAAATAGCTTTTAGAAAAATTCTAAGAACATCAACTATTTTAAACAACAGATAAATCCAATCCCAAAATATTGAATTACTAGCGGCCCGTCCCGGCTTCGCACGGGTAGACATAAATAGGTACAGATAATGTAGCTTTCTAATGAAAAAAGAATTAATAAAATCGGTTTTTGAGTTTATTCGTTACATACAAAAATACAAATCTTTCCTCTTTATAATAATTAGTGTAGAAGTGTAGATATTAGTGTAGATTATTTTTCTTTATGTAATTATAATCGGTCATATTTGTCGAATTGAAAACATTGACATTTTTCAAATTTCTTAGTATCTAAATCAATAGTTTTGTTCAATGTCTTGACTTTGACTTTGACTTTGACTTTGACTTTGACTTTGACTTTGACTTTGACTTTGACTTTGACTTTGACTTTGACTTTGACTTTGACTTTGACTTTGACTTTGACTTTGACTTTGACTTTGACTTTGACTTTGACTTTGACTTTGACTTTGACTTTGACTTTGACTTTGACTTTGACTTTGACTTTGACATTGAATTAAGGAAATTTTGTCAGCGTGTGTCGAATCCCTTCCCTTTTTTTTGGTTTTGGAGAAGTCAACATTTATACAATGTTTAGATACAAAATTACAGGTTCATTGATTTTCTTTTGTGTTAAAAGTGCTGGCATTTGACACCTGTCAAACTCATTTGTCATTTTAAGTGTCATAATATTAGTTGAAGGTTGTGCCATTTACGTTAAGAGATATACGCAATCGAACAACGCATTGAAGTAATTAAGACAACAGAAGTGGTGATTCAAACATAGACATTTTTTACTTGCGACATAGAGGAACTACATAGTACTTTACATTTATGGCAAGTTTTGCATTCGTACAAAATTTCGAACTCGAGATTTCAATCAAACATGATATTACGATGGTAGAGAAGTCGAAAAAAGTGGGTCCTGCGATTCCGTCCGGTCTGTTTTGTCTGTCTGTCCACGCTCCTACAGCCTAAACCATTGGGTCGATTGAGTTCAAACTTGGAAGTTAAGGTTTTAAGCAGGCGTTTTTTTCATTTTTTTAAAGATCAAAACTAACAGTGGACCCATACAATTTTTTTGGTCAAAAAACGAAAATTCGAATTTTCTCAAAAACAAACCGATAGATTTTTTTTTAAATTTCTCTAAAATTTTATTTATATTTTGTATTGCTCAGGAAAGGTACCGCTCATAGAACCGTTATTTTGTTTTTTAATTTTTTCAGCAACTTATGAACTGATTTCAATAATTTTTTTTTGAATATTATATTGCCTTAACAATGTTTGATTATCAAAAGTGCAATTTTTTTTTGTTTGTATTTTTAAAAAAATATTCAATTTTTTTTCAAAATTCTGTATGTCAAAAACGTTTTTACGAAATTCAAATGTAGAGCGTATTTACAATCACTAAACAAACGCATACGAAAAATATTTTTAGAACAAAACTGAAAAATTTTATATATACAAAATTAATTTAAAAAAAAAACCGCTCTAACGATTTTCAAAAAAAAAAAAATTGATCAAAAAAGGGTAACAAGTCTGACATTAGTTATTACAGACCAATCTCTGAACTGTCCTGCATTCACAAACTTTTTGAACAAGTTGCTTTTGATAGTTTAAATTTTAACTGCAAGAATATTATATGTAATCGACAATATGGCTATGCAAAAACGTTCGACAATTACTAACCTACTTGCATTTTTGAATTTAAACAATACCCTAGAACTCGATCAAGAGCTGACTGATTATTCTAAAGCTTTTGATCAACTTTCTCATGATATCATTACATTTAAGCTTTAAGCAATGGGGTTTGCTCCTCAGTTTATTACATGGATTTCTTTTTATCTTCAAAATAGGACTTATCAAGTTAAATTCAGAATTTTTTTTTATCTAACCATTTCATTGACAAATCAGGAGTTCCCCAGGGTAGTCATATAGGACTTCTATATTTTATCTTAGCTATCAATGATGTATCCCTTTGTGCATATTATCGGAATCGAAAGAAAATCTTCAATTAATGATGAACCGACTGTCTGCATACTGCGATAAATGGGGATTAGAAATGAATACTGATAAATCAAAAATAATGATCTTTTCGCGATCCAATCGGACTGAAGCTGGAAGTAATTGGAAGTACAACGGAAGAAGTTTGGAAGTGACAAACGAATATAGATATCTTGGAGTGAACCTCAACCCACGACTGAATTTTAGTAAGCACCTTGACATTAAAGCCAAAACATCACCAAGTCTAATAAACTTAACATGGAGAAAGATTTTCTCGAACAACCTTGTATATTTGTCTACCAAATACCTAATTTTTAATTCAGTTGTGAAGTCCACTTTATGTTATGCAGCTCAAGTTTGGGGAATGGAAGAGTACGAGGAAATTGATAAATTTCAGAGGAGTTTCATCAAAAAAATCTTTAACCTACCAATCAACACCCCGAACTATGCGATCTACTTAGAAACTGGCTTACCAAAGTTATTTACAAGCACTTTGAAACTACAAGCGGATTATATTATTAAAGTCTTAGGTTTTCCAGATGAGCGACTGAGCAAAATGATGCTGCTTTACGAAATAAGGAACAAAGACTGGTGGTATGGCAAATGGCAACGAATTGCCACTTCATTTGGTGAAGATATGCAAATTAATACAAGCAACATTCTTGATCTTAAGGAAAAAATGTATAAAATTATTCAGCTTAATGAAGACTCGGTTCGGAATCAATTTATAAAAACAGCTATTGAATCAGAAAGTCGAATATTATATAGCCAGTTACAATTTAATCTAAGCAACAATAACTACTTCAATGAATCTTTAAGCTACAAAGATATTTCTTTAATTTTCAAAGCTAGATGCGAAGTCTTATGTCTCAACGGTAGACCATACAATGGGAGTTTCAACCAGTTCTGTACGCTCTGCAATAATAAATCCAAAAAAAGACTGCTTCCATTTTATAAGCAGTCTTTTTTACTGAGCATATATTTGAATGTATTTCTATTAACATGAAAATTAAAGTCAATATAATTTGATAAGTTATTAATTTCTCTAACACTTCGAGTTAACGGCTCGTTGAAGGCATAGTTCACTCTATGAGCGTTTTCGCGAAATAAGAAACGATTTCTCAAATCACGTGAAGGAGCGTATAGATCTATGAGAGCTAATAAAAAAGGACAGTCTATGTGGTAAGATAAGATGTCATGAATAAAAGTTATCGCATACATCTTCCTTCGGTTCTCTAGTGACTGGATACCAATAAGTTGACATCTTACAATGTAAGAGGGCATTTCAGTGTTCCACCTTAATTTATTAAACATATATCGTGTGAATCTTTTCTGAATTGCTTCTATTCTACGGTTATGGATGTTATAAAAAGGATTCCAATTAATGCAGCAGTATTCTAGAACTGACCGTACATAATTTATAAAAAGACTCTTCGACGTATACGGATTATGTAAGTCAACAGAGTTTCGATAAATAAAACCAAGCATGGAATTCGCTTTGTTAACTAAAAATTCGATATTTTTGCGAAAGTTCAATTTATGGTCAAAAATAACACCAAGATCTTTTTTTGTAAAAACTTTTTCAAGTGTGTGATTTCCAATATTATAATTGTATTCAATCGAAAATTGGCGGCGAGTAAAAGAGAGTGATTGACATTTAGGAATGTTCAGATTTAATTTATTTATCTCACACCAGTCAGAAAGTCTTTTGATTTCATATTGCAAAAGATCGCAATCGCTTGTACTTTGTATACGTCTAAAAAAATTTATATCATCTGCAAACAGGAGACACATTGAGTTTTGGAGTACATTAGGTAAGTCATTAATGAAAACGAGGAATAAGATCGGACCTAAATGGCTTCCCTGGGGAACTCCTGATGAAACAATTATAGGATTTGATAGATTGGAATCAATATGTACATATTGACAACGATTAGTTAAATATGTTTTTAACCAGTTAAGCATATTAGAATGAAACCCGATTTTTTTAAGTTTTTTCAATTGAATATGGTGATGCACCCTGTCAAATGCCTTAGCGAAATCTGTGTAAATAACATCCACTTGGTGCCCCTTCTCCATTTCATTCACTACATAATTAGTAAAAATAGCTAAGTTCGTAGAAGTGGATCTACCAGAAACGAAACCGTGTTGAAAAGGAGATATTATTTCCTTGAGTAAAAATTTTAGTTTTCTGCAAATTATCTTTTCAAATAACTTCGGTATCACACATATTTTACTAATAGGCCGATAGTTACAAACGTCTTGTTTAGAACCATTTTTATGGATTGGAATTATATAGGATGTTTTCCATTCAGGAAGAAACAACCCATGAAGAAGTGAGTTATTAAAAAAGATAAATAATATTTTGCAACAAGCAGAAGCACACTTTTTTTAAAGAATAGGGGGAATTCCATCAGGGCCAACATTATTATCTTCGTTTAACTCATTTAATGCATTCTGTACTTCTGGTAAAGTTATACTTAAGTGTCCTATGTTTATATTGCTAAAGGACTGTTCATCAGAAAAAATTAAGTTATCATTTGAATTGATATAATTCGATTTAAAAAACTCAGAAAAAGCATTACAAATGTCAGTCAGATTATTTAAAGTCGATCCTGAATACTGCATACATTTTGTTATTCCATTAGATTTTCTTTTATTTTGTATAAAGGTCCAGAAATATTTGCTATTGGATTTAAGTTTAGATTCAATTTCATTGATATAATTCTTGTATAGGAATTTATTAAGAACGTCAACATTCTTCTCCAAATTTAAGTAATTTGTACGCAGATTGGAATTACATGGAGATTTTCGTGAAAGTTTGTATGCTGTAGATGTATATATGTATGAATGTAAAAATCAATATATAATTAAAACTAAAATTTAAAAGAAAGAAAACCAATGTAAGAAAAAATTTAAGTTGCTAGTCGAGCTGACGGCAAAGCCAAAGCTTTAAAATTCAAAACAAATGTTTATGTATTTATTTTAAAAAACTGTTAATAAATGAATTACTTACTTACTTACTTACTTACTTATAGAATCTGTTCAACGCAACTTCATACGTTTCACTTTAAGAGGGCTACCATGGTCTGATCTTTATAACCTCCCTCCTTATGATCATCGGATAAAGCTTCTTCAAATGCAGCCTTTATCGCAAAAGAGGGTTAATAATGATATTGTCTTTATTCTTCAACTTGTACATAACTGGTGTAATGATACCCGTAGCGTGATGGTTAGTACGTTGGACTGTCATGCCAGAGGTCTTGAAGTCAAACCCTGCCCGTGACATCTAAAGTTTTTTTCACGGGTACTGCCTCTTGCGAGGAATTGACAAATCTTCCAAGAACAATTAGCCGTTCGGATTCGGCTTAAAACTGTATCCCTTTTATGGGATTTACTAGTTTGAAGATGAATTGAATGCAAATTTAATTTTTTTCCTCTTTCAAATCAAAAACTAAATAGAATAACTCCTTAAAAAGAAATATGCTCCATACACCAAATTTCAAGTAAATCGGTGCATTATCGGATCTCGAAGAACTTTAGAAAAGGTCACTTATGAAATTCTTGCCACCTTTACTATCACCTTCACCACATTTCAGCAAATGTTAGAACTTTGCTTGAATAAATTGATGTTCCTTACAAAAGTTTCAATCAATCAATAAAGTTTTATCACACCTAAGTACACCCCTAAGTACACATATGGACCACACCACACCTTGAACTAAGATAAAAAAAAGAACAATTGAAAAATAAATTTACTAATAGAAAAGTTTTCCCTGACTTATGTCCCTTGGTGGCAAAGAAAAAAAAATAAAAGAAAATTCAAACCGAGCGTAAATTTGCAAACGACTTGTGGGTGAATTCTAAAGTTGAGTTCACATTAGATGCCACATTGTTCGTCGAAATCCGTTGGGAAAGTGCGCGATGCATTGTTGAAAATTTGTTTCAAGTGCAATTTATTTCCAATTTTTCCACTTTATCCAAAATACGCATAGATAAATGTATATATTTTTTCCGTTATAGTTTCAAAACTACCATCATCTACTTGAATGCTGCCTTTTTCCCGTCTTTTCTTCAGCTTTTCCTGATATAGTCATAAAGATGGAAAATTGCTATAAGTTCACGAAATATCAAACAAAAACAAAATTGTAAAATAAAACTTCACTGCTTGTTAAGTTGAAACACGAAAGTCACTGTTTGTGAATTGAGCAGAATGAAAAAGTTTTCCATTACTGTGTGCGGAAAAGTCGAGGAGAGGATTCCATGAAAAGGGAAAAATTGAAGAACATAGACAAAACCCAACAACGGAGAAGACAAAGAAGACAGAGAAATTTGAACTCTTTAACTATGAACTGATGAATGCTGCTTATTTCGCTTGTTAAAAATGGGAAGTACTCGTAACTGAAGGATTTTAAAAATGTTTAAAATTTACAAATAGATATGTTTTATTAATTAAATTGTTTTTTATGATCAAAGACTTTTCGGAATCCTTTAAAAATGTTTTTTTATTTTTAAACCCAAGTAACTTATTAACTTAACGATGAATGCACAGAGTAAATCGGAGAAGAGGAATAGTTGAAACAGTGGTAGCATCCCTTTGGTAAGTATACTTAAAAACTTGAACTTGATAATTTTTGTTCTAATATGCTTTATTCAATCCGAAGGGAATATTTATGTTCATTTCGCAAAAAACTCTAAGAAAAACTTAATTTAGGTAGAGAGCTCCATATCTATACTATTATATAAAAGCGAAACCATTTTAAAGTTTGTAACGCACGATCTCAGAAAGTAGTCAACCGATTTATTTGAAATATATTTTATTATTTTCTATATTGTTATGAGAGTGTTTATGGCTTTAATTTTTTTTTCATTAATTATTTGTCAAACTTAAATATTATTAATTTTACATTTTTTGTCCATTTTTTTTTCATTAGTTGACTTATACAACCACTCATATCTTAAATTCTATACAATAATCGACAAAGATTAGCATTGCTTCATAAAGTCAATATTGTTGCGCATATTTTAAGCCTAAAATCACTTCTAAGTTAAACATACAACCTGAGAAATAAATAAAAACAAATTATAAAATTATAAACTTTTTGAATTTATTTTATCCAGGAAATTAGATTCCATCACAATCGCGAGGTCGTTGCTTTGTTTCATTTCATTATCATTCCAACATTTTTAATTTACTTTTTTGTTTCTCTAATTCTATCGTCACATCGCTGAGCAGTGTGGGGCTGTGGGCTCTTTTTTTTGAGTTACTATGGACATTTAATTAATTACAGTGCCGTGCACATGAAATGCCGATTTATCTAAAGAAAAATTAGATCTTTTTTATTTTTCTAGTTCGAGGAAGTGAATAGATTATAATTCTTCCAATTTAAAAATAAAAAAAGTTCTATTATAATAGCTTGAATTACCAATTTTGTATCACTTTCTCGAACAATAAAACTGAAATTTAGTTAAAATTTTCTTTACAAATAACTCGAAGAAGGTACTTACAATGACGTCGATAAAAAGAGCACACAAATGTGGGTAGGTTAAGTCAGTTGCACTGCACTGAACATGAGCAGATGAATAAAAAAATGTGTCTATGGATATTTACACACGCATACCTATAGATGTATGAGAACATTAAAAACACAAATTTGTTTTTGTTTTACCGCAAACTATATTTTTTGGTTGCAAAAAAACGTTTCTAAGTATGAATAAAGGCTTGGCCTTTACTACGTAATATTTCACTTAAGTTTTTTTTCTAAAGTGTTAGTTTCGGTAGGGAAGTGTTTTTTGATTGATTTTTTTATTAAATACGAGTTCATAACAAGCTTAAATTCGTTGTTTTTCTTTTATCGCATAGAAATATAAAATGGGTAAAAGAAAGGCTAACATCGGAAGAAAATCCATAAGCAAAAAAAGAAAGTGTTGGTTACAATTTGCGAAGCAACGCGAGGACGGGTCGGCTAGTATAATATAAGATTTAATTCATGTCTCTAGCGTTATTGGTTCATGAGATATTTAGGGCTAACCAAAATTTTCACATTTTTTTCAAATTGCTATGGTAAAAAAAACCACCCACTAAATTTCCTTGAGAGCCCTTTCTGCATCTTTCTGCATTATTATCTGTATAGAAAAATTTATTTGAAGTCGATATTTTTACTGGTTCTTGAGCTATGGACTACGAAAAAACTTCGCGAACGTACGGACGTACAAACGTACGTAAACACTCACTCACAGGCATCTCTCTAAAAATATTTTATTTCGACTCTAGGGACCTTGAAACGTCGAGAAATGTCAAAATTTGCAATTCGACAAATCGGACCGATTAAAATAACTTCCTATGGGAAGTTAAAAAGAGCTTTAAGAATGGTGGGTGATCTTTCTGTTAAACTGAGACATTTGCTTCACTTGAACACTACAACAAGGTTTCATGTCTATCATTGTTTTATCGATATTTTCAGAAACAATGCTCTAATAAAATAGCCAATTATATTCCTCCCCTTAAACAATTCAACCATGTTCCTAGAAATGCTGATCAATTTACCCTAGAGCCTGATTTCGTACTTACTGTACACGGTTTCTTTTCTTTAGGCTCACTACACGAATGCGGAACGCCTTAAGATATATGATATTTCCCACTCATTACAATATGGAAACATTAAAAACCAATGTGCATTGGTAATTCCTGAATTTTAACTCTAGAGAAAAGAATCACTAATAAATGTTTTTTACCAAATTTTAACAAAATCCGTCCATTTCTTTGGACCACAATGGTTACACGAAATCTTCTCATTTTCAATACCTCTACTTACCTCAAACTATGTATATTGAGCAAATCAAAATGATGAAATATTGTTTCTTGTTAATTTAGAAAATAAATAATTCAAATTCTCTCTCAAAAGATTAACTAGATTCCTTGGGAATGATTTTAACGTTTGTTTGACTTAACTGGTTCTCTTCAAAGCCTTTATCAAGGAAATGAAAAATAACAAAATATCCAAAATAATAATAAATCAAATTGAATTCTAAAAAATTTATTCTAAATAAATCATTTCCCTCAAAAGACGAGTTCTTTCCGGTTTTTTGAAAGATGTGTAATAATAATATTGATAAATTTAATATCCGCTTTTCATATTTTGACTTTTCAACATCATACCATAACATTTAACTTTTTAAGTCAAAATATATATTCTTGTGTATCCTTACATAAATATTAAATATCATAAGTCTACACTTCTCATCTTCACATCTCACACAAAATCAAATTTCCTCTAGTATAGTACCTAAAGTAGATCAACAATGTTTCAATTTATGCACCATTTTCCAGGAAAACTCAATTTATTCTATTGAATTTCTTTCCATGTCATCAATGAAATGAATGAGGCTGAGGCACACACCACCAAAAATCTAGGTATATAAAATATTCCAATTCAATTCAAATAAATACAAAACAAAATAAAAATAAATAAATAAATGATTTATCATCAAGGGATATCCTGCGTTTACACTAAGGATACTATTTAAGGGAGCACGAGAAGGCAACGAAATCAATAAAGTAATTGATTGTAATACAATACTGGAAAGATAGATAATTTATAATTTTATATCCTTAAGACTTTATAGAGATATTATATGTATATTCGCTTATTTTGTCTTTAAGAAAAAATTAATATAAATATTTGCTAATATAATTTTCCTTAGAATTTCGCTTGGCAGGGAGAGGAAAAATAAATAAGCAAACATTACGAAGTACCTTTTTTTTCTACCTTCCAATTCTTTTTATTTGAAAGCGAAAAAACCTCATTAAGGCAATATTTTGTTGTTGTATTTTGTTGAAATTGACTTTTTATGGTTTATTTTCATCTTTTTATGTTTGAAGGAAGGCAACATTGAGTGGTTGAGATTATAAGAACATCATCATCAACCGAGAGGCATAGAGAATGTTTGAAATTTTTGCGTATCGTATTCTTCAGACATCAGGCTGCTTTATTAAGAAGACAACACAAAATTGGTTTCCGGTTTCATCACATTTTGCATAAAGATTAGTTAATTCATTAAATTTCGTTTGGCTGTTATACTTTTAATCCAGCGCGGATGTTTTCAAGGACGAAACTTATTTTATGAAGAAGACAAATAATATAGGTACAGAATTTAAGCAATTTCAAGGTCTTTTTTGATCATTTGGGGAGTTTTGATGCTAAGCAGTTTTTTTATTTTATTCCGATTAAAAGTGGTTGGTAGATAAAATATACAATTTCAAAAGAGTTTGGGTGAAAAGATTAAACATTTTAAACGCAATTGTACAATTTTTAAAGATTAGGTTGATAAGCGTTTCCTTTAATGGGACTCCTTAGAGTTTATAAATCTTTCGGTTTAATATTTTTCTAATTGATTGAATAATTAGACAGAAATTTTGCACAATCATCAAAAAGTTTTTCTTTTATAAAAATGTTGAAATCGATTAGAAACAACCTTGAATCAATCTTTCGAATCTAAAGTGTAAGAAGTTTGTGCCACTCTTTCGGAGTATCGGTCAAAGAACAATATGAAAGCGAATAAATTGGAAACATTTTTAAAAGAACGTTAGGGAAATGTGTGATTTTATTCACACAGATATTAGACCTTAGATGACTTTGAACAAGGCACATGAGGGTTTTCCAATGAGAGGTTTTAGTTTTGAATAACATCTGGTACTTACTTGAAGCTGTCATCGTTTGACATTTGCCACGTAAAAGCTATACACCACTACTAAAAATGAAAAGTTATCCACGATTTAACAGTTAAACTTCACTAACAAAATAGTTAAAAATTTGCAGTAATACTTTCAAAAATTGGCCTTTTTTCACTTTTGTAAAGTGTATTAAGCAAATTTCCAACTGTTGGTCTTATTACATTTAAAGTTTTAATTTACTTTTAAAATTACGGTGTCATTAATGGAATGCAATAAGAGCAAGTTTTTAAAATTGGTTTTATTTCACTTGGCCTTATTTCACGGCGCACCTTGAAACTGTTGGCATATTTAAAATTTAGGGACGAAAAATGATGTTAAATATTAAAACCGAGTTAATTGCTCAAGAACAACCGAAAATATTGCTGATATCGCGTATTGTTTAAGAAAACCCAGGTTTTCCGTTTTTCTTTAGAATTAAGCGTTCCACAAACTATATCATGTTGTACAATTTTACGGTACGTTTAATACAAGAATTCAAACCGTTCAATTACCAGCAGTGTCTTTTCTTCGCTGATTGTGTCCTTGAAATTCGTCAACAAGATTCAGATTTTCATAGAAAAATCACTTTTAGTGATGCGGCCCATTCGTTACGTTAATAAGCAGAACAAAAGCATTTAGAGCTCGGGAAATCCATGAATTTTAAAGCCTCTTCATCTTCAAGACATGGCTTTTTAATAAGATTTTTGGGCTAGTGGGCATTATGATTAGACCTTACTTATTCGAATTTAAGACTGGTGCAATTGTAAGGTTATTGGATTGAGCTACTGAGTTATGATTAAATGATTTGTACGGCCAGAATTTTAATATATTAACGTTTATTAACTTCCCATAGGAAATGATCGTAATCGGTCCAATTTGTCGAATTGGAAGTTTTGACATTTCTCGACGTTTCGAGGTCCCTAGAGTCGAAATAAAAGATTTTTAGAGAGATGTCTGTACGTCCGTTCGTCCGCGATGTTTTTTTCGTCGTCCATAACTCAAGAACCAGTAGAGATATCAACTTCAAATGAATTTTGTTATACAGATAATAATGCAGAAAGATGCAGAAAGGACTCTCAAAAAAATTGCGTGGGAGGTTTTTTTTACCATAGCAGTTTAAAAAAAAGATGAAAATTTTGGTTTACCTAAAATATCTCACGAACCAATAATTTTAGAGAGTTGAATTAAATTTTATATTATATAATTATGACGTGATACCCAACTAGTATATTTTTGGAAAAAAGTATAGCTAACGGTTTTTTTTATAAATAAAAAAAAACTAAAAAAAAATATTTGTCACCTCGAAAATGTCTACAAAATTTTTAGAAAAATCCAAATAACAGATTTTTTACAAATAATTAAAAATCTAAAACAAATTTAACAATAGTTGGTAAAATTTAATTTGGACTCAAATACCTTTTCAAAACTTTCAGATATTGGCCTTAAACTAATTTTGTCTTTTAAAAATATTGTTGTCAACATTCGGTATAATTTTGAGACAGATCGAATTGACAGTTTTTAAAAAAAAAAATTAATAAAAGTTGATAAAAATTGATTTTCGACTCAAATATCTTTCCAAAAATTTGAAAATTTGGCTTCCAACTAATTTTAACTTATAGGAAATATTGTTTTCAACATTCTGAACAAATTTGAGAAAAATCGAATTGAAATTTTTTTTAGAAAAAATAATAACCTAAAAAAATTTAACAAAATTTGGTAAAAATTGATTTTCGACTTAAATATCTTTTCAAAAATTTGAAAATTTGGCTTTCAACTTATTTTATCTTATAAGAAATGTTGTCTTCAAGATTCGGTAAAGTTTTGAGAAAAATCAAATTGAGAGCTTTTTTACAATTTTCTTAAAAATTCGTAAAAGTTAGTAAAAATTGATTTTCGACTCAAATATCTTTAAACTTATAAGCAATATTGTTTTCAACATTCGAAAAAATTTTGAGAAAAATCGAATTGACAGTTTTTTTTACAAAAAATAAAAACCTAAAAAAAAAAAATACTTAAACTTGGTAAAAATTTACTTTCCACTCAAATAGCTTTTCAAAAATTAAAAATATTTGCTTCAAACTTATTTTATCTCACAGAAAATATTGTTTTCGACGTTCAGTACATTTTTTATAAAAATCCAACGGTCAGTTTTTTTTATAAAAAAATTAAAATCTACAAAAAATAGTACGCAAATTTGGTAAAAATTGATGTTCGGTTCTTGAAATCTCGTGAAAAATAAAAGATATTGACTTCAAATTAATTTCATTCATCCAATTTGTATTTGTTTATATAAGAAATAAAAACATTTAAGAAATGCTACTAAAATTGGTAAAAATTGTTTTTGACTAAAAATCTGGTTAACAAAAATAGATTTTGAAATCAAACTATTTCATTATAATATGCAAAATATTGTTCGTAATTTTTAAATTTTTAAGAATAATTCAACTGACAGCTTTTTTGACAAAGCACGAAAACATACGGGATGGGAAGTTATCACTGTGGGTCGTATCCCAGCCTCTTTTTTTTATTTTCAATAAGATGGCGATAGGTTCCGCACAAGCCACGAAACAATTGCAATTTTGAAAGAGAAAAATTGTATGACCACGTTATCAATATTGGCCACCGGTCACCGGATGTTGTGATTAAACACCTTTAGACTTCTTTATTTTAGGGCCACTAAAAAGCTTCTAAGTTGTTGCTACACAATCGATTCCAGAATTTAAATACTGAATACGGTGCTGCAATCCTTTCTGACATTGTTTTCAATATTGTTAATGACAGACTTTCTCCCTTACAATGAAATAAATATTCTATGAGTTTTCTTAAGATATACTCGTGTTTTTTTTTAATATCACAATTACATTTCTTATTGGATTATTATTATTCTAAAAACAATAACTTACATAAATATTGAATATACTGTTTCTTTATTTACTACCAACAATTTAAAACTAAGCAACAAAAGTTGTACAATGTTTCAATATTTCAAAGTTCATGTTTTCCTGAACCTTAACCATTCTTACCTTAGAATTAGAAAACAATGAAGAGTTTTTTGTTCTGAAAATTAAAACAAAAATAAAACTCACACAATACATTGTCATTTCCTGGATTAACCTTTTAATAAAAAACAATAGCTTTTGTTTGGGTTTATGTCCTTTTTAGAAATGTCACGGTTTCTAGTAAACAATAAACCAAATGAATAATAAGCTTAATGCCATTTTTATTTTTCAAAATCACTTGAATGCATGGTTTTTGGTCGTATGTAATTGTTCTTACTTTTTTCCGAGTTCTTCGAATGATAAAAAAGTAAACAAGGTGATGAAAAAGTTGTCGATTACGAAGAACTAAACTGAAATTAAAACTGCCCTTGAATTCGTGCTCCAAATTGACTCATTATTTGAGGCATCATTTTGACTGTTCAACAATTCATCTCGCTTCCTCTAATTAAAAAAAATTCTGTCTCACTTAAAATTATGTCAGATAAGTAGTCTTTAAAAGAGTTCAACGTCAAATATCATTCAGGAATGTAGAGCTTTATTTCTGTTCTTATGTGTACATTGCACGCATGCATTTGAATTATCTTAACTATAGAAATGTCAAAAAAGAATTAACTTTTCCCATCATTTATAATAATTAAAACCTTTTTTCCATAAACTAACGACACGTGAGCGGATGACAACTACTGCCCCGCATCCTTTTTTCAAATTGAAACTTCTGAAAATGTTGTCAAAATAATTTCTCTATATTTTCAAGTGTCAGCTGTCAAATTGAAATATTTCAAAATGGCTGAAATAGTGAAATGCACTAACTTTCTTGTGAGAGGTGTACACAAATATCTTGCTTCTCTTTTTTCCCACAGAATTATTCAGTTTTTCCAAGAAACAAATATTTGTCTCTTAAAAACGCAAATAAATAATAAATAATAAGCGCGGAACAATATTATATTGTGCATCACGCAAACAAAATACCTTCTTAACGTATACAATAAAATAGATGTTTAAGCTTTAAGGTTATGATGGCAGAAGCCATACTAACAATGCTAATAAAAGAAGGACGTTTTGAATAAATGCTATGAAAAGAATAAACAGTAAATCCATTGTATTCATAACTCTTATAAAATTGTTGAATATTTAGGAGTAAAGTTTTTCAAGTTTAAATATGAATTTCTATAGAATCTTATTCATAAAATTACAGTATGTAGTTTTAAAAGTATAAAAATGCATTTATAACGAAAAAATATATACATGAATAGTCAGAACAGAACTAAGTAAAGATTGTAAAGGCTTTAACCAATGAACGGTTTTTCGAAGACTTCACTAACGTTCCAGGAAGCAAATAAACGCAAATAGAAGGGTTAAAATTTGACTTTACCGTCATTTCTGTTGTTAAGTTTTGACAACCCTTAAAGGAAAATAATATTTATACATAACAGTCTATACTTTGGAATCAGTCAATCACGAAAACTTCCGTTAAATTAATAATACTTAAATTGTTTAACAATGAATTAATAATTCAAATTTATTTATGTTTAACTGTCAAAGTGTCTTGTCAACACTTTTGAATAAAAATGGTAGCAAGCTTGAATATTTCGTCATAGTTGGGACATCTGTTACATAATTTTAAAGAACATAAGATATTATTAGAAACATCATCTTTACTATGTATATTTTTTGAACTAAAGAAATTGTAAAAATTTCCACTTTGAAGTTATAAAAGCTATGAAAATTTAAAAGATGTATAAAATTCAACCTTTCTCCTAAAAAGAAAATAGTAACTAACAAATTCATAATTCATACAAAGAACACACGAGATTAAATTTTTAAGAATTACGTAGTGTTAAAAAAAAAAAAAGTCAAACTTGCGTAACTTTATTATTTAATCAAATTTCACAATAAACTGTCGAATGATTAATTAATTCCATTTAAATGTTTACTTATTCAATTTGTATTGAACTACGAAAAAGCTTTCATTTTCTTATTGGTATAAAATTAAAGAGAGAGAGAAGAGAGACAGAAAGAAACTTTTATAGTATTCTCTTAAATGATGAAAATTTCTCTTTGAAAAAATCTTTTAATTCATTATTTTCACGTGATATGCTGCACTCTGCAGCAATGCTGCAAATTCTTGTCCCTGAAATTACGCTTGTAATATAATGACAGAAGTAATATTCTTAGAAAATCAGGTATCATTTTGTCCTTGAAAATGATATAATTTATTTTCAGCATACTTAAGGGAGTGAGAATATTTGAAAGAGTGAGGTATGTAGGTATAGGTTTGATGTTTTAACATTTTTTTTTGTAGAACTTGATTGATTTTTAAAACTAATTAAAAAATAATATGGACAACAATTGTGTGCTCATTTTTTAAAGATATTGAAAAAAATATATAGGTAGCAATGGTATCAACAAAATTAAGCTTGAATGAACTTTAAAAACCCTGAAGTTCTAGATGAATTGAATTAAGTAATTTTTAGATATTCAGCTAACAAAGAGAGCAGAACATCGTTTACAAATCGTGGAAGTTTATTCTAAAAATTCAAACTCTGTATATGCCAATTGTATAGAGGTCTTTTTTAAATAGTCTACGGTGCACTAATTTTTGACTTACCTAACGGGTACATAAACAAGTAGAAATAAGACTCTGGAACGTCAACAAGAGGGACCATCGTCACCAGGTCTACGCAGACGACATCGTGAAAACCGAACAAACTGTACACGTTTCCTTTACCCAGATCGTCCAGACTGCACAAAATCAGGGGCAGCACATTAGTGAAGGAAAAACAAAGTGGTGGTGTCGACTGCAAGGAGAACAATTGGTCAAACAATCAACGTATCCGCCAATAACAACATAGAAAAAGAAATGCGTTTGTTGCTCAAAGCCAACAAAACCCACTTCAGTCTGTCAAAGCTTTTTAAATCCATAAACCTTACCATAACTTCCATGCTGGTTCTGTCAGTACTCACGTTTGGATCAAAGACCTGGGTGCTTATTAAAAGGCACCTCTTAGGCGCGTTCGAGAAGAAGGTCTTGTGGAGAATTTTTGGTCCCTTATGTGAGGAAAGACGATTCCGGAAACGCTTCAATCAAGAGCAGTATGCAATCTACCTTGATGATGATACTGTGACATAAATTAAGCTCTTTAGACTCCGTTGGGCTGGACAATTAGCTCGTATGAGCAGTGTTGCCAAAAGTACTCCCATAGGAGTATTGTACTACTTTCAACAGCTGCGTACTCCCGTACTCCTCCTTACAAATTTGTACTCCTATTTCTTAAAGTCCTAAAATATCCTATACTTGCAGCAAGCTGTAATGTCAAGTGTCAACTCAACCGAGACATAATTTAATTCATTTTAGATTTAATGCAAATTTGGCAGTACTCTCATCATCTAAAAGGGAATTTCCCTTTCTTGTTTTTCGTTGGCTATATATGGTATACGTTGGGGCTAAGGCTGAACTTTTTATTAAAATAAATAAAATTGAAGTAAGACAAGCACTTGAATTTAAAGTTGTTTGTGGAGAATATTATAAAACCCTATGTGTGCAAATTTCACAACGTATCGATTTTGATTGCGAAATTTTGAAATGTATTCAAGGCATTGACCCTTTAAATTTAGCAGAAAGTGCAACCACAATTATTATATCATCGATTCCGGATTTGATCAATGAAAACGAAAATCTTGACATCGAGTGGCGAACACTACTAAACCAAAAAATGGTTCCTAAAACCTTGGAAATAGAAACGTTTTGGTCGGAAATATTTGTATTAAAAAATGTTCTTAGCGAAACACTTTTCCCTCTAACAAAAGAATTTGTAAGTGCTTTGTTAAGTCTTCCTCACAGAAGTGCAGCAGCAGAACGAGTTTTTTCCCAGCTTTTTCTCATTAAAGATAAAAAACGGAACAGATTGGAGGTAAATACGTTGCATGCAATTATGAGTTGCAAGGAATTATTAAATGGAGTTGATTGCTGCAAATGGAATCCTTCTAAACAGCTTGTGAAATCATATACAAAATAGTTATTGTTTTTTTATATTTTTGTTAGACGTATCATAAAATATGAATCAAAATACCTTGCTTTTTGCAAACCTACTAATATTTAATGTATTTAATACATATTTTGTGTTGACTATAAGTGCCTGATTGTAGTTCTTAAAACAATATAACTATGAAATAACTAACGTACATATCTGCCAAAGGACAGCCGTATTATTATTATTATTTATTGTTATTAGAATTGAAATGTATTTATTTATGTTTTGTTTTTTATTTAAGTGAATTTTTTATTGATTTTTTTCTGTATTGATATTTTATTCTTATTGATGATTTCGTTTAAATAAAGTTACAAAAATGTGTGCCGAAGCTATTTTTGAAGACTAAAAATGATGTACTCCTATATTTTTCAAAATACTCCCCTTTTTTGGCCTCAGTACTCCCTTCTTATATTTTTCTCCGGCAACACTGCGTATGAGTGAAGAGAAACCAGCTGGAAAAGTCTTTTGCAGGGCATTTTATGGTAAATGACGGCGTGACAGACCATGGAGGGATGGCATGCGCAGCTGAAAGGCGTCGGCACCCGATCGGGATAAATGGAGAGACTTATTGTATGACGCAAGGATCCAGGTTGTAGAGCCGATGACGATAATACTAATAAAAAAGAGGCTGGGATGCGACCCACACTGATAACTTCCCATCCCGTCTGTCGATTTGTCTTGCTTAAAAGTTTGTTTGCTTAAAAATATGTATCAATTTTTACCAAATTTGCGTACTATTTTTTGTAGATTTTATTTTTTTATGAAAAAACGGATTGTTGAATTTTTATAAATAAAATTACTGAATATCGAAAACAATATTTTCTGTGAAATAAAATAGGTTTGAAGACAATATTTTATATTTTTGAAAAGCTATTTGAGTCGCAACAAAATTTTTACCAAGCTTTAGTATTGTTTTTTTGTTAGGTTTTTATTTTTTGTAAAAAACCTGTCAATTAGATTTTTCTCAAAATTTTACTGAATGTTGACAACAATATTTTTTAAAAGATAAAAGTAGTTTAAGGCCAATATACCAAAGTTTTGAAAAAATATTTGAGCCGAATATCAATTTTTACCAACTTTTATTAATTTTTTTGTTTAGGTTTTTATTTTTTGTAAGAAAACTGTCTATTCGATTTTTCTCAAAATTTGTCCAAATGTTAAAAACAATATTTCTTATAAGTTAAAATTAGTTGGAAGCCCTTATCTCAAATTTTTGAAAAGATATTTGAGTCGAATATTAATTTTTACCAACTTTTGTTAAATTTTCTTTTAAATTTTTATTTTTTGTAAAAAAAAACGGTAAATTCGATTTTTCTCAAAGTTCTATCGAATGTTGAAAACAATATTTCTTATAAGTTAAAATTAGTTGGAAGCCCTTATCTCAAATTTTTGAAAAGATATTTGAGTCGAAAATTAATTTTTACCAACTTCTGTTAATTTTTTTTTTCGGTTTTTAATTTTTTGTTGAAAAACTGTCAATAAGATTTTTTTCAAAATTTTACTCAATGTTCACAACAATATTTTTTGAAAGATTAAAGCAGTTTAAAGCCAATATTTCCAAGTTTTGAAAAGATATTTGAGTCGAAAATCAATTTTTACCAACTTTTATTCATTTTTTTTTAGTTTTTTGTTTTTTGTAAAAAAACTGTCAATTCGATTTTTCTCAACATCTTTCAGAATGTTGAAACCAATATTTCTTATAAGATAAAATAAGTTTGAAGCCTTAATCTCAAGTTTTGAAAAGATATTTGAGTCGAAATTAAATTTTTACCAACTTTGAGTAATGATTTTTTTAGGTTTTTATTTTTTATAAAAAAAACTGACAATTAGATTTTTCTCAAAATTTTACCAGATGTCAAAAACACAGTTGCACAGAATTGTTTTGGAGATGAAATCATATTTAAGTCGTAAAATTTTCGAGGTGACACATTTTTCTTTTCAGTTTTTTTGATTTATAAAAAAAAACGTTCATTGGATTTTTTTTCCAAAAATATAATTGTTTTGTATCACGTCACAATATATAATATAAAATTTAATTCAAGTCCCTAGCGGCATTGGTTCATGATCTATTTATGTTTAACCAACATTTTTACCTTTTTTTTAAATTGCTATGGTAAAAAAACCACCCACCCAATTTTCTTGAGAGCCCTTTCTGCATCTTTCTGCCTTATTATCTGTATAACAAGATTTATTTGAAGTCGATATCTCTTCTGGTTCTTGAGCTATGGACAACGAAAAAAACGTCGCGAACGTACAGACGTACGGACGTACGAACGTACGTACACACGCACGCACAGACATCTTTCTAAAAATCTTTTATTTCGACTCTAGGGACCTTGAAACGTCGAGAAATGTCAAAATTTCCAATTTGACAAATCGGACCCATTACAATAACTTCCTATGGGAAGTTAATAAGTATAGAATGGTCCAGTTTGATGTCAGCACAATCGTCGTGGGACTCTTCAGACTCCATTAAATTCAAAAAGAATAAATGCTTGGTGAATGGCTAATGTTAAAGGGTAAATGATTCGAGATTTCTATTAGAAACTAAATATTTGAACCTGGAGATTTCAATCAAACATGACATTGTGACAAATCGAACAAAGTGGGTCCATCGGTCAGTCTGTCGTCTTTCCCCTACAGCCTGAGCTATTGGGTTGATTGAATACAAACTTGAAAATTGAGATTCGTGTGAAGAATTGTTTTAATTTTTGTCAAGACCAATCATAATAGTAGTTACCATAAAAATATTTACAAAGAAATTACTAAAGTTTTGGCGGAGAAACCTCCCGAAATGTGCAAACAAATCTTTAAAAATTAACTCAAAAGCTTCGCAAGTTGTGAATGTTTCCTATAGGCGACACTTTTAATCTTATTGTTTTTCACGCTTAATGTCAAAGTCAAATCTTGAAATAAGCAATAGAAAGTAAGAAATGTACCACCATTACGTCAAAATGCCCCCGAAAATGTATCCTTTTTGGTGTGTGATTGGTCAAGGAAAATCGTACTTATCACAAAATCAAATTCAATCCAGGCTCTCACATATCTCACATATCCTTGACAAAACAGAACCACTCCCCTATCTTTCTCTTTCTCGTATTGGTGTTTATCAGGCTGTCTCGTCAAAATACGTCCTTTCCCAAGATAAGGATTTAGGTAATTTGTATCCATTTTCTTTGTCATATTTTATGAAAGATATGACATGGCTCATCCTAAAACACCCCAAGACTTATAGCATCTCACATAATCGAAAAGTCATTCTAGCCAAATATATTGCACTTCGACGTTGAACATTATTGTCATCTCATCAATTTTCTCCATCCTGCTAGATCCTCTCATAAGTGTTATCATCATCAACATCAAATATATATGTACGTATGTAGTTAGGAACTATTATTGTTCATCTTCCCATATATCTCATCAATGTCACCACAAAATTTCCTTGTAAAGCAAGAGCACATCATGCGTCGGTCGTCGTCCTAGGTCCTCGTTTTCGTCCTCGTCCTCGTCCTTGTTTTCGTCCTTATTGTCTTTGTCGTTGTCCGTCCCTTTTATATTGATGAGTTATATCATACTTGGCATATGTGGATGGGGATCCAATATTCTAGCTTAAGTCCCAAAAATATCATCACAAAGAGGACATATTCTACAGGAGCAAGCTCTTCGAACATTCATAGAACTGGAGGAGCGCTCGTTTTCTGATTTACTGAATGAGATTTTCGAACTTAACACTAATAACATGGGTCGGAAAAGGATATACCTACTACAAAATACATACTTATATTTCTATGTCTAGTTTCTAGGTAATGGCATTTTGACGTTTTGTCGTAACATTAGATTGCTGATATGCTGCTCCCTGATGTTGGGTCTTGGGAATTGGTGGCATGGCGGCAATGGCGGTATACGATAACGATATGGAGTAAGTGTCGACTTGTTCGGATGTTTCCTCCCTAAATATGGTAATGACGGTGTAATCCCGTAATTAGTTGTCAAGAAGACTCATTAAGAAAGGAAATGTCGTAGTCCTCGTCGTCGTAGTCGTAGTCGTCATCATCATGGTTGGTATGTTGAAGTGTTATAGTTTTCTAGTAAATATGATGGTTGGAAAGGGTGCGGTATGTAAAGAACAATTGGCATCCGGTCTTTATGGTTAAGATGATGATGATAATAATAAAGGAGAAAGGGTGTTGTTTTGTGTTTAAAGAACGTCCTTGTAATACCATCAGGATAATGTCTTAGGTAGGTATATCTTTATAGTTTTGTCTTTCTATATTTTGTAATATCTGAACGAATTCTTATGGGTATAAGCATAATTCTTAGTAAATTGAAAAAACTTGTGGCAATCATTAACACTAAGTGGAACTGATGGATTTAACATCTTATTCATAAAATTACAGTATGTAGTTTTAAAAGTATAAAAATGCATTTATAACGAAAAAATATATACATGAATAGTCAGAACAGAACTAAGTAAAGATTGTAAAGGCTTTAACCAATGAACGGTTTTTCGAAGACTTCACTAACGTTCCAGGAAGCAAATAAACGCAAATAGAAGGGTTAAAATTTGACTTTACCGTCATTTCTGTTGTTAAGTTTTGACAACCCTTAAAGGAAAATAATATTTATACATAACAGTCTATACTTTGGAATCAGTCAATCACGAAAACTTCCGTTAAATTAATAATACTTAAATTGTTTAACAATGAATTAATAATTCAAATTTATTTATGTTTAACTGTCAAAGTGTCTTGTCAACACTTTTGAATAAAAATGGTAGCAAGCTTGAATATTTCGTCATAGTTGGGACATCTGTTACATAATTTTAAAGAACATAAGATATTATTAGAAACATCATCTTTACTATGTATATTTTTTGAACTAAAGAAATTGTAAAAATTTCCACTTTGAAGTTATAAAAGCTATGAAAATTTAAAAGATGTATAAAATTCAACGTTTCTCCTAAAAAGAAAATAGTAACTAACAAATTCATAATTCATACAAAGAACACACGAGATTAAATTTTTAAGAATTACGTAGTGTTAAAAAAAAAAAAAGTCAAACTTGCGTAACTTTATTATTTAATCAAATTTCACAATAAACTGTCGAATGATTAATTAATTCCATTTAAATGTTTACTTATTCAATTTGTATTGAACTACGAAAAAGCTTTCATTTTCTTATTGGTATAAAATTAAAGAGAGAGAGAAGAGAGACAGAAAGAAACTTTTATAGTATTCTCTTAAATGATGAAAATTTCTCTTTGAAAAAATCTTTTAATTCATTATTTTCACGTGATATGCTGCACTCTGCAGCAATGCTGCAAATTCTTGTCCCTGAAATTACGCTTGTAATATAATGACAGAAGTAATATTCTTAGAAAATCAGGTATCATTTTGTCCTTGAAAATGATATAATTTATTTTCAGCATACTTAAGGGAGTGAGAATATTTGAAAGAGTGAGGTATGTAGGTATAGGTTTGATGTTTTAACATTTTTTTTTGTAGAACTTGATTGATTTTTAAAACTAATTAAAAAATAATATGGACAACAATTGTGTGCTCATTTTTTAAAGATATTGAAAAAAATATATAGGTAGCAATGGTATCAACAAAATTAAGCTTGAATGAACTTTAAAAACCCTGAAGTTCTAGATGAATTGAATTAAGTAATTTTTAGATATTCAGCTAACAAAGAGAGCAGAACATCGTTTACAAATCGTGGAAGTTTATTCTAAAAATTCAAACTCTGTATATGCCAATTGTATAGAGGTCTTTTTTAAATAGTCTACGGTGCACTAATTTTTGACTTACCTAACGGGTACATAAACAAGTAGAAATAAGACTCTGGAACGTCAACAAGAGGGACCATCGTCACCAGGTCTACGCAGACGACATCGTGAAAACCGAACAAACTGTACACGTTTCCTTTACCCAGATCGTCCAGACTGCACAAAATCAGGGGCAGCACATTAGTGAAGGAAAAACAAAGTGGTGGTGTCGACTGCAAGGAGAACAATTGGTCAAACAATCAACGTATCCGCCAATAACAACATAGAAAAAGAAATGCGTTTGTTGCTCAAAGCCAACAAAACCCACTTCAGTCTGTCAAAGCTTTTTAAATCCATAAACCTTACCATAACTTCCATGCTGGTTCTGTCAGTACTCACGTTTGGATCAAAGACCTGGGTGCTTATTAAAAGGCACCTCTTAGGCGCGTTCGAGAAGAAGGTCTTGTGGAGAATTTTTGGTCCCTTATGTGAGGAAAGACGATTCCGGAAACGCTTCAATCAAGAGCAGTATGCAATCTACCTTGATGATGATACTGTGACATAAATTAAGCTCTTTAGACTCCGTTGGGCTGGACAATTAGCTCGTATGAGCAGTGTTGCCAAAAGTACTCCCATAGGAGTATTGTACTACTTTCAACAGCTGCGTACTCCCGTACTCCTCCTTACAAATTTGTACTCCTATTTCTTAAAGTCCTAAAATATCCTATACTTGCAGCAAGCTGTAATGTCAAGTGTCAACTCAACCGAGACATAATTTAATTCATTTTAGATTTAATGCAAATTTGGCAGTACTCTCATCATCTAAAAGGGAATTTCCCTTTCTTGTTTTTCGTTGGCTATATATGGTATACGTTGGGGCTAAGGCTGAACTTTTTATTAAAATAAATAAAATTGAAGTAAGACAAGCACTTGAATTTAAAGTTGTTTGTGGAGAATATTATAAAACCCTATGTGTGCAAATTTCACAACGTATCGATTTTGATTGCGAAATTTTGAAATGTATTCAAGGCATTGACCCTTTAAATTTAGCAGAAAGTGCAACCACAATTATTATATCATCGATTCCGGATTTGATCAATGAAAACGAAAATCTTGACATCGAGTGGCGAACACTACTAAACCAAAAAATGGTTCCTAAAACCTTGGAAATAGAAACGTTTTGGTCGGAAATATTTGTATTAAAAAATGTTCTTAGCGAAACACTTTTCCCTCTAACAAAAGAATTTGTAAGTGCTTTGTTAAGTCTTCCTCACAGAAGTGCAGCAGCAGAACGAGTTTTTTCCCAGCTTTTTCTCATTAAAGATAAAAAACGGAACAGATTGGAGGTAAATACGTTGCATGCAATTATGAGTTGCAAGGAATTATTAAATGGAGTTGATTGCTGCAAATGGAATCCTTCTAAACAGCTTGTGAAATCATATACAAAATAGTTATTGTTTTTTTATATTTTTGTTAGACGTATCATAAAATATGAATCAAAATACCTTGCTTTTTGCAAACCTACTAATATTTAATGTATTTAATACATATTTTGTGTTGACTATAAGTGCCTGATTGTAGTTCTTAAAACAATATAACTATGAAATAACTAACGTACATATCTGCCAAAGGACAGCCGTATTATTATTATTATTTATTGTTATTAGAATTGAAATGTATTTATTTATGTTTTGTTTTTTATTTAAGTGAATTTTTTATTGATTTTTTTCTGTATTGATATTTTATTCTTATTGATGATTTCGTTTAAATAAAGTTACAAAAATGTGTGCCGAAGCTATTTTTGAAGACTAAAAATGATGTACTCCTATATTTTTCAAAATACTCCCCTTTTTTGGCCTCAGTACTCCCTTCTTATATTTTTCTCCGGCAACACTGCGTATGAGTGAAGAGAAACCAGCTGGAAAAGTCTTTTGCAGGGCATTTTATGGTAAATGACGGCGTGACAGACCATGGAGGGATGGCATGCGCAGCTGAAAGGCGTCGGCACCCGATCGGGATAAATGGAGAGACTTATTGTATGACGCAAGGATCCAGGTTGTAGAGCCGATGACGATAATACTAATAAAAAAGAGGCTGGGATGCGACCCACACTGATAACTTCCCATCCCGTCTGTCGATTTGTCTTGCTTAAAAGTTTGTTTGCTTAAAAATATGTATCAATTTTTACCAAATTTGCGTACTATTTTTTGTAGATTTTATTTTTTTATGAAAAAACGGATTGTTGAATTTTTATAAATAAAATTACTGAATATCGAAAACAATATTTTCTGTGAAATAAAATAGGTTTGAAGACAATATTTTATATTTTTGAAAAGCTATTTGAGTCGCAACAAAATTTTTACCAAGCTTTAGTATTGTTTTTTTGTTAGGTTTTTATTTTTTGTAAAAAACCTGTCAATTAGATTTTTCTCAAAATTTTACTGAATGTTGACAACAATATTTTTTAAAAGATAAAAGTAGTTTAAGGCCAATATACCAAAGTTTTGAAAAAATATTTGAGCCGAATATCAATTTTTACCAACTTTTATTAATTTTTTTGTTTAGGTTTTTATTTTTTGTAAGAAAACTGTCTATTCGATTTTTCTCAAAATTTGTCCAAATGTTAAAAACAATATTTCTTATAAGTTAAAATTAGTTGGAAGCCCTTATCTCAAATTTTTGAAAAGATATTTGAGTCGAATATTAATTTTTACCAACTTTTGTTAAATTTTCTTTTAAATTTTTATTTTTTGTAAAAAAAAACGGTAAATTCGATTTTTCTCAAAGTTCTATCGAATGTTGAAAACAATATTTCTTATAAGTTAAAATTAGTTGGAAGCCCTTATCTCAAATTTTTGAAAAGATATTTGAGTCGAAAATTAATTTTTACCAACTTCTGTTAATTTTTTTTTTCGGTTTTTAATTTTTTGTTGAAAAACTGTCAATAAGATTTTTTTCAAAATTTTACTCAATGTTCACAACAATATTTTTTGAAAGATTAAAGCAGTTTAAAGCCAATATTTCCAAGTTTTGAAAAGATATTTGAGTCGAAAATCAATTTTTACCAACTTTTATTCATTTTTTTTTAGTTTTTTGTTTTTTGTAAAAAAACTGTCAATTCGATTTTTCTCAACATCTTTCAGAATGTTGAAACCAATATTTCTTATAAGATAAAATAAGTTTGAAGCCTTAATCTCAAGTTTTGAAAAGATATTTGAGTCGAAATTAAATTTTTACCAACTTTGAGTAATGATTTTTTTAGGTTTTTATTTTTTATAAAAAAAACTGACAATTAGATTTTTCTCAAAATTTTACCAGATGTCAAAAACACAGTTGCACAGAATTGTTTTGGAGATGAAATCATATTTAAGTCGTAAAATTTTCGAGGTGACACATTTTTCTTTTCAGTTTTTTTGATTTATAAAAAAAAACGTTCATTGGATTTTTTTTCCAAAAATATAATTGTTTTGTATCACGTCACAATATATAATATAAAATTTAATTCAAGTCCCTAGCGGCATTGGTTCATGATCTATTTATGTTTAACCAACATTTTTACCTTTTTTTTAAATTGCTATGGTAAAAAAACCACCCACCCAATTTTCTTGAGAGCCCTTTCTGCATCTTTCTGCCTTATTATCTGTATAACAAGATTTATTTGAAGTCGATATCTCTTCTGGTTCTTGAGCTATGGACAACGAAAAAAACGTCGCGAACGTACAGACGTACGGACGTACGAACGTACGTACACACGCACGCACAGACATCTTTCTAAAAATCTTTTATTTCGACTCTAGGGACCTTGAAACGTCGAGAAATGTCAAAATTTCCAATTTGACAAATCGGACCCATTACAATAACTTCCTATGGGAAGTTAATAAGTATAGAATGGTCCAGTTTGATGTCAGCACAATCGTCGTGGGACTCTTCAGACTCCATTAAATTCAAAAAGAATAAATGCTTGGTGAATGGCTAATGTTAAAGGGTAAATGATTCGAGATTTCTATTAGAAACTAAATATTTGAACCTGGAGATTTCAATCAAACATGACATTGTGACAAATCGAACAAAGTGGGTCCATCGGTCAGTCTGTCGTCTTTCCCCTACAGCCTGAGCTATTGGGTTGATTGAATACAAACTTGAAAATTGAGATTCGTGTGAAGAATTGTTTTAATTTTTGTCAAGACCAATCATAATAGTAGTTACCATAAAAATATTTACAAAGAAATTACTAAAGTTTTGGCGGAGAAACCTCCCGAAATGTGCAAACAAATCTTTAAAAATTAACTCAAAAGCTTCGCAAGTTGTGAATGTTTCCTATAGGCGACACTTTTAATCTTATTGTTTTTCACGCTTAATGTCAAAGTCAAATCTTGAAATAAGCAATAGAAAGTAAGAAATGTACCACCATTACGTCAAAATGCCCCCGAAAATGTATCCTTTTTGGTGTGTGATTGGTCAAGGAAAATCGTACTTATCACAAAATCAAATTCAATCCAGGCTCTCACATATCTCACATATCCTTGACAAAACAGAACCACTCCCCTATCTTTCTCTTTCTCGTATTGGTGTTTATCAGGCTGTCTCGTCAAAATACGTCCTTTCCCAAGATAAGGATTTAGGTAATTTGTATCCATTTTCTTTGTCATATTTTATGAAAGATATGACATGGCTCATCCTAAAACACCCCAAGACTTATAGCATCTCACATAATCGAAAAGTCATTCTAGCCAAATATATTGCACTTCGACGTTGAACATTATTGTCATCTCATCAATTTTCTCCATCCTGCTAGATCCTCTCATAAGTGTTATCATCATCAACATCAAATATATATGTACGTATGTAGTTAGGAACTATTATTGTTCATCTTCCCATATATCTCATCAATGTCACCACAAAATTTCCTTGTAAAGCAAGAGCACATCATGCGTCGGTCGTCGTCCTAGGTCCTCGTTTTCGTCCTCGTCCTCGTCCTTGTTTTCGTCCTTATTGTCTTTGTCGTTGTCCGTCCCTTTTATATTGATGAGTTATATCATACTTGGCATATGTGGATGGGGATCCAATATTCTAGCTTAAGTCCCAAAAATATCATCACAAAGAGGACATATTCTACAGGAGCAAGCTCTTCGAACATTCATAGAACTGGAGGAGCGCTCGTTTTCTGATTTACTGAATGAGATTTTCGAACTTAACACTAATAACATGGGTCGGAAAAGGATATACCTACTACAAAATACATACTTATATTTCTATGTCTAGTTTCTAGGTAATGGCATTTTGACGTTTTGTCGTAACATTAGATTGCTGATATGCTGCTCCCTGATGTTGGGTCTTGGGAATTGGTGGCATGGCGGCAATGGCGGTATACGATAACGATATGGAGTAAGTGTCGACTTGTTCGGATGTTTCCTCCCTAAATATGGTAATGACGGTGTAATCCCGTAATTAGTTGTCAAGAAGACTCATTAAGAAAGGAAATGTCGTAGTCCTCGTCGTCGTAGTCGTAGTCGTCATCATCATGGTTGGTATGTTGAAGTGTTATAGTTTTCTAGTAAATATGATGGTTGGAAAGGGTGCGGTATGTAAAGAACAATTGGCATCCGGTCTTTATGGTTAAGATGATGATGATAATAATAAAGGAGAAAGGGTGTTGTTTTGTGTTTAAAGAACGTCCTTGTAATACCATCAGGATAATGTCTTAGGTAGGTATATCTTTATAGTTTTGTCTTTCTATATTTTGTAATATCTGAACGAATTCTTATGGGTATAAGCATAATTCTTAGTAAATTGAAAAAACTTGTGGCAATCATTAACACTAAGTGGAACTGATGGATTTAACATCTTTCCCACAGCAAAATCAAGTCGATAAATCCGCCCACATGTATACTGTATTGTACTTAAGGATATTAAAAGTTCCCACAACGAATTTTAATACATGGATTTTTAATTTAATTAGAGTATCAACAAACAAATATACATTGTCTTCGTGTTAAACAAGTCAAGCCTTTTAAAAAATAGTAAAAGATCGTGATTATATTATTGGTATAGTACCTAAGTCCTGTGATAATGATATCTTTTAATAGGGATGTATAACGTTGACCTTTAAAAAATACTTGAACTTAAGTTCTTATTTCACAAGTAATTATTTATTAAGGATAAGTTATTAGGGAACACTCACAATAAGAAGTTTTTAAACTATTTAGAAAGAGACTTCAAAAAAACATAGAAAACATCGCACAGTTTAAAAATTATTAAGAGGCTGGGATGCGACCCACACTGATAACTTCCCATCCCGTCTGTCGATTTGGCTTGCTTAAAAGTTTGTAGGTTTTCGTGTTGGGTTAAGAAAGTTGTCAGTTGAATTATTCTTAAAAATTTTAAAATTACCAACAATATTTTTCATATAAGGAAAAAGTTTAGTTTGAAAATCTAGTTTTGTTAAATAGATTTTTAGTCGAAAACATATTTTTATTAATTTTAGTAGCATTTCTTAAATTTTTACAAATTGGATGAATGAAATTAATTTGAGAGATATCAAGAACCGATCATCTGTTTTTACAAAATTTGCGTACTATTTCTTGCAGATTTTATTTTTTTATGAAAAAACGGACTGAAATAAAAAAAGCTTGAAGACAATATTTTTAATTTTTGAAAAGCTATTTGAGTCGAAAGTAAATTTTTACAGGTTTTTATTTTTTGTAAAAAAAATTGTCAATTAGATGTTTCTTAAAATTTTACTAAATGTTGACAACAATATTTTTTAAAAGATAAAAGTAGTTTAAAGCTTATATCTCAAAGTTGTGAAAAGATATTTAAGTCCAAAATCAATTTTTACCAACTTTTATTAATTTTTTTTAGGTTTTTATTTTTTTTAAAAAAAACCTTCAATTCGATTTTTCTCAACATTTTTCAGAATGTTGAAAACAACAATTTTTATAAGATAAAGTAAGTTTAAAGCCTTAATCTCAAGTTTTTGAAAAGATATTTGAGTCGAAAATAAATTTTTACCAACTATGTTTTTTTTAGGTTTTTATTTTTTATAAAAAAAAACTGTCAATCAGATTTTTTCAAAATTTTATCAGATGTCAAAAACATTATTCTTCGTTGCACAAAATTGTTTTGGAGATGAAATCATATTTTAGTCGTAAAATTTTTGAGGTGACAAATTTTTTGTTCAGTTTTTTTGATTTATAAAAAAATCTGTTAATTGGATTTTTTTTTCCAAAAATGGACTTGTTTGGTATCACGTTACAATATATAATATAAAATTTAATTCAAGTCTCTAGCGTCATTGGTTCATGAGATATTTAGGGTTAACCAAAATGGTCACCTTTTTTTTAAACTGCTATGGTAAAAACCACATACGCAATTTTCTTGAGAGCCCTTTCTTCATCTTTCTGCCTCATTATCTGTATAACAAAATTTATTTGAAGTCAATATCTCTTCTGGTTCTTGAGCTATGGACGACGAAAAAAATGTCAAAACTTTCAATTTGACAAACTTCCTATGGGAAGTTAAAAATGCCAACAATAATACTGCAAATTAACAACTAATTAGTACCTTATTGTCATATATTAAAACATGAAACTTCTTAAATTTTAAACAACTCTCCAAGTAAAAAAAAAAACACAAAAACATAGAAAACATAGCACACAAAAATTTAAAAATTAGCAAAAATAATAACGGCAATGTTAACTTTTCAAGATTTTGTTTCTAGGTGTGAATCACTACGTTGGCTCCAAAACATAGCAAACATAGACAACATTGCACTACAATACGTTATTTTTAAGAGTAGTAAGAGACTCCAAAAAACGTATTAAGTATTTCACAACAAACCCATGAGTTTTCACAATTCATATATATAATAAAGTCAAAAATCCTAAAACCACATAAAAACTTCGAGTTATTACTGTCATATTATAAATTAATAAACCTTGTAATATTACAAACCAGTTTCTCCTCCAACTCCTAGCCTAGTTTTAATAAAAAAATACCAGAAACATAGAAAACATAGAATGACAAATTAAGAAAATTTTATTAAAAATTTCAAAATTACCAAGTTTACAGCAATAAAGAACTTCGTTTTCTAAAAACAATTCAGTAAATTGATTCTAAATTAGCAAAGCTGCAAAATAAACATAGAAAAAATTTCATGACGAAACGTAGTATGATTAAAAGATGACTTAAAGACAGAAAATAAGAAGCAATTAACCATATAAAATAAGGAATGCTTACCTCTTTGTCAGCGGTATGATTTGTCCATTTGATACAAAAAAACAGACAATTTTCCAAAACATTTCAACAACAATGCTAACAACGTTTTTCTAGTGTGATTCAATTTTCACTATTTTATTTGAAATGCCTTACGAGACGAAATCTCGTAACATAAAGTTTTTTTTACAGAAATGTTAATTTAATCCTTAACTAGTAGAATTTGGAGCTGGTTATAAATCCAACGAGTGTTTGTTTTCGAATAAATGTTTTAATGCTTTATTTTGTGCAACTTGTAAACTTTGAATCAAGCTGTGAACTGCTGTACCCCATACATTGATTCCGTACGTCAGATGACTATGAAAAAAGGCAAAGTACATTTGTGTTTTTAGACTTTCAGGTACGTTACTACGAATTCGACCAAAAACGCCAGATAGGTATGAAAGTTTTTTCAATATTGTCGATATGTGGTATTTCCAGTTCAGTGAAGAGTCCACCCAAAGTCCAAGATATTTAAACTGACTAACTTGTTCCAAAGTTGAGCATTGGTAGACAATGTTAAGTGGTGTATTTGATTCGCTGAAGACGATATATTTGGTTTTTTTGGCGTTAACACATTTTTTTGGTCATTCATCGAAGATTGAATCTTATCAAGATCAATATTCATCTGTTCTTTGAGTTCAGTAAAAGTTCGTGCAGAATACATAAGACTGATGTCATCTGCAAATAATACTGGATGTCCATTTAGAATCAAGTTCGTAAGTGACGTTGTGGGGTACACTCATGTCGAGAGCTTTTCATTAGTACTTTGTAATTATTCTTTATCTAAGCAACTATAATTATAAAAATAAACTAAACCTTAATTAAACAACAATGTCGTGCCGAATTTGCCGCAAAAAAACCAGTGGTTCTGAAGTGAAAGTGGAGTGCACCGAATGTCAAAAGTTTTTTCATGCAAAATGCGTTAAATTAACAGCCAACGAAATTGACTTTCTGACAAAAGAAAAAATAGCATGGAGGTGCCCTTCCTGCTGCAAACAGCGTCGAGCTTCTTTGTCATGTGAGTCACCTCTGCCATGTACTCAGCACTCTCCACCTTCCACCTTGTCGGCCACTGTTATTGCAAATTCTGCTTCAACACAACAATATGGTTCATCATCAACCTTTACTACCACAGCTACTGCTACCAACCAACACCACCACTAACACCACCAACACCGCCAACACCGCCAACCCCGCCAACACCGCCAACACCGCCAACACCACCAAGACCGCCAACCCCGCCAACACCGCCAACACAGCCAATACCGCAAACCCCGAAAACCCCGCCAATACCGAGTTCATCACCACACCATTGCCTGAAGAAGAAATAAAAGCTGCGACCTTAGAAATGATTTATTCTGAAGTTGTCTTGATGAAACAATATCACAAGACACAAATCGATGCACTTGTCGCCAAAAACATTGAAAGTGATAAAAAAATACTTGCACTAGAAGAAAAGGACAACAACCTAGAGCAACAGCTTCTTGCGAACTGCATTGAAATTTATAACGTTCCAAATAACAACAACACATTAACGAACGTTGATATCGCTCTCAAAGTCTTGTGCGATGGTTTAAACGTAAACATAAACAAAGCAGACATTGATCAATGTTATATGAAAATAAAGTGCACGACTGGGTCGCACGAACTTGCTCCTGTATGCAAAGAGTCTGTTTAAAAAAGTATCTATATAATATTTAAAAATATACCTGTAAAATAAGTTTGTCTTCAAAGATATATATGCCATTTGATTTGTCGAAAAAACCTCCATTTTTCAATTTTTTGGGAGGGGGTTACATTTAATACAGTTAAAATAATTTAAAAAAAACTAATTTAAGATTCAAAATTTTACCTGAAAAATAAGTTTGTCTTCAAAAATTTAAATGCCATTTTATAAATCAAAATACCCTTGATTTTTCAAATTTTTTTTTTGAAAATCGTTAGAGCGGTTTTTTTTTAAATTAATTTTTTATATATAAAATTTTTCAATTTTGTTCTAAAAATATTTTTGGTATGCAGTTGTTTAGTGAATGTAAATATACGCTCTATATTTCAATTTCGTAAAAAAATGTTCACCCATTTTTGAGATATACAATTTTGAAAAAAAAATTTCAATATTTTTTTAAAAATCCAAACAATAAAAAATTGCTTTTTTGATAATCAAATATTGTTAAGGCAATATAAGAGCTTGTTCAGAAAAAAAAATTATTGAAATCGGTTCAAAAATTGCTGAGAAAATTAAAAAACAAAAAAACGGTTCTATGAGCGGTACCTTTCCTGAGCAATACAAAAATATGTTTTTCTTATTAAAAGAAGCCAAGTTAAAAAATAAAATTTTAGAGAAAATTTAAAAAAAATCTATCGGTTTGTTTTTGAGAAAATTTAAATTTTCGTTTTTTGACCAAAAAAATTGTATGGGGGCCACTGTTAGTTTTGATCTTAAAAAAAAAATGAAAAAAACGCCTAACGCAAATCTGCTCAAAACCTTAACTTCCAAGTTTGAACTCAATCGACCCAATGGTTTAGGCTGTAGGAGCGTGGACAGACAGACAAAATTGACCGGACGGAATCGCGGGACCCACTTTTTTCGACTTCTCTACCATCGTAATATCATGTTTGATTAAAATCTCGAGTTCGAAATTTTGCACGAATGCAAAACTTGCCATATAGTTCCTATATGTCGCAAGTAAAAATAACAATAAAACCATCTTCTAATGCTAATGCTACTAACAAAAATGTAAAGAGCACCAACACCAACATTCTTCGTGTAAAATTGGTTTCACAACTGATGAAGGAAAAGATCATGAAAACAAAAAGAGAAAGAAGAGATCAGCTTACAACTAATCTGTTTGATGCGAAAAGAAAATCAGAAAATATTTTTGTGAACGATTGCTTAACATATGAGACTCGCCAATTGCTTAACAAGGCATTATCACTGAAGACTGAGATGGGATTTAAATATGTTTGGACTAAGAATGGGAGAGTTTATATGCGTAGGAGTGAGGGTGACAAACCAGTAAGAATATTTTGTGCTGCTGATTTTGATAAAATATGAATATTAATAGTTCTATTTCTGTCCCTCCTTCAGTCCCTGAAATATGTGTTTATCCAGTCATTGCATCTAATTTTGTTGATAATTGTTTTTGTTTACATCAAAATATTCGTAGTTTAAGGAAAAATGTTTCATCTTTTTTAGCGCATATTGAAACGTTTAATAGCTTACCTGTTGTTATTGTTTTAAGTGAGATTTGGATCTACGAAAATGAATTAAGTTTATATAATATTCAAGGTTATTCAATGTTTGCTAATTGCAATGAATTATATGCCTCAGGTGGTATAGCTGTTTATGTAAGAGATGATATTTTTTGTGAAAGCTCAAAAGTTGAAATTACAAGTGCGGATGTATTGAAGTTATCATTTTGTTATGAAAATGATAGCTATGTCATGTATTGTATATATAGGCTGCATAGTTTTTGTAAAAGTATTTTCATTGATGAATTGAGCAATGTCTTGAGTATAACTAAGGCCAAGAACTTAATCTTATTAGGTGACATAAATATTGACATTTTAAATGAAACGGATAAAGATTCTGAAAATTATTTACTACTTTTGGCAGCTAATGGTCTTAAAAGTTACATAAACGAAGCAACTCGGGTGACAGACTCCTCTAGTACTTGTATAGACCACATATTTGCTAGGTTTAAAAATTACAAGAAATCTTCAAATGGAAAAGTGTATGATCTAATGATAACAGACCACAGAATGATAGCGATGACTAATTTTTTGAATTCGAACTTAACGCCACGTCAAAAAAATCTCAAAAAAACCATAAATTATATTGATTACTTTTTACTAAATGAGTGCTTAAAATATGAATTCTGGGATCCAGTGTTTTTAGAAAGTGACCCTTCTGAAGCTTTTGATGTATTCTTTTCAATCTTAGAAAAGCATATCAAATCTTGCACATCTTCGTCAACCAAAAGTTCAAGGTTAAAGCATTTAAAGCCTTGGATGAATAAAGGGCTCCTCAAACTCATAAGTAGGAAGAATGCTTTTAGTAAAAAATGTAAAAAACATCCGCTTAATGAAAGTCTTAGAAAACACTATATTTCTCTCTGTAAAACTGTTAAGAAACATATTGAGGTAGCTCGAAATAATTTCTATACGGATGCGTTTTTAAAAGCTAGAGGAAATGTCAGAGAGGAATGGAGAGTTGTTGATAACATCTTAGGTAAAGAAAGGCAACTAATTGAAATAAAAAATTTAGAAGTTGATGGTGTTTCCTTTACTGATCCAAGTTCAATTTCTAATCAAATTAATGAATACTTCACTGAAATATCTGATAAAATTAAGCCTAGAGTTGATTCTTACTGTAGTTGTGATTGCTCGATGAGTTCAATTTTAATGACTGGTATACAATGTAATAGTTTTGTCTATAATTCTATAACATCACAAGAAATATTAAAAGTTATTCTATCGCTTAAAAACAAAAATTCAAGTACTTCTGATGGAATTTCTAGTACTCTTCTTAAAAAAATTGCATTTTATGTTGTGGATGTTTTGATGTACTTATTTAATGCAAGTGTTGAAAGCGGTTGGTTTCATACAAATTTAAAAAGAGCCGAAGTTATTCCGCTGTTTAAAAAAGGTAAAAAAAATAATATATCAAACTATAGACCGATATCTTGTGTTGGTCCAAGTACACTACCTTGTGGTACCCCCATCTCAACTGGTTGCTTATGGCTTGTACATCCGTCCAAACTTATGTACTGATATCGATTTTCGAGATGAAAAACCCATTACTCCTAGAGCAAAAAGCTTTCGTAGCAGGATTTTATGGTTGACGGTCTCGAATGCTTTTGACAAGTCTATGAAAAGCGCGCTGGCAAGGTTGCGATTGTCTTTATTACTTTGAAGGTGAGATATCACGTCTACCAGTGCTGTTTTTGTGTCTGATTTTTTCCGAAAACCAGGTGATGTCGGTTCGATTACAAAAATTTCTAGCGGCCTTTGAATTGGAAAGACGATATTTTCAGATGAGCAATTTGAGATGATTGTTTTGCCCATGATAGAGAAGGATTTGTTAAGTTCATTGATTTTATCAAGTTTTTCTTTCCTTGAGAAATTTTTCAGCAATGTCACAATTGTCTTGAAGGTGATTGGAATAGTTGATAAAAATCGACAAACCAGCTTAAAAACATAGAACACATCGCTATACAATTTTGAAATTTTAATAAATCAATAAGTTTACAGTAATTGTGGAAGAATAAACATAGTAAATACTGCACAAAAAAAACCTAATTAACAGAAAATAGTAAACTATAAACCATTCAAGAGAGAATGTTTAGCAGGGGAGTTTTCAAGTTAATACGAATTAAAAAAAGCATTGAAAAGAACATAAAAAAAAATCGCACTCAAATTTTAAGTGAGATCAAACTATTTAAAAAGAAAAGAGGCTGGGATGCGACCCACACTGATAACTTTCCATCCCGTCTGTTAATTTGTCTTGCTTTAAAGAATTGTAGGTTTTCGTGGTTTGTTAAAAAAGTTGTCAGTTGAATTATTCTAAAAAAAATTAAAAATTACCAACAATATTTTGCATATGATGAAATAGTTTGATTTCAAAATCTATTTTTGTTACCGAGATTTTTGGTCGAAAACCAATTTTTACCAATTTAAGTAGCATTTCTTATAAGTTTTTATTTCTCATATAAACAAATACAAATTGGATGAATGAAACTAATTTGAAGTAAATATCTTCTCTTGTTCACGAGATATCGAGAACCGAACATCAATTTTTAACAATTTTGCGTACTATTTTTTGTTGGATTTTTATAAAAAAAATTACTGAATGTCGAAACCAATATTTTCTGTGAGATAAAATTAGTTTAAAGCCAATATTTTTAATTTTTGAAAAGATATTTGAGTCGAAATAAATTTTTACTAAGTTTTAGTATTGTTTTTTAGGTTTTTATTTAAAAAAAAAAAAGTCAAATCGATTTTTCTCAAAATTGTGCTGGATGTTGAAAACAGTATTTCTTATTAGACAAAATTAATTTAAAGCCATAATCTCAAATTTTTGAAAATATATTTAAGTAGAAAATCAATTTTTACCAACTTTTAGTAATGTTTTTTTTAGGTTTTTATTTTTTTATAAAAACACTCTTAATTTGATTTTTCTCAAAATTTTACCAAACGTTGAAAACAGAATTTCTTAAAAATAAACTAGGTTAAAGCCATAATCTTGAATTTTTAAAAAGATATTTGAGCCGAAAATTAATTTTTACCAACTTTTACTGATTTTTTTTACCTTTTTTATTTTTGGTAAAAAAAAACTGTCAATACGATTTTTCTCAAAATTTTACTAAATGTTGAAAACAGTATTTCTTAAAAAAAATTAGTTTAAATCCATACTATTAAATTTTTAAAAAAATATTTGAGTCGAAAATTAATTTTTACCAACTTTTAAAAAAATAAATTGGGTGGCGCAACAGTCCGTTTGGGAACTTGGGCCTAGTGACTTACAACTCTCAACCATTCCTGTGCGCGAGTACTGTTGTCAGGGATGGAAGGGACCTACAGTTTTAAGCCGAATCCGAACGGCAAATTTTGAGAAAGCACTTTTCATGACAAGAATTACTCTTGGAGAATTTGTCAATTCCTCGCAAGAGGCAGTACCCGTGAAAAAACTGTAGGTGGTATAGGCAGGGATCGAACCCAAGACCTCTCGCATGACAGTCCAACGCACTAACCATCATGCCACGGGTACTACTTTACCAACTTTTAGTAAAGTTTTTTTTAGGTTTTTATTGTTTCATACAAAAACTGTCATTTTGATTTTTCTCAAAACTTTACCTGATATCAAAAACGTTATTTCTCGTTGCATAAAATTATTTTGGAGATAAAATCATTTTTTGTTCGTAAAGTATTCTAGTTGACAATTATTTTTTGTCAGTTTTTTTATTTATAAAAAACCGTTATTGGATATGGCCACCCACTTAATTTTTTGAGAGTCCTTTTTGCATCTTTCTGCGTTATTATCTGTATAACTAAATTTATTTGAAGTCGATATCTTTTCTGGTTCTTGAGCTATGGACAACGAAAAAAACGTCGCGAACGTACGGACGTACACACGCACGCACAGACATCTTTCTAAAAATCTTTTATTTCGACTCTAGGGACCTTGAAACGTCGAGAAATGTCAAAATTTTCAATTTGACAAATCGGACCCATTACAATAACTTCCTATGGGAAGTTAATAAGCTACTGAACAAGAAACTAAATTAGGTACCTGGTTTTCATAAGTACTTCGCTTTGTTGACACTGTCTTACAGATTTAGACAAACAGAAAACATAGAAAACATAGCATGACAAAGTTGATTCTTTCATTACTATTTCGCTATCAATTAACTGCAGAATAATATTATTTATTTATAAAAAAATCAAACTTTCGATCGGATGCTTCGACAACTTAAACATTAAACATAAAAAAAAACACTTAACTAAATATTTGGAAACAAAGTATTCCATAAGGTTAAAGATTTTAATATAAAATCAATAATTGCCTTAAAGTCTTTTAAAAATTCCTCTAAAAAAAACTGACTTATTCCCTTGAATCAATAAAGTGGACAAAATAATTGTTTTACTAAGTTGACATCCTTGAGCGTTAAATATGTTCGTTTTATATTCACAGTTCCGACAAACCATTTGAGTCAAGTCCATATCCCTCTTGGTTTTAACACATTTCTCGTGTGTCCTTCCTGGAAATTATGTCTGTCCATTTCCCCAATGAATATTGGATATAATAGGCTTTAGAGGCAACCTCTTAACAGAATTATTGATCAACCTTTAAGGACCATCAGCACGTGACTTGCTTTAATGAATATCTGTTTGTCTTATTTCTTTTTTCTGAAAGCTTCGTCCGTGTATCGGTTGGGAATTTTTCAATTGAACCATGACAAAGCCTTTAAAAATTATCCCCTCCTTAACACCTCGTTCTTAACGTTCTTTTATCCCTCAAACCTTCATCGAAAAACCCCAAAAAATACTTTTTTTATTGACTCTTGTTTTAAGTGTTCGAAAATTGATGATAATCCTGTGATCCATTTGTTTTGATTGCTTTTCATCAGTTCAGTTTCTGGTTTTTGGTTTTCAGCCAAAGGGGACACAATACGAGTTCACAGAAACAGACAGTTTAGGAATTGACTTAATATTGTGGAATAAAACAGCACACGTTTTTTTAAGTGCGCTTGGTTTTGGTTTTATTTCGAGATATTTTTTGGTGATGGAGATGATGGTGCTGATGTTGGATTGTAATTTGGTAAAACATACGAGCTAAGTTGATTGTTACTCAGTTTTTATTGGTTTGGTCTTTTTGGTCATTTTATTAGAGAGACGATGAATTTTATTACAGAAATATTTCTTTTTTATATATTTCAAATAAGATCGATAAACCCAGTCAGTTTCGGCACTCAGCATGTGGCCAAGACAAAAAGACAAAAGGTAATTATTAGGATTAGGATTTAGAGCAAGTATTGGAAGTGATGCTTTTATGAGAACATTTTATTAATTGGAACCGTATAAACGGGAGAGCCATTTTAGTTAAGTAATGGGAAGGAATTACATTTTTTTTTATGAAAGAAAACGTGCGGTTTTATTAAGGGATTTTATTTGCTTTCATTGAAAGCTTAAATTATTTGATTTATTTTCACTTAGAGGTGGACATTAAAATGAATTTCATTAAACAGTGAAACAAAGTGGGCCTTGATCAAATCATTGAAAAATTTAAACACTTTATAATTTTTTTAATAATTCCAACGTAAGGTGAACCTTTTGTGCTTCTGTCCTTCGGAAGTAAATTCCATACAAATCATGAATTCGCAGATAAAAATCATTGAGTTGGAATATACTTAAATGATTTGCAAATGACGGCAAATGTCAATTCAACTTTGACATTTGTAAAGTTGTCATAACCTACAAAGAAATATATTCCACCTCTTTTTTTTTCCTTGTCTTTTTTTTTAAAGTTTGTTTCTTTGGTTTTCAAATACCCAAAACTGAATGCTAAAAACTCAATCAATTTTCTTCTGAGTTTATCTATCTCAATCATTTGTAGTCATTTGAACTTTAAAATTAGGTAAGTCTAAGTACCTTATTGTTATCAGTGATGGTAAACTTTCTGTATAGGAACTAATTATCTACAAATAATAAAGTTTCACTTTTCCCACCATTCTTATAAAAAAGGTACTTTTGGAATAATTTTATAGCTTGACCTTTCATTTTGGAGACAAAAGCAAAATGTAACCTTTTCATAATTTTAATAAGAGTATTAATTAGGTATAGACAATAGACTGTACCCCTAGAGCTGAAAAACCCACAACACATTAGTAATGAAAGGTCATTAAGTTAAATTCAATGTTATCAGCAAAACTTTTTGAGATTAATTTTATCGGATGTTTTGTAACACCTTCATAAAAATAAGGTAAAGAAATTTTGGTAACTTCTTATACCAAAACAAAATGAGGGTATAAAGCGTTTATCGTAATAAATTGCTTAATGATTGAGGTTGGCATTGAATTTGTCAAAAGGCCACCTGGGGTGTATCTGTTGCCAAATAAATGAAATTAGATGGTTATAAATTAATGTTACTTTAGCAGCTGTCAAATTTTATTGTGAAATGTGTATTTTTGCAGGCTGCAGACGGTGACGACTAACCGCTGTCAGGCAGGATGATCCAATCAATATAGACGATGAAAGCCAACAATCCCGTCTTTCCGACTTCGATGAAGTAAATTTTGCCATATCTAAGATGAAGTCTAACAAAGCCGCTGGGGCAGATGGCTTAATTCTGAATGCCAAACTTTTCAAAGCGGCTTGATATAATTTGGTTAGGAGCATGCACCAACTTATCTGTAAGTTATGGTCGGAAGAAAGCATGCCCGATGAATGGGACCTCAGTATTGTCTGTCCGATACTGAAAAAAATAAACCCTCTAAACTGCACCAACTATAGAGGAATCAGTCTACTTAACATCGCTTACAAAATCTGTATTCAACTAGTTCGTTCAAAGCTTTTTCCTTTGAATAGCTTTATTTTAATTTCATATTAGAAGAACCAGGATGGAAAATAAATTATCTGAAGATAAGAAAGAGGAAGAACATGTATGTTTAAATTGTAAAGCGATCGCCCATTGGTTGTGTAGTTAGGTTGATGTCTAATACGAATAAAGAATAGTTAATTGGCGTCCTCAGCTTTATGCAGATATATAGATATGATGATAATGAGGGAATGTTATTGGTAGGTGGAAGGTACTTACTTTAATCCAATCACATTCCTTTTTCCTACAAGTTTTCAGCGCAAACATGGAGTTATTACGTTCAGTTTATTTTTTTCGTTTAAATTAAAAAAAAACAATCATACGAACAGGTACAAGAAATTGCTATTGCTATTCATATTGTGTGTAGTCAGGCTCTTATGCGTTTTGGATTTTAGTTATGAAGTGACACGTAAGCAGTAGTTGTAGAGGTTGTAAGTAATACCTATATACTATACATAGGTATAATGTGTATAAGTTGAAAAAGTGGTTCTAATAGAAAATACATAATACTCTTTCTGGCCCGTTTCTTTAACTTGTACTAAGTATTTATTCTTTTATTTAAGCGAAGGCAAGTAAAAGAACAATATTTTAAAATCATATATAGAAAGATATCAAGATATTACTTCTTGACAGACACTTTAAAATAGATTATTGATTAAATATATCATATTCGTTAAACCGATGCAGTGGCGCTACACGGCCATCGTTGGTATTTACAATAGTTATAGTTATAAACATACATAAATATGTACCAAATGCATTAATTTGGATAAAAGATAGGAATGTAATTAAAATGTTGTCAAAATAATGCTCTCATGCACAGTTAAAATAATTTAAAAAAAAAACTATTTTAAGATTCCAAATATTACCTGAAAAATAAGTTTGCTTCAAAAATTTAAATGCCATTTTATTAATCAAAAAACCCTTGATTTTTCAATTTTTTTTTTTTGAAAATCGTTAGAGCGGTTTTTTCTAAATTATTTTTTACTAGCCGACCCGTGCTCGCGTTGCTTCGCAAATTGTAACCAACACCTTCTTTTTGTGCTTATGGATTTTCTTCCGATTTTAGCCTTTTTTTTACCCATTTTATATTTCTATGCGATAAAAGAAAAACAACGAATTTAAGCTTGTTATGTACTCGTATTTAGTAAAAAAAATCAAAAAACACTTCCTTACCGAATTTAGCACTTTAGATAAAAAACTTAAGTAAAATATTACGTAGTAAAGGCCAAGCCGCACGTGAAAACAAACAAAACCATTTAAATTTTTTAGTTGAAAACAGAACGAAATTTGTGTCTATTTTCTTCTTTTCTTTCTTTTATTCATACCTAGAAACGTTTTTTTGCAACCGAAAAATATAGTTTGCGGTAAAAAAAACAAATTTGTGTTTTTAATGTTCTCATACATCTATAAGTATGCGTGTGTAAATATCCATAGACACATTTTTTTATTCATCTGCTCATGTTCAGTGCCATAGAGGAAATATATTATCTAGAGTCCCGACTTAATGGGTTTGCTCTCTTTCGGCCTACAAACTTAATTGAGCGAATTTTGCCCATTAGCATAAGCATGTGTTAGTTGTCCCGTGCATTTCTTATGGGAAAATGCAGATTCTATGTAGTTGTTACGGGCTTTTAAGAGAGTTACCTCAAATAAAATTTGAGGGTGTTTCAGGCAAGACGGGTACCAGTCGGGTCGGGACTCTAGATAATATATTTCCTCTATGTTCAGTGCAGTGCAACTGACTTAACCTACCCACATTTGTGTGCTCTTTTTATCGACGTCGACATTGTAAGTACCTTCTTCGAGTTATTTGTAAAGAAAATTTTAACTTAATTTCAGTTTTATTGTTCGAGGAAGTGATACAAAATTGGTAATTCAAGCTATTATAATAGAACTTTTTTTATTTTTAAATTGGAAGAATTATAATCTATTTACTTCCTCGAACCAGAAAAAAAAAGGTCTAATTTTTCTTTAGATAAATCGGCATTTCATGTGCACGGCACTGTAGTTAATTAAATGTACATATAGTAACTTAAAAAAAAGAGCCCACACTGCTCAGCGATGCAATGTGACGATAGAATTAGAGAAACAAAAAAATAATGTGTGTGTGTAGGTTAGTTGATGAACTATACAATACAGAAAAATTGAATATGTAGGTAGGTAGGTAAAAGAAAAAAACGTAACTATTAAATGGAACACATATTAAGAGAGAAAGAGCATGGGAAGAAAAGAAAATTAAAAATGTTGGAATGATAATGAAATGAAACAAAGCAGCGACCTCGCGATTGTGATGGAATCTAATTTCCTGGATAAAATAAATTCAAAAAGTTTATAATTTTATAATTTGTTTTTGTTTATTTCTCAGGTTGTATGTTTAACTTATAGAAGTGATTTTAGGCTTAAAATTTGGGCAACAATATTGACTTTATGAAGCAATGCTAATCTTTGTCGATTATTGTATAGGTTTTAAGATATGAGTGGTTGTATAAGTCAACTAATGAAAAAAAATGGACAAAAAATGTAAAATTAATAATATTTAAGTTTGACAAATAATTAATGAAAAAAAAATTAAAGCCATAAACACTCTCATAACAATATAGAAAATAATAAAATATATTTCAAATAAATCGGTTAACTACTTTCTGAGATCGTGCGTTACAAACTTTAAAATGGTTTCGCTTTTATATAATAGTATAGATATAGATATAAACAATTTTTCAATTTTGTTCTAAAAATATTTTTGGTTAATATACCCTCTACAATTTTTACAATTTCGTAAAAAAAATGTTGAACCGTTTTTGAGATATAGAATTAAAAAAAAAATTCAATATTTTTTTTAAAAATCCAAAACAAACAAAAATTGCACATTTGATAATCAAATATTGTTAAGGCAATATAAGAGCTCGTTCAAAAAAAATTATTGAAATCGGTTCATAAGTTGCTGAGAAAATTAAAAAACAAAATAACGGTTCTATGAGTGGTACCTTTTCGGAGCAATAAAAACATATGTTTTTCTTACTAAAAGAAGCCAAGTTAAAAATAAAATTTTAGAGAAAATTAAAAAAATATCTATTGGTTTGTTTTTGAGAAAACGTTTTTTGACCAAAAAAATTGTATGGGGGCCACTGTTAGTTTTTATCTTAAAAAAAATTAAAAAAACGCCTAACGCGAATCTGCTGAAAACCTTAACTTCCAAGTTTGAACTCAATCGACCCAATGGTTTAGGCTGTAGGATCGTGAACAGACAGACAGGACAGACGGACGGAATCGCGGGACCCACTTTTTTCGACTTCTCTACCATCGTAATATCATGTTTGAATGAAATCTCGAGTTCGAAATTTTTTACGAATGCTAAACTTGCCATATATGTTGTTCCTTCACATACATACATACATACATACATATGTCGCAAGTAAAAATATACGTATTTTCCAAAAAATACTGATCGGCGGGGAATTATAGAGATGGATGTCAAAATACTTATTTTCTGGTGCAAGGTAAAATTTAGGTATTACTCCCCAAATATAATTAAAAGGTAAGTTTTTTTTTTTTAAATTAAGTAGAATTGTAGGAGGGATAGCAACTGCACTCCTTTGTTCCAACCTCCAGACGCCTTTGATTCGTCAGTTTGGTTGAGAAACAAAATTGTAGGTCCCCTCCATTTCTATTCTAGATACATATAAAAACAAGGCATACTTGAGAATATTTTTACATTTAAGTCACTCACTCCAGATTTTCTATACCAAATTCAGCTTAAAATAAGAAACTTTGAATTTGTTCATCTTTTGTGCAGATTTCTGGCTTATGTTATTAACTTTTTTCGACAAAATCAAATACGAAAAATCTGTAGGTGATTAAACTTATCAAATTTTGCAAACAAACTTCATATAAACACTCAAATTAATCCCTATGCTCGTAGTTTTTCTCGTGTAAAATACATAATTTTCAATCCTGTTGGCATTTATATTAAACAAGGGAGAAGTTTTCGACTTTATTCCATCACATCATGGAACAATGAAAATTATAAAAATAAAACTTTCTTTTATCAACAAACATTTCACATATGCTATAGGTCCATAGCTACCAACTTACTGCACTTCCTATACTTATTCTGTATTTGCAAGGATGCAAGGACTAAGGATACCACCTCTGTGTATAGGTATAACAATCATAACTTGTCAGTAATGCAAATTGTACCAAAAGCTCCTAAAGCCTCATATAATATCGTATATGAAAACCCTTATGTATTTCCAGGCATGATACTCAAATAAAATAGGACAAAGTTTTGATCTCATATAAATTCTCATTCGAATATGGTATACACTTTTACCACAGACCAAACAAGTTACTTTTTCTCGGTCTTACTTTCATTCTGCTCTACAGGCCAGGCTCTGTCTACTGTCTCTATATATATTATATGTATATGGACGTGGTGGGAAAAAAGATTAATATTGGGTCCATTTAATTAAAAGTTAGTGTCGACTTGTGAATTTGGAATTTTGTATCCTTAAATTGTCTTGATGATGACGTTATATTTAGAAAAGTCTTCTATTTGCTATGTTTTATTTAAAGGATGCTTTAAAGGGTGTGTGGTAGGTATATATTTTGATTTGGAATGTATGTGGTTTTTAAAGGTTTTTCTAACGTTTAAAAGTTTGGTATTTGATTTGAAACTTACAACAGAACATGTTATCTCTTCTTTTTTCAAGGATTTTTTTGATTAAGAATAAATTTTCCCTCCCTAAAATCTCCTTAAGAAAACATATCAGTAAATCTTTTGAGATATAATGTATAAGATTCGGGATACGAATTCTACGAATCAATTTTTCTGAGAATAATTATCCCTAAAGTCCTTCGCACTTACATACATTCTAACCCTCATCCTTATTGTGACACATTTTAATCAGCGACATGTCTTCACCATAATCCATCATCTATTCTCTCAAATAATCGTATATACAGCTATGGCCAGAATAATAGGAACAACACTTAATTCTTGGTAACAATTTAAATTTAAATTAGTTCACACTTAAAAAATGTTTTATACCTTTAATATGCTAATGACATAATGTGAGTATTAATAAAGAGAAAATAGGTAAAATTACATTCGCGAAGTACGGCTGAATAATTAATCTTTTTACTACACAGTACAACCGAAGCTGGGTTCGATGGTTAACTATTGGACAATCCTAGAAGCGCAAATATTGCTGATAAACTTTTTAAGAGGAGATATGAAACTGCCTATTTCACTAAAGCTAGTTAGCAAAGGGTGAGTCAAGAAACTTAGCGATGATGGTCAAGTGGCGTAATTGACTTAATGATGTTATTAACACCAATCATTTTGAAAGCTATTCTTTTAATATTTTCAAAGAGGTTTCAGTAAGTTGCTGGAACATCTGCCCAAAGATGTGAGTCATACTCAACTTTTGAACATCGATAAGTTTTGGACCAATTTCTTACATTCCTCGCTTTAACCACACAAGAGTGCTTGAGCATATAAAATTCACGCATTTTCTTATATTGTATTGTAAAAGGATGTTAAGGTCGTAATTTAATGAGCTTATCATATGTTCCACTTGCGAAGAAATGGAATCAGCGAAGCAATTTATTGAACTAAAAGTTTTACTCAAAAGATCATTTAAAAAAAAGCGGATACAAAACTGAGCCCTGAGGTACATCAGCCTTTATTAGAAGTTTCCGTTTCTCTAGACTTTTCTTAACCTGATAAATAATAAGCGTTTCCATGACTTTGGAAAGAAGGGTTCTTAAAACTATCAGTCCTATAATTTCAGAAAGAGTTACTGAACAAATATTATTTTTTAACTACTCGGAACAAGCATAGACAAATATGATAGATGAAAAAGCTTACACATAGGTTTTTCTACCATTAAAAAAGGTAGGTAGGTAATAGTGGACATACATACCATCCAGGTATTGCTTCTTGCGAGGAATTTAAAAATCCTCCAGACGTTATTCTTGACATTAAAAGTGCGTTCTCAAATTAGTCGTTCGTAGGTCGCCTAAATCCTAAACATAACTCGAAAGTCAATAGGCCCTGGTTCTATTGGAACTATTGCACCAACGTTCTAACTTATTTATTAAGCCACCTGATTTATGCGTGTTTAGATCTTTAAGGAATCTCGACACAATTGGGGTTATCGGAAACTTCTTTTCCCATGGATTTGTCCCCATATTCAAAAAATTGGTATCGGGAACTTTGCGAAAATGGGAAAAAAATTCCTATGGAAAAATACCTATCGGCAACTCTTTTTTCATGGGAAATCTTGTGTTTTTTCTGTCTGAATTTTTCCCGTTATTTAGTTGTCGGAATTTAAAGCGGAGCAAACAATGTAAGCAATTTTCAACAAAATAATAATGAAAATATTAATAAAAATGTATCTTTTTAAGGTCAAATTCAACAAATACTCACCAATTTCAAGTTTTAATCAGTTTTATGGAAAAAAACGAGATATGCTAATGGTTTCACAACAAATCGGTCTAAAGAAGATCAAAAATCAAAATATTGGAAAGAATAGAAATATGATCATGAATGCAACTGAACCGGAGGAGTAGAACGTTGAAACGAATGATTCCCAGATGAACATTGAAATAAGAACTTCAACTCCTCGTCCTACAAAAAAGCCACAAAAAGGCATAACTTGTGACGTCGCTTTGGAACGAAAAATTGAAATCGAAAAAGAACTCTGCAATTAGGTTGAAGAGGCAGTTGAGGCTATAAAGCGACACCAAAAAGAAATGAAATACCATTTCAAGAAAATATACAGGTCCATTGACAAAATTACAATTTTTTTCACTAAGAACCGACTGTCAAATCATTCCAAAACTATGTTCGAAAATTCATTTATTATTTTCATATTGACAAAATTTGTTCCCAAGGAAAGAGAATTCCGTGGAACTTGTTCCCGGGAAGGGAAAAATTCCTAAGGAAAAATATTTCCCAAGGAATTCCTGATAAGGCTGAATATGAGTACGAAAAAAGATTGGTCACTTAGAATCATTAACGCGCTCAAGAACTATGGAAACCATGACACAAACTAGCAATGTGGAATGTGCATGTTTTACTTATTTGGTCTTCGAATAAGTCTTCCTGACATGCTTAAACCTATTCCGATTTTCATCAGATGGGTTTTGCTCTAAAACACTGGAAGCTCATCTTTTAATCTTTGATAACCCCGTTGTATCTCAAATCCAACCCATGACATTCCTTTAGGTTCGATACTTTGAACAATATTCAAGAAAAGAATCATAGTAAGTACTTATCATAATTTCACTGGAGTCTACGGCAATAGCATAGTTAACAGTTAAAGATCTTGAACGAATTATTGACACTAGCCTAACGCAATTGTCGAAACTTTGACATAATTTCTAAACTAAATTTCCAGATTGAAAACCCTCTATTTAATATTATATAAATAGCCTTTTCATGAGGCACTAGTTTTACTTTCATGATACAAGAACCAATTAAACTAAAAATTAAGAAATGATTCTATTATTTTTGCCATAGCTGTATATGCACGGTACGCAGGAATGTCTAATATAGCCAACATTATTCCCTTCGACATTATGTGTCCCGAAATGACACCTCATCATGACTTAATTTGTCACATGACGCGATATGGTTTGAGAAATTTGTATATAAATTGTATAAGCTGAACATGCATGGATGCTATATTATGAATAGGAAAAGTGTCAAGAGTGTTATGAAACCTTTCGTGCGGGGGATATTTGTACACTCATCATCTATGGAAATCCTTTGTCACTCACTCTATCATCTTTTGAAATTATATTTTGCCCCAGAACATCATATAAACAGAGACAACGCAACGCGGCGCGGTGGTGGGAATTGTGACATGGTAGTTTTCCAGGAATCCAACCTTCAACACTTCTGGGTAATTAATTTACATAGAACAAAATTTTCACTGAAAAAAGAGGATATTCTACGAAAATTCCTGATGAATACTTTATGACAAAGCAGAGCAAAAATCTTGTTTTATTTTATAAATCCTTTCGAATAAATTATATTATTTAGAATTTGGGTAAATTGAGGGTGTAAACTTTATTTAAGAATAAATATTAAAGATCTTTGAAAACAATCAGTCTGTTTCCCACAAAGAGACAAAGGACATTAAAAGGATTTACCATCAGCATAACAATGTGGTCATACCTTTTTGAAACAAATTCAAATTTTTCTTAACCACAAAAGTTTAAAACCTAATAATTTTAAATTAGGAAATCCTTTGAAAATTGTTGAGGTGTAATATGCCAAAGTTTCTTTAAAAGAATATGTATAGGTACTTAGAAAATTTTTAAGATTTACCTTGAAAATAAAAGTAAGTGTTAGGAATCAGTTGTTGAGGAAAAAAAACACAATTCATTATTGTTATTGACGAAAAAAGGACAAATAATAACAAATAAAATTTTTAACAAATGTTTTGTTTTCAGGGGAAATAAAAAATATTGTTTATAGATTCCTACACATTACTGTTGTATCTGAATCATTAAGTTGTCAAGAAAATAAAGACATCAATAATTTGTTCCAAAAAATATCAATATTTCTGCTAAAGAGAATCACATGCAGTAATTTTTTTTTGGAATAGCAACATTATTTCAATATATTTACATACAGAATTCCATCTTTATGATCGCGTTTCCCAAGAAAAAGTCTTAAGATGGTAAATTACAATACCTCGGTGGCCGATTAAAATAACTTCTTCGAGAAATAATACAAACAGGAAACTGTTCTTACAAAATTGCCATTGTTTCGTTGATTGTAAGGCACGTAGCGCCATCTTGTTGTAAATAAACATTGTCCACATCAATAAGTCTGTTCAGTGACGCTGTGCTGGACTGTTCTAGACAGAAAAGCTGTTCATTGAGGTTTTTTCTGTGCTGAACTGTTCTACTTTCCTGTTCATTGACAAACCTAGAACAGTTTAGAACAGGATTTTCTGTTCTTGCTTTTGAGTCAGATCAGGTTAGAACAGATTCGTGAGAAATGTCAAAATCGAAGTTGTCATGTTTTTTGTTTACGTTTTGATTTTGTTGTGCTTTGTTTTTTTTTTTCTCGTGATTTAAAAAAATTAAAATAAAGTTATTTTGCCAATTTGTTTAATTTGTTTAATAAAATAATTATAAAATAAATTTTTTACATTTTACATAAATAAATCTTTTACATTTCATCAAAGAAAAGGTAATAACATTCGTCACACTTTCATTCCAATCATCTGAAGAGGAATCCGACGAAAAATCACTATCGGTGTCTGAACCGCTAACATTTTCATTTAGTATTATCTTAGCAATCACTTGATTTTCCATTTCAATAATTTTTAATAATATTTTTCACAGTAAAAACACAAAAAATGAAAAAAAATAAGCGAGAAACGAAAAATTCACACAATTTGCATTTTTTTTGACAACTGACGTTTAACTGACTGTTCTAACTTGATCTGACGTTTCTCACGAAACTGTGCTGTCCTGTGCTGTTCGGATCTAGAAAAATCCTCGCTGAACAGAACTAATATCTTCACCTGGCCATAAATCATTTAGCATGACTTGGTAGCAAGATTCATTTACCGTATGCGTTGCACCCGTCTCATTCTAAAATACGTTAGGCCTAATTAAACAGTCGAATCCAAGAATCCCTCCAAACAGTAACAGGTTGATGATTGATATGTTTTTAACAATGCTTATTAACATAGCCTCCGACGAAAAAATAAGCCTCCAGACCATTTGGATGCATTGCAAAGAGCCAATCAGAAGAGATTAACTGGCTTAAATTCTTGTGCTTAGTAACTTTTAAAAACCTTTAGATAAAAGCCTTTTAGTAAAATACGGGATAAAATGTTTTCGAAAGATCGGGTTATCGTCAACACTACGATCTACAGGACAGGAACAATATTCTGATTTGTTATGAGTGGCCAACTCTTACTTGTAATAAAATCTTACATATTTTCAACAATTTAACTATTGAGGGGCCAAGAGAGTGACTCAAAATTGTTTTAGACTGTAAACTTTTTACCATTGCATTTTATTACGTTGTTAAATATCAAAATATGACAGTTTCAAAAATGACAGCTGCTCCAATATTATAAAACCCTTACTTACACATAACAACAGTCTTACATGAGCTGTGTATATATTTTCCCACTGTTTACATTTAACAAACTAACGGATAACCGGAGTTTTACATGAGCCGAGATTATATTTCCCACTGTTTATATTAAACTTATCTACCAATAACCGGAGTATGATATGAGCCGTATTTACATTTACCTACATTGAATCATACACAAAACCTTATATGTATGAAAATGTTTTCTTTTCCTTTATCATGTGAAATTGCTCAAACCATTTTCTTTTTCTCTTATAAATTGATAAAGTACCTGAAATTTGTGTAGCATCTAACTTATTGATGGCAGATGTGGTATTAAAACTCATTATTTTCATAAGGAATGAAAACACACACAAAAAACGAAAGAAATTTTAAAACTTTCACTTTATCTGATGGTGATGGTATTTTCATTGCTTTTGGCAAATTAATTAATATAAGCGTGAATTTATGAACATATAGAAATATTAATTTATCTCAAACATTGAACTCAGGTGATGAGAAAGTTGAAAATTTATTACAGTTATGGTTTTGTTCTAATTTAATTGGAGCGGTAATATATGAAAAGTTTGTTGATTTATAACCAACTTTTTGCCACCTCTTTTCTTCCTTAAAGTACGATTTTCTTGTTTGCTTCAGATTTTCCTGAAAATTATTACAAGAAGAATTCCTACGTTTTTTTTTAAGTTTTAAAGTTCTTTTATTGAAAAAAAAATATATATCATTTTCAAAAGTATATTAATGAATGTATATTATAAAAGGTTATATTTTAATTACTCTCGTTTTGGACAGCTGTCACTTTTCAAGCTCTCATATTTTGACATTTAAAAAACCAAAAAAATTGACATCGCTGAAAATTACAACATTTGATATTAATATTAATAATTGTTAAAATTCGCTACAAAATAGTAAAAATTTTTAGTCAGAGTTCAAAAAATTAAAAAGGTTTTGAAGAACCTTCTCGGAAGGAAATAGAGTAAAACTGATAGACAAATGTTAAGAATCGAAACCATGTACGTGTCGATGAAACACAAAAATTTATCAATTCTTTGTCAATATTTGACATAAAGCATTTCAAAATCGACACTATAACGACTAAAAGAATTTTGTAGTTCAGTTAACACAAAAAATCAAGTCGGCAATTCAAACTTTATAAAAGATCTTTTGTTTAAACGAAGCAGTATTTCTCTCCGTGTTTCTAAAATGTCTTGAATGTTTACACCATCTCATTCCAAAAAAAAAGGACTTTTTTAAATGAGTATTGCTTATCGATAATTACAAATCAAAATTATTTAATAATGGATGATTTAAATAATTAATTCAATGCATCTATCCATCCATCCATCTATCAGTTTATGTAGTTAATATAATAAATCTGCAAAACCATAGAAATTGATTTAATTAGTTAAATCACTTCAGGGGCTAATTGGTGTAATATGAATTGACAGATTTATGTGGTTTACAATTAACAAGGGAAAAATGAATCTTATTTTTGTTTTGTTGCTATTATCACTTAATTTATGATTATGAGGTGAAAATTTGTTTAAAGTCTATTAAATTTTCATTTAAATTAATTGGTATACATAAGGCCTATTAATGTATTCGCCTGTAAAATTTCAGGAATTTAATTTAAATTTTATCAACTTGCCATGAATGCAATTATTTAAAAATTGCATAAGGCTGGGCTGACAGTTAGAGCACAAAATAATTTACTAATTTCAAAGATTTGAAACCAATTACAAAATAAAAATATTTAGCATAATTTGACAGAAATAACACATAATGACATTAACCTCATATTTGTGTAAAAATTGTGAGTCATAAAACAAAATACTGATGCTAGTAAGAAATATTGTCACTTGTCATTTCACAAAAAACGGCTGAAGTTGGACTCAAAGGTAATCTGATAAATAAATAAATTAGGTGGAGGAACAGTCCGTTGAGAACTAGGGCCTAGTGACTTACAACTAAAACTCTCAACCATTCCTGTGTACGAGTAATTTTCCGGGATGGAGGGTTTTTTAAACCGAATAACGGCTTATTTGAGAAAGCACTTTTCATGACAAGAATTGGAATTGGAGGATTTGTCAATTCCTCGCAAGAGGCAGTACCCGTAAAAAAAATGTTTGATGGCAGAGGTAGGGATTGAACGTAAGACCAATGGCATGAAAGTCCAACGCACTTTTTTAAAACAAGTATGTAAGCCGGTCCAGCCCGACTACCCACTATCAAGTGCCGATTGAAGCCACGAAAACTGGTTCACCTGATTAACCCTATCAGTTCGGTCCCGTTCGGACACAGCCCTACTTAACCGAAGGAGCTCTGCTCCGTCTTGTGCCATGACGTCCCGATTGTACAGGAGTCGCCTATCCACGGTACGTCGTCTGACGTGGTAGATTAGCGGAACTGCCAATCTATCCTGTATCAGACCGCATTTATCTAAGAAAAGGAATGCTTCTGGTGGAATGAAGCCGCTCAAGCGTGTACTCTCAAAATACTCGTCGTTCGGATAGAACTCCCCGAAAATTAAATTGTTGTTCAAAGACATAGCTCTTGCAATATGACCTCGAACGAATTTAATCACGAAATTGTCAATTCTGTTTATTCGAGCCCCGTTGTATAGGACCTCGTTGGAATAGTAATGCACGTAAGAAGATTCGGCTGTTCGATATAAGCCGGTACAGCGTCGTAAACACTGCCGCTCGAACACCCGAAACTTCTCCATCTGCGAAGGGGCAACGTTGAACCACACAGGGCAACCATAAACGATCATTGGCCGTATGAGGGCCAGTAGCAAATTACCTTTACTCTGGAGTCAAGCCGACTGCTGTAAAATAGCCGTTTCGTCAGAGCGAAGGCTCCTCTGGACCTGGTCAGAGCAGCATTTATATGTCTGTCGAAATATAAATACTGATCTAACCATATACCGAGGTACTTCACTACACTCTTGCTCGTTAATCGCTGCCCGTGAAGGTCAACGATGACGATCTTGCGCCAATTCTTGCACGTATCCCTCGTGGCACTAGCCAACAACGGAGTCCGGAACAGAATTGTCTCCGACTTCTGGACATTTATTTTCTGTTTCCAGTCGTTGCAATATCGCTGAATCTTGTCGAAATCACGCTGCAAGAGAATTCTAATAACCTCAACCTTTCGGGCCGTTCTGCACGCAATTATAGATCGGAACAGAATTGTCTCCGACTTCTGGACATTTATTTTCTGTTTCCAGTCGTCGCAATATCGCTGAATCTTGTCGAAATCACGCTGCAAGAGAATTCTAATAACCTCAACCTTTCGGGCCGTTTTGCACGCAATTATAGATCGGTAAGCAATTGCCTTTATAAGACTACCTATCAGATCGCTGGTGTAAATGCTGAAGAAAATCGGCGATTTCACCGCTCCCTGTTGAAGACCATTTTTAATTAGGAATGTTGTGGTAGAAGTTACATTGGCACTTTTGACAACAAACTTTCGACCTTTAAGCATATCATAAAGTACAGTCCAACGCACTATAACCATCACACCACGGATACTACAAGGTAAACTGATAGGAATTCTTAAAAGCCATAAGAATTATTGTTAAACTGTTTGAGTGAAAAATGCAGCAGGCTATTTCTTGACTTTTAAATGATAATTTGTAGCTGGTTTATTAACATGGACGTCAATCCGGGCATCGGTTTCGTATTTCAAAACAAAGTTGCTGACCAATTTGCACCAAATAGTGACTTTGGAATAGTCTCATGAGGATTCATACTTACTCACTTCATCGGTTTGGCCGATGACTCAGTCATCGCTGCTACAACCGGAATTTCGAGGCAAAATGTACTCTCAAACGCGGATAAAACGTTAAACTGTCTTGGATCTATAAGGAGGTGTCCACACTGGTGGGATCATAGCCTTATGCAGCAGCCATTCAGTTTATAGATTTAAAAAGCCTTGATAAAATTTTGTATGTCCTGTTGGCTTTAAACAGACGTTCTAGAATTTGTTCTTGTACGTTTTAATAAGCCCCTACTATCGACACCCAAGATAGGTGAAAGATTGAACCATTTCAAGATCACCTTCCTTAATTGCTGTTGAATTTCAAACGTTTTCCACAGTCGAAGTCAATATGTACTTGATTTTTCCCTCACTTATGGGCAATCCTAGGTTTTTTGCTATTCGATCTGAATAATTGAGTTATGTGCAGCTGCGAAAGCCAGTAGTTGTGTATACTGGGAGACGATTTTCCCTCTGCTAGACGTTATAGAGTCTTGGATTGTTTTCTCTAACGCCAGACAGGCCAGCCTCCAGTCCATAGAATATGTTGATTGGTCTGGATAGCAATCCGGATTACCCTTTATTTTCTTGAAACGTTAGTCATGGTCATCCTTCATATTCTTGTTAATTCAATTGGGATGCCAAATTCTCTAATGGCTTATAAGAGCTCTGCTCCTACCCTATTGATATGCTGTCATGGGCGGCTTTGATGTCTTTAGACAAATGGTTTGTGGGGATGTTAAATTCTAGACATTCTTACATCGCCTACCTTATTGTCAAAATCTGATCAGTTGTTGACTTGAAACCTTTTGCTGATTATGATATGTGCGTAGGGACCTATACGGTCTTTCAAAGTTGTGGAAAATATCTTAACAAAAACATTATACCTCTTTAATTGCTGCCCTTATTGATATCTTATTTCTTATGCATGGGACATAATATAATACCTTTCCGCCAGTAGTTGATATATCCCCTTGTTGATAAATGTCCAATAACAGTTCATAAATTACTAGGTGTAATTTTGACCAGCTGGGCTGGGAGGCCATTAGACTTGGTTGTCTTTCAACCGATTTTTGACTTCTTCAATGCTAGGAGGCCGCTACATGATATTGTTTTCTTGAAATTATTGAATCTTGAGTTTTGGAAATATATTTCTACTATTTTTAAACGATGTTGTGGTGAATGACTTTGCTTGTTGATTTTGTAAAATATACAAATATACTGGAAAAAAAGTGTTTGTGTTATTTTTTTTTTTTTCAAATTCTTTAACCTTGTGGAATCCTAAGTGAGATTAGAGGAAAAAGCATTCTGTTGGTAAAAAAAACGATATTATGTATGACTCTAAGGGAATTACTTTGGAAAGAAAAAAGTTACGGGGTAGTTAAAGAAACCACTGTGTGTGTTTAGATTATTTTTTTGTTTATAATTAGTTACCTTTTATTTGTTATTTTTGCAAGCAACGAACTCCATCATACTATATTTACCTTAAAATCTAGGTTCTTATTTTACGTCCCCTACAAATTACTTCACAGCACAATTCTTTAACTCTAAATTGTATTTTTTTTAAATAAAACATAAACGATTAGAGATATTTCTTTTCAAAATTTTCGTTATCGACTTGAAATACAATCAATTTATTCATCAATGGAATTCAACTTCCTTCATATGGTCACCGCAGAACGTTTGCAGCGGTTGATTTGTAAATCATCGGTAATCACAGTAACGTTAAGTGACGTGTCCTTCGGTATGGAAATCGCACTAAACTGTTAATATTTATGATTAAGGTAGGTGATTTATGAAGCAAATGTGGATTTTCGCCCATCAATAGCGCACAATTGCTTGCTGACTAACTCAAAACGATCTTCGCCACTGATAATATCAATCATCTGCGCATCTTTTCTAGATTCCAATCGGAAAACGTACATGGCTTCAGTTCTTGAGTAAGCTTGATCTTGTCTGTGTAAGCCGAGATTCTTACGCATAATACAACATTATGTGGTCTGATTAATGCAGAATTCTTGAGAACGCCATGGAATTGACTGATTTGGATTATTTGCTACCGACGCGACTCCTGATCTGTTGTTTCACTGACACGGCAACATTGCACAACGAATATATGGACTTACATTTTGCACTAAAATTATTATTTCGTACTGTCGTAAACGTTCTTAAAGTTGCGTTAACCGACCCCGAATTTCGGAAGACAATTTTCTAATGTATAGACGTTTCTTGTTATTGTACTTTACCATGATAAAAATGTCGTATTTACTGAATAAGTTGACAAAAACATTTCAATGATAAGTGAAAGGGTGTGTTAACAAATTATATTAAAAATTGTTAAATCCCTGTTGAAAAACCCGATATTTTAAATATTTAAAAAATTACAGCGTGCTTAGTGTAAAAAACCACTTAAGAAGTTTAGCTTTTTTCACTTTTACAACAAAAAAAAACACATTTTAAATTTTTTTAAAATACAATCGATATTCTCTTTTATCATTTATAACCAGACGATTATCTTCCAGTAATTCAATGTAATCTTCACAAAACGACTGTCAAAATAATTCCCACAAGAGCTTATGGGTCATCACTTTCAAGTGGGTACGTATCCTTAAAGCAGAAAATTTACATACCCTAACCTATAAATTTTATTTCACATTTTTTACGATTCAATAAAAACGAATGAATATTAATGAATTATATTACAATAAATAAGTACCATGAATTTTTCTCAATAAATTCACGATGATGATGATTTGCATAAAATATTTATTATTTGTCATTATTATTTTGTGTGCTTTTTCACATAATATTTAGGTTGATATATTTTGTTCGTCTTTTTTTTTATTACAACTGCTTTGAGGAGATAATATAGTCTATAGTCTTTTATTTTTACTATATTCTATTAAATTCACACATAAACAGTTGAGGTTTATTTTAGGAATTCGAAAAGAATTTTCTTATTTCAAATATAAAATTCAACATTCCATCACAGTACCATGCCATACCATGCCTTTGACATTTTATTAACTGTAGGAACTTTCATGTGTCCTCTCTTGTGTTGTGCTGTGAATGATTTGTCCTTTTAACGCTTTTGAAAGGACATTTTATATAAATAAGGACGAACAAAAAAATCAAGAAAAATATTTGTTTTTTAGAGATGAATTGAAATATGTACTTCTGCTCTTTTTGAAATAAAACTCTACCTACATTTAAATGCAAAAGTAATAAAATATTTTTCAAAGAAAAAAGAGAAATTAAAAACTAAATATAAATTTAATATAAAGTCAGTATAACGTAATGAACAATGAAACTTACAGAAATAGTAGTCAATTTAAAGGCAATTAAAGAGCAGTGCTGCCAACTGAAAAGTCTAAATCTTGATTCAGTTTATTTGAAGCTGTATCAAACTACGTTTAAGAAAAATAGAAAACTTTAAAGCTATGAGGTCTTCCCGAAGCTGCGTACAAACTTTTGAATCACGACTTGTATAGTATTTTTTTATGAATTTGTAACGCTTTGTTCGGTTGTTAAACTATCCAATATCGTATTTGGCAAGCATTCACCTAATACTTTGACACTTAAAATGAAAGTTTAGGTTGACATATGTCAAATGCCAGCGCTACCAACTTGAAACCACGAAATGAATGGGCAACATAAGGGACATCATTTGCAGTCAACTGCATTCTCTGAACGCAAATTTATACAAAGGCAACTAGTTAACTTTTGACATATAAGGCGTGTTTTTTTGGCACAGCTATCCATATCCGCAGTGGGAGCTTCCATGTATTACAAATACAACACGCAGCTGCGGATAAAACTTAAACTTAAATCTGGCTGCGGATAAAAAATTGACATTGATCGATTCTCGATCGGAGAAAAATTGAATTTCTTAGGTTAGTAACTCGGAAATTCGGATAACTCAAATAGTCTCAAAGGCTTTGTTCGCAGAGTGCAATGCACTTTAAGTGCGTTCTTTTATTTAAGTTTATTTTGAATTCATATTGGAACACACAAATCAAGCAACGAGTCGCACATAGTTGCTCTATGGTGTTTAATATTTTTCTTCTGTAATGTCGTTTTCTATTTGCGAGATTTAAGGTGTAACTACAACCCCCACTTTTTGCAAAAAGTGGGAAATTTACAAAAGTAAATTTTTTTCTTTGTAGCCCCATTTGAGTTTGAAAAAAAACTACCAAAATTGGTTTTGGCAACAAAAAATAAGCTTTCTACGTCATTACTTTTAATTTTGGGGTGGAAAAACTGTCACAAAATGAGTTTGAAAATTTCCACTTTTTGCTCGTTGTAGTCATACCTTTAGAGTTAAGTCAAATGTGTGAATCCAACAGCTTAAAGAGGTGGCGAAGTTAAGAAAAAGTGGAAAAATCTCAGATTTCATGATCTATTTGAGACTTAAGATTCAAAAAAATGGATTCGAGATTCAAAAATCTGAATCGGTTCTTATCAAAATTCAAGCACACGCACTTTCAAACACACTTCTCTGTTTGACATTTGTCTGAACGTTTGTAATTGTTTTATTTTAAAAAAGTTAAGTTTATATGAAGAGATTTCGTTAACAATTACAAAACAAGATTTCATCTACTATTTGCTAGGAAAAATCTGAGATTTTTACACAAAAATTTCAAAAACAATTAGAAAACGATATAAGTTAAATATTAAAAATAATGATGCAGAAAGCTTACTTTTTGCCAAAAATGGACGTTGTAGTTAAATCAAGTTAAGTAAAGGTTATTTATACAAATTTTAACAGTTTAAGCGACTCCATGAGTACCCCTATTGTCAAAATTAAACTACAAAAGTCTTCCACATTTCACATACGAATTTCAATTTCGATCTTTCGACCCTTCATATAAATGGGCCACCTATAAGAACTTTAATTTCATGAACAGCGACTGACCAAATCTACGAACATACCCCAATATGTCAAAAACTAATCCGAAAGCAAAACCAAAATAACAAATTACAGTTTGAACAAATGCAGATGGATGTACAAATAGAAAATCAGGAAAAAAAGGTAAATTAGCATTTATTTAGAATTATAAATCAGGTACATAATAAAATTCTTTATTAAAATATGTAGCATCAAGAAAAAAACCTGGACAAAGGAGGACACGGAGGCCTTGCTGGACTTCTACGCTTGTTTTGTTTTATTATCTGACAGCTAGACAAGTCTACCAACTTAAAGATAAAATAAAACAGCTGTGGATGGGCAACTGCGGATATGTTTTTTTGGGAAATCGAATTTAGCTGGAGATAGCGATGCCAAAAAATACACGCTTATAGTTAATGTCAAAGTCAAAGTCCTATTTCTTTACTATACCAATAGTGCGTGAATTAACTTCTTTATTTTTTTCTGTTAAATTATTTCACAGAGAATGTTTAATAAGGTAAAATGCGAAAATAAGAGAGTTATTACAGGTATTATTTTCATTTAGGTGAAATAAGTTCTTCTATTATGAAAGACTTGATGAGCCCATCGGTCCTGTTGCAAAATCCAAGTAAAATACGGCCATGTCATGTGTCCTCAGCCAGTTGACTTTTTGTTGTTGTTGTCCAGAATCTTATTGTAATGTGTCTTGATATTTTGCAAATTTGTGCCCAAAGATCTGTCTGATAAATTATACGACGGTTTTTTCCACCATGACTCTCTGTATTTCAAGGAATACAGTCTGTCGCCTTATTTTTATGTTTCTCAAGCCTGTATTTCTTTTTAGATATTCCTCTAAGAACATAAGAGTTTCCTTATTATCCCAAGATGATTCCGCATCTAAAAAGAAATGAAAATGTAATATTTGTTGGCACGGAAACAATTTTCATTGAAATTGTTTGAAATGCAATCGCAAATGTTTTGCATTTAAACATACTTCTGGTCTGGTTTGAGTTGTATTCTCTACCCCTTTAAAATAATTTAATTAGAAAATTTATTTTTCTTAATCTTATCCTACATATGTATGTATATTACCTTAATATAATTTGTCGTAAATTCCGAATCTATAAAAAAAGGACAATTTAAGTAAAGAAATAAAGCATTTTTCTATTTATTCAAATAGTTTACCACTCAAAATACTTTCATATATTTCCTCAGTAACGACAGATTGATACACAATTTCACCGTAATTTACCGAACATTTCATTTTAAAGTTTAATTATTTCAACACGCACGAATAATTTCTAGAAGTGGAACTTGTAGGTGTTAAACAGCTGATTGTATTGACAGAAATAAAGTTTCCTTAATTGGTAGGCAATTTTTTGACAGGTGGCCAATCAAATTCTAGAAACTTTCCTTACTTTCAAGTCCCTTATATGTCGCCTGAACCTGCCCAATGACCCTAAGTATAACAAAAATTGTGAAGAACATAACATACACCGTTGTCCTACAAAGGTTTTTAAGAATTTAATATGTGTCACACGGTAAATAATAATGTAGTAAGTTTTTCAAGCCTGTTTTTGTTTTATTAAATTAATTTTGTTCCCTTATTTTTGTGAGCAAATAATTTGTCTGAATTGACTTAAAATGTTGCTTAGTATTCAACCCAACGAACATTCTCATCCAAGGTCATATTTAGTTAAGAGTCATTGTCCATTTATTGTCCAAGGTTGTGCGTATTTTTATAAGGCATACATAAATCTCATTGATATTCAAGGTACATATTCAGAAAAATGTATCTTTTTGTCTGCCATAAAGGAATTCAAATACCTTAAGCAAATTAACACTCCATACATCAAGAACATAAAAATTCCAATATTGTTTAGTTTTAAAGGTAAACACTTTAACAAAAGGTCAACTAAAGGGTTTTCAAATAAAATATGTAGACTCTCAAACTATTTAACCGCAAATTTTAATCTGTTTTTTTATTTCTCGGTTTAAGGATATCACTATCCTTTTTCGAAATTCTTCTTCTTCAAAACGAAAAATAGGATTGCATGATATCCTATTATAATTTTGTTATTCCTAATGCGATTTGTTATATAAAGGAAGGGACTTTGAGACTTTCAATTTAATGACAAAGAATTGAGCATCAACACCATAAGGGCTTAGGCTAGATCGCTAGATGGGGTTTTACAAATCTTCTTCTTTTTCTTCTTATTAAAAATCAATTCACACCATTTCCTAAAGCTGCTTATCTTTCAAATCTTTGTTGGAAAAATAGAAAGACTAAAATGAAAGCAAGAAGGACCGATGAACGTGCTTAATAGAAATTTTACACACATTTTGAATGAAAGACGATTTAACTAAAAAAAAAAATGGATTGTAAATGCAGAAACAGAGCTTAAAATTCACATTTCTTTTCTACTTCTTATTTTAATGTGATTGATTTGAGAATAAAGGTAAAATTGTAGAATTCTAAAAAAAAAATAAAGACGCTGGGATGCGACTTACACTGATAACTTTTTAGGGTGTTGAAAACTCTGAAAAATAGATATGTATTTAAACTGTTTTCTATCAAAATGTTCAAAAATAAATTTTAGCAAATATTAAAAACAATATTTTGTATAAGATAAAAAAAAGCTTGCCGTCTTTTTGGGTATGATTTCAGAGCCGAAAATCAATTTTTCCAAATTTGTAGTACAAGAGGGCTTTACAATAAGAGGTTTCATTTTAAATTTGGACTTAATTCTGTACTTTATTGTAAATTTGAAGGTCTGTAATTAACATTTTAGAACAATATCAGCCAAATAGCTGCCATGGCTAAGGTTGTTGCACCATATCCTTTTTATAAAATTTGGTATGATCAATTCGTATATTTTCGTATGTGTACTCTCGAATACATCACGAATTACAGCTTTAAGGTCTTGAGTCGATTTTGTAGTATTATTAACATAAAACTTATATTTTCCGTGGATGCAAAGAAAAAAGTGTTAGTTTGGTAAATTACAAGACCTCGGTGGCCAATTGTTGTCACCTCTTCGAGAAATAACACGACAAGATTGTTTCATTGCTTTTAATTCTTAAACATCAATTTCGTCTTCTAAAAAATCATTGATAAAAGCCTGGTATGTTAATGGATTCACAGTAACATTAGCATCAACCTTATTTTCGAATAAATAAGGTTCACTCACACCAGCGCACCACCAGCTTAAAAACGGCTACAAACAGTAACACTGATGATGGAGACGCTATCCAACAAACATTTTTAGATTTTTTGTGTCCCTTATTCCAGAAGATTCTGTTAACTAAGGCGGCAGTTAGGCGCCAGTTATTGCTATCATTGAAATCGATCCGGAAAAATATTTGAATCGATATTTGACGGTGTTGCCTATGATTAGAAATGAAAACTATATATAGTGATCGATGGGAAATCACACAAAAAATTAACTACGCATTTATTTTTCTTTAAAAATGTATTGTTCTATTTTCCGGACGGAAATTCATTTTCCTGAACAGCTGATACTTTTATGTTCAAAAGTGAAACGAATCGTTCCACTGATTTGTGTTCCAATTTCACACAATTCCAATGACAGATTTATGTCAGTAAAAATTTTTCGGTGGCTTTAAATTATTTTTTTCAATGACAGACATTTTTAATGAAAGCTATAAACGACCTGCCAAAAAACTTCCAATATTTGTTTTCAATGATGAAAAGCAATGATAGCTATAACTGGCGCCTAAGTTAGATTCCGAGGTGAAAATAGGCCTCATTACTGAAGAGGGTTTTCCATGTAAATCCGAATGATACATTTTAAGGACAATGTTGCTGCTGGTGATCGACCGGCTTGATGTACTCTGATTTTGTAAAATTTAAGTCACTATTAAAAAATACAATGTAATTTCATTAGAGGAATAGACGAACTTTTGGTTTTCGTAAACACTGCCTGCTACAGTAATAATATTCTCAGTTGTTCTTAAGCGGTGACGTACGAGGTGTTTTCAAAAAGTACCCGGAATTTTCGTTTTTTCAAAAAAATATTTATTTATTCGTTTACATCAATGTGGTCCCTTTCAAAGTAGTCGCTCCCAGATATAATACACTTATGTCAGCATTTTTTCCAATCTTGGAAGGACACTTTATATTCACTTCTTGATATGTCCTTGAGCTTTCTCAGCGATTTTGCTTTTATTTCTTCAATCGAGGAAAAACGCCTTCCTTTCATGGGTCTCTTCAACTTTGGAAAAAGTCACACGGAACCATATCTGGTGAATATGGAGGTTGGGGCATGACTACGGTATTGTTTTTGGCCAAAAAATTACGAACAAGCAACGACGAGTGAGCAGGTGCGTTATCGTGGTGCAAAAGCCATGAACTGTTTTTCCATAAATCTGAGCGTTTTTTCGGATTGCTTCACGCAAACGTCGCATAACTTCAAGGTAATACTCCTTATTAACCGTACGACCTTGTGGTAAGAACTCTTGATGCACTATGCCATTATAATCGAAGAAAACAGTAAGCAAAACCTTCACATTTGATCGAACTTGACGTGCCTTTTTCGTTCTTGACGTTAGATGCTTCCAGGTGGACGATAGTGCTTTGGTTTCGACATCATAACCGTACACCCATGTTTCATAACCAGTTATGACCCTTTCAAGCAAACTTGGATCGTCGTTGACGTCATTTAACAGCTCTTGAGCGATGTTCATGCTATTGTTTTTTTGGTCAAAATTCAGCAGTTTCATCAAAAATCGCCGAGCTCATAAAAACACGTCGAACCTTAGCAACTACCACAGACAAAGTAAACTGTGAATATAGCTGAAAATTGCATCATACTTTAGGGGCATGTATACCAACACAATACAAAAATAATTTTGACCTTCAGACTCTCCAGACCCGCGGAATTTAAAAATTCCGGGTACTTTTTGAACACACCTCGTACATGGTTTTAAGTTTTCACATCACAAACTTAACTTAAGTGCTTTTCAATACTCTAGCAAAATATGCAGTGTGTAGCTGAATGTGGAAGCGACCGAGATCCACGCTTGGGAGGATACTTTTTATACCCAGAGACAGAAATATCGAGAAGTTGAAAAATAAACGAAGAGAAAGTTGATAAAGAAAAATAATTAATCTGTTTTTTTTTTTAAATGAATTAAGTTGCACATTATCAAATTGGATTTGGTTTTTTTTTGTATACAGTAATCCCCGCTTAGTTGCACCACGCTTAATTGAACATCCCGCTTAATTGATCGAACAAATTGGCTTCGAATATTTCCCGTATTAGTAGCAAAGCTTTTTAGACGGTTAATTGAACCCCGCTTAGTTGAATTACTCGCTTAATTGATCTTAAAAATATGCAGCAGAAAAACTAAATACATGGAAATTTTTCGGATAATTGGACGGACAAAAAAATTATTTTGATTGGGAAAACCAAAACGCCAAGGTGTTTTAAAAATAAGGTTGTACCTTTGCAATATTTCTCCAACAAAAAGGCATGGATGACCCAACATTTATGGGCCCAAATTTTATATAAATTTGACGAAGAAATGATAAAGCAGAACAGACAAATAATTCTTTTTGTCGACAATGCTGCCTGTCATAAGAAGTTGGAGGATTTAAAAAATATAAACGTGCAGTTTGTACCCACAAATACAACGTCCATCATTCAGCCCCTTGACCAAGGCATTATTCATTGTTTCAAAGCTTACTATCAGCAAAATATAATAAGGAAACAAATTACAGCCATCGAACGTGGCAAGACTATCGAAGAAGTTTCGAAGTCGATCACATCTTTGCAAGCAATGCACATAAGCAAATATTGTTTGTGGCTTCTAACACCTTCTAGTCTTCTACTATAAGAAATTGTTTTAGAAAGGTAATATTGGTAATATTTTACTACTAAACCTACATTTGCAAGTTCTTTTTTTAAAGACAGGCTTCATCCAAGAAGAAGAGCAGCCGGAAAATGATCTCGTCGTTATAGATAACGTTCTTGAGGACAATGCAGATTTCAATCCTTATTTGGCATGTGATGACATAACATATCATGTTATGGCGAACTAACAGACGCCGAAATTAAGTTATCACTGAAATGTTTATAGAGTAAATTTCTGGGATGAATATTTCATTTTTTAGTTGACCTACTCGTGCAATTATTCGGGTTTCGCTTAATTGAACAGATATGTCAATTAAGCGGGGTTTCGCTAATTGAACCACCCGGATAATTGACCGAAAAATTTGACAAAATGGTCAGTGCAATTAAGCGGGGAATACTGTATTCTGAAAGACCGCAACACGTGAACCGTTTTCAAATCAATTTCAATTTTACTTGTGAAATCCTTTGATTAAAATATCTTTTCCAACAAAACAAATTAAATAAGTTTCATTCAAAATCAAAAAAATATCTTTCTTCTCATCTTAAAAATTTTCACCGTGCTTCGTCGGTTTCGCTCCAGAGGTTTATAATTTCCTTATCCTCAAATAAAAATCACTGGTACCCTTTTTATTTGTTTGCAGTAGCGCTTCAAAGTAATAACGGATGGTTTCCACGGTGTTTTTGTTGACAGCTGTCACTTGATTTATGCTCGAGTTTTATTTCTTAACAAAATTTGGAAATCGTGCAATGTTATAACCAAAATACTGGTTCGGTTCGCATGACGAATCGCGCCATGCGTCTAATATTCGGTCAACATAATCTCCCAGCAGAGTCGGTAATCCAAGCAACCATGGGTCGTTTTCGCACCAAGGTAACACAAATGGATAATGCGAATCCTCAGAGACGCTCACCAAAGACGTTGTTTCTGTTGTAGAGCACAGTATCGAAGAAGACCCAAATGAGTCCATACGTCATAGCGCGCAACAATTGGAGCCGTGACCATTCACTTTATGGAATATTTTGTAGAAGGATCTAGGATCTTACAGAATTGAAGCTGAACGACCACCAAGCACGTTCGGTAAATAGGTCCAAAACAAAATGGCCACTGATCCCGATTTTAACAAGGAAATTTTGTATAGCGATGAAATTGATTTTTGGTGGAATGAGTACAAACCAAAATTCTCATTTTTGGTGTGATCATAATCCACAAGCCATTGTTGAGAAAAAAAATGTCACTGTTTGGTGTGCTCTATGGGCATATGGAATCATTGGTCCCTATTTCTTCAAAAATGAAGCCGGCAATAATGTTATAGTCAATGGGGAACGCTATAGAGCCACGATTAATGACTTTTTCGGGCCTGAATTTGAATGATTTTGAAATTGAATGATGTTGATGTGGACAAGCTTTGGTTTCAATAACGTCAAAATTGCTTCAAAAGTGAAGTGTTCTAAATAGCGGGCTATTTTAAAAGAAACCTCTTTTTAGAAAACCCATTACGAAGAATTTATTCTTGCTATTTCAAGCTTCTGCATACTTTAAGAATAATAGTTATCGAGTGATGTTTTAACCACCACAGTCTATAGATCAAAAATTTGAAAATTGCGTTTAATTTAGGTATATTAACCTTATAATTATCATAGCACTGTGGTTACAGCCTAAAGCTTTCAAAGTTTTTTAGGGAGTAGCTTCACATGGGAAATAACTTGACAAGTAGTCAGAAATCACTGTGAAAATTGAAAATAATAGGAGGTAATGTAAATAAATTAATGGCTCAGCTCGTTTATAGAGAACAAGGACCTAGGATAAATTTCCTTCTACACTTTTAAGATGGAAAAAGTTGTATTTGAATCCCGGACTTCCTGGGGCACAGAGTATATCTAAAGTGTTTTATGATGTCTGCTATGTTTGCGTACACAAGGAGTGATTTAAAGCATGAGTCGTGTGTATGATGTACGATGTCATATCACATAAATCATACAAGTTCATGCGACATATTAGTCCTACATTAAGTTTGTCTTCGTCTTATTCATCCTGAAATAATTCTACCTTGGTCGTCTTCCATTGATACAAAGGCTTAAGCATATATGTACATATGTGAATAGGATGATGTGTTGTTGTGTATGCCATACGTTAAGATTCTGAGATTTATTTATACAAGATACTTTGAAACCATACAACAGACGTTACTTTTATGTCATTGGCTTGGCTGGATTGGAGCATCATAAAAGGATATATGATGTTCTATCTTAAATTATTTATTATTCATCCTTTTTTTCAATTTTTTTTCCCATCTATAAAGGAAGAAGTGTGAAATTATCTCACCTTGCCTTAAACCTTATACAGCTCAATATGCATATGTATATATAGATGTTTTTTTTTGGAAGAGGAAACCACAAGGTTTTGAATGCGTTCTTCGTCGGCATCGTCTTCGAGTGATTTTTCTATGAAAACTCCATTAAGATCTACATCCGGTTTGAACACATTGAGATTCTCTCTCGGAAAATCCTTATATTTGCAAGGACTTTACTCTGATGTCTATCTTGAATACACCGTCAAGTATTTGTATAATTCTCACTTCAATTCTAGTCTATATAGCATAACAGATAGGATGGATTTTTATGTCTTCAACACTCAAGTCTAAAAGAGGTGCAAGACTTGAATACAATTTTGAAAAAAAAAAAAATCAATAAACGTGTTTGAAAAAGTACCTATACGTATGAAAAGAAAGGCGAATTTGATATTCCCCCGTGTAAACGTAAACGGTGGGTGTTTTTTCGATTTCATGGTCCAATTGAAAACATATAATCGAATTTATTATTTGAATTCTTTGAAGCAAGAGTTAGTCAAGCACATAAGAAAATAAAACGAAAAAAAGACTGAATCTTCAATAAAACAGCTTGTTTAACATTTGCTAACCCATTCTCCATGAAGATGAAGAAAACCTTAACGTTTATTAAATGTAGGTGAAAAAAAAGAAACATTTTTAAGCACCTGTATTAAGTTGTTGTTGTTATTTCTTGGTGTCGTTGGAGGCGTCATCAACGTAGCTCTCTGCGTCGGAAAAGTCGTTGTCCATGTCACCATCCTTTGATCAAGGATGATTTGATAAAGTTAAATAAACACAGCTGAGCTGATGATTACTCGTGGTGAAAAAAGTGAATTAAAGTAAGCAGCAGATGAATACACCATATAACACCTACGCACACTCGAAATGTGTCTTTTCGATGGAAATTCTATTAATGTCATTCACTTTTTCTTCTGTGATTTTTGTTTAATGTTGATTTGTATATATCATAGCAATAGACTGGGTAACACATGTACGTATAGATCCAACAACTGAGCCCTTCAATTTGGTTCACCCAATATTTGTTTATAAAATAAATTCGTTGCGAAGTTAAGTAGCAAGTGAACTGTTTTTCACGAATGTGGAAATGTAAACGTGACACATGTTTTTCCATCACTTTGCTCTCATCACGATAAAAACAAAGCGAAAAGAAAATCAAGCATGCATTTTTTACTTTGACATCTGTCACTTTGGCATCTGTCACTTTAAATTCCGTCACTTTAACATCTGTCACTTGGACATCTTCTTCTTTAACATCTTTCACTCTGACATCTGTCATTTTGACATCTGACACTTAGACATCTGACACTTTTACATGTGTCACTTTGACATTTTTCACTTCGAAATCTGTCACTTTGACACATGTCACTTTAAAATCTGTCATTTTTGCATCCACTCAACAAACTTCGACGTCTAGCTCGGTCCCTAGCTAGATGTCTCCAGTTCAGTCCAATATTTGTTTTAATAAGATTTACATTAAAAAGCTTTTTATTTGTGTGTTGTAAATTATCTGACCACGTCCCAATTGATTGTACCAAATTTTTCTGGAATGCTTTTCTGACAAGCTGTCAACGCGATTGCATAATTATTTACATGATTGTTGTCTTTGTGGACAAGTAGATCTGTTGTCAACGATTCTGTAACTCTGAGATCTGTTAATTAGACATCTCTCACTGTAGCCGTTTTTCCGTTAAGCTGTCAAAGAAATATCAGAGCACTCAAGTCGTGTTTCTTTTTTTAATCAAACTCGCTCCGGGTGCGCTCTAGGAGCTCTGATAAAAAACAATACCAAGCCAACAGAAGTAAAAGCCAGACTAATTTGACTCTTGTTTCACGTGATATGACCGAGACACACAAACATTTAAAAGTGCAGTGCTCCAGTGTGTTCCATACAAAAATCGGAAAGCTCTTATAAAACTACGCCCAGACTTTGGTCCGTGTCACTTTGACATCTGTCACTTTCATATTTGTCACTCAGGCATCTGGGTTGGAATTGGCTAAGGTGATTGTTAATAAAGTGACAGTCAATAGGTACCTGACACACAAGCTGTGTGTGAGGTATTAACAAAATTATTTTTTATTTCAAAGGCGCATGTATGCCATTAAGTGTAGAATATGACATCATTCAAATGCCCTCCTCACCTTTTCACGGTGGCACGGATCCGAGGGGTCCAATTTTCAATGACTATTCCGCATAGATCCGGCTGAATTTGAGCGATGGCCTGTGTTATGTTCACCTTTAGAGCATCGGTCGATTGTGGTTTATTTGGTTAACACAGCCATTCATCCAAAAAAGCGCCTAGTCACTAATGATGTTTTTTCGGCCTTGGGGCTTGAAGTCCTCTTCCAAACGATTCAAAGCCCAGTCAGCGAACAAACGGCGTTGTCTATGGTCATGAATTTCGTGCTCATGGGTCAGTTGGATCTTGTACGGGTGAACCCCAAGTCCCGACGCAAAATTCGCCAAGTTGAAGTCTGCGAAAGGCCGACTGCATTGGGTTCTGCTGTACACTTTCACGGACCGGGACGATGTTCTTGGCCGATCTTACGTCGTTCCTTGAACGTACGGGTGTTGACTGATTGTTAACTGAACCGGTCGTCTCAAATAAGGCCACCAAACGTTGAAGAATCGACTGTGAAGCTCCACCACGTCTACCGTAAAATGGGCGCAATGCGCGCAACGTTTGCGTTAACGAGCACTCATTTTGATAATAAAGTTTTATCATTTGAACGTGCTGTTGAATCGTGTAACTTGCCATGATGGTTTGGCATAAACAACTGAATAATAAACAAAAAATTTGACACATGTCACCAAAACAAAATGGCCACCAGGGGGCGCCAAAATGTACCCGCGCCAATTGAAAAACCATTTATATAAAGGATAGTCAAATTGATAGCCAAAAAGCTGTCCCAACAAAAATTTGGTAATCATTTTCCAACAAATATGTATGTCGTTTCTGAATAGTTACCAGACGATTACACAAACGAATTACACAGACGATTACACAAACGAATGGAAAATTTTCTTAGTTATCTTTTTAACGTTAAAAAAACATTCTTTTGACCGACAAAGCTTACGAGATTTAAAAAAACAAGAAAAGTAGGAATGTTATTAAAACGCAGCAAATATGGTACTTTTATTTATATTAACTTCCCATAGGAAGTTATTGTAATGGGTCCGATTTGTCAAATTGAAAATTTTTACTTTTCTCGACGTTTCAAGGTCCCTAGAGTCGAAATAAAAGATTTTTAGAAAGATGTCTGTGCGTGCGTGTGTACGTACGTTCGTACGTCCGTACGTCCGTACGTCCGTACGTCCGTATGTCCGTACGTCCGTATGTCCGTACGTCCGTACGTTCGCGACGTTTTTTTCGTCGTCCATAGCTCAAGAACCAGAAGAGATATCGACTTCAAATAAATTTTGTTATACAGATAATAAGGCAGAAAGATGCAGAAAGGGCTCTCAAGAAAATTGCGTGGGTGGTTTTTTTACCATAGCAGTTTAAAAAAAAGGTGAACATTTTGGTTAAACCTAAATATCTCATGAACCAATGACGCTAGAGACTTGAATTAAATTTTATATTATATATTGTAACGTGATACAAAACAAGTATATTTTTCGAATAAAATCCAGTAAACGGTTTTATTTATAAATCAAAAAAACTGAAAAAAAAATTTGTCACCTCGAAAATTTTACGACTAAAATATGATTTTATCTCCAAAACAATTTTCTGCAACGAAGAATAATGTTTTTGACATCTGATAAAATTTTGAGAAAAATCGAATTGACAGTTTTTTTGACAAAAAATAAAAACCTAAAAAAAAATTAATCAAAGTTGATAAAAATTGATTTTCGACTCAAACATCTTTTCAAAACTTTGAGATATTGGCTTTAAACTACTTTTATCTTTCAAAAAATATTGTTGTCAACATTCAGTAAAATTTTGAAAAAAATCGAATTGACAGTTTTTTTACAAAAAATAAAAAACCGAAAAAAAATTAACAAAAGTTGGTAAAAATTGATTTTTTACTCAAATATCTTTTCAAAAATTTGAGATAATGGCTTCTAACTAATTTTAACTTATAAAAAATATTGTTTTCAACATTACATTTTTTACAAAAAATAAAAACCTGAACAAAAATTTATAAAAGTTGTAAAAAATTGATTTTCGACTCAAATATCTTTTCAAAAATTTGAGATAGTGGCTTTTAATTAATTTTAACTTACAAGAAGTATTGTTTTCGATATTCGATAAAATTTTGAGAAAAATCGAATTGACAGTTGTTTTTACAAAAAATAAAAACCTAAAAAAAACAATACTAAAACTTATTAAAAGTTTACTTTCGACTCAAATAGCTTTTCAAAAATTAATTTTTTATAAAAATCCAGCAGTCCGTTTTTTCATAAAAAAATAAAATCTACAAAAATAGTACGCAAATTTGGTAAAAATTAATACATATAGACAGACTAAGCAAGACAAATCGACTGACGGGATGGGAAGTTATCAGTGTGGGTCGCATCCCAGCCTCTTTTTTATTAAAGGAATCATTTTAAAATTCCACCATAGCAACAATGAATATTGTGACAATTCTAATCTGAAATTGTTCAATCGAATTGAATTGAGTTACACAGACGGAAAGCTCGGTGATAGTCAATTTGACTATCAAAAATGTAATAATCACTTATATCACCTTAGCCGCTTCCATCCCCGTTACTTTGAAATTTGTCTCCTTGACACCTGCTACTTGCACAAATGTTACTTTTATATCTGTCACTTTGAAAACTGTCAAACGGCAATCTATCGTTTTAGCATCTGGTAAGTCTTACATCTGTCTTTTTAAAATCTGGCATTATGACATTTCCACCTTCTAACGTTAGTTTTCCTGGTCTATTTTGAATATAATTCAAAATCATAAAAAGTAGAAACCCCTTATTGCACTAAAATATCAATATGGATCTTATTTCATAAACAAGATAAAACATAATTTGATATTTAAATTTGAAACTAAATACATGCATTAAATTGAATAGGTATTTTCTGTAACATGCTCTGTTCAAAGATATAACAAATCACAATTTAATTTGACTGTTATTGCTTCAATTTAGATTTCCAAAAATACAAGAAAATATTCTTGTCTGCCTTTTTGTCTAACGTGTGTGTGTTTTTCTGTGAGTTTGTTTCATTTCACAAAAAAAAAACAACTAAATTCAATTTAATATTGAACAATTTCAAGCTCAAAGGATTCATTCTATAGCATTGTGCATATTGAATTGTCTTCTCTTCTATAACATTGGTCCAACGAAATATACAGAAATTCCAAAAACAAAATCATATCTACATAAAATGTTAGGAGAAAGTTCAATATTTTAAAGGATTTTATATGAACGTGTTTGATGATGGAACAATAAAAAAGAAATCGAAGCAGATATAAGTTCTCATAACATAAGAGTTTTATTATATAGGTATTTTTATATTTGCGCTTTATTTCTTTCTCATTTTGCCACTTAGGATTGTGCATATACCGATATCCCCATTTACCAAAAAGAGTCTACTTAGACTCGTCCTTCTTCTTGTTGTTCTTCTTTTTTTCAAACTATGTCTCTATAAATTGTATTTCCTTAACCTCCAGGACTATGAGTATTTTAACATATTTATTTATTTCCGAACGACTTTGAAGAACCGACGACGACGAATAAAACTCAAGGCCTCAGTAGAAAAATTCTTATGTTAGTTGAGGGATTCCTTGGTAGTTGGAGGCAGTGTCGGGTATTCGAGGACGACCAGATAGCATACCCGACCCGTTCAAGGCAAAAGGATATTCCAGAAACAGGAAATACGTGACTTGAATCGTTTACTGCATTTTTTGTTAAATTCCTCGCCAAGTTATGGCGTCTAGAGAGAAAAGTTTTGTATAGTGGTGACACGACGACGGCCGAATTGATTTAAAGGATGAAAATATAATTTAATAATAATTTATTTATTTAATTTATTTATTTATTTACATCAATTAGAGATCATGTACATCTTCAATTAGACTATTGGTAACAAAAAAAAAATTAAAAATTAAATATAATAATATAATACCTAATGATAACATAATCAATACTTGTAAAATATTGTGTACCTACTATGTACTTTAAACAAATTAAAAAAAAAAAAAAAAAAGTATGAAGCTAACTTGAAAAGTGCAATAACATGTTTTTCTTTAAAGTTAATCTACTTATATGAAAATCAAAATCAATACTATTAGATATAAGATTAGTTTCTCTAACACAGCGAGTTATAGGTTCGTTGAGTGCATAGTTGACCCTATGTTCATTTTCACGAAGCATACAACGTTCTCTAATCTGTCGAGATGGTGCATAAATGTCAATCAAGGATAAAAGAAAAGGGCATTTAATATGATTATTTAAGATATCACTTATGAACATAACAGAATACAATTTCCGTCTATTAAGAAGTGATTGCATTCCAAGAAGTTGACATCTAGTAGAGTAGGAGGGAGTTTCGATGTTCCAGCCTAATTTCCATATTACAAATCTAGTAAATTTTTTTTGGATATTTTCAATTCTATTTGAATGAATGTTGTAATATGGATTCCATATCACACAACAGTATTCTAATATTGACCTTACATAAGAGGTATATAAAGATTTTAAAGTATAAGGATCCTTAAAGTCCAAACTATTTCGTTTAATAAATCCCAACATGGAGTTAGCCTTGGCTACAATATAATCAACATGTTTAACAAAATTCAATTTTGCATCAAAAACTACACCGAGGTCTTTTTTTATAGTTACTCTTTCAAGAACATGGTTCACAATTTTATATTCAAAGAATATAGGTGAAAAATTGCGACAAAAAGAAAAACAGTGACATTTAGATACATTTAATGATAATTGGTTGACTTTACACCATTCCATTAGCCTTTGGATGTCATCCTGTAAAAGAAGACAATCATTAATAGATTTTATACATCTAAAAAACTTTAAATCGTCTGCAAACAAAAGCCGACCAGAATTTAAAAGCATTTCAGGCATATCGTTAATAAATAAAAGAAAAAGGAGTGGGCCAAGGTGGCTTCCTTGGGGTACACCCGATGAAACTGTAACAGGTTTAGAAAGTATTTGATCAATAGATACATATTGTATACGACCTTTTAAGTAAGACATTAACCATTTCAACAAACTTGAATGTAAACCTAATCTTTCAATTTTTTGAATCAAAATTACGTGATTTACTCTATCGAATGCTTTAGCAAAGTCGGTGTAAATTACATCGATCTGGTATCTTTTTTCAAGATTATTGAGAATAAAATTGGAAAAAATTGAAAGATTGGTAGTTGTTGATCTTCCTGCAACAAAGCCATGTTGATACGGAGATATATATTCCTTAAGTAAAAACGATAACTTATTACACACAATTTTTTCGAAAAGTTTTGGAATAGATGACAGTTTACAGATTGGACGATAATTAGTTATTTCCTGTTTAGGACCGCTTTTGTGAATTGGAATAATGAACGATTTTTTCCACTCTGAAAGAAATTCACCGCATGAAAGAGAGCTATTAAAAACGTAAAATAGGGGTTCAGAAAGGGCAGCTGCACATTTTTTAAGAATGATAGGAGGAACTTCATCAGGACCGGGATTACTATCACAATTTAAATTAATAAGACCATCTTCAATTTCAGAAATGTTTAACTGCAACTGACCAATGTCAACCTTATGCTCATGAACAAAATATTCGGAACTACTTACATTCTCATCATTTGAAACCATGTAATTAGATTGAAAGTAGTCAGCAAATAAATTACAAATTGTTGGAAGATCAGAATATGTACAACCCATGTATTGCATACTACTGGGAATACCATTTGATTTTTTTTTACTATTGATAAAGAACCAAAAGCACTTACTATTTTTTTTCAATTTGGATTCAATTGATAAAATGTAATTTTTATATAGGAATTTATTAAGAACATCGAATTCTCGCGCCAACCTCATATAATTTAACTTAAATACGTAATTATTTGTAGAATTACGAGTTAGTTTGTAAGCCTTGTTTTTCTTGTTGCTTAAATTACAAAGCCTTTTATTAAACCATGGTGGCTTAGAATTATTGTTTGTTCTGATTTTAGGTACATATAAATTAATTGCCTCTTTCAGATTATCCATGAAAAAATTAAAGAATTGAATCAAATTCAAAGAACAAAAATTCAAACTCCACGGAATTCGCGACATATAACTCGCTATGCCTTCAAAATTAGCCTTTGCGTAATTTGGTTTAAATTTACTACAGTTGACTGGTTTAAAGTAGTTATAAAATGAAAACTGAACAGATAATGCGTTGTGATGAACAGAGTTAGGAAAAATTGGATACAATGATTTATCAACCGCTATAGTTAATTCTCTGTCAACAAAAACAAGATCGAGTACACGATTAAAACTATTCTTACAACAATTGATTTGAACTAAATCATAACTAGAAAAAGAATCAACAATTTCTATTTCATAATCATTAAGTACATTAAAGGCTAAAAGTTGAAGCTCTTCGGGATCAAAAACCCAATCAATATTTGTTAAATTAAAATCTCCTAGTATAATAATATGTTCATTTTGAGTAAGCTTTGATAAATAAAATTGACAGTTTTGTACATGAATTTTATAGAGTTCTAATGAGCTTCTCGGTGGAATATAACTAACAATAAAAAATAATACACAGTGTTTTGCAATGGTAACTTTGACAATAATTTGATCGATATCATACGAATGGGAAGACGCAGAAGAAGGTAAAAATAGTTCAATACATGAGAAACTGCATCGAACTGCAAGCATTACACCGCCCCCTCTTTCTAATCCAGATGTTAAAGAGCAGCGATCTTTTCGAAAGACAGAATAATCTTGATTGTTAAACATTTCGGCATTGTGGTGACTGCTCGTTAACCAGGTTTCAGTGAGCGCAATGAGGTCGTATTGTTTAGAAGAAGAAAACATGAACATTTGTTGTAATTTAGTGCGCATGCCTCCAACGTTTTGGTAATATGCCATTAAGTGTTCAATACTAGAGCATGACTTGGCGACTGATGAAGAGGAAAGAGGAGATGGCGAAGTTGATTGTCAGTTTAGTGGTTGCTGTGGTGGTGGAGGTGGGGGTGGATGCTCGGTGGGTAGAGATGTTGGTGGTGGTATTGGTGGTGGCGGCAGTGAAGATGATGAAGATGTTGATGATGATGATGATGATGATGATGATAATAAAGAAGACATTTCAGTATTATGATGCTGAGGTGTGGGTAATGGTGAATTATTGTGAGTTGGTGGATCTTTATTGTTATTGTTATTGATTTCACGCAAGACAAATTTTTTTATTTGGACAAAGCATGGCCATAGAGAAGAATCCATCATAATCGACATTTTTGAAGATGGTACACTAAGTTTAAATGTTACAAACTTAAGTTTTGTTAAATCAGCATCCTTTTTTACTAACGCATAGCATTTAAATTGATTAGGTGGAATATTTGTTTTTTTCGATATGTGATTGATGATGTCATCTGGTTTAGTGTCTTTATTAAATTTTGATAAGTGTAGCCACTTGTAATCGGGGAGAGCACAAAGAGAGGATGAATAGTCAGTGCCGATTATTTTCTTTGTTTTTGAATTTTTTTTATTAGATCGAACTGTTGTAAATTCAGAGTTTTTTTCATTTATGGGAATTGGGGAATTGATGTTAGCTGGTGGTAGTACACTCAGATTAATTTGAGAAGATGTTGATGAACTTTTTATTGAATCATGGACCGTTTCTGTTTCCATAGCTACAGCGGTGCAGGCAGAAGGGCAAGAAGACGGTGCATTGGATTTCAATGAGCAATTGGTGATATTATCCAAAAGGGCGTTTGAGTCAAAGTCTCTTGCAGAGCATTTGGTATTCTTTTTGGCGCTTTTACGCGGAGGAGAATTATTAGAAAATAATGATTTGAGAGCATTTAGATCATTTCGTATCTCACTAACACTTAGGGAAAGCTCTTGAAAATTATTTATGAAAGTGAAGAGGTTTAAATTCACACAAGAGTCACATTTCCAGAACAAATTACGATTTGTTAAAGATTTAAAGTTTTCTTCAGATAGCTCGACACAGTTTTTATGAAAATGACGACCGCAGAAATATCCGCACTCGACGAATTCAGTGTTTTTAGAGCGTTTGATTACGAGATTGCAACTAGCACAGATCTTGGACATTTTAAGAGTTAGCTACAACCGACTCAGAGCAAAGTTAGTCGAAGACTGACAATGATGGGAGTATGTCAGATGAGTTCTAGGAAATCTATACAAGGCGATGAAGAAAAAGGAACAGTTCTCCTTTTGATAATGGTGTCTCTTTTTTCTATAGAGAATTATGATTCTATTCAAGCGTTGAGCCTTGAAGGTGGCCTTGTGTGTGTTTTTTAAGCGATGTGTTTTTCTTGTGATTTCTCGAGAAAACTTAAAGTTCAAACAGTTGCACACGAAGTTTTTACCAAAACTCTTGAAGAGGATTTCGATGAAGGTAAGCCTTGATTTAAAGGTTAGAATTTTTAAAAAGGCACATTTATTTGAAATTTTAGTCGTTAAATTTAAAACAAATCCAAAACAAAACTCTTAACATTTTACTAAGTTTTCGACATTGACAGTTTGGTCACTACATTAAGGGTGAGTTCACAGTGTACATTTTTGAACTCGTTTTTGATGAAAGTAAGATTTTGACTTAGAATCTAGAAATAATGTAGGCCTTAAAAATTAAAAAGAGAAATTTGTTTTGCTACTGAATGAATAACATATATAACACTAGCTTAAGGGTCTGTTCACGGTCTAAGTTCAAAGTGGGAGTGGTTTTATGTGGTTTCTAAGTGTTTTTCTTGTGGTTTATGCAGAAACATTAAGGTTCAAATAGTCTTTCCAGAAATTTGTACCAAAACTCTTAAAGTCGTTTTTAGATGAATGTTTAATTAATGTTAAAGGGTTTTTAATATTCAAAGGTTGTATTTTTGAGAATATTTATTTAAGACTTGTTTTAAAAGTTCGTAAAATTGAAAGGTACAGTTATTTAAAATTTTGTTCGTTAAATTTAAAAGAAATCCAAAATAAGACTCTTTAACGTTTTACTAAATTTTTGACATTAACAATTTGGTCACTACATTACCCGTGTTTTGTTGGAAAATCTATCCATAGTATAGTAGGATTTTACACGAAAACAATATCCATAGTATGAATAACACCGATAAAATGGATGGGTTTTTGACATTTATACGAGTCTCGAATGGATCTTATGTGATTTCGTTCTCAAATGTTGATACGATTGATATTGCATTTGTATCTCGATGGCTGTGTTCGTTGAGTAGTTGTGCATTTGGGTATAATGTGTGTTTTCTATTGGGGAAAAATCAGTCTATTACTGTTGATATTATTTAATTTTGTTAGTGAAAATGGACTAACTGGGCTTATTTTGCAAGAGAAAACAATAAAAAAGATAATTAAGTTTTGCTATGTTTCCACCAAAGGCTTATCTCAGTTTAGATTAGATAAATCTTTTTGGTGTTTCCACCGCACAGGAACATTTAAAAATGATTATGTTTCACAGCACTTTCTAAAATGCAAATGGTGTTTCGATGTTTCTTATGAAGTGCAAGTGAGATAGTTTGATTCGTGTTAAACAATGAAAAACTAAATAGTTCAGCACCATATAAGAATATGCTTCCTACTCCATGTGCAATTTTTGTTTTTTAATTCAATTAAAACAAAACTATATTTTTTTTACACAAACATGCAAATAAACAGACCATAATGCATAATCTGTAAAACCAACTCCTCCATACAGGTTTTTCTTCACAAACTTTGACTCGACTCTGATCCCCGACCGGAATCGAGGTGAATCAATGTCATTTCAACTCGATTCAGGTATATAAAGAATTTAGGCGAGCTTCAAGCTCGCTTCAACACCACATGTTAATGTAGTAGTCTACGAACAAACCCCCTTCTTGAAGTTTTTATTTTATGTCAAATTGTTTGGTTAAAACTTTAAAATCGACTATCAGAGTACACAGACGTATTTTCTTGATTTAGATAGTCAACTATCAAAAATCAGCTTACACGATTTCATCCCTGGTCTGAATTTCGATATTTTTTTTGGGAATTTTTTGATAAATTATTCTTGCAAATATTTAGTTGTATCAACTTTCAAATATTAAAACCGGACTACTGCGGATCGTTTTTTTGGCAATTTCTCACTGTACTATATATGGAATACGAAAAAAACGCACTTATTAAAGGTGAGTTCAGAACGTAAATTTTTGAACTAGTTTTCGATGAATCTAAGTTTTTGATTTGGAATCTGGGAAAAATGTATGTCTTAAAAATCCAAAAGAGAAATTTATTTTACTACTGACAGTTTGACATTGACTGTTTGACATTAGTTGAAGGATGTGTTCACGGTATCAGTTCAAATTATTCAATTATTTCAGTGGAAGTGGTTTTGTATGGTTGTATAAATATTAGGTTTCAAATAGTCTTTCAACAAATGTTTACCAAAGTTCTGTAAATCGTTTTTGGATGAAAGTTATAGATTAATGTTAAAGGTACCGTTCTTAAGAATTTGTAAATTTCAAATATTCGATGTTAAATAAAAACGAATATTTTATTTTTTTGTCAATGATTTAAAAGGAAAAAATGTTTTTTTATTGAATATTTGACATTGTCAATTTATCTACTGGCCAAGGGATGTGTTCATAGTGAAAGTTCTAAGCTGTCAAGTTATTCAGCAGATTTGTTCGTGTGAGAAAATGATTCAATTTCATCAAATGCATATCTATTTCTACAAAATTCCCTTAAATTTTGAACATGACTTCAAATATTTCTTATTCTTCGATTACATCCACTCAAGTGGGTTCACGTTCCTCGGATTACATAATAATGGTGTATGCATTAGAAATGGAGCAAACAAATGTCAGGTTCAAGGAGATTATAGAAGTCTTAACCAAATAACTCAACTAAAACGTGTTTGACAAATGCATCAAGTAAAAATACTTACTCTATATGTTTGGGATACATTTTGAATGTTAATAGAATTACACGACGAAATAGATGAATGCAATTCTTGGATGGGATCATCAATTTATTTTCTCACGTTTGCAACCCTTCACTCCTCGTTATATCGTATTCGAACCACTCTATGAATGAATGCACTTTTTCGCAAAAAAAATGGAACGTTTCACGCAAGATACAACTTTAACAAATTCAATGTGAGAGATTACTGATGTAACATAAGATATTCAATTACAGTAAAAACATTTTCAAGGATATCTTATAAATGTGAGCAAAAGTCCATATACGAACAATAAATATATTATGTGTTCTAGGAATTCACATTTTAATACGAAAAGGGTCCCTATAGAATTAGACAAAAGACAGTGGGTTCTGTTGAACGTGATGTTTTAAAGGAAGGACATACATGTACAATGCTGAGTAACACAATTTTAGTAAAATAATTTAATTTATCCATTGCGTTTTGTAGCGCTTCTGACAAAATCAAAAAAAAGATTCACTTCTCTTTCACATGTCATTGTGTCAAATGTCAATATTTTGTTTTGTGCTTAACTGTCAGCCCTAGGCCATTGTTGATTTCTGACAAATTAGTTTTGACAACTAAAGAAATATATCATTTCAGATCTATCGTCTGTGTGATACACGGACTGTCAAAGCTAAAAGTGTGAGAAAATAAAAATGGCTGCTGGAAATAATACTATTTAAGGCGTTGTTCACATTAAGTTTTTCTTACTTTCACTTTTCACTTTCACTTTTTCTGTTTTCTCTCGTTTTTTAACTACCAAGAAGGAAGAAGATGAAATTATGAGTCTTCAAAATGAGTAGCTGCAGAAGAACACAAAACGAACACCGTCAGATAACAAAAAGTGACGTTTGGAAACTGAAGACTTAAAAGTTGGAATTTTATTTTGTTTTTTTTTCAAAAATGCACAATTGGCCAACAATAATATTAATACATCAGCTTTGAATGTTATTATTGAAATTTGAATACTGTAACACTTAAAAAAATTCAAAATGCAAGTCTGTCTTATTAACAAAGGTGTGTGAAAATACGGATAATTTGTTTTTTGGCTTCGAAAGTGAAGCTTTATAAAACATAAACAGCGATACATTTATGATGAAAATTTTATTTCACTACAGAGTTTGAACTTTGAAATTAAGTGTGATAAAAAAAAGTATTAAAATGGCTGCCCAAGGAACATTCGCACTACACGATGCACAGGCCCTGCAACATTAGTAACGCTTTCATACTCTTCAACATTTCTTGCAAATTTACTCTGCTGCCATAGTCAGTTGATTGTGATGACCATAATCATCAGTGCGTAATGCGTTAAAAGTGGCTCTGTCGTCTGAGAGCCCGTTACGATACCGAATCGGCGGTTTTGCCGTATCGGCGATTTTACCGTATAAGCCAGTGGCAATATAATTTAAATGAGTATATTCAGACGATACGGCATTTAACCGTATACGGTAAAATCACCGATTAGGTCGATTTTGTCATTCGGTTTTGTCTCTGCAAATCGTTTTCGGCCGTACGGCAAAAAAACCGATTCGGTTTATAGTGGCAATGTATTTATATACAGTGCGTTCAGACGATTCGGTATTTTGACCGAAAGTGCGTCATTTTTCGTCTGGGCTACTGTGGAATAATGTATTGCTAGTATATAGTCGTTTTTGTGTTTTACACCGAATACGGTGTAGGGTTGAGTACGGTGTACGGTTAAATTACCGTACCGTCTGAACACTCCAACCGAAAGACACCGAATCGAGAAAATATCCGATACGGCGAAAATACCGAATCGTGTGAACGGGCTCTGAGTCACCATTTGTGTAGTAAGTTTTAATAATTTTAAAGAATTGTTCGATTGCTAAGCGATACATTACATAAAATGGCAAATATTAAACTAATATATTGACATTTCAAGTGACAGATGAGTTTGACAGGTGTTAAATGCCAACCACTTGAAACCACAAAATTCTATCGCAGCCCCCAAACTTCCAAGAATACACATCCTTGAATTCAACTTCGAACTTACTGTCAAGAATGGAGATTCTTTTTCAACCCGCACATCAAGAATGTGTAATTCCTTACCTAACTCCGTTTTTCCGTCATATTTTCATTTTCAAAACTTTAAGACCAATTCTCACCGGTAAACCTTTTAATTGACGTTAAATATAACAAAAATTCGCACAATACTGTAAATACTTTGTATTTTCCTGGAAAAAATTAAATTAAATGTTAAAGAATGGTTCGTCTCGACGCATTTGTATATTGAATTTTAAAGAAGCAAAAAGTAAGTCAACTCAATTACAGTATATGGAGTAACCAATCAATAATAAAATAACTTTACCGATCAAACTTTTCCAATCGCCCCAACATAACAACTGTCTAATCGAAACCAGACTCTCTGATGGGAAATTTACCCTTAGGAACTAACTTCTTGTTAAGGACAGGAATACATATTTTTTGAGAGGGTTTTCTTACCTTTGTCTAGATTATTATAAGTCTCAATTTATTTAGGTATTATAAACCCATAAAGTTTTTATCAATGTACAAAAGTTACAAATTGATTTAACACACAATTTATCTTTATATTACCATTCGCATTCAGCACACCACCCTTCCCTCAATTAAGAACCCTAAAATAATAGCTACCTTTAACTCTTATAGTCTCATTCATATCTCTTTCACCACAGGAGTGTCACTTACAAAAAGATGTCAACAGTTTGGTAAATTATATCTGATTAAACTTGCGTGGCCGTATGTCACTTAAGCCGCCTCCAACATCATTACCATCCGTTTTTACCGTTTTATCATCTCATTTTATAAATTTCATCGTCGCGGATCTTTTGCTTCAATTAAACGACAATCTATAATCTCTACTTCATATGTCACGGCGGTGGAGCGCGGTGACGGCGGAAGGCTGCGAGGAACCATCAGCACAGCATACAAAACAACACAACACATCACAACACCCGACCATGCATCACCACACCACACAAGCTCTCTCATTGTTGCTGCGTGTTGTGTATGAAAGTGACGTGAAAAGGTAGTAATTAAAAATTATTTCATATCCCATCCCAACTCAACTCAACTCAACTCGGCGCGGTTGTTCGGTTGAACGCTGGCACTATAGTGCCATCATGGTGGTACACAGAAGTGTTAAATAGAGAGCGAACTCTGTCGGTAGGTAATAAAAGCTATTTGCACTCACCGAAAATGTACACCAATTTCCCATTAACCGGGAACCGAGAACCCATCAGCAACTTTTCTTCGTTTTTTCGAATTGAATAGAGTCGGGAGTGAAGTGAACGAGTATAGTGTGTGTTGTATGCGGAATGAAGAGATAAGGTATTATGTGCTGTCATTAATCCCACTTGGCAGGAGGATGATGGCTTCTTCTGGATATACCCGTTGCCAGGACGCAGGAGCTAGAGAGTAAAAGGAAGTACCACTATACATGCACTACCTTACCTACATAAAGCTGTACTCAGCACAGCAAAAGTAAAACACACCAACTACTTAAAAACTGTATCCCAGCGCCCAACTCCCAGAACCCAGCGAACATAATATTTCCAGCTGCTCGTATATGGATGAAATGGCTTTACCTGCAAATAAGTAATTGGATTTCAATTGAGATATATACGCAATTTTCCACCAGCATGTGGACCAGGACCTGCCCCTGTACCTGGACAATCGATCGTCCAAACTGCCAACTGCCGCAAATGAACGATGACAACGTTGGTGATGGCGTTGGCGTTAGCATCAGTGCTAAAGAATTTTTCCAACACTGTGTCCTGTTCCTCTTCCTTTTTTTAAATTTTATTTTTATTAAATTTTTATACCTAGTGAATGGCCAGATGGAATCTAAGGGATTGAGTATAGAGAATGAAAAGTGCATGGATTAATCGCGTTCCGAGGTTGCGAGGTGTGCTTCGCTTCCCTTAATTAAAATTGATTTTTTTCTTTGTTAAAAATAAAAACGCAATTGGATTGTTGCAGGTGGGTGCTGAAAATTGAATTAGTTTTGTAGATAATTTTACAAAGCAACATTTGTTAAGGGCATTAAATTCACTTTATTTAGTTTTTATTATTTGTCAGCTTGAAATTTCTCATTTAATTCGATAAATTTCTTGTTGTAAAATTTAACACTTGTAAAAGTCTATTGAGTATGAATTTATATAAGTCTGAAGTTGAATATAAGTGTGTGAATTTTGCATCTCACAACTCCTCCCTTAAAAATAATGAAGTCTGCATAGTAATTTGAAATAATTGGATTTGTATTTACAGGTTTTTCCAATAAGAGGTTTCATTCAATCCATTCACCCCAACAGTTGCAACAGCTTTATTTTCGAATACGAAAAGTCCAATCACAGCGCCATCCCGAAAACCGAACCAAATAGTGACACTTTAAAGATGGAGAAGCTTTTCAACAATCGTTCTTAGATCTTCCGAGTTCCAAATGCGACAGTGATTTTTCGTTTCTGGTTATCGACAGGCTTGAGGCATTAAGTGAACTTAAATAGCCTTAAAACCTAAGCCTTTTTCCAAAATACATTTTTCCAATTGCCTTATTCCAAATATCAAATAGGAATCGGTGAGACTGATTTCTAAAACATTTCGTTCCTGATAGTTCACTCTGTTTTGTTTCTTACTTTTGAACTTGTTCGAAAAATTAACGTATACCTAGTGAAAAAGTTATCACAATCAATCAATCTTTTTGCTGAACTAGTCAAAAAGAACAAATCAACCGCGATTGACACAACTCTAGCTATGACATAATTTTTACTCGTTAAACGTCAAAAGATGACATTTGATTTCTAAATAGTGGGCTATTCGTAATGAAAGTTCTTACTCCAAAACCATTTATGGGGAGAGTACGATAACTTAGGCGACAAAGTTTAATGACGGATTTGTATAGAACAGTTAAAAACAAGCATTTTTTTACTATGGGAGGGGGGGGTCTATCTCCCCCCGTTTAGGCGGTAGGGGCAATTTAAAAAATATGTACATTAAATGGAAAAAAAATAATTAAAAAATAACGGTAATACTTACAATTAAGTATTATACCTTTTTTTAAAGCCAACACTTTTGTCTATTAGTCTGTTTTTAAATCAAGTCAAAACTATGCATAGTTTTTGAAAAAAATAGTTTTAAACTCAAAATTTGGACAAAAAAAAGTTAAAAATAAGGTTTAAAGTGTAATTTTTCAAAACCTTAAGATTATCTACTACTGTTTTTTTGTAGAATTCATTGCTCTTATTTGTTTTTGAATTAAAACTGAAAACTAGATGATTTTATGTCTTCTAGTTCTTGAGAAAATTGAAAATTAGCAAAAAAAAAATCTTTTAATTAAATTATTTTTTCCTTGCTTGAGTATTAACGTAGTCTTATTTTGATAGTAATAATCGAATATGGATTAAGATATACCAAGGATAAATTAATTTTTCTTAAATCCAGCCTATTTAAATGCAAAAGAAACTTTGCATGTACCCCATCTTGCACCCACCGCACCTTTCACCCACCCAGCCTTGCACCCACTCCACCTCGCACCCACCCCAAATCCTATAGTGTGCCCAAGCAGGGGGGTTGCAGGGGGGCAGCATGCCCCCCCTTAAAATCCCACTGTTGCATACACCCAAACTCGCACACACTTTACTGTTTCATACACCCAAACTCGCACCTACCATTGTTACTATCAAAATAAGACCACTCAAGCAAAAAAAAAAGAATTAAATTAAAATAGTAGTTGTGGTTATTTTCAATTTTCTCAAAAACTAAAAGACATACAATCATCTAGTTTTCAGTTGTTGATCAAAAACAAATAAGAGCAATAAATTCTGAAATAAAAACAATGGTAGATAATCTTGAAGTATTGAACAATTACAATTTAAACCTTTTTTTTAACTTTTTTTACTCAAATTTTGAGTTTAAAATTAAATTTTTCAAAAACTACGCATAGTTTTGACTTGAATTAAAAACTGGCTAATAAAACAGAATGTTGGCTTTAAAAAAAGGTATGATACTTAATGTAAGTATTACCGTTATTTTTTAATTAATTTTTTTCATTTTAAATAACAATTTTTTTAAATGGCCCTACCGCCTAAACGGGGGGAGATAGACCCCCCCTCCCATAGTAAAAAATGCTTGTATTAATCCCCTCTACCAAAAACCGTTATTATATCTTGTCGCCTAAGTTATCGTACTCTTGCCCCATTTATTTATTTTCTTGTGATGAATGCTTCTTTATAGACCTAGAGCCGGCAGCAAAATTTGGCGAGAGGAGTGATAACCAAAATTCCTTGATGTGAATGTGTGGATATATGAACCATTATATCAAATTCAACCGTGTGGCAGGTTTTTTTTTTCAGTCGTGGTCGGGGAAAAGTGTTTGAAAATGGTAATTATTTCTATTTCGTTTCAATGTATAACTCTCAGAAGTTTTTAATTTTATTTTTCATGAACTTCATATTTCTTCAAGGATTTTATTTAGGTAATGTAAGATTCTCACTTTCAAAATTTCCGCAAAATTAAAGCTCAATCAATCATCGGTTTTTTGACACTGACAGTTGTTTCCAGCTTAAAATCAGTATCATACCTTTATTCGTGTACAATGGAAAAACATGCCCACACGATTCGATATTGCTCCGCTGTTTGGGCTTTAGAGCACATTGAACTGGGCAAATTTTTGGGTGAACAATCTGACCAGGTGCGATGGTTACGTTAACTGACAAAACTGCAGTATCTGGGGGTTTGGAAAATCAGCACGAGCAATGCATCCACATAAAGTGACAATTTGAAGCAAAGATGTAGTGGTGTCATTAAATCATTTTTTATCGGAAATGAGACTGTTTGGCTGTCAATAGTGGACGTTACAGATTCAAGTAAGCTGACTTTTTATTTACTGAAATTAGACACATGGATTACTGTGACCTTGAGTTGGGAAATTATTCATTTTTTGCACAATACTGCAGAAAAAGTCTAATGTTGTTGAATTGCATATTGTTGGTAACCAATTCACGCCTCCAAAACGTTAAATTATGCAACTAGGAAACTTCTCAAGCCATAAATTGGTCATGAATTCCCCGTTTTGTAGACGAAGACATAATCTTCAAACTCTAGGCAAAATCTCATTTATTAAATTTCTGCGAACTATTTGAGTAATTTTAATGTTATGACATTTAATTTGACAGTTTAGTTTGGCAGCGCTTTCTACCTGACACTACGAAATAAAATACCCTTTATTTAATACTATTTCTATTTCAACCTTACCATAGGAATCTTAACGGGAAATTCATGGCCAAACGTTTTCAATTATGTAAAAGTGTGGTAAATATGAGGGCCCTGGTAAAAGATCCTTGTCTTCTGATTGAATTCAACTTCTAACAACCATCAAAGTGTGAAAGGGGGCATTGTCTTTTTCATTTCATTTTTGGAAATGACCGTTCCAGCAAACATTTATAGCTGTTCCCGTTCATTATTGAGGATAAAAACTAAAAGTCGATTGTGCCAAAGTAGGTTATAGCTCCCCACACCATTCCACCTGGTTTTTGGCTATCATGTCTTTCCAAAATAAGCGCAAGTTGTAACTAACGGACCGTCAAGGTTAAACCGTTGTTATTCTTGCTGATACTCACCTTAAGGCCCTTATTTTAGTCGCTGGTATTGTGGGATTTTAGACAAGTCGTGGAATTAACCGCTTTTCTCATAGTGTTGTTGTTTCACCCTTGTATACCATTTTCGATTTTTCAGATATTTTTGTGATTGCCTACAACTTTCTTGCTTCCTGTTAAGTCTCCTTGCTATTTCACGTCCTGTGAGTCCTAAATCCTTGAAAGCATCTATTTTTGCTTATTCGGAAGCTGTCAAAGTCTTTCCACAGGCCATGTGTGTTTCAAATTAAATTAAAACAGTTGTTTTCAATACTCTTTTGAATATTTGCTTTATCGATATTTTTGAACTTGAATGTTTGTAACTTTTCGAATGCTTGTAATCTTGTTGAATTCAATTTTAAAAAATGTAACTTTGATGAATAGTTTAATCTATTAATGCCCAATTTCATAAACAGCTTTTATACATTTAACAGGATTTTAAATTGTAAAATGGGATATTTTGGTTTCACCAAGCGTTTTTAAAGTAAACAAGCTTTTAAACACCTTTTAAAACTAAATGCCCATTTTTGGCTCATTAAATTTTAAAAGTGTCATTTAAAAATTAATATGGCAGCTTGACAGCTGATGTTTTGTTTTGTAAAATTTGTGTTCTCAATACTTGGAGATACAGAATGAATAGGTAAACAAATTCAACATTGCATTTATAATATCATTTTTTTGATTTTAATTTTTAATTAGAATATTAGATTGGTCATCTTCATCTGAAGAAGATTTTCATATTTTATTTTTGAACGACACACCATTTTTGATTTTGAAGAAGTTTACATTGTTGTATTTTGCGATTCTTGTCATTTATTTCAACATATAATGCTTTCTCATTTTTTCTCACACAATTCGCTTAGTAGAAAGAAAAAAGAGGTTTTATTTTTACAGGGTTGTGAAGAGAACTCTATTTTAACAAAAATATCCCTTAAATTTCCCATTTCAAGCTTGGTAAAACTGAAAAAATTTAAAGGCCTGATAAAATTTAAAAAGCTTTTAAATAAAATTGCTTTTAGTGTTTGTTTATGAAATCGGACATAAGTCTCATTGATTGGGATACTTTGCTTAGTGGTTCAAACCTAGATAATAAGTTATTTAAGTTTTATAAAATAATATTTGACTGCTTTTTAGAAACCATCCCTTTACGTCATGTTAAAACTAAAGATAACTATCCCCCATGGTTCGATCGGCATTTGAAATCCTTGAAAAACAAAAGAAATAAAGCGTGGTTAAGGTTCAATCAAACTAAAACTGATAGCGACCTACTATATTATATTGATTTTAAAAACGAATTTATCAACTATTCAAACTATTTTTACAATGAATTCCTAACCAAAACTGGAAATGATTTTAAAATAAATCCTAAAAAATTCTGGAATTTTGTTGATATTAAAAGAAAAACTGATGGCTACCCAATATGTATGGTGTTTGATAAATTTTCTAGCCAAGATCCTAAAGTTATATCCAACATGTTTGCGGAGTTTTTTATGAAGTCCTTTGAGGAAACTCTTCCATCTGACCCTCGATCCCCTCTGACATCTCAACAATATGCCCACTTAGGACTAATAAATTTTTCGATTACTGAATCTACAATTCGTGAACAAATTTTAAAACTTGACGACAGTCTAAGTTCTGGCCCTGACGGTTTACCGTCATTCATGTTAAAAAAATGTGCAAATCATTTATCTTACCCACTATTTATTCTTTTTAACCACACATTTAAGTACTCTACATTTCCTGATCTATGGAAATATGCTTTTCTTAAACCTATTCATAAAAAAGGTCCTAGTCACTTAGTTACTAACTACCGCCCCATAGCCAAACTCTCTGTTATACCTAAATTGTTCGAATTGTTAGTTTGTGATGTCTTATCTTTTAATTGTTCTTCTATCATTAGTGAAAATCAGCACGGGTTTGTTAAAAAGAAATCAACTGTCACTAATTTATTAGAATTCACAACGTTCTGTTTTGACGCTTTTGAAAAAAATCTGCAAGTTGATTGCATTTTTACCGATTTTAGCAAGGCATTTGACAAGCTTAATCATAGTATTCTTCTAAATAAACTGTCAAGATTTGGACTTAATGATTCTTTTATCAATTGGTTGTCTTCTTACCTCAGTGATAGACATTATAGTGTAATTTTCAGACATAATCACTCAAATAAGTTTGTAGTTAACTCCGGTGTACCTCAAGGTAGTCATTTGGGACCACTATTATTTGTCTTATTCATAAATGACCTTCCATCTTTTTTAAAAAACTCTTCTTCATTAATGTACGCTGACGATGTTAAAATATTTCGGAAAATAAATTCATTGAATGATTGTAATCTTCTTCAAAATGACCTACTATGTTTTTGGGAATGGTGCAACAACAATCGTTTATTTTTAAATGTTGACAAATGCAAGACAATGCGTTTCACACGCAAGCATGATTTCATTTTTTTTGATTATATGTTAAACTCCTCTAGTTTACACGTCCAATCCAGCTTTTCTGATCTGGGTATAATTCTAGATTCAAAGTTATCATTTACTGATCACTACGATTCAATAATCAAAAAAGCTAATAGATCACTCGGTTTTATTAAACGTTTTGGAAGTGAGTTCCGTGATCCCTTCGTAATTAAATGTCTATTTTTTTCGTTTGCCAGATCTGTATTAGAATATGGCTGTGTTATATGGGCCCCTTATTACAATGTTCACACAAATAGAATTGAAAGTGTCCAAAAGAAATTCATAAAGTTTTACCTTCGATTTCTTCCTCGGTCAAATTTAATTGAATGGCCTTCCTACCCTCAGAACCTAATTCTCTTGAATATCCCATCCCTTTCTGCTCATAGAGAGTTTTTACAGCTTTGCTTCATCGTTGGATTAATGAATGGATCTATTTCCTCCTTCTCAGTTTTGGGTCGTTTGAACTTTAACGCGGCCCGTGTTGGGTTAAGAACTAGTTTGCCAATACGTCCCAGTTTTAGCAGATCGAACTAAGGGTCTAACAGTCCGATTAATCAGTTAATTAATATTTTTAATAAACATTATAACTTAATTGACTCTGTCAACGTAAATATTAAATCAAAACAGTTTAAAATTAGATTTTTCGTTAATTTTGCAAATTAGAAATTTAATTGTGTTATTTTTTTTTATTTTTTTTTATATATATACATTAATTTTTATTGTTATAGTTATTTATATTTATAATTACCTGTAACGTTAGGATTTTAACGTGCTCAAATCAAAATCAAATCAAATATTTTATTCCAAAGTTTTTTATAAAAGGCGAAAACCGATTCCAAAGCTTGTGGCCTCGTCCTAGTGGTTGGCAGTGTACAATGATACCAAATTGATATTAATTTGAAAAAAATTAACTTACTTTTTTGATTATAAGTTTTGAAAAAAATGTTTGTTACCTCGAATATTTTACAAACAAAAATGATACTACCTTTAAAATAGCAGATGTCAAAATCGTTTTTGATATTTGGTAAAATTTTTAGAAAAATCGAAGAGGCAGTTTCTTAAAAAAACAACAATAACTAATAAAAGTTGGTAACACTTTATTTTCGACTCGAATATCTTGGCAAAAATTAAGGATATAACCTCCAAACTAATTTTATTTTATAAACCATATTGCTTTTAACGTTTGGTAAAATCTTGGAATCTACAAGAAAAGAAAGATATTGACTTGAAACTTTTTTATCTCAAACAAAAAATTCTTATTAATAGTTTTGTTAAGCTTTTAGAAATATCTACCGACGGACACGAAAGGGCAGTTATCAGTGTAAGCCGCATCCCAGCCTTTTTTTTTTAACTTACCATAGGAAGTTATTGTAATGGATCCGATTTGTCGAATTGAAATTTTGACATTTCTCGATGTTTCAAGGTCCCTAGAGTCGAAATAAAATATTTTTGGAAAGATGTCCGTACGTCCGTACGTTCGCGACGTTTTTTTCGTCGTCCATAGCTCAAGAACCAGAAGAGATATCGACTTCAAATAATTTTTTTTATACAGATAATAAGGCAGAACGATGCAGAAACGACTCTCAAGAAAATTGCGTAGGTGGTTTTTTTACCATAGCACTTTAAAAAAATATGAAAATTTTGATTAACCCTAAATATTCACGAACCAATAACGCTAGAGACTAGAATTAAATTTCAAATTATATTTTGTAACGTGATACCAAAAAAATTCCAATTAATGGTTTTTTTTATAAATCAAAAAAAAACTGAAAAAAAACAAACATTATTTACCTCAAAAAATTTACGAACTCCAAAATAATTTTGTGCAACGAAAAATAATCTGGTAAAATTTTGAGAAAAATCCAATTGACAGTTTTTTTTATAAAAAAAAACCTATAAAAAACATTACTCAAAGTTAGTAAAAATTGATTTTCGACTTGAATATCTTTTCGAAAATTTAATTTTATCTTATAAGAAATATTATTTTCAACATTCTGTAAAATTTTAAGAAAAATCGAATTGACAGTTTTTTTACAAAAAATAAAAACCTAAACAAAATATTAATAAAAGTTGGTAAAAATTTATTTTCGACTCAAATATCTTTTCAAAACTTTAAGATATTGACCTCAAATTAATTTTATATTTTAAAAAATATTGTTGTCAAAATTCAGTAAAGTTTTGAGAAAAATCGAATTGACAGTTTCTTACAGAAAAATAAAAACCTAAAAAAACATTACTAAAAGTTGGTAAAAATTGAATTTCAACTCAAATATCTTTTCAAGACTTTAAGATATATGCTTTAAACTAATTTTAAATTTTAAAAACATCAACATTCAGTAAATTTTTGAAAAAAATCGAATTGACAGTTTTTTTACAAAAAAAAATAAAAACTAAACAAAAATTAATAAAAGTTGGTAACAATTGATTTTCGACTCAAATATCTTTTCAAGACTTTGAGACATTGGCTTTAAACTAATTTTTTCTAATAAACAATATTGTTTTCAATATTCGTTAAAATTTTGGGAAAAATCGAATTGATAGATTTTTTACAAAAAATAATAACCTTAAAAAAATACAACACTAAAACTTAGTAAAAATTTACTTTTGACTCAAATATCTTTTCAAAAATTAAAAATATTGGCTTCAAACTTATTTTATCTCACAGAAAATATTTTTTCGACGTTCAGTACATTTTTTATAAAAATCCAACAATCAGTTTTTTTCATAAAAAATTAAAATCTACAAAAAGTAGTACGCAAAATTAGTAAAAATTGATGTTCGGTTTTCAATATCTCGTGAACAATAGAAGATATTGACTTTTTTAACAAAACACGAAAACTTTTAAGCAAGACAAATCGACAGACAGGTTGGGAAGTTATCAGTGTGGGTCGCATCCCAGCCTCTTTTCTTTAATTTCTTTTTCTGTAGCTGTCAAAGTGTTTCCAGAGCCCATATGTGTTTCAAATTAAATTAAAACTTTTGTTTAAAATATCCAAAAGAGTATTGAACTTTTCTGTATTTTATACAAAAGTTTTTCAAAAGATCACACTTATAAACTCTTGCACCGAAATATTCACAATGGCCATCATCCAAGTGAAGCACCTTTTTATACGATTTTTTAGTAGTTCATTACTTGACTTTCCATAATTGTAATTATTTACGCCTCGACACTGAAAGCCTCTCATTTGGCATCACTTTTCCTGCTTCTTTAAAACATCAAATATTGGTAAAATGAATAAATTATATATTATAGTTAACTTTGTCGTTTTCAGCAACCACACACAGTTTGCCTATGGAACTTTATTTGGAAACACGTCTGGTTATCAATTTTTTTTTGTGTTTCTCATTCATTTGTTAAATTTTGAAAATTCATTCTATTACGTGTATGGATTTGACATGTATTATACATTATATTTTATCCTTAAAAATTCAATCAAATGTATCACGAATTCTAGAAAAAGAAATAATTTACTTTTCATCAAACCTGTCGAACTCAATTTTAAAGAACAAAAGAACATAACAACAAAACAAACGGAAATAAAATAATATCATAATAAAATACATCAACTGTTGAATACAAAAGATGTATTTCAAGCTTTTCTATAAAAAAAAAAAAAAAAAAAAAAAAACAAAGAAGAAAAACAATATTTTTCCTTTGAAATGTGATTTTCCCCTGATAAAGCAAGAAATATTACGTATACGCCCTAGTGCACCTACATACAGGAAATTCTTTGTTTTGTTTGTTTATATGTATTTCTTTCCTTATCATCTACCAAATCACGCTATAACTTTCCACTATGTCCTTGTTAAATGTACTTTGACAAGTCATTTCCTTTTCATTTTACTTCCGTCCTATTATACACTACACACACAGACATATATGAAAACCCCACCGCACCGCGAGCAGGATAAGGCTAATAAAACGAAACTTACAAAGTGATAACAACATCACTAGACACTCGTTTATGTTACTGAGTTTTATGAGTTGCTTCGTCCTGGAACTTAAATTGGAACGATCTCTATTAACATTGTTATCACGAAATAAAACTCACATCACTTGAATAGACATCAGTTCTCTTCTCTGCCATCAATACACCCTCCCCAATAATAGTATTTCGTTATAAGGACGCAGTGACAGAGCAAGATTTTCTTCGTTATTTTCCTTATTAGTTATGTTGCTTGAGGAAAATTAAAATCTATTTTTTCCTTGAATGAAGAAGAAGTCCTTGAAAGGAGTTTAACTTTTTCCTAGAGTCACATCACGTTCGAATCGCACATATTACTCGTAGGTACCTTGACTTGGTACCTACTTTTTTGTTGTGTGTGTGATGTTTAAGCCCTCGTAATTATGGAACAAGTTCATATAATTTTTTACTTTTATTTGTGTTCAGGAACAAAGTTTTGAAGACAAATGAACACCTTTTTATTTTAACTTTAACAAGTTGAGAATAAGAACTCAAAAAAGGGAATTAGACCAAAAAGGCATAACATGATGTAAACAGTTTCTTTTTCTTCTTCTTAACCAAATCCAGGAGCTGAGGGCCTTTTTTTTAGTCTTATCCCAATATCAATTTAAAATTGCTTTGGAATAAAAGATTCGGATTTGTTTGATCCTTTTTTGGAGGGTTTGTGTGTGTTTAGTGTGCTTTTCTGGTGATTTATGATTTTGAACGAAAGAAAAATAAAACAAAAGGGTAAAACCCCTTTGAAAATTTTTCGCTTACGTTTTCAAGGGATATTTATTTTTTGAGTTTTGTTTAGAGACGTGTTGTAAATTTAAAAAGCATTTCTATGCTGGTTATTTATCTTGACTTGTTGTAATTAAAGTCTAAAGGTGTAGGTTATACAAAGATAACGGAAGTCACGTATATAAATACTTTCAAGATGGATGACCTAAAGGAAGAAAAATAAAAGTCTCTCTCTTAAAAAAAAAAACAACAGAAAAGGAAGTGTATTTTTCTCACTTTGAAGCTGGAAAAAGTTGCTCTTATATTGTTTGGAGGGAAAATTTACGCTTTTGGATGAAATTGAAAACAAAAATGGTATGCAAGAAAAGGGTAGGTTAATGTTTGCATTGTAAATTTACATAATCTGAAGTAAGTGCTGCTTAATTTTCATACATACATCTCACAATGGGAATGCAACTTGGTTGGTACAAAATTGTGTGGAAATGGAAAAATAATCTAAAGGTTAAACATCGCTATCGCTATCGGTTAAGAAAATGTCTAGTACCTAGAAAGAAGATCTGAAGTATTAATATTTTTAAATATTAACAAAATACTCTCTGTATCAAATCTTTTTCATTTTTCAGGCAAATATAGAAAATCACCTTAACTCCGCTGTATAGACTGGCTGCTATTGAAAAATCGTTTAATTTGACAAAAAATCCTCTATTATAGGTCAGAATAACACTTTTAAACTTATAAACTTTTTTGACATTTCTCAATTTCAGACTTATTTCATTTGAGCCATGGAAAGATATACAATCGAGCAAAGCAAAATTTGAGCAAACCGGATGTGAAGGAAATGTGAAAACACTAGTGCATGCTCGTAAAGCTCGTACTGCAGAAAATATTGCTGCTGTTCTTGATAGTGTGGCTGATGAGCCGTCCACCTCAACTCATCGCCGTGCCAAACAATTGCACCTCTCATGCTCATCGTTGATGAACATTATGCATAAGGACCTGCATTTACACGTTTAAAAGGTACGATTAAAGCCTCTTGACCATTTCATGCTTCATCAATGGTCAGAATTTTGGCAACAAATTGAAACAGTGGATGATCAATTTTTGAAGAAAATCATCTTCAGTGATAAGTTATATTTGTATCTAATTGAGTGAATTCGTCAATTAGCATTTGGGTGGATGATAATCCAAGAGCCATTGTCGAAAAATCAATGCACCCACAAAGAGTGACTGTTTGATGCGGTTAATAGGCTTAGTTTTATGTAAAAGTGTTCCCAATTGATACCTAGCAATGTTTCTTGTCTCACTCTCTTTTATCGTTATTTTAACGCTCTAGAGAAGTAGCCAGCTGCATTCCTCCCCTTAAAAAGTTCAACCGTAATACTCGCGTTTCTAGGAATGCTCATCAATATACCCTCGAGCCCAACTTCGGTACTACTGTCAAGTACAGAGATTCGTTCTTTAGCCGTACTACGTGAATGTGGAATGCCTTGCCACACTCTGTCTTTCTCAGCCATTGCAATATTCAGGAATTCAAAACCAATGCACCGACACCTCCTTTCAACCGCTCTCTCCTTTACCTAGTGCTCACACTGTGTCTTTACATAACAAGGGTAGTAAAACATTTTAGTAGCATTTCTTAAAATTTTGTATTTCTTATATAAACAAATACAAATTGGATGAATGAAATTAATTTGAGAGATATCGAGAACCGAACATCAATTGTTACAAATTTTGCGTGCTATTTTTTGTAGATTTTATTTTTTTATGAAAAAACGGACTGTTGGATTTTTATAAAAAAATTACTGATTATTGAAAACAATATTTTCTGTGAAAAAAATAAGTTTGAAGCCAATATTTTTAAATTTTGAAAAGCTATTTGAGTAATAAGTAAAAATAAAGTTTTAGTATTGTTTTTTTTAGGTTTTTATTTTTTGTAAAAAAACTGTCTATTCGATTTTTCTTAAAATTGTACCGAATGTTAAAAACAATATTTTTTATAAAAATAAATTAATTTTAAGCCAATATCTAAAATTTTTGAAAAGATATTTGAGTCGAAAATCAATTTTTACGAACTGTTAGTAATTTTTTTTAGAATGTTCACATGTTCATTTTCCAGAATGTTCAAAACAATATTTCTTATAAGTTAAAATTAGTTGGAAGCCATAATCTCAAGTTTTTGAAAAGATATTTGAGTCAAAAATCAATTTTTACCAACTTTTCTATTTTTTTTTAGTTTTTTTTTTTTGTAAAAAACTGTCAATCCGATTTATCTCAAAATTTTAGTGAAGTTTGAAAACAATATTTCTTATAAGATAAAATAAGTTGGAAGCGAAAATCTCAAAGTTTTTAAAAAAAAGATATTTGAGTCAAAATTCAATTTTTACCAACTTTGAGTAATGTTTTTTCATAGGTTTTTATTTTTTATAAAAAAAAACTGTCAATTCGATTTTTCTCAAAATTTTATCAGATTTCAAAAACATTATTCTTCGTTGCACAAAATTGTTTTGGAGATGAACTCATTTTATATTCGTACATTTTTTTTTTTCAGTTTTATTTTCATTTAAAAAAAAACATTAAACATTTAATTGGATTTTTTTTTTTTCAAAAATATACTTGTTTGGTATCACGTTACAATATATAATATAAAATATAATTCAAGTCTCTAGCGTCATTGGTTCGTGAGATATTTAGGGTTAACCAAAATATTTTCACCTTTTTTTTTAAACTGCTATGGTAAAAAAAACCACCCACGCAATTTTCTTGTAAGCCCTTTCTGCATCTTTCTGCATTATTATCTGTATAACAAAATTAATTTCAAGTAGATATCTCTTCTGGATCTTGAGCTATGGACGACTAAAAAAACGTCGCGAACGTACGGACGTACGGACATCTTTCTAAAAATCTTTTATTTCGACTCTAGGGACCTTGAAACGTCGAGAAATGTCAAAATTTTCAATTCGACAAATCGGACCCTTTACAATAACTTCCTATGTGAAATTAAAAACAATGTGAACGCAACCATACACCAATCACCAAATTATGAATGCCAAAATATTAACTAAAAACAGAGTTTTCAACATTGACAAGTCAACGGATAAAACCTTGGTTTATACCAATTAAACGACCTTAAAGGCTTTAACCATTGTAGCGAAACTCATAGCCAAATTTTCGAAAATTGGGTTGGAAATTGTGGATTTAAATTCAAGCCTCTGAAGTATCTCTTCCTCTGTCATTTCAACGAGAGGCTGATAAGCGGTTTTTTAAGTTAAATAAAAAAAGTATTTTCTTTAACTTAATTATAACGATAAGGGTTTGGCATAACGATTTAAGAATGATTTCAAGTCTGATGATTTCCGCGACTGACTCGAATAATGTCAGCCAAGAGGCCCAATTTTCAACCACTATACTACGTTTAGACAATTGACTTCACATAACCCCACAAAAAATAATCCAGGTGTGTTAAATCGCAGGATGTTGGAGGCCACGCCACAGGCACAAGACGTCAAGTTATTGAAGTTTCCTTCCATAAATTGATTGTATCTTCGAACGGAGCAAACCATTATGTTGGTAATAAATTTGTACGATGTGACAAGTTGTTCAATAGTTACTATATTCATTATAAAACCAAACTGAGCATTAATCAATTGACAGCTGTCAAATAGACCCAAAAAAGTATAGCCAAAGTATTTTTTCTTTACTTAGTACTTAAGTTTAGTACAAAATATCAATACAAAATCTCTGCAAAATATCATACAATGCGCGATCGTTCAATTTTGTGACAATTGGCGGCGCAGGGACATAGGGCCCACGGACATAACGCCCAACTTTTTTTTTGGGGCTTATGTCTCACTTCGGTGGGACATAAAACCAAAATTTAATTTGCGCCTTAAGTCCCACCCAAGTAAGACCGAAGCCCCAAATAAAAATGTTGGGGCTAATGTCCCACTTAACAAGAATCACCAAATGACAAAACTTGGAGCACTTCAATACCACAAGACTTTGTTTTGTGGAGTTTAAATCCTGAGATCCCGCGAAGCGTTCCACCCACAGGTGCTTTTATTCAAAAAAGCTGTTGATATTGGCGCCTGCCTGGCAACTTTACATACCCTAAGCGGGGCAACGGAGTTGCGTGAGCGGGTGTGACCCCGAAAAAGGGAGTTAAAATCCTGAGATCCCGCAAATAATGTTTAAAATAAACTTTTTTGTTTTTCCTAATTTTTGTATTATCACCGTATCAAAAAATTATTGTTCACTAGCTGACCCGGCAGACTTCGTATTGCCTCAATTCATAAATAAAAGACCTAAACTTTTGTATAAATTAATTAATTTTTTTCGACCTATGTTCCTTTGGGAAAGTTGTTGAATTTCATGAGCACATTCACCTCCTTCAGGGTTGATACCCCCTTCCGTTACACGCTGTATATATATTTTAGTACAAACTTGAATATTATAAAAAAATATTCTGGTATAATATCTTGAAAGTGGGCATGAAATTGTCCTGTATAATATGTGCAGCGCCAAATGATGTCATCTGGAAACAGTTGTTATATTTCTGAATGTTGGCCAAGAAGTGCTTAGAATCATTTCCAATCCCAGAAACTAAAGAACGTAAAGGATCTGGTGGTGGGACCAATTGTGGCAATTTTACTTTGCCTCCAGCACAACATAATCCAGTAGATTCACCAGTGTATTTTATCGCCTTACAATATTTACAAATTATTTTCATTTCCCCAATTGTTACCGATTTGTCGGCACAATAATCAATTGCCGGATCATAATGGAATGCAGCTCGTTCAAGAATCACAGGTCACTCACTAAATAACGCAATTATGACATAGCAATACGACTATTTTCTTGATCTGTCTCTCTCTGGTCATCAGTGCGGTTAGCACGTGAGGTAGCTCTTCGCACATTTGATTGACTGTGACCTAAGTCAGGTCGTCTTCTCCTCGGCATCGTAACGTAATTAATCAAAGTGAGAAAATCTCTCGCTCACTTAACAGTAACTTAACAGTAAAGTGTCACTATCACAAAATATCAACAAAAAAAGAGCACACTACTTGGAATGTCACTATCACAAAGGATCACAAAAGGAAAGAAAGTTCTCTTAGCACGTAGCGGTAATCGTCATTTACAAAGATAGAAGGATGCACTCATAGAATATCGTAACCATGATCGTAACACAATATCGTCAATCGTAATTACTTTTTTTATTTATTTTTTTGGAGTTTACCTTTAAGCCATAAATCTCCGTGTTCTGAAGTGCGACAGAATGATTGCCATATTAGTTGGTTGTCAAATCTAATATCAAATATTATGGTTGTGTTCAGAAACTTAATTTGTGACAAAACTTAAGATTTATCAAAATTAAAAAAATAATCTGATACAGTTACAACTGAAGTTAGCTAAAATTAAGTTTCGCGAAGCCGACCAAATTAATTGGAAATCAGTACTACTAATAGTTTATTACATTTTTTGTTGCGTTCGCGATTCACTTTTGTTTATTTTCGGAACGCGACATTAGATCCTCCAAAGCGCATGCGAAGACTATTTTCATAGATATAATTGAATTTGAACTTTATGCAGCGGTAATAAATTGCAAATTGACTCTTTGACGTTAGGAACACACCTAAATTGGTTAGACAACAGTGAGTGATTATAATTTAATGTGAACTTTATTGACCTCCACGAACATTTCAAGACTAAGATAAGATAAATCCGTTCAGTCGTTCTCGAGTTTTAGTGAGACTAACGAACAGCAATTCATTTTTATATATAGATTGTATTGAAATACAAAAACTTTATATTCTTTTTGGCTCTGCAAAAATTTGGGGACAATGTCCCATTTTTAACAAACAAATTTGGGACTTAGGTCTTACTTGGGTGCGACTTAGGGCCCAAATTAAATTTCGGCTTTATGTCCCACCCGGGTGGGCAATAAGCCCCAAAAAAAAAAGTTGGTCGTTATGTCCCTGGGCCTTATGTCTCTGCGCCCAATTGGCCGGTTAATATTTCTGAGAATTTTAAAAATGTTCACAGTCAAGTTGACAGAGAAGAAGAATAAAATATAAACGTATAAAGTTTGATTAAGAAATCGAATGAAAAAATCTCTTAGCGGCATATACATTGTTCAAATGCTTGTCAAGCATGTGAGAGAGTATTAGTTAAAATGAAACATGTATACAATGTGTGTATGCTTGAAGCAAAATCAAAATATTTTGATTTTTCTTCAATCAGATAGACAGCATTGACATAATGTATACTCCAAATTGATTGCTTGATCAAGCAAACTTATTTTTTAATATTTGTCGAAGAGGAAACACAAGAGGAAGTGAAATGAAACGATCAAATTCGCAAAAAAAAAATTTCCCGATAAAACAACCGCACGTCTATTCACCTCAAAATTAAAATAAATATATGTAAATATTAAATGATTGAAAGCTTATGCATGATGTGTGTATATGACACGTCAAACAAAATTTACTAATACACTCTCACATGCTTGACAAGCATTTGAACAATGTATATGCCGCTTAAACTTTATTTTTCCATAAATTAAAACTTGATCAAGTTATAAAGCTGTTTCCAGTTTGAGTAATAACTGCCATTTATTAGACAGAGACAAATTTAGCTAGGAATTGCTTTATTGTTAAAAAATAATATAAAAGAACGATTTTGAAGCTTCTAAGATTACCGATAAAGAACGAACTTTCTTGTTGAATAGTGCGATAGAGAATTCTTGAGAAATCGAATCACAAAAATTCTTTTTACATATTTCTGACATTTGTTTATGTATCGGAAATATAGAAATCTCTGAGATTTAAGAAACATAAACTGGACGAATGCCAAAACAGATTTTAGTCAAATCAAAACTGACAAAGATTCCATAGTTTTTGATAGAAAAACATGTCAAATTATTGAACCGGGTGCAATGAAAGCAATCAATTTATTTGTAAGAACTTTATTTTATTAAATCGATCTCTAAATTACCTAAGACATGATTTAAAGTGAAGAAATCTTCGAGTTCTCAAAGATGGAAAAGAGTTATAAGGGGAAGTTTAACTGATTTAAAGACTTTGTCAAGAAATTTGCCGTTACAATTTGATATCAAAATTAAATATTTGTATGAGAAATTCGTGCGTAAAACTTTATTTGCATTTCTGAAAATATGAGATCTTAGAATTTTAAACAGACCAAATATTGCCAGCCGGCTCTTTGTTAGTCATTGATAGGTGATGTTTGACAGTTGCTGACAATTTGTTCATTGCCATTCTAAAAAAATTTAAAACCTATAATCAGCTTATCATCTGGAAATTAAGTTTTAGAACACACAATATGTACCAACCATTTTTTCAAGGTATTGGCTATTGTCAGCTGACAGAATACTGATTGATCTGAATTTATTGTAAGATTTGTAAAAACGTCTGTACAATCTTTCAACGCTTTTAAAGGTGTAAGGCTCTTAAATCGATTGATTCAACATGTTTAAGGAAAATTGTTGCCTACCTCTAAATATTTAAACAACTCAAGAACTTCTTAACATTTTTTCGTCTAAAAAAGAGAACATATTGTTTAAAGTAAAGTTTTTGTTCTTCACAGCTGGTTATATCTTGCTTCTATTATATTCTCTTCATGTCATTGCTTATACGTAAGAAATTTAAATTTGTTACAAAGTTACAAACTTGCATTATATTTTATATACCACCCCCTTGCCCCCCCTTTTTTGAAATCAATTGTCTTCCATTCTTTTGAATTGTTATATATAAGAAACATATTAAACATTTCTACGCTATAGCTGTTTTGAATTAAAATGCGAAATCATCATGCGATGTCTTTGCTTTTCTCAAATGTACAAGTAGGTAACTCAAAAATTAATACAAAAGAAGGAGTTTTTAGGTACATTCATACATATTTTCGAAACGAAGTGCTTTCTCGTGTACATTTTCCTAAGAAATTCGAGGAAAAATAATTTCAAGTTCTATAAGAGTACGAGAATTATATAAATGTATTGTCTGTGAGTTCTTGTAGTTCTTGAAAAGAGGAAGTAGCAGATGATGACACTTTTAATATCTACACAAAATATAAATCAGAGTCGTGAGCTGAACATATCTTTCACCATCTGTCTATAAATATTTCTATTTTATTACTTGAAATGTCGAAAGTGTGCAGGTTAAATTATTCTTTTATTAGTGAAAACATTTAATTTTCATTAGATTCACAATTCCTCCACTGGCATTATGAATGACATTTGAAACTGTCAACAAAAATAAAAGTGATGGATAGTGTTGAATTCGTCCATTGTTAACTTTGTCACCTGAATGCACAATTTCGTTTCTTTCTTTCAAAGGATTAAAAACAATTAGAATTACTTCTTTTTTCTATATCCAACATTAATTCCTAAAACACTTAAATTTATGTTTATCCAAGAAGCCATCAACTTATTTTAATTCCTTTCATGTTGCCAAAAATTCGTATTAACAGCAACACCACAATGGCCGTTCCATCATTCTACAAGTCACTATTACTTGGCGGCACTAATTTACACGAAACAATTTGTGTCCCAAGGGTGTGTCAGTTTAGCAGTTCCTCTCCATCCCTCACCTCCTCCCAGTTCCATAGTATAGTCTTATAATAGAAAATAAACATAAAAGTTCCGCAAGCATAATCAATTTAACTCCCATTTTGTGCTAACTGAAGCGAAAAATTATAATGACACCCTGTCACGATATCTTTTGAACGATAAATTAGTGTTTTGGAAAAATTAACTAGCTGTGTAGGTTTTGGTAGGTAAGTTCCTAAGTGAAATGACAATTTCACTTGTATTTTCTTATCTTTTAATATTGTAGTGTTAAATATTCTGGTGGAATGGTGGGTGTCATCTGTCATGTTCTTTGTCCAAGTTCATTCATTGTTATGATAGATAATGTTTCAAATCAAATTAAATTTCATTCATTTTTGTTTGTTTGTTTGTTCATTTATTTATATCAAGTCAGTCCAACATTGGTTATTCATGAATGATTGGGGAGATACATATTTTTTTGGATATCGTAATAAGTCATAAAACTCTTTAAACAGTATTATTGGAGAGAATATAGGAGAATGTTACGTCAGTCGTGAAAAGTCATTAATTTATAGATTTTCCAGTCTAAATTTTTAATATCTAAGAGGTTTATATTCTTACAAACATAAATAGAGATTCGCACAATTTAAATAGGTAGGTACAAAAATAGAGAAAGCTCATTTGGCTTCTAAGGATTGAGAGAACTGTTTATATATTGTTTTTCAATAAGAGGTTTTGTTTTTATATAAAAAAAAAGTATTTCTTAAGAGAAAACTGTAAGAAGGAAGGTATGAAAGTAGAAACAATATAACATAACAATGAAAAACGAAACCAACAAAATGGGTGCCACAGCGCTACAGTTGCAGTACCAAATCTTTTTCATTATATTTTGCATGACCAATTCTCGCATTTGCGGCTCTTTGTCCTCGATAACTTCACAAAATCCACTTTTAAAGTCTTGACTAGATTTTTGATGTTGGAATATACCTTATTTTTCATATGCTTACATAAAAACTCTAAGGTCTAAAATCAAAAGATCTCGGTTGCATATTGTGATTACAACAAAATATCACAGACATTAAACTTTCCTTGCAAAACTGCTAACTGCTTACAAGAACTGCTTAATTTTCACCATTTTTGTATTGAAATTTAACAATGCGTTGTTGAAACAATTATCGTTATTAGTAATTGCGTAGGGTTTAGCTGTCAAATGTTAAAATATGACAGCTTTAAAGTAGCAGCAGTGCTAAACCCTTTATAAACTGACCCGATTATTTTATGATTAAAACTTTCAAACTCCAGGTAAGTTTAATAATGATTTTTATTAGGTTAAAAAAATAAATAAATTACGCACTAACCATCATGCCACGGGTACTACTTTTTTTTATTAGGTTAGTTCAGGAAAAAACGAACCTCATTTGAATTTTTAAATTCAGCAAGTAATTTGGTGGAGGAATCCTTTACTTTATAAATAACTATGGCTCTTATTTTTATTAACAATAAATTGATTATTTAGTTCCCATTACTATAAAAGTATGTGAGTATGATCAACTGTCAAAACGTGTAATTGATATATTGGATGCGTTCAATCTTGAATTTAAGATACCTTATTTAACGAGTTGGATATCTAAATACAAACAACTTTTAGCTGTTCACAAAAAGCAAACAGTCATTTAGATTTATTTTATATATTATTATTGTAAAATTACAATTTAAATGGATAACTTTAATAATTCACTGGATTTTAACAGAAAAACAAACAAATTTTTAATTAATTGTTTGAGTTCCTTCAAATTTAACCATATGTTGAATCAGCTGTTCTGCCAGATACTCCCATATATCAGACATTTTTGGATTCCTTTTCGACATCGCAGCTGTTTTGGATCAGATGTTCCTTTACACGTAAAACACAAACAAAAAGTGTATCCGGATACACTATGTGTATGAGATTGAACGCATCCATTAAAGACGAAAAATTGCGGTTACAGCTTTTGTATGACAGACAGTTGCTTGAGGTTATATTATATCATTCAGATCTTATTCAGTACTGGATTTTCCAACATTTTGTTCTATGTTCAGTTGTCACTTGAGTAGCAGTTTTTGATTTTCTTACGTTTTTAACTTCGACAACCTGGCAAAGACATGAATGAATATTTTTTTTTTTATTGTAGCTCAATATAGGTACATTATTAAATATGACAGAATTGCACAATTTTCATAGATATGGTTATTAACTTCCTTACTAATGACAATTAACATTTTTTTTTAAATATGTTTTGATTGAAATTTCAATTTATTTGAAGGAAAAACTACGACAAAACCTTCATTCAAAAGAGATGAATGAATAATGTAGTAAAACGCCGGCCGCTTCACAGAGTTTTCTTTAATCAGTCCGGATAAGTGAAGAACAAATTTCACTTAAACGGATACAATATAAAAATGTAAAATTTAACTTAATATATTTTTTCAAATATCCTAGTATTTCACTTAAGCTTGTTTTGTTTAACTGCAGTTTCTATAATGTTATTGGTCAGAAAAGAATCAAGAGTGAAAATAGTTTCTGACAAATGGATTTTCCTCTTAGATGTGTTTCTCTTAAGCGGGCCTTGTTGCATCCATTTATAGACCTCTAAGAGTCAATCGAATAATTAAACTTCAATATTTGGTCCGTGAGTAAGCAGTTTCAACTTCTCGATATCGGTAGGTGGAGTGAAGTTTTTTTTATAATAAACGCACACTCAAGGGGATATTACTATACCCTTATTATGTAAAGACACAGTGTGAGCACTAAGAAAGGGAGAGAGGGGTTGAAAGTAGGTGTCAGTGCACATTGGTTTTGAATTCCTGAATATTCCAATGGCTGGGAAAGACAGAGTGTGGTAAGGCATTCCACATTCGCGTAGTACGGAACGTAGAACGAATCTCTGTACTTGACAGCAGAGAGAAAAAACTAAATGAGAGAGCCAAATTTCCTCGTCTCCGTCTCTTCGAAACCTCTTACTCTCATTTTTTATAGCGTGTTGAATTCGTATCGGTGTATACATGTTTTCACCTCGGAGAAGAGTACACAAAAAAACATCAGTTCCGGGAAATGCGACCTTTCTCATTTTTGTTTATTGATAGGCAAGAAGGTTATGTTTTTTAAAGTCTCATTATTATATTTGTAATTCTCATGACTTTCTTTCTTTAATTTTACTAACATCTTGTCGTTTTTATATCTACAAAAATACTCCTATAATTCAAATTAATTCTAGCAGAACATTTTTGTTTGTCAAAAAATAACGGGAGAAGTTATACCGGTAGTTCGTGGTGAATTTGTTTTTCTCTTCTTTTTCTCTAAGTTAAGCAGCATTCACATGAGCGCGACCAACGAACGACGAATGAATTACAAAATGTGAGTTTAATTACGTTTGAAGACATATTTCCACACAAATTCTTAACAAAATGATGGTAATATAGTTTCTATTTGATTTATGATGCATACTTTTAATTTTCAATATCATATATTAATAAATTTAAGAAAACAAATTTATTCGTCGCGAAAAAAATGGTAGTTGATACGAACTGTCAAACTTTATTCGCGTTCCACATCATCCACACTCGCAACGAATAAAATAATCGCGCATACTTAACCTAAAAAATCATTCTTGTTTTGGTTTCGGTGGTAAATGTCAAACTTCATTCGCGACGAATTAAAAACTCTCATGTGAAGAAATGTCAAAATCGACGAATATTCGTCCATTCGTTGGTCGTTGGTCGTGCTCATGTGAAAAGTGCTTTAGTTGAAAGCAGTAAGAATAGCTTATCATCACCTATTCACAAATCTTATGCAATGAAAATTGGCAACAGAAGTAACAAGTTGACGGTCTTTTTATTTAGTCTCTACTTAAATCACTTATTTTCAGTATTTTGGAAATGTCGTGAGTAATGTAAAGAAAATAAACAACGAGTACACACAAATAAAATAGGAATGGAAAAAAGAGATGAGTATATAAAAATGTTTTCAATGTTCCATGTTTACATTCTGTAACTCTCGTTTTCAATGTTCCTGAAACTCTCGCATCGACAAAATTAAGTCGATAAACTCTGGAAATTGAAACAAATCGGATGTTTTTTTCATTTTTCAACTTTCTGAGCGAAAATTAAACGCATAAACGAAGCTAATAATAAAAATAATAGTAGTAGTGCTTTCAGAGTCTTATGTTTCAAAGGTGGTCGCCATTTTTCAAAGGTGGTAAGGAGAGAGAAAAGAGAGAAAAGTTTATTGTCTCTCGTGGTGAGTATGCACACAAACTTGCATAAGTATTTGTTCCCACCTTTTTTTTATATGGAGTTAATACATATGCAAGTTGGTGGCCAAATCACAGCTTGTAGGCAAAAAGAGAGCAACCCTCGAAGTTGGTTCTCTCTATTAGTTCTTTCTCGATGCTTGACAGTACGACTGAAGTTGGGCTCGAGGGTATACTGATGAGCTTTCCTAGAAGCGCGAGTATTACGGTTGAACTGTTTAAGGAGAGAAATGCAGCTGGCTATTTCTTTAGAGCATAAATTGTTAAAATAACGGTAAAAGAGGGTGAGACAAGAAACTTTACGACGATGTTCAAGCGACGTTAATGATCCTATCAATCTAAAAGCTCTACGTTCAATACTGTCCAAGAAGCTTAAGTAAGTTACTGGAGCACCAGCCCAGATATGGGAGTTATACTCAAGCTTTGGACGTATATAAGTCTTGTAGATAACAGCCCGATCAGGATGGGAGAAAAACTTCTTGCATCGTCTTAGAAAACCCAAACATCTTGCGGAATTTTTGGCGATATCGCGTATGTGATCGTTCCACAAGAGGTGGTTGGTGGTACACATTCCGAGAATATCGAGATGTTCAGTCTCCTCAATGCAAGTGCCATCCATGGGTAATGGCAAGGGGGGTATAATATATATCTCGCTTTAACGATACAAGACAGCATTGGGTTTTCGAAGCATTAAATTCTACGCGGTTTTTTAATCCCCATTGTACAATGCTGTGTAGGTCGGAATTTTATGAGCTTATCATATTTTGTCGTTGCAGCTCCACATTCGAAGAAACAATGTATTGGATTAGAAGTTGCAGACAAGAGATCATTAATACAAATGAGGAAGAGTGTTGGAGATAGAACAGAGCCCTGGGGCACACCAGCATTTATTTTGTGGTTTCAAATGCTTTTGAAATATCGAGTGCAATAATCTTACTTTCTCCAAAGCGATGTAAAGATTTGCTCCACTGTTCGGTGAGATGAACCATAAGATCACCAGTGGACCTATTGCAGCGAAAGCCGTATTGTCGGTCATTAAGAAGCTTTCGAACTTCGAGATATTTCTTGAGCTGATAATTAATCAGCGTTTCCATGACCTTGGAAAGAAGGGACGTAAGTGCAATCGGTCGGTTATTAGAGGGTGAAGACAATTCGCCTTTTTTGAGGATGGGCTGTACAAATTCTGTTTTCCATCCGGTTGGAACGAGACCTAAGGAGCATGGGAACCGAGGAAGAGAAAGAATTCCTCATGTTTTTACGAATGACCAAAAATTTGTACTGCATTTGGGACATTGCAGTATTCTTTGCCGTTATTTTTGGTCATGTACAAATTTGGTCCGTCGAATATGGGCGTTGCAGACCTTCCTGGCTTGCTTGAACTTATTCCGGTTTTACTCAGTAAGATTGGCTTTAAAACAACGGAAACTTAGCCCCTTAACCCTAATAACATCTTTACAGCTCGAATCAAACCATTCGCTTTCTTTAAGTCTGATGCTTTAAACCCTGTTGGGGATAAAAGTTCTCATTCCCGAAAGAATCAAAATTGGGATCATATCAGCTTTAGCATCAACGTCACTATCGAGGAAGCATAGTGACCATTTAAAGATCCTGACCGTCCTAGTTGGCTTTCTAATATTGCCAAACGGTTATCTTAGGAGCTCTTTCTTTAACTGGAGAATTATGACACGAGAAATTTGCTGATATAACACCATAGAGAAATATATCTACCAAGAGAACCGACTTATGGGGTTTGCTCTCTTTCGACCTACAAATTGCACTGAGAGGATTTTGCCCGTTAGCGTGAGCATGTGTTAGTTGTCCCGTGCATTTCTTATGGGAAAATCCAGATTTTATGTAGTTGTTACGGGGTTTTGAGAGAGTTCACCTCAAATAAAATTTGAGGGTGTTTCAGGCAAGTCGGGTACCGCTCGGTTCTCTTGGTAAGTATATTTCTCTATGTATAACACAATGGTCAGATGTGCCTAGAACGCTAGAACACTAATTGTAAGTGGCGGCGGCGGCGGCTTTTAAAATGAAATTGAAAAACATATCATTTTATGTAAAAGAAAATATTTATCCTTATAGTTAATCTTATAATGAAATAAAGAATTTTATTAAAATAATTTAAAGGCAAAGTTAAATTTAATGGTTAATCGAAGTTTTCTGAATGTTTGTTCTTGTCGTTTCTACATCACGGCTTGTTCACATTACATACTTCCATGTCCTGTGACTTGAAGTGAAGTTCTCTCTCCACCTAGCATAGAACTGTCTCACTCTAACACTAATATTGTACTTACCTTACCAGGGTCAGAGCAGAGGTAAGAAACAAGTCAAGAGTGTTTTCTGCTCGACCTACTACGTCCTATATTCGAGTGGGCTCGTTGACCAGCTGAGTAAGGTGGTTCAACTCAGCGAAGATCTCAGCACACACTACTTCGGGTGTTGTCTGTCCCGAATGTTGAAGCCATGAAGAATTGTGTACATTGAAATCGTCCGTAACAACGATTTCAGTGCAGCGAAGTTCAACCGTGTTTTAAAGTACACCTATTTTATATTATTAAACCACTATTAAACTACAGTTAAATCAACTCATTTAGTTCAAATAGCGAATCTTGAACTGTGTATGTGTATTATAGTATACCACAGTTAACACACTTGACTCCAATATCGATAATCGAGCCGATATGAAACTAGCGAAGTCAATATCAATACCGATCCCAGCACTAATAATTTGGTATGACATTTAAACAATATTGACACGAATAACTATACCGACATCGAATGAAATACCAACGCTTTACCGACAGTGAAACTGACACTAATGCCGGTAACGACAGTATGAAGATTTAACAAGATTTTCTTAGATTTAAAGCCATAATTTTAAAAAAAAAATCAAATATTGTTTATTATTTCTCTAAAATTTGTTAAATTTTAAAACCCGTAACCATAAGATAGCAACAAATCTGTCATTTTGTTTGAAGTTTTATATTAAATTTTTCACCTTTCACTTTATACTCAATCATTCGAATTTCTATTCAAATAACAAACAGAAAAAAACAGCAAGAAAAACTCAATTTAAATCTCTTTTCTTTAAAGTAAAGCATAAAGTTAAGTGGAAAATCCTTTTTCCTCCCTGGATAGCCTTAGCCATACCGATATCGATATCAACATCATCAGGAGCTCATTTTATAGATATTGTAGAGGTACCTATAGACTTATAATAAGACATGGAGCTTGGATATTCAATTCAAATTTACCTCATCAGAGGTACCTCTGTATATAGATTTTCTCATCGAGTCGTTCGTCAATATAATAAAACGACGACCTGAATCGAAGTCAATATCTGAGAGTCTATTTGATTTCTTTTTAATCAATCAATGCCACACTCTCCTCTCTCCCAGACCATCCTTCTAATCTATCGCTTTCATCATCAGGAAGGTAAAAAAAAAAACAAGGAATCTCGATCTCACAGTTCATTCTTTTGATATAAGGTTAGGAATTCCTAACAATCTTCACAGTTTACATCGCCAAACCCCACACCACACCACACCATCGCTTACCTGTACCTTACGTTACTTTGCAAATAAAAGAGCTTAAACCAATCCACCTCTTCACACCCCCTCCACTTCCATTCCACAAAACCTATCATCTCTAGCTCTATAAAAGATAAAAGGTACATATATAGCCTGATGTCCCGTCGCTCGTTCGTTGTCGTCATAGTGATTGATTGTCTTGCATACATGTTTTGAGTTGCAATTTTTATCCTCAAGTAAGGATACTTTATTCCATTTTTTCCTTTTTGTTGTTGTTTTAGTTTTATGTTTCTTTTTTTGAATTTCACTTTTGATGAGATGAAAATGAAAAGTGCAAGCAGCAAGAGAAATGATTTCGTTGCTCTTACAAAAACTAATATTGATGACTTTTCATTCATTCCTGGATCCTGTAAAAGATTCTAGGAATCTACTCGCCATCCCACACATAGTAGCAACATAAATAGACGTTTGGTAAATTATCATCACTTGAAAACGACGAACTACCGCACCGACACACAACGAGAACGAGCGACGATGACGACGAAAATATGATAAATTTCTAGAATTTAAAGAGACTAATGATGGTGTGGTGGGGAATTTCATTTCAAGAGAAAACTTCTCATAAGCATCCTTACCGCATTTAAAGCACCAAAAGCTTCCTAGCACTTAAATAAATTACCCAAAAATTAGCCACAAATATGCCGCCAGCAATCGCATCGTTTAGACCCCCGTTTACTCAAATTACTCCTGGAAATAAATTTGAAATGCAAATTTAGTCATCGCATCGTTGAAATATTTTAGCTGTGAGTTGTGACTTAAGTGGGGGAGGGGGGGTGAGTTGACGAGAAAAGACAAATTTGTACAGAAGATTGAGCGGTTTTTGTTTATATTTATTAGAAACTAGAACTGGATGTAGGTTTGTTTTCTGGTTATAATTTTCTTAGTTTGTTTTGCTGAGTGAGTACGGTGCCTTAGAAAATCTTTGTACTTAAGAAGTTTTATGGTTATTGTTAAAGGTCAGTTTAGTTGTGTTAGTTCCACATTTTATAACACTTAAAACAACTGAACGCCCACACTTGGTTGATTGTAATGTCATGTGAAATGTAGCTAACTTCACTCAACATTATAAAAATACCTTATTTAATTTCAACTAGCCGTTTTTTGCTATCAGTCAATTTTAATTTAAGAAATTTAATTTAAAATTTTAACAATAATGCATTTGTTTATTTAAGTAATTAATTATCCTACAGTGTATGACTATGAGAGAAATGACATACACATGTCAATTTGACGTTTTTAATGGCCAATAAGATTCTCTGAAATGTCCAACCACAATTACAAAAATTTAACTTCTGACTATAGAATTATACGTTTACTTTGCATCTGAATTCTTATTGTAAAGTTCCCACTTCAAACAATCAATAAACATAAATTGTTTTCATCTAACTGGTATCATCATAGAGAGACAATAACCAATTACTTCATATTGAAAACAAAATCTTACAATTGAATTAATTAAATTACTCAAAAGAAAAAGAGATGCTTTGTGACATGGTCCTGTTGTGGTTGATTTTGCAATATCGATTCGATTCAATGAATTCATTCAAGTTTGTGGTTTGATTATCTGAATATTTGTAACGATGTTGTTCTTTGAAAAACTATATTTCAATAGAAGTAGTCCTCAAATTTCATAAATGCAATAAGCATTAAATCAAAAATTGATAATGGTCAATTAGTAACTTGAATGTCTTATAACTTTTAATATTGAAGTGAACATATTTTAAAACCATGCTGAGACAATATAAGTCCTTCTTATGTACTTAGTCGAAATTATGTCTTACTTAAGGCATTCTTGTCTAACTTTAAGAGGGTTTTAATTGGCTTTTTTGAGGCCACTTATTTTGACATTTTATGATTTTATCTTGCTTCTACTATTTGATTAAAGAATTTTTTAAGTGACTATCTTACTTTTCTATCTCTTTTCAACTTTCAAGTAAGAACAAGGACCAATTAAGAGACGTCAAAATGTGTCGCCACAAAAATAAGACTAATGTAATCAAATCACTGTGCAAAACCGAATTAGAGAACACTCCATCCGTTCAGCACATAAATTAAGCACTGGCTGCTTGGATATCTGAAATGACAGAACTGATTGGCATAGCTTTCAAAAAAAGAGGCTGGGATGCGACCCACACTGATAACTTCCCATCCCATCTATCGATTTGTCTTGCTTAAAATTTTGTCTAAATGTATCAATTCTTACCAAATTTGCGTTCTATTTTTTGGAGATTTTATTTTTTTATGAAAAAACGGACTGTTGTATTTTTATAAAAAAAATTACTGAATATCAAAAACAATATTTTCTGTGAAATAAAATAACTTTGAAGCCAATATTTGTAATTTTTGAAAAGCTATTTGAGTCGAAAGTAAATTTTTACCAAGTTTTAGTATTGTTTTTTGTTAGGTTTTCATTTTTTGTAAAAAAATCTGTCAATCCAACATTTCTCAAAATTTTACCGAATGTTGAAAACAATATTTTTTGAAAGCTAAAAGTAGTTTAAAGCCAATATCTCAAAGTCTTAAAAAGATATTTGAGCCGAAAATCAATTTTTACCAACTTTTATTAACTTTTTTGTTTAGGTTTTTATTTTTTGTAAAAAAACTGTCAATTCGATTTTTCTCAAAATTTTATCAGATGTCAAAAACATTATTCTTCGTTGCACAAAATTGTTTTGGAGATGAAATCATATTTTAGTCGTAAAATTTTCGAAGTGACACATTTTTTTTTTCAGTTTTTTTGATTTATAAAAAAAACCGTTAATTGGATTTTTTTCCAAAAATATAATTGTTTTGTATCACGTTACAATATATAATATAAAATTTAATTCAAGTCTCTAGCGTCATTGGTTCATGAGATATTTAGGGTTAACCAACATTTTCACCTTTTTTTTAAACTGCTATGGTAAAAAAAACACCCACGCAATTTTCTTGAGAGCCCTTTCTGCATCTTTCTGCCTTATTATCTGTATAACAAAATTTATTTGAAGTGGATATCTCTCCTGGTTCTTGAGCTATGGACGACGAAAAAACGTCGCGAACGTACGGACGTACGGACATACGGACGTACGGACGTACGTACACACGCACGCACAGACATCTTTCTAAAAATCTTTTATTTCGACTCTAGGGACCTTGAAACTTCGAGAAATGTCAAAATTTTCAATTTGACAAATCGGACCTATTACAATAACTTCCTATGGGAAGTTAATAAGTTAGAAGGAATTTTATGACATTCAGTTGTCAACTTTTGTGTATAACCATGAGGCACACACAAGTTTGACACGTATGTAGATCTGATTTCCGCCCGAACCGAAAGTTCGAAAGTATCCACTGTCTAAAGTCTAGTTTTGTCCTCAAATTAAGATTTTGACCCTAAATCTTTTATAAATCAGGTGTGTTGAAAAGAAATACATAACGAAGTTTTTTTGCATTTGTCATTTCTCAATTTCAGATCAACTCAATTTGACCCATGGAAAGACAAACAATCGAGAAACGCATTAAAGTTAATCAGACTTATTATGAAAATGGGCGTTCAAATCAAAATGCATATCGTGCACTTCGTGACTTTTCCGGTCAATTTAATCTTCCACATCTGGGAAAAATCATGCAAAAATTTGAGCAAACCAGGGATGTAGGACATGTGAAAACACCAGTGCATGCTCGTACAGCTCCTATTTCAGAAAATTTTGCTGCTGTTTGCTTGGCTATAGAACCGTCCACCTCAACTCGTCGTCGTGCCCAACAATTGCAAATCTCACGCTTGTCGTTCATGCATAAAGACTTGCATTAACACGCTTACTAGGTGCAATTGACTCAAGAACTAAAGCCTCTTGATTATTATAAGTGTCGTCAATTGCAATTTTCAGAATAAAATGGTCACAGTAGATGATCATTTTCACCTCAATGGGTTCATCAATAAACAGAATTGCCACATTTGGGCGAATGATAATCCAAGAGTGATTGTCGAAAACCAATGCACCTACAAAGTGTGACTGTTTGGTGCGGTTTATGGGCTGGCGGCATCATCGGGCCGTAAATTTTCTTAAATAAGGCCGGTCAGGCAGTTTTTGTGAATAGTGTTCGCCTTCGTGCGATGATAACAAACTTTTTAAGACTCGAATTGGAAGATAAGCGTGTGGACGATTTGTGGTTTAAACAGGACGGTGGCACTCGCCACATAGCTAACGACGCAATGACTCTTTTGAGCGACAAATTCAATGGCTGCATTATCTCACATGGTGCCGATATCAATTGGCCTTCAAAGTCATGTGATTTGACACCGTTGGACTTATTTCATTATTTCGGCGGCGGTTGCATTCGTGACTGAACCATGCCAATATTATCATAATAAGAGAAATGACAGTAATTTTTTTAATAGTTTGTGTTTTATTAAAATTAAACCACCCTTTACTTTTGACAATTACATTTGCTTGCATTGAAAGTTGAAACCTTATGTTGACATTTGACGAAACTGATGGATCAATATCACTTTGGAAAACAAATGATCTGTTCAGGTTTTAGGGTAACCTTAATCATTGCAGACAGACTTCTCGACAACAGCTCTGATTCATATGTCTTAAAAATGGTCAAAGTCGCCATTTCAGTAATTCTTGTAGAAATAACCATTTTATGGTCTTATGTCAAATTATGTGTCTAAGCCAAATACGCAGAGAAATTTGTGTTGAACCAAAATAGTGGCTTTTGACTAAAAAGTTAAAGTTATCAAATACAATACAAAAGTCTCCAACTAATTTTTGATAGAAAATGTCGTAAAAATTATTCTTCGACAAAAAAATTGACAACTGTTATTATTGCTAATATTACAAGCGGTAAAAAACAGTTCTATTTACACCTCCAACTTAAAATTTTGTGTGTGGATTTCAGCAATGTTTGTAAGTACAAAAATTATACATACATATTATTATAGTTAGTTTTTCTCGATCTGCGCATATAGCTTTGAATACAACAAACAAAACTATTATTAATTATTAACCTTTAAATAAATAAATAGAGAGAAAAACTACAAAATATTCTTTGTGATTTTTGTATTCAAACACGTATTTCAAAAACATGATTCATATTAGCCCCAGTGCACACAAGTATCATTTTTACATGTGGTGACGCTGCGGTGATGCAATAATTGAGTGCACACATGCGGTTTTTTCTCGCAGAAATAAATTCGCAGTTCTTGTTTGGCTTGCTCCAATGGAGGTTTATAAGAATAAACGGATCATTTTCAAGTAATAAACTATGTTCGTAAAAGGAAATTCCGTTATTTTGTACATCCTTTTGTTGAACACTTTCTTAAAAAAGGAATATTTTACACATCATTTGCAAATAGAAGACAAAATCCTGAAAAGTTATTAACTATTTTCGAATGAGTGTTAAACATTTTGATGAGTTGGCATTTAAAGTTTCAGCAACAATTGTCCATACCTCCAATCGAAAAGCTTGCTGTAACTCTATATAGATTATAATTTAATTACATTATGTAATTTTATTCGTGGATATTTTTTCATCTCATTAATAATATTGAATTCTTCCATGTTTTATGATACTCTTTTCAATTAATTGGCAGCAAAATGACGCATGTGTGCACAAATCCACCCTGTGTGGGGAAACTGAGTTAACTCGGTTTACCTCTATCGATCCATTTGAATTGTCAGGAAGTCAAAATTAACGATCCTTACGTCGTTTTCAATTGGCAATCTGGAATTGTTCTTCGATTCGGAATCCCAATTGAACAGTTTTTTTTTATTCCGAAGAATCTGAAGTTTGGTGAGAATGTATTGGTTGAGTATTACATGTGTCACATATATGTGTATTCGCGCTAAATTTCATTTTGTTTTTGTGCTGCAAACATGGAGGAAGTGACATTTAAAATTTATGAATGTGTGAGTGATTCTGCTTCTGATTCTGTTTTAAAAACCAGAAGGGAAATTCCCTTCTTTTCAGAATCAGAACTGTCACTTTTGCCCAATTGAACGCATTCGGAATGCTTTTTTTCACTTCCAGATTGCCAATTGAAAACGACATTAATGTCTCTTTATTTATTTGTACCTACTCCAAATGAAAAATATAAAAATAATCAATCTGTCAAAGTGCTTGTGGGTCGGTAAGGTATGTATATCCAGCTTTAAATTTGTTAAAAATTGTGTTACTTTTATATATATTCAACAAAACAGTTGTTACTCTAGTTGCTTGTTCTTTAAAATTCTTGAAATTCCCTTTCAAATACACAAACCCTTAAAAAATACCCATTTTTGGTGAGCACATGTCCCCTATGGAAGTAAAATCTGAGTGTACACCTTAAACTGTAATTATTCAATGTCTGAATTCTACAATATTGACGACTTCCTAGCTGTCACTTATGTCCTTCCAGTTTATAATTTCACTATACAAATTTTATGCAATACCGTAGGCGTACACTTTATATTTTGACACATTTTTAATTTTCCCAAATTTTCTGCGTGCTAGGTACTTCCTTTTATATCTTTTTTCATAATTTTAATTTTTAATGTAAAACCGATTTTAAGAGAAAATCTATGTATTTTAAAGCTGTCAAAAAACTTGACCAAATGTCGCAGAAAAACGTTCAATATTTTAAGCGATGACTAATCATTTAGATGAGCTAAAAGTTCACTACTGAAATTTCAATGCAGGAATTTTTAATTTAAAAATCCTCACAGACAACCCTGTACAAAGTTCATCTGCTATTCGGTTGACATTTTTGACGAAATGACGTTTCCGCTGAAAAAACTTCAAAGCTTTTATTTTTGTTGACCGGAAATTAATCTTTAACTTTCAACTTTTCAAAATTAAATTCAAAATCATCATCTCCATAAAGCAATGTCCCGTTTTGAAGTGGATCTGCCGCAATTACACTCTGATATCCTCGAATATCTTACCCAAAATAGTCGCATTATGTCTTGTCTCAAACTAGACACCTGGAACGAACTAACCACTCTCAAAAACTTCCAATACTTCAAATACAGTCGAGAAGATCTTCGTCATGAATTCTTGTACACAATTCTTCCCAAAGTATGGACATATAACCTAACTCAAATTCAACAAAGAAAAATCGAAATCTTTGCCAAGCACAATTGTTTCCTGAGCACCGAAAATGGTTTCAAGGTACCCACACAAATGGAAAACCTTCCAACTGAGGGAATTCACTTTTCAACAAGCAAAGAAGATGCACAGGTAAAACCGACTAGCTCTTGTTAAAGCTGATAATTCCTTCAAAATCTCTTAAAGGAACAGAGACTTTCTTGTATCGTTGGGGACTTCGTCCAATTGCCAACACCTGACCAGAAAATCAAAGCCTGGGTGTCTGCAGTTAACTCAACAGATGACGAACTAGCTCTCAGCAGAATTCTGCCTCAAGAGGAGTTGATATCTCGACTCATACAATCCCAGAAGGAATTCAAAACAAGCGGAAACTTTCCTCCAAACTTAACCCCAACAATAGCCTCAAAGATCATCGCCTACAGAACCACATCCGAGCGACTGTCATCTCGTATTGTGCCAAGTTAATTGTAAAAGAAAAGAAGTCCAAACCAAATAAAGTGAATTAAATTTTTATTTTTGTTCTTAAGTCGGTATAGCGAGTTGCTTGACAACTCCTGCAAGAATTTCGGGTGTCTTGAAGCACCAGTTCTTTATGTGTTTGCTGACGGCACACCATGCCTCTCCGTGCTTCGGCTCGGCAGCTACACACCGCTCCAGGGCTTCCTTCTGTTGGTCCTCAGTTCCGTGAATCAATTCGAATTTGTAGAAGTACGCCCAAGCGTCTCCAAAATCAGGATCGATTTTAACCTACAAAAGAAAATGGTTATCAAAAAGTTCTCAAAACCTGTTCCACTTTAATTTTTCTTACCGTTCGATTAAACCAATCTCTGCACTTGGAGAACTTGTGTTCCGACCAAAAGAGCTTTGAAACTGCCAACAGAACATGTGGGTCATGTTCGCACTTCTTCAGGGCATCTACTGATTTTGTCTTTCGCTGAGGCTTTGATTCCATGAAAATAGCTTCAGCCCAGAGTTCCCCGGCTGTGGGACACTCCTGCAATGCACGTGCCATCATCGTCGAGGCAATTTCCTTCAATCCTGCCCGAAGTTCCACACGAATCGCCTCCAACCAGAGTTGGGAGGTCTTCGGGTTCTTCAAACGTCCTCTTTCTAGAATCGAACGAGCCTTTGTCAGGGTTCCTTTGCGTTCTTCCAACGACGACGACAGGATCCACAATGGGATCGAAGTGGGACACTTCTTCAAACCCTGGGTGTAGGTGCTGGCAGCCTCGTCCAATCTCTTTTCCTGTTCCTCAATCTGTCCCTTCATCATCCACAGTTTGGGAAAGTCAGGGAACACCTTGACAGCTTCGTCAAGGAGGCGCAGTGCCTCGTCCATTCGATCGAGAGCCCATTCAAGACGCGCTGACTTCATCATAACTCTAGGAGTTGGAGCTGAAGCTCTCGCCTTGGCCAGGAGGCGACGAGCTCGTTCGTACTCGGAGTTCTCACTTTCCAGTTTCACAGCAGCCAACCAGATGTCCTCGGAATTGGGATTTGCCTGGAAGGCCAATGAAAGAATACCACGAGCAGCCGGAACATCATCGGCCAACCATTTGGACTTGGCTCCCATCAGCCAGAGGACCTCAGATTTGGGACAATGAGCCACTGCACGCTGCAGCAAAGCTTCCAGACTCTCGCGAGTACCGTGGTTCTTTTCGAAGTAAGCTGCACGTAACCAGATGCTCTTCTTGGATGGGAACACCTGCAGAGCGTAGGCATAAACAGCTCTAGCGCATTCGAAGGCGTTTTCCTTGGCACACTGAAATGGAAACAACATTAAAACATCAAGACAAAAGACAACCCCCGAGAGAACTTACGAATTCGGCATCGTCAATCCATGTTTGCTTCCTGTCTTCTTCCTCGACTCCTATTCCGATTACGGCCTTCACTATGGCCTGGCAGCAATGTACGGCTCCCGACTTCTCCGCCTCGATGGCCTCCTGGAACCATTGTTCGCGGTTTATCTCGACTCCATTGGCACTCAAGGAGGTCAACGATCTGTCAATGATCTTCTCCACCATGTGGATGTTGCCATTAGCCTCCTCCAGCTTTGCGGCGGTAGTCCAAATCTGTCTGTCGGTGGGGATATTCTCACGGGCTTTGTTGAGAACCTTTCTGGCGTTCTCATAGGTCTCCAGGCGAGCCAAGGCCAGCCAGAGCTCAACACTTGTGTTGCAACACTCCACAGCACGCGAGAGGAGGATCCGAGCGTCATCTGGATTCTCTAACTCGACTGCCGCCTTCCACAAACGAACAGAATTAGGAATATGTTCGAGAGCCTTCCGGAACACCCGGCGTTTGGCTTTGGTTTCTGTCTCCAAGTCAGCTGCCTTGATCCAGATCCTCACCGAGGTGGGGATGTGTCGAGCGGCTTGAGCAATCACAGCCTTAGCTGTGTCCGGTGGTTGCAGACGGGCTGCCTCCAGCCAGAGGTCTTCACTCTGTGGGTTGATCTCACATCCTCGCATGATGAGATTCCTGGCCATTTGAACCTTTCCGGTGACTTCCTCAAGACGAGCTGAAGCTATCCAAGCCGGAGGATGGTTGGGATTGGTCTCCCTGACACTCTTCAGCAAGAGACGCGCCTTTTTGATGTCATTGATGTCACCTCCGTAGGTGGGAATCATACTCTGGAGGTCAGTCAAGTAGCCCTTGGGATCGACCACAGTTTGCCCCTCGACCGAGTCCGAAACTTGAGAGAGCTTCACGTTCATTAGTGTGTTCCTGGCTTGGCCAATCTTTCTCAAATCCAGGTCCCCTGTTGGAGTTAACATTCCCGGTGTGGCGACACCAGGAACCATCGACGACAACCCAGAACGTGGATCAATGGTGGACGATGCCTCTCCTCCAAGGTTTCTTGATATAACGCTATCTGGAAGCGGGGTAAACTTCTCTGCCCGTGGATTTCTCTGTTTTCTGTTGCGACTATCGCCGACTTCTGGAATGGTCGACCATTCTTCGGCGGTTACTGTTGCCAGACTTCTCTTCAAATCGGAAAATTGCTGCTGGATTTTTGGACGTTCCTGACGATACTTTTCCAAGTCCTCTTTCATTCTGCGATCTCTGTACTCCTTGCGTTTCTCGTCCATTCTCTTGTCGATGGACTCGTAGATGGCATCGGCCTCCTCGTCGTCTTTGTCATACGGGTCTTTTGAGAACAATGAGCCACTGTATCCACTGAATTCGTCATAATTCGAGTCGTTCAAATCCTCATCGTCTTCTTCTTCTTCCTCTTTTTTCTTGCGCTTCGCCGCTGGTGGAGCATGGCGGTCATCGGAGACGTCGTTGGCATCTCGAGCAGGACCGATATCAGATCGAGTTGTGAATCCTGTGGCACTGTTTATGAACGGAAAATGAGGTCAATTTATTTCCTATGAATTGACTCTAAGTGCTAAGAACTTACCCTCGACCAACACCGGCTACATAGCCGAGCGGAGCTGGAACTCCAAGAAAATGCTTTTTATTTCGATTTGCTATTACTGCCGCTGTTATATTCGACATTTTTCTTCTGTTTAAATAATATTTTATTTGCTTTTATGTGAAGAACTTTTATTTTATTTTTATTTACGTTTACAGACGTGGTGTGCAAAAGAAAATTTGTTTTGGGTCTGCAGAATATTTTTGTAAATGTCAAAACTGACAGTGACAGATAGATTGAGGCATATTCACAACGAAAAGCTTACAGCGCGCCATCTATGATTCAGTTGTAGAGATATTTACAATCAGTTGTTAGGTTCGTTCGTGTAGAAATATATAAATTTTAGTTCTGTATTATAAATTTTATATTTTGTTTATTAATCATCATATTTCTAATTTGAAAAAATTAATGCAAAAGGATAAACGAGAGAAATAGAACAACATGTTAAGAAACACACACTTTTTCTGTCAGTTTGTATGATATCAATTTCTAGAGAAAAGGAGTTTGGAGTTTTTGAAAATGTTCTGTTTAAGCCTTGTACTACGTCTCCACCAAATAATAATCACAGATTTAAGTCACGAGATTTTAAATAAATCATGAGGAGTTTTCCCCAAAGAAAAGTAGATTAATTTGACACTTTGTTGATCTGACAACTTATCAACCAAACGTCAAATTATTCTCTTTTCGAAACGAAAAAGTTATGAAATATGTGCGCTATTTTTATTAGTTTCTTTAAGTGTTAGAATTATTTTTGTAAAGAGCCGAAGTGAAAGCAGTGGATGCAGAAGTGGGTAAAGCAGCGGAAGGAACAGGTGTATTAGCAAGAACAGACCTTCTATTAGACAATGATTCTCGAGTGGATTAAATTGATTCTGCAATTAATTTATAATTTTAAGTAAATTTAGTTCAAGTTTTTTACTATAAACTTCAGATGAAACCTGAGCTAAATTTTGACAGAAGAAAGTTGTGTACATAATTCAATTGAACTTGTGGAAATTATCCTCCAAGTTAAAAAATAAGTGATGTTTTATCAGAACTCCAATTATTTTTTTTCGTAATTCGCAGTCTATTTTTTCGGCTCCGAAAGACTTCTCAGTATCCAATCCAATGCATTTGGATTTATATACGACTAGCGGCCTTTCTTTCCTCTTTATAATATTAGTGTAGAAATGTAATTTTTATCTGTTAAAACAAACTTTCTGAGAAGATTCAACCCCGACCATTCCCAATTTTAGCAGCAAACTATAATAATCTGTCAAAATTTTGCTTGTAATAAATGCACCGAGCAGTTTATTAGTCCACTAAATTTTGACAGTTCAATAATGTAAAAAAAATTATAGTAGTTCTATTATATCATAAATTTAATCTAAAATGTGTATTTGTCAGTGGTGTGACACATTGGGACTATTTAAGATGAAACCTCCTTATCGGAAAACCATTTGTTATGAATAACAAACATATGGAGTCTATATTAAAAAATATGACTTAAGTCCTTTACATAAGTTGAGGTTTAAATTTAATATCCGGTGGATGTATTTTATAAATCTTCTAAGAACTCTTAGTGGTGAACTCTTATTTATTTTTATGAATAAGAATTAAAAATAAAAAGACAGTATCAGTTTTCAAAATAAATATGTTTTCATGTATTTTAATATTCAACTAATTTATAAACTTAATTCTTTCTCCACTCGCATCGTTCTTAAAACCTGTATCTTAGACCAGCATGTCCACTGTTGTCGTTGAATTTGAAATTCCTTGAAGCTCCAGCATAAACATCTAAATTCTTGCTTAGTCGGTGGTTGTAATCAATTGTTGCACTTGAACCCATTGGTCGGCTGTGTTCAAAGGTACCACTCACAGAACCTTGAGGTGATCTCGCTCTCCTCACAAGAACCAAATCATCTGTCACTGGTACAACATCTCCATAGACCTGTAATCATGATAAAAAAAAATTGTTAAATATTTTGTTAAAATATTAATTAATTTTAACTTACAAATTGTAATGGCCCATTGACTGAATTTTCTTCAGGTAGAGTGAATCCCAAAGCCACCGCCAAAAGTCCGAAAAAGATCAATGTTTTGAAAGACATTTAATGTAGTTTGAGGTTGATTTTTAAGAATGTTTACAGTTAGAATTGCTGCTGTAAGACTGAATAATCTCCAAGACGTTTCCTTGATATTTATACTCGTACAACTGCTCCAAATAAAAAGCAAAAGCACATTTTCCAATTTTGATAAGAGATGTGTTGATGAATTATCTGATCGATGTACCTACCATATTGTTTATTTCTTCGGAAAGTAAGTCCCCGTAAAATTCACTAGATTTTGATAATGCAATGTTTGAGGGTTAAACATTCCATTCCATTATCTTTATGAATAAATTATGTTTCAGTGATCTACATGAATTTATAAATCCCCCGTCTACACGGAAAACAGATAGGAAGTGATCAGCTAATAAATTAATTTAAAGCTCGTCAAACAAAAACGGGAAATCACCCTCGAGAACAAAAGCTTAAGTAAAAACCCCCAGTCGATATCTAAGAAATACGTTCTTATGAACTACCATCTGCTATCAATCATTAAACAGATCTGAACTTTCTTCTATAAAAGACAATCGAATACCTAAAGTTGCAATCAGTCTTGCATTGACACTTCAAAATAATAATACATTCCTAGCACAACTTATCATTAAAAACATCATGTCTTTCAAAACTTTAATCTTTTTCGGACTCTTGGCAGTGGCTTTGGGATTCACTTTACCTGAAGAAAATCAATCGTACGTCGCCGATGTTGATTGGGTAAAGTTTAACAAAATTGTTTTTAATTCGACTTCTATCTAAATGTTCATTGTTCTTGTCCTTTCTTAGGTCTATGGAGATGTAGTTCCAGTATCTGACGATGTTGTCCTTGTGAGAAAAGCAAGAACACCACAGGGGTCTGTGAGCGGTACTTTTGAACACAGTCGCCAAGCTGGTTCCAGTGCAACCATTGATTATAACCGTCAACTAACCAAAAACTTGGATGTTTATGCAGGAGCTTTAAGGAATTTCAGATTTAACGACAACAGTGGTCACGCTGGATTAAGATACCGATTCTAAGCACAATATCTGGGTTAAATTAAATATTTATTTTAAACTTAAGTTGTAATATTTTTGTTAAAAGCCACAAATTTGTTCATTTTGAAATAAGAGTAAAAATATATGTACATATTGTTCCAAAATTTAAAAAAAAAGTATTTGTCTTCAAAAATAATATACATATATTAGCTGAGGGCTAATTTTTGTCGTGAAATAAAACCAGTTTTTTAAGTTTGGCTAAATTTCGACTGAAAGTTGGAATGTAATTTTCGGAAGCCAAACCCTCTGTATTGACATAGGTTTCAAGGCCTACATACATACGAGGTGTGTTCAAAAAGTACCCGGAATTTTTAAATTCCGCGGGTCTGGAGAGTCCGAAGGTCAAAATTATTTTTTTTATTGTGTTGGTATACATGCCCCTAAAGTATGATGCAATTTCCAGCTATATTCACTGTTTACTTTGTCTGTGGTAGTTGCTAAAGTTCGAAACTGCTGAATTTTGACCAAAAAAACAATCGCATGAACATCGCTCAAGTACTGTTAAATGACGTCAACGACGATCCAAGTTTGCTTGTGTTGAAAGTTGAGATTTGATACTTTGTTTTTAAATACTTAGTTTATTTTATCGTTATCAAATTGTACTAATTTTTATATGTTTGATGTATTGAAAATAAATATTATTACTGTTCAGAATCTTAAAACATCAGGTTATGGGCCTCATCACGATCTAAATACAAAATAATAAGGAAATTTGTATTGAGAAAAGATGTCTGAAACGAAATTCAGTATTGAAAAGCTTCGGGGAAGCGAAAACTTCGAAGACTGGAAATTTTCCGTTGAAGCTTATTTCCAAATGAAAGGACTTTGGAAGGCTGTTTCTGATGGTAGTGAGACGGAGAAGGATGCAACGAAGCTCTTAAACGCAAAATCGGAGCTTATATTGCTTGTTGAAAGATCCATTTATCCTCATATAAGACATTGCAAAAGCGCTAAGGAGATTTGGGATTCTCTTCAGAAAATTTTTCAAGATTCTGGTCTTGTGAGGAGAGTTGGGCTCATCCAAAAGTTTTGTTCTACAAAATTGAAAGATTTCTCTACCGTAGATGCGTACGTTAACGATGTTTTAAATACATCGTACAAGCTCAGGTCTGTTGGTCTTAACCTAGATGAAGAATGGATAGGATCAATGCTGTTAGCTGGTCTTCCCGAAGAATACAAGCCAATGACAATGGGAATCCAAAGCTCTGGGATTCTTATCACAGGAGACAGTATTAAAACCAAACTTCTTCAAGACGTTAATTTGGATGCAAGTCAAGATACTGCTTTTGTTGGCAAGAACAAGAAAAACTTTGGGAATAAGAACTTTAAGGGTCCTAAATGTTACAACTGCAACGAATTTGGCCATATTGCTGCTAAATGTCCAAAAAAGAATAAGAACCATCAAGAAAAGAAGAATGCGATGTTAGGATGTTTTTCTGTCACGGCTCTTGACAAAGAAGAATGGTATTTCGACTCGGGAGCTTCAGCTCACATGTGCTCAAATAGTGCATGCTTTTCAAGTAAGATGGAAAATCTTAACTCTGAGGTAATTGTTGCAAATAATTCAAAAATGCAAGTCCAAGGTATAGGTAAAGTCGATATGAAGGTATCTATTGGAAAATTCAAAGAAAGTAAGGTTGAATTTTTAGAAGTCCTTCACGTTCCTGACTTATGCATTAATCTTTTATCTGTCTCGAAAATTGTTCAGAAGGGTTTTTCAATGATTTTTTCCAAGAATGGATGTTTAGTGAAAGACCAAAGGGGTAATGTTGTTGCAACTGCAAGCTTGGTGAATAATATGTTCCGACTCAACAGACCACCCAACCAAAGTGCATATGTTACAAAAAATGTAGCTTCACACTTTGAACTTTGGCACAAGCGTGTTGGACATCCAAGTATTGAAACCACACAAGCTATGATTCCGAAAGTGGTGCAGAATATTGATTGCGATAGTTCAAAAATCAATTGCATCACATGTATCAAAGGTAAAATGGCACGGCTGCCGTTTAACTCAATTGGTACCAGAGCAGAATCAATATTAGAACTAGTACACACAGATCTTTGTGGTCCGATTGAACAAAAATCAATTGGAGGTTCAGAGTACATGCTTCTATTCATTGATGATTTTTCAAGAAAAGTCTTTGCGTTTTTCATTAAAAGCAAGAATGAGGTAACGGAAAAGTTCCTTGAGTTCAAAAATTTTGTATAAAATCAGACTGGTAACAAAATAAAGGCCATTAGAAGCGACAATGGAAAGGAATATTGTAATTTTAAGATGAAGAAGATTCTAGCAGATGCAGGCATTCAACATCAAACAACGGTTCCATATTCTCCACAACAAAACGGGTTGGCAGAAAGAATGAATAGAACCATAATCGAAAAAGCGCGTTGTCTTCTCATCGAGTCTGGTTTACACAAACGGTTTTGGGCTGAAGCTGCAAATACGGCAGTTTATTTAACGAACAGAACACCTTGCAAAGGTACAAAAGAAAAAACACCTGAAGAAATCTGGAGTGGAAGAAGAGTGAATCTGCAGCATCTTAAAGTTTTCGGTTGTCAAGCAGTTATTCACATTCCAAAAGAAAAGCGGAAGAAACTCGATGCCAAAGGAAAAGAAGTAATTTTTATCGGATACTGCATACACTCAAAATCATATCGCTTCTATGACGTTAAGAAAAAAAAAGTCATAATAAGTCGAGACGCAGTTTTCCATGAGCAAATTTTTCCAAAAGATGGTGAGACAAACGATACATCTTATTGTGATATTTTTACAGGATATGATTCAGTGGGGAATGAAGACGAAATTCCACCAGTGAATTCAAGCAATGAAATACCAATGGAAATAAGTGACGAAACGGCAAGTGAAAACAGTTTTTTGGATGCCCAAGATGATTTCATTGTTGAAGAATCTTCAGAAGGAATCATATCTGAGAGAGAAATAAGACAATCTACCAGAATAAGAAATCCACCTGAAAGATACGGTTATCTATCGTACGTGGCCAGCAACAATGATGAAGATCCAAAGACAGTCGCTGAGGCAATGAAGAGCGAACATATGTCTGATTGGAAAAAAGCAATGAACGATGAATATACAGCTCTTTTGAAAAATGGCACTTGGGAAATAGTTTCTTTACCAAAAGGAAAGAAAGCCATAAATTCCAAATGGACATTTAAGACGAAAAAAGATGCAAGTGGTAATGTCGAAAAATATAAAGCTAGATTGGTCGTAAAGGGGTATTCGCAACGTCAAGGGATCGATTATCAAGAAATATTTTCTCCTGTCGTAAGGTACACGTCCATAAGGGTACTTTTAAGTTTGGCTGTACGATATGATTTGGATATCGATCAAATGGATGTTGTGACTGCTTTCCTGCAAAGTGAACTTAACGAAGAAATTTACATGAATCTCCCTGAAGGTTTTGAAAATGTTCAAAATAAAGTATGTAAACTCAAGAAATCACTGTACGGTCTCAAACAAGCTAGCAGAGTTTGGAATAAGAAATTGGATGAAACTTTAAAGAAAATTGGACTTAAACAATCAAAAACCGATCCGTGTATTTATTACAAGACACATAGCACAGATAAAACTTTCGTCGCTATTTACGTAGACGACATACTGATTTTTACAAATAATAAAGATGAAAAAAGAATTATCAAAGAAAATTTGGCTAAGTCATTCGAGATGAAAGATTTTGGAGAAGCTAAATTTGTGCTTGGTATGCAAATAACTCGCGATCGAGAAAAGGGAAAGTTATGGATAGACCAACGGACATACTTAAAGAATATTCTCAAGCGATTCAACATGGAGGATTGTAATCCGGTATCCACACCCTTAGATATTAACCAAAAGCTTATAAAAGAAACACATCAACAAAGCAAACACGAAACTGATTACATGAAAACCGTTCCATATCAAGAAGCTATTGGAAGCATTTTATATGCAGCACAAGTAAGTCGCCCAGATTTATCCTTTGCAGTGGGGGCTTTATCAAGATTTAATAATAATCCTTCAAAATCTCATTGGATAGCGGTTAAACGACTTTTCCGTTATATAAAAGGAACAATAAATTACAAGCTAGAATACACTCGAGACATTGACGGATGTTTAGAAGGATTTTCGGATGCTGACTGGGCTAGTGACTCAGAAGACAGAAAATCAACTACAGGTTATCTCTTTAAATACCAAGGAGGACCTATTTCGTGGAATGCAAAGAAACAACCTACTGTCGCTCTCTCCACCACAGAGGCTGAGTATATGGCCTTAGCCTCAACATCTCAAGAAGCACTTTGGCTTCAATCTTTATTGCGAGAACTAATTAATTGGAATCAAGAACTTATATTGCAATGCGATAACAAGAGTGCAATAAACATATCTAAAAACAACGTTTATCACGCACGTTCAAAGCACATCGATATAAGGCATCATTTCATTCGAGATCTTATAGAAGATAATAAATTAAAAGTAGAATATTTGAAAACTGAAGAGATGCCTGCTGATGTTCTAACCAAAGGACTCCCTGCTACAAAACATAACAACTGTTGTACTCTCATTGGTATAAAAGTATACAAATCTAGTGGGGGTGTTGAAAGTTGAGATTTGATACTTTGTTTTTAAATACTTAGTTTATTTTATCGTTATCAAATTGTACTAATTTTTATATGTTTGATGTATTGAAAATAAATATTATTACTGTTCAGAATCTTAAAACATCAGCTTGAAAGGGTCATAACTGGTTATGAAACACGGGTGTACGGTTATGATGTCGAAACCAAAGAACTATCGTCCATCTGGAAGCATCTAACGTCAAGAACGAAAAAAGTACGTCAAGTTTGATCAAATGTGAAGGTTTTGCTTACTGTTTTCTTCGATTATAACGGTATAGTGCATCAAGAGTTCTAACCACAAGGTCGTACTGTTAATAAGGAGTATTACCTTGAAGTTAAGCGACGTTTGCGTGAAGCAATCCGAAAAAAACACTCAGATTTATGGAAAAACAGTTCATGCCTTTTGCACCACGATAACGCACCTGTTCACTCGTCGTTGCTTGTTCGTAATTTTTTGGCCAAAAACAATACCGTAGTTATGCCCCAACCTCCATATTCACCAGATATGGCTCCGTGTGGCTTTTTCCTGTTTCCAAAGTTGAAGAGACACATGAAAAGAGGGCGTTTTTTCTCGATTGAAGAAATAAAGGCAAAATCGCTGAGAAAGCTCGAGGACATATCAAAAAGTGAATATCGAGAGTCCTTCCAAGATTGGAAAAAATGCTGAGCTAAGTGTATTATATCTGGGAGTGACTTCTTTGAAGGGGACCACATTGATGTAAACGAATAAATAAATATTTTTTTGAAAAAACGAAAATTCCGGGTACTTTTTGAACACACCTCGTATATATTAATTGATAACGTACAAATTAGCATTCGGGACTTAAATTGTTATAATGAGCAGTTGATTGAATTTAAACGACTGTCACTTAAAATTTCATACATATTTAAGAGTGAAACTCTTTTTAATTTACGTTCATTTCAAGAAATTACCTTAACAATGGATAAAATAATATAAACAATTGGCAACTTTTATCGCGATATTCTATGGTTTGGTTAAAGTTTCTGCTAGTTAAGCTTTAAATTGTTGGGAATAAAAATGTTTAAATAATTGTAAATTCGTGATTTGTGAAGCGGGCTACGTCTTCTATCCAAAGATTTGCTGAAAAAACCAGCGATTTTAATCGCGTGTATCTGGAAAATGCGGCCACCTACACGTCTGTCATGTACATATTCGAACTCAAGAAGTCAAGGGCTTTTAAATAGGAAAAATCTCAAGTGGTTTCCCAAAAATCTGAAACACACAAAAAAAGTCTGTCGAAACCATAAATGAGATCAGCAAGTCGCAGGCGTCAAGATGCAATGCATTTTAAATGGTTTCCTTCCCTACTCCAATTTTCGGAACTTTTGATGTACTTTTTCTCAGACGCTGCCACTACATGCCTGCAAACGAACGTTCCTGTTATCACCTTTACTAAGACAACCTACAACTTATCACGCTAAATATTAGCCCTCACCTATCGGTCAATCGGTTTTGCCTTGACTTTAGCCAATGGTTCATTGTTAGATCTGTCACTAAAAGAACAGTCTCTAATGGCTTCAATGCAATGGTGTGAATTTACAATTTTGTGTGACAATGTTGTCAATAACTTCATTGTCCGTCATGGAAAATCATTGCTGACAATGTTTTCATCGGTTTATTATTATTTGTTATAGTTTTTATTGTAAAACAAAACTGTTCAAATATCATTGTTGAAAACTGCTAGAATTCGTTAGAATCACTTGGGGACAACTGTTGTTAAGAATTTTCGATCTATCAAACTGAAAAAATGAAAAAAGATTTTAGGTAGCACAGGCAGGGATTGAATCCAAGATCTTACGCACTAACCATTACGCCATCAGTGAAACCACATACATATATCAAAAATGGAAACAATTATTTTTAAACTTTAAATGGCAAAATAAACAACGAAAGAAAAATTAAATTAACTTGCTTCAGAATTGCAATACAAATTGATGACATAAATAATAAAACATTTCTAGAATCAAATATATAATATATAATAGGGAACTGTATATTGATTTAGATGACGAATGGCTTTTTACTTCATTGGGGCAAAGTTTTAAACAATTTAGTAAAATGTTAAAGCCATTTTTAACAATTTACTGAGCTTAAAGATGATTTTAACATTTAACTATTTCTTAACATTTTTCTAAAGTTAAATGTTTACTTTAACTTTTACAAATTTTCTTAATCCATATGACGTCTGTCATTATTCTAGATACATTTTTGTATACGAGCAGTGGGTGGAATGCTCCAGTCTGCAGCTGGGAATTCCAATAATTGATATAGGTTCTTCAAAGTTTGTTTTCTTTTTCTTCTCGAACTGTCACTGTTCAGACATGTTCAGAAACCCGTTCAGCAATTTACTAGTTAGCAAAACGAAAAGAAAGTTTAACAATTTCAGATTCGCTTAGTTAATTGTTAAATATTCAGAAAATTGCTACTTAGTAAAATGTTAAACTCTTAACAAGTGATGTTTAAAATTGATCACCATTATATTCTCCCAAACCAAAAAAAAAACAACTACCTATGTACTTCCTTGTAAACAAATCATTAAATTATCAGTTCAACACTTTTAACTAAGCTCCCGAGGTGAGTGTTGTCGATTGTTACAAATTGTAACTATTTGACACTTTAATACTGAGTTTTAAAATGATGTGATGACGATGTGTTATTACAAATTAAAAGAATCTTAACATTCATTAGACATTAAGTAACAATTGTTAACAAAATAGTTAGAAAATGGACAGACCTGAGACTACACCAACATTCTCAGCTGTTTTTGTGAATTACTCTGCTTTGATTCTTTACATCACTAACTCATACACTTTGCTACTACCACCCAAGCCGACTGAAGAGCATAACCATTTTCAGCAAACATTTTTAATGATACTTAAAAACAAAAAGAAATGAGGTTAGAAAACTTTTGAGTCCATAGTAGAAGTTATCGTTCTAATTCTATCAATTAGGTGACATTTTAATTTAATGCTCAGGTCAGGTAAACTGTTTTGTTTATGTTTTTATAATTATTTAGCTAAAATTCAAAAAGTCACTATCAGGTTTCAAAATAAATATGTTTTCATGTATGGATTTTAATATTCAACTTATTTATAAACTTAATTCTTTCTCCACTCGCATCCTTCTTAAAACCTATATCTTAGACCAGCATGTCCACTATTATCGTTGAATTTGAAATTCCTTGAAGCTCCAGCATAAACATCTAAATTCTTGCTCAGTCGGTGATTATAATCAATTGTTGCACTTGAACCCATTGGTCGGCTGTGTTCAAAGGTACCACTCACAGAACCTTGAGGTGATCTCGCTCTCCTGACAAGGACCAAATCATCAGACACCGGTGCAACATCTCCATAGACCTGTCATCATGATAAAAAAAAATAGTTTAATATTTTGTTTAAATATTAATTAATTTTAACTTACAAATTCTGATGGCCCATTGACTGAATTTTCTTCAGGTAGAGTGAATCCCAAAGCCACCGCCAAAAGTCCGAAAAAGATCAATGTTTTGAAAGACATTTTATTTAGTTTGAGGTTGATTTTAAGAATGTTTACAGTTAGGTTGCTGCTGTAAGACTGAATAATCTACAAGACGTTTCCTTGATATTTATACTCGTACATTTTCCAATTTTGATAAGAGATGTGTTCATGAATTATCTGATCGATGTACCTACCATATTGTTTATTTTTTCGGAAAGTAAGTCACCGTGAAATTCACTAGATATTGATAATGCAATGTTTGAGGGTTTAACAAAAATAAATAAATATAATACATTTTACCTTTTATTCAATTATCTATATGAATAAATTATGTTTCAGTGATCTACATGAATTTATAAATCCCCCGTCTACACGGAAAACAGATAAGAAGTGATCAGTTTATAAATTAATTTAAAGCTCGTCTGACAAAAACGGAAATTCACCCTCGAAAACAAAAGCTTAAGTAAAAACCCCCAATCCGTAGTTAAGAAATACGTTCTTATGAGCAACGAAGAAAACCATCTGTTATCAATCATAAAACCGATTTGAACTTTCTTCTATAAAAGACAATCGAATACCTAAAGTTGCAATCAGTCTTGCATTGAAACTTCAAAACAATAAATTCCTAGCACAACTTATCAATATTAAAAGCATCATGTCTTTCAAAACTTTAATCTTTTTCGGACTCTTGGCAGTGGCTTTGGGATTCACTCTACCTGAAGAAAATCAATCATCAGTCGCTGACGTGGATTGGGTAAGAATTTAAAAAATGCCTTTAAGTTTTTGACTTATTCCTAAATGTTCATTGGTTGTGCCTCAGGTCTATGGAGATGTAGTTCCAGTATCTGACGATGTTGTCCTTGTGAGAAAAGCAAGATCACCTCAGGGGTCTGTCAGCGGTACTTTTGAACACAGTCGCCAAGCTGGTTCTAGTGCAACCATTGATTATAACCGTCAACTTAGCAAGAACTTGGATGTTTACGCAGGAGCTTCAAGGAATTTCCGATTTAACGACAACAGTGGTCATGCTGGATTAAGATACCGATTCTAAAAAAATTGCAGTGTAAAAACTAATATTTATTTTAAAATTAAGCTGTTATATTTTTGTCAAAAGCCACAAATTTGTTCATTTTGAAATAAGAAAATAGATTGTTATGAACCTAAACATAGATTTTAATTTAGGAAAATAAATATTAATTAATTTATGTTAAAACAGATTTTGTTTGTGAGATTACTTTGGGGCTCTGGAAACATTGTACTCCTTCTTCGATCAAGCTGCACTTTCTAAACGTTTTCGATGAATCATAACTTTTCCTTTAATGTTTAAACGGTGAAAAACTGCCATAGAAAAAATACATTTTTTATATAATAAGTACCTAAGCAAGTTTCGACTTCTGATTTCTTGAGTTAATTGATTTTTAGAATTTCAAACTATAAACTAGTTTAACAATAAGTTTTTTTCAAAATGTTCAAACTTTTTGTCGAGAACTGAATTTTGGTGTGAAAAAGGCTATACGATTCGTAAACAAAATATTTGGCTTCCCTGAAAATTGTGTTTTTGTTTTTTCGAAAAAAAGAATGTATTGTGAAATTGTTGGTTTCATGATTTTGCATTGAAGCTTGTATTTTTGGAGAGAATCTTAAAATACTGGAAGCCTATATGGTTTTCTAGTTAGTACTATTGGAAAGTATTAGTAATTAGAAAGGGTAGGTATGCCCAAATTTAAAGGCCAGAACTCAAATAACATTTTTATGTGTATAAAGAATTTTAGGAGTCAGTTTTATTTTAAATTAAGTAAAAACTTTAGAAAAGCTAAATCTAACTTAAGCAAAGTGCAGGTGATTGACAGATCTGTCAGTGCTCTGAAAATAGCCAGTTATATATCCTTATATGCGAAATTGTCTTCATTTTCATTCAACTGCATTCTTTGAACATAAATTTACTTACGGGAACTAGTTCGTTTTAAAGATGTCATACATTTCAAACTTAGAACTTTAAAAGCCAAAACATTGAGGCCTTTCACTAATTCCATCGTAATCGGAAACTTTTACGAATTTCGAATAACCGTATCACGAAATCCGTTTGTAATGCAACATTTGAAGAGATTTTCACTACGAAAGTATTTGGCAATAGTTTTTTCAGGATTCGTAAAAGTTTCCGATTATGATGAAATTCGTGATAGGTCTTATTAATATCTATACTATTATACAAAAGCGAAACCATTTTAAAGTTTGTAACGCACGATCTCAGAAAGTAGTCAACCGATTTATTTGAAATATGTTTTATTATTTTCTATATTGTTATGAGAGTGTTTATGGCTTTAATTTGTTTTCATTAATTATTTGTCAAACTTAAATATTATTAATTTTACATTTTTTGTCCATTTTTTTCCATTAGTTGACTTTCACAACCTCTTATATCTTAAAACCTATCCAATAATCGACAAAGATTAGCATTGCTTCATAAAGTCAATATTGTTGCGCAAATTTTAAGCCTAAAATCACTTCTAAGTTAAACATACAACCTGAGAAATAAATAAAAACAAATTATAAAATTATAAACTTTTTGAATTTATTTTATCCAGGAAATTAGATTCCATCACAATCGCGAGGTCGCTGCTTTGTTTCATTTCATTATCATTCCAACATTTTTAATTTTCTTTTCTTCCCATTCTCTTTCTCTCTTAATATGTGTTCCATTTAATAGTTAAATTTTTTCTCTTTCCTTCCTACCAACATATTCAATTTTTCTGTATTGTATAGTTCATCAAGTAACCTACACACACACATTATTTTTTTGTTTCTCTAATTCTATCGTCACATCGCTGAGCTGAGCAGTGTTAGCTCTTTTTTTTAAGTTACTATGGACATTTAATTAACTACAGTGCCGTGCACATGAAATGCCGATTTATCTAAAGAAAAATTAGATCTTTTTTATTTTTCTGGTTCGAGGAAGTGAATAGATTATAATTCTTCCAATTTAAAAATAAAAAAAGTTCTATTAGCTTGAATTACCAATTTTGCATCACTTCCTCGAACAATAAAACTGAAATTTAGTTAAAATTTTCCTTACAAATAACTCGAAGAAGGTACTTACAATGACGTCGATAAAAAGAGCACACAAATGTGGGTAGGTTAAGTCTGTTGCACTGCACTGAACATGAGCAGATGAATAAAAAAATGTGTCTATGGATATTTACACACGCATACCTATAGATGTATGAGAACATTAAAAAAACAAATTTGTTTTTTTTACCGCAAATCTATACTATTATATAAAAGCGAAACCATATATACATATAAACTAAAATTAATATTATTGTAGAAAATATGCTCAGTCCCATTGAGAAATTTTTTCATATGGTAATACTAATATTAAAAAAATTTTCGTAGTTACAATTTGCGAAGCAACGCGAGCACGGGTCGGCTAGCCTACAATAAAAAAAAGTCTTCACACAAGCTACAAATCCATTACTTTGTATGGAAATTAAATAATACTTATTCCTTCTCTAACTTGACAAGAAATTTTGTATACACATTACACAAATTTAAATGAAATAATACAAGACATTAATAAATCACCGATTATTTAAGTTCAGAGTTTTTTCTTGGCCAGGTTACCTCAATTGGAAGGCAAGTTGTTGGCAGCTGGCCAACGAGATACTCGAAACTTGCTTAACCTGCCCACTGCTGGTCAGATTTTGGTATTAAGTTTTACAAGCTCATTATGAGATGGTTTGATAATTTGATTTTGTGTCCACTCAGAAGCTTTTACTAATCGATAAATATTGTCAACAAATTGTGAACGGCTGACAATAAAGTTTCTGACAACATTGACTCAAAAAATTAGAAATGTACCTACACAAGTTGAAGTCATTTGTCGCAATTCTTCTACTGACAGATCTTACAAGTATCCGGTAGCTTACACAACAAAATATAATTAAAGACAAATACTTTTTCTTTTAAAATTGTACTATAATTTTTCTCTTATTACAAAATGAACAAAATTCTGGTTTTTAACAAAAATTTTACAACTTAAGTTTAAAATAAATATTTAATTTAACCTAAACATTGCATCTTAGAATCGGTATCTTAATCCAGCGTGAGCACTGTTGTCGTTAAATTTGAAATTCCTTGAAGCTCCTGCATAAACATCAAAATTCTTACTGATTTGACGGTTATAATCAATGGTTGCACTAGAACCAGCTTGGCGACTGTGTTCAAAGATACCGCTCACAGACCCCTGTGGTGATCTTGCTTTTCTTACAAGGACAACATCGTCAGATACTGGAACTACATCTCCATAGACCTAAGAAAGGACAAGAACAATAAACATTAAGAAAGAAGTCGAATTAAAAACAAATTCTGAAATAGCTATAACTCCAGCCTATGAACTTGGTGGTAGCACACACGAGTTGTTGTTGTTTCATTCTAAATTTTCAAAAACAATTTTGTTAAACCTTACCCAATCAACATCAGCGACGTACGATTGATTTTCTTCAGGTAGAGTGAATCCCAAAGCCACTGCCAAGAGTCCGAAATAGATTAAAGTTTTGAAAGACATGATGTTTTCAATGTTGATAAGCTGTGCTAGGAATGTATTATTATTTTGAAGTGTCAATGCAAGACTGACTGCAACTTTAGGTATTCGATTGTCTTTTATAGAAGAAAAGTCCAAATCTGTTTTATGATTGATAACAGATGGTTTTCATCGTAGCTCATAAGAACGTATTTCTTAGCTATCGACTGGGGGTTTTTACTTAAACTTTTGTTCTCGAGGGTGAATTCCCGTTTTTGTCAGATGAGCTTTAAATTAATTTTTTAGCTGATCCAGCGTTGTGCTAAAGTGCCCAATTGGGCCATTTGGCCCCAGCATTTTTATTTAGGCCCACTGCCCCGGGCCATCACGAAATGGCCCCAAAATCGTAAAATGTTGTTATGTTGCTTTTTATATATAAAAATTGATTAAATAATTAAAAATACTAACTACAAATGCAAAAATATGAAATATAACCTAATGTTTTATTCGATTATTTTCATTTAATTTTCTTGTATTTCTTCTTTAATGTATCCACTTATACCTAACGTCTGACAATAAAAAAATAAACCATTTGAAAGTCAAAATAATTAGAAGTCCTATAAGAAGAGAGTATTTGAATCGGTCGACTACATACTTAATATGTACATAGGTGTAAAAATATTCATACATATGTGAAATCATATTTTGTCGCTCAGATGGTCGAATTTCGACCACACGCGATACTATAAATACGGAAAAAATAAGTGGCCCCAATAAAGTCAAAAAGGCCCCAACATTTTTTTTCCCAGGAACAACGCTGCTGATCACTTCCTATCTGTTTTCCGTGTAGACAGGGGGTTTAAAAATTCATGTAGATTACTGAAACATAATTTATTCATAAAGATAATGGAATGAAAAATAAAATTTAATATATTTATTTATTTTTGATAACCCTCAAACATTGCATTATCAAAATCTAATGAATTTCAGGGAGACTTACTTTCCGAAAAAAATAAACAATATGGTAGGTACTTCGATCAGATAATTCATCAACACATCTCTTATCAAAATTGGAGAATGTGCTTTTAATTTTGATTTGGAGCAGTTGTACGAGTATAAATATCAAGGAAACGTCTTGGAGATTATTCAGTCTTACAGCAGCAATTCTAACTGTAAACATTCTTAAAATCAACCTCAAACAAAATAAAATGTCTTTTAAAACATTGATCTTTTTCGGACTTTTGGCGGTGGCTTTGGGATTCACTCTACCTGAAGAAAATTCAGTCAATAGGCCATCAGAATTTGTAAGTTAAAATTAATTAATATTTAAACAAAATATTAAACGATTTTTTTTTTATCATGATGACAGGTCTATGGAGATGTTGCACCAGTGTCTGATGATTTGGTCCTTGTCAGGAGAGCGAGATCACCTCAAGGTTCGGTTAGTGGTACTTTTGAACACAGCCGACCAATGGGTTCAAGTGCAACAATTGATTATAACCGTCAACTTAGCAAGAACTTGGATGTTTATGCAGGAGCTTCAAAGAATTAAAGAATTAAGTTTATAAATTAGTTGAAGATTAAAATACCATGAAAACATATTTATTTTTAAATATAATGTTGTCTTTTCAATTTAAAGTCTGGCTCACACAAATAAATAAAACAGTTTACAACAAACTAACAAGACTTAAAAAATGCCTGGCCTAAAGATTCAATTATTTAAATATCATCTAATTTAAAGGATTATACTGATATTTTCTACTATAGGCTCAAATGTTTTCTAGCTTGATTTCTAATTTCTGTAACTTTTATCTTTAAAAATCTTTGCAAAAAAGGCTAATGCTCTTGAGTCGATTTGAGTGGTTGTAGCAAATTTAACTAATCAAAACAGAGTAACTCATTCAAAAACAGCCTTGAATTTTGGTGTAGCCTCAGGCCCACCCTTTTTCTATCTATTGTTAAATAATGTCGTTCCTAAATGTTAAGATTATTTTGATTTGTAAAAATACATCATCATCGCATCATTCCTTAACTCATTGTTGAAATGTCAAATATGTAGTAACAATTTGTAACAATTCACAATTCTCCTCGCAAGCTGCGCTAAAAGTTTTGAGCTGCCAATATGAGTGATTTGTTTAAAACTTGGGCTCAATCCCTGCTTGTGCCACCTAAAAGTTTGTTTCACGGGTACTGCCTCTTGCGAGAAATTGACAAATCCTCCAAGAGTAATTCTTGTCGTGAAAAGTTCTTTTTGAAATTAGCAGTTCGGATTCCGTATATAAACTGTAGGTCCCTTGCATCCCTGAAATTACTCGCACACAGGCTGAGAGTTGTAAGTCACTAGCCTCTGGATCTCTACGGACTGTTACGTCACATAATTTATTTATTTTGACAGATCAAAAATACTTAACAGCTGTCGTTCCCGTTAACGAATTCCAACAATTTCTAAAAATGGGCAAGTTCAGACAACATAATGGACTTCATTTGCAGTCAACTGCATTCTTTGAACGCAAAATAAGACCAAGACCGCAAGGTAATGTTTCAAGTGTCATTAATTTCAAACTTGGAACTTTACTTGAGTATCTTTTACATTTAGAAAGCACCAACTACATTATCATGTACAAAAAAAAACTCATTACACAGGGTACAACCCATCATAAGTTGTGTTTTGTATTATTAAGATTCCTTTTCAATATGACAAGGAGCCCTCTTACACAAAACATTTAATGGAATTTTGTAGAAGATAATATGTATGTACATGAATCATAGAGTAATAAAGTTCAGCTTTCAGTTAAATGAAAAAACATGATAAGCTGTCATTTTGACATATAAGTTTAGTAGACTTTAGTTGATAGTTAATGGAGATTTTTCTTGATTAACTTTCCAGTCAACTTTCCAATAAAGTTGCAGCTGGAAAACCGGATGTGAACAATTTCTTTTTGACATAACAACTATAAGCAATAACTGTCAATGGCTGGCAATGACGTTACTGACAACATTGTCACTCACAATTTTAAATCATTAGGGGGCAATTTTTTTACTGACACATCTAACACAATCATCCTTTGGGTAAAGTCAAGGCACAACAAAATATTTTTGAAGACGAATACATTTTTTTTAATTCTTAAAAAAATATAATTTTGTTTCCTATTTCAAAATTTGTGGCTTTTAACAAACAATTTACAACTTAAGTTTAAAATAAATATTCAATTAAATCTAGAAATTGTGCCTTAGAATCGGTATCGTAATCCAGCGTGACCACTGTTGTCGTTAAATTTGAAATTCCTTGAAGCTCCTGCATAAACATCCAAGTTCTTGCTTAGTTGACGGTTATAATCAATGGTTGCACTGGAACCAGCTTGGCGACTATGTTCAAAAGTACCACTGACAGACCCCTGAGGTGATCTTGCTTTTCTCACAAGAACGACATCGTCAGATACTGGAACTACATCTCCATAGACCTAAACCAAAACCAATGAACATTAAGAAACAAGTCAAAGATTTACATTTTCTTTTTATTCTTACCCAATCCGCGGGTTCGGCGACATATGATGGATTTTCTTCAGGAAGAGTGAATCCCAAAGTCACTGCCAAAAGTCCGAAAAAGATTAAAGTTTTGAAAGACATGTTGTTTTTAATAAATTGATAAGATGTATTTTTCTGAAATGCAAATTCAAGACTGATAACTATTTGAAGTATTCGATTGTCTTTTATAGAAAAAACAATTTGTCTTAAAACTGATAACAGATGTTTTAAATAATTCATCGTATTTACTTTTATTGTAATCTTATTGGGGTTTTTACTTCAGAGTTTTGTATATTCTTAAAGGTGATTCCCGGTTAATTTGTGCTTTTAATTCATTGACTCAAATGTACTTTTTTTTGTGTATCTGATGATAGGTATAGATTTTCCCTGTTCGATATTCAAAGAGAACATAATTTATACGTAGCTGTACAGAAAATGATAAGTGAAATTTCCTCATTGATAATAGATTTTCAAAGGTTTTCATTTGTAATAGTTAACTATCTATTTTCAGCTTAATTTACCACCGAAAAACTGGACCTTGATAGATTTGTTTGCTTAATTATTAAGTACTAGCTGCCCGTCCCTGCTTTGCACTGGTAGACATAAATAGGTACAGATAATGAAGCTTTCTAATAAAAAAAGAAGTATTAAAATCAATCCAGTACTTTTTGAGTTTATTCGTACATACAAAAATACAAATCTTTCCTTTTTATAATATTAGTGTAGATTAAAATTAAAAACAAATCTGTCAGTTTTTGTTGGAGCGGACATTTATTTCAGAATTTGGTTTTGATATTTTCATTTTCGAAATAAAAATTGTGTTTTCGTATTTTATTGGATATCGTTTGAGATTTGTGCAATCTCTAAAATATCATATGATGCATCCAATTAAAATGATGGAAAGTAGTATTTTGAAACATTTCTAGATATTGTATGTTCAGTAGATTTAGCCAAAAAATTATTATCAAGATGATAAATGCAACAATACTGATAAAAGTTTAGTATTTTTAAATAATTTTTCAGATGCGCATAATGTCAAAAAGTGTGTCTTGTCTTCTATTAACAGATTGTTCTACACTTTTATCTGTTCATTTTGTCCATTGATTGATTTTTTTAGATTGGATGTTATTTCTCGAAATAATATAAACACCTTTTTGTGCAGACTCATTATGGTGGTCATTATAAACACTGATATGTATACTTTGATGTAAAAAATATGTAAAACTAAAACAAGGCGCACGAAAAATTAATAGTTTAATGGGTTTAGATGCTTTTATAAATTTTACACTTTATGAAACTGTCAGCGTTCGCAACATTTTCTATTTGTAGCTAATATTAATGACTTTTTTGCAAACCGTCCATTTTTATCTACTTTCTAAAATTATTTTTTTATTGCACATACAAATCCTTGTGATCTTAAATTTAATTCTAAAAATTAAGCTTAATAGCCTAGATCCCCAAATTTAAGGGTCCAATAAATCGAAGTTCTATCTTAAACTGAGATCTATATCAGAGTTCCAACGCTTGAGAACTTGATGAAGAAATGAGTTAGAACTCAATTGAGTTCAAAGAGAGTTTAAGAGACTAGAACATTTGTCGAGAAATTGGTAGTAAGAGTATTCACTTTTCTTAATTCAAGAGTTCTTGAAAATAAACTTTAATATTCTAAGAATAATCATGAAGCTTGCACATACTTTTCTTCAATCAACCAGCTGGCTCCGCAAGCCACTTGCTTGGTCAAGGTGCGAACCTTGGTGACGCTTGGAAAGTTTTTCAATTAATATGAACGAACCAAAGAATAAGAATAAAAGTTGGCACCCGAGAAAAACCCTATTAGAAAAATTGTATATTATTTGCACTTTCAAACATTATTTTAAGAAAACCGTAATATACTGGGCGCAGGGACATAGGGCCCAGGGACATAAAGCCCAACTTTTTTTTTGGGGCTTATGTCTCACTTCGATGGGACATAAAACCAAAATTGAATTTGGGCCTTAAGTCCCACCCAAGTAAGACCGAAGCCCCAAATAAAAATGTTGGGGCTAACGTCCCACTTAATAAGAATCACCAAATGACAAAACTTGGAGCACTTCAATACCACAAGACTTTGTTTTGTGGAGTTTAAATCCTGAGATCCCGCGAAGTGGGCCACCCACAGGTGCTTTTATTCAAAAAAGCTGTTGATATTGGCACCTGCCTGGCGACTGACCCCGAAAAAGGGAGTTAAAACCCTGAGAACCCGCGAGAGGGCCACCCACAGGTGCTTTTATTGTAAGAAGTTGTTGATATAAGCACCTGCCTGGCGACTTTACACACCCTAAGCGGAGCAACGGAGTTGCGTGATCGGGTGTGACCCCGAAAAAGGGAGTTAAAATCCTGAGATCCCGCAAATAATGTTGAAAATAAACTTTTTTGTTTTTCCTTATTTTTATATTATCACCGTATCAAAAAATTATTGTTCATTGTATTGAAATACAAAAACTTTATATTCTTTTTTGGCTCTGCAAAAATTTGGGGACAATGTCCCATTTTTAACAAACAAATTTAGGACTTAGGTCTTACTTGGGTGGAACTTAGGGCCCAAATTAAATTTCGGCTTTATGTCCCACTCGGGTGGGACATAAGCCCAAACAAAAAAATTTGGGCGTTATGTCCCTGGGCCTTATGTCTCTGCGCCAATATACTGCTGGCATAATCATAAGGTTTGTTAGTTTTTTGAAAGTCTTAAACGGCACGGTGGTGGTGCACACTTGCGTCACCGTGAAATTTTCCGTGGTTGTAAAATGTATTGCTTTTTAAAATTTCGTTTGAATTTAAAAAAAAAATAACAAATAACAACAATATTGGATATTACCTTTTCCAGGCGGCGTTACTCGCGTGCTTCACTTTAGAACTTTAATTGTTTTCGCAGCGCACGAAATTGACGCTCTCAAAAGGGAAAAATATTCCTGCTTTTGTAAAATTCTTTATTGGTGCTCTGCTAATATTAGTCTTAGATATTACAATAGCTAAAAGCCTTCCTCAATAAATGGGCTATATAACGCAGAAAGAATTTTTAAAATCGGATCAGTAGTTCCTAAGTTTTGCGCGTTCAAACAAACTCTTTAGTTTTATAATATTAGTAAAGATAAGATGAAAAAAAAATTAAATCAATATCTTTCTTTGTTTTTAAGAAATTTGAGTCAAAAATGAGTTTCTACATGTCGTTATCCAATAAGAATTTTCACGCCGAACAGCCCGCTATGAGCCGTTTATTTTGAAAGTGGCATAAGTCACTTTTTTTTAAAAATCGAGATATTTAAGATATTTGTTATACCGTTAATTACCAATACTTCTCTCGAAGAAATCTCAATAGTTCTCAACTTATTGAGTGCAAATTTTTTAAAAATGAAAAGATACCGTTCAATTCTATTTAGTGTTGCCATTAACTCGATTTTTTTGAAAAAGTGACTTATGCCACTTTCAAAAAAAACGGCTCATTTATCTGTCAGTTTTGAAGCTGCCATCTTTTGACATTTGATCAGTAAAAACTAAGCTATTACTTAAAATGGAACTATAAATGCTTCAACAAAGAATTGAATTTGTAAAAATTCACTACAAAACAACTAACAAAATAAAATTGAAAGCTTTTATTGAAGCACCCTATATTTTTTTGTAGGTTTTTATATTTTTAAGAAAACTGTCAATTCAATTGTTGTTAAAATTAGTGTGAATCTTATTCCTATTTTTAATGTAATAAAGGGGTAAGAGGTTAAGGTTTATCAAAAATAATTTCACTATTTTCATTCAAAATCAAGCGATTTTGTCAGAATTCTTGTTTTTGGTTTGCAATGAGGATTTTTGTGTATCAGATAACAAGAAACAATATTTAAATAGCTTTTAAATTGTCATACAAAAATTTACACCCGAGGAATTCACGGGGAAGTACTTCTAAAATAGAAACACAAAAAATCTACCCCAACAAATTATTATTGCAAAGCATCTCTTATCGCAAGTAAACCACCAGCAGCGCAGCGCCACAAAGCGTTAAGCTGCTTCAATTTTATTTTGCTATAAAAACAATCCAATTCCTCAATAAATTATTCAGTCTAGAAATAGCATTCCTTCCCTTTGTATATTTCAAAGCGTCAATATTTAAACAACATTTAACAAAAATGTCTCTCAAAAGTTTGATTTTCTTTGGTCTTTTGGCTGTCACTTTGGGATTCACACTTCCAGGTGAAAGTGAAAACGTTCATGACGTTGAAACTCAATGGGTAAGTGTAAAGAAATTTGTCTTATAAATAAAATTCCTAACTAAATATTTTTCAAAGGTCTATGGAGATGTAGTTCCAGTAGCTGAGGATGTTGTTCTTGTGAGAAAAGCTAGATCACCTCAGGGCTCAGTAAGCGGTACCTTTGAACACAGTCGCCAAGGTGGTTCCAGTGCAAGCGTGGATTACAATCGACAACTAAGTAAAAACTTAGAGGCTTATGCTGGAGCATCTAGGAATTTCAAATATAACGACAACAGTGCTCATGCTGGCTTAAGATATAGATTTTAGTTATAAACAAAAAATCTTAAATAAATTTTAAGGAATTATTTATAAAAAATGTCTTTTTGTTAAAAAAAGTAGCCTTAACCTTGGATTTATAGTGCTGACTTAATAAGTCCAGCTGAAAGTTTCTCATAAGTCCCTAGAGCCGCTTAAAGCATCTTGCACATGAGCTACGAACTACAAACTGCGAACTGTGGATGTTCGCATATTTTGACTTTTCTTTCACTTGGGCTTTATTTCTATTCGCAGACAGCAACGAATTGAATTATCCTTTTCTCCATATTTTCCTCAGCCATGTCTTTCACACAAAAACAAAACAAGGGTGGTATAATTTTGAGGTTATGTAGCGCTCGAACAATTTATTCGTTGCAGTGTGGATGGTATGTGGAACGCGAATAGAGTTTGACATTTCGTAGCAACCACACTGCAATTCGTTACTACCAAACTATTTTTACAAAATTTTCCTGTTTTAGAGAACAAAATGCAAATTTTACTATCCTAACATTATTGTCAATTGGTTTCTTATAATTTAAATGTTTTTTTGTTTGAAATTGACTTTTTGAAATGTTTAAAATCACGTTTGATCGTCCATTCGTTGTCCGCTCTCATGTGCAAGGCCTTTAAGTGTCAATTTTTCAGACTTTAAAAATATGCCTTTAAGAATTACTTTTACAAAACATTCGTATGAATGAAATTATATTACTCTGTTTACTATTTTCATTTGAAGAAATGCTGAAAGCTTCTTCGAACATTTGTTTGCGATTATAAAATTTCGTTTGAGTATTTGTGATGCAAAAATGTATTTTATTCAAAACCATTCTTTTAGTATAAAAATCATAAGAACTCAATAATTTCGGTTCTTCCAGTATTCATATAATTGTTCTTAACTTAATCCATTTCTAAGTCTCTACTTAAAGCTTCTGTTTTCTTTTGTAGAAGTTCTTTCATTTCAGGCTCAAATTTCAATATTTCAACAGCTTCTTTTAACATTTCCATTGCTTCTTGAAGTTTTTCCTATTTAAATAAAACAACATTTTATTTTCAATTCCTCCAACCTGAGCTCTTAAATCCTCACCTGAGTTCCAGAAATTGTTAGCAAATCATTGGCATAGTCCCTCTTTGCCTGAATAACCATAACTTCTTGCATATCGAGCAATAAATTCCCACGGAAAATACTCCAACCAGGATCGAAAATATCAGCAATTTCTAGAAGTTCTTGACAAAGTTCCAATTTTCGTTTCACAGCTGCATCACATAATTCTGTTGTTTTCGAAATATTGAGTATTAAAAAATAACATATTGATGAACTGTGAGGGAAAAAACCTTACCATGTAAATAAAATCCAGGCACATTTCCATAGAGTTGGGTTAGAGCATATTTCACTTGCAAGACGTGAGTATTTTTGTCATGCAACGTCTCCCGATAGCGATAGATGAACTCCTCAAACTGTTTTGGTGAAGTTTTGTCCAACGATTCGATTTCCTTCATCATGGCGTTATTTCCCCAAATGATTTGTTTGGCTGTGATTTCGTGAGGACAAAGCAGACATCTCCAAACAGCTTCATTGTCCAATGGATTTGTCGAAACAATCTAAAAGTCGAGAGCCTTATAGATTTAGTTTGCAGATACTAACTGCAATACTTACCTTTCCAACTTTACATTTCGAGCACAAGATTGCTCCAGCAAAAGTGTCCATCTCCCATGGATCAACACATCGCTGACACGAGCAATCAAAACACTTAGCCTGCTTCAGATGAAGTCTTCTCAAAATGGTACTTTTCAAGGGTTGAGTATACGATGTGGCTATGATGTCTCCCTTTTTGATCTGAGTTTTGGCCAAAAACACAATCTGCATGTTATCATCGAAAGCATGACGAGCATTCGAGATGCAATCATGTGAAATCATTGCAGCTTTTGGATAAAGTCCCCGAACTTTAACCTGCCTCGAAGGTTGTCGAATTTCAAAGGCGTTCGTATCCAGAGTTGCAGCAATACGAAGAATTTCATTTTCATCGAGTTCCTTGAAACCGAGACAAGTCTTAATAAATGTCACCAGATTAGCCTTGAGAACATTGTAGTAGGGTGTTTCGAGGCGTTCATTGAGATGATCCTCCAATTCCATGAGTCTCTTATACGCGTCAGGTTTTTTAAATTTCATTAGGATACACCTTAAGGGCAAAATTACACAATAAGCCGACTCCTTCTTTGGTTCCTTGCTGTAGTCAATTTTGCAACCAAACTTCTTTTCAGCCATCAATTGACATTCTTCGAGGTGGTGAGGAGATTTCTCACATTGTGCTCCACACAATGGCCACGAGCATTTACTGCATTTATAGAAGTTCTTCTCACCCGGTGGAGGGGCGGAAAGTTGACGATGACAACCGAGACAAAGTGGGTGGCAAGCAACTTTGGGGCCATAGATAAAAGGTTGTTCCCGAAGAATAATTTCACCTCGTTTGATGTCACGCGTTGCTATCAAATGTCGACCAAGTACATCGTTTGTTGCAACCTGATGGCGGGTGGGTTAAAATGGAAAATGTTATAAACTCGAAACACTTCTTTAAAAAGCTTAAGATGTCATATCGATTTAGGGTCAGTTCTTTATAACATAAAATTGGTGCGCTTTCATACTAAGGAAACTTAGTGGTTTATGTATTTAAAAGAGTTTTATGGACTGAGAAGTTAAGCTAGTTCTTTTACATAATTCTAAGTTTAAAATTAGTGCTATGTAGGTGCTGTGAATTTAAAAACTATTACCTTCTACATTAAAATCAGGAAATAAAACTGAACTTTGGCCAAAGTAAAACAAAACTTTCAGACTTCAAAAGTCAAAATTGTCAAATTTTTTAAGGGAATAGAACCTTTAACTGCTAATGCTTTTTGAAATACCGGCCATTTTGTCAGCTGTCAAGTGATTTATTTATAGTTTGGTTTGACATTTCAACATGCGGATACACTGATGAAGAAGGCTTGAAAATTGTGCAAATTTATTTTGAAAATCGTGATAGGATACGTCTTTGAACCAAACTGCCAGATGATACTTCTCAAGTGTATGCTGAGACACCCTAACATCCACAAGAACTAATGGCTGAAACACAAACACTCTTCAGCTTCGGCTTCGTTTGACGTTTACGAATTCAGCCATAGGATTTCAATGCATGCTATCACAATGAAGCTTTGACTTCACGTTTCCTTTGACAATCGTAAGAAAAAGAACCTAATGTTACGTAATGTGACTCCAAACGGAAGCTCTAGTTTAAATTTGCTGAAAATTTGCTTTGTCTGACAGCTCAACAGCTGTAAAAAAAGTCAACAAACAAAATACATTTGCTTTTGGTGGGATTCCCATTGGTTATTATAGGCTGTGTAAGCTACTTCCGCGATAAATTTAATTTTTTTCGATTTCAAAACTCATGTTTTTTACTGCATGAAAAATCAAAACAAACTTTTGAGGAAAAATAACAGCTTCTAATGACAGAAGTGCCATTTTAGAAATGTCATATTGGAAACGTCATTCAAAGCAACCTCGAAGCAAGCCCATCGTAACGCAGACGAAGCTGAAGCTGAAGCGTGTTTGTGTTTCTTTCAGCCATAACTGTTTGGTGTGCTTTATGGGTTGGTTCGTACTTTTTTAAAAACGAATGGTGACCGTTATAGAGCTATCATTCCAATATTATGTGGAGAAACTGAGGCGGCGCGGGAAAGCAACACATCAAACAGGTCGTGTCACAATTGATTTATTGAAGGAAAAACTTTGGTAACCCCATAGCTTTACGTTACGGACCCGTAGATTGGCCTCCAAGAACGGCCAATTTTACGCCGCTTGCCTTTTTCTGTGCAGATATAAGAAGTAGCTAGTGTACGCCGATAAGCCTGAAACGATTGACCATTTGAAGGACAACATTAGCTGCTTTATTGCGAACAAGTTCAATTAAAACCACCGGCCATTGTTAAAGTCTTGCAGTATGCGTTCAAATCTTGACATGTGTCAAAATTGTAATTCGAAAATGTTAAGTAAATGTGAAATTGAAGTTTAATAAAAGCAACCAAACTTGACCTGAACTCGAAATTTTTGTTTGAAAAAATGTATTGAAACAAAATATAACTGATAAATGAGTGACTAAATGCTTTGGCATACACAAAACGCATTTTAACTTTTCATTTCACAGGCGAGTTGTAACGTCATTTTTAAATACACGCAGAAGTAATTTTATTCTGTTGTATACGGCGCTATACCGTAGGTACAACTTTTCCACAGTATTGTGTGTGACGCTCTAAGGTGTCGTTACAAGCGTTACGGTGAAACACTCTTAACGCAGCGCAACGTAAAATAATGTAAACATGGGGCTAAAAACGTATTCTGTGTGCCAAAACCTTAAAATGTCAAAAAATGTGCAAAACACCTTTACACTTACTGAAACTATGTAAATAGGGAAAAGTTCTTTTGATCGGCACAGTGTGAACGCAGACTTAAGGTATTCCATAAAATCATTAACTGACACTTTAAAGCAGATGTTTAATATTGCCAGCAGTGGAAACAGTTTGATGACAGTTTATTTTGCAAAAATAAGTATCTACAATTTACTTGTACGCTCTGTACTTTAAAATTTCATGATTTCTTATCTTTCTCCTACAACATTTAAGAATAAAATAAGAATGTTGTTAACATACTTTTTAAAGTTGAATAGGAACGCGATACAAAGTAGAAACGTCAATATGAATTCGTTATGGGAACTCCGGCATTTACAATCATAATAGCATAGCATAGTACATTTATTGGGTTTTCCATTGGGATCATCATCATCATTGGGATCAATTTATATCTGGTCAGTGGAACAAGTTAAAGTCTAGCAGCCAAAAGTTAAATCAAATTTGTTTTTATTTGATCTTTTAATAAACAAAAAAAACTTGATTAAGTCAACTGAAAAATGACGATGGTATTCATTTAGATCAAAAATATATCAGTTAAATTTTCCGAATAAAATAATGAAAATTGCAAAGATGAAGTTTTGACAGATCCCAATCAAAAACGTATTGATTCATAGAACCAATCATGTTCTTTGAATGACAGTCCTAAATACGTTATACAATTGCAAAATGTCAATTTCCTGCCTTGACAGGTAGTTTATTAACCGGCAAGATTTTCTTTTTTAATGTATGACTTTTAAACTAAAAGAGAAGTTGAATTCATATAATTTTAAATTTAAAAAAAAATCACATCTAAAATAAACAAAAGAAAGTCCCGAAAATTGCGCGCACTTGTCGAAATGACATACAACAAGATAACAGTTCTTTTTGTTTATGCTTCTTTCCTTATCTCTCTCTCTCTGTCTATTTTTATAAATTAAAGGCCAATCACCTTAGCACGTGTCATTGCATAAAAATAACCGAACACACTATAATCGATTAAAAATAAATTGCACTCTTGAGGTATGCAATGCAAATAAACTAGAACACTAGAAGTAATTTCTTTTTATTGAACTTTAGAAATGTCAGTCTGATGGACCGCCATTTTGGTTTGACTCAATCAATTTATCATTGTAATTAGTGCGATAAAGAACTTGACATTTAAGAATTTATCAGTATATTTTCATTTGACACAAATAGTAATATTGAAACACACAAAATATGCATTAATATGATGATAATAATTTATCACCTCGTAACATTTACATTCGGCCTTGTGACCTTTTTTCCAATGAATTTTCTGATGTTCTTTCCCACAATAAACTACACTTTTACAACCAGCACATTTAAGTGTTGCCGCTGTCCTACAAATTGGACAATGTGTTGGATTTGTCATAATTTTAATTAAATTCTTGAAGAAAAATTAGTTTTTTCTTAAACAAATTTTTGCGTAATCGAAAAACACCAACGAACAACAACCGGCTCGACAACGAACGACGACAACGACAAGAAAATTAAATCAATTCTATTTTTTAAAACAAAAGAAACTATCTAACTCGTATCTTTCGAAGACAATGAGATGAGCAAAACTGTGAGATTTTCTTAATTATTGAGATGAGTTAACCATAAACTATAGACCACCAGAATACAAAATCCCCAAATGATTAAATTTAGAATAGCTCAAGCGAAATTGATTTCTCTTTCTTGTACTTTGCCTAAAAATACACTCGAAAACTGCAAACCCGCGGCGCGTCAAAAAGATTTAAGAGAGTAAATGAGCTTTTTTTAAATGCACATGCATAACTCCCGGTGATATATTTAAGAAAAGAAAGATTGATTTGAATGTAATTTATGAACTCTAGAAGCAGGGAAAAAGGGATTCTTCGAATGTCCAAAAATATGTTTTTGAAAATAATCAGCAACAATTTCCCCCATTGTTTTCATTCTGGATGAGTTCCAACATTTTTTGAAAAAGCATTGCACTTGATTCTAGTTTAAGTGGAGTAGAGAAACACAAAGGAATGCTTGCAACATGCTACACATGTCTTCTATCTGTCTGAATATTCTTCATATTTAAAAAAAAAATCAAAAAAGAAAATAATATAAACTTATGAAATGTTCCACAAGAGCATAGATGATAACAATCATGAAGTCAACTCACAAGGAAAGTCCAATTTGCCTCTAATTAAAAAAGTGTAATAACCCCACCTGCATCACTTGAAAGTAGTTTAGTTTTACTGGGGGCTCATGGCATAATTTCTATTTCCTTTTCATAAACTTGTAAAAGATGAAGAATTTGAAAACAAAACAAAAAAATCTACTTGAAAATGAAGCACATAGGTTATAAAATATTAGAATAGGGGATGTTGTACCTATACATGAATGGATTCATTGTGCTTTCAAGGATGTAGGGAAGGTATAAATAGAATGGGGTAGAGCTTTAGTCAGGGACCACATGGTGATGCACTAAAACCTGAATGAATTTAAGAATGTTCCATCACCGAGAGTTGGTTTTCTTGTTTAGGACCAATCAGGCTAAAGAACAAAATTGCAATATAAGTATTCAAATTTTTTAACTTCTCTCCCTTCCCAAACAAAAATTGTCCTTCCCCTTTATCTAGATGGTGCGATTCATGAAAAAAAGAGTTAACATTTATTAAAATACAGGATTATCCAATTGAGAAAAATAGAATTTCATTGTAAACAGAAAAGTTTGCCATTAACAATGGAAACGGTTGCAACATATCCTTTTCATAAAATTTTCCACGAAAGGTTCGGACTGTATGTCCTAGATCTCTTCACTTTAACGAATAAAGTCTAAAGGCTTTATATCACAAGATTTTTATTGCCAATTGTGAACTTGCCTTTGAGAAAACCTTTCTTTCAAAATTGTTTTGTTGTGGTAGCGAAATCCATTCACCGTAACAGCTGCACTATTCCACTTTTCAAATAAGTGCGGCCTAAACAAAAAACACCAAACAGTGACACATTGAGGATGGAGAGGCTTTTCAACAATCATGATTGTACCCAGTGATCGAAGATAAAAAATTACTGATGATCAACTGACTTCAATACTTATGTTTCCATAAAATAAATGCTGGTGTACCCCAGGGGTCCGTTTTGTCTCCAACACTCTTTCTCATTTTGAATTTTGATCTCCAGTCTATAATTTTTAATCCAATTAAATGTTTCATTGACGATAGTACAGCACTCATAGCTTGTCATATTCGTTTCCAGACTTACATGCCTCCTCTTCAAATGTGAAACTGCAACGACAAAATATGATATAATTCCAATCCCTGGGCTGGTCTTTCAGAACTTTACTTAAGCCTCTTGGACAGTATTCAATTAAAATCTTTTAAAATGATTAGGGACAGTAAAATCTATCAACTCAATTACGTCATTCGAACATAGTCGTATAGTTTCTAGCCCCTCCCCCATTTTTTACAGATTTTTTTACGGACCGTGCATTCCTTCCCTTAAACAATTTAATCTTAATTACCCTTGAATCTAACTTAATCAGTTGTGATGTTTTATCGAATGAAATAAAAAAAAATGCAGGGGTACCACAAGGCAGTCACCTTGGCCCACTCCTTTTTATTGTTTTTAATAATGATTTACCAAATTATATTTCTTATTCAAAGTTTGTCTCATATGCCGATGATCTCAAGACTTTTAGCTGTGAAAGATCTCAATTAAATGCCAGTAAAATTTAAATTGATATTGACTGCATCGTTAATTGGTGCATTTTAAATGGATTTTATTTTAATATTAAAAAATGTAGTATTGTTATACTTTTTAGGATACTAAATCCATTTAGATTCAATTACAAAATTCATAATCATTCATTACAAAGTTTAACGAGCCAAAAAGACCTTGGAGTTATCTTTGACTTTAAAATGATTTTTTGGCTTCAAATTGACCATGTTATTTCTAGAGCTAACGCGATGTTGGGTTTTATTTCTAGAAGTTCTAAGTCTTTTGAAGATCCATATACTTTAAAACCCCTTTATTTATCCCTTATCAGACCTTTGCTGGAGTATTGTTGCATTATATGGAATTTCTTTACTCAATCAAGTATCATTAGGATAGAAAAAGTTCTAAAAAGATTTACCAAATTTGCTTTACTTAAGGTTTTTAGAAACTCAGATATTCCATCTTATGAGACCAGGGGCCTGATTATGAGGTTCGCGGCGGATCGTTTTCAATTCGACTCGCGTCGTATTTCCTTATTAACGAATTCGCGGCGAAGCGAAAATAGTTCTTCCTATATTCCAGTGATTTGACACTTTTGGTTTGACTTTTTCTTCCTATATTACAGTGATTTGACACTTTTGGTTTGACAGCTTTCCACAATTTTTTTTGTTTTGATTAAATTTGTGAATTCAATATTTTATTGTGGATAAATTATAAGAAAATTAAAATAAAGCTTACTCACATTTTTATAATTATAATTACAATCAAGAAAGAATTCATGAAATCGAACAGTAAATAATAATAAATACTCTTTCGCCTGTTAATCCGCCAAAAAAAAAGCTGTCGGATTTCAACTCGCCAACAAACATTATGACATTTCAAATTTGCCTTCGAATTCGTTAATTGGTTGAATTCAAAACCAAGAAGGCGAAATCGAAAGCAATAATTGAAAAATAGCAAACTCGCCAGCTAAACGATTCGCCGCAAAACCCATAATAATCAGGCCCCAGGTGTATCTTAAATAATTTAAAACCTTTAGTGCTGAGAAGTAAGCTATATTCGATACTCTTTGCTTTCGATGTTTTGAAATCTAACACAGATTTTTCTACTCTGCTATCAATATTTACGTTTAATATTTACGTACCTTCTCGTAGTTTGCGACATAGAGATGGTGATTTTGTACATGTTTCTTTTCATAGTACAAATTATGCTAAACTTAATCGAAATACTGATTCTTGTAGTGCTTTTAATGAATTTGATTTTTAATTGATTTTAATAATAGTATAAAATGTTATAAACTTTATTACTTTAAGTTAATTATATTGAACTTATGTATTATAAACCTTAATATTATTTGATTTAAATGTAGTCTCCATAAAGTCGAGTTACTTGAAAGACAAAAAAATAAACAAAATACTGTGAAGCACAGAGATCTGTTCTTAAGCCGTACTACGTGAATGTGGAATTTCTTACCATGCTCTATCTTTCCTTATCATTGAAATGTTTAAGAACTCAAAAACAATGTAGGACGACACCTCTTTTCCTACCCCTTCTTTCTTCCTAATACTAACACTACCCGTGTTTTGTTGGAAAATCTATCAATAGTATAATAGGACTTTACGCGAATAACAAAAACAATATCAGCAGTATGAATACTACATAAAAAAGTTAGAGTAGAATCTTACTACGGATGTGTTTTTGACATTTATACGAGTCTCGAATGGATCTTATGTGATTTCGTTCTCAAATGTTGGTAGGATTGATAATGCATTTGTATCTGGATGGCTGTGTTCGTTGAGTAGTTGTGCATTTGGAATCATGTGTTTTCCATTGTGGAAAAAAATAAATTTGTTACTGTTGATACTATTTAGTTTTGTTAATGAAAATGGACTAACTGGGCTTATTTTGCAAGAGAAAACAATAGCAAAGATAATTGAGTTTTGTTATGTTTCCACCAAAGATTTATCTCAGTTTAGATTAAATAAATCTTTCGAGTGTTTCCACCGCACAAGAAGATTTAAAAATGAATTAGTTTGACAGCACTTTCTAAAATGAAAATGGTGTTTTGATGTTTCTTATGAAGTGCAAGTGAGATAGTTTGATTCGTGTTAAACAATGAAGAACTGAATAGTTCTGCACCATATAAGGATATGCTACCTACTCCATGTGCACTTTTTTTTTAATTTGATTAAAACAAAACTATATTTTTTGTACACAAACATGCAAATAAACAGACCATAATGAATTATCTGTAAAACCAACTCCTCCACACAGGTTTTTCTTCACAAATTTTGACTCGACTCCGATCCCCTACCGGAATCGAGTCGAATTAAGCTCATTTCAACTCGATTAAGGTATATAAAGAATTGAGGCGAGCTTCATACTCGCTTCAACACCACATGCTAATGTAGGTCAATGTAGTAGTCTATGAACAAACCCCCTTCTTGAAGTTTTTAAGCTGCAATTGTTAAATTAACTTTTTTTTATAGAATCTCAATTTCCAGATGTTTTCTTACCATTTCTTTTTGAAAATTGTCCATTTTATTAGTTTTAGTTAGTTTTTTTGCTGAAGTTAATTTTAACTTTTGATTTTCACAAAACTTTCTTCTATTTGTGTTTTTTTGTATTATTATTCTGACAGGTCTTCTTTCAGTTGTACCAATTTTTAAATACAAAAATCTGGCTACTGTCGATGGGTTTTCTTGGGAATTTTCTACTATACTATTTATAGAATGCCAAAAAAACACGGGTACTGTGTCTTTAGCACATTAAAGGTACACTGATCCCTTTGAGCGTTAAGATCTAACTCGTTATGCAATAACATGTGATATCGTTTGTAAGTGACCCGATTTGAAAGATGGACGGGAAATAGAGAAAATCTAGGTTTTTGTCAATAAGGCGGGCTTAAGCAGAAATATTCTAAGTTGTTTTCGAACGACGTACACGGTTTCAATTTTATAGATCAGTAAATTGTCCTGAAAACAGTAAAAATCTTCTCAATACTTTGATTTTCATTAATATGGGTGGAAAAGGATCTTCACGACACGACGACTCAAAAGTGTTTTACTTTTGTTAACTGTGATAGCAAAATTGTTACCATTTTCGTAGTGAATTTAAATCTTACTGAAAAAAACCTTTACCTTTACTTTTTGATGCGTATACGCCTGGGTGTACTTTTTATATTACCTTCGACGTAATAAAACTTCTTACAGGAAATATATCACTTCATGTTCTTCCGTGCAAATAAAAACACTAATTTTTCATATTGGTAAATTGGAAATCAGTCTTTTATTTAAACACAAAATTATTAATTAACTATTTCAGAGTTATGTCTATAGCAAAAGTTGTAAATAAAAGTTTTGTATTTTTTCTTTTCATTTCGTAAAAATAAAAACAAACAATTAAATAAGTAAATAAAAAACTGCAATAAAATAAAAGAGAAAATGTTAAGAAAAATTTTGTTTGTTTGAATAGTTAAACCAAAAAGTTATAAACATTATTGTCTTATATAAAAAGAAGAAGAAGAAGAAGAAAATAAGAATTTTAATTTAGTTCGTATCATTTTTGTTTTTTGTAATGAAATAAAATTTTCTACCATATAATAATGTACATTAAATATCTATTCATATATATAAACTTCTTATTCACAACATATTTTCATATTTATTTATTTTTTTTTTTTGTTAATTTTTCTTTTTTCTATATTTAACATTTTATAATTTTTATTTTATTTTTGTATAATTATAAATTTTCCTGCATTAAGTTGGCACAATTTATATACCAATAGTCTAGGAAAATGTTTTTTTTTTTTGTTTTTAAGTTTGTTTGTTCTTTTGTTGTTATTTTTGTTAACAAAGTTATAATACTTTTGTTTCAAATCCCTGTGTTAAGACTTAAGTTTTACAGAAGCAGAAGTTTTAAAGGTTTTTGTTTTTTCTTTTATTATTATTTGGTCCTTCTATTCTTTTATTTTTATGGTGTTTTGTTTTCTTTTGTTTTAAAGTTATACACTTATAAGTTGCCTTTAACACAGGAGTGGTTTGCATTGTATTTTGTTGTTTCATTTTATTTTGTTTTTGGCCAATCACTTAGATATGCATTTATATAAATATATTTAGAAGATAGGTATTTAAATATTATGAAAAAAATTAATATTAAGTTTATTAGTTTTTTTTTGCATTGTACACATTGTTTTTATTTTGTAGTTGGTATAAAAAAGCAAATACATTCTTAAATTTACAGAAAAAATATGGTCAAAAGAGTATTATACGTTTTAATTTTTATTTTAAGGAAAAAATATTCAAAATTATTTAAAAATTTAAAAATTAAGTTTAAATAAAAAAGTAGTAAAATGGTAAAAAAAAAGACTAAAAACTATTTGTCATCATAAAAATAAAAATATTTAAATATATAAATAAATTATTATTTAATTAGTGTGTTTCTTAAGGTTAAATACAGCAAACTGTCATTATAAGCACTTGCGTTTTTTGTGGTGAGTTTCTGTATCATGCTATGGTATACATCAAATATTTGTAACATAATTTTATATACGTTGTTTTTCTTTTTCTATAATAAGTTCTATTAAAAAATTCATCATTAAAATATAGAGAAACTAAACAAAACTGAAAGAAAAATCTGACACATGTCAACGAAAACTTTACCACAAAATGACACAAAATACTTCTAAACCACTTCACAATAAGCACATTCACATTCACAATACAAAAAGCATACAAATACCCGTTTATTTCCAATACCCACCACATCCAACATCCACCTGCTACAGTACAGTTTAGATGCAGCAACTGAACCGCAACAGCAACTGTACAGTACAGTACATATACTCTCTTATGTCAAACTTAACTTTCTAAAACTGTCAAAATAAATAGTTTTCTCCTACTACTTTCGAAACGTCGCCTCGTCGGTCGTCCGTCGACCCACACACAATGACGCAATCTATTACTCCTCCTTATCTTCAAAGTGATGATAATGATGGTGAATGTGCTCGTGCACGTACCGGTGTATTAACGAAGAAGAACTACTCGTACTTCGACCCTCATCAACACCCCCGCCAACACCTACTCCACTACTAATAGCAGCATTTGCAGATTGAGGTTGAGGTTGAGGTGGAGGTGGAGATGGTGTACGTGGCACTGTGGTAGATTCCTCATCTGACGTGAGATGAAGTAAATTTTCACATTCCAAAGGATCCCCATTGATTGGAATCAACGTCACATACTTGCTGCTGCTACTGTTGTCGAGTAACTTCTCCGTACTGCTGCTGCCGCTACTTCCGGATGTTGGTTTGGCCGTAGATGGCGCTACAATAGCTGACAATTGACTACGACGATGATGATGCATTTTTAGGTTGTGATTTTGAGAATTATGCATCCGGCGTATGTTCTCCTTGTTTCCACCATTACGTCCACTTGAGGATTCTTGTTGTTGCTGTTGTTGTTGAAGTTTTTCCGTTAGTTTGGCAAACAGTAAATTATCATAGTTCTTGACGTCCTTCTTGCATTTTTCATCTACTGCTCCAGCAGCGTTTTTCAAGAGTTTACGATCACGTTCAGATAGCCATTTTTCAACATGTTCGATGGTTTGGTGGAATCTCTCCTGACTCGATAGATTCGGACTCATGGCATTCAGTAGTGAAATGTTGAGTTTAGCAGCGCTCTGACTCCCCGACGGCAGTCGATGGTAACCATGAAATTGTGGTGAATTTTGCTGACTGCTATGATGACCTCCGTTGCGTAGAATTTTACTTGTTTTAATTTGATTGTTGGCATCGATTTTTGGCGAAGTTGTCATGATTGGCTGAACAGTTGCCACCGGCTGATGGTGAGGATACCCGGTTCCTGTTGTTGTCCCTGTTGTTGGGGGTGGTGGTGAATGGCTAGTACCACCGCTACATATTGTGGCATGTAAAAAAGAATCATAGCCACAAAGGTTCATTTTGCTGTGAACGATGCCATTTTGTGCGGCTAAAACGGCCGGATTAATGGCCATTTGTTGATGGTAGATTGGAATGTGGGGTTGAAGATGATGGTGATTGTGGTTGTTTACTTCGAGTTGTTGTTGCTGCTGCTGGTGTTGTTGTTGCTGTTGATGATGATGATGCGTGGTGATTGCCGCTGCCGTAGGATCGGTAGTTGTGTGGTTGTTGTTGATAGTGGTGTTGGTAGGAGTATTGTTGGTGTTGTTGTTCGAACTTGTGAGCATTTTCGATACCGTATTTGAACGATGCCGATGGCGGATGGGGCTCACATTTGCTTGGGGTTTTCTAAAATAAAAACAAAAACAAAAAAAAAAGTTAATGAAAATGAAAGTGGCTTCAAGTTTTTTTTTAGAAAGGAGTATAACATAGAATTACATCAAACTATAAAATTGTAGGTTAAACTAAATAAATAGAAAGGACCTTACTTCAAAAAAGTTTGCAAATTTTTTAATGTCTTATATAAGCGAATTGACATTTTAAATAATTTGACATTTCCGTTTGACAGCCAATAACTTTGTGAATTTGAATTTACTACTGATATCTTGCCTTTTCTTAATTCTATTCTTGGTTTTTGATACTTTCGATTCTAAATAAGTTATATATGTAAGAGTAGTCCCTGTTTATGCTAATTTATTTTCTTTTACATCTAAATGTCCACCTAAACGTCAATATCATCTGTTCTTATGACAAATATTCTCTTCTGGTCTTTTAAAGAAGAGTTCTAAGCTCACTGTGTGAACTGACTGTCATTTACAGACGTCAAACTTTTGACATAAGCGTGAAACTATTTTGAAGTTTGTAAAATTCTAAAGCCAAACCACCCAACCAAGCTAATTTCAACCCGATAAGGGTTTACATAGGCCGTAGGGGTTAAATCTAAGTTCAAGTTTTTTGCAACTCAGCATTTCAACGGATCTTTTGATTTATTATACTCATATAAAGAACCGTTTTTCTGTGCTGTCAGAAATTTTCTTTTATTCTAACAGACAAAAACAAATCATCTATGATTTCAATTCAAGCAGACAATTTAGCAAAACTATGAATGAACAGAAAAAATAAGCAAACGACTCTACAAAGTAGAATATAAAAGAAATAATTAAATAAACAAGGAAAAAATACATAGAATGAAAAAAAAACGGAAATAACATAGAAAGAAAAATAAATAAATGGAAACACAAAATAAAATTAAAAAAAAAAAAACAGGGATATCGCTCTTTCATCATCGACATTATCCTTACCTATTCGATTGAAAACACAGTCGATTTTTTTCCATGCTCTCTCGAATGATATCAATCAAATCGTTACGATTCAATGCATTATTCCAGCAATCTGCTGTTGTTGATGCTGCGTTTGATGTGTTATTAACCTGAACCTGAGCCTGAGTATTATGACCACCGCTGCCGCTACCGCTACCGCCGCCTGCACTACAAGCACCTTCAACCAACACCCCAATGCTATCAACTACATCCTGACTTGGATGCTCCTGATTTTGGTTCTGATGTTGATGCTGAAGCTGATCAGGACTACTAGTTTGTGTATTGTTGTCTGTTTGATGTTGATGTTGATGATGATGATGGGGTGAGTTATGTTCATGTTGCTGATGATGATGATTATGTTGTTGTTGTTGTTGTTGTTGGTGTGACAGTGTTTTTAAAGAATTATTCGCCCGAATTTTCCAACACGATTCATTTCCAACAGAAAGACTTCTTTGACGGGATTCATGACAATGGTCCTGGTACTAAATAACATACAAAATAAAAACAAAATAAAATAAAATAAAAACAAAAAACATAACAAAAGTAAATAAAAACTCAAAGTAAAATTTACAAAACAGAACAAAAATCTCCACAAAGAACATCAACACAACAGCTAAACATTTTTTTGAGATTGATTCACAATAACAATTTATCAAGAGGTTTTTTTTTTGACAGGTGCACGAACACCGGCCATGTTTTTTATGTTGTGTCAAAAAGGAGGAGTTTGATGTTATTTGTTCTGTTTGCAACAGATGCTATAACGTATTCATAAACTCTCTGTGAATTGTTGTTGTGACTCAATGAACCGTTATCAATTTACAATTTACACAAAATTGACATTTCTCACCTTTTGTTTTCGAGCCTTGCGAAGCATCTTCACTCGCGTCGATGCTTGCTTTAAGTACAATTCAGACTTTTGCTGTTGCGTTAGGCATCCCTTGCATTCCTCTTTGAGATTCGACATATTTTCGTAGATATTTTCATGTCCACCACAATTGACATCCACATTACTTTCTACTTCTTGAGGCGGTTGTTGTGGCTGTGACTGCTGGATTTGCTGTAGCTGCTGTAACTGTTGATGCTGTAGTTGTTGACAGCACTTGGATTTGCTAGAACTATAGGATTTTTTGACCGCTGCTTCCTTTTCACTTGTACTGTCATCATCTTCGTCATCAGTTTTGACCAATTTCCTTGGTCTATAACGATGCTGACGTCTCGAATGACCACCACCACCACCACCCCCGTGTGTAGTTTGCTGACTACCATCTCTCGTCGAATGGCCAACTGCTTTCTTGTACTTTGTTCCTGCTGCTGAGGCAGCAGCTGCGGCAGCGGCAGCAGCAGCAGCCGCAGCTGCCTTAGATTTACCCTCCGGTGAGACAGTAAGACGAACATTTATTGTTTTACTACCACAATGTGGCACCACAACTGACTTGCCAATGGATTCGTATATCGTATAGACAATGCCAACGATGTCGTCCTTGGTAATTTTCCCATGATGCCCATCTAAGTCGTAAAAGGTAAAGGAAAATTGCAGAGGTTGTGATGATTTGCCACCCTCAACGGAGACATCACATGTGAATTCCTAGAAGCAAAAAGAAAAATAAAAGAGAAAAAAAACAGAAAATAAAAAATAAGTTACATTTTTATTGAGGTCAAAAACAGGAAGTAGTTAAGAATGAAATTGGCTTTCAAAAGAACGCCATCAAAAAGCCAGTAATGTTATATACGTTTTAATGTATATACGTGTATATGTATATGTGTATGAAGGTAGGTTTATAAAAGGCAAACAAAAAGAAACAATGTTAATGACGTATTTAGTTTGCTTGAAGTTTCAATTTATTACGCTGATGTAGGTAAGTTATATGACGAACTGAGAAGGTTAAATTTTTATTCTAGGAAGAACTTAATTATAAATCCTATATGTACATATGTATGTATTGTCAACAAGGACATAATAGGATTTATTGTTCTCTGGAAAAATAAAATACAAACATAAGTTAATGATGAGAAAGAAAAATTTATATTTATTTATCTTTCTTTTCAAAATTAATTTTTGCTTCATTAAAATGGCGCCCAACAAAAATTACAAAAGTGATTTATAGAATGAAGGAGTTCTTTATATTTTCCTCTGATTTTACAACCAAGAGGTGTTTAACGATTTAACGATAAAAATTGTAACATCTTTTAAGCCTTTCTAACTGATTTCGTATTTTTGTTAAATGGCGCCCAACGTTCCAGTGAATAGTGGAAATTATTTATATTTTTTAACTTCCATTTCAGGTAGATGTGTTCGAAAATGTGATAACCAAAACATACTGAAACAATCTCAAGATATTGATTGATTTATTCCTTCATTAAAATGGCGCCCAACGTAACATGCGTGCTTTTTAGAATGAAAATGTTTTTATATATTTTCCTAAAATTTAACAGAGAAGAATTGTTAATCAATTTTATTCGCTCATTTTGTAATTTCATTGAAAATAATGGCGCCCAACGTCAACAATTTATTCTAGAATTTTGAAATTCGTGATACTATTTTACTTCTATAGATCATAGGGGATGTGGTGTAAAATGTGAAAAGTAAAACTCCAGCAGAGCCTAAGCATTTTCTATAATGGTACTAATTTAGTGAAAATGGCGCCCAACGTTATTGATACGTTATATTAACTTAAAGTGATACTTTTTATTCCTCTTGTAGGTAAATGAAATACATATATGCAAAATAGCAATAGTTTAATTTAAAAGGCGCCCAACAAACAAGAATGATTCAACGATACAGTAGTTAAAATTTTGACAGTTGTGAGGTAGATATGACGGTTTTTCATAATGTATAAGGAAATGGATCTTTCATTTTCACGTCATTCTATAATTTTTTGTCTAACTTGAACTTTTCAAAATATTTCAAAAACAATTAAATTCAATGCCAAACAGAAATAGCTTTCACATACATATTTTCGAAAACCTAACATTACCTCGAAATTCCCCACAGTGTGTGGTAAGAAAAACAAAACAGTAACAAGCAAAAAAAAAATAAAAATATGCCTAAAGATTTTGTTTGTTTTTGTTGCTTCCTGACCCCTAGAGCTCAAACCAAGGTAAATACCAAGAATAACAAAAGAAAAAAGAAAAATATTTCTCCAGGCTGTTACAAAAGTTTTAAAACTAAGTAAACAAAATAAAAACCACAGGATGGCATACAAACATTACACTATAGCAACAAAAACAACAACAATAGATATTCCTCATTCTCTCAATTATAACCATCGGGCAAAGTAAAACTTATAGAAAGAAAAAAAAAAAAAAAAAAAGCAAACATAAAAACCACGGCCAAGATAAACACAAAACAAGGTTAACTAAATAAAACAAACGTCAAAGATTCGTCGTTTTATTGGTTTTTGAAACAAACACACAAAAAACTTCAACCACAATTTTGTGTGTTGAAAATGGTCAAGTAATCTCCCGCAAAAAAATATATGTACTGGAACATCGCTCGTATAAACGTTGCGTTGCGTTGTTAAAAGAAAGTTTATTTATGTTCTTCTAACACTGATATTGTTATACCCCATTGAGTTTTCCAAGAGCCGGTATACACTATACACAGGTCTATGGTTGATGATTCAATTTGGACTGCTCTAGCTGTAAATCTATTGTGAATTTTATGGGGGTTATCTAAGTACCAAACTGCTATGCCGACGCAGATAGAATATGGCAAGGTGGAAGTATCAATCTCTCAATAACTCCCAAAGGTGACAGCGGGTGGGTTTTAAATGGCACAGAGTTGGATGAGCGCAACGAAACATAAAGGCGCTTAAAAACACCAGAATAAATTATTATATTCAACTTGACAGTTTGGCGAGTGGGTGGTATAAGGAATAAGGCGTATATGATGGCACCTCCTATCGGATTGAGTTGGAACTGGGATTGGGAGTAGGTATAGAAATTTATTGCTGCACCACACCGCGGGAAAATAAAATGCTCCATTAAGCATTGAAAATCCCCCAGGGAGTTTAGCATTTTCCAATCCTAGATATACGCTTTTAAGAGATATTTCTTAGAGAAGGTGGCGGGCGCGGCAGCACCGATGGCCTCGTTCTGGCATACCTGGCATCCAAGCATCCATAAAAAACATCTTCTAATTTCGTGTCGTTTCCGAGAGTTAAATATATGTATGTATCTTCTTTTAGTCTTCCTTGCTTCTGTCGTCAAGGGGTAAAAGCAAAAGACTCCTTTTCTTTAAACATGTAGGGATAGACTTCTAGAGTCACGAGCGCCACGGTGGCAACAATGACAACGACAACGGTAACGGCAACGACACCAACAACGACAACAAAACGTAAACGACACAACGAATAAAAATCGGTTGACATTTTGTTTTCCATAGCATATTTTTAGGCTCTCTGGTGCTAATTTAGAAGATTTTCATCTCAATATTGCGTGCGGGTGCGACAGAAAGTAGATACTCGTATATACGGAGGCAACAAACAAGCATAAGCATTTACTAAATCCTATTTTCTATGTTGTATCTCGTATATATACAAAATTACAAGGGGTATAGGGAAATCTACCATCTAAAACATCAGGAAAAGATAAAAGATTCACGCGGATTTGTTTGACAGTATAATAAAAATGAAAATCATAATAACAATAATGAACATTCGAGCGAAACGAATTTTCCCTAAATTGGAATTAGTCTTTAAAATGAGTAATATCACAGTTGAAATAAGATTATTTCAAGCTGTTTCTGACAGTTTTCAAAGGTTATGTTGTATAGAGATATATATACAGTAATTTGTAAATGTAATGAAAGGATGATTTCACAATTCATTCAAGTTTGTGTTGAAATTAAAAATTAGTAGCTATGAAATTATGGAACTTATAAAATACAAGTACTTAATATTTTATAACAGCGCAAAAGTGTTAATTAGTGAGATGGAGTGAAATTACTTTTTTTTTGTTATTTTGTATATTTTCTTTTAGTTGAGTGACAGATGCCTGGGTTATTAAAAAATGTGAAAACAAATTATCGCCGTTATCACCATGTTTTCTGGCAAGATGGTTGAAAAGGGTTTATTTAAAATATGGTTTTTAATTATAAAGGACAAAGACAAGAAGTTCTTATTAAAAACAAAGACGAACTGTCATTTTCACTGTGACATTTAGATTCATATGATTTACTTTGGTGAAAAGTGAACAAAATATATTTACTTGGAATAAAATTGACAAATTCAATGAGTGGAACATGGAGTCTTTAAATTTAATCTGAAAATTGATTTTTTCGGCCAGTAAGATTTCAGTTAGTTTTGTTGATCATATTTTGACAACCCAAAAGGAACAAAAAAAGCAATTGATCGCTGTCAAAAAAATCCAGACTTCAGCCAGAAAACACAGGGAGTAAAAATTCCTCTTCGAAATTATTGTAATTGGTTCTATTTGTCAAATTAATAATATTGACATTTTTCGGTGTTTCAAGGTCCCTAGAATATGAATCCATGTTTTTTAGGGAATTTTTTCATACAACGAATAATAACGTTTTTGACATAATTTTTTGAAAAAAACAATTGGCAGTTTTTTTACAAGAAAATTAAAACCTAATAAAAATAGTACAATAAATAAGCTTTAAGTCTCGAATAACCCGACAAAAACCAGCTTAAACTTCAATTTATTGCTTATATACTTTTCGATTTCTTATATAATGACATAATTACAAGTCCTTAAAAGAGTTCAATATAGAATACCGCCTTAGGCCCCGTTTTTCAGTGCAAGATCATCCTAGTTTCAGAGTTAAACTCGAGTTAACTCCTGACACATGTTTTTTAGTCTATTATAATCTCGTAGTTAACTCTGAGTTTACCCTTCAAATTTGGTGAATTAACTCTGGTTTAAATACAAATGTTTTTGACAGATACTGAAATGCAATTGAAAACTTTTATTTCCTCTTGTGGGACAATGAACAATTTGTTGTTATATTCAGACTTGGGAATGAGCGATAGGGGTTTAAACGTAATTTGAAGTTTTACCCTTTTGAGAAGAGTCAGATCGCGACAAATTAATTTTAATTTATTTAATTTCAAATAATGTTAAATTAATTTTAACATTATTTGAAAATGTTTGAATTTCGTTTATTCATTTTGAATAATTAAAAAAAAAATGAGTTTAAAAACAACGTAACTGTGGTTGTAAACCAAAATGTCGAAATTTATCGATTTCGATAGTTTTTTGACAACTGAATCGATAACTTTTCAGTGATACCAAATTAAAATACCAGTCATGAGACTAACATTACACTCCTACTTAAACAGTTGTTATACTACGTTTCCACCGGGCACTAAACCGAGATTTAGCTAGATTTGTCACAAATCTCCTTGAAATCTCGAAGATTTACCATACAAATTTTAATCTCCTCAAATGAAGATTTCAAATAAAACTCATTGAAATCTACTTGGAAACATTAGTTTGTCAAATCAAACAAACTTTTTTTTCGGAGAATAATTGTTGAACCGACCCATTTAAACGCCAATTTCGTTTATTGACAGATGGAAATGTCAACAAAAACTATCTGTCTCACTTCCATATGACTCAAATTCAAAACAATAAACAACTTTCAAGAAATCACAGACGAAATAAAATGTAAGTATACAAAAATAATAAATATGTACAAGAATATAATAAAACTAATTACTTACAGATGATGAGTGAACAAATACATATTTTTTTTCTTTTCGAAAGGAGAATAATTTGAAGTTTGGTTGTTATGACATAAACCAAACGTCAAATTAATCTCCTTTTCTTTGGTGGAAACACCTCATGATTTATTTTAAATCACTTGCCTTAAATCTCGGATTATTTGTTGGTGGAAACGTACTATTAGTGAGTTAACTCTGAATTCAGGATTAACTAGCTCTGGGTTTAACTCGGAGTTAAATCGGCACTGAAAAACTGGGCCTTAGAGTACAATCAAGTGACATTTAGAAATGTGTTGAGGTTGTCAGATTCAAATGAGTTTTCCATTGGTAAAATACAAATTTTTCAAAATGCTTAAATGTCTTTCTTTTCGCTTTAAATTGGGAAATCAATCTATGATTTAAAATCAAAACTTACAGATCTTAATTTTTGAATAGATTTAGCACTGTTTGAAAAAAACACTAATACAAGTTTTATTTGTCAGTTTGACAGATGTGATTTGTACGTTTGTGAAAATTGTGTTAAGAATGTTTTAGAAAGAACTCTTAAAATTAATTTTATTGGTCCATCAAGCTCATTTTCTTCTCATCATATACATACATATAAAAGGTGGCGCTCTTTTGATTTGAATTGTCTAAATCTGAAACAGGTTGACGTTTTTGACAAACTCTAAACCCACTTTTTTGACAGACTGAAATTTAAATCAAACTTACCTCTAAATGTATCCGTTCATCTTTGCCCTGCTCAACCGGTGCATCTCCACCACCGCTGCCTCCATTTTGTGTTGTTCCGCCGACAACGCTACTGACGCCATTATTTAAATTCATCGATTTTCCATTGACATTACAATGTTGCTGATGATGAGTTTTACTGCTACCGTTTTTTGAATTTTTACTAAGAACATCTTTTGGTGTGTTGTTGCTGTTGCTGTTACTGTGTTGCTGATGATGTGATGATGGAGGATGATGATGTTGCGAATGGTGATGTTGTTGTTGTTGTTTGTGATGTTGATGATGTGACGCAGATCCGGCAGGTGATGTTGCCGAAATTATATTAACTACCGGTGATTTTAATGGTATATTATTTTCTCTATCGCTAACTAATAGTAAATCAGGAGGGGCACTGCATGATGATGGGGCTCGAACTTGATGATACATCAATTCCTCGGAGTCTGTTGTGCATTCTTGAACTGAAAAAAGAAACAAATAAAAAATAAAATAAGTATAAAATTGTGGTTAAAATTAAAAGATATATAATATTTTTAATTGCATTTCATATTCGTCACAGTATTTAAATTGACAACATCAAATGCTTCGATATAAAATGAAAACCAATTATTTTTGGTTCACGTTTTCTTTTTGGTTTTGAGGATATTAAACCTTTACGACAAACAATTCCAATCCTTAAAACGATCTTTTAATGACTCGCCTTTTTTTGAAATTTAATTTATTTATTTTTTATAGATGTAGCTTATTTTTGTGAAAATAAGGAAATCGAAAAACATTTTTCTTCAGCTATTCCTTTCCGAGATGTACATATATAAAAATGTAACATGAATTTCGTTTGCAATAAAAATCCACTTAGGCTAATATAAACGAAGGCGCGGTTATATAGCTTTCAAGTGGTCTGTCATTTACAACACCCCCTATCTCATTTTATGCTATAGATTAAAATTCGTATAAACCCATGTTTATACTATGTAAAAATATATACAAAATAGAAACCGAGAAACGAATGAGAAAAAAGTATGAAGAAAAACTTCGTAATGCGATGAACGAGTATCGAATGGAAAATGTGCTTTTTTTTCGTTAGACGTTAATGGAATATAAATTTTCCAATGCAACCAATATGAATGACAATCGTCAGAGAGTCGGAGTCGGAGCGCCCCTTTTTACACCACCATAATTGTTTTTCGTTTCGTTTCGGTTAGTTTTTTTTTTATTGATATTCGTCCGATTATTCAATCAAATAGTTAATTGAATTGTAATTTAATGCGTATTTTTTTTTAATTCATCTACTATTTCGTATCAAAAGTTTTTTTTTTTTGTATTTGAACTTATCTGTAAGATCAGTTGTTTTGATTAATGTTATGGATATGCGTTAGACTTGCATACAAAACCAAAATCCAGAGAGTGCTTTGTTTTGTATTAATTTTATTAAACATTTTTATTGAATGACGAAGAAGTTTCAAAGTTGCCAAAAATAGTTAAGCTGTAATCATGAAGAATTTACATGTATATTCACCCTAAACTAATGTTCAACTGGTCTGATGAATATACCTTTGACAGATCGATCATTAAAAACATGGACTCTTATTTATAAGAAAGCCATCGTCTAAATTATTAAAAAATTTCTCTTTTTTGTCAAACATAATTCCATTAGCCCGCTAGTCTTGCAACTGTCATTCTTAAAGCTGTCATCTTTTGACACTTGACATGTACAAACTATTCCATTGCCTACTAAAAGAAGGGTGCGAATTATTCAACGAAACAACGCAATTTTTCAGGAAAAGTTCCCTGTCTATATTTTTAATTGAACAAGTGATCACAATTGGCCAAGGAAATCTTTTGATTGAACGCATTTATGATTTTTTTCTTATGTGAAAGATACATAGATTCTAAGTCAATGCTATATACAATTGATTCAAGAGCTTAAATGTGAAATTCGTGATGATATCGAGGATATAGGCCAAAAATGTGCGAATTATGGTGATACAAAATTTCATGAAAAGCACATAATACTGCAACCGAGGCTATTCTTGCCTTTTGGCTGGTATCGTTTTCCGTTCCCGTTAAAAGAAACAACTCTCATTGGCGACAATTGAGTCTAAAGTTGGACAAACTTTGCAATGGGCCTATAGAAACGATACAATAAGTGTCGTGAAACTCTTCATGAAAAGAAGAAAGTGGTTAAGAATATTATTTTGAATCATAGTTCTTTGGAATTCCTTACAAATTCAGAAACAAACTTCCTTAAGTGATCCTTAATCAATGTTATCAAAAAATAATGACCATTTTAAAATCTGATGTTTTTCATGAACTCATCGGATGTCTGTTTCCAAGAAAAAAAGGTTAAAAATTATTATCAGTTGAAAATCATCCAGCCTATAAAGATTTGACCCACAAAATATAGCCAGACCATGTGTGATTTCAAATAAAACCTAAAAAAAGAAATTTAAATGAAACCAACTCACAAAATGCTAATTCAAGTCTTTTACCATAATTCCGATTGCGACGACGACGATGACAAAACACCTAAAGATAAAATCTACTTACTTTATTCAGTATTCAGTATTACCCACGCTATAAAACAAAATATACCCACCTATACCTGTATATATCTTTATAATAAAAGGAATGATATTCAAATTTGCCGCCCGATGAAATAAAACTTAAATATTCGCCCCCTTTATTCACATAGGTACATATATCTCTGTCTCCATCATTGTATTTCCAAAGCCAGGGCAATCGCCCGAACACTATTACTTATCGAAACTCGAAAAGCCACAAATGGGACGTTAAGAAAATGCCGCCATCCACCATCTCACCGCACCGCTCCGATTCTCCATCGTCCGTTGCCTTCTTCGTGCTTGTGCTGGTTAACCGTCGGTCGTCGTCGTCGTCGCGTCCTTCGCATCGGTCGGTCACACAGTTTTCGTCGATATCCGACCACGAACCTCGCATATGAACCCAAGTCATTACTTCTACTACTTTATTCGAACCGGTATTTCGAATTAACGCCAAGCGTAATTAATTTCCGTCTTAAACCAGTTCCCGCACTAACATAAAAGAGAATTTGCCGCGTTTTACGAGAATAGGTTTTGATAAAAAAAAGTAGGTACTAAACAATACAAAAAATCCATTTATAAATCGATGGAAAAGGCTACAAAAAAAAAACCGCGCACCGTATGCCGCCACCACTTAAAAGATTATAACCGCGCGCTACAAACAGCTGCCGCCGCAACGCCAACACGCCGCCCGTCTCCGCCGCCGACACGCCTGAACACCAGTCATAGTCTAAGGTGATTCGCCACAACATTCAGAGTGCAATTTTTTACTTTCTACACTTGAATCTGTTAGACACATTTTCTACAAAAGGGGCCGTCATCGCAGTGGCAAAGCCGCCTGCTGCTCGATGGCAGACCCACAGCTGTTTTTAGCGTGCATTTTCAGTATCTAATCTTTTGCCTGCAATGAGAATCTAAACAACTTTACGAGCGAAGTTTTTTATTTCTATTTTGCTATTTTTGTTGTTACAATTAGTTAATTTTGTTTCCATTACATCTATAACCAATTACAGCATTCCTTTCTCTAATCTCTTAACGCCCGCGCACCGCGTTGCGTTGTCATCAACGCCGCACCGCCCGCCACCGCTGCCGCCGGCCGCCACTGCTGCCAACACCGTTAACGCAGCTGACGTCGCTGACGACAACGCTCTACTTAAATCGATCTTAATAATGATCATCGGCGAATTAGCGCAACAAGGCAATAAATTAATCGATCAGTTTTTGTTTTGGCGCGCAAATTATTATTGTTGTTGTGTAGTGTTGTGTACTTATTTTTTACAATAACAGTTTTTATTTTTCCTTTCCTGTTACGATTTGAACTAGATCTAGATAAAAATGTGTGATACAATTACTAAATAGTTGATGTCGGTGATAGTGTGTGACGTTAACAGCGACAGCAGCGTCGCGCGGTGCGGCCAAGGTAGCTGTAGCAGCGGCGGCGGCGGCGTCCGCCTGGTGGCAGTGATCGGCATTTAAGACAGAAATGTGTTGTCAGCTGAATGTTAAAGATCTTTCTGTTTATATTTCATTTGCTAGATATTATAGCTACTTAGTGCATATCGATGATCTAATAAATTTTATTGGTGGACATGCCGCCGCTAAAGCAAAAGCAAAAAGGCAAGGCGAGTCATATATAGGTATAGAAAAAAGCAAAAGGCAGTGTGTGAAAATGACGTCAATTTATTGATCGCGTGGGGAATTTCTTCGGGTAAGGAATTTTTGTGGTGGGTGGAATGTTTTGAATTTTCGTTTTGGAGAGGGACGTTCACGGTTTTGGTTTATGATAGCCAAATGGAAGTCGACTATAAATATCAACTTATACGTGCGTAGTGGAAACCTGGGTTAAAACAATTGAGATCAACCAAAATTCAGGATAAACAAAGAAAATTTAAAATTTAAATTATTTGTTCAACAATTGTAGACTAGACACTTATCGTAATAGGATGCTACTTCGAGGTATGTAGACATATTTGCCAAAATAATCTTGATGATTACAGAATCCGATTAGTTAGTTACCATTGGATTCGGAGTGGCACTATGGTATAAATGTCAAAATTGACATTTGGTTCCTTCTTCGTTGGATTATGTACCGAGTTGGTAGCTGTTATTTTGACACTTGGAAAGATTCGTTAAGTTTCTCATGTTAAGATAAAACTTGAACTTTTGAGATGTCACTGAAGTTAATGTCATTTTACGATTTAACAAATTTCATCGAAATGAAATATACTGGGTTATTGATTTTGCGGTTTCAAAAGTAAACGTAAATTAAACACATACAAAATATTTTTATGATATGTATTTCTTTTTTGTTATAAAGTAAAGAACGTTGAAATTATGAGTGAAACACTGCATCATTTAAATGACCATCACCAACAATTGTTGTAAGCATCGATTCTTTTGAGGTAATTTTCGACCACTTTTTGACACATATTGGGCGGTATCTCGGCAACTTGACGAAAGTTGGTTTTTAAGTGCTTTAGAGTTTAAGGTTCATTTGCATAAACACGGCCTTTCATGTAGCTCCAAAAAAAAGTCCAGCGGTTTCAAATCGCTAAACTTGGTGGCCAGTTGATATCGCCACAACGAGAAATTACGCGGCCTGGAAATGTCTCTTGCAATAAAGCCATATTCGCTCGAGTTGTGTGGCATGTCCCTGTGGTACCGTCTTGTTGAAACCACATATTCTCCAAGTCATATTCTTTAATAGCAGGCAAAAAGAAGTCGGTTATTATATGACCATAGCACTCCGAATTGAATTTGTCATTTTCAAAGAAGTAAGGTCACACCTCCAGACCAAAGAGCGTACCAAACAGTGATTTTTTGTGGATGTGATGGCCTCTTCTCAATTACTTGAGGATTCTCAGAACCCTAATACGACAATTTTGTTTATTAACATACTCACCGAGTGAGAAACGTGCTTCGTCGATGAAGTTCAAAAAAAGTAACTGTTACTCTTAGTTTTTACCTTAAAAGCTTCGTTAAGTTTTCCCCATGGTTTCAACCAAACATTTCGAGACCTCAAATTCCAATAAAAAAAAAAACATGAAAAGACCTTCCTAACAATCTCATAAATCGAGTTTTTGTTCTTATTAACATACTCTCCGACATGAATAAATGTCAAACGCATAATTTTGGTGAAATATCATTCGCATTATAGATGAAATGTTTACTTTCATGTGATACTTCTTTTGACTTCCATTTTCTGTTCTTCAAAATTCTATACTTTCAAAAATTGCTTTTTCTTTCAGTGCTTCTTTAGACTCTAACAATTGAATGTACAAGTTTCTTATCATTAAAATAAAGTACAAAAAAATGAAGAAGCAGAATTATAAGAAGATGCTACAAGTTTAAAGCAATTACTCAAGTACCTATTGAGATTACAGTTTTTTCCCGGGCGCCACTTTTTTTTATAGTTAATTATGTTAAGCATTTTCAAAAGCTTATTTTTAATTAAATAATATGCAAACAGATAAAAAAAAAACGAAAATAATGAATTCCGTGTAAAGAGAACTTAACGAAGAAGAACTTACTCCTTTGAAAAATAAAAACACTTGTGTTTTTGTGCTTCTGTTTTTTTTTTGTACTACCCTTTTCAAGCCATTTCTTAATCATTGCCGCATGAATTTATTCAGAAGATATATATTTTATATCTACTTTTTTTCATATTTACCTAATTGAAAGTGCTTTTCGTTTACAACAATTTATGGCGCCACAAAAGTCAAGTGTTTGCTTCATTTCCTTTAAATTAATAAATATACATATATTTAAAAAAAGAATGACTGCTTTTTATTCTCTTCATGATAAGACCAACAAAAATAAACCAACATACCTACGAGTAAAAAAGCCATCAATTGAATTGTAATTTTCAATTTTTCAAGTGGTTATCTTATATTTATTAGAAGAACCAACAACAACCATTTATGATAATATAAAAATAAATAAAAGAAGAAACAAAAATCCTTAAAGCACAGCAGATCGATATAGATACGCACTTGAGTGATATAATTTGGAAGTATCTATCTATAGACCCAAAAATATCTATATACAATACATACCTAATGGTTATGGTATGGAATTCCAATATGTGCTAGGATTTTAACCACAAAACGGTAAAGGTCTCCACACTGCTCTTCCTAACATTCTAACCTACTTCAGAATGAAAAATCAATGCGATATCCATTCACAGTCATACATGTGTAGGAATGTATGACGTATGAATGAATGTGTATGGTGTATGAATGTGCTCCCAAAATTCTTATGGTGTCCGACTACTTTAAGCTCTATCTACTTGTATTTATATATAGAAGAGAACTTGAGATAAATGTTCCTTTTTCTTACGTGATTTCCTTTTATTTTTTCTACTTATCTCTTTTTCATTGCGAATAAAAACCATAGACAAACCAAACACTACAACCTCTTTTGATAGTAACTACACCATCATTGTCCATTGGAATTCATTGAATATATCGGCAATATTTTCACCTGTCAAATTAATGTCAATAAATTGATGTTTTATGCTTGTCAATGTCGTATTGATGATGACATGGCGGTGGTGGTGGCGCGGCGAGCGCAAAAAAGAAAAAGAAATAAAAATAAAAATGTCTGCATTGTCCGTCTGTTTGATGTTTTTATTTTCACGCTACTCACTTTGTGATTTATTTATAATTTATAAATAATAAAAACAAAAACTAAAAGGTAAATTAATAGAAGCAATAATAAACAAAAGGAAAAAACAACAATTTGAATTGTTGCCAGATGCGAATTAAATTTAAATGTTATTTTATGTTTTTTGTTGTCATGTTCTTTTGTTGGTTAATAGAGATTAAGATAAAGATATCCATCGAAATAGATACAGAAAGATAAATTTTGAGCAACTTAAAAGTGAGTTCTTATTTGCTTTCATCTTTTTTCGTTGTTTTGATGTTGTTGTTTTTGTTTACACGCTCGTTTAGTCTGACAATCTAATAAACTTTTTTCACTTTTGATTATTTAGTGAAACAAAAGTTTTGTTGTTTTTTTCTTTTTTATTTTATTTTATTTTATTTGTTCTTTTCTTTGATAAGAAAAGACCTTCCCAACCCCATTGCCATTCATCACTTTGACACAAGAGACCGAAATTGTGTTGTTCATGATCAAAGAGTTGTGTGATGTTATTGTTCTTCTCTTATGTCTCTTTGTAAAACACACACATGACATGTGTGGGGGTTGAAAATAGTTTGTTTGTTTGTTTTTTTTTTTTAGGATATATTTTATTTGAAAGGGGATGACAATTGGTAACCCTTATTCTGTCTTGAGAAAAAGAAAGTTTAACCTTATTTTTTTTGAGAGAGTCATGATTTGGAACAGCTTTTGCATGTAAATTGATAGATATTCAGTTGTGTGTGAAAAAAAAACGAATTGAAAATGTAAAGTCATAGAAACAAATGTAGTGTGTAAACATATGGTTAAAGAGCCCATCTTAAAGGCTTTCACCATAAGTACCAAGGACGAACGAACGTAATGCTATTGAATTCAAAATCAAGTTAGGATACATGTATGATGAGGAAAAATGTTTTCTTCTTTTGAAATGGAGAAAATCAATTCATTTATCAAGTGCAAAGCAAAGCACACACACAAAAACACACAATTTATTGAATGTTAGTGCTTATTTTATTTTGACATATCGCACCTCCGGTGCAATAATGACGTAAATGCAATTTTCTTAAATGTTCAGGAATCACGGTTAAAGTTTGCTTGCTTATTGAAAATACTATATCGCCGTAAAAAGAATCGACTTCAAGAGTCCTAAAAATAGCTGACTACAATCACGTCAATTTTACCACGGATAAAACTTGACATTTGGGACATTATGGCGTTCTTAACTCAATTTCAGACAAAATTGCAATTGCGTCGATATTGCACCGGAGGTGCGATATGTCAGATTTGACATTTGATTAACGATAACTTTGTGTGTTTTTTGAGCTTCAAAGTAAATTCAATGGTAAAAAGTTCCATTAATTCAATGGTTTTTTTTTCTTTTTTACTTTTCTGTCACTTTGATAATAAAAATAAATAACATTATAGTATACCCTAGCTATATTTACTATCTATATAACCTACTCTCTATATAACCAAAAAGCATTGTGTGTAAGCCTTTATAAAATGAAATTTTATCTGTCATCGAACATGGCTTTGTCTCCCATGTCTATAATAGATTGACCCTCAATAAAGCTGTTATGTATTTTCTTTTTCAAAATGTGCGACCATAACAATAGGGACCATCTATAAATGAGCTTGAATGTCCAAAAATATACACACAATATATCCAATGCCATAATAATATTCGGCCTATTTCCAATAATTTTTTATGGGCCCTTATGAATTTATATGGTATGATGGGTTTTTATTTTTATTCTGAATTATATTTATTTTGTTGTTGTTGTTTTTGTTGTTGGTGTTATTGTTGTTGGGAAGTTTTCATCTTTGTTCATCATAAACATTGATATTTATTTTTAATAGATATACATGTTCACTAGATACTAGATACGTAGATGGAATAATATTGGATTTTGGTAGATACTATGTATGTATATTTTTATATTGAAAAGAAGCGATTCGACTGCTGCTGTTAATATTGTGTTGTTTTTGTTTTATTTGCCTTTATAATAGATTTATAAAGGATATAATAGATATTTGATAACAAATCGTAAAAACTCCGCACTATATAAGCAATCAGAAATCGTTTCGATTGGGTTTATAATAGGATGATAGATAGGCTCAATAACTGCGAGAGTTTATTATGATTTAAATTCCTGGAAATATGTTTTTCGAAAATATAGTATATTCACCATCATCATCAACATCGTTCGAGGGGTAAAAATCCTACGGAAAAAACAACAACTTTGATTGTAAAGTGGCGCCCGACGCCAGCCGCCGCGCCTATATAGACTTTACATCCGTTGGCCAAGCCAAGGGCGTAAGAAAAATTATTATTTATTGAACTCAATTACACATTCTATACATACATACATATATACTGGACACGAATGTATATATATTGTTATCTTCTAATCTGATTTATACATTACAAATTAAGCACTTATGGCTTTATTGACTTTTGACTTTAGCCTCTGTATACGAGTATATATTGTGGGGTTTTTGGTTGGGCGCCATTTGATATTGATATTTTCTTATAAGTGTCATTATTGTTATCTATCTTGAAAAAAAAAAGAAAAGTTTTTCCAATTTTGTGTTTACTTCAAATATTTTTATTTTTATTAGCATCTGTTTGAAGTGTTATGATAGGACGGACTTGGCTTGAGTAATATTGTATTGTGATAGTAAACAATCATTATTTTTAGTTGCCATGTTTTCTTAATTATTTTATAAATTTTCGCTTTCCAAATCATTATCTTCTCTTTATTTTTATCAATTAAAATAGTTCATTAGACGTTTTTGGGTAGTGAAATGCCAAACCAAATTAATTTAATTGATTTGTTTCAGTCTGTTATCAGTATCAAGAAGAAAAGGCTAACATTAGTTAGTTATCAACAAAATTAGTTGACTGTTTAAACGTCAATACAAGTTTGTTGTGTGTGTCACTTAAGGAAATAATTTTGGCAGATTTTTAATTTCATTTGGAGTTCAAATAATTTTGTGATAGCTCATTCATTTACGAAATCAAGATTTTTGGTATAATCTCTTAAATAAATTATCATCAGTTTGAAAATTTGTATAGATTTTTATTAAAACATCGGGGAACTTCGGATGATGATGAAATATTTTTGTTGACATTTAACCTTGTTTAAGTTTGACAGATAAAAGACATCGTTCATTTAACCAACTCTTTTGAAAACCCCAGTCAATAAGTGAGTTTTTTTGGTATTCCATATATAGTAGGTACAGTGAGAAATTGCCAACAAAACGATCCGCAGTAGCCAGATTTTTGTATTTAAAAATTGGTACAACTGAAAGAAGATCTGTCAGAATAATAATAAAAAAAGTGAGCCGTCATGGGACGCCTGGCGTCCATTGAAACATTGTGTTTACAAGTAATATGCATAAAAGATAATATATTTACAGGAATTAAATATAGCCTAATGAAAAAATGAAGTACCTACCTATTACTAATTTCTTACAGTTGGTAGGTGATTTTTTTTGTAAAATGATAAAACAAAAGGAGGATTGGAACATAAATAAAAGACACAAATTTCAATTATCAAATTATTCAAATTATCTGAACCAACATAAAGAATGCATTTTTGTTTTTATTTTAAACTACATATGAAGGTATTTATAAACACTGTACCTACCTATCTACTAATCTCAAACAAAGTGCTAAGTTTATGGATAATGGATATTATCACTGTCCGGATACTAGTAGGAATTCCGTATGAAATTTTATGAAATTACCTGCCTACCTGCCAATACCTTTTATATATAAAATTTGAATTTAAAATCAAACCCACATCCTGAAAAAAAAATCACCTACCAACTGATATCTATCTACAAAAACAAATCTTTAAAGCTCAAACAAATCTAATGTTCAAATACTGAAGAAAAAACTTAATGCCGAATAAAAGCAAAATACCCACTCGCCAAAATATACACAACTATAACCAAACGTATAACTACCCCTATATTCTTCTTCTTCACAAAGATCTGCACGACAAAAATTGCATCGTAGCTTTGTAATGGGTGATTTTTTTGAGGTTAGGATTTTCATATATTAGTTTTTGACAGATCACGCGGGATTTCAGACATGGTGTCAAAGAGAAAGATGCTCAGTATGCTTTGACATTTCATCATGAATAGACTTACTAACGAGCAACGCTTGCAAATCATTGAATTTTATTACCAAAATCAGTGTTCGGTTCGAAATGTGTTTGTTTGAAAATTTTGTTCAGCGATGAGGCTCATTTCTGGTTGAATGGCTACGTAAATAAGCAAAATTGCCGCATTTGGAGTGAAGAGCAACCAGAATCCGTTCAAGAACTTCCCATGCATCCCGAAAAATGCACTGTTTGGTGTGGTTTGTACGCTGGTGGAATCATTGGACCGTATTTTTTCAAAGATGCTGTTGGACGCAACGTTACGGTGAATGGCGATCGCTATCGTTCAATGCTAACAAACTTTTTGTTGCCAAAAATGGAAGAACTGAACTTGGTTGACATGTGGTTTCAACAAGATGGCGCTACATGCCACACAGCTCGCGATTCTATGGCCTTTTTGAGGGAAAACTTCGGAGAACAATTCATCTCAAGGAATGGGCCGGTAAGTTGGCCACCAAGATCATGCGATTGGACGCCTTTAGACTATTTTTTGTGGGGCTACGTCAAGTCTAAAGTCTACACAAATAAGCCAGCAACTATTCCAGCTTTGGAAGACAACATTTCCGAAGAAATTCGGGCTATTCCGGCCGAAATGCTCGAAAAAGTTACCCAAAATTGGACTTTCCGAATGGACCACCTAAGACGCAGCCGCGGTCAACATTTAAATGAAATTATCTTCAAAAAGTAAATGTCATGGACCAATCTAACGTTTCAAATAAAGAATCGACGAGATTTTGCAAATTTTATGCGTTTTTTTTTTTAAAAAGTTCTCAAGCTCTTAAAAAATCACCCGATATACATAATACAAATCGTACACAAGGAGAAACAGCCTTAGTGCCTGTCTATACGTGTTGTGCCCACAACGTTGTGCTCACAACACTATGTGTCTACATGTGTTGTGACTACTCATGACCCCTTTTTCATTTTGTGTTATGGAACGACAAACTTGAAACATTTGTGTTTGAAATTTTAAGCCGGTGATACTGCCGAGTGCCGACCGACATGCATTACGGTTGCCACTTGAAAAAAAGTTTGTGTCCAAATTTGAAAATAAAAATGACCACTTGTAGGTAAAAACGACCAACATAATCACATTTTGTTTAACAATTTTCCTTATTACGCACATGACATGTATTTTTTAATTACGTTCAAATAAACTGACAAAATCCCTAACATACTTAATTAAATTAGATTAACCCAAATAAAGATGACGAAATATAAAAACAAAGTGTTTTAACGTTAGATCACAGTATATAAGTTTTTACAATAATTTCGATTTCGAGAATTTTTCTGGTTTGTATAATGCGTAGATAATTCTCTCTGTTCCCTAAGTCCAATTCAGATATTTTTAATAAAGTTATTATTTACACAAAGTTGCTTAAATGAGTTTAACAGTTATTTCTAGTTAGCCATGTGAATATGTTAAAAGAACGTTTTCGTTACTCAAATTGTCGAACATCTTTTGCCGTTTTCGAAAAATATGACCAAATCGAATAAAAAATTACCATTTGCCCAAGTGAAAAAATAATGACCAAATTTCGTCGCAGATGAGCAATGTGGCAACCGTGCATACAATATGTGCAAAGCCGAAGAACAAAGCAAGTATAAGTATACCTTTCGCATCGACGAACAGAAAATAATGAGAAATTCGGAACGAAATGAGAAAGGAACTGTACTGCCCAAGCAGAAAATTCAATTTTTGTCATGAGCATCCCGTCCCTTTCCTCAGCTCCTCGCTTTCCAACAAACTCTCGTCACAACGTTGTGGGCACAACGCGTGTAGCCAGGCACATACAAAAATTTCATTCATCCCCTTATTAGACACAATATTGAGCCATTGCCGTTTTCCATATAAAAGTGCATTGGTATAAAGAAAATACAAAAACAAATTCATCGACCTTCATATGGAAGCTTAGCATATGAAAACATATACAAGGATAGACTCAAATAGAATGAAGGAAAATGTGTTCTGCTCATGAGAGTACTATGGTTTTCATATACAAAGCTATAGTTTTCATATACAAAGACCGTACCCTCTACTATATATAAAATATATATAGGTATATATATATTTATACCTTAGTATACCAACCCTCGCCCTCGCCGTCGCCCTCGACCCTTGCAAGCGTCGCCACTATGAAATTTCGTTTTACAAGTGATCCTATAGATGTTTCACATCAAAAAAACACACAAATAGAAGAAAGTTTTGTGAAAATCAAAAGTTAAAATTAACTTAGCAAAAAAAACTAACTAAAACTAATAAAATGGGCAATTTTTAAGAAGAAATGGTAAGAAAACATCTGGAACTTGAGATTTTATAAAAAGAAGTTCATTTAACAATTGCAGCTTTTGCGTGAATTGATCAAGTCGATTTCAAAGTTTTAACCAAACAATTTGACATAAAATAAAAACTTCAAGAAGAGTAGTCTGTTCGTAGACTACTACATTAACATGTGGTGTTGAAGCGAGCTTGACGCTCGCCTCAATTCTTTATATACCTACATGAATCGAGTTGAGATTTATTTATTCTAAACTGAGATAAACCCTTGGTGGAAACATAGCAAAACATAAATATATTTTCTATTGTTTTCTCTTGCAAAATAAGCCCAGTTAGTCCATTTTCAATAGCGAAACTAAATAATATCAACAGTAATAGATTAATTTGTTTTCCCAGTGGAAAACACATGATTCCAAATGCACAACTACTCAACGAACACAGCCATCGAGATACAAATGCAATATCAATCGTACCAACATATGAGAAAAAAATCACATAAGCTCCATTCGAGACTCGTATAACTGTCAAAAACACATCCCTAGTAAGATTCTACTCTAACTTTTATCGCTAGTATTCATACTATGGATATTGTTTTTGTTCTTCGTGTAAAATCCTACTATTTTTCCCAACAAAACACGGTTAATGCAATGAAATCGAACTTTACTCATTCTAGATTGACTAGTTTGCCTTCCATCGCTCAATCAACCAAATATATAATACAACAACAAAAAAAGAAACCATAACTTATATTTAAAATCCTGATGAAATAAAAATAAATTACGAATAAATTAAGAGAAACTTCCTTCTGCGCTCAAACTAAAAAAAAACACGTATTTTCAAGTGTGAAAAAAACACTTCACATAATATAAAAGAGCTACTGGTCACTGTACGATCACACGAGTGTCAAGATCTTTACAAAAGATCACTCTGTTCTGTTCAGCAACCGAAATTGGTAATTAACCTACAAAAATACACAAACATAACCTTAAAAAAAACGAAGAAAAAAAATTAAGAAAAATTCAGTTTTGTGAAAAATATAAATTGCATTGCTGATCAGTGAAGAATCAAAATAAATGATCATCATCCTCTGATCTTTCGCACTTAATTTGTGCACAGAGAAAAGAGGACCAGTTGTTGTTTGTGTTGTTGTTGCTATCAGACGAAAGCCAAAAAAAAAAAATAAAACATGTTGATCACTTAACACCAGAAGCAGCTGGACCAGTCCAAGTCTCCACATCTCGAAGACAGACGACCGATCGACCAAGAGGACTGGACTGGTCCAGAAAGAAACAACTCCACAACACAAAGTCAATGATCACCATCATCATCATCATCATCATCATCGTCGTCATCGGCTACTGGAATCTGAATTTCATTTTTCCCAAAAAAGATACTTTTTTATTTGTTTTTTGAATCTCATCTGAATGTATCTTGAGATAATGGAACAACAACATCGCTTAAGATGCTGATGTGATTTTGTTTTAAATTTTATTTTGTTTTTAACTTTTTAATCGTCACGATCTGATTAATCGATGTAGCTCTTGATTTTTTGGAAGATTTTGTATCTGTATTTTATTGGATTTATCCATGACCAATCTTGGGACAGATTTTTGTAAAATTATTCATCTTGTATGTCAAGTTTCTTATGTTTTTGGCAAACATACAAAATTGATTCCTCACAATAAAATATAACAAATCTGTTTTAATATCTCGAAAAATGATGATCGGAAATCTTTCATTTCGATTGTATCTTTGAGATGTTGTTTGAAAAATATCTTCATCGAAACGATCGAGCGACGATTAACAAGTAAATTTTGCTGTCTGTCTAGACAATTATTTGAAATGAAATGTTATGATGATGCGATACAATTTAATTGTTATATTTTTGATTTTCGATGTTGTATTTCTTTGTAGTTTAGTTTTATTTTTTAAAATACTAAAAATATATTTTTTTTTTTTTTTTTTTTTTTTTTTTTATCCGATGGAAATCTTCAAAAGACACTCGGTAAGAATCGGTACCGAGTAGTGTGGGACTCTTACCGCACTAAAACCACCGGTGAATCAGGACCAATCTATGAAAGATCGACAAATGATTTTTATTTCTTAATTTTTAAATCGCATTGGGGGAAGTTTAAGGTTATAACACTTTCCCGTAGCTTTTAGACCATCAGCTCATGAGGCTTGGTTCTTCTTAATCTCCGAACATTGTCTCGTACATTTAATACGGTCTCCATTTCGGAGTTAGTATGACTTTGCAGTCGCTGATAGTGTGATACAGCGTGTTTCTTAACCACTTCTGTAACCATTTCAATTTGAAGGTCACGATGTAGATCGCTATTTCTTATATACCAAGGGGCATTTATTATTCCACGAAGGACCTTGCTTTGGAATTTTTGGATGGGTTCAGCATTTGTTTTCTTTGTACAGCCCCATAGTTGGATGCCATATGTCCAAACGGGTTTCAATACTTGCTTATATAACATTAGTTTGTTCTGGATAGATAGGTCAGAGTTCTTTCCTATTAACCAGTACATTTTTCTGTACTTCAAGTTTAGTTCTTCTCTTTTCTTTTTGATGTGTTCTTTCCATTTAAGCTTTGCATCCAAATTCATTCCAAGGTATTTGGCGGTATTGGAGTAAGGTACTTCTGTACTGTTTATAAATATTGGAACATTGTTTATGTTTTTGTTTGTAAAGTTTATATGCGTCGATTTTGTTTCGTTTAATTTGATACGCCATTTGTGCGTCCAATCACTAACTTTATCGACTGCATTTTGCAATTTTTGTGTAGCCTTCGTAACGGATTTATCTGGCACCAATATTGCAGTATCATCAGCAAAGGTGGCCATGATAGCGTTGATGTCCACTGGAATATCCCTTGTATATAGCAGATACAGGGTTGGTCCTAGGACACTTCCTTGTGGTACACCGGCTTCAATTTTCTTAAGTTCCGAGTAATTTTGGTCGTACCGTACTCTAAAGAGTCGGTTCGTAACGTAGGATTTCAGTATTTCGTAGTACTGCTTGGGAAGGTCCCTATGCAGTTTGTACTCAAGTCCCAAGTGCCAAACCTTGTCAAAAGCTTGAGCAACATCTAAGAATACAGACGAGCATACTTGTTTTTCTTCAAGTGCCTTTTCCACAACATCCGTAATTCGATGCACTTGGTCTATCGTGGAATGTTTATTTCTAAATCCAAACTGATGGCTCGGAATTAGTCTTCTTTCTTCAATTATTTTGCTAAGCCTTTTCAGTAGCAGTTTTTCAAAAACTTTTGCCATGATTGGTATAAGCGATATTGGTCTGTAAGATGTAACTTCTGTTGGTGGCTTACCTTGTTTAGGTATAACAATGACTTCTGCAATTTTCCAATGATGTGGCACATATCTTAGTTTAAGGCATGCGTTTATTATAAATTGGAGTTTCTTGAAGGCTATAAGAGGCATTTCTTTCAGAACCTGAGCAGTTATAAGATCGTACCCTGGTGATTTTTTGTTTGAAAACTTATGTTGACACATGCTTCTTACTTCTTTGAGCGTGACAAAAGGTATTTCACATTCGTCGTTTCTGTCAACAAACTGTAAGGGATCTGTAGCTGTGCTTGCTGGGAATGGCTTGAAAACATTCGCGAGATGTTCAGCGAAGAGATCAGCCTTTTGTTTCGGGTTTCCGATCCATTTACCATCTTGAGATTTTATCGGCGGGTTTTGTGTCTGAGGTCTTTTTAGGCGCTTAGCTGCTTTCCATAAGGAGTATCCTGTAGAAGCATCCGTCGTCAGACTTTTCAGGAATCTACTTAGTGAATCATTTTTAAACTCACAGATTCTTTTTTTTAATTCGTTGTTAAGACGGTTAAAAACTACCTTATCATCTGGGAATCTCGTGGATTGCCATTTTCTTCTAGCTCTTCTTTTTTCCAATATCAACTCCTTTATTTCGATAGGATATTTTATTTCTTTTTCTTTCGCATTCGAAATAGTTGGAGTACTTTCTTCTGCAGCCTGCTGCACATCAGCAATAAATTGTTCTACTTCATGATCAATTTGTTCAATTGTTTGCATAGGGGATCTTAGGTTTATAAAATTTTCAAGTTTGTCTCTGAATTCGTTCCAGTTTGTTCTGTTATTCACGAGCTTGGGATTACTTTTTTCTATTATTTCTGTTTCGCTCAGTGATAAAATTACTGGAGTATGATCTGATGATAAATCGTAATTACCTTCGACACTTATATGATTTCGTTTAATACCTTTAACTACGAAAAAGTCTATAAGGTCTGGTATTTTGTTAGTATCAGATGGCCAATATGTTGGCGAACCAGAAGAATAAAATTCGCAGTTGTATTTTCGGCCTGCTTGGTATAGCCGTTTACCTTTTGTTGTTATGAGCCTAGATCCCCATTGGGTGTGTTTAGCATTGAAGTCGCCACCAACAAGGAAGTTATGTCCTAACAAATGTAGGAGTTCTGCATAGTCTTCTTCAGTTGGAGAGCGCCTCGGAGGGCAGTATATAGCTGCTATTTTAAATTCTTTCTTTTTTATACCAATACTAATTGTTGTTACTTGCATGTTTTCATTAGTAAACTTTGGTTCTTCATAGTGTGTTAAGCACTTTTTTATAAGTATTGCTGATCCTCCCCTAGCTTTGTCAGCTGGGTGCGGAGCGTGATAACATGTATAGTTTGGTAATTTATTATCCAGACTTTGTTCAATAGCGAGGTGGGTTTCGGACACCAAACAGATGTCTATATGCTCTATGTCTAAAAAGATGTTTAGTTCTGATACATGCTGTAAAAGACCGTTTGCATTCCATGTTGCGATTTTGAGTGTTCTGTCCATCATTGTTTTTTAAGAGCGACTTCTTCGCTTAGCTGTTTTATGTTTAAATCTTGTTGGTCAATCCTTTTCAGGATGAGTTCCAGCATTTCTTTTATAGAAGTTTCCTCATTCTTCCGCACATTTTTTATAATCTGGGAATAGGATTTATTTTCATCACTTTTGCTTAGTGCAATTGCTTTTCCCGGTTGATTTTTAGTAGTGTTATCGACCGTTACTTTTTTGCTTTCAACTACTGGCTTTGTGTTGGTTGAGTTTCTAAGCTTGTTCCCAGTTTTGTTTTTTCTTTTTGTGTCTTGGAACTTTTTTGCTACTGGACATCCTCTGTAACTTGCAGGATGATTGCCTTGACAGTTAACACATTTCGCTTTCTGTTCTCTGCCCATGGGACAGTTTTTAGTTGCATGTCTGCCTTCGCATTTAACACAAGCGAACTCGCGATTGCAGTATTTTTGTGTATGCCCAAAGGCTTGACAGCGCTTACATTGTGGAACAGTTTTCGACTTTCGCAGTGGTTCAATTTTGACAACTATGCCCATAATTGATTTAATACTGTAAATCTTATCGAGACTTTCTTTATTTTCAAACGTTAGCATAAATAAAGGTAGAGATCTCTTTTTTGTCGTTGATACCCCAGTGGAGTCTTTTACTATCTCATTTTTAATAAGATTATTGGCATCGAGAGCTTGAAAGCCTTTTTGTATAAGGTCTTCGACAATTTCTTTGGCAACACATGAAGAGTGAAGGCCTCTTGCTACTACTTTTATCGATCTTGTAGCTTTATTTTCGTATGAGTGCCACTGAATTTTCTTTTTGTTCAATTCTTCAGTAACAGATCTATACGCATCGGCGTCTTCAACAATGACTTTCCAATTGTCTTTATTGTGCCTTATTCGTGCATTTTTCTACTATGCTCTTTAGCTCGCCAAACATTGCCAATCCGGAGATCATAATTGGAGGTGGGGCAATTTGCCTGGTACCTTTAACGTGAGACTTATTTTGGGGTAAATCTCTTATTTCTTTATTGGATGCTCTCATTATTGTAGCAGTATCTGATTTTGAACCTGTTTGCTGACATTTTATAACAGCCTCTGGGCTAATATATAATATATAAATTTAAAAGAATTGTTAATGAACCGGGTGGCTATTAATTCTTTCTGTTTTATTTTTGTTTGGTATTATAAAAACGTGAATAAATTAGTAATTTTGTTTTTTTAATTTTATGTGAATTTTAAATTTATTTGCAAATTCGTTAGTAAAATTTTTGTATAAATAAAAATAAACCTTATAACCTAAAGATATGTATGCAAATTTTCGTAAGTCGATTGTTTTTTGGTTTTTATTTAATTTTATTCGGTTCATTTAATATGAAAATGATACATGTTCTTTTGGGATGCTTATATAGTTAAGATTTTGGTGGGAATACTTTTGGTTTATAAATAAAATTGAAATATCCATACGATTGCTACCGAACTGATTTTTTTTCAAAACATGTGTTTTTGGCTTTTTTTATGGGAACTTTTTCTTTAATGCGTATCTAAGACGATCAATAAAAAAGACGATTTAAATGGAAATTCAATTTTGTTTAGATTTTAATCAGATCAAAAAATTCTTTTAAGAAGCATGTTTTGGATTTTATTTAATTCTCTCATGAATATTTAAGCCTCAAAAGACATAAGATAAAAAGGGCATCTTTGTTTAAATATATACATATATTTCTTTGGATTTATTTACTGAAATTAAATCAATTTTACTATGAATAAATTTGAATGGAGATACATGTACGAATATAATATGTAAATACATCATAAGCCCTTAAGGAAAATTTGGTGACCTAGTTAAATTTTGTGGCTATTAATTTATTTATGTACATACAAATATAAGAAAACTCATTATTTATCTTGGAAAATCTTTATATGCATACATAACAAACATATATCATGTTGGAGAACAAAAGTTCAATATTTGTTTATGGAAATTATAGAAATGTATTTTAATTCAATATAAGGTTTAGGTATGTAAAGATATATACTCAAAGGTATTTAAAGCTTTTATAGTTCAAAACCGATGATGATGATGATGCGATGTCTTTTGTGAGAAACATTTTCTTGGAATTCCTTTTGGTTTTCATGTAAGTAATTAAAATCGGCTAAGACATCAAAAGAGCACGATAAATCTTCTTCTTTTTTCAATAGGAGAATAATAAACATAAACTTTATTTGGAATCTTTTTTAAACCTGTTAAAAATAATTTATTTATTTCCAAACTCTATATTTATTCATAAGATCAACAAAGAGTTTATTTTTTAGCTGGCAACACCGCAACACTGAATTTGACAAATAATGACAGTTGATTTGGGCTCAGTACACACCGATGGCTTTGGAGTGACTAATAAAATTTTGCATTCGTTTTTAAATTTTCAGCAATGTATCAAGTATTTTAAAATTTGACAGATGATAGATTATTTTTCTTCATATTTATCTTCTTTTTTTTTAAATAGGAGAATAATAAACATACATTTTATTTTGAATCTTTTCTAAACATGTTTAAAATAATTGATTTAGTTCCAAACTCTATATTTATTCATAAGACCAACAAAGAGTGTGTTTTTTAGCTGGCAACACCACGACACTAAATTTGACAAATAATGACAGTTGATTTGGGCTCAGTACACACCGATGGCTTTGGAGTGACTAATAAAATTTTGCATTCGTTTTTAAATTTTCACCAATGTATCAAGTAACTTAAAATTTAACAGATGATAGATTATTTTTCTTAAATTGATCGTACCGTTTCATAATTCAAACCACGTTATTTAATGATAGAGGTACCTTATGGATGAACCTTGACATTGTTCAATAGAAAAATTTGTTTGGAGTTAAAAAAGTTTGTGGAATAATAGTCGGAAACGTTTTTACATTAACAGCATTATTCCAAGTGACAAAAGATTTGAAAAAAAATGACATTTCATTTGAGGTTAGTACCTACTAATGGTGTGCTATGTCAGTAGTCTTTACATAAAGGTAAAACACATACAAGAGATCACTAAACAAACTAAATCCATTAAAGTTGGTGTGCGTTTGTATAATTACAATTGTTTGATTTCAGAATCTGAATTTAAATTCAAGTTCTAAATTTTAAAAAAATATAATATTGTAGAGTTCAGAAGGTATTGGTATAATGAATCAAAAACTCCATTTATTGCTAAATTGACAGATGACGGATAATTTTCCTTCAGTTTTTTTCTACAGTTTAAAAATTCAAACATCAATTTTTAATAATTTATCTTATCACACAAGAGGACTGTTGCATGATTTTTGACATTCTTCTATAGAATTAAAGCTGTCATTTTGTGTGGTCAATAGGGTTTTTATAATACTGTTTATTGTCAAATACAATTGGTAAATGATATATAATTTTCCTTAAATACACGGTTCAGTTTTGTATCTGAACAAACCCTGAACGCCTAAAATGTTTCTTTTTCTGTTTCAGTGTAGTCGGAACTTCAAAGATGAATAATTACTTTTTTTCGTCTAGAGAGGACGGCTTCTAAGTGTTCAGAGCTGAGCGACAAGTTCATAATTAAAAGAACGAGCGTTTTGAGTAAAAACAAATTTCAAATGATTGACAATTCTAACAACAATAGCAAAAAGCAAGTTATTTGGTAAAGAAGGATTATCATTGGATAAATACATTGTTCCATATTTTGCTTATTAAACATGGAAAAAATGTATTGTTGTACTTTGTTCTGTCAAATATAAATGTCAAAAACTGATAAAATCTTAATTTATTACATTCATAATTTTCTGTTTAAGTTCTGGACACTAAAACTAATTAAAACAAATTAAAAATAAAAAGACAGCATTCATGAAGTTTGGTTGGAAATAAAAATTCACAAATTGAATAGGATATACGCGAGCATTATCTAAAAAGTGATAAATGATCTTATTACCTAATTCTAAACAAAACTAAATTACCTACACGTTTCTCACAAGTCTCTTAATAATGCCTAATGAATAGGTACCATCAAGACCAACCCACTTTAAAATAAATAACAAACAAAAAAAACTAAAACTAACCTCAACCTGTCATCTGTCACGATCGATTGAGAAATCTTAATTAATGATTGCCAAACATTTAAAGTTAAACAAAATTGTACAACAAATAAAATAAAAAAAAACTCAAAAATCACTTAACCATTTAGTCACCACCTGTCTGTGAATTGTTCAGTCAAACTTCATAAATCAAAGTACAAAAAAATAACCAAATAACCTCACTCCACAATTATTCATTTGTTTAAGTCTTGTACAAACTGCGCACACGTAACGTACGCAAACAATCTATTGTTAAAAAAAAAAACTTTATAAAACTCAATAGACTTTGAAGGGAAACAAATATTTTAAAGTCTATTTTAAGTTTTAATTTAGTATTTAACAAAGCTAAAAAAGTCGGCTTAACTTAAAGAAAAACAAAGATAAAAAAACGAACGACAAACATTCCATCGTCCATCAAGATTATGCCAACCTCATTCGACCCTCAGTCTGACAAGACACAACTCAACCAGAGCGAGAGGAGCACACCAGACGAAAAACGAACAAAAGCGTTTCTCTTCTTTTTTTTTAGATTTGTTCAATGGGAATTTCTGAAGCCAACACACATTTTTGGAATAAAAAAAAAACATTTTTAAAACAAAGCACACAAACTATACATCAGACAACACAAAATAAAAAGATGGCTGCGCGCGTCATACCGCCTTTGATCTTTGCCTTTACTTAGTCGTCGAACTTTAACTCAAAGTCTGATGAAGATGATAATAATGATGGGCCGTACGCGACTAACAAAATCTAACAAAGCAAATCGCCAAAAAAATAAAAATAAAATAGAAACAAAATTGAGATATAAAAGCGACATTAAAATAAAAATCATATAAAAACTATCTTTATTTTGTTCTGTCTTTTAAAATACAAATAAAAATAAAAATAAAAAATAATAATATACTCAGGAACAAGGATGAAAGCAATTTTACTGCGTGATGGAGATAAAAGTCTTAAAAGGTTTTCGAGTGTCTGCCACTTCATATACATGGCCGTCAAGTCGAATGCCGATGCCGAAGCCAAACCAAGCCAACTAACTAGTTTACTACTTTCAGTTTCATACACGCCCTCTCTGATAAGCGAACTTTTTTCTACCGACGACGCGGCAACGACCCGCTTCGCTACGTGCGTCTGCTTCTGCGTCTGCCGCACTCATCATCAAACCGCTTCAAATGCCGCTATCACATCCACTTTCGATTGAGATACATTATTTTCATTTTGAAAAGAAAAACTTTTCTCAAAGTTTTGTTACCCACTGGAATTCCTTTCATCTTAATTTTCTTCTTTTTTTCGTGAAACGCCGTAGTGGCGGTGGCGGCGCGCGTCACGCCACGTCGCATTCACCACAGCCGCTATGCTACATTCTTCCACCCCACGCATTCCATCCCAATACTCAATCTCGATCCCAGCATAGCACAGCACAGCCCAGCCCAGCTCGACTAATCTTAATCTACTTTTTTCGTATTTTGAAAGAATTTCTTTCTAATGAACTCTTCATGGCCATGACGTGATAATCTTAATGATTCGCTTTGATATAACTTTCAAGTGCTGCCTCTGCTCCTACCTCTGCCTGGCCAGGCAACATTCAAAAACAGAAAAAAGATTTTAACTTTAAAAGCATCAAAGAGTTCTTAAATTTTAACGGTGTGCCTGTGCACATTTTATATAAATGTATATATGTAAGTAGTCGTAGTGTCAAAGTCAGTTTTATTTGTCAACCTAGTTCGAGTTAAATGACAAACAAAAAAGAAGGAAAATCTCTTTCTTTCGATCTGTCATGTCATTGAATCGGAAATAATAAAGAGGTAAAACGAAACGAAATGGGGGCACTCAGTGTCATCAGTGTGCGGTTATGAAATGTCAATTTAGTTTTCCTCTACTCTAATGTTTCCCCCATTTTGTGTGTGTACCTAACTTTTTTTGTTTTTGTTTTATTGTTTGTTATTATTGAGGTGAAGTGGTAATGGGAAGAGAACGGAGACGGAGAGTAGTTTATTATTATTTGCTTTTGCTTTTTATTTGTATTTACCTATTTTCCTTTTTTTTTTCTATTTTTGGGTTTTTATTTTGTTTTGTACTTTGGTAGCACTTAAAAGATTTGCCTTCGCGCTGACATTTCATTTTGAGATTCTGAAAAAGTAAAAGTATTTTGCTATTTTAAGATGACATTTCGTTTGATGTTTCTGATTTTGGTATAATTTATGACACTTTGTGCTCAGTGAGAGGTAATAAAATAAGTTTGGACTTTTAATAAGCATCTTGTTGACTTTGGCATTAGTTAAGAAGATGACACATTTAGAAATAGTAGTTTCTTTTTTCTTGACATTTGGTAAATAATTTTAGACCTTTTAGTTGCCATCTGCGTGAAAATACAAACCATGGAAACTGTCAAACTTTAGTAGTGTCTATTCAGAAAATGTTCTTGAAAGTAAAATAACAAAAGTAAAATCAAACTCCTCCGCGTTGTTTTACATGAATATTTTCAAAAATTCCATAGATTTATTATCGAACAGCTGGGAACAGTTCTGTTCGTTTTTATATTAAACTAGACCCATACCCAACCCACAGAAAATTAAAGAAGAGATATTTGAGTTGTTTATCGATATGTTAAGTATAATTATCTCTGATTTTTCTTTTTGTGTTTTCTTGTTTTGTATGATGTTATTATGTATGTATGTATGTATGTATTTTAGTTTTGAGCGAAAGGTGTGTTTTTTTGTTGTGTAGATGAATGGAGGCGTTAACATATTTCAAAATCACTTATTTTGAAATATTTTTTAAACAAAAAAATAAACTTGAGCTTTTACTTTAAATAATATAATTTATCGACTACTTAGAAAAAAAGATTTATGATAATTTAATGCATTTTTGTATGTGGGCATTAAAATGTCTATTTAGAAAGCTTGATTATGATCGATGATGGATTGAATAATATTAAATAAAAATAAAAATTCGAATAAAAATGAAAGATTTAATTTTTAAAAAAGTGACAGCAAAGTCATTACCTTACGTTGTTGAAAATGACAGATAAAATATTGTACACTGAATTTTGAAAATATTTGTATGTATGTCTCAGAACCTGTTTTACAATTACGGTTTAGTATTCACTGATTTCTGTGCATTAGCTAAGTTGAGTTGTGGTTCAAATTAAAGTATATTTTGTAAAACTCAATTATTTTAAATAATTATTTGAACCCCAATCAAACTTCAGTAAAGCCAAGACATTACTTTGTTGAATTTGACAGTCAATGAAGTAAAATTGCAAACTGACTTTTAAAAACATTTTAACAATCTTCGGTTTTGGTAGATTGACTGAGTTTCAGTCCCGGTTTGTAGTGGGTTTAATACTAAGTTATAATATGCGCTTGTTTTTTAAAGAAATGACAGCCAAGCCATTACTTTAATTTGTTGAAAGTGACAGATAAAGACGTCAAGTTGCACATTTTTGTGCATAAAAACAAATTTAAAAATCACCTTCATGGTTTGATATTTACCAATTTAGTTAGATTAACCCATTAACCGTAGTTCACTTGTGATTCAAACTTAAGTATATTTGGTGAAAGTCTTCATATATTTTCTGGAAGGCCAATAAACCCTCAGTAAATTAATTGTTTGAAAACATACAAAAATCAGACGCAAATGTTAAAAAAAAATTCAGTGTGTAATTAAAAGTCTGTTTGCCAGCTTTAACAAAGTAAAAACTGTCACATTTGATGTAACGTAAATACCCTGCTGGTTACTTGCTTCATTTTGACAGTTGACTTCCGTTAATGTTCAAAACAGTAATTCGATGTAAATTTCAGCATCTTATTAATGTACTTATACATTTATTTTATTCCTTGAAATTTAATCTTATCCTGCCATCATCATCAACCACTGAACATTTGAAGTCCATTAAAAATCTAAAGAATTCACCACACTTTTTTATAACATTCCATTAATTTTTGTTCCCCTCACTTCTGTCAGTAGTTCTCTATCTCTCTCTTGTCTACCATACATTTTATCTGATTGACGTCTATAGTGGCGACATCTTGACTGCACGTCTACTGCCAGGCCAGGATAGTGCAGAAATTTTTCATATCGAACATAAACTATTTTTCTTATGAGGTCTCCACACTATGGTTTTTGTTTTTATTGCAATCTTTCACGTTTTAGTCTGACCATTTACAACTTCTTTGGACAAAACATAAAATGCCGCTCAGTTGCTTTTGCATTCATTTTGTAGACATATTTTTCTACTCATGCATGATCTAGGGTCATAAGTTAACAACACAACAACGCGGTGTTTGAGCGCGCAAAATAAAAAAAGCTAAAGCTAACATAGCCTTTCATTACTTTTAGTTTGCATGTCTAATGGTCATAAGAAAAAACAAGTTCTAGGATTGCATAAGCGTTTAAAGCAACTTGTCGGCTTCCATAAAAGTGAGTAAGACCAGAGCAAAGGAGGCTAGATAGCTTAGCTATGGATGTAGACCGACTGACCAAACGAACGACGACGAGTGTTAAGAAATGCAGAGTTTTGTATTTATAAATTCAAATTCCCATTCTTCAAGCCGCTAGAGTATGATGATTTAGAATTGAGATAAAAATTATAAATTTAAGTCGGTAAAATCTTTACATATCAAAGGCAGAGTTAGAGGTAGAGGCAAAGGCTGGATTGGCTATAGGTAGGTTGAGATTTTTAATTTGATTCGTTAAGCTATATGAGTTAAGCAGATTTTGCTTAATTGTGTGTTGAACTCGACTTCTATTGATTTTTATCTTGGATTTATGGAAATTTTGTCGTTTTGTGATTTTTATCTTATGCCAGTGAGAGAGGAAAGGTGATTGTCAGCAAGAGAGTTTTGTATAATATAGAAGTCATTAATTATTCATAATGTTTATTTAGGTATCTGGTATACATCAGTTCATCAGTATGTCTATAACCTAACCTACCTACTTGAATTCTTCATTTTATGAAGGAAAAAATGCTGTCGGTATGGAATGGAATGAGGTTTTATAGATAATTATCTTGATTATACACTTGTTTTTCTGTTATCTGAAAAACATTCTACGAAATGAATTGAATGTTTTAAAAATGTATTTTCAATTGATAAATATTTTTAAAACAGTTTTTTTTGAACGGGATAAATCAAGCAACACTCAAGATTCTCAATTTCAAACCTTGAAAAATATGTACAGGTTCCTATCTGTCAAGCCATAAACTGTCAAATATCATCGAATGGCAGGAAACTTGCACACAACACGTTTTTAATACACGATGACATGATGATGTTGCTATTTGAAATGTCATTACAAAACGTATTTTGTTTTTGTTTATCTGTTAAGTCAATTGACTTGAGCAGCCATTTTTATATGTCTGACACTTGCAATTTGCGCTTGAAATGATTGTTTGCTTCGAAGTATTTTTATAAGAAAAATGTCGATACGACAAATGCTAACTTCTAGGATACTTCATACCTAGAGATACAATTTTTCACCAGAATACTGAAGATATATTTTAAGAAAGGAAGCATATCCAGTCCAAATTCGTACAAAATTTAGATATATTTATAGGTTATTCTCGATGGAAAAGGGAACTTACTGAAGTGAAAGCCAACAATTTGATGTTTGTACTGAGGTTTTACCCAGTACAAACATTTTTTTCTATCAATTTTACCCAAATTAGTTGTAGTTGATTCATCTTTCAAGAATTAATAAATGCTGGGTTAGTACTATTCTTCAAAATGGCGCCATTGGCAATTCTTAACAAACGAAACAGGAAAGTTAGATTCCCTATTAGAAATGAAATAACGATGATTTTTGTATTGTTCGGATTTATCGAATTTCTTAACCTTGAACGCAATTCTGTTTTTGAGTACCTAAACATTTGTTAGTAGAACCACAGACAATTCTTCCTGTAAAATTCGAAAAATAATTTTCTATCGAACATAATTATTAAAATCATTTACACAAACTTGTGAAACTCAAGAAATAAAAACAAATTGCTTTTTCCTTGGGTATGCATTTTTTGAATACTTTTCTATTTTTATTGCAAAATACAATAAATAAATAAAATATACATTTACATACATAAATCAATAAACCCACGAACAAAATTAATTTCATCCAAGAATTTGTATAATGTTAAATTTTTGCCATAAAATCATTTTACACCATTTTGACAGCTGTCATGAACTTTTTACAAAACACATTTTTAATTTCTTTTCTTTCTTACAAAAACATCATTAATTGTACGTACATACATATATACAATCTCTGTTGCAATCTACATTTTATATAAATATACCTTCAGAAATAAAACAGAATCAGAACAATTCAAATTAAAACAGAAATTTTTGTGTGCCAAAAATAAATTCCTCTATAACAATAGAAACAAACACAAATTTTGCTATAAAAATAAACCAACATCAACCATAATTCCAACGCGAGTTTATTTATTATTTAAGAACTTTTACAATTTTGACACTTTAATTAACATTGTGCAGTCTCGAAGGAAGCTAGGTAAGAAAATTTAATTTCTTCTCATTTTCTTTTTATACCCTATTGTGTCATAAAAACAAAAGAAAGAGGCAACTATATATATATACACGTACTTTCTTAAGTGTCAGAAAACTGTGTCATCATCATGAAGCACAAGCACACACAATTAAGACCGATTGACTTGAAAAAATAAGAAACTCTTTAGTCTTTATGGAAATTAAAAGAAAATTGCCATAGAAAAATAAAGCAAAAACAATAAAAGTAAAAGGAAAAGAAAAGAAGAAATAAAAATGAATGAAGGAAAAACCCATATATGTACGACGACGACGACGTATAGAATGCAAGGAGAATTTTCATCACTTCACCTTGAATTACAATTAAAAGAATTTATTCACCACGCACATGACATGCAGATAGGCCTATTTGCACAATCACCGCATTTGTATTCGCCACATATATCTACATATAGGTTGCGGTTTACCTACACTGCATGTGCACGTGCGAATGGTAATGGTAATGCAGTTCGCTGTCTTCTTCCATGCTACACACGCTCTCCAGAATCCAGAAGCAGTAAAGTACTTGAAAATGAAGCACTTTGCTTCTTCACACTTTTCCAATCTTCACCACCAGATTGTGTTATGTGTGCATGGGAACTGGGAAGCATGGGCATGGGTTATTAGGTTGGTTTGGTATACAGGAACGTCAATGGGCATTAAGGTGAATATATAGCTCTAGGTTGGTAGGTTTGCCATGTCAGTGCGCACAGTACAGCATAAGCAGTGCAAAACGGATGAATGACTTACATTTTTGCCTTGCCTGCCATTGCCAAGCACGATAGAGCACCCAACAGAGCTACAATAAAGCACACGATTATGCTGCAAATGCGAACTAGAGAAACATTCTACCAGCAGAAGAGGCAATAAAAAAGGAAACCAACAAAAATAAGGATACGAAATTTAGGAAAACAAATATTTTTCCAGACTTGTGCGGATAAAATTGCAAAAACACACAAACAGCTAGCCACGTCTCTTGCAAAGCTGAATCTCATCTTCCACTATTTCTACGAGACGTTCGTCGTAGTCGCAGTCGCCGTCATCTCCTCCGTTTCCGTCTCCGTCGCTATAGACGTTTTAAACGTCATCTTCCATAACTCATCCACAAGCAATAAAACGAAACTTTTTTGTCAGACTCATTCCGCAAACGTATTAATTGAGTTTTTCGAGTGAAATGAAAATGAATGAATTTGCGAGTAGTTGTACCGATACAGAGTTGGGAATCGTGCATTGTGTTTGTCTGTTTGTTGTTTTGTGTCTTTTGTTTGTTCTTTTTATTTTCGATGCATGAATTGAACATGATGCAAAATTTATTATTCTCTGATGATGATCATGATACAAAAACAACAACAATTGTATTTGTTATTGTTGTTTTTGTCAGTCTTTAATTTTTTAATTGAATAAAAGAGCCGAAAATTACTCTGATGAAGTTGAATGTTTTTTAATCAAATATAAAGGGCAAAGTTTGTGAAATTAATAATGAACTTTGTAGACCAATAACCATGCACTCTACTCACCACACAGGTTCAGGTTTTATAATGGCTCAAAAATTGTTTTTCGCTTTTGTTTTTGGAAAAAGTTCACTAAACGATTTTTAATGGGATTTAATTGGATTTTATGATTTGATTAAATAAAGGAGAAACATACAAAACAGATAGAGAGTTGGAGGGAGGCTCGGAAGAGAAATTTTGATAATTGTTAAATTTTTGTTCGGAAATACACATTTACTTTTAAAATTGATCAAACATCCTGTCAGATTTCAAACAGTAAGGATTGATTCTCCAGAAAAGTAGAAGAGTAGGGGGAAATTTCCCAAAATACCACAGGATTTAGAGTTATGTATATCCATTATAAAATATAAAATCGATAGTACTATCAAGAAGAGGAAGACCAGCAGCGACACCTAGGTCGCTATCAAGGAATTATTCCTGTAGAATTGAGAATAAGGGAAACTCACCACTGCCATCACCAGCACAACTGTCATTGTAATAATATTTCATGATTTTATACAGAATCATTAAGTTTTTTTTTTGTTCATATTAGTAGCATTGACATTTGACATCTGTCAAACTGAGCTCTGATTTGAAGTTCCATAATATTAGTTGCATGTTTATCATTTACGATAATAACATCTCAAAAACCAAACAACGTTTTTGGACTATTAAAATATGCATATTGTAAGGCCTGTGAATTATCGTAACTCACGCACATTCGAAAATATTACTGCCGCAAGTGCTGATGATCCGCATTTATCGTTTTGGTGACATAAATTGGCCACCAAGATCAAAAGACGGGTTTAAGGCAAATAATAACTGCACTTTAGACGCATTAGCATTGATTATTTCTTCAATAATAACCGAGATACCGCCCAAAATGTGTGAAAAACTGGTTACAAATTATATTATCACATTGTTTTTAACACTTAATAGTAAAATCCAAACTTTGTAATAAAATATTCATCAAACGGAACTTAAATTAATCATCCTGTATGTACAATTCCCAATGTGAAATACACATTACAAGAAGAATCAAGAGCTCGACTTGAAATAGGATTGGAATATCGATCAAGGTTTTTCGCCATATATATGAGTTTCGAGCTCGGATTGGAGTTGAGTTGAAATTAGGTAAAACTGATATTTGACATCTAGTGTCATTTAAATCATTTTATCAAAAATACAAAATGAATAGCCATGGCAAGTATTACTTTTCAAAATCTTATAAGGAGAAAAACACTCATCTTATTTCAAAACTCTGGAGTTATCTGTGAAGCCAAGCAGCCAAGCTTGTTTCAACTTTAATCTCCATCACACCACATGTTAATTTTATAACAGTATTTAATTTTGGAAAATACATGGAATTCCATATTTTCTAATCTGAAAGACCCACAGGCACTATACCATTTGATGAATCAAAAAGTCTTTTTTTGATATTCAGGATGATCCTTTCATTTTGATTGGAAACATTAGTTTCAGTGACAGTAAATCTAAAAACTTCTGTCATTTCCTGCAAGGCAGAAAAAAACTCAATCAGTTGACTTTCCGCACCAAGCATTTCTTCCACAATTAAATATTGATTAAAAAGACTTCCCAGAAACAGCAAAGGTCTTTTTGTCTATTTTATAATTTTACATCATGAACCGCTTCAGAGTATATTTGATTTCAAAAATTCTCTTTTATCCAAATAACTTAAAAGCTTTCAACATATGGTTTGACATGAAATAATTTAAAGATGTGCCAAAAATTGAACTCAATATCTATTCAAAAACTTGCAGTAAATTCTATGTGAAACACAACCATTTACATAAAATGTAAAATGTTTGCACTTATTTCTCCGCAGCCATTGCCTTTATTTCACAAGTAAACTTCCTGCAACATCACATCAGATCCATCTGTCAAAGTAAATCATTCAAATTATATTGAAGCAGTAACAGAAAACACACATCCCATCACATATATTTTACAGACTTAAACATCAAAGTTTGTTTCAATATTTAATATTCATACATTCATGGAAAACCATCCACGAAAAGCAAAGCAAAATGTACATCCTACATAGATCTATGTGCCTTGTGCTATCAAAAACGACCTACCTACGTTGGTATTAAAATTGAAATTGAAATTGAAAATTCTCTATAAAACCATAGTACAACCGGCAACCACTAGGGGAACAAACCATACGAGTATGCCATATATACCTGGTTTCCTACTTAATTCGATGATATAAAACGATACATAATAAATTATTTTTCCTAACCACACAATTTTGTTTTTTTTTTCGAATTTTACTCGAATATAAAAAAGGTAATAAAGAATTTTGAAAAATTTATTTTGAAAATTTAATAACCTGTGTGTTTTATTGTTAGGTTAATTCATAGTAGAACACACCCTCTTCTTGGTTAGACAGGGAAACCATCTGATGCATTCAATTATGTCATAAACTTCCGGTCTGTTGTGCTATTGAAATTAAATTTCAAAAAAAATTAAATTTTTCCTGCTTCACCTTGGTAGGTGGTTAATAGAGAAATCTACCATAATTGAATTTTTATTTTGAATTTCAAGAAAAACCTAAAATTAATAAAATATATGCACCTCTCTTATTCTGTCCAATACATCAACATGCTCTTTATATTGCATTCAATTAGGTTTTTCAATAGTACAATATCCATCAAATTAATACCCCATTCGTGTCCAAATATTATTATTTTAGTCCATTAAAGTGATTATTTCTGTGAGCCTTTATATCCCATGTCATTCATTTATCTGCCATGAATAAGTTTTTAACTAATATACTGCTCACAAAAAAAAATCTGTAGATTTGATCAGAGAAATGATTTATTGATTGGGACACGTTCACTTACATTGCCAGTGATGTCTTACATAAATAATTTAAAGAAATATATTAAATTTTCTAAGAAATTAGCTACTTTTAACTGGGTACCACAGGGAACAGACCTTAGTACTTCTCTTTTTAATATTCTTTGGTTTTTGTTTTAATTGAATAAGACATATAGAAACAAATTTAAATGGTCACGTTCTTAATGTAATTAAATGGATAATTTCCTGATATTAGTGCTAGAATAGTTTTGTCTGTCAAATGGACAGATGAAGTTCAAGTTTTAAGTACAACGAAGTTTTTGAAATCATTTTTAGAACACTTCAGGGATCCGGTAGTGTATTAATTGTTCTTGAGTACGTGTTTTCTTGCCGATTGGTCAAAAAAACAAAAACAACAAAAAAACAATTAATCTGTCAGATGTCATATACGAAGAGTGATGCCACGTAAGACTTTTAGTCCAGTCAATGTAAAACTTTCTAAATAATTAACAATATAGATTAATATTAGTACAAACGTAGCTCATCGTGAGATGTATTAAGAACTATCGTATCTCAAGTCTTAACAAATTTGGAATTTCGAAAGTATTGTTTCTATTTCTTGAATGATTAAAATCAAACATTTTAAACAAATGTATTTATTGCTTCTTGAATGACTTAGTTTGAAAACAATATCATTCAAACTGCCACTTCAGAAAAACGCGTTGCAATCGTTTCTTTTGAGGTAATTTGTAAGTTTTTCACATATTCCGTGCGGTACTTCAAGTGTGAAGAACCTTGAGTAAAGTTGCTTTTTAAAGCGTCTAGAGTAAGAGTATTATTCGCTTAAACACTTTCCTTTGCGAAGCCAGACAGAAAATGGCAAACGGTTTCAAATGGCATAATTTTGCCGTCAAATTGACGTCAGCTAAAATTTAAACTAAGCCATCAGGAAACTTCTCACGAAAGTTTGGTCATTTTGTGAGGCTTGTTTCCTCCAGAAAATCAATAAATGAAGATCATCAGTATAAAACTTCCACTAATAGCAGCAATGTTATGAATGAGCGAGAATTACAAAGTCAGTAATGCTTAAATTCTCTTCAATTTTCTTCAGAATTGCTTCCGTCGATTTTGACGACCATAATTATAGCGTGATGCGAGAAAAATTGCTTTGCATGAATCATCACTTTCTTGTCTTGGCTTATCAACATCTAATACCCGTATTTTCTCAGATAGCCAGGCCACTATCAAATCTCTGGACTCTGCCATTACTGTCGATCATCTCTAATGGAGATGGCACAACAGTTTAATACTCATCTTTGCTGGGTGCCGGGCCATGGACACATTCCAGGAAAATGTAAGGCAGATCAGCTCTCCAGGAATGGTACAGTACAACACATTCTACCCTGTTTGGCAACTGCTGGCATACCAATCGTTACATTTAAACTATTGGTATTGCCAACACTAGATATAAATCGATCAAGGTGCTTGCTATCTCTAAGCAGATCGCATATAAGCTCGATAATCGGTGTCATAACCAATCACTGTCTAATAGGAAAGCACGCCACGTGGCTAGGCGTATTCTCAAATGACTTTTGCAAAAGCTGTTTGGATGAGGAAGAGGAGGAAACAGTTCTTCACCTCCTCTGTACATGCCGTGCTCTAGCTCAAAAACGCAAGAACTACCTAGGAGAATTCTTCTATAACTATCTTAACGATCTCAATCATATGAACATAATCAGCCTCTCACGTTTCGTAAGGGACTCAAACTGGTTTCATTGAACTGACAATGGACTATTAAACAGGCCTAAGTCTGTTCTACTTCATCATGGACAGCCACTTTAACCTAACCCTATTAACCTAATCATCACTTTTGTAGTAAGGTTTAATAATTTTAACGCACTTTTCGGTTAATAAATTTCAAAAAGTATTTTGGCACTTTAAATGACAGTTGAGTTTGACAGGTGTCAAATTCAAGCTCTGAAAAATGCGTTAAAAGAAACGTATTAGAAACGTTACTTTTAATTGGGTCACTGTGGCGTATACATAACTTTAAAAAAAAAACAAGGTTCTGGTTTTTAAAAATTGACATAAAATGGTAAGAAATAAGTTAAATGCGGATTTGTACATTAATGTCATCTCTCTTAAAGTTCTTAATCGTACACAAAACCATTATTATTAATAAATACTTAATTTGTTTTGAGTAGTGTAATTTTTGTATGATCAAGTCTAATGGTGTCCCATATGTTTGTGGCGTGTGGTAATGGCGGCAGCTCGATCGTCGTCGTTGGCGACATCGACATGGCTTGAAGCGGCCGGCGCGGCGGCGTGACTTGTCGTTGTATTCCTAAAGCTTGCCGTTTTAATGTTTTCAGTTTTATTTTGTGTCTTTTTTTTGCGCACACCCGTGTTGCTTGTTCTATACCTATTATGATGGAGAGACTCCACACTTTTATCGTGCTGGGGATATGACGGCTTGGCGACGACAACGTCAACGACGACGGCAAAAAACGACACAAGGCGGCTGGCGGCGGCGTAGTGACTATGACCACCACCGCTGTTGCTGCTGTCGCTGCAGTGCACAGTGTTGGCGGCATTTTTCTATTTGAAATTAAAAACTCAAACAATTTGTTTCGCGAGCCGCCCGATGACATTCATTTTTGTATTTGCTTTTTATTTTGTATGCCCCCAATCCCGCAAAGTGAGTTAAGTGTATTAAAAAGTGCTCGAGGTAGGGTTGGGATCGTAAATTTTATTTACTTATAAATGTTTTGTTTAACTTATTTTCTGTTGTTGTAGTTCGTTTTGCTGCCGCTGCCGCAGCGTTGTGCGGCAGGGATATATTTAATAATATTGACAAGAAGCAATAGGTTTACCCACTGCATTGGATTGGATTGGACATCAGTGACAGTGGACAGAGAGTGAACGTGGACAATCGCTCAGGTCTCAGGAATGTCTCCATATAAAGTGGGGTTTGTTTTGATTTTGTTTTTGTTTTTAATTCGATTGACAAATACTTGAGATTTTAAGTGTTTCACTAGATGAATTACTGGAGTAAATTGATGTGTCAACGGATTGTGTTTGTTTGAGATATTAGTTGATTTTTGTTTTTGATATTTTCTTGGCAAATTGATAATGATCAAATCACGTTTTAAACTTTGTATAATGTTGAAAATTCTTTAAACTGGTTTATTGAATTAAATATTATATTTATGTACATGTACAAGCGTCAAAGCTATGGCTGAGTCGGTGCGGTGCGTGGCGGGCGGTGGCGGTATATTCACTTTTCTGAGAAGTGTTATAGAATGTATTACAAAGTTGTATGTGGAATTTATCATTTATGGTTGATCAATTTTGTGGAATTTTTATACGAGATTTTGTTAAATATGTTCTATCTTTTAATATGGATAAAGTCAAGGATATCATAGACAAAGTAATCATATTTAGGTGTTTTTAAATTCCTCAGTTGGATAATATGGCTAGAACAAGATAAAAATAAATTACATAGATATGGATGATGTTATTGTACTGAAATTGATATTGACCAATTGTGAATCAATAATTGGAATTACTAACAAGTTTTGAGAATTCCACTTAAATGTTTTCTACAAGGAAAAAAAACAGAACAACAAAACTTCGCAATAATTTCTTGTTAACAAAATTTAATGAAAAAATAATCAAAGTTGGTTTAAACTTTAAGTAATAAATCCACAGATGGTATGTAGCAGGTATTTTTGAAAATAAAATGAAGTTACGAAATGCCTCAATTTCAACTAATGGTTAAATACAAACAAAACTGAAATGAGCTTACCCACCAGGACAGAGAATATTCTTATATCTTAGTTTCATATTTTCATGAATATTTACCTGAAAAGAGAAATGAAAGGAAAATTAATATTGTTATTAAATATATTTTAATTAAATAAAGTTTAAGATATATATTAGAAACAAATAAGGCATCAATTAGTTTTTTATTTTGTAAATAATATTTTGACAGCTTGTAGCAATTGATGTGCGTACGGGCTTAACTTCAAGTAAATCTTCTGAATAAGTGATAAACTCTCGACAAGTAACTTTTTTCGTCATTAGGACCTTCTCTGGAAACCCAAACTCACAATTTGGCACAAATTTTATTTTTAAACGGTTCACTTATAAGAGGTTTCACCTTAAATGGCCCGCTATTTAAGCAGCTGTCACTTTTGAAGCTGTCATCTTTTAACATTTAACAAAAAAAAATACACCATCAGGTCAGTTTATATTTCAAAGATTTCAGAGATTTCTGTATTCTCAGAAAAATAAACAGAATATTTCGTACAATTTTTTACTTTTGCTGTCAGAAATCTGAGAACAGAATTTTTATGATTCGATTTCTCAAACATTCTCTATTGCATAATTCAAAAAGGAAGATTTGTGTTTGTCAATCCAACTGAGAAAATTCTCAGAAATCTAAACTGGTCAATTGTTAAAAATTAAAATAATACCTACACTTTTTAAGAACGGATTGAATTTGATTTAAGTAGACTACAAAAAAGGTTTAGTTTGCAGGATTGGATCTGTTCCAATAGTTTACAGTCGATACGGAATACGGTTTTTATTTATATAAAAATGAAATCTCAAATTTGTTTTCAAAATATTTTTCAAATCTCACCATTTTTGTCTTAATTGTACTTTTTAATGACAGAAGTTTGTTACTAAAATTAAGAGAAATCATGAATTACATGAAGTAAACGAAAAAGCAGGTCACCTAAAAAAACTGACATTGTAGATATCTACTTCCCAAGCAAAAATTTTGACAGGTCATACTTTTGCAAATTGACAGATGATGTAATCGAGTTCGAACAGAGCCTAAAATTGATTTTTTCCACAGAAATTATATCACAAAATTATTTCCGTATTAATTCTGAAGCGATAATTGTGACGTTAGTTCACAAATGACATAATTTTTTTCGTGAATGACACTTCTCTAATCATACTTCTGCAAAAAGTGAACGAACAGATCATCAAAAAATGAATAAATAAGAAACAAACATTTTCATCAAAACAAGCTAAGAAATAATAAATCCCATTTTTTTGTTTGATGATGCTGATGTAAAGATCGTAATTCAATTAAAAACTTGATCGGATAAAACTTTAAGAATTAAAAGAAGCAAACACAAAGAAACAACTAAAAAACTAAAACTCTTAACGAATGAACGAAAAAATAAAAAAAATAAAAAGTAAAAACAAAACTGCCATTGCCATTTCAAATATAATTACTCACAATAAGTCCGATGTAATGATGTTGATAGAACCAGTTAATTGACATTCGGACAACGTCTAACACGTTCACATCATTAATTTTGCAGCGCCACTCGACACTTTGTTTTAATTTACTTTTCCCCTATCAAATGTCATTTATCTCTTAATATATATGTGTATATTCGACACAAAGGCACAAAGCACCCACCATACTCATGATGATGATGATGACGACAACTAACGACAACGACGACGAATGAGATGAAAAAGCAGTGCAAAAATCCGTCAAATAAATTATAAAGTATAAATCGAATGCAAAAATAAAATAGAATATATAGAAATAGAAATGAAGAATTTTCGTTTGACACAACAACTGTCATGGACATTTTTAGATTTTAGAAGTAAACAATTGACATGAATTCAATACTAATAATATTCCTCTCCAGATACCATTTTCCCCTGTCAAATGTCACCCAGTCACCCATAGTATTATCTCTCCACTCTCCTACCATACCGACAACGACCTGTCAACAAAGGAATATCATTTACATGCATACCACTTCTTTTTTTTTGCTTTGCTTTGCTTGCTTTTGGGAGCGCGTAGGTTGTTATTTAATAATGGCTGCCATTAGAAATGCCTATACGCTTTAGAAATGACATATAGGCAGGGGTGCCAAAATTCAACATCGACATGAATTGACACAAAAATCAATAATAATCCAAACAGACCTCGTGCTTTTTATATTCAACTCACGTTGACTTTTAAATCCTAAATGCGAGCTGATGGTGGAATGGTATTTGGTGTACGAATATAATATAAAAACGACTGTTTCTGACGGGACATTGACAGAAAATCCTTTTTGTCTCCAATGATTCAACGCAAGTATACAACAACAACAACAGCAACCAACAGAAAAAAAACAGAAAAAACATTAATATTGCGTAAAATTTCCGAAATCGGAATTTTTAATGAAATTATTTTTGTATCGTTGATAGAAGGTATACATAGATTATTCGTATATCGAAATTCTGATGTTCTGCAGAAGCAGAAACCATCCGATAAAAGCACAGACGATCCATCCCCAGACAAAGAGTCTCTCTTTTACTCTGTGTGATATTCAATATATTGTCGAAAATGTAATTAAATTAAAATTGATTTCAGAAATCATTTTGTTTTTTTTCCTGCTTTTTTTATCATCTTTTTTTGTAATCGGGAAATGAATATGGAAATTGAATTGCTAATGGGCGGTTACGTAGACGTCACGTCATATGGAACACACCTCCTATCGGTGCTCCGTTGTAACATAAAAAAGAAACAACAACAGCAACAGCAGGAAGTCATGTACGTACACGTGGTATGGTGAGTTGTCAATATATGTGACGTTTAATTAACATTGCGAATAAAAGTTTATCCTTTGACAGTTGCCGTAACCGTAACGTATAGAGTCAGAGAATGTATAGTACTTATGTCGCCGCTTTGGCAGCCATCAGCAGAGGTCACTATTGATTGCTGTAGAAATGTCAAAGTAGAAAAGAGTAACGAGAACTTATTTTTTTTTTTTAATTTCATTTTTCACTTTGAACAAGAGGGTTCCTGGATGATGGTGTAAATTTTCAGTTGCAGTTTTGTTTTGTCACTTTCATGTAGAAATTTTTTGGAAAATAAAATTTAATGAAGCTGTTAGGCTTTGAACATGACTTTTTCCTTTGATCCTTAAACATTTTTAATCATTTTTGAAAATAAAAAGTAAAGACAAAATACATCACGAGAGCTTGAGTGTGTTGAGTTAAATTGCAACCAGATGGGGCTGTTTTTGAATCATTCATCTCTTTATCTTTGTTTTTCTTTTTTAGTTTGAGTTCCAAATTCTATTTGACACATTATACACATGCACCCTAATAGTTGTTGCACTTTGTCATTCTGTCAGCACACTTAATCTGATGGCGGGAACAACACTCTAAATGTCAAAAATACACTTTTGCTCATTATATTTAATTGCTTTTAGGTGAATATGATGTATGAATATACATATAAGAGAACATTCGTGATAATAACACAAACAGCATATTATACTCGTATACATATACATATATGGATGGCCTTATATAGAGTGCCAGTCTTGTCTTTACCCCCAACTCTTTTTGTTGATTTTGCATGTTCAAATCAAGAATCATAGTAATTATCGTATTCGTATCCTCTGTTCAGTGCCATGTTCCTCACTGAAGTGGTGTTCTTGCACTACAATTGCATACATCTTTTACTGTTAATTCAGGAACACTCCTCCTCATCAAGTGTTTCCTTCTGGTTAGAGAGAAATATAGAGATATTTCAGGGATGCGAAGAGTGCGTTCCTAACGTTGCCGTTGCCTACTCGTATATTCTCTATAGACTTAATTCAAAACACACGATTGTTTATTTTTGAATGAGGCACAATTATTATGGGTAGATACATTCTTGAATATGCACGTTAAGAGTCCATATTTTGAGTGTTCTGCAGTAGATATGCGCTATGCACTAGAATTGGCCTAGGAGGTGTTTTTAAAAATAGACAAGACTCTTGTCTTGTGATTTTGTTTACGTATTTCATAGTTTTCTATGTCGGCTGGTAAGGCTCTCGTATAGCTTACTCGACTTAGTTGTTGTCGTATTGTGTCATTCTTTGGAATGAGTAGTTTTTTGCGTGGAAAAGCTATGAATATTTAGATTAGATTTTTTGAATATTTGAAAGAATTTTTTTTTTAATGCGGTAGAAAAATGGCAAGCCATCAGGACAACGTATATCAAGTTTTTAAACCAGTTGGCAGGACTGTTTAAAGTGATAGTTTATTTGGCAACTTATGACTAATAAACAAAAGTTCAAATCATAACTACTACTCAATGAAGAAGCTGAAAATCGATTTTCTAAAGACTTTTCAATGTGCCTACATTGTTGATGTTATTTGAATTTTAAAAATATAGGTAGCCGTCCAAAAAAGAACCATGTTTCTTTTTGTATGTTTAAGCGTTGGGCGCCATTTAAGATAATATTGCTAAAACTATGTATCAGCTTTTTTGCTTATTAAACACACACTTTATAATTTTTTAGCTACAGACAACTGCTCTTGTTAGTGCAAATGACAAAACAGAAAAAAATCTTCCTTCTTTTTAATTGATATGAAGAAGTTGTTAGAGCGTTGGGCGCCATTTAAGAGTTATTATAGTATTTTTGCTAGTTTCATCAGTTTTCTGTTTATTAAGAACACACTCTATAAGTGCTCTTGTTAGTGCGAATGAAAAGAGAGCTTAGTATACCTTCTTTGTATTTAATTAAAAAGAAGTTGTTATAGCGTTGGGCGCCACTTTTTTTTCGAAAACTTTAGCTTATTTTTTTTAACTTTTTGCTTATTTAGCACACTCTTTAAAATATTTTTTAATGTCGAACAATAGCGCTTGTTAGTGCAAATGACAATGTAGTAAAATCTTATTTCATTGCATTTCCACTGACACAAAAATAAAAAATACCGAGAGCATGTAACAAAAAAAAACCCACCATCATCGTCCACTCTTCTATACCAATTAGATGCCTAACAATCTGTCAGATAATCAAAATACACCCTTTTCTATTTCGTTGGACAGCCTCCATCAATTTTAAATTCTCATCGCAATCGCTTGAGTGCATTTTCAAATATTTTTTCGCTCTGTATGCAATTTGGCTTTGAATCGCATTCGTGCCGTCCATCGCTCTAAGCTGGCCGTCGTCCGTCAGACCATTCGCGCTAGCCGCTTTTAACAATTGTCTTCTTTTGCGGCTTCTTCTTGGGTTGTGTTGTCGTCTTTTGGTTGTAAAACCATTTGCTGATTTTCAGGTCGTAAAGACAGCCCACTACATTGACTGTCATTCCTCCAATGGTCCACCATTCAACAATAATAACAGAAACGAAAATAAAACAACAACAACACTGCATGCAACGTCTCTACGCTATACAAGAAATGGACAGCAGCAGGAGCATCGGCATCGGCATCGACATCGGCACTTCGATGGTATAATAACAGCAGGAATGGCACGGTATACGTCCAGTAACAAACGATGACACAAAGAAAGCCGCTTTCAAAAGAATAAAATAACTTGCAACAGCAAAACGGTAGCCATAAACTTTTGGCTGGTTGGTAGTATTTTTGCTTCGTAAAACAAAACAAAATAACAGCAACAACAACAACTACAACTACAAAAAAAAAACATATTTGTATCTTTTTTATGAATGTATGTAGATACAAAAGTATATATTCCACTTATTTCTCTCGTTGAGCATTTTATTTGTTCGCCTTATACTCGTATTCCCCAGATACGGCTTTTGCTACTGCTATAGCTGCTCATGCTGATGCTGCTCCTTTTTGAATGTTTGCTGCCTTATTTCCACTCCTTTTGGCTTTAATACTTTTTCAGAGATTGTGCACGATTATTGTCGTTGTTGTCGAGGATGTACACACAAAGATATACTCTCTATGCGCGCTGACGGACATACCAACAAAGTCAGGACAGAGTTTTCGAACCACAAAACAGTAGCGTGTTTAAAAAAAAAAATAACTCTCTCAGTCAACACAAAACAAGGGAAAAAACAAAAAACAAAAAACAAAAACGAAACAAACAACTACAAAGTTGTAAAAAAATATTCAACGTAGGAAGGTATAGTCTTTCGCCGAGCACGAGATTTTCATTTGTTGCAATTTTTTTTTGTATCTTCTAGTTTTTTTTTTTTTTTATTTCGTTTCAAATTTTCATTTAAACTTTTAAAGGCAGAATTAAGTACTGCACTGAAAGCATTCACAGGATTTAAAGAACATTTTTCCGGCCACAACGTGATGATGACATTGATGGAAAAATGACTTCAAGAGAAAATCTACTCTGGAACACTGCTGAATGGATGAGTGAAAAAAAAAAATAAACTAGAAAAAAAAAAGAAAACTTAAAACTGAACAAAGCTTTTATCATAACATCGATTTTTAGTTTACTTCATTTTTTTTTTAAGTATCGTCATGGTAACACTTTAGTATATACTGTTCTTTGCTTGAGTTACTACTTGTTCTATTTCATTTACATCATAAGCACGTCACGTGGACCTGGGACGTAAATGGAGAACAAAAAAAAGACAAAATAAAACCAAAGAAAATTCGTATTTTGAGTGAGAAAAACGTTTTAAACTTATATTAATTTTATATAGAATACAAAACGTTGGGCGCCATTTAAGTTAAAACCTTTGTAACATTATTTATTTGTAAATAAAATATGGAAGGTGTTTTACAAATGTTCAAAACTAATAGGGATACAATAATTTTCATGTTGAATTCTTTAAAAATGTTGTGAGAGTCATATTTAAAAACAACGTTGGGCGCCATTTTTTAAGATACAAATTAGTTCATATGGTCCTTAATGTACTTAATAAAACATACATAGACAACGTAAGGCTTAGATGATCCATACTTTAAAAAAAGAAAAGAATTGATAGAAAAAGTAAAATATTAAATAAAGCGTTGGGCGCCATTTATGAGAAATCTTTCGAAAATCTTTGCAATCATTCAGATCTTAAACACATTTTCAGAATTGATATGGTAACTTTTAATTTAGAGCCCTTTTGAGTTGTCGGTTTAGACATGTAATACAAAATGAATGTTAACGTTGGGCGCCATTCAAGGTACACCATTTTTCTATGTTTCTGGTCATGTGATAATAGAGGTAGACCAAATGATCTTTAATAAATAATGAGTACATATATTTTAAGTGAATTAAAAAAAACACTTTTATATATAACGGGGTATCCATTTCGCGGTTTCAAAAGTATAGGGCTGGAATCCTACATCCGTCAAACTAAGTTGTTAGACCAATTTTTTGTTTCAGTCGAAAGTCTAACATTTACGAAAATAGATCGCTTAACAATCGCACAAAGCACACAAATTGTTAACACCTACTAAAAAATTGTGATTCTGCAACAGTCAGATATCGTGCTTTAAGGGGAGATTATGGTTTACATATTCGTCCAACTACGTACGAAATTGGCAAAATTGTGAAGAAATTTTAAGAGACTAGATTTTTTAAAGATATTGTAAGGCCTATGCATCATCGTTTCGCTCGTACCACTGAAAATATTGCTGCTGTAAGTGAAAGTGTTGCCGAAGACTCGAATGTGTCGATTCCTTGTCGTTCTCAGGAATTAGGACTGTTTTACATTATGGCGTATTTTGCATTTGTGTCTACACCTACATTTATTGACGTTGGGCGCCAATTAACTTAAATAGCTCGAAAAACATGTATTTAAATGTGAATTTTAACCAAAGTTTGTTGTTTAAAGCAAATTAAAAGTCCTAAAATCTATTTCAAACCTGAAGTCGTGATATTCAAACACTAAGCTGTTTTTTTTAATGGAGGTAAGTGTTGGGCGCCATTTAATTTAAATTTTATTTAATACTTAAATATAAAGTTTTCTAAGCCCTGTGGCTCTTTGTATAGCACAAGGCGCTATAGGTATATAATCTTATCGAAACTCTAAACTTTTACATTGACAAAACTAATTGTTATTCCGAATTCTTTATATTACAAAATATTCCTATTCTAGTGCCAAAGCGTGATAAGAAAAAACATTATAAATAATATCATTCTTATCCGAAATGTCTGCCATTTCCATTATAATCTAAAATAAACCACCTTTTTATCTGTCATCTTATTCTGACACTTTCCCAACTTACTGTCAGCTGTCATACATTTTTTGCTTCTATCAACCTACCTATTTATGAGACAAAAAATCTCTTATACATTTTTATTGAATGTGAATCTATATCTCATAACTTTATCAAATAACTTATTAAAAAACAAAAAACTTATTTCTTGTTTTCCATGGTTATATATTTTTTTTTTATTTTTGCAAACTGTTGATTTATTTCATTTGTCAAATAAGACCCACTTCCACATAACACGAGTATGTATGGAGTCCTATACAACTCAAATAAAGGGCAAACTTCCTCCTTTCAAAATAGGTTCATTGTATTCAAACAAGCACACGAACGTGAAGACAAAAAACAGAACACAAAAATGATTCAGAAAAGACTTGAAAAGGAGCATCTTCAGCACATTGAACTTCATCAAAAGAGAATCATTCTTATATGAAATTGGCCGCGGCACGGGAGCGGCAAAAACCAAAGACATTGTCGCCGCCCGCCGCCGCCGCCGCCGCCATCGCCGACTACTACCACTATATCTATACCGACGACGGGACGGGATACAGGAATCGGAAGATGGCATGGTGAGGCGAATGTCGGCGACTTTTGTATAAAAACATAGCCATATATGATGCTCTTCTCGTATAAATGAAAAATGGTCTGCTTTATAACATAACTTCTTCAACTAAAAAACAAAAAGAAATAAAAGACGGAACAATAGGAAAAAGTAGTGGAAGATAGTTTGAATATGTGAACAGACAAAAAATCGTCTAATAAAAACGGCAAATTCTTTTTTATGAAATCTTCCTATACTTAAAAAAGCAGAAAACAAAAAAGCACAATGCTAGAGAAGAGAGAGAGAGAGAAATGCAAGACACAAGATAGAGACAAAATGAAATTGCTAAGACAGACAGGCGACTGCTGCATCAACAATTTTCATTCTATCTGTCTGTCTAGATGGGATATGGCATGTAAGTAGTTTAGGTGGTACGGTTCGGTGATGGCGGTGCGGTGGCGCGGCATTCGTTAGGAGGAAAATTTTGAAAGAAAATCATAGGAAACGATGATGTACCTAATTTCAAAGTCTTGTTCGACGACTTAACTGTGTGGGGAACCTACTTTGCAGTCATGGAAGAGGTAGCACGGAAGAAAAAGGAACATGACCCAAACGTAATGATTGTAATGGCAGCATTTGTGGTTGTTTTGGTAGGTACCTACCTCTTTCTCTCTTTTTAAGTCTCTCTCTCATCGATGTGGTTCTGATGATGGTTTGGTTAGACGTAAGGATGCTCTTTGGTTAAGTGGTTTTCTTTTATCTGACGCACGATTCAATTTGAAATTTTCTGTGGTCGTCTGACAGGATGGCATTAAAGTGAAGAACCTATATGAACAGAACGGAACAGAGACAGCAGCGATGATGGTGAGATGAGGAGAACATATCGGTTATGGAAACGTTTTGTTTTCTTCAACTTTATCGTTTTTCCTTTCCTCCATCACTGTCTCCTCTACACTATTAAGTTCTTTATCTATCTCCTTTTTTTCGTCTGTTGATTTTGTTTTCAAGTGCATTTTTGTTTTGATTGCATTCCATCCATTTGCTTGCATTTGCTGTAATGGATTTGAGTCATTGGAAATTGATGATAATCAACATCCAGTGTAGTCGGCACCTTATTATGAGTATGCGTCTCGACATTTTTGTCTACACGATGGATTTTGTACGAGAATGCCTATAGATTATCATAAGTAAAAATCTCCTGAATGATGATGTTAATAATTCGAATTTGATCTGTTTCATTCGATAAATTGTAATAAAAACGTATTAATAAAAGTTGAATGACGACCGACGACTACGGAACGTAGACGACGCACGGGACGACAAGACCCATGAACCCAAGTGAAACTTCCAAATGACAGCTGCGCGTTAATGGGTTGAAACGAAAGGTTGTTAAAGGTAGAAATAGCCAGACGCATGATTACATTTTAAATGATGATAAAACTTAATGGATTATTATTATGTTGTCTTGTTATCCTACCGAGCTACGTATATATGTTTTTTTATTTTGTCTACAATAATGGTTGGAGACTGTGGAATTACAAAAATGCTGATAGAGCATTTTAAATGAATGCTTATTGCCAGATTTACGTACATACGTATACGCTACAAAGACAGATAGTAAAATATGAAAAAAAGGACGATAATGGTAGGTGAAGCCCAGCGGCGCCTATTTTCTATTTTTTTTTAATAATTCTTAAAACGGCATTTCTGCCATCTCATCATCAATCAGTTTGTTTTGTTTACAATACAAATAAAAAATTCTAGATGGAAGATGCAATTTACGTCTTTGAAGTGTCAATAACTTGAAATCAACTAGAATTTGATAAAAAGACTGGCGTTAAGTAGGTTTTGTTGTTAAAAATGAATAAAAAGAGAGAGGTAAATAAGTATATTGCGATGATGATTGCGGTCTTGATGGGGGCTCAAATTTATGGAAGCCATAATTGGACAACGTCAAAGTATATTCTATAATTTTTACTTTTAAGGTTTTACATTAAAATTGCTAAAGATGTTGGCAGAAGTAACATAACCATCGAAGATTTATTGAAATAAACAAGAAATTAAGAATCAAGCGTTGGGCGCCATTTAAGATTTTTTTTATTTCTAAAAAAAGAATGGAATAGCAAGTTAAATACATAAGCAAAATTTGCTTTGGATAAAGGTGCAATATTTTTTTGTATTACTTGAAATAAAATTAAAAAAAAAACACAAGTATACGCCATACTGACCCATTTATTTTTTTAAGCTGAACTCAAACTTATCTGGGAACAATAATTATATTATTTTTAAAATGAATATACACACAGTAGTTATGTTTATTGAAAATTCCTTAAAAAAAAAAAACTAATAATCAAGAATGAAGCGTTGGGCGCCAATTAAGCTTTTTTGATTTATATGATTATTATGGCAAATTCAATACGAAAAATATATTAATGAAGGATTTATTCCTTATAAATTAAAGTGTCAATGTTTTCTTGTATTGAATAAAATATATAAAAAAAAAACAAGTACGCTCCAGTGATCCATCAATTTTTTTTTTTAAATAATTGATGAAAAAATGCTTAAACGAATCCATTTTTAACTTTTTAAGCATAAAATAGTCCATGAGCAAATTTAATAAGGTTAAAAACTTATAAATTAATATTTGTAGATGCAGTTAATTAATATTCACTCAAACAATATTGCTTGTTACTGAGGTTTAGCACTTTAATTAAATTAACCTTAAGTGGCGCCCAACAAAAAAAAAAAAAAAAACAAATTCTAAGTTAGCAAAGTTAACAGAATGTTTTTTCTAAAAAAAACTTAAGAACGATAAATGGTTTTAAACTTTCAAAACCTAATGACCACATCATTCAAAATTAAAATTAATAAACAATGTCTTTTCACAACTAACTTAATCTTTATCTTTTTTGTTTGTCTTCTAAATTTAATATAAATTCGTATCCTATCCTCAGACATATCATATTTAACCACTAATTCTCAACCTTTCATTAGCAATTTAAATTTTACCGCCCTTTTTATCTATAAATTTACCTATCTAATACCCTCTTACAAAAACCAATGTAAAATGAGAATCTCGCATCTCCAGAGAGAAGACAAACAAAATAGATGGACTCTTACCACAAGGAAGGTCCATCTTAAAACGATTTATCTCAGTTAAAATCTTTTAAAAGTTCACATAGCTAAAGAAAAGTTTATCTTACCTTAAGTTTTCTTTCGAGTTCTTTCTTTTTAAACCATTTTTCCCCTTCTGTCATCCCTGAACGGAACGTTCCCTATTTTGCCTTTGGCTATCATTTTTGTATGAATTCTATGCTCAAAGGCAAGAAATGAGAAGAAAAATTGAACGCGAAAATATGAAGCACAAACTAATGCCGCATCCCAACGGTTTTTTCTTTTTTTCTTTAGAAATTTTGTTCTTCTATTACATTCTTCGTTCGTTCGTCCGTTATTTTTTTTTTTCTTATTCTACATTGGAATATCAATTTACCTTTCTCCCTACGTGAACGAGGAGGAGTATATCCCTGTAAGCGATGCGGTGTTTGGTAGCGAGCTACGACAACGAAGGAAACGAAAGAAAATATCCTTCCTTTTGGACTGATTTGTGCTTCACCTAAGGCATCATAGAGCCGTGATAAAGAGGGTTTTCTGATGTTATGCAAAGAGAGGCAGAGTTTATGTATAGTTTGGTCCCTTGTTAGTTTCAACTACAACAACAATAACAACAAGAAAAACAACTCCCAAAAGATACCTAAAACATGAAAATATGAAATAAAATCTCTTTTTTTTCGTTCGTATCTTGTCCGGCTGCTTTTACTTCAACATTGAAGCGTTTTGCAAGGACACCATTTTCTTTAGTCCTTCCCTATACAAGTTTCTATACAAAACGGGACAAGCTGAGCTACACACAAAAATATCCAACTCCTAACCAGAATACATCTTCTTTATGCCAAAGCAGGGCAAATATTTTCTTTTTCTATTAAAAAGATATAAAAATAAAATCTTATGAAGAACGTAAAGTGATAAGGGTCCGAGAAAAAAAGGGGCAAAAGGATTATAACGGTTTTTTTTTTAATTTATTTTCCTCAACAACAGTAACAAAAAGTCGGGAAAAAAAGGGGAGCTGATAAAGCAGCTTGCATATTGCAAAAAGGCATAGGAAGCAAAAATACAAAACAAAAACAAAATGAACCAAACGAAACGAATAACCAAACGAAAGAAGTACGCAAGGAAACTGGGTCAAGTTGTTCCACTTCACGGAAGGACTTTTATCATTTTTGTTTATATTTGAAATTGAAAACCATTAAAATGGAACAGTGGTAAAATATATAGGCGATGGGCGAACGAACGAGACGTTAAGTGGAACTCTGTTCTGAGGAAAATCAACGAGGGGAGTTTGTGTTTTTCTGTGATGCCGCTCTCTAGGCACGTTGCAGCACCCAGCTACCAGCACCAGTACCGCTCTTAAAACTCACTCTGATGTGTAAAGGTATAAAAGGGAGAGACAATATCTTTATGATGGAAAAATCTATGCGAAGGAAGATGGAGAAGGATTATTTTTTTATATCGAACGGGAAATGACGGTATTTGAAGAGGAAATATAAAGAACAAAATAACTGACAGCAGTTTTCGATGTGAATATACATACATATATGAAATCCCTTTTCGTTGTTGTTGATCCTTGCTTCTTCTGCTCTACTACCGTCTGCCTCATGCCTTCTGCGTTATCTTATGCCCTCTGTCCACCCTTATTTATGTTATTAGTAGGTGAAACGTGCTTGGAGTTTTATAAGTCAGAATTAGGAAAATTTTATAGCTATAACGGAGTAGAGGATGCGGGAATATCTCGGACAAACATGCCATTTGTTAGATAAAATGCTTAAGAAAGTTGTGTGTGAATATAATTTAAATTTTGCAACAAATTGGATTGAAAAAAGTTCGGGAGTTATGCCGCACGCCGCGCTGGAGGAAACGAAACCAAGCATTTAAGTGATAGATTGTTTCGAAGGCAAAGTATGGTTTAAGATGGATATACATATAGCACCTGATGGCACGTTTCTCGAATAATTAAATACTTAGAGTTTTGTTTTTAATGAGGAAAAAGGGAAAGTTATGGTTCGATGTTAAAAACATAAAAAAAACTCAGCTTATTTCATTAGGTATTTACTAAAAAGGTCTAAAATTTACATTTTTTGTATCCTGTTATTCTTATTCAACGTGTCACTTCTGACATTTAAGTTGGTTTTATTGCATAGTAGTAGGATATTGAAACATAAAATGGCGCCCAATATAAACTTTCACAATAAACTAATTACTAAAGAGTAGAAACAGAGGTGATTCTAGATTGAGATTAATCTGCTTTATATAAAACTTGTTTAGTCTTAAATATGTTCTGTGTTATTTAGAGTAGGTGAATGTTTGATGTATTTGATAGTAATTTAGAATGTAATTTTGTGATAAATTATACTTTTGATTGTTTTAATCTGAAAACTTGATACTTGTGTTCTTTCCAGGCTATGATTTTGTATTGAATTTTGTTATGCCAATCAATTTAAACAAAATCGACTATTCAGGAAATTTTTTTCAAGTTTTTTACACTCCAATAAAAAAGAATTTATTAGTAACCAACAGTTATTGCTTATCAAAAGTGGCGCCCAACAACATACTTTATAAGCTATGGAATCACGCAAAAATGTATGAAATTGTAAGACCAGTCCAAATAGGTTTTACAAAACTTATCATAGGCAACAATTCACTCAAACTTTGACACTTTAATAAACAAAAACTTTTAATTTTTAAACGATAACAAAAGTTTAACTTTCCATAGCTTTATTTTAGTTAAAATCTATTAAAATATCAACTTTATGTTTAAAAATTTCCCTTACAATTATTATAACAAAGTGGCGCCCAACACTACACTTTAAACTAACTAAACATGTTAAAACGTATGAAATTATTGCGGTTTGGTAGAATTTCAAATATGACCTGTCTTTAAAACTTATCATAGACAACATGTCTTTCATTCATTCATACCGCATACTCGTACGTCATAAATATAGAAATTTTATTATGGACCGAAAACAAAGATTGGTCTTTCAATAACTGCACTTGAGTGGAAATTTATTGAAATTTCAGTTCTTGAAAAACAAGTTTATATATAAGTAACGGGTTATACATTTTGCGGTTTCAAAAGTATATAGGGCTGGAATTTGACATCTGTCAAACTAAGTTATTAAACCAATTTTTTTTTTTAAGTTGAAACTCTGAAATTTACGTAAATGGATAGCTAACTATCACACAACGCATACAAATTATTAACACCTACTACAAAAATGGTGATCCTGCCACAGCCACATATCGTGCTTTAAGAGGAGATTATGGTTAACATAATCGTTCAACTACGCAAGCAATTGTCAAAATTGTGAAGAAATTTGAAGAGACTGGATTGGTTACAGATTTTTTAAAGCCTGTTTCACTCGTAGCAATTAAAATATCGATGCTGTAAGTAAAAATGTTACTGAAGACCCGAATGTGTGGATTCCTCGTCGTTCTAAGGAATTAGGACTGTCTTACGGCACATTATGGCATATTTTGTATTTGGATCTACATCCTACAACCGCATATAAAGTCCAGCTCACACAACAACTGAAGCTAGCTGACCATTCACAACGTCGTAGATATACGTCGAATGGGGGCTTGAACAACAGGCGGTGGACGGCGATTTTCCGAACAAAATTTTCTTCAGCGACGAAGCACATTTCTCACTCGGTGGGTAAACAAAATCGTCGTTTTTCGGATTTTGAGAATCTTCAAGTAATTGAAGTGAAGCCATTACATCCACAAAACATCACTGTTTGGTACGCTCTTTGGTCCGGAGGTGTCATTGGACCTTACTTCTTCGAAAACAACGTTGGAACGACTGTCACCGTCAATTCGGACCGTTATAGTCACATAATAACTGACTTTTTTCTGACTGGGTGGTGGTCATTTAAATGATGTAGTATTTCACACATAATGCCAACGTTCAAACTTTATAACAAAAAAGAAATATCATGAAAAACATTATTTTACTTGTGTTTTATTTACGTTTACTTTTGAAACTCCAAAATGGATAACCCTGTATATTCAAAAAAGAGACGCTCGATAATCCTCCCCAATTTTAAAACTTTCACTACATTGCACTTTTCTGGGACAAAAATTTTAAGTTAGCAATACATTTTCTACAGTGCTTTGGAAACAGTCTCTCCCTCTGTTAAATTCTAAGAAAATGGCGCCCAACTGTATTTAATTTGTACATACTGTAATCACTTGTCAAAATATTTTCTACAAAACTTATGTGTTCATCAACCTGTCACAAAAATTATTTATCTATTCAAGTTTGGTCCCTTTAAAAAAAATATATGAACTTTCTTTCATCAAATTATCAAAAAAAAAAATAAGTTAAACTTTCGACAGTTCCATTAAAAGTCAAAACAAACAAAATATACCACCAAGCAAAACCTTTTCAACCACTAAAACGTATAACATCAACTCAATCTTGACATTTTTCCACTGCTTGTTTCGTCATAAAAAATAAACAAAAAATCAATAAAATAAAAATCTACTGCCATTCCATCATCGCGTGTATAAGAGTACATACATATATATGTATAACACAAAATGGCGCTTTAATCTAATTTACATCTTCCAACATGATGGGTCACATGTTGGATGCGGAATTCAGTTTGTATTTTTCATATTCCCCAGTTCGAAATTTTATATAACCGCACTGACTTGTCTAACTTTATGCCATAACTCCTGCCATGCTGCCACGTCACACAACACCATGCCACAAAACACAACACAACACCACAATCCTCAGCAGGGGGGCCACCGCCACCGCCACTGCCAACGCCAACGCCACCGTTGCTAACAAAATACAGTTTTGTATGTCAGAATGTTTTCCTTGGAATCTACCCAGAGTCAAACTCGATTTAAATGAAATCATTTTAGTTGCGCTTTAGAAGTAACGTTTCTACGTACCTACACTATATATTTTTACCTACATCGTAAGTTCGTTGTGATGATATTTCATTCCATATTTTTTTTTAGAAATCCATGAAAAAGTACAGTCCCATAACGTCAAAAACACACCCTAAGGTTACAATTTTAGTGCAACCACCCAACAATAACAACCCTCTGCAATGTCTGCTCCCTGCACTTATAATTGTATATTCTATTGCTATGGAGCAAAATAAAAATAGCAATTTTGTAATGAAAGTCGCTGACACTATACGATGACACATGAAAGTGCCTTATTTTTTCTTTAAAGGCATTTTCATTGACAAAAATTCCCTTCAGCGGCGCATAAAATAACGATGTATGACAGGGAAGACGACAGAATCATTTCCCAGCACCAGCAGTGAGACAAAAGGGCTGAAGTCTGAAGTCCATCGATAACGGTTCACAATGACATTTGATTAAAATGTCTGTGCACAACAGTTAGGGGTTGGATTGTGAACAGCTGATCAAGGGGCTAACAAACGTCATCGTCATCGTTCGTCGTTCGTTGTTGGTCGTCGACGATTTCCACCCACCAACATGATAACAATCAAACTTAGACATCATGCACAGAGCTATAAGTACAGCTACATACATATATACGTCTAGAGAGAGAGTTATCTAGAAAGCACCGTTAGTTGCATGAAACTCGAGAAAATGAATGTAATCAAGGAGGGTATGATTTGACAGTTTATGGTCTGCACTAATGCGATTATACAGTTAAATGAGAAAAACTTTCTGCTTTTCTTCCGTTTTGTCGTCATCGGATTTGGTGGAGGAGTTGGGTTAGTGCTTAATTTTGCTTTGCAAACAACTAAGGGGTTGAATGCCTTGCTGTGGCATGTCATACGACAGAGACAGCTTAAGACTGGGAAATGTATACCAACGTATACGTTACGTCTAAGTCCAGTTGATTACATTTGCCTTGCGTGAGTAATTTAATGTTTGATTTTGATGACATTAGTGTGTAGTGTATTCAGACCAAATTTTGTGTGTTGAAATAGAGGGTTGTGTTTTACCTTGTACCTAAATATTAGAATTTTTGAAACTTTAGGGGAGTGACAGTGTTTGTACTACTTACTGTCATAAGGGTGTTGAAGGTGTTAAATTGTAAATTTAAACTTACTCTACACTTAAATGGATTTTCATGATATTTGGTGTAATTTTTTGCTTCAAACAGTGCTTACCTGAAAGAGAAAGAAAAACAGGGATTAATTTTGAATAAAAACTTCAATAATCGTTTAAATTAAAATTACAAAAAAATTGTGTAGAACAATATATTTTAAAATTAATTTATTTCAATGTCAAATAATAAGAAAAATTATCAGAAGTAGCCTACAGCTATCAAACATTTTACAGTTAGTGAAAACCAAAGCATTTTGACAAGTAAGCAAAATGTCAAAAAAAAACTTACAAACTAATAACTCGAATAGTGGTCATACAAATCACACATACAGTTATTTTTAGCATCTGGCTATGATTGCATTTGTAATTCTGGACAATTCTAAAGTCTCAAATTGGGGATTAGTCAAAATTATTAGTTCTTGTGACAAATAAATTGACATATCTGTCAGTGAATTAATGTTCAGTAGGTAAATATGTTCAACTTAAGTTAACACTAATTTTGATTATTAAAACGACAATAATATATTAAAATCCGTTTTAAGATACATCTTAAGCATCTTGCACATGAGCTAAAAACTACGAACTGCGAACTGTGGATGTTCGCATATTTTGACTTTTCTTTCACATGAGCTTTATTTCTCTTCGCAGTCAGAATAATGACCCTTTTCTCCATATTTTCTTCAGCCATGATCTTTCACACAAAAAAACAAAACAAGAGTGGTATAATTTTGAGATTAAGATGCGCGCGAACAATTTATTTGTTGCAGTGTGGATGGTATGTGGAACGTAAATAGAGTTTGACAGTTCATAGCAACCACACTGCAATTCCTTAAGCAGCATTCACATGGACGCGACCAACGAACGACGAATGAATTACAAAATGTGAGTTTATGTATGTACGTTTAAAGACATATTTCCACACAAAATCGTAACAAAACGATAGCAATATAGTTTCTATTTGATTTATGATGCATACTTTTACTTTTCAATATCATATATTAATAAATTTAAGAAAACAAATTTATTCGTCGCGAAAAAAATTTTAGTTGATACGAACTGTCAAACTTTATTCGCGTTCCACATCATCCACACTCGCAACGAATAAAATAATCGCGCGTACTTAACCTAAAAAATGAATCTTGTTTTGGTTTCGGTGGTGAATGGTGTTCGGCTGTCAAACTTCATTCGCGACGAATTAAAAACTCTCATGTGAAAGAAATGTCAAAATCGACGAATATTCGTTCATTCTTTGGTCGTTGGTCGTGCTCATGTGAATAGTGCTTTACTACCAAATTGTTTTTACAAAATTTTCTTGTTTTAGAGAACAAAATGCAAATTTTATTATCCTAACATTAGTGTCTATTGGTTTCTTATAATTTAAATGTGTTTTTGTTTGAAATTGACTCTTTGAAATGTGTAAAATCACGTTTGTTCGTCTCATGTGCAAGGCCCTTTAGAGCATTTCAATTGGTTTAAATATTAAATTAATATCAAATTCAAATCAAATACAAAATTTGATCATCAAATTGGTTAATTCCAGTCTAAGTAAATTTGAAAAGTGTCAATTAATTAAAGTTCAGTAAATCAACTCTTTGTTCAACTTTACGTTACATTTACGTCGGACTTAAAAGTGTTAAAATAAACATTAAGAAGTGAAAAATTGAGAGTTCTGTGAAACCCCTGTTCCCAACAAATGTCAAACATATTTTTGTTAAGTTAATTCATGTCAAGTTAACTTTTCAAACTGAAAACAAAACAGACAATTTTCAAAACAAAAACAGATTCTAGTGGAAGGTATTAGACATTTAAAGGATGAAAGATGATTGAATTGCATTCTTTCAAAAGTTGTATCATGAAAGAATAAAAGATCAAACAGCTGTCAATTTGATTTGAGATTGATTTGCGAACAGGAGATACATATATTGAAACTAAAGTGACATACCGTAGTGACATGGAATTTGACATTTGAAATATGATTAAATTTTCCATTCTTCCAAAAGTTGTACCATTAAAAAATCCAAGATCAAACATCTGTCAATATAATTTGTCAACAGTATATTTTGTTTTGTTGACATATCCTTAAACTTTGGGACCAACTTAAGGCTTATATTGAATGAATAGTTGTCAAATTGTTTCATTTTTGACATTTGACAGCTGTCACTTGGTTTGTGCTAATCATTTTTACTTTGTCAATGAACCACCGGGAAATCTATATATGTATACCCCTAATTTGTTCACATACTAACTCAGTCTTCGTTAAGTTGAATGAGTTGTCGTCAAATTCATTCGTTCACATATGAACTCAATTTTCGTTAAGTTGAACCAAAACTGGACTTTTGGATTAGAACAACTTATAGACGAACGATATGTAATAGGAGGCTAAGCAAAATTAAAAATGTCCCACTAAGTGACATGTTGGAACGTCCCATCCAAATGAAACCGCTTCGTAACCAATAAACCTTCAGAAACACTCCCTGCTTACATATTACTATCCCAAATAATATTGTAAAACATGTGGTTTGAAAATTTCAATTAACTACGCCACAAACATACCTATCTTTTACGGTCGGTCGGTGGTCAGCTAGTAGCTTAGCAAACGCATTCTCAACAAATTAGACGCATTTAAAGGTTATAAATGCCCGTTGTTAAAACAGTGATTTGATCGTCAATACAACAACACCAACAACAACAACAAAACGAAGCCCAAAACAAGACAAAAACAAGTTCAAAATACGAGTAAACCTACTCTTTTCCATCAGTGATAAACGCCCCATAAATCCTATCAAAAACCTACCATCCTTGCTATGGCTATAACTACATCAATTCATTGCGAGCGAGGGAACTCGATGAATGTTCTGTGCATGGCATGAATATGTTGTGTATGGAGTATTTCTGTGCTTTGCTGTGCTGGGGTGTGCAGTGCATATAACATCAATTCAGAGGCGTAATTTGCATTCTACAATGCAATTAACCGCTGGGAAATCGAGATGTAGCTAAATATAAATTAGCAATCGCATCCGAATCGGAATCACTACATCAACACCATAAAATGTGCGCTCTGTTGCATCCTTGTTATCTGCAGCGCGCCATCATTTTTGCGCTTGTGATGTTGTTTGTTGTGCTGTGCACTTAGGAGCTCGCTGCTCCCCAATATCGCTTAGCCCGCAGAGGACGGTGTTGTTGTTTTATAACGCAACAACAAGGAACGCGGCGAAAATATCAGCGAAACAAAATTTCCAAAAGACGAAACGAAGAAGCGGGTGGGAATGGGAAGTGAGCTGAAGTGAGGTGATTATTTCTTTTTTTCTCTTCAATTTGCTTTTATACCGCTGCTGCAGTGTGCAATTTGAGATGCAATTTAATCATAATTTTTCCGTAATGGTCAATTCGTACGTCAAAACAAGTCAATTCCTGGATATATACGACCGAACAATGACCATTCATATTCGCCGCAATATGTACGAAACGACAGTGGATAGCGGCGGCGGCAACGGTGACGACGACGAAAAAGATGCCGACCGATGCGATGGCGGTGGCGATGGCGATGCAATGGTCTGGTCAATGGTAGCGGTGGTGGCGATAGCGATGGCGAGGATGCAGCAGCAATAATAATGCCAACAAGCAGAAGCCAACGAGCAACGGACGAATTAAACGCGTAGGTTGGGGCCGGAATGAGAGTCATGTAGTCTTTAGCTCGTGTTTGACTAGAAAAATTCAGCGAACTGGATGGCGGCGCGGCGGCATGGCAGTCAAACTGGCTTAATGGGTTTCGGTGTGCGAATATGCCACGACCAATTGGCAAAATGCACGTCGTCGTCGTCATCGTCGTCGTCGTTGTGCTCTGTGTCGCTCTTTTTTTTTATATATTAATGGCTGCTTGCCAGCACCATCAGCATTTTGTGCTGTAAGTATTTTGCTCGCTTACAGCTATACCAGGCTCCGGTCAATAATTGACCGCTTACCGATAGTAGCTAACTGTAACTATACCTGCATGAAGTTACTGCAGCAAAGCAGCCAAGCATGTGCACCATTGCTTCCACTATCCACCATTAAACCTTTTACCAGTCGGGCTCCACTCCAATCCAGCACTATGGCGAAAAAACACGTAAAGTGCCCCCCAATGTGTCGCAAATGGTGGCGGTTTTTCTTTTCTTTTCGCTTAGGTACTACTACTTTTTCGTTGGCGTGTTTTTTGTTGTTTTTGGTTTGCAGCTTTAGCCCGTCAGATGGCAGTGACTTGTATTAGGTGATATCTTGACCAGTTTTCTTCTTATAGTAGGATCCGTCTACATGGTTTCGAGATATACGATTTGTTCTCCGCCACGTCGTCACTGCTGCCGCCGCCGCCGCCACCGTCTTCGTCGTAGTCGTCGTCGTGTCGGTCGGTTTCGGTTAGAGTGTAATTAAGCCTTTCGTTGGGTTGCCAGTGCCACTTCCTTTGCCTGCCGCACTGCCATAGCCACTGATGTGTAGCTTGGCTGCAAAAGCCTCGAGATCACATGAGCACGAAGACTATTACATGTTTTTTTAATGGTAGCCAAAGTGTAATTTAATCGCGCCTCTGTGTAATTCGGTTCGGTTTTCGATGCTTTGGGCAAATGATTGTCCTACTTTGGGATATCTCCTAACTATCTATACCTGCTAAACTATGTACCTATATATGTATGTATTTATGTGGTCCAAAGTGCTGTTTTATAGTTTATATAGAGATATCAATCTTTTTCGTGTGCTGCTCTGACGGATAGCACATATTGGTGGAAGCTGTCAGATTTCCAATTATTACTCTATAACGCTCGTTTACCTTATTCGGTGCCTTGTATTTAGTATGGAATCGCATTATTAAGCCAAATGCACCTGGTATCATATAAAAATAATAATAACAGAGTTTATAAAAAAAGTGAAGAGGTAGGTATGTACCTATACATCATAAAAGTTTGTATAGATGCCATATTTTCTATTTTGGACCTCTCGCATTTCATAGCATTTCTTGGAAATAAATCTTAAATTGGTCTTCTTTTGTTATTAATGGTTATGTTTCATTTTAATAGGAAATTTGGATCACAATCCTCACCTGTCATTGTATTTGATTTTTAATGATCAAAAAAATAATTGCGACTCTTGAATTTGACATTAGAAAACGTCAAAATGCGGGTTCTTAGATTCTTCATTCTAAAATTTAATTTTAAACTGTTAAACGAAAATGTAAATTTAAAAGTGCTAAAAATGCTCTTTGTTAGTAAAGAATCTTTGTCTTTTTAAAAGATCATTTCCTACACCCATGGAACTTCACATTCGGAACGGAGAACGAATTTGTAGAACTTGTAGACTATCAAAAAAAAAAAAAAAACAGATCTGCTGACATCACGTTTTGCCAAAGAAAAATAATAAATCAAAACACTGATGTAACATTAATAAAATAAAAACATGTCTCTCACTATTCACTGATGTCAGAATCCATACTTCAAACTGACGTTTAAGAGACAATATACTTTTGTTTTATTTTTAAAAATGTTTCGAATTACTCCAAGACACTTCTTAAAAATGTATTTCTAATGCCCAATTTCACAGTGGAAGTTTAAACTTAAGATCAGGTGAACCTGAACTTAAGTTTAAATTTGAAGTTCAACTCCTCTAGTTTCACAGTGTGCTCTGAACTTTAGTTCAATTGAACGTAGTTTAATTAAATTGTATGAAAACAGTTTGGTAGCATTGTAAGTCATGTGACGTAATGTAAGCAATACGTATAGCTGTTCATCGTTTTTTCTTTCTCTCTCTGAAGCGAGGAACACGTGAAACAGCAACAGATATTTTGTGTTTTGTTGACAAACGGGGAAAATGTGTATTGTTTTAAAGTACCGTTGTGAGTTGTGATTTCTGTGAGCTTAAACGAAAAAAAATGAAAAAAGTGAGCTTAAACGAAAAAAAATAAAATAAAATAAAAAATAAAAAAAAAAAAATAAAAATGGAAAACATTGTGAAAATTAATAACAACAAAAAAAAGAATCAACAACTTTTCATCACCAGATATAGATTTGCTCGAAATTTTAAAATAACAATATACTTTTTATTAATATTTATTGAAAATAGGATAAATCACCATCATAAATTAATTCAATATTTAATATGAAAATGCCAGCTATTCTGACAACTGTTGTAGTGCCTAAACGTTGAACTGAGGTTAAACGGCAGAATACTGGCGTTTAACTTAAACTACAGAATGAACTCAGTTCAAGGTTTAAACGAAAGTGTGAAACCGAATAAATTGTTGAACTGAAGTTTAAACCAAAACCGAAGTTTAAACTTCTACTGTTAAACTGGGGGTAAGTGTTTTTCTATATCAATTAAGTGGGAATGAAAGAAAATAATGAAATGTCAAAATAAGTAATTCCAATCTTAAACACCGTGTCGATTAGTTTAAGATAAGCAGAAAGAATGTTAAAATCGATATTTGAATCTTGGCATAAAACTATTTATAGATGTCATTTTGGACTTTGGCAATTGATACTTTCTTCTGAACTTGCGATTTGCAAAATAAACGTATGTAAATGTCAAAACCAAACTGAAAGATAACAAAAAATTATTCTTAACACAAACATTTGTCATATTTGCTTTTAGCGCAAACTGAATCAAACAGCAAATGTCAAAGTGAAGTCTGATTATTGCGATAAAAACTAGAGGAGACATAAGTATTTATTAATAACAGACAAGGACAACAAAAGGTAGAAAATATGGGTTGAGTTGAAATGGGTTTCAAATTTGACATTAAGGTTAGTTTAGTTGTTTCTAAACTTCGTGCATATAACAAAAGACTGTGCATCGGATAAGCTTATGAAAATATTGGTATGGTATGTACAATTTTCGATTTCCGATATGTTTAATCCTCGAAAGTTGTTAAGAATTCGATCCGTTGGTTTCAACTTCCACTTTCTCACATAAAACATGAATCTTTAACTATAGGAAATAACATGTAAAAATGTTAGACAAAAATGTAACACTATCCTCAACGGTCGTCGTAATTAACCACTTAGGTATTAGGTTAGGTATTTCCTCTTCAACAAAGCACTTAACTATACCCAACATCATATAAAAGACATGTCCATTAAGCTAGACATCGTCATCGTCTATAAGTTGTATATGTCTGTAAAACATTCTAATCTTTTTCTTCCTCTCTTTTTCAATATGTTATGCCGTTGCAATATAACTATAGCTTGTAGAGAGTATATCTTAAACTTCAAAAATTTTACAATTCACTTCCTGTCCATTTATCTATGGCTATTTTCACCATCCTACTTTGTATACCTTTGGGAGAAAAGTAAGAACAAAAAAAGAAACCACAATGTGAACAGAACATAGAACTTAATTGTGAGATAGTAATGGCGGCAGTAGCGTCGGCGGCGGCGGCATGCAGCTGACGGACGCGACGATGGTGGCCCTCCTTACAATGATTTCGCTGGTGCAAGCAATCTAAGGGCACTTAAAGGTATTCTACCGATAAAAATAAACTAGAGATGGTTTACTTAAACAGCAGAAAGTGCATTAGAGATGGGAGGTAGGTACCTATAGTAAATAGTAAGACACAAGGGTAACAGTTTTAGTCTTATAATAATGCTCCGTCGTAGTCGTTGTTACCGCCGCGCCGCCGTGCGTCGTTTCGTCGGTCGTCGATAGTTTTCAACATCACAATTTCTTCCCGCCATAACCAGCAAGTCCTTTTGCTGCTGCTTCTCACTAATGGAGATTTACTAGAGCATGGAACACAAACACAACGTCAACAGAATTTCTAAGAGCAATATAACAGAGGGGTGGCAATAAAATAATGGAAAACACTATTTAGCTCCCCAGGCGATGCGATATAGGTACACCACATAAGACTCACCATATTATAGTTCCTAGTAGAAAGCCAACCTAAAGTGGCTGTGTTCAGCGCTTATAGTAGTATTTTACTTTATTCTTTTGTGGTAAGTTCTTTTTTTTCTTTTTTGTTTTGGTGTGGTTTTTGTTTTGTAACCACTTTTGTCGTCTTTCAGTCAGTAGAGTACAGTATACAGTTCAGCGGATATGAAGCACACAAAAATCAAAGTGAACATAAAATTGTTTTCATATACTACCTACTACCTTTCCTCTATACACATTTTATTTTGTTTTTTTTCTTGTAACGAGAATTGAGTACATAATACAAAATATACCGCGCCATTGTCGAGTTAGTTACCCCTTTTAAGGGAAATTTACACCATTAAAGGTGTGAAAATCGTCTTTGTTTACACCATTCGTGTTCAACACCTCGATGAATGACGTTTGCTGCCCTGCGGATGCGAAGTCCTCTCCATATGTTGTACACAACGCACTTCAAAAGCATAATGCCCCTGCCTGCCTGTTCGTCTTTTCTTCGCTTCAAAAAAATTCAGAAAAAAAAAACAACAACAAGAACAACGAAAAAAGTAATAATGGTGGATACATTCAGTACTCTACTCACTGCTCACTCACTGCTCAAACAAAGCGTTCACACAAAAACAGTTCACTAGGTTTATAAAATTGCCATTTATCCCAGTTTTTGAAGAGTTTTTATTATATTTTTCTTCCTTTTTTCGTTACTTTCGGAGAAGGAAATTTCATTGTTGCCCTGGAATTGGGTCATTTGACGTTTGTATATTGTGTACTCGCGCGGAGCGCTCCAATGATGACATCCCTTGGAGTGAAACTTTCAAATGCTACGTGCCTGGCATTCTAACAATTGGATATATCTATCTAGCTGATATCTCTCTGGCTATGGTTACTGCTTGGTGACTGTAAGGGGATATGTTTGCCTTCGAAAGGGGATGGGCTGGGCAGGGGGCGTATGTGTATAGAGTAGAGTTTTTGAGTTGGATATTATTATGAGTTATGGTCTAAAAACCACATTCACACATGCCACCACGCCATCATCAATATCCTTGCAGTATATTTCATTTTCCATAGTGTTAAACCGAAATACGATTGTTTTTTCGGGTTTTTTTTTGTTCATACTCACTTTGTAACCATTCCCGGTTTTATGGCGTATTGTGTTTTCCATTTTGCAGGAATTTTGGTGTTTTGAGGGATGATACCCATACTCGCCCTCTATATCTGGTATATGTACTCTATATAGACGTGGAGTCCTATATAGAGCCTATGAACTGTGCATGCACTCATCCTCATCCTGTATGGGAAATCCAATTTAATTGGGAAAATTTCACACGTACGTCATTTGTATTCCCAGCAGCCGTCATCATCATTGCTGAAATTGGATTTATCCTTTTGTTTCCATCATCATATGGCTATGACTATACGATGACTACGACTGTAGAGCCAGGACCAGGGCGAGGAAGGTCGCTCGACGACGAGCGGGATATATTCACATGCAGCTTTAGTCATTCCATTAGGGAGTCCTTTTAGTTCGTTTCTCTTAGTTACAAAACACAATGCGGGAATAGGAGTCACAGTGCGAGTGAGAGTGAGAATGGGAGTGAGAGTGGGAGTGAGAGTGAGAGTCGGAATGCGAATGGGAATAGGAATGGGAATGGGAGTTAGATTGGGAGTGGGAGGATATTTTTTTCTGATGGTTGTTCGGTTTGTTTGTTTCCCAAAAACGGACTAAATCCTCTCACTGGATATCAGGATATTTTACTATCTACTATATGTTGAGCGTTCGTGTTCGTGTTCATGTTAGCCAAACATTCGCTATACTCGTAGTCTCGTACTCCTCTAAAGATATATATAGGAATTTGTGTATATAGCAAAATCGATCATTTTACTGTGATGCATAGAGGATTATTTGCAAATGATTTCTATTATATGCTTAAGAGATAAAATAACATTACACCATCACTAGGTTGTATAGGTGGTATCCACATGGATTTTGGATTTTTGGGAAATGATAAATTGGTACGTTTTGTCAGTTGGAGGGCTTTTCGTTATATGAATAAGGGATTATTGTCCATAGAGAGTATTGTGTTTGAGTTATTTACTATTTCCTGATGTTAGTTTTTTTTTTGTTGGTAATGGTATTATTTATGGAGTGTTGGGTCAAAATAATATATGCGTAAAGTGTATGAACTTCATATTTTTTGACGAGAATGATTTTTGTCAGCCTAAAGCTTACAGGAATCGTCTTTGTATCAGACTAACAAAATAAAGGAACACATTTTTCTAATTTTGACACAAACATGACAAAGACTTTAGTTCTTAACTTGTATCACTATAAAAATTCATCTGTTTCTTTCATTTTTGATATTTTTCTCTAATTGTACAAATTAAATCATTTTCCATCTTCATATCCAAGCGCCATCTATCAACGTGGTTTTGGTATTGTTTTGTTGGAAACTTCAATCTTCAGTGTTTTAAACAAACGAATATGTCATAAATATCACACTTTAAATTAAGAGGTTCCATTATGAATACACCACTATTTGGGCAGCTGTCACTTTCGAAGCTGTCATTTTTTGACATTTCACAAATAATCATAACGCCATTACTAAAAATGGAATAGTAGAAGTTTAAATAACAACGCACTGAAATTGTTAAAATTAACTTTAAAAATGGTGGAAATTTGCACCCACAATTCTCAAAACCAAAGCCATACTGATGTCGAAAAGCCATATTTATCGATTCCTCGTCAATCTTTGGAATTAAGCATTCCACACAAGACATAAGACAGCTTTTTGCTTGGACCTAAGCATTAAGTCTTTTAATGTTCAGTTAATAGAACCACTCAAGCCGTTCAATCTAGAGCAGTGTCGTATTTTCTCTGATTGGGTCTTTAAAGTGCATCAAAGTGATCCAGATTTTCGTCATTTCGCTAATGACATATAAGTGAATCAAAGTCACCTCTAAATCAACTACATTTAGTACTTTAAATGTCATATACTGAATGTAGTCTTATATATTATTTTATTACTATTTGAGCAATATTTAAAAACTTAAATTATAGTTTTTTTTTCCAGAAATTGTATATTACCGACGTGATTTATGCTCACTTGATGATGTTCAAATAGTCTTTCAACTGTCAAATTTGATAGTGTTGCCAAATTGAATACTAAACTTTCTACTCTCACGTTTGTAATAACATATACATACGTCTCAATATTGTGAAAGCAATCTTCTTTTACAACTGATTTAACACTCCCATTTTCTATGTTTTGTCACAGTATAATTCAAAATGTCACATAAACCTTTCAATGAACTTCATTCCACTTTATTTGACATTTAATTTTACCTTCTAATATTTACTACTTACTTAGAGACAGAGACTCTCTTTGATAAAGCAATTTCATCTTCACAAAATGAAGCCAATCAATTGTTGTGAATTACTTGCTCCATTCTGTACGTATTCGCAACTCATCAATAACTTTTCGGTCTTTTGTATTCACAGTTCACAACCTTATATTTTTCCGGCTTCACCTTAACACACACACACACACACACAAAGAAAATTATTGGCGTACTTCTTTTACTTTTTTATCTTGATCTTTTGGAGAGATGCATATTTACACGCTGCGTATTGCCTTTACCATGGCTTGTTGCTAAAGGTATGAACACACTTCGGTGGAACATGAACACGTGACATATTGGGAAATATTATTTATGAATATGGCGACAAGGCTGAAATGAAAATAATATTTTTCTTACGTTAACTCCGTCGAAAACGCATTCCGTTGAAGTTTCGTTGCAATTTATGTTTCTTACATTTTTTTTGTTGCTTGAATACTTCCATTCAACTTTGAACTGAAAATTACAACTCGAGGAACAGAAAAAATGTCAGAAATTGTATTTCAATCTTTATCAGACATCACAATAAGGCCAGATATAGATTTACATGTAGACACAGATACAGAGCCTTAAAAAAACTTGTGGAATGCATATGTAAGAAAAATATAAGGTGAAACAAAAGCTGTAGGACACCACCAGCAACAAAATAAAATAAAAGAACAACAAGAAATAATGATTGCTGAATGGGAACGTGTGCGGTTTTGCAACATTTTATTGCAACTATACATACACTCCTTCTTCAAGTGACTTTTTGGCTCTGTAAAATTATTTCCTTGCAGTACGAGTATTTGGTTTGTTTTGCTTATACTTTGAGTGCATTACAAAGTTGCAAATTATGGTAGTTAATGGGAGGTTAGAAATTGTACATACGTGAGGTTGATTCGTGAAAATGAAAATAACATAATTTTGGTAAGTAAATTATACCTTCCCAGAGAAATCTGAGAGAAGATTATACATATGTATAGCTTCAATTTGATTGTCAAATTACCATTGACTCAGTTGGTTTCTTGGGAAGGTACCTATGAAATAATTTATTTTCTTATCGACAAGATCAAATGATAATTGAAAATTGAATTGAAATATTGTTAAAATCAAACAGTCCAATATGGTTAAACGTCAAAACGCTATATTTCTTTTACACTCGTGATATTTCATCATTCTTTTTCAAACCAATGTCGAATGTGACAGGTGACAGGAACTATTAAGAAGAAACTGACAGACGAGATGAATATTTGTATTGCAATTTCAATGTTCTTAACTATTAACAGCCATTTTCAGAAATGTCACTAAATAATAATAATTTTAATGAACACGCCCAATACATCAAAACAGAAATCGATTTGAGTGTTAATACGTAAGAAGAACTACCGAGAAAGCCTCAAACAGGTCTTATCGATTTTGAAGTCTTAGTGATCCACTTATATATAGTACGTTTCCACCAACAAATAATCCGAGATTTAAGGCAAGTGATTTAAAATAAATTAGGAGGTGTTTCCACCGAAGAAAAGGAGATTAATTTGACGTTTGGTTGATGTCATAACAACGAAACTTCAAATTATTCTCCTTTCGAAAAGAAAAAAATATGTATTTGTTCACTCATCATCTGTAAGTAAATAGTTTTATTATATTCTTGTACATATTTATTATTTTTGTATACTTACATTTTATTTCGTCTGTGATTTCTTGAAAGTTGTTTATTGTTTTGAATTTGAGTCATATGGAAGTGAGACAGATAGTTTTTGTTGACATTTCCATCTGTCAATAAACGAAATTGGTGTTTAAATGGGTCGGTTCAACAATTATTCTCCGAAAAAAAAGTTTGTTTGATTTGACAAACTAATGTTTCCAAGTAGATTTCAATGAGTTTTATTTGAATCTTCATTTGAGGAGATTAAAATTTGTATGGTAAATCTTCGAGATTTCAAGGAGATTTGTGACAAATCTAGCTAAATCTCGGTTTAGTGCCCGGTGGAAACGTAGTATAAGTAATTGACATTTAAGTTGTGTGATTGTGTAAGTGCTTCTGATGGCCAATTCTTAATTCAATTCCAGAAGAAGAACTGTCATTTTGTAGGGTTCAGAAGCCTTCTCTAGACAACCAATTGAAAATCCTATACGGTTACAGCTAAATGTCAAACAATCAATCAACATAAATAAATAGTTTGGCATCACTTACATATTTAATTAATGTGATGCATGGAACTATGATAAATATAAATTTAATATTCATCTACATATACATACATATGTACATAACTTTGTTCGGAAAAATTAATTAGAAAATTCAATCAATTCTGCCCTGCACCTTTATTTAAATTTCAATATGTCTAGTTCTTTCAATTAAAATTGTTTTCTTCTTTAATTTCTACATAATATATATGTATCTACTGTATGTAAGAAAAACGGAGACCTCAATTTCAATTGACATTCATATAGCACAACCTCATTACGACACTCAATGTGCTTGTCAATTTCTAAAGAACTCTTTTTCTTTTCAACATTTTGATTACCATCTTTCGATAGATACCTACCTCATGCCTATAGATATTCTTTCTTTTTACATTTTCGGCATATCTTTAACATTTTTTTAACATTATCATCTGAACTCATTCCGGGAATTCATTTTCTCACCCAAAAAAAGTCAGAGGTAGATAATAATAATAATAATAACAATAAAGAAATAAGAACTCATGCATATGTCACACACATTTTTTCTCCTAATAACAATAGACATAACGTTCGACGACAACGACACCGAAAACGACGGCAACGACGACAATGAACAACGATGTAAGCTGCGTTCGTCGTAGCCGTAGTCATAGTCGTCGTCGGCTCACGGCTCGGCGGCAGTGTTCAACAGCGCAATGGCTTATTTAAAATTCCATTCACCTAGGGCTTCCTATGTTCAGTTCAGAATGAAAATTCCGTTTACTATGGATGTCGACATCAATTGATTACATGTTAATGATAAAATAAGAAGATACAAGAAACCACGAAGCTATAGATTTTGACATTAAATGTAGCCAATAGCTTATATTATATTGCAGTCAACAATGGCAGCATTCAGCTGTAGCCTGTAGCCTGTAACCATAGTTAAGTTAAGGCGCGCATCAACGACAGCGCGGTGTGATGGCGGCGGGCGGCGGCGTTCTGCTTCTTGCTTGTAGATACGTATAGTGCCTTATTGAATGTGACATTGATTGATTGTCGTAAGCATAATTTTTAACACGTTTATTGTGGTTATTTCAGAATGGTTGCATATTATAGCAGCAGCATACAGCTATCCCTCCCGTCATCGTCATTGTCCTAAGGTTTTGAACACAATACAGATTTTGAGTCAAGTCGAGTCAACGAAGAGACTATGTGTGTGGTGAGTTCAGCATAACCTTCAGCATGTTTCACACCTCTTTTGACAGTAGTGCATAAGAGAAACACACAGAATAATTGTTGTCGGCATAAGAAACATGGCGGAGTTTTAAAATGAAAAAAAAATAAAACAAGCAACAACAATGTGAAAAAGAACAACAAACGTGTAGGTCTTTTCACAGAATATTATGGTCTTTTGATATATGTATGCCTGGCATCACCATTCACCACTGACGTTTACCTGTGAGCCCATAAGTCACACGAAGAATGAATAAAATAAATGTTCTTTTGACTGATTTCCAAATCGTTTATTGTTTCTCCGACAACGACCGAAGACGTCCCACGGTGAGTGCTGTTTGTCAGTGCGAGAATTTCTTAAGAATCGCACTGAAAAATAAAATAAATTATGATAAAGAGGAACCTCCAGCTCTGGGGACCACCCACGGGTATTTCAAACACTCAGTGAGATCAATATTCTCACCGAGAAAATGAAAATTAAAAAGAAAAAAAAAATCATGACACTGATTTTTAATGATGGCAAAGTATTTTATCATCTTTTTTAGTCGTCGTCGGTCGTCGAGG